>CM047430.1:21379131-22729322 GCA_026168455.1 Theocolax elegans
TCTCACGTGAGATTTCACGTAAGATCTCATGACAAAATCTCATGTGATTTTTCAATCGAAACGCTGCTCAAACTTCCGCAAAATAAGAAATCAATTTAAGAGTATGGGGGTCACTTTTTTAGTGATAACACCCCCCAGATAAGCTCAAAAATTAAGGTTTTAAAGCGATTCAGACATATTTATGATATTTTTTAATTACTCACGTGTGAGATCTCACGGTGATTCACCAATGACCAAAAAGGTATAATATATAATATATAAGTTTATATTTATTATGCAATATTTTTCCTGTATAAAAATCTAACATTATTAATATCTTAATATTCATTTAAATAGAGACGAATTCAAGATAAGTTAGTATATGAAGATCTTGATAGTAAATGTGATATAGTAACAAATACTGAGCCAGCACTAGTGTTAACATAAGTAGATAGGTATTTACATGGGCCAGTTCCAACAGCAGAAAATAACCATGATTCTTCAACAGGTCAAATTAAATCAATTGCAAGTTAATTAATGAGAGAAATTGATAAATGGCCCAATGTATCTTATCTGCCACTGGTGGATCTTTAATGAAAGGGTTTCGAGAGGATAGCCTTGGTCGTAAGTAGTACATCATTCATCAATTGAATAAATATTTTATATAAAATATATAAATATCATTCAAATCAATATTTTTGTTAAAGAATTAATTCCAAAGGAATTAAAAAAGGAATTGGCTATAGTTTATCTATGTATATCTGAACTACTAAAACATTTTTTAACAAGCTTCCCACCTACAACACCTCATTAGAAGAGAATGTTACAAGAATGTTGCCCAGTCGTTTCCCGCCGAGGCGCGATATATAGACAAGCGGTAAGTGGTGCACCACATTTAGACCCGCGTGTCTACTTAATATTTCGCGTCCCGATTTACCTGGTACGGTCCAGGTGAGGAAGCGTTCCTCCTTTCCCCCCTCTCGTGACAATACCCGCACGGATAGCTAGGTCGGTGGTTCGCGGGAACCACTTCACGAGGGAAGGCGCGCGTGACGTAGGAAGCTTCTACGTCAAAGCTCTCTACGTCAGAGATCCATACGTCACACGGTATGACGTATGCCATCAGGTTAAGCAGCCGATCATATCCGGATCGGTTGCTCGTAATCTACTGTTAAATAGATTTTAACTGATTCTTTTCGCGCTGCCCTCGGGGGTAGTCATCGGTACGACTCCCCGTAAATTGTTAAAGTTCATTTGTTCTTAATTTATTAATTTGTAATTGTTAATTTAATAAATTGATTCGGCGAGACAATCTTTCTCGCCGATTAACAATAATATCGATTGTTGATAGTGTTTTACCGGTTACCGTCCTATCCTACGAATACCGCCCTCTCCGGTGTTTATCCTAGTTGGCAATTTTGGGGCATAGGGCCCAACACACGGTATATAAGTCAAACGGAGTGTTTGACGTTGTTAACGGCATTGCACGGGTATCAAAGGGATTTCCGGCCGCATCGTGGGACTGCACACTTAAGGTTGGTAAGTTGGGACAGATTGGGCCTAACCGTGGGCCTTACATATCCCCAGTACCCACCCCGTTACACGTTCTATTATTGTAATACATACAAATTCAATGATCTTTTTCATAATTTCCAGAAAATAACAATTGAATGTATTCATTATTCATTTGAACTGGGTTAATATTATATGGTTTTGGAACTAAAAGAGTTGTTTGCATATTGAATGGTGTACATTATTTAAGGATGTTATTAAATTCTAATATGTGTTCATCATTTAACATAGAAGCATCGTCGCTATATGGTTCAATCCTTTTTACAACTAATTTTTGTACTTCGGTCAAACCCATTATAAAAATGGTTTATTTTACAAAATGATTTACAATTATAAAAATAATATTAATAATTTGTTTCAATTGTTTAATAATAATTATAATATTTTTTATTTTTCTATACGATTATTTAAAATTTTTTATTAATATTTTTTTGTAAAGCTGAAAAAAATAAAGTATAAATTATTAGAAAACAGTGTTTATAAGAAAGTAGCTTCAATGTAATGAATGAAATATAATTAATATAAATTTAATATTTTATAAATACTAATATTATACATACCCTGGTGGAAATTCATTTTCGATGAAAATGCTCCAAAGTATGATAAAAGTGGGCCAAGTTGCGCCAAAAGTGGGCCGATGTTTACCAACATTGAAATATTTGGAACATTTTTCCAGTTTTGGCAAACTTTAGCCCACTTTTGGCCAAGTTAGGAACATTTTGTATTGATTATGGAATAAATTTTTCAACCAGTAAAAAATTGTTTGTCAGATGCAATTTCTTAAATTATGGCGCACTTAATTGCGTTGATAATATATAATATTGCAATAATAATATGTTATAAATAATATGTTGTAATAATCTTTTCTGTAAATGGGCCAAAACAATCTGGGCCAACCTTTACACAAAGAGGGCCAAACTTTCCATCTCATGGGCCAATATTTGCACAAATTGGGCCAACGTTTACATAAACTAGGACAAACTTTACAAAAAGTTGGCCAATATTTTCAAAATTAGGGCGAACCTTTTCATAAAGTGGGCCAAACTTTGTAGAAAGCGGGTCAATATTTGCACAATGAGGGCCAACCTTCACAGAAAAAGGGCCAAATCTTGCACAAAATGGTTTCAAAAATTTTTAATTCTATATAAAATAAAAAATTTGCGACTCAAAAAGAAATGTCCTAAACTTATCTTGAAATTAGTAAAAGTATGCCATACTGCGTACAAAAATCGGCCCTCTTTTGGCACAGGTTGGGCCACTTTTCGCATAGTTTGGCCTATATTTGCGCACTTTCGGAATACCGAATTTTTTCCACTAGGGTATTATTCAATCTTAAGTAATGAAAAATTACATTCAAAGCATTTGTTACTAATACAAATTTTAAAGAGATCTATCTACATATTTAAATGTAATCTAAATTTGTGCAAATATTTAAAAATCTGCAAATAGGTTTCGTTAAATTTTCGTATAATAATAAATAATGTGAAAACGAATGGCAGTTATCCCGATAGTGTAATATTTATATATTATATAATAAGAATTTACAATGCCGCGTTGCAGTCGGTAAAGTAGTTTGTAATGATTTTAATATCTCTTTAATAAGAGATGACCGATGTATGACAATAGCATGAAAACGAAGTTGTAAAATTTAATTGCTAACGTCTAAACTGTATGTAGCAGTGTTTATTTTAGAAAAATGATATACAAATAAAAAATCGCTGCTAAGTCATGGTTACGTAGTTTTCTCAAAATTAATAAATCGGTTCAATATTTAATGTATTATTTTAATATTAAAATTTATTAATCATAACAAATGTATTTAACGTTTTTAAAATTATTTACGGTAAAATGGTCTAAAACCTAATTAAAATTTCAAATTTTCAAATGATTTTTGAACAATTATAATGCTCAATTAATTCGCTAATTATAAATATTTTTATCCCATAAAATGTACACTTGTTACTATCAAAATTACTTTTTTCCAAAATTTCAAGATAATTAATATAATTAATTAATTAATAGCTTTTTGCGACCGAAAGCGTATAACAAAAAATAAACGCAATTTCTGCGATTTTTATTTTTTTTTTAAACAAAAAATATTTAATAGGATCACTTGAAATTCTTACCCTATTGTATACTATCTCTGTGATTTGTTTCAGCAAGTTTGAACGATTAGTTTGAAAAGTATAGCCAAATAAATAAAAATCAATTTTTTCTTAATAATTGGAAAACTAATTGAGATAATTCAAAAAATCGAGAGGGTTTTTTATTCTTTATAAAACATACTTAGTCAGGTTAGAAAATTTCATAGGTAATATTAAATGATTTGAAAAATAATTTTTTCAAAAACAAAAATGGCTATAAAAGTAAAGCGAATCTACACATCCAAAAATAATTTTGTTTTGATGTTGGAAATTGAAAAGAAGATTACGTGCCCAAGCTAAATGATATTGACTGAGTAGATTCAGAAATTTATTGGTATACGTACAAACATACGTATACATATAAACAGACACAAATATACACACACACATTCCTACAGAGACTTTCTGAATACACGTCATTTGGATTTTAGACATTTAAAAATATACTTCTAGCATGTTTTTAGTGAAACATTTTACTATTACAAAGATTCCTATACGAGGAAGCAATAATATTATATTTTTCAGGAAAAACCAAATGAGCTAAAAGCCGGAAAAAACCATGCAAATAAAACACAAAAAAAATAATAATGAAAAATTAAAAACAATGTTTAAATTAATTGCAGATATTTTGTAATATGTAAAAAATTATTAAAAAATATATGCGTGCTATTCACCTTCATTAACATGACCCCCGTGTCGGAACGTGGCAAAAAAAATCATTACATTCATGAAAATAGATCTTCTAATTAAAAATAAAATCGGAAAACCAAAAAACCGGAGAACCGGAGAACGTCCGAAAGTGGATCCTCCTTAATTTAATATAGGACTAGTGAATTTGAGCGCGCTACGCGCACCTACTGCAATTTTTTTTCGATTATTTAACCTCTTATTTGATTGACACCATCGAAATTTTTAAGACAATTGATGATGAAATTCAAGTTTCGAGATCGAGATTAGTGATTTTCGATTCGAGCGCTTACTCAATTATAAGATAGGATTTTTGTTGTTCCTGAATTTAAATAATTATATTACCGACAGAAATCGCGATCCGAAAATCTAATTTTATAAAATCTTGGTATTAAACTTTTTTTTCTTTCTAGTTTTATAAAAATGGCGTCTTTTGTTAAACAACGTTATTTCATTCTTTGTGATGAAATTTGTTAACTTTACGAAAAAATGTGTTTTGTTCTTGAACATTTTTGGTAAAGTTAATATTTTACTTGTATTTTGATAAAATAGTAAGGCAAAGTTTTCTTGAATACGGATAGACCGATTCGTCTGAAATTTTGATGGCTTATAAAAATATAAAAAAGAATAATAACAACACATTAAAAATTTTAAAATTAATATAACATTGAAAATAACTAAAAACCGTTAATGTTATTATAAACAAATAAAAATTCATTACAAACATGTTTAATGTTGCGATTACTGTTTGGTCCTCCCTTCCTTTTTGAACTTGTAACAGTTCGGTTGCCGCACGGATGTTTATTTTAATATCGCGGCTGCTTAGCGGTACGGTTAAACTTACCGTATTTAAATAAACATATTTTTCCCGCGGTGCGGCGACGGTTACCTGTCCGTTCTACCAAATCTGTTAAATGTTAGTCTGAAACCGAGTTACTGTTTCAGATAACAACCAGGTAAAATTCAAATCTGAAATTGACCGCGAAACAGGGATATCGCGTCGAGCACTTGTCAACCAGAAATATACGAGCTCATAGGATTACGGAAGGAATCGTACGTGGTTAAATTCAATTAATTGAACACCGGATTGAATTTTAATAATAATATGAATTTATTGAAATAAATAAACAAAGATAAATAATAAACAAAATATTTAATTGTCGCCGAGGTCTACGCTTTTATTACAAGTCGGTAAACGGCCGACTTGTAGAGAGAGGGGAAGAAAATATCACGAACTAAAATAATATATCCAGTCAACGGGACTGGTATAAAGCAACACGATTAAGTGCGAATAAAAACACGATCGCGTGAAGTAGTACCACTTACTTTGTACGCTGCTGTAGTCGTTGGTAAACAACGACCAGCCGATCGGTTGCTTTCTCTCTCTCTCACTCTCGCTGCGGTGTCGGACGGATTGTCCGCTCGCCCGTGCACCGGGGTTGTGTGGCTGCAGGCAGATGCACGGTGTAGCACCACTCACTGCAAATGCAGGATCGGCCTGCAGTCGAAACACACACACAAAACGCACGGTAAATCACAGCACGGCGAAGCTAAACACGGGACGCGGGGGGATCACACCTGTCACGTAAGAAGGTGGTTATTACTCTATCCAGTGCGCGCGAATCTCCCCCTTACCTCTCTAATGAGGTGCGTGCGCGAATCTTTCGCGCGCGAAGTTGCTCCCGCCCATGTAGCCACGACGAACCGAGCCGAGCCGAATCTCGCCGGCTCGAACCGATGCGAACATTATGATACTGTTGGCTCGTGTTGCTCGAATTCGTCAAACGGTGAGGTAAACAGTACCTTACCGTTACAAACTTTTAAAAAATTCTCAAGATTTCAGACGAATTAGTCTATTTGTTATCGAAAAAATTTTGGCTTCCTGGAAAAAAAATTGTCACTTTCTGGAGAGGATGTCCAGGTAATCAGGGTGACCTCCAGGTCATCCGGATAACGCCGACTGGAAAGCGTACATGACAAAATGTCTGAATATGACAAAAAAATTGTCACTTCCTGGAGAGGATGTCCAGATAATCAGGGTAACCTCCAGGTCATCCGGACATCGTCGACTGGAAAGCCTACATGTCAAAATTTCTGTATATGACAAAAAAATTGTCACTTCCTGGAGAAGATGTCCAGGTAATCAGGGTGACCTCCAGGTCATCCGGATATCATCGACTGGAAAGCGTACATGACAAAATGTCGGAATATGACAAAAAAATTGTCACTTCCTGAGACGATCTCCAGTTGGTCAGGATGACCTCCAGGTCATCCGGAAATCGTCTACTGGAAAGCCTACATGTCAAAATGTCTGAATGTGACAAAAAAATCTTTAGATTTATAAAAATGATCTTCTAATTAAAAATAAAATAGTCACTTGTCAAAACCGGACAACCGGAGACCCGGAGAACCATATACGTCATAATGGTTATCATCTTAATTTAATACTAGCTACCATTCCTCGCTCGCGAACGCTCCCTCGGTCGAATAAAATTAATTAATCTCTCGGTAGAATATGTCCTTAATTAATGCGATTTTCATTATGAAATTATAACTATTGTACAGTATACATTACAGTAATAATGTATACATAATAATAATAATGTATAATAATTATTGTAATAATGTATTATTTTTGTAATTATACATCGTCAAACAATTTTTTTTAATACATGATAATTATATTATATTTTTTGCTTAATTATTATAATAATTATTGTTACAGTATACATTTTTATTTATTACTAATTTGTGTCAGTAATAACATAAAAAAACATAGTTACTGCTTTAGAATATTATTCTTACAAATTTAGTATTCGAAACAATTTTAATCCTAGTTTACAATTAGGTAAAGTAAGTCTACAGTTTTGTGTTGATGCATGGTGTAAAGTAGAGGGTACTCATTTGTTTTACATTCGTAAACAGCAATCATCCTTAAGAACAGAAACGTATCGTGGGTTAATGGATTATGTACATAATAAAGCATTAGATAAAAATAGAAATGTTGGTAAAATGGTTATTTTACCCTCTACTTTTATTGGCGGTCCTCGTGCTTTGCAACAAAATTATATGGATGCAATGACTCTAGTTCAAACGTGTGGTAAACCCGACTTATTTATTACTAAATCGTGCAATCCAAAATCGTCGGAAATAGTTGAAAATTTACAGTTCAATGAAACTACTTTAGATCGACTTGATCTTGTGGCTCGAGTTTTCAATTGAAAAATAAAATCATTTTTAGAAGAATTATTAAAGGAACATTTTTGGAATAGTCGCAGCATACATTTATGTAATTGAGTTTCAAAAACATGGATTACCTCATATGCATTTATTGTTATATCTTGTTGATAATGATAAATTTTACAATTCAGATCAAGTAGATAGTATAATAAGTACTGAAATACCAGATAAGAATGTTAATCCAAAATTATATGAGCTTGTAAAGCAGCACAAGATCCATGGACCACGTGGAAAACAAAATTTAAATTCACCCTGTATGGACGAAAATAAAATAAAATGTACTAAAAATTTTCCTAACTCTTATAATAATAACACTAATTATAATGATTACAATGGGTATTCTTTACATCGTCGTCGTAACAATGGGAGGGCAATTAAATATTCTTCTAACAGAATAGCAACTAATCAATATGTAGTTCCTTATAATCCTTACTTACTATTGAAATTCAATTGTCATATTAATGTTGAAATATGCAGCACAATTAAATCAATAAAGTATTTATTTAAATATTTATATAAAGGGCCTGATTGTATTTTAGTCAGATTTAAAAGTGATACTAATGATTTAAATAATTTTAATAATAAAGATTCATCACATAAGAATGTATTTAATTACGATGAAATTGATCAATACTTATGTACTCGATATGTATGTCCTCCTGAAGCAATGCATTGATTATTTCAATTCAAATTGTACAAACAATCACATGCTATTTATCTATTAGCAATACATTTAGAAAACGAACAGTATCTATATTTCAAAGAAGGATCAGAAGAAAAATCGATTGATCACAATGTTACAACCATACTTACTGCTTGGTTTCAATTAAATACGTATGATAATGCATCTAAAAATTTATTATATATTCAAATACCAAATTATTACGTATATGATGAAAATAAAAAAATTTAGGTTAAAAGAAAAAAATTTACAAAGCCAATTTTAAGTAGAATGTATTATGTTAATCCTAAACAACCAGAATTATTTTATTTTAGAATGTTATTATTACATGTAACGGGCGCAACATCATTCACGAATGTAAGGTCCTTTAATAATATAATATATCCAACTTATTATGATGCAGTAACAGCCCGCGGATTGGTATCAGTAGATGAAGAATGGGATAATTGCTTACAAGAAGCAGTTATATACCAATTTCCAAATGCTTTAATTCAATTATTTGCATTCATAATTATTTTTCATAAACCAAATAATATTCGAAATCTTTATGATAAGTACAAAAATTATTTTTACGATCCAAAATTGAATGAAAAAGCAGCAGAAAAGATTGTTTTAAATAAATTAAATGATATTTTAATATTACACGGTTGCGCGTTGTATAAAAATGATTTACCTTTAATAGATGAAATTAATGAAATATACACCGAAGATTTAAATGATTTTACTACATACTGTTCTTCTGTGAGTAATAACATAAGTTCTTTATCTGAAATACAGATGAATATATTTAATGGCACTATAAATGCTATTCAAAATAATAATAAAGAAAGATTAATTTTTATTGACGGTCCTGAAGGTAGTGGTAAAAGTTATTTACATAATTATTTAATAGCATATTTAAAAAATTCGAATATAAATGTATTAGCAGTAGCTTGGACTGGCATTGCAGCTAATCTTTTAATCGATGGAAAAACTGTACACACTGCATTTAAATTACCATTCAATTTAACAGAGCAATCTACTTGCAATGTAAAGTTAAAAACCGAATATGGACAATATTTAAAAGAAATAAAGGTTATAATTTGGGATGAAATATCCATGGTATCTAAATTTGCTTTTGATGCTGTTGATAGATTATAAAAAGAACTTCCGAACCATTTGGCGGTAAAATTGTAATATTATCTGGTGACTTTCGACAAATTTTATCAGTTGTACGTTTTGGAAATAGAATTCAAATAATAGAATCTTGTGTTAAAAAAAGCAAACTATGGAACATGTTTAATAATGTTTCATTACAAGGCAACAAAAGAATTAATAATAATGATAATATGTTCCAAGATTGGCTACGTAAAGTGGAGAACAACGTAGTGATGGTAGCGATTTTGAAAAAAATAATAATTTAATTCATTTACCGTCTAATCTTTTATTTTGCAGAAACTTTTGGCCCTTTAATAAATTCTAATGACAACTCGCTATGCAGTAAAGTAATATTAGCACCAACAAATAAAGATGTCTTAAAGATTAATAATGAAATATTAAATCGATTAAACGGAGAACCTAGGGAATATATTAGTGTTGATATAACGAATTCTGATAAAAATGAGGACATATATAATACAATTCTAATAGAATTTTTTAATTCAATAACGCCTAATGGCTTACCACCACATAAGTTAATTTTAAAAGTTGGCGCTATTGTAATTGCATCATCTACTAGGAGGACAACTACAATTATTTTTTAAAAAAATGTCACTTCCTGTAGACGATGTCCAGGTCGCCATCCTGACCTCCAGGTCATCGGGGCATCATCTACTAGGACGACAACTACAATTATTTTTAAAAAAATGTCACTTCCTGTAGACGATGTCCAGGTCGCCATCCTGACCTCCAGGTCATCGGGGCATCATCTACTAGAACGACAACTACATTTATTTTTAAAAAAAATGTCACTTCCTGTAGACGATGTCCAGGTCGCCATCCTGACCTCCAGGTCATCGGTGCATCATCTACTAGGAGGACAACTACAATTATTTTTTTTAAAAATTTCACTTCCTGTAGACGATGCCCAGGTCGCCATCGTGACCTCCAGGTCATCGGGGCATCATCATTTACGTAACGAAATAGCCGGAGAAAATTGACGTCACAGAAAGACCGGAGACTTCGCCTCTTAATTATTATATAGATATAGATATAGATATAGATATAGAAGTTGGCGCTATTGTAATATTATTAAGAAATTTAAATTTAGGAGGAGGTTTATGTAATGGTACGCGTTTAAAAATACGAAAATGACGAACGCACATAATTTTAGCTGAAATTATTACAGGAAAACATGAAGGTGAAACAGTATTTTTACCTCGAATTGATCTAAGTCCAGCAATTAAAGATATACCATTTACCATGATTCGAAGGCAATTTCCAATAAGATTAGGATTTGCAATGACGATAAATAAGTCTCGAGGTCAATCTTTTTTAAATGTAGACTTGTATATTCCATCACCTGTATTTAGTCACGGACAATTATATGTTGCATCATCTAGAGTTAGAAATAAAAATAATTTAAAAAAATTATTAGATAAAAGTGCTGTATATACCGAAAAAAAAATGAATAAAGTAAAATATTTAAACAATAAAGAAGAAACGTCAATTAATATATACACAAAGAATGTAGTATAAAAAGAAATTTTCAACGCAATTAATTTTTAATAAATTATATAATAAAACAATTTTTAATAGCAGCGTTTAAACATTACGATATAAGTAAACATTGCAATATTTATACATTTTTTCATATTAAAACACTACGTTTTTCAACACTGTAATATGTATAATATTAGAATAAAAACACTATAGCTGCAACTAAGTCATTCTTAGTAGCGCTTAAATATAAAGTTAAACGGTAAATATACACACTTTCAAATTAAAATTCTATAGCTGCCACAAAACCTTCATTAGTAGCGCTTAAAATAATATTGATCTAAATATGTATAAACTTTAACATTAAAGTAATATAGCTGAAACTTAATTCATCAATAGTTGCGCTTAAAATAATATTCTACAATATATAGATAATAATATATTTTATTATATTATATTATATTATATTATATTATATTATATTATATTATATTCTATATCAGGGCATCATCTACTAGGAGAACAACTACATTTATTTTTTTAAAAATTGTCACTTCCTGTAGACGATGTCCAGGTCATCGGGGCATCATCTACTAAGACGACCACTACAATTATTTTTAAAAAAATGTCACTTCCTGTAGACAATGTCCAGATTGCCATCCTGACCTCCAGGTCATCTAGGAATCATCTACTAGGAGGACAACTACAATTATTTTTAAAAAAATGTCACTTCCTCTAGACGATGTCCAGGTCGCCAACCTGACCTCCAGGTCATCGGGGCATCATCTACTAGGACGACAACTACAATTATTTTTGAAAATAGTCACTTCCTGTAGACGATGTCCAGGTCACCATCCTGACCTCCAGGTCATCGGGGCATCATCTACTAAGACGACAACTACATTTATTTTTTTAAAAAATGTCACTTGCTGTAGACGATGTGCAGGTCGCCATCCTGACCTCCAGGTTATCGGGGCATCATCTACTAGGACGACAACTACAATTAATTTAAAAAAATTTTACTTCCTGTAGACGATGTCCAGGTCGCCATCCTGACCTCCAGGTCATCGGGGCATCATCTACTAGGACGACAACTACATTTATTTTTTAAAAAAATGTCACTTCCTGTAGACGTTGTCCTGGTCGCCATCCTGACCTCCAGGTCATCGGGGCATCATCTACTAGGACGACAACTACAATTATTTTTAAAAAAATGTCACTTCCTGTAGACGATGTCCAGGTCGCCATCCTGACCTCCAGGTCATCGGGGCATCGTCTACTAGGAGGACAATTACAATTATTTTTAAAAAAATGTCACTTCCTGTAGACGATGCCCAGGTCGCCATCCTGACCTCCAGGTCATCGGGGCGTCATCTACTAGGAGGACAACTACAATTATTTTTTAAAAATATCACTTCCTGTAGACGATGTCTAGGTCGCCATCCTGACCTCCAGGTCATCAGGGCATCATCTACTAGGAGGACAACTACAATTATTTTTAAAAAAATGTCACTTCCTGTAGACGATGTCCAGGTCGCCATCCTGTCCTCCAGGTCATCGGGGCATTATCATTTACGTAACGAAATAGCCGGAAAAAATTGACGTCATAGAAAGCTCGGAGAAAAATTACGTCATAGAAAGACCGGAGAAAAATTACGTCACAGAAAGACCGGAGACTTCGCCTCTTAATTATTATATAGATATAGATATAGGATGCCTCCTTAAAATATTTAGAAATAAGTTTATTTTGTTTTTGGTGTTAGCATCTAGCTTATTATAGCACATAAATATATTAAAAAATATCAATAAGCCTAGTTTAATTTTATATATCACAAATAAAAATATTCTTCTCACATTTGGTTAGATTGTCAAAAATTGAAAATTCACTATAGAAATTATATCTATTTTAAAATCTTTTTTTTAACACACTTAAAGTATATATAATTAATTAATATTCATACTTAATTTATTCAAATTAAAAATCATTTTTATTCAATAACATTGAATTTTCCAATTTTAAAAGAAATGTAAAATTACCTAGTTTTCAAGCATCTAATATTAATTGTTAGAAAATATCTTAAAATTTAATAATTATATGATATGTAATTAAGTAATTTTTACATTTATATTATGTTATCTAATCTCTCTGCCCGAGGCATGCGATGGTTCGGTCGGTTGGGCGTCGGGCTCGTAATCTGGAGGTCCCAGGTTCGATTCCCGGCCCCGGCCGATTGATACAAGCACCGCTGGCGAATGTATTTTCAACAAGTGTTTTCTTCACCAAGACATTGTATGACCTCCGTCGCTGATTAGCACCGGTTTGGGAGCATAAAAAGAGCGACGTTAAAATAATAAAAAAAAAAAAAAAAAAAATCTGCGCAAAATTCTAAAAATTATATATTTTTAAGTTAGTTTAAGTTACAAATTACCATATACTATGTACGAGTGAGAGAGAGCAAAAGTAGAAAAGGACAATAGATAAGAGAGATACAGCATAGTTTTAGACAAGGACATAAAATAAGAAAAAGATAGCAAGCGTTTAGAAGGAGATAGAAGATCCCGCCTCCGTGACCTTCTACCCCCGATCAAGGGATGTGACAAACTTAAAAGCGACCCAATGCTGTTCAGTCAAAAAGACTCCACCCTTGCTTAAAGGGCAGGCGTTGACCTTTTTAACCTATTAGATTCAGGTACATACCTTCGCATAGATCGATAGCCAATGACACCGATCGATAATTTTGGGACAATTTTTGTTTGGAGAGGGAAGAAAAGTAACACCCCGAAGAAGTCTTTAAAAAGCAGCCATCCACCCTAGCAGCGTCCACTCACTAAGAAAATTCCAGTTCTTCTAAAACTCAATTATCCAACGTCTTCTACCATTTGAAAAGGACGCCAATACAATTCATCCAACACCAGTCTTCACTAAGGATTTTCTACGAGGAACATCAGGATCTCTCTCTCGCTCAGTCTTAAAATATATACATATTTTATACACGTACAAGTAAGAATAATCTCATAAAATAAATAAATTTTAAACTTGTAAAATTAAAACTCTGTATTGTTTGTTTACTTTGTTGCCCAAAGTTTTCTTTTATTTTTTTTTGCATTTTAACTATTTTGCTACAAAGAAGATACGGCTTTTAGTATAGTGTGCCGAATTCTTCTTTCAAAAATTAACAAAGTCCTAACGGCGTGTGAAAGAGTAAAGTGTAAGGCCGAAGACACTTTCATCACTCGGAAACTCATTTATCAGCACTCTGTCCTCCTTATTAGGAACAGAGAGTGAACAGTAGTTACACACAAGAAAAGCCTGTGCTGTTGGATACTTTTATCCAGACTCAAAAATTAATAATTTACTTTAAGCGTCACTCTGACGTTACATACACAGACTAGCGCTTGGGTATCAAAATCACGCTCCGACATTCTCTTAATCACTATTTTATATTGTATCGTTTTTTACCAAATTCTAAAAAACATTTCTTGCAAATATAAGTAACGAATATGAAGCATTATTTCATTTTCACTACTATCTCATATATGAATCTAAAAAAATGAATGAAAACAATATATTTGATTACATTTCATTATATTTTAGGTACGCGAGAATAAAGTTGAACCGGAGTGGACACTACTATTTTATCTCCGAAATAAACGTATCCTTTATACATTTATACAAACGTATGCTATGTTTATTAAAATAATCATCGAATTTGTATTCTTTAACGCAGTAAATACATACAGTTAATCTTTACGGAACTAAACTGGGATGTGCAGAAGGTGGTTGCGGTGCTTGTACTGTTACGATTTCGAAGTATGATCGTAAAAAAGATAAGATTACGTATCCTTTTGTATAATACATGCTAATTTTTGACAAATAAATGAAAGGAAGTTTGTTTTGTAACGGTGTGCTTGCCCAGGGGAAAAATCATCGAGTTGCCCGTCTTATAACCACATGGTTCGTGGCGTACAAAGCTGACTAGTATCGCCGACTTGTTATCTCGTACTCGATGATTTAAACAAAATATATAACTATATATATAATGTTTACAAATATTTCCCGCGTAGCGGCTGCGGTTACCTGTCTGCACACTTGCCGTTAAAGTTATTTGGAAATCGTACTTCGATTTCCAATAACGACAGGTAAAATAATAATCTTTCCTGAAATGGACCGCGGAAAGAAAATAATGTGCGAGTTCGCGTGAGCCCGTATACTTATATACGGCTCATAGGATAATGGAGGAAAAAACTATAAGCGACGGTTTTCAATTTGTAAATCAATACGATTTGAGATGCAATTAAATATTAACAGATTCATTAACTTTTTATAATCGAATGTAGTATATAATAAACATAGAATAAATATTGTTGAGTCGTAAACGTCGGCTCAACGCGAGAGGGGAAAAGGGGGTACTCGAACTAACTCTCTTAAACTACGAACAATTACGATAAAATCAATCTATTCGCGGTAATTATCGCTCGCGCGAGAAGTAGTTACACTTACTTTTTATTCTCCTCGAATCGCAGAGAAACCGATAAGAAGAGACAGCTTTCTTTCTTTCTCTCTCTTTCCCTCGCTTGCGAATACTCGGCCTGTCCTGTGTCGCGTGTCGCCAAATCTCTCTCGATACCGAGTCACTCCTGTCCATCCGAGATCAATCCTCAACACACCGAATTAATTCGCGTCGTGCGTCTTTTAACTAACACCAATAAAAGTCTCACGGAAAAATTCTCGAAAACAATAATATCGAGTAAGCCGGGACTTTTACAGCCACACGTATCGTCGCGATCTCTCTCCTTTGTGCCGGTCGTCCTGCGCGCGCAAACGCTCTCTCACGAATTGCCGATTTTCGTTGCGCGAGCATCGGCCGTTCTAGTCGTTGGCTATATCTATATCTATATATAGCGCTCATCATTACCTACCGAATTCGTATAATGGTAGATAATATCACTTACCATTATAGTTTATTTTGCATACTTTATTTTATGTTTATTTCAGTAATATTATTAGGAATGAGAAAATTACAGTATTTTTCGTATCAAGATCTTAAAATGAGGGAGAAACCATGCGAAAGCCTTACAAACATATTTTGTACCTACGATAAAATTTCTTTTTGACGCTTAGTTTCTGGCTTACAAATAAATATACTAAAATAGTCTGCATTTCACACCTATGGTACGTTCAATTTCCGAAACTCAAAGCATAGAATTGAATTCTAAGAATACTGAAATAAGAAATAATATCGATAATTTTTTGACAAAGGATTACATGGTTCTTTATTGATATAATAAAAGTAATATAGATATTATTTAGAAATTTAATGATTTGAAATCTAACATCAGAAATTTTATCAACACTACTCTTGCTGCGCGAGAGCTCACGAAAATATTAGACGTCTAACTGTAGTTAGTTTTTTGGCAAAAGGGAATATCGAGATGAACGATTTTTGGCAATAAAAGAAACCAACTTCAGTGGTATACAACCTTTTCGAAAGCCCTTGCGAGTAAGCAGTTTACTGAAAATTTTGTCGTAAATATCTGTATGTATATTGATCGTTGCTATGCCTATATATAATTTACTTTATATATAGGTATAATATATATATATATATATATACGTATATATTCGCTTCGCGATGCGTTCGATCTAGAGCTCCGAAGCGGCGTGTCACGGCGACCTTAAGGGGATGCCATACCTGAATTAAATCCTACTATGCCGACACCTGTATATTAGACGCACTATTTCTCCTATTACTATTATTTAATACAATGACAACCTATAAACGCAGTGGAGGCGTATTTGTAATACATATTTAAATAAATTATGAGTACAAAAGTTTGAATTATGTTAAAATGCGCTTAGAAATTAAAAAATACGATCTCAAACATCACCTCTCTCAGTTAACTGGATGGATTTCTAACATATACAGTGCAGACGCACAATTTTACGATATTGGTAAATGTTGGAACACTAAAAAAACAGTCAAAAGTGCACAACGAAGAAATAAATAGTAAAATACGATTGATACGAAGACGTTGGGAAGCTGTTACTACATATTTACGATGAAAATATATATAGATTGCAATTACAAGCATCAAAAAACGAAGTAGAGGCAATATTTTACATTATCTTGGAATTATTTTTCAGTAAAAACTAGTAAAAAATATAACCGATTAAAAAATTAAAAGAAAAATAAAAACGATACTTACTCCTTCTAAAAATGTGTGATTTAGCAGACGGAAGAGTAAGAAAAATTTTAGCTACTTAGTTTGAAAAAGAATCAATAGATGGCGATGCTAAACGTTTCCAGAATATTAAAGTTTGACAAAATTCGTTTACACTTCTTCATAAATATTGTAGTTTAGGAATAATATTTTTAAATAGTACAAAAATAGAAAATTAACAATTAATAAACATTCGCACCTTGCATAGGATACCGATCAACGTATTCGTAGCGGAATAGACGACGGATTCTATAGGAGGTGCGTGCACCGACCCGGGCCGTCTGCCGCACGCATCTCGTACTTTCAAATAGATTGTACTATGCAGACACTGAATCTTGGGTGCATTATATGTTTAATTACAATTCTTCAAATTATTGACAGCTTGAAAACAGGGTAGAGGCATATTATTAATAAACATTGTGAGTGAATAACATGTATTCTATGACTGTTTTAGAGTCTTTCCTTAGGGCAATTTCACCGCATCAATCCGCAGTATTTGCTGCCCCGGAAGCCCTCGTCATCTAAGCTTCACAGTTGGTCGGTTTCCCTTGTCGGCGATGGTGCCTAAAGCTTCCTTGATGCGTTCGAAAAGTGAAACTCTCTGATAGCCTCCTATGGCATCGATTAACCTCGATGAGAGGCTACTAAGTGTACCGAAACTCCTTACGAAGGCCCACCGCCTTGCGACGGCTAGCCTAGAGTCGTAATTCTCGGTGTGAATGCTGCGGTGTTTAGCTCACCGCCGTCGTCCGCTTTCGAACTTAAGCGGCATCCGGGTCAACTTCGCTTCACCCGTCAAGCCTGCTTGCAACCACATACCCCGCAGAGTCCAACCCAAAACTGGGGACACGCTGGTGTTTCACTTTCGGCTCAGAGGTACGCCAACGTGGGACTCGGTACCTAGTCCCTGCGGACCATAGTAAAGTTATATTGGTCCAACTGTCGACATGCCAAAGCACATCTTCCTATTACTCCCCGGATCCCCGGGGAGGTTTTGCGGTAGGTCTAACGTTCGAACATTTGTGAAGGGTAAAACTTTCGACAATCCCTTCACAAACTCTCTAAGGAATACCATTCGAAAATCCCCTGAAAGAGAAAAAAGCGTACAATCCCAAAGACTTGTACGCTATGATTTGTAAGGATAAAACATTCGACAACCCTTTCACAAACTCTCTAAGGGATACCATTCGAAAAATCCCTTGAAAGACAGAAAAAACGCGTACAAACAAACGTTTGTACGCGATGGTGTTTTTAACATCTCACTCTACGCAAAGTCTTCAGTTCGTTACTGACTTTATGCGCAGAGATTTTGATGAAAGGGACACCCTTCTGTGAGACATCCCAGCAACTTATATCGTCTGGATGAGAAACTACTTCGGTCCGGATGTGCCCCAAGGCAGACCTCGAAAGGCTCGCCTCAGTATTTTGGCGCTGCACGTAGTACAACCCGAAGGATGTCTACTTTAATTTAGCGGCCGTCCCTTCATCCCTAGGTAGAGTCTCCCTTGACGAAGTCGCCCAGATGAATAGAATAATCGTTAACGGCATATCTTCGACAACTAAGCGTGTTAGTAAACTAAGAAATATAGCATGTTGATCAGTTGATCGCCGACACCGGCTCGACTAATCGAACTCGATTTCGAGGCGCACTAGTGGCAATCCTCTTCCTCCACTGTCGTAGGAGGTTTATATCAGACTCTCGGAAATGGGGGCCGAGTCACTCACCCTCACCCAACTCAGGGAATCTGAGAACGGGTTTCCGCCACTTTGTAAGTGAATAACAATTACAAAATTTGAATTTGTGTTAAAATATCGTAAAAATTAGAAAAATACGAATCGAAACATAACCTCTCTTTGTCTTCAGCGATGAAATCTATAGGAGGTGCATGCACCGATCGGGCCGTCTGCCGCACGCACCTCGATTTAATTAAATTTTTAAAAAACTCGACAGTATCCTAATAAATATAATAAAGACATACAACTTCACGTTATTGGTAAATGTTGGAATACTAAAAAATCATTCAAGTAATACACTACTTGAGGATCTAGAGGGCTAGTCGAATTTCACGTCTGGTCGACTAGCCTCGTACGTCTAAGTGAGCGAATATTTTTACTTACACGAGAAATAGCGAGAATAATTATTGTTAAAAATAAAATACATAATATTTTGTAACTACTGAAAATTATTAACTGTTTAATCGAATTTACGCATAACGGGCACATTCATATAAATTAAAATAAATAAAAAATTAATTTTGGCTACCGAATTACACCTCTTGAGGATCTAGAAGGCTAGTTGAATTTCACGTCGTATCTGGTCGACTAGCCTCGTAGGTACGAGCGTGCGAATATTTTTACTTACACGAGAAATAGCGGGAATATTTATTATTATAAATAAAATTCGTAACCTTTAGTAACGAATGAAAATTATTAATTGTTAAATGGAATTACGCCATGACGGGCACATTCATATAAATTAAAATAAATAAAAAATTAATTTTGGCTACCGAATTACACCTCTTGAGGATCTAGAAGTCTAGTTGAATTTCACGTCGTGTCTGGTCGACTAGCCTCGTAGGTACGAGCGTGCGAATATCTTTACTTGCACGAGAAATAGCGGGAATATTTATTATTATAAATAAAATACGCAACCTTTTTTAACTGATGAAAATAATTATGGTTAAATCGATCTTACGCTATAGCAGGCGCATTCGTATAAATAAAAATAAATAAAAAATTAATTTTGTCTACCGAAATACACCTCTTGAGGATCTAGAATGCTAGTCGAATTTCACGTCGCGTCTGGTCGACTAGCCTCGTAGGTCTGAGCGCGTGGATATTTTTACTTACACGAGAAATAGCGGGAAAATTTATTATCATAAATAAAATTCGTAACCTTTTGTAACTAATGAAATTATTAATTGTTTTACGCCATGACGGACACATTCATATAAATTAAAATAGATAAAAAGTTTATGTTGGCTACCGAATTATACCTCTAGAAAATCTAGAAGCATGCGCGCTTCTTTTGGTCCGGTAAGCTGTTAGATGGAATTGTACAATTCGGCTATAGTTTGCGGTTTCTACAAAATTTTTTATGCACGATTCGGCATGGTCGCTCGTGGACATGGTATCCATTCTTTTTTTGCTAAGATTGGTGTGTACTTGGAGTGAAAATGAGTGAATTGCTGTTGAACGTAAAGTTTAACCCGGAAGCTTGATGATTTTGAACGCCAATCATAACCTACAACGAAAAATGGTGTGTTTACTTTTAGGCTTGAAAACGAAACATTTGCCATCAATATACTCTGGGAACTAAAGAGATACTTTGAACATATCTTATGGAGTAAGTAAAAAAGAACATGTTATACAAATAAAAGGTGGAATAATATAAGAAGTGTAGCGCTATAGAATTCAGTAAGTTATTAGTCTAGAGTAAAAATTTACTGTAACATTGCTTTTACAGCATAATTGTATGTGTTATGTACAAATGGTATATACAAACTGTATTTATAAAGTCTGCTCTTAAAAAATATCTAGCGTATTACACAATCAAAGTATACAATAATTTTTGCTTACTATTGAATATACCTTTTATAGGTTAGTAAGTAGTCAACACATGTTGCATTATCATAGTCTGTCACATTGTCACGCGGTATATCTGTATTAACATATGTTATTATATGTTATAATTTTATTGCATGCAGTACTATTTATCTTGTACGTTATGGTTAACATTACTAGTTTTACAATCGCTCTACATTATATCAGATTTATTAAGTGGCAGTGTAATATATTATAATATATTTGCTGAGTACTGCATGTTATTGAGCAGCTGTTCTTAAAAACTAGTTTATATAATATATAATATTCATGAGTTCTTGGACTGTTTTATTTTGAGTTAATCAATTATTATTTTTTTTAATTTCTTTTTTTAATCACTTCTTTTTCCTTTATCTATTCTTTTTTGGTTACAGTGCATTTAAATTGTTATATTAATTGATTTATCTATTTACAGCTGCTGCAAAATCTTTTAACCCTTTGCGGCATGGTGTTACGTATACGTAACACCAAGACGACTGACTGTTTTTTTCTATAAAATTTTTATTTTTGCTAATCTAGTAATGGTGTTATACTTTTCTTGAAGCTAAGAGGTTTCTCTTTGATAGTCTTGCATAAAAATAGGAATTTGTTTACTTGACTAATTGTTATAAACAAACAAAATGCAAAAAACGCGATTTTTTCGCGAAAAAATCATTTTCCGCTCTAATTATTGACCGATTTTCATGAAACTTAGTATCTAGAGGTTTTTGAGGTCGCTGAATGGAAAAATGAAGTCAATTTTAGAAAATTCAAAATGGCGGATCCAAAATGGCGGACTGTAACTTTGAAAAATTGTTATTTCAGCCTGAAAAAGGGACCTGAGGGTTTTTGAGGTCGCTTACTTAAAAAATAAAGTCGATTTTGGAAAATTCAAAATGGCGGATCTGAGATATTCGATTGAGAATTAAAAAGGTTGTAATTTATACGGTAGGGCTGTTTTTTTGTTACATATTTTATAATTTGACTTACTTCTACAAACACTTACTCTTGGCTTTACCCAGAACTAACGACGAGGACGTGGTAAGTTTATAGTTCCGTTTTTTTTGTTTTTTTTTTTGTTTTTTTTTTATTTTTTTTTTGTTTTTTTTTATTTATTTTTTTTTTTATTTTTTTTTGTTACGTTTACGCGGAAATTTTAGTGCAATTATATTGAATGATGCAATTTGAAACAATTTTTAGTTGGTTTGATGCACAATGGTACTTCACAAGTTTCACACATCCATGTAGTACTTACTTGTTTTGTTTTCGTACTACATAATGCGCAGCGTCTTCTGGTTGTGACCACAGGCATGTGAAGTGCTTGACATTTTCTTTTTTCAGGGGTTACTTGTGGCTTTCTATTATTCGCAAGAGGCCAAGACTTACTTTTTCTTCCTCTCTTTATTGGCAACTTGTTACCTACTAATTGTTCCACAAGACGCAATTTAAATTTTTTATGTGTCATAGTAGGTCGTAGATCTTTTGCAACATAAATAACATATGCATTAGCAATTACGGTGTCTACGTAATGCCAAAATGGTCTCATCCACCATCGCTTAGATTTTCGATCAATTCTATAAGCAGCGATTGTTTGATCAGCTTCATCGACGTGGCCCATATGGTCATTATAATCTTTGCATAAGAGTGGACATTGAACCGTAAGTAAGGATCCATCCCTTTGCCTCCGGTCTGTAACAGAAGCCTCTGTTGGATCGTGATAGTTCGATAAAAAATGAACAGGCTTCTTGTCCATCCATTTTATCCATCGAAGTCCTGCAATTGATGTCTGAAATTCTAACTCTCCTGGCTTCATTGATTTGTCAGCTACCTTGCTTTTCGGTAAACCACGCCGATTTTTACGAACAGTACCTACAGAAAATATATTATCATTTTTCAATGACAATAAGAGATCAGTGCTTGTAAAAAAATTATCTTGAACTACTACATGGTTATTACCTACAAGGTCTCTTGTCAAATCTTTTACTACACGAGTGCCTAATTGTGATTCAGGGCTATCAGTTTTGCCTGTATAAATTTGAAATTGG
Organism: Theocolax elegans; assembly: GCA_026168455.1. Lineage (NCBI taxonomy): Eukaryota > Metazoa > Arthropoda > Insecta > Hymenoptera > Cerocephalidae > Theocolax > Theocolax elegans. The sequence continues at coordinate 21,401,922 of CM047430.1, forward strand.
CACACAAAACCAGATTCATCAGCTCTAGTCCAAGCTTTGAATCCACGTTTTGTCGGCTTATTAGGCATATACTGCTTTAGACTACTTCGCCCTTTGAATTTGATCATCGTTTCATCAACTGATTGATATTTACCTGGTTTCCAGCACTGTTTGAACGTTTCATTCAACGTATCTATGAGTGGTCGAATTTTATATAATTTATCATAACCAGGTTCACCTTTTTTTGGTTCTTTTGTGTTGTCATTTAGATGAAGATGATTCAAAATATGTCCAAATCGATTTACCGTCATCAGTATCGATATATATGGATCATGTAACTGAGAATTTGTCGACCAGTAATCACGATAAGAGGGTGATTTTTTACCCCCATGAGGATGTTGATTCCAAAAAAAATTAATAATTCATCTTTAGTAATAAAATCTTGCTTACTATTTTTTTGTGTCATGTATAAATTAGTTTGCTCAAGAATATGATCTAACAAGGTGTGGGGAAAAAGACAAAGAAAAATATCAAATGGAGTTGTAGCATCGTCTGGAATATTTGGTCCGGATTCTTTAGTAAATGGGAAATCACACCTTGGCAAAGTTTCACTCCTCCATCCATCTGTGAAATCCTCAGACTCTGAATCGTCATTATCACTCTCTTCTGAAAGATTTTCAATAACGCCAGAAACATTCTTGGACGTATTTTTCCTATTTTCTAAATTATTATCATCTTGATTTTCATCGTCAGAGGGACACAGACCATCATCCGATTCAGGATCACTTGGAATTTCTGCTATTTCTATTCTTTTGCGCATTTTCTCTACGTTACTTCGTTGAGTCACTTATATAATTTTTCTTCTTTTGATTGTTATGTATTTGATGTCAAAACAGTTTATTTATAATTCACGTCATCAATATTTGCATCGTACTATTACATTTATAAAATGTTTACCGTGGATTTAATTTTTTCGGTTGTATAAAGGAGAGGTTGTAATTTACGGAAAATTTTAATTCAAATAAAAAAATATTTCATTTGTAAGTTATAACAATTGTATGTAGGTATACAATTTACTAATATACATTTCTTATTATGAACAAAAAGTCTATTGCTTTCAATCTTTGAATTATCTAAAAAATATGATGTAGAACTTTCGCGTTTGCTTTTGTTTTGAAAAATAATAATCTAATTTTCATAAAATGTTTACAATTTTTAAATATAAAAGTTACAATACCAGTTTTCTTACTTACATTTGTAAGATTGAACCATAGTTAACATTATAATTGTAATTACCGTCCATGACAATATTTAGAAAAAAAATTTGAGTGACAAAATCTATAATTTTTCAAAAATATTGATCTACTATATTGAATTTATATTATTAGAAGTTAAGATTTTTTTTTCTGACCCCATATTCATGTTTCAGTCTCAAATACCCTTGAATAAACTTTTTCTGATACAAATAAAGCTTGGTTTGAAATTTTTTATCCGCCATTTTGAATCCGCCATCTTGGAAATAAGTATTTCGATTTTCTGACAACATATTTGTTTTCAGCAACCCGAAAAACCCCTGAGTAATCGTTTTCAGATACAAATAAATCTTTTTTTTTTCATTTTTCGTCCACCATTTTGAATCCGCCATCTTGGAAGTGAAAATTTCCATTTTCCAACCACATATTCATTTTCAGCGACCCCAAAAACCCACGAGTAAGAAATTTCAGGCCAAAATATCGAATAGAAAAATGTATGCTTCTAAGGGTTAAAGATGAATGCATACATCAGCATCGTCCTAACTTGCCTGGTTTAGGCATAATATTTCAAAATGTACCAAAGAAAGCTGCAGCTTTCTCATAATGTAAAGTGAGTTTAGCGAAGATTATTTGTCGCAGAAGTTCAGTTGAATAGTATCTTTCCTTTCCTAACAAATTATTTTTTAGAATTTTCTCAAATTAATTTTTAAAATTTGAAATCAAATTCATTTTTAACTTTTTTTAGGTAACTTTTGTTATTTTAAAGAGAGCCAGTTGGTTTGTGCTGGATAGTATGGGATTTATAGAGTAAGTTGCAAACACTACGCTGAACATTAGAAAGCTAGGAGTACTTTCTATTATGTGCTATCATAAAAATGGTAGATATTATTAATATACAACATGATATCAAAGATAAAATAAGTTACAATTTTATTTTTCTAAATTCTAATTAAAGGTAGAAACTAATTACTAATTCTTTCTGTACAGAGTCCCATTGCATTCAAATGACCTCACAGGCAGAGGTTATTACTATTAGGATTATTGATCATATTTAAAATCACAAAGTGAATTCAAGAGGTGAAAGACTCGTAACTTTGTTATAAAACCAGTTCTAAAGCAGAACAATAAATGTACAGTAATACATGGTAAATTTGTATTGATAATAGAAAAATAATACACTTTCGTAATTATAATATTCTAATAAAATAATTAAAATTACTAATTATGTATTTAACAATAGATATATTTAATAATATATTTGTCATAATTATGAATTATTTATATGTTTTAGCAATTTTTCGAGCTAACTGAACGTAACATACAAGTGAAAGCTTAGGTTGATAAAAAACAAAACAAAGCAGTATACTTACCTCGCATCTTACTGTAACATTTTCTGCCAAATTCTCGTATTCGATAGTCATTGTCGTTTTCAGCAACTAACTCGACTTATTTCGACAGGATTGTTCCAACGCATGTTAATTGGACACGAATTATTTTTCGAGAGAAACATTGATGCTCGTATTCTGGCAAAAGCAAACTTTTATAAATATACTTTAAGCAAGACATACCCAGCGTCACCCAGTAGCTTACAAATAATTTCCAGGGTACAATTACTTTAAATGTAACAAAAATGTATAACTAATATTTTAAATTGTATAAAATTCGAAATTTGCGTAGATGTAACATTCTATGTACGGTATATGTTTTTAATCATAGAATAGTTTGCTATTAAATTCCTCTTTTCTTGGAAGATAAAATACGTACGTAAAGAACATATTTAGCAAATACATTGCTAACATTTTAATTTGTATAAAAAAGGAAATACATATTTAAAACAGTGTACGTAAAGTGCACATTTAGCAAGTACATTGCTAAAATTTTAATTTGTGTAAAATAAAAAATTTGTATTTACAATAGAGTACGTAGAGTGCACATTTAGCAAGTACATTGTTAAAAATTTAAATTATGTAAAATAAATAATTTATATTTATAATAGCGTACGTAAAGTGCACATTTAGCAAGTACATTGCTCAAATTTTAATTTGTATAAAAGAATAAGTACATATTTAGAACAGTGTACGTAAAGTGCACATTTAGCAAGTACATTGCTAAAATTTTAATTTGTGTAAAATAAAAAATTTGTATTTACAATAGTGTACGTAAAGTACACATTTAGCACGTTCAATGCTAATATTTTTATTTGCGTGAAAAAGAAAATTTATATTTATAACAGTGTATGCAAACTGCATAGTTAGCACATATGTTGCTATTATTTCTATTTGTATAAAAATGGACTTTTATATTTATACAAGGCAAAGTAAACTGCTTTTTATAGTGAGAATGAAGTTTACCATTGTCAATTATGTGAACAATCAGATATACATACGCACATTTAGTAAATGCTGAATTTTTAAATAACATTCGTTTATTTATATAATTTATTGTTACTGCAATCTTATCAATTTAAAAAATGTGCAAAAATATATTTTATAGTGCTGTAAATGTTTCTTATTTGAAATAATTTAATTATACATATTCTCAAAGTGTATTTGCTGAGAGGATGTTCGTTCGAATATCGAAGTTACTCAGAATAAAATTATACACTTTTACAGTAAATTATATATTTACATTTATAGTAAATTTTATATTTACATTTTACAATCAAGTACGTATCACCATATCGCGTGCTTCATATACATAGAATGAAGTTTATTGGCGTTGTAAACTAGTACATGTTGCCACATCATGACAAAAAATATTTTAGACGCCGCGCATGAGTCTATTTATTGCAAGCATCTTATTTTCACGATTATTAGCGCCATTTGTGGGCTTACAACTAAATACGTATTAGTATACAATAGAGAGGGCGCCACAAATGTTTTCCGTTAGGTTTATTGTATATAGGGTATCGATAAAACAGAACGCGCGGACCTGCACAACAATTTTTCGTCAGGTGTAACATCCCGTTAAGGCCGCACATGGCGAGCCAGTTTGTGAATAACGAGTGCTATACGCGATATCGCTATTTCGCGGCCAACTTCAGATTTGATTTTTATCTGGTTGTTATCGGCAACCGGAACTAAGTTTCATACTAACAGATTTGGTAGAGCGGACAGGAAGCCGCCGCCGCAGCGCAGGAAAAATACGTTTACTTAAATATGGTAAGTTGAACCATGCCGCTGAGCAGCCGCGATAACAAAATAAACATCTGCGCGGCAGTCAAACTGTTACATGGTGCCCAACGTAAATTAATAAAATGGGCTTATATAACGCCCAACGTTAACGGGATGTCGGACACAAATTACAGGAATCTACACCATTTAACCCAAAAATTATACCTAAAATATTGCATTAAAAATCTAATAAAATTCATACGGATAGCTGAAAACATAAGGAAGGGCTTAACGGTTTGATTTTTTTAATGAAAAAACATTTCTTAAATAATAATTGAGTAAACAACGTTTTGTCGTTAAATATTTGTCAAAAAACATCATGACTAAATTATGGATTTAAAAATCTAGAAAAATTGGGGTATATTATTTAAAACGTGCCTAAGTGCTTGTCATTAGGCGTTTTTTAAAAACTTCATTCATTTGTTTATAAAAAAAAGTGAATGACTATTTTCTGGGTCCGGCATTCCCTTAATTTCTAGATTGCGCCTACATAGCGCACAATGTGAACATTTAGATTACGTTTTTTTCGCGATACGGGCACCGTCTACATAGGTGCCCAAATAATATAGGATTTCATTGTAAACGGAAGTGAATCTACATTATATTAAAGTTATCTTTTTGTGCGATTTTGTAAAAACTCCCAAATGCTTGCGAAAAATACTTAAAACATATATATTTTATGATAAATATGTGTTACATAAGTTAATGCTTCATATTACTGACAAAAAAATTATTATTATAATGACTAAGTGATATTTAAAAAAAAACGATAAATGATAATGTCCGTCCGTCCGTCCGTCCGACAAACATCATCTTGGCGTGAGAGAGAATGAGACAGATAGAGAGAGAGAGAGAAAAAGAGAGAGAGAGAATGAGAGATAGAGAGAGAGAGAGAAAAAGAGAGAGAGAGAATGAGAGATAGAGAGAGAGAGAGATATTCTCTCTCTCTCTCCATCTATCATTCTCTCTCTATCACTCTATATCATTCTCTCTCTCTATCTCTCTCTCTCTTTATCTCTCATTCTCTCTCTTTATGTATCTCATTCTCTCTCTATCACTCTATATCATTCTCTCTCTCTATCTCTCTCTCTCTTTATCTCTCATTCTCTCTCTTTATCTCTCATTCTCTCTCTTTATGTATCTCATTCTCTCTCTATCACTCTATATCATTCTCTCTCTCTATCTCTCTCTCTCTTTATCTCACATTCTCTCTCTTTATCTTACTCGCTTCCACTCTCGCATTATATCACTCTCTCTCTCCTTCTCGCTCTCGCTCTAAATCTCCCATTCACTCTTTCTTATTCTCTCTCTCTTTCTCTCTATCTTTCAATCTCTATCTTTCATTCTCTCTCTCTCTCTACCTCTCTCCCTCTGTCTCTCACCCTCTCTCTATCTCTCTCTCCCTCTTTCTTTGAAGTCCTGTCTACTCTTTGTCCATCATATGACCACATTATAATTACCGGCGACTTTAATATGAATCTCTGTCATGACACTTCAGCCACTCTTTTTCTTCAGTCTAATATTACTGATAACTTCTTATATCTTGTCCCGTCTGAACCGACCCATCACTCCATCTACAGGGATCGGCTCGCTCACACCTGGCTTGATTTATTTATAGTTGGTGATCAATATCGTGTCCTGAGTTATCGTAAGTCTGACACGCCTTTTATTGCAGGCCATGACCTTATTGAGATAGTTTATAGGTGTGATTTTGATCAGCCTCCCCCTCGTCGATTATTCAAGAGAAACCTGACAAAAATTAATCCTGCCGATCTGAGTCGCAAGTTGAGTGACTCTTTGTCCAACTTTCTGGTTCTTTTCGACCATGGTATTGACGATCTTGGTCTATGCTTGCCTAATATCGACGAGGCGGTTGAAACGTTTAATGGTCGAGTATTATCTGTCTTTGACGAGGTGTCACCTGTGAAACCTTACACGATTCGTCCACATCGGAAACCATGGGTTGATCACTCCTTACGCTCTTTGATCAGAGAGAGAAATCGCGCGTATAAGAAATCCAAGTGTACCCACCTTGCGGAGCACTGGATCATTTTCAAAAATCTTCGAGCCAAATGCAAGAACCGACTCGATACCGCAAAAAACAAATTCATCTCTTCTAGGATCTCTTTGTCAGGTAACTCGACGGATAAATGGGCTGAATTCCGTCGTCTTGGTCTAACGAAGCATACTTTACCGGATCCAATCTCTCGCTTTAGTCACGACGTTCTGAACAATCATTATGCTGCTATATCAAATGCAATCCCGGACATCTCACCAAGCGACATCCTAGTCATACTAAATGAAATTCCTATTAATCATGAGATCCCTACATTTAGCCTCCAACCACCTACTCCAGATGCCATAGACAAGGCTATTCATCTCTCAAGGTCGCGGACGATGGGTAATGATTGTATTTCTGTTGCGATGCTGCGCTTGGCCACCCCGGCCCTAATTGGCCCGTTGGTCGGACTCTTCAGACTGTCAGTCGAGAGTGCTGTGTTTCCTGGTCTTTGGAAAAAGTCGCTTCTTCTGCCCTTAGCCAAGACTAAATCCATGATTTCGCCTTCTGATACGCGACCTATTGCAAAGCTTTGCGAAGTGTCGAAAATTTTGGAAAGGTGTGTACATTCGCAATTGTACTGCTTCCTCCTGGATAATGACGTCATTGACCCTTTACAGGCTGGTTTCCGATCAGGTCATAGTACCCAAACTGCCCTTATACGCCTTACGGACGACATCAAATTTGCGATTGAAAAACGCATGGTCACCATCCTCGTGCAGTTTGATTTCTCCAAGGCATTTGACACTGTTTCTCATTGCCAGTTGCTTCGGAAATTGCGTATGATCAATTGTGATGACAACACTATAAAGTGGTTCGGTTCATACCTTGTTGACAGGTCTCAAGCGGTGTCAACAGGTCCTGATTCTAATTCTAATTGGGCTTCAGTGAGCTCAGGTGTCCCGCAGGGAAGTGTACTTGGTCCTCTTCTCTTCTTGATATTTGTCAATGATATCGCACGTGACCTTAGATTTACTCGCCACATTATATACGCTGATGATATACAGATTTATCTGTCATTCTCCCCAGGAAAGATTAATGAAAGGATGGCGAAATTCGACTCGGCACTTAACCTCCTGAATAGTGATGTAGCTAGAATTTCATCCTGGGCAGCTTTAAATGGCCTTAACCTGAACGTGCTCAAAACAAAGTCCATTATCTTTGGGAGCCAGGCCTATGTAGACTCTCTAAACTACTTTGACTTACCATGTGTGCGACTGGATGACAAGTGTATACCGTATGATAAGAATGTAAAAAGCTTGGGTATTATTTTGAACCCACTATTGAGTTGGTGTGAGTATGTTTCGGCTGTCAGACAGAAGATTTTCATAGGATTACGATCGTTGAGACAATTTAGACATGCCCTATCCAGAGAAGTAAGACTCTTACTGGTGCGCGCACTGATTTTTCCACATTTTGATTATGCGGCGGCAGTCTATCTCTCGCTTAACCGAGAGCAAAATCTACGCTTACAGCGGGCACAAAATGCCTGTGTACGTTTTGTCTGTGGAAACATAGGGTGGTACGAGCATGTTACCCCATTTAGAAAGGAGCTGGGTTGGATATCTGCGGTCCGAAGACGTAAATATCTTGCGGATGTCCTTGCCTTCAAAGTCTTGAGCGCTGGTATCCCTTCTTATTTGTATGATGCCTTTAAACCCTTGAGCTCGTTAAATGATCAACGATGCTCGGCTCGATTGCAGTACAGACCTCTAGCTATACCCCCCTTCAGAACTGAAACATGGAGAGGTGCTTTTGTGACATATTGCTCGTACCTCTTGAACTCACTTCCGCAACCCCTACCTAACTTTAATTCTGATAATCTTGGAGTTTTTAAAAAATTGTTGTTAGAGTGGTTAGGAGGCCTAGACGACATTTATAATTTGTTTTAGCGCTTATGTTGTGTGTGGACTGAACTATGATAGTTATAATTAAAATCAGTATTATATTGGCAAATTTGCACCTATTTTACACTGCAATGTTATATCACTAGGGTTATTTGCGACTTATATTTCTATCTGCTACTTACCCGGTCACTTATTTAATTACTTATCGATATGTATGTTCAATGCGAATGTCAGTTATTTAATTATCTGTCTATATATTTGTACTGTCTGTTTTTATTATGCGTCTTTAAATTGTTTTAAATTGTTAAATTCTCGTGAATATTATATTTTGTTAATTGCGAGCGATGTAGATGTTAATGTTAATGTGATATCAAGCTCTTACGCTTCTTGTGATATTTTTTCGTGCGCTAGTTTCGATAGTGCACGAGTATTGTATTATTATAATCATAAATGTATTTGTAAATTTTGGGCCTTATGGGGTTGTACCCCCAGGCCAATAAATTATTATCCATCTATCTATCCCTCTCTCTCTCTCTCCACCTATCATTCTCTCTCTATCTCTCCTTCCATCTATTATTCTCTCTCTCTATCTCTCTATCTCTCTATCTTATTCTCTCTATCTCTTTATCTCTCATTCTCTCTCTTTATCTATCTCATTCTCTCTCTCTCTCTCTATCTCATTCTCTCCCTCTCAATCTCTTACCCATTCTCTATCTCTCTCCCTCACTCTCTCTCTGTCTCCCTAACTCTCCCTCTCTCTCCCTCACTCTCCCTCTCTCTACCTCACACTCCTTCATTCTTAGTCACTCTCTCCCTCTCACAGTCCCTCATTATTACTCACTCTCACTCTCGCACTCCTTCGCTCTCCCTCAATCTTACTCGTTTCCACTCTCGCAATCTATCACTCTCTCTCTCATTCTCGCTCTCGCTCTCTATCTCTCATTCACTCTTTCTTATTCTCTCTCTCTTTCTCTCTGTCTTTCATTCACTCTCCCTTATGCTGTCTCTTTTTCTCTATCTTTCATTCACTCTCTTATTCTCTCACTCTCTATCTTTCATTCACTCTCTCTAATTCTCTCTCTTTCTCTCTACCTTTCATTCACTTTCTTATTCTCTCTCTTTCTCTCTATCTTTTATTCACTCTCTCTTATTCTCTCTCTTTCTCTCTATCTTTCATTCTCTCTCTTATTCCCTCTCTCTCTTTGTCTCTATCTTTCATTCTCTCTCTTTTATTCTCTCGCTCTTTCTCTCTATCTTTCATTCTGTCTCTCTCTTTCTCTCTCTCTCTCTCCCTCTCTCTCTCCCTCTCTCTCTCGCTCCACCTATCATTCTCTCTCTATCTCTCCTTCCATCAATCATTCTCTCTCTATCTATTTATCTCTCTATCTTATTTTCTCGCGCTCGCTCTCTCTTTATCTATCATTCTTTTTCTTTATCTATCTCATTCTCTCTCTCATTCTCTCTCTTTATCTCTCACTCTCTCTGTTTATCTATCTCATTTTCTCCCTCTTAATCTCTTACCCATTCTCTCCCTCTCTCAGTCCCTCATTATTACTCGCTCCCACTCTCGCACTCTATAACTCTCCCATTCTCTCTTTCTTATTCTCTCTCTCTTTCTCATTATCTATCATACACTTTCTCTCCCTATCTCTTCCTCTCACTGTATCTCTCGCTCTGTCTCATTCTCTCATTTTCCGTCCTTCCGTCCGTTCAACAAACATCATCTTGGCGTGAGAGAGAATGAGACAGAGCGAGAGAGACAGTCAGTGGAAGAGATAGGGAGACAGATAGAGAGAGAGAGAATGAGAGATAGAGAGAGGGAGAGAGAAAGAGAGAGAATGAAAGATAAAGAGAGGGAGAAAATGAGAGATAGAGAGAGAGAGAGAGAGTGAATAAGAGAGAGTGAATGAAATATAGAAAGAAAGAGTGAGAATAAGAGAGATTGAATGAAAGATAGAGAGAACGAGAGAGAGAATAAGAAAGAGTGAATGGGAGATAGAGAGCGAGAGCGAGAATGAGAGAGAGAGAGAGAGAGAGAGAGAGAGAGAGAAAAAGGGAGAGGGACAGAAATAGAGAGAGAGTGAGAGAAAGATTGAGAGGTAGAGAGTGTGAGAGAATGAGAGAGAGCGAGTAAGAATGAGGGAGAGTGAGGGAGTGCGATAGTGAGAATGAGTATGAATGAGAGTCTGTGTGAGGGAGCGAGAGAGAATGAAGGAGAGAAAATGAGAGAGAGAGAATGAGAGATAGACAGTGATTGATTGATTGAAAAAGTATCTATTAATGCGTAGGAAATTAATTAACCTTAAGGCAAGGAAAAAACAATTTTACTATATTTTATAAATAAAAATATTAACAACAATTCGTTATTTAAAAATAATAACAAATATAAACATAAGTATAAAACATGAACAAGTGTTCAGAATTACTAATGTAAAAAATAAAAACAAAAAATTTATCGTAATTAAGCTACGTATGTATCACAATTTAATCTTAATTTCTAATATCGATTTGCGCCTTCATCATTGCTGTGATAATCATATAGACGTCTCTTAAAAATTAGAACGGACGAGCTAAGTCTTATCACAGATGGTAATGAATCCCCAAATTCCATCGCTTGAATGGTGAAAGACCTCTGATATGTATTAGTATGGGCCTGAGGTCGCTGAAAGCACGAGTATTGCAGTCGGTTCGAACGTCCGACATCGCAACTGGGAGGTGGAAGTAACTCAAACAAATAATCTGGTCTTCTATTAGTTAAGATCTGGTACGTTAACAGACCTAAAAAATATTTACGTCTTCTATCAACAGTTAACCAACTTAATTTACTATAAAACGCATAGAGTTTGGTATCCTTCTTCAAACGATAAATAAAACGCACACATAGAGAGAGATAAAGAGAATGAGAGATAGCAAAATTGAGAGATAGAGAGAATAAGAGATAGAGAGAATGAGAGATAGAGAGAATAAGAGATAGAGAGATTGAAAGATAGAGAGAATGAGAGATAGAAAGAGAGACAGAGAACGAGAGGTACAGGGCGAGAGAAAATGAGAGATAGAGAAAATGAGAGATAGAGAAAATGAGAGATAGAGAAAATGAGAGATAGAGAAAATGAGAGATAGAGAAAATGAGAGATAGAGAAAATGAGAGATAGAGAAAATGAGAGATAGAGAAAATGAGAGATAGAGAAAATGAGAGATAGAGAAAATGAGAGATAGAGAAAATGAGAGATAGAGAGAATGAGAGAGAGAGAGGAAGGGAGAGGCAGACAGAGAGAGAGAGAGAGAGAGAGAGAGAGAGAGAGGGAGGGAGAGGCAGACAGCGAGAGGGAATGAGGGAGAGAGTGATATAGTGCGAGAGTGAGAGCGTATGAGAATGAGAGAGAGTGAGGGAGTGCGAGAGTGACAGTGAGTAAGAATGAGGGACTGTGAGAGGGAGAGAGTGATATAGTGCGAGAGTGAGAGCGAGTAAGAATGAGGGAGAGTGAGGGAGTGCGAGAGTAAGAGTGAGTAAGTATGAGGGACTGTGAGAGGGAGTGAGTGATATAGTTGCGAGAGTGAGAGCGAGTAAGAATGAGGGAGAGTGAGGGAGTGCCAGAGTAAGAGTGAGTAAGAATGAGGGACTGTGAGAGGGAGAGAGTGCATATGAATGAGGCATTGTGAGGGAGTGTGAGGGAGAGAGTGAGAGAATGAGAGAGAGAATGAGAGATAGAGAGAGAGAATGTGGGGGAAATGAGAGATAGAGAGAGAGAGAGAGAGAGAGAGAGAGAGAGAGAGAGAGAGAGGGAGAGAGAGAGGGAGAGAGAGAGAGATTGATTGATTAATGTATTTATTGGGCCAATTGTGGGGTAGAAACCCCATAGGCACTAAAGCGTACTGATACATACAGTAAAACTTTTTTAAAACTAGATAATAATATAAAATTCCATAACAAAAATATAAAATAACAACCATGACAGAGTAAAGAATTAAAATAACAAAATAAAATATATGTACAATTGATTAATAGATTAATAAATTAAAACTTAAAAATAAATAACAAAATAGTTAAATAACAAAATAGTTAGCGTTCGCGTATCAACCGCAATATAAAATAAAAAAGAATATATATAATGAATACAATGAATAAATAAATAAATAGTAACAAAAATGACGTATAATGACGCAATAAATCACAGAAGAAATGACAGATGAAATAACACAGCAATGCCGATTAAACTTAAACTTACATATCCAGGTGATAGAGAGAATGAGAGATAGATAGAGAGAGAGAGAGAGAGAGAGAGAGAGAGAGAGAGTGAGAGAGAATGAGAGATCGATTGATAACTATATTTATTTGAGCCAAAGTTGATACAACCGGATGGCTCTAATCATATAAAAAAGGACATATAAAATAAATTAGACAACTAAAGAAGAATTAATATAACCGATAATACATATGTAAAATAATAATTCACGCTAAATTAAAATTAAAATAATCTACGTCGCAAGCAATGGACATAAAATCGGATATGTCGCTATCCATCCTCATGGAGAAAGTTTTTATAATACATTTTAAAAATATTTACATTAGAGCACTCTCTTATTCTAGATGGGATATTATCCCACGTTTCCATTGCTAAATAAATAAACGAAGATTTACACGCAAGATTCTTAACATTAGGAAGGTTAAAAACAGTATTTACTCGTTTGGATTTTACACAATTCAATGCCAACAAAAGCCAGCTTATCGAATAAATATTGAGGTGTTTGGGTGGCCAACAATTTATACATAAAAGACCAAGGAAATATTTCCGTCGAATATTTAATGGAAGCCAGTTTAGCTGATCATAGAAAGGCTGTAATGCTACCTCACGTTTTAGATGGAAAATAAATCTAACAACGGTATTACACATGCGTTGAACTTTAATATTAAGATAAGATGAAAGATCTAAAAATACGAGACAAGCATAGTCAAAGTGAGGAATAATTAAAGCATTAGTCAGCAAAATTCGAGCACGCACAGGGAGACAACTGCCTTTGTAACGTAAAGAGAGAGAGAGAGAGAGAGAGAGAGAGAGAGAGAGAGATAGAGAATGAGAGAGAGTATGAGAGATAGAAACAGAGAACGAGAGGTACAGAGCGAGAGAGAGAATAGATAGATAGATAGATAGATACTTTATTGGATTATAAGGGTAGAAACCCTGTTAAAACACAAATAAATACAATGTTAAAAATGCAAAATATAAAAATTACAAAATTAAACATAATAAAAAATAATATAAAGATAATATAACAAAAAATAATATAACATAAGTCGCCAAAAATAAGTCGCCAAGAATAAACAATGAAAAATGAAAATGAAAATATACAAATAAAATAAAATCGCAATATATAGACGCCGCAGAATAAAATAAATAAGTATAAAAAATAAAAATAATAATAATAATAACAATAACAATGGGTAAAAGCAATAAAAATGAATAAAAACGGTGTAAATATAAAACAGTAAATAAGAAAACAAATAAATAAGAACGCAGCGCAATAAAATTACAGTAACAAAATAATAAAGCTAAAATAACAAATATAAAGTTAATCACAATTTTCGCTCGTTTCGCTAAATTGGGGACGGATCAACCCCTCAGTCGCAACTCTCTCCTCCCAAGCCGCGGAGTCGAGACTAAGAAAATGAGTGAAGGCAATTTTTTTGAACGAGTTTATGTGAGATGGATCGAACGACATGATAGAAAGTGAATTTAATAATTTAACAATGGTTTAGGAGGATGACGAGATGAAGTATGTTGATCAGATGAGCTACTGAATCGAGTGAAATGATCGGAAAGATAATGAGGGGAATTATGCGACAGGATGCTGAATGATAAAGAACTAATGAAAAATAACCGTCTCCACTCCGCAGATAACCATCCCAACTCCAATCTGTATGGCGTCACGTGATCGAACCTACGTAAATTTCCCCAAACAAATCTAACACACGCATTGAGGAGCCTCTGGAGCTTTAGGTTTCTGGTCTGGTCCAAGTCGTTATAGACCGCGCAAGCGTAATCAAAATGAGGAAAAATTAAGACCTCTACAAGATATTTGCGGGTATTCCTGGAGAAGGCCCGACGATGGAAACGGAGTGAACGCAAGATTCCGTGAACCCTCTGAGAAATGGCCAAAACGTGCTTGGACCAGTCCAGAGTAGGTAGTAGCCAGACACCCAGTGATTTTACCTGATTTTCATAATTAAGATAGCTATCCAGAAGCTTAACTCGCGGGGCAGTGGCTAGATCGATACGCGAGACATATGCTTTACTGCCCAGGATCATTACTTTGGTTTTGTTCACATTTAAATTTAGACCATTTATGAAGACCCAAGATGCAATAGCGTTAGCATCATGAGTGATTCTTTGTATACCCAATTCGAATTCCCCCGGGGGAAAAGAGTAGTAAACCTGGGCATCATCAGCATATATCATGTACTTACTAAATACGAGTACATTAGGGAGGTCGTTAATAAAAATCGAAAAGAGTAAGGGAACCAAGATACTGCCCTGCGGTACGCCCGAATTTACCTCAAGCCAATCGGAACAGACTCCCAACTCGTCCACTACGGCCTGTGAACGACCAACTAAGTAGTGGTAAAACCACCTCAACACAGTGTTCGAACAACCCACATCACGTAATTTAGAATGAGGGAGAGTGAGGGACTGAGAGAGGGAGAGAGAGAGAGAGAGAGAGAGAGAGAGAGAGAATGAGATAAAGAGAGAGAGATTGATTGATAACATTTATTAGGTATGGTGGGGTAAAACCCCGTATACACAAAAGAATAATCGACGCAATAGTAAACAAAGGTAATAAAATAAAATAATAACAATAGTTATATACAATTAAAACTAAATAACAAAGTAAAATAAAATAAAGTAAGGTAAATAAACGAAATACAAATAGAATACGCAGTAATAAAATAAATAAAATAAAATCGGAAAAACAGCGGGATCAGACCCGAGCGCAACATTGGATAACGGTAAACGCTAAGATACAATCTAGTTCAATACAATTAAAATAAATTAGAATTAAAATTAAAAAGGAATCCAAAGGAATTACACGCAGCATATCTTAAACTAAAGTTTGAACCCGGTCGGCGAAACCCCGAAAGAAAAATATAAGAGAGGATAAACTAAGATAAAATAAAATAAAATGATTAGAAAAATTAAATAAATTAAATAAGATTTAGATAGGCTCCTAGAAAACCGGTACTGGAGGGCAATTTAAGAGAGAGAATTAGAGAAAGAGAGGAGAGAGAGAAATAGAGAGAGAGAGAAAGAGAAATAGAGAAAGAGAGAGAGAGAGAATTAGAGAAAGAGAGAGAGAGAGAAATAGAGAGAGAGAGAAAGAGAAATAGAGAAAGAGAGTGAGAGAGAATGAAAGGTAGAGATTGATAACTGGAATTTATTTTTGCCAAGGTCATAAAGACCGAATGGCAATTTCATTAGTAATACAAAAAATATATTAAACATCAAAAGGCGCGATAGCGCCTGACGCAAGTATAGGCGCGAGAGCCATTATATACAGCTAACTAGCCCCCCCAGATTTTTACTTTTTAACCACTTCAATATTACTTATTTATTTTGTGCTATTGGCCACGCATTACTTTCCTTATTGCTAACCCTCACTGTACAACAAGTTTTGTCCGAATTCATTCACGCATATTCAAGAAAATCGATGCCAAAGATATTGCTTGCTGAATTCCTTTTCTCGATTTTTGCTTCTTCCCTTTTTTCGTCTCCCTATGTATATATATGTCTATAGAAAGCAAAAAGAGATAGCGATATGGGAGATGTGTGAGATAGAAAGACAGCGTTGCGCGTTAGCCGGTCATAGAACACGTACAGTGGTCCCAACGATTGGCAGGACATTTAGTTTAGATGTGGCAGCAAGAGGGCGCTATATTATACTGCTACTGTCAGCTCAGTACTCTCTGTTGACATGCATTTTGTTTGGTTATAGTTTTATATCAAAGTATAAAGTAACTGTTATTTTAAATTTTCACATTCTAAAATTAATCGGGGGGCCTGTGGATATATATATATATAATATGACATTCCCGTATCTTCAAAAATATCACGTAACACATAGGTGCAGGATATCACATTTACTTACCCGGTCGAAAAAAAATAAGTGAAAATTTAACTAAAAAATTTACTTAAAAATTTAGTTAAAAAGGTAGCTATTATCAGTTAAATTTTCAATTACAATGATTCAAATTTTTCAGAATAATATTTAATTTAAAATTTGATTATTATTAGCTATATTTTTAACTGAATATTTAAGTAAATGTTTTGTTGCCCTTAAAACAAAAATGCAGTTGAAAATTCAGTTAATTAAATATTTAATTGAAAATGTAACTATTATTAAGTAAATTTTTAACTATATAATTTGGTTATTATTAGCTATATTTTTAAGTGAATATTTAACTAACTGTTTAGTTGCACTGAAAACAAAAATATAGTTAAAAATTTAATTAATACACCGTTTACAAAATTTAATTAATATCACCGGAATATTTAATTAAGTATTAAATTGAAGATGCTAACGTTGTGACAACGTTGTGGCGACGTTATTTTAGCAACATTCCAACGTTATGAAAGTTGTCACGAGGGAAATGTTCGTTGCTCTTCAACGTTACTTAGACGTTGTTTCAACGTTGGTTTTGTGACGAGTTACGCCTTTGTCAGGCTACATTTCGAGTTTCATCGCAATATTGCATGGCGACGTCTTTGCGTTGATATATGTATGTATGTTGTGACTGTGAAGAAGCGTCGCGAGGTGCTATATAGCCGACGCGTACTCAACTTGCTCTCTTTCGCTCGAGGATCACCGACTTGACGAGTCCGTTGTCATTCCAAGGGGAGTCCGCGCTGTACTACGAGCAGATCGGATGTGCTTCCTTCGCCCACCATATACACGTTCGAGGTGGATCAAAAACCAAGAAAGCGACAGACTTGAGGGACTCAAGCAACACCTCGAGTGAAGTGAGCCGCCGCTAGACCTCGGTTTATCATAAGATAAGTTTTTTATAGTAATCTCGCCAGAACCGTGACGCCTGATTCTACACATACTTTCGACAAAATTTGTAACCGCGAAGCCTAAATGATGGTTATACCTGTCGTAAAGTTTGATGCTCGCATTCACTTAACGGACGGAAAATTAATTGTACATAAATAGAGTTTGTCTTTTTTCATACTTTCTATTCGTTTTTTATAAACTTGTAGAAAATAAACAATGCGATTGTCATAAATGCTATAATGTCATATGTGACCTAAACATACACAGCGTGTATCCTTTCACCCCACATATAATTATATATTAGATATTAAAATAAACAAAATAAAATTATACAGTTTCCACCCATCGCGGCAATTTACAAAATATTAGCGGAAAATTGCTACGTTACAGCAACGTTTCTCCAACATTGCCGCAACTTTCATAACAACTTTGGAATGTTGCTAAATTAATGTTGGCTCAACGTTTCCGCAACGTTGAATGCTGTTAGGAATAGCCGAAGGATATAACTCGAAAATAATTGGAGGTAAACAGTCAAACCGATATTTAAACTTAAATATTTCACATTGATCTACAAAAACAATTGTTCGTTTGAATATCGGTTTGACTGTTTACCTCCAATTATTTTCGAGTTATATCCTTCGGCTATTCCTAACAGCATTCAACGTTGCGGAAACGTTGAGCCAACATTAATTTAGCAACATTCCAAAGTTGTTATGAAAGTTGCGGCAATGTTGGAGAAACGTTGCTGTAACGTGGCAAATTTCCGCTAATATTTTGTAAATTGCCGCGATGGGTGGAAACCAACGTTGAAACAACGTCTAAGTAACGTTGAAGAGCAACGAACATTTCCCACGTGGCAACTTTCATAACGTTGGAATGTTGCTAAAATAACGTCGCCACAACGTTGTCACAACGTTGGCATTTTCAATTAAATACTTAATTAAATATTCCGGTGATAATAATTAAATTTCGTAAACGGTGTATTAACTAAATATTTAAATATATTTTTGTTTCCAGTGCAACTAAATAGTTAGTTAAATATTCAGTTAAAAATATAGCTAATAATAACCAAATTATATAATTAAAAATTTACTTAATAATAGTTACATTTTCAGTTAAATATTTAATTAACTGAATTTTCAACTGCATTTTTGTTTTAAGGGCACAAAACATTTACTTAAATATTCAGTTAAAAATATAGCTAATAATAATCAAATTTTAAATTAAATATTATTCTGAAAAATTGGAATCCTTGTAATTGAAACTTTAACTGATTATAGCTACCTTTTTAACTAAATGTTTAAGTAAATTTTTTAGTTAAATTTTCACTTATTTTTTTTTGACCGGGTACACGGGAGAGAAAGAGAGATAGAGTGAAGTGAGAGATAATCAAGTCAAACGTCAACCCGCGTGTACATTACAGCGTGCAAAAAGTGTTACAGATAAAACAAGTATTTATGTGTAAAGAAAAAAAGCATCTCACTAATAAGATTAGTAAATAAACGAAAAAAAGGAAAAAGTCCGAAGAGAGATAGAATATTTAACGAAATGGAACTTAATTCCAATGAACAAATGGAATAAATAAAAACTAGCGAACAAAACTCAGATGTTAAGTAACGTAATAATGGAATTCATTGCATTAAGTTTAATAAGGATGAATGTATTTTTCAGTTTACAATATATGATGATGACGAACATATAAAAACATATACTGTTAAAATTTTTAATGAAAATAATAAGGGAACATTTGGAGTTTTGGATATTCCATTGGCCATAGATATGCATCAAGTAGTTAAAGAAACACCTTTTTGGATAATATTGTAAATACTCCAATAATATTTGTAAGAAATCTTAAGTTACACTTAGACACGTATCGTAAACAAAAAAAAACAATATGATGATTTGAAATCTTATTTGGAAGATGTTTGTAATTGTTCTGTGGATGTGCATTATTCTTATACTATTGTTTTATAACATTTCTGAAATGCAAAGATTTTGAAACTAATATCTACTTTAACATAATTATTTATGTATTTTATGACTTAACAAAAGAAAATCCTATTGAAGTAAATTTGACTTAAATAGCTTTGATGATATTGACAATACTAATATAAAGCAGCATTTAGAATCTTTTTTCGAATGTTTTAAAACTTTAACATTAAAAGAAGCATTTATTCAAATAATTGAACAAGATAATGCACCTATGGAATGGAAGTTGGAAAAATATGATACAATATTAAATTTTAGTGTAAGTATTTTTAAACTAAAAACTTTAAAACGGAAAAAAAATTATTTATTCATTTACTTCTCTTTTAGGATTTATCAGATTTTGAAAGCTCAGATAATGATATTAGCCAGATGAGCACTCCAAAAAAGAAACAAACAAAACAAGCGGTGAAGAAACCTTCATATACTAAAATTAAAAAAGCAACTGTTAATAAATTACAAACTAACAAACAGTCACAAGATAAAAATGATGGCTATACTGAACAGTATAGTCAAGGAAATTCTCAAACAAATATGAATGTTAAAAAAACACAGAAAACTAACAAGAAAAAGAAAAAAAAACTTCAAGATACAATGAGACAATCAAAACTAAACTTTACATTAGAGAAGAATGCAAATGAAAAAAATGTTACTGGTGATAATAGTGCAATAAGCGCTGCTATTCATGTGAATAAAAAAAGGGCAGAACAATTAAAGCAAGTCAACACATCCAAAGGAGAACCAAATAATGAAATGGATAAAACAGATGAAATTAATAAAGTTAATTCAAAAGGTAAACCGCAAAAACAGCAATTAGCTAGCAAGCTAGTTAATTCAAATAAGACTATTGACATGAAAAGGAAATCAATTACAAAAATAAATACCATTAAAAGACCACATAGTATAATTAAACTAAAGAATCAAGCAATTTATCACAACAATACACCACTTCATGTGCAAACTAATAAATTATTTCAACCAACTACAAATGATAATTTTTGGACATCAGTGAAATAAGTAGAAGAGAATCTGTAAATACCAATAATCATAATAGCAGTAGTAGTAGTAGTACCAGAAACCTAAGACGTTCTCGTAATTAAAAAAATTGTATAAATTTAAAATTGTTAATTATTTAATTATGGTTGCAAAATACCAATATATTAAGTATATGATGGAATGTGCATCCAATAATTAAACACATTATTTTTGTACAATATACAAAAATATTATAATCAATAATTAAAATATATTTAGCCATTATTGTTGCACAGTGCATAAAAATAATGTGTTTAATTGATCAATAATGATCAATAATGTATACATTTTTATAATTACCAAGTATATATTTTTATACGATTGATTTTAGATATTTTCAATTAAAATTTCTATATCCAATTAATTTAAATTAATTTTTTTTTTCATTCAGGACAATTACGATTTAATAGGAATTTTATTAATAATTCATTTCGTTCGAACATGTAACTGTTGTATATAATAAATAATAAAAAAATTTTTTTCAAAATGTTAAAATTAAATTCTACCTTCATTGATGTTATGTTTTTATTTACATTTTTTTATAATTTTATTCATAATAACATTGTAATATTTTTCATCCAAAATAATTGAATAAACAATTATTTATTAACTTCTAAGAAAGGAAATAAGGATATTTATTTACAAAATTTTTCTATGTCTAATTGTAATGTCTACACTTTCTTAACAAATATATTATACTAAAATTGTTTATCAACATTCTTATGAACTAATAATGCACAGTCTATTGTTTTTAACTTGTTGGAAGCACTTCATCTCTGAAAGCAAGAGCAGAAACTACTTTTTGGTGTCCTTGATATTCTCTCTTCACAGTTCCTGTTGCTATATTCCATAATCTTGCAACACCATCCGACGAAGCAGTAAAAATGTATTGCGAATCAGCACTGAAAGCTACATCCCAAACCCATCGTTTAGCTTCGTGCTGTAGAACTTGCACCTCGGAACAGTCTGTTGTTTTCCAAACTTTGGCAGTCTTTTCTGCTGAAGTAGTAACAAGAAGTGTACTATCAGGACTAAACTTACATCTAAGTGCATATGCTCTATGTGCATTTAACTTATGCCTAGGATTTAATTTTGTAGGTTCTTCACCGATACCACCGGTAAGTGTCCATATAAATCAATGACCTCTGTTGTTAACAGCAGCCATATAAGTCCCAACTGCATCAACTGCTATGTCTTGAATAGAAGCTTCAGGTATTAATTGCTCATTATGGTCTGACCTTAGATTCCACAAATGTATAACTCGACTTTTTGCTTGATACGTTTGATGACTGGGCTCCAGAATCTAAATTGTTAAATAAATAATTTTATTAACAAATAATTATATTATTTTTAGCTTCTCTATAATAATTTATTCAAATAATTAATAAACATTTCCTAAATTTTTTTTACTATTTTTATTTAAATCTTGATACTTACAAATGTAGTAAAAATAAAAAATTTAAATAATTATTATACTGTACCTGTGAAAACTGTAGTCCAAAACCAAGAATTTGACAAACTTTTAAATTATCAACATTAAACATATCAACATCAAAAAATAACTAGATTACGCGTGTCTCACTCACTCTTTCGTTTTCCCCTATAGCTCTGTCTCAACTTTTTCGAGTAGACATATATATATATACCTATACGTAGCCCAGTAAAAGAATTTGACATCTCAGATATTTACATGAAATTTTATTTATTTAAAGAGTATTACTAATCGTTATTATTACACATTTAATGTTCAATTTGTGTCTCTAGATAGTAATTTATAAAAGACCTTCCCAAAGGTGTCAACATTCGCAAGTATGGTTTCTAATCACAGTTTAAAAAACTTTATCTGATAAAAGAAATTGTGGGGATGTGTGTATGTGTATTATACACCGTTTACGCGGCCCCACACGTCCGCGTTGCCAGGTCGAGAGGATGGAGTGCGAGGTAATAATCTACAACAGATCTATAGTTAGTAATTGCTTTATTTGGCTCTCGTCCGCAATAGGCGGACTCATGCGTCGAAGGTTCAGACGCGACTGACTCTCTATCGCGAATGTTGCGATATTACTAGTTCACTCGCTTAACTGGAGGTGCGCCCTCAGGCGTTACATTGTGGTACTAAGTCGCTAGGGCCGCCTGCCCACAGTGCTCCCCCCTAAATGTCGACCTGCATGAAATGCAACGAGGTCGAAATTTGACTGAAATTCTTGTGAAAGAAGGCCCTAAGAGTCATTTATTCTTTTTACAAAAGTAATTAATAGTCATTAATCACAATACGCTTAACAATAATAACCGTTTTAAAGATTCTGAAGTAATTAACATTAGTTCTAAACATTCGTCATTCATTAACGCTTTACAACTAGTTAAACAATCGCATATCCTTAACTGTGCGTTGAACGCAAATTCTGGAAAATCCAGATTAAACAATTTTGCTACGGTATAAACGCACACTTTATTTAAGGTCTTATTTCTCCATGCTAAACATAATCGTGCGCAGTGAAAAATCTTTACGTGATTAATGCTACTACTGCAGTTGTGCAGTTCACAGTTTCTTTACATTGTTAATTAAATACAATCGCTTTTTTTGAGTGCGGTGTCACGGCTAAATCTGTCTATTTCTATTCTAAATGACTCAAAATGTTAACCTATTGTTTGTCTCTTATCGTAACCAAATATCTACTGAACAAAGCACGGGCTTACCCTACGCAACGTAAATAGCGAGGTACCGATTCTCGTAAACATTTTCGTTACTGAGATCTTTACTATCGAAATTATATTGTTATACTATTCTTGTTATACTCAGTCTTACTAATTATATATTACAGTTTTTTCAGTCTTTGGATTAAACGCTTTTTTGCAGTATTCGTGAATGCGCGAGATTCTATACGATTAATATAGTCAGTCTTGTTTGCATTGATCATAGTTTTTCTTTTAATAGTTTTTTTCCTAAAACAGTCTGAACATAACATTCTTTCTTATTTTTACAGTAGGTACGCGTGACTCTATACAGTCTATATTATCAGTCTTTCTGTTTCTTTTTAAAATACTAGGAATAAATTTTTTCTTTTTTATCACAGTAGGTTGCAAATTTGCAAGCGGATCCGCGTTTCTTTCGTTCGAATCAAAAACTACATTTCGCGGTTGACTCGTCTTCGCGTTATCTACTAAAATTTTATTTTTTACTACATTTCTATTTCTATTTCGCATGATGTCCGCTGATTTGCGTGAGTCGTTATTAATGGAATTATCTCCGTTCGTTAAAATATTATCTGATGCTCTCACATCATGGTCATAAGCTGTACTGTCGTTGGCCTTCCTTTGCGTGTTAACTGCTAATTGATCGTCAACACTATTCTCTTTATCCGCTTCTGCGTGAATTTGCGCTGTGGTAATTACAATATTTGCGCTATTGCCCATGACAGTATCGCTTTGATTATCAAAATTTCTGACGGTATTATCATCGTCGTCATCAATATGTTTATTCTGATTGCTAACATCATTTTTACCATTGTCAATGTCATTTGGATTATTTTTTACATTGTCTGTCACTTCAGCGCGAATGAAATATGCTGGCTTTAAGTGCTCGGCATCTACTACTACATTTTGACCATTTCTTTCGATTGTAAAAGTACGACCGTTTTCGGATCGATCAATTACCCGATGTGGTCCCGTGTAAGGTCTTTCTAACGCTGGCTTAATACGTTTAGTTAATTGTAAAACGTGTGTGCAGATTTCAAGTCTTTATATACGAATGGGCGCGATTTTTTTTTGTGTTTTACCGGTACGGCCCTAACTCTTCGAATGTAGTCGCAGAATTCGTTCAAAAACGCGCTATTCTCGGCTTTGAATTCGTCGAAGACGCATAATTCTCCCGGAATGCGCAGAGACTTTCCGAATACAAAATCTGCTGGACACGCGTCCGTTTCTAATCTAACGCGCGTTTTGAGGCCTAGTAATACCGTCGGAAGTATTCTTGCCCAATCTGCATTATCTGCGTGGCACATTATCGCCGCTTTGAGGTCGCGGTGCCATCTTTCTACCATACCGTTAGACGCTGGGTGATACGGTGTAGTGCGAATTCTTTTGATGCCCGTTAATTGCAATAATTCATTAAATAACCTAGACTCGAATTGTTTGCCCTGGTCAGAGGTTATATTCGCTGGTGCGCCATACCGCGCTATCCAATTATCGTAAAACGCTCGGGCCACTGTTGCTGCCGAGGTCTCGTATAAGGGAATCGCCTCAGGCCATCTCGAGAACCTGTCGATCATGGTGAGGATGTACTTATACCCATTGCAGGCGCGTAAAGGTTCTACTAGATCTATATGTACGTGCATAAATCTTTCGTCTGGTGTGATAAACCGCTCTGGGATAAACTTATTATGCCTCGAGATTTTCGAACGTTGACACGAAATACAGTTTTTACACCAGCGTTTAATATCTTTGCTAATCGCCGGCCAAACATAGTGCTGCCTAACAATCCTATCGGTTGCTATGGCGCTCGGATGTGCCGGATCGTGAAATAATTTAATAATTTCTTCACGTAAGGATTTCGGAACGTAAGGACGCAACGAATCACCTGACGTATCGCAGTAGAAGTCTAAATGGTTACTCCCCCACGTTAGTTTCTTTAGTTTCAACGAGAGTGTGGGATTATTAAGAATCTCCTTTAACTCATCGTCTTTTGTTTGCTCTTCGCGCAATTTTTCGAGGCTAAACACGGTCGGAAACATAAACGCGTCTACATGAGTTTCTTTATCGGCAATGTTTTTGTCGACGGACGAATTAGCATC
Source organism: Theocolax elegans (assembly GCA_026168455.1). Lineage (NCBI taxonomy): Eukaryota > Metazoa > Arthropoda > Insecta > Hymenoptera > Cerocephalidae > Theocolax > Theocolax elegans. Next base: position 21,427,089 of record CM047430.1, read on the forward strand.
ATTCTTTGTGATTTGAGTGTGATCAGTACTCGCGTCAACGCGTGATAAACTATCCGCCACCGAATTATCGTCACCTTTAATATACTCAATTCGCGTGTCAAACTGGCTGATATATGCCAACTGACGCTCACGTCTGACCGGAGCTTTATCCGTATTTTGTTTTAAGGCGTAAATTAACGGTTTATGGTCCGTTAGAATGACAAAACTCGTGCCCTCAACGAAATAGTAAAAATACCTAATGGCTTCATAAATCGCTGTTAATTCGCGATCGTAAGTTGAGTACTTAGCTTGCGCGTTATTAAATTTTCTTGAGAAAAACGCTAAGGGTCGCCAATTCCCGTCTATTTTTTGCTCTAGCACGGCTCCCATTACTACATCTGACGCGTCGGACACTATGCGCGTTTCCGCGTTCTCCTTCGGAAAAGACAAATACGAGACGTCAATCAAACTCTTTTTTATTCTATCGAAGGCTTTAACATCTTCTTCGTCCCATTCAATTACTCGTTTGTCTTTCTTTTTAGAACCTTCTAAGTGCCGATGTAACGGACGCTGTTGTTCCGCGGCACGTGGTAGACTTTTCCTATAAAAGTTCACCATACCTAAAAACCTTTGCAATTCATTGACTGTGCGCGGTCGCGGAAACTCAGAGATACTTTTTATTTTCGCGTCGGTAGGTTTAAATCCGAATTTATTGACCTTATATCCCAGAAAATCGAGTTCTTTAACTCCGAACGAACACTTATCGAGATTTAATTTTAAATTCGCGTCTCCCAACCTTTCCATTACTACTTTTAGATGGTATTTGTGTTCTTTCTCGTTCCGCGAAGCTATTAAGATGTCATCTAAATAGACGAAAAGAAATTCCAAGTCACCCAACACTTTATTAATGTATCGCTGGAATGTTTGATCCGCATTCCTGAAGCCGAAGCCCATAGCTAAATACTCGTAGAGCCCGAAGGGTGTTATAATTGCGGTTTTTTTTACATCCTCCGGCGCAATCGGTATTTGGTGGAACGCCTTGTATAGGTCTAGCGATGTAAAAATAGTTTTGTTATTTAAAAAATTTGGGAAGTCATGTAACTGCGGTACGGGGTAACGATCCGGAATGGTTATTGCGTTGAGTTTACGATAATCTCCGCATAATCGCCAATCTCCGTTTTTCTTCTTTACCATGTGTATTGGTGACGCCCACGGGCTATCAGACGGTCTACAAACACCTGCTTTACACAGTTTCTCTATTTCTGCTTTAGCAGCTCTTGTTTTTTCTACGTTAAGCCGTCTAGCCTTGTGATAAATAGGTGGGCCCTGAGTCGCGATGTGATGCTCTATTCCGCATTTTGCGAGTTTTACAGGTTTATCTAAGCCGATAATTTCCGGGAATTTGTTTAATATTTCCGCGTATTTGTGTTCGGGGCTCACTATTGAGATTGCGTATACGTTCACGCTTCGCGTATTACCGCATACGTATTCCCCCGTGTCACTTTTGACCAGCCTGCCTAACTTTAAGTTGGGAATCAGTTAGTGGTGTACGATCGCGTCACCCCCGAGTATCGGGTAAGGCACGTCGGCTATTACGAATTGCCAATCGATTGCCTTTCTAAAACCGAGGTCTACAGTGCGCTTCGTAAAACCGTAAGTCTTTATTCGCGTATTATTTGCCGCGTGCAACTGAAGTGCTAGTGGCTTTCTCTTACATCCCGCTGGTCTTGGTACGACCGAAATTTCAGCACCCGTATCTATTAAATATACATCGCGCGTATTTTTATTAGTAACATGGAGACGAATTGACGAGCTTCCCGGCGTTTTTGCCTCCGCGACGCCGGGAGCAATTAGATTTCCGAATTCGTAATCGCTGCGACGGTTTTTTCGCCCGTCTGTCCCGTATGCTTATTCTCTTTATTCACGTCCCGTTTATTGTACGTGCACCCGGTTGTGCAATACCGAGATTTCTCACCGTATCGATAGTGACCTTTGCATATCCAATTGCGCTTCGGCGATTTACTCCGATCCTTTCTCCCGTTGTTATCATTCGGCTGGCTACGCGATCTACCGCGTCTGCGCTGGAACTGACGTCCCTGATTTGGCGTTTTATTACCATTCTCCCGATTTCTAACACTCTCGCGGTTGGCGTTGTTTTTACCTACATGCACTGCCGATACCTCGGGTTCTGATACGGAGATATCAGATATAGCATTGATCGCATCCACGCGTTGAGAATCTCTTTGCAAAATGTCGAAGATCGAATCGGCCTTTTCTAAAATTTTTACTTCGTCGCCCTTAGACAACTCGTCTTGAATATGCAACGCGATATTAGTTGGGATTCTATTTGCCCATAATTTGATAACTAATTTTCGCGGCATTAACTCGCTCGCGGCGTCAACTAGTTCATTGAAGTACGCGGAAGGTCTCCTATTTTTCAATTTAGCATCTGTCATAAACCTATTCAATTTCTGTTCCGGAGTTTCCGTGTATTTCCGTAAAAATGCTATTTTAGCTGCTTGATATTTATTGTCTGCCGGCAGAGCTTTCAGAATGTCGAGGTTTTCGCGAGATATTTCGTCGCCTAAATTCTTCAATAAATTAAAATATTTAACTTTGTCAGAAATGATGTTATTGTCCTCGAACTGCGATTCTAGCATGGAAAACCATGCTACTGGCTCATGCCGCCAAAACGATTGAAATTTAATATTAATTGACCTTGATCTGTGAGCATTAGATTGTGAGTTATTATTAAATCTTGGAAAATTACTTTCTTGTGAACCGCGTGCAAATTCTATACTATTTAGTCCGAAAGTAAATAAACGTTCGTCGTTATGTCCTTGTGATTGTCTAGTGTTTACATTTGGTAGGCCTAATCCGTCTCGATTATCCGGTAAACTAATGTTTGGTACTTGACTAGCTATGTTATTGTTTGACCTTGCGTGAAGTTGTTGTTCAACTAAGCGCGTTAATTGCTCGACTTTGTTTCGGAGTTCAGTGTTTTCATTACGTAGGATTTCTAAATTTTGGTTATCGGGTTCTATTTCCATATCGGTGGAATTATTATTTGCGCCCGAATTTATCGCGTTTTCCATTTTCGCCGGTCTGAATTGCTTGCCGTTACGAAGATATGAATTACTTTCTTTTTCTAATAATGGCTGTGGCCACTCGTATGTTCCTACAAAACCTGACTCTTTTCTACGTCTTTTCGTTGTGTACATGAGCTTACAGGATTGCCCTACGGGTATATCGCAGATACCATAATCTTCGCTGTAAATCTAATTATTACTCATGTACCTACGCGCTTGTTTCGCCTGACACTAGCTATTTGCTCATTTTCGCATTGCTGCGCAAGCTGCCTGCTAGTTACCAAACTATAACAAGGTCACGACCTTAGCTGAATGGCACAAGCTACGGCCTACGCCGAACAACTCGCGCCGCAATGTCGAAAATTCCTAACCCCGTACGAATGACCGCGGCGAGCATTTGTTGCTCGTTCTACGTTTTTCTCGAATTTATTTTGCATCATTTTATGCATCAAACCAACTATCTTCATTCGTACGTTTGTGTGACACCGTCATAAAGTTACTTAAATAAAAATTATGGAATCGCTTAATTTTTCTTGATGAAATTATCCGGTGTCCTTGAACTTCGACTGAATTTATTTATTTATATTTCTTTACTAATTAATGACCATCGCCTCAATTTATTCAATTCTCGCGAAGGCGATGGTTTTGACCTTGGTGCAGTTATATTGATGATAACGCACCATGAGGTCTTGCCTTTATACCGGTCGATCAATTTTTCGTCATCGGCCGGTTCGCAATTTACGCTCGCATTATACCTCCATGACGCTGTCTGTGAAAGAAGCGATGCTCGAAAGTCTGGCTGTCCTCGTCTCTCAGCTTCTGCGACGCAGGCGATATCTCGCCGCTGTTGGACTCACAAAATGGCGGTCAGCACGCTGCGTACCGGTCGATCTCGTATCGGCCGCTGGCTCGTCCGCTCGGTGTGTCCACGCCGCTTGTGCTGATCAGAAGACGAGGTCACCAGTTGTGGTGGTTCTTCGTCTGGGTCACCAGTTGTGGTGGTTCTTCGTCGGGGTCACCAGTTGTGGGGATGTGTGTATGTGTATTATACACCGTTTACGCGGCCCCACACGTCCGCGTTGCCAGGTCGAGAGGATGGAGTGCGAGGTAATAATCTACAACAGATCTATAGTTAGTAATTGCTTTATTTGGCTCTCGTCCGCAATAGGCGGACTCATGCGTCGAAGGTTCAGACGCGACTGACTCTCTATCGCGAATGTTGCGATATTACTAGTTCACTCGCTTAACTGGAGGTGCGCCCTCAGGCGTTACATTGTGGTACTAAGTCGCTAGGGCCGCCTGCCCACAAAATCTTGAATTTCAACTCCCACTTTTTCTACTTACTATTATTTCAATTTAACATTTTTTTATATACTTTGTACTGAAGCTCTATAAAAAGTTTATACAATACAAAGTACTGCATTCAGAGTGGAATAATCGATAGTATTTTTACTATACCATAAATTTGTTTTTAATTAATAATTTATATATTTTTTGCGTTAACTTCGTAGAAAGTTTCTGCAATTGAAAGTACTGAAATCAAATTGGTATCGACAAGTATTTTTTTCCATACCATAAATTTGTTTTTAATTAAACATTTATATACTTTCCTTAAACTCCATAAAAAGTTTCTGCAATTGAAAGTACTGAAATCACAGTGTTATCGACAAGCATTTCTTACCATATCATAAATTTGTTTTTAATTAAACATTTATATACTTTGCTTTAACTCCATATAGAGTTTCTGCAATTGAAAGTACTGAAATATTTTTAAAAATAAAATATCTCTTTAATTGAATATTTTTTCAGAATTATATCCTACAAATTTACTTTTCGTTTCTAGTCCTGACATGTCTTACAGCAAAAAAAAATAATTTTTTAATAATTATATTAATTTCTGCAAAATTATTTTCTGTAAAACTATTAAACAGTAATTTCTCTCTTATTTATTCTCTTTCAGTAAACAATGTCTATTTTTGCCATGTCTTACTGCAATAGATAAACAATTTTATAAAATAATATAATAATATTCATTTGTCAAAATTAATTTCTGCAAAGCTAATACAAAAAATTTCTCCCTTTTTTATTCTCTTTAAATAAAATAATACTTGTACCACGCGTTGGATTACCATCGTTCTTTTGAATAATATGACTAATTTAAATGAATAACATATTGCATATACATGTTTATATCAAGGGCCACAAAATATTTTACGGTATGATTCCTTAAGTAAGATTTAAATGATGGCTTTTAATGTTTCTCATGAGGCCTGCATATATTACAACAACGATTAATTATAACTTGTTTCTGCCCTTAAACTAATAAGTATACCAGCACTTTATACCAATTTTATGATACAAAATTAAATAAATATGTTTAATTACAAATCAGAAATAAGTCAGAAATACGTTTTAAACATTATAATGTTTTATTTGAACATTTTTTAAACGATAATCTACTATCATCAGTGTACAAGAGGATGTTAGTAAATCAGATTTAATATCTCGTAGAACACTTAGCCAACGGTGGTGCAAGTATTATTTTATTTAAAGAGAATAAAAAAGAGAGAAATTTTTTGTATTAGTTTTGCAGAAATTAATTTTGACAAATGAATATTATTATATTATTTTATAAAATTGTTTATCTATTGCAGTAAGACATGGCAAAAATAGACATTGTTTACTGAAAGAGAATAAATAAGAGAGAAATTACTGTTTAATAGTTTTACAGAAATTCATTTTGCAGAAATTAATAAAATTATTAAAAAATTGTTTTTTTTTTTGCTGTAAGACATGTCAGGACTAGAAACGAAAAGTAAATTTGTAGGATATAATTCTGAAAAAATATTCAATTAAAGAGATATTTTATTTTTAAAAATATTTCAGTACTTTCAAATATGGAGTTAAAGCAAAGTATATAAATGTTTAATTAAAAACAAATTTATGATATGGTAAGAAATGCTTGTCGATAACACTGTGATTTCAGTACTTTCAATTGCAGAAACTTTTTATGGAGTTTAAGGAAAGTATATAAATGTTTAATTAAAAACAAATTTATGGTATGGAAAAAAATACTTGTCGATACCAATTTGATTTCAGTACTTTCAATTGCAGAAATTTTCTACGAAGTTAACGCAAAAAATATATAAATTATTAATTAAAAACAAATTTATGGTATAGTAAAAATACTATCGATTATTCCACTCTGAATGCAGTACTTTGTATTGTATAAACTTTTTATACAGCTTCAGTACAAAGTATATATATAAAAAAATGTTAAATTGAAATAATAGTAAGTAGAAAAAAGTGGGAGTAGAAATTCAAGATTTCTTTTATCAGATAAAGTTTTTTAAACTGTGATTAGAAATAACCATACTTGCGAATGTTGACACCTTTGGGAAGGTGTTTTATAAATTACTATCTAGAGACACAAATTGAACATTAAATATGTAATAATAACGAATAAATAAATTATTGAAAGTGTAACTCCAATAAATAAATTAAAAGTTTCTGTTTATGTGGACAATCAATATCACTTTGATTTCAGTACTATTAATTGCAGAAACTCTTTATGAAGTTAAAGCATGAAGTATATTGAAATCAAAACACCTTCCAAGAAGGTGTCAATATTCGCAAGTATTTTATTCCAATCACACTTTTTAAATTGCAATCTATTAAATAAATATCTTTAATTCTTATTCCCATATTTTTTCTACTTATACAATAGCTTAAAATTTTTTATTTAAAATTAATTACGTAACTTATAACTTATATGCACTTATAAAATTTCTTAAGTGTGTTCCTTTTGACGAATAAAAAAATTTGGACCAAAGTTATCTTTAATTCTTATTCCCTTCTTTTTTCTACTTACACAATAGCTTTATTTTTTTTATTAAGAATTAACTAAGTAAATATCCGATAAAAGAAATTTCTGCAATAGAAAGTATTGAAATCAAACACCTTCCAAGAAGGTGTCAATATTTGCAAGTATTTTATTCCAATCACACTTTTTAAATTGCAATCTATTAAATAATTATTTTATTTAAAATTAATTACGTAACTTATAACTTATATGCACTTATAAAGTTTCTTAAAAGTGTTCCTTTTGAGGAATAAAAAAATTTGGAACAAAAGTTATCTTTAATTCTTATTCCCTTCTTTTTTCTACTTACACAATAGCTTTATTTTTTTTATTAAGAATTAACTAAGTAAATATCCGATAAAAGAAATTTCTGCAATAGAAAGTATTGAAATCAAAACACCTTCCAAGAAGGTGTCAATATTTGCAAGTATTTTATTCCAATCACACTTTTTAAATTGCAATCTATTAAATAAATATCTTTAATTTTTATTTCCATATTTTTTCTACTTATACAATAGCTTAAAATTTTTTATTTAAAATTAATTACGTAACTTATAACTTATATGCACTTATAAAGTTTCTTAAAAGTGTTCCTTTTGAGGAATAAAAAAATTTGGAACAAAAGTTATCTTTAATTCTTATTCCCTTCTTTTTTCTACTTACACAATAGCTTTATTTAATTTATTTCCATATTTTTTCTACTTATACAATAGCTTAAAATTTTTTATTTAAAATTAATTACGTAACTTATAACTTATATGCACTTATAAAGTTTCTTAAAAGTGTTCCTTTTGAGGAATAAAAAATTTGGAACAAAAGTTATCTTTAATTCTTATTCCCTTCTTTTTTCTACTTACACAATAGCTTAATTTTTTTTATTAAGAATTAACTAAGTAAATATCCGATAAAAGAAATTTCTGCAATAGAAAGTGTTGAAATCAATACACCTTCCAAGAAGGTGTCAATATTCGCAAGTATTTTATTCCAATCACACTTTTTAAATAGCAATCTATTAAATAAATATCTTTAATTCTTATTCCCACATTTTTTCTACTTATACAATAGCTTAAAATTTTTTATTTAAAATTAATTACGTAACTTATAACTTATATGCACTTATTAAGTTTCTTAAGTGTGTTCCTTTTGACGAATAAATAATTTGGAACAAAAGGGTCAATAATAAAAAATAACTAGAAATTAAAGACTCATCATTTTCTACCTATTGTTATTTTAATTGGACATTTTATATATTTTTCCATAAGTAGTTTTTGCAATAGAAAGTATTGAAATCAAAGCGGTATAATCGACAAGTATTTTTTACCACACCATAAATTTGTATTTCAATTAAACATTTTTATTTTTATGTGTTACATTAACTCCGCAGAAAGTTTCTACAATTGAAAGTACTGAAATCAAAATGGAATCGCCAAGTATTGTATCTACGCATCAATGTCTGGGAAGAGATTTAAAAATTTTTCGTCGTTTAAATTTGTTGAAACTTCTCTAACTTGTTTCAAGGAGTTCACATTTGAACCGTGATGATTATTTGTCAAATCCTCATTATTGCCAAGAAATATATTTATTATATCAAAATCTTCATCCATTTTCATAGTTGGAGAAATAAGTAAACAATTTTATAATATATTTATTTACATAAAATTAACTTCTTCAAAACTAATAAAACAGAAATTTATTTATCTCATTTTATTGCTTTTAAATAAAATAATACTTGCACCACACGTTGATTTGAGTTCTTATTTAAGAATGTCACAATGCATATTGCATATATTTATCATATGTATCAAGGGCTTTTATAAATACTTTAGAGGAAGTTTATCTTTTATTTAATCTTTAGAGGACCTGTAATAGCTTGAATGCGAAAAAAAATCAATTTTTTTAAATAAATCAATAAATAGATACACATTTATAGAATAATGCGATTGTCAAATTTTCAGAACACCGGCCCTCTAAAGGTCAAGGTATAAGATAAGAGGTAAAATTTGTATAAATGACTTGTAATGATTCCCATGAGGTCTGTACATAGCTACAGGCATTAATAAATTAATTAACACATCAAAAAATGAATACATATTTTCAAATTGGAATTAAAGACAGCTAATTTAACCTCTCAAATATTATTTTTTCATTATTTTTATATTATTGCATTTTAAATATATTCTCAATCAAATTTCGCATTCCCTAATTATTTTTTATCTTGACTGTACATCAAATTTTGCGTTCATAAATACATATTGTTTTAAAGCACTAGATATATCAGTAGACTTAACCAACGGTGGTGCAAGTATTATTTTATTTAAAAGCAATAAATTTCTGTTTTATTAGTTTTGAAGAAGTTAATTTTATGTAAATAAATATATTATAAAATTGTTTACTTATTTCTCCAACTATGAAAATGGATGAAGATTTTGATATAATAAATATATTTCTTGGCAATAATGAGAATTTGACAAATAATCATCACGGTTCAAATGTGAACTCCTTGAAACAAGTTAGAGAAATCTCTTCCAATTTTTAAATCTCTTCCCAGACATTGATTCGTAGATACAATACTTGGCGATTCCATTTTGATTTCAGTACTTTCAATTGTAGAAACTTTTTGAGGAGTTTATGTAACACATAAAAATAAAAATGTTTAATTGAAATACAAATTTATGGTATGGTAAAAAATACTTGTCGATTATACCGCTTTGATTTCAATACTTTCTATTGCAAAAACTACTTATGGAAAAATATATAAAATGTCTAATTAAAATAACAATAGGTAGAAAATGATGAGTCTTTAATTTCTAGTTATTTTTTATTATTGACCCTTTTGTTCCAAATTATTTATTCGTCAAAAGGAACACACTTAAGAAACTTTATAAGTGCATATAAGTTATAAGTTACGTAATTAATTTTAAATAAAAAATTTTAAGCTATTGTATAAGTTGAAAAAATGTGGGAATAAGAATTAAAGATATTTATTTAATAGATTGCAATTTAAAAAGTGTGATTGGAATAAAATACTTGCGAATATTGACACCTTCTTGGAAGGTGTTTTTATTTCAATACTTTCTATTGCAGAAATTTCTTTTATCGGATATTTACTTAGTTAATTCTTAATAAAAAATATGAAGCTATTGTGTAAGTAGAAAAAAGAAGGGAATAAGAATTATAGATAACTTTTGTTCCAAATTTTTTATTCGTCAAAAGGAACACACTTAAGAAACTTTATTGCATTTACATTGCGATTTCTGCTCCATCCATTACCTCTATATAAGGAGCTGTTTCAGGTCCTCTACCACGCCTTCACCTGCATTAAGTTCTCCACCGGGTCTAGAAAATAAAAATCAAAGTGGTTCATTATTAAATTTATGTACAGTATTGATTGAATGATTGTAAAAATTACGATGCAACAACTTTTTCTACATGCAAATTAATAATTCATGTGAAAAGAAACTTGCTTATTTACAAAAATTTTTTAAAATACTTACAATTTGAAAGAAGTCGTATCCAACTGGAGCATCACTAAATATTTTTAAAACAAACTGTCATGTTGAAAAAACAGTAGATAACATATAATAATAATGCTAGGTCTGCAGATAACCGAGAATCGCCCGCAATAACAGTATCGAAATTCAAAGAGATCGAATTTGCCACTCAAATCCAGCCAAGAATAATAAGAATCCTTTTCGTCTCCTATAAGTATATATATGTCTACTCAAAAAAGTTGAGACAGAGCTATAGGGGAAAACGAACGAGAGAGTGAGACACGCGTGATCTAGTTATTTTTTCATTATTATCTTAAACGGTCATCTTTTATCTTACACGGTCGTCAATCATCTAATTTGCCGAGAAACGTGCGCGTAGCAGAACCTGTCAGTGACAATTATTGGTTATGTTTAATGTTGATAATTTAAAAGTTTGTCAAATTAAGAGAATATTCAAAATTACCTCGTGATACACCCAACGTGGTGCAAGTAGTATTTCATTTAAAAAGAATAAAAATGAGAAAATTTATTTTTACTACATTTGTAAGTATCAAGATTTAAATAAAAATAGTAAAAAAATTTAGGAAATGTTTATTAATTATTTGAATAATTATTTTAGAGAAGTTAAAATAATATAATTATTTGTTAATCAAATTATTTATTTAACAATTTAGATTCTGGAGCCCAGTCATCAAACGTATCAAGCAAAAAGTGGAGTTATACCTTTGTGGGATCTAAGGTCAGAGCAGACCATATTGAGCAATTAATACCTGAAGCAGAAGCTTCTATTCAAGACATAGCAGTTGATGCAGTGGGACTTATATGGCTGCTGTTAACAACAGAGTTCATTGTTTTATATGGACACTTACCTGTGGTATCGGTGAAGAACCTACAAAATTAAATCCTAGGCATAAGTAAATGCACATAGAACATATGCACTTAGATGTAATTTTGATTTCAGTACTTTCTATTGCAGAAACTATTTAGGAATTATGTACGTAGTTAATTTCTTAATAAAAAAATTTTGTTTTTATTGTGGTGCAACAAAATTTGCTTAAAAATTAGAAATGTTTAACTATTATATTTACATAGCAATTTTAAAAAGTGTGATTAAAATATACACCATACTTGACAATTATTGCATTTGATTTTTTAAACTGTAGAAACCATACTTTGCGAATGTTGACATCTTCGTGGAAGGTGTTTTATAAATTACTATTTAGAGACACAAATTGAACATTAAACATGTAATAATAACAAATAATAAATTTTGAAAGTGAAAACCCTAATATTAAGGACACCAAAAAGTAGTTTCTGCTCTTGCCTTCAGAGATGAAGTGCTTCCGACAAGTTAAAAAACAAAATAGACTGTGCATTATTAGTTCATTGAAGAATGTTGATGAACAATTTTAGTATAATATATTTGTTAAGAAATAGTGTAAAGACATTAAAAAATATAATTTATTATTTCTAATAAGAAAAATTTTGTAAATAAATATCCTTATTTCCTTTCTTAGAAGTTAATAAATAATTGTTTATTCAATTATTTTGGATGAAAAATATTACAATGTTATTATGAATAAAATTATAAAAAAATGTAAATAAAAACATAACATCAATGCGAAGGTAGAATTTAATTTTAACATTTTGAAAAAAATTTTTTTATTATTTATTATATACAACAGTTACATGTTCGAACGAAATGAATTATTAATAAAATTCCTATTAAATCGTAATTGTCCTGAATGAAAAAAAAATTAATTTAAATTAATTGGATATAAAAATTTTAATTGAAAATATCAAAATCAATCGTATAAAAATATATACTTGGTAATTATAAAAATGTATACATTATTGATCATTATTGATCAATTAAACACATTATTTTTGTGCACTGTGCAACAATAATGGCTAAATATATTTTAATTATTGATTATAATAAGTACTGAAATCAAAATGAAATTGACAAGTATTTCTATAAATATTTATTACTATAAAACTTTACGTTTAATGTTGTAAAACACCTTCAAGAAGGTGTACATTTTGGCAAGTATGGGTTCGGTCCGATCACAATTTTCCAATATTTTTATTTTAACTAAACCTATATTACATAATAACTTATTTATCAATAGAATAATACTAATGAAGTTATTACATTAGAAAGTACTGAAATCAAAATGCAATTGTCAAGTATGGTGTATATTTTAATCACACTTTTAAAATTGTTGTACATAATTCGTAGAAAGTTTCCGCAATAGAAAGTACTGAAATCAAAATGGAATCGGCAAGTATTGCTTTTCAAAAATAAATATATTTTTCGAACTGAATGTACTAATATTTTCTGAAAAATTCTATCTTACTCATTTATTTTTTTTTTTAGTTACAGCAGAAAATACACAATTTTATAATAATATTCATTTGTGCAAAATTAATTTATGGAAAAGTAATAAAACAGAAATTTTTCTCATTTTTATTCTTTTTAAATGAAATAATACTTGCACCACCGTTGGGTGTATCACGAGGTAATTTTGAATATTCTCTTACTAACTTAAGAAAGTAGATTAACGATTAAAAAATGTTAAAATAAAGATTTCTAATGTTTTAAAATATAAAACGAATTTCTATTTGGAATGGATCGTATCTATTTATTTTTTTTACTATATAATAATTATGAAGTGCTTGTACTCGGTTTGACAAATTAATATTATCTGCAGTAATGATATATATAGGGCTTATGAGAGTCACTAAAAATCATTTAGATATGTTGTACCTATTAACTTACCTTAAAATATTTATAATAACTTGATATGTGCATATATAATATATTATGCATTGCTAATTATAACTTATTAAAAGTAATAAGGCAAACCAACGCGTGATGCAAGTATTATTTCATTTAAAAAGAATAAAAATGAGAAAAATTTCTGTTTTATTACTTTTCCATAAATTAATTTTGCACAAATGAATATTATTATAAAATTGTGTATTTTCTGCTGTAACTAAAAAAAAAAATAAATGAGTAAGATAGAATTTTTCAGAAAATATTAGTACATTCAGTTCGAAAATATATTTATTTTTGAAAAGCAATACTTGCCGATTCCATTTTGATTTCAGTACTTTCTATTGCGGAAACTTTCTACGAATTATGTACAACAATTTTAAAAGTGTGATTAAAATATACACCATACTTGACAATTGCATTTTGATTTCAGTACTTTCTAATGTAATAACTTCATTAGTATTATTCTATTGATAAATAAGTTATTATGTAATATAGGTTTAGTTAAAATAAAAATATTGGAAAATTGTGATCGGACCGAACCCATACTTGCCAAAATGTACACCTTCTTGAAGGTGTTTTACAACATTAAACGTAAAGTTTTATAGTAATAAATATTTATAGAAATACTTGTCAATTTCATTTTGATTTCAGTACTTTCTATTGCAGAAACTATTTAGGAATTATGTACGTAGTTAATTTCTTAATAAAAAAATTTTGTTTTTATTGTGGTGCAACAAAATTTGCTTAAAAATTAGAAATGTTTAACTATTATATTTACATAGCAATTTTAAAAGTGTGATTAAAATATACACCATACTTGACAATTATTGCATTTTGATTTTTTAAACTGTAGAAACCATACTTGCGAATGTTGACATCTTCGTGGAAGGTGTTTTATAAATTACTATTTAGAGACACAAATTGAACATTAAACATGTAATAATAACAAATAAATAAATTATTGAAAGTGAAACCCTAATATTAAGGACACCAAAAAGTAGTTTCTGCTCTTGCCTTCAGAGATGAAGTGCTTCCGACAAGTTAAAAACAAAATAGACTGTGCATTATTAGTTCATTGAAGAATGTTGATGAACAATTTTAGTATAATATATTTGTTAAGAAATAGTGTAAAGACATTAAAAAATATAATTTATTATTTCTAATAAGAAACATTTTGTAAATAAATATCCTTATTTCCTTTCTTAGAAGTTAATAAATAATTGTTTATTCAATTATTTTGGATGAAAAATATTACAATGTTATTATGAATAAAATTATTGTTTATTCAATTATTTTGGATGAAAAATATTAGAATGTTATTGTATATTGTACAAACATAATGTGCGTGTTTAATTATTGGATGCACATTCCATCATATACTTAATATATTGGTGTTTTGCAACCATAATTAAATTATATTAACAATTTTAAATTTATACAATTTTTTAAATTACGAGAAAGTCTTAGGTTTCTGGTACTACTACTACTGCTATTATGATTATTGGTATTTACAGATTCTCTTCTACTTATTTCACTGATGTCCACATTATCATTTGTAGTTGGTTAAAATAATTTATTAGTTTGCACATGAAGTGGTGTACTTGTTATGATAGGTTGCTTAATTCGTTTGTTAATTATACTATGTGGTCTTCTAAAGGTATTTATTTTGTTATTGATTTCCTTTTCATGTCAATAGTCTTATTTAAATTAACTAGCTTGCTAGCTAATTGCTGTTTTTGTGGTTTACCTTTTGAATTAACTTTATTAATTTTATCTGTTTTATCCATTTCACTATTTGATTCTCCTTTGGATGTGTTGACTTGCTTTAATTGTTCTACCCTTTTTTTATTCACAATATGAATAGCAGCGCTTCTTGCACTATTATCACCAGTAACATTTTTTTCATTTGCATTCTTCTCTAATGTGAAGTTTAGTTTTGTTTGTCTCATTGTATCTTGAAGTTTTTTTTTCTTTTTCTTGTTAGTTTTCTGTGTTTGTTTAATATTCATATTTGTTTGAGAATTTCCTTGACTATACTGTTCAGTCGAGCCATCATTTTTACCTTGTGACTTTTTGTTAGTTTGTAATTTATTAACAGTTGTTTTTTTAATTTTAGTATATGAAAGCTTCTTCACCGCTTGTTTTGTTTGTTTCTTTTTTGGAGTGCTCATCTGGCTAATATCATCATCTGAGCTTTCAAAATCTGATAAATCCTAAAAGAGAAGTATATGAATAATGTTTTTTCAGTTTTAAAGTCTTTAGTTTAAAAATACTTGCACTTAAATTTAATATTGTATCATATTTTTCCAACTTCCATTCCATAGGTGCATTATCTTGTTCAATTATTTGAATAAATGCTTCTTTTAATGTTAAAGTTTTAAAACATTCGAAAAAGATTCTAAATGCTGCTTCATATTAGTATTGTCAATATCATCAAAGCTATTTAAGTCAAATTTTACTTTAATAGGATTTTCTTTTGTTAAGTCATAAAATACATAAACAATTATGTTAAAGTAGATATTAGTTTCAAAATCTTTGTATTTCAGAAACGTTATAAAACAAAAGTATAAGAATAATGCACATCCACAGAACAATTACAAACATCTTCCAAATAAGATTTCAAATCATAATATTGTTTTTTTTCGTTTGTGATACGTGTCTAAGTGTAACTTAAGATTTCTTACAAATATTGGAGTATTTACAATATTATCCAAAAAGGTGTTTCTTTAACTACTTGATGCAAATCTATGGCCAATGAAATATCCAAAACTCCAAATGTTCCCTTATTATTTTCAATAAAAATTTGAACAGTATATGTTTTTATATGTTCGTCATCATCATATATTGCAAACTGAAAAATACATTCATCCTTATTAAACTTAATGCAATGAATTCCATTATTACGTTTCTTAACATCTGAGTTTTGTTCGCTAGTTTTTATTTGTTCCATTTGTTCATTGTAATTAAGTTCATTTCATTAAATATTCTATCTCTCTTCGGACCTTTTCCTTCTTATCGTTTATTTAATCATCTTATTAGTGAGATGCTATTTTTCTTTACACAGAAATACTTGTTTTATCTGTAACACTTTTTGCACGCTGTAATGTACACGCAGGTTGACGTTTGACTTGATTATCTCTCACTTCACTCTATCTCTCTTTCTCTCCCGTGTAAGTAAATCTGATCCCCTGCACCTATGTGTTAGGTTAGGTGACATTTTTTATGAAGATACGGGAATGATGTCATAATATAATATATATATATATATCCAAAGGCCCCCTGATTAATTTTAGATTTGAAAATTTAAAATAACAGTTAAATTTAAGGGTTAAATTAGCTGTCTATATAAAATATATATATATAGTGTTGGAGAACACGAAGAAACAGAAAAATTTTCCTCTTATTCCGAAAGTAAAGAATTCGACATCCGAAATCTTGATATCGTTTTATTGTAAAAATGCGGTAATGAAAGAATCCAAAATTTTGTCGAAACTATAAAATGTGACTAAGAATTATTGGGGGTTAATGTTGAAACGTATAAAAACAGATGTACATTAAAAAATTAAGAAAGTAAAAATTAAAGGTTTGTTTTAGCTGTTTATAGGGCTAGTGCCGCGTACCCATACTTGCCTCGGGTGCGCGACACGCGCCCCTTGATTTTTGTATATTGTACAAAAATAATGTGTTTAATTATTGGATGCACATTCCATCATATACTTAATATATTGGTGTTTTGCAACCATAATTAAATAATATTAACAATTTTAAATTTATACAATTTTTTAATTACGAGAACGTCTTAGGTTTCTGGTACTACTGCTACTACTGCTATTATGATTATTGGTATTACAGATTCTCTTCTACTTATTTCACTGATGTCCAAAAATTATTATTTGTAGTTGGTTGAAATAATTTATTAGTTTGCACATGAAGTGGTGTATTGTTGTGATAAATTGCTTGATTCGTTAGTTTAATTATACTATGTGGTCTTTTAATGGTATTTATTTTTGTAATTGATTTCCTTTTCATGTCAATAGTCTTATTTGAATTAACTAGCTTGCTAGCTAATTGCTGTTTTTGCGGTTTACCTTTTGAATTAACTTTATTAATTTCATCTGTTTTATCCATTTCACTATTTGATTCTCCTTTGGATGTGTTGACTTGCTTTAATTGTTCTGCCCTTTTTTTATTCACAATATGAATAGCAGCGCTTCTTGCACTATTATCACCAGTAACATTTTTTCATTTGCATTCTTCTCTAATGTGAAGTTTAGTTTTGTTTGTCTCATTGTATCTTGAAGTTTTTTTTTCTTTTTCTTGTTAGTTTTCTGTGTTTGTTTAACTATTCATATTTGTTTGAGAATTTCCTTGACTATACTGTTCAGTCGAGCCATCATTTTTACCTTGTGACTGTTTGTTAGTTTGTAATTTATTAACAGTTGCTTTTTTAATTTTAGTATATGAAAGCTTCTTCACCGCTTGTTTTGTTTGTTTCTTTTTTGGAGTGCTCATCTGGCTAATATCATCATCTGAGCTTTCAAAATCTGATAAATCCTAAAAGAGAAGTATATGAATAATGTTTTTTCAGTTTTAAAGTCTTTAGTTTAAAAATACTTACACTTAAATTTAATATTGTATCATATTTTTCCAACTTCCATTCCATAGGTGCATTATCTTGTTCAATTATTTGAATAAATGCTTCTTTTAATGTTAAAGTTTTAAAACATTCGAAAAAGATTCTAAATGCTGCTTCATATTAGTATTGTCAATATCATCAAAGCTATTTAAGTCAAATTTTACTTTAATAGGATTTTCTTTTGTTAAGTCATAAAATACATAAACAATTATGTTAAAGTAGATATTAGTTTCAAAATCTTTGTATTTCAGAAACGTTATAAAACAAAAGTATAAGAATAATGCACATCCACAGAACAATTACAAACATCTTCCAAATAAGATTTCAAATCATAATATTGTTTTTTTTCGTTTGTGATACGTGTCTAAGTGTAACTTAAGATTTCTTACAAATATTGGAGTATTTACAATATTATCCAAAAAGGTGTTTCTTTAACTACTTGATGCAAATCTATGGCCAATGAAATATCCAAAACTCCAAATGTTCCCTTATTATTTTCAATAAAAATTTGAACAGTATATGTTTTTATATGTTCGTCATCATCATATATTGCAAACTGAAAAATACATTCATCCTTATTAAACTTAATGCAATGAATTCCATTATTACGTTTCTTAACATCTGAGTTTTGTTCGCTAGTTTTTATTTGTTCCATTTGTTCATTGTAATTAAGTTTCATTTCATTAAATATTCTATCTCTCTTCGGACCTTTTCCTTCTTATCGTTTATTTAATCATCTTATTAGTGAGATGCTATTTTTCTTTACACAGAAATACTTGTTTTATCTGTAACACTTTTTGCACGCTGTAATGTACACGCAGGTTGACGTTTGACTTGATTATCTCTCACTTCACTCTATCTCTCTTTCTCTCCCGTGTAAGTAAATCTGATCCCCTGCACCTATGTGTTAGGTTAGGTGACATTTTTTATGAAGATACGGGAATGATGTCATAATATAATATATATATATATCCAAAGGCCCCCTGATTAATTTTAGATTTGAAAATTTAAAATAACAGTTAAATTTAAGGGTTAAATTAGCTGTCTATATAAAATATATATATATAGTGTTGGAGAACACGAAGAAACAGAAAAATTTTCCTCTTATTCCGAAAGTAAAGAATTCGACATCCGAAATCTTGATATCGTTTTATTGTAAAAATGCGGTAATGAAAGAATCCAAAATTTTGTCGAAACTATAAAATGTGACTAAGAATTATTGGGGGTTAATGTTGAAACGTATAAAAACAGATGTACATTAAAAAATTAAGAAAGTAAAAATTAAAGGTTTGTTTTAGCTGTTTATAGGGCTAGTGCCGCGTACCCATACTTGCCTCGGGTGCGCGACACGCGCCCCTTGATTTTTGTATATTGTACAAAAATAATGTGTTTAATTATTGGATGCACATTCCATCATATACTTAATATATTGGTGTTTTGCAACCATAATTAAATAATATTAACAATTTTAAATTTATACAATTTTTTTAATTACGAGAACGTCTTAGGTTTCTGGTACTACTGCTACTACTGCTATTATGATTATTGGTATTTACAGATTCTCTTCTACTTATTTCACTGATGTCCAAAAATTATTATTTGTAGTTGGTTGAAATAATTTATTAGTTTGCACATGAAGTGGTGTATTGTTGTGATAAATTGCTTGATTCGTTAGTTTAATTATACTATGTGGTCTTTTAATGGTATTTATTTTTGTAATTGATTTCCTTTTCATGTCAATAGTCTTATTTGAATTAACTAGCTTGCTAGCTAATTGCTGTTTTTGCGGTTTACCTTTTGAATTAACTTTATTAATTTCATCTGTTTTATCCATTTCACTATTTGATTCTCCTTTGGATGTGTTGACTTGCTTTAATTGTTCTGCCCTTTTTTTATTCACAATATGAATAGCAGCGCTTCTTGCACTATTATCACCAGTAACATTTTTTTCATTTGCATTCTTCTCTAATGTGAAGTTTAGTTTTGTTTGTCTCATTGTATCTTGAAGTTTTTTTTTCTTTTTCTTGTTAGTTTTCTGTGTTTGTTTAACATTCATATTTGTTTGAGAATTTCCTTGACTATACTGTTCAGTCGAGCCATCATTTTTACCTTGTGACTGTTTGTTAGTTTGTAATTTATTAACAGTTGCTTTTTTAATTTTAGTATATGAAAGCTTCTTCACCGCTTGTTTTGTTTGTTTCTTTTTTGGAGTGCTCATCTGGCTAATATCATCATCTGAGCTTTCAAATCTGATAAATCCTAAAAGAGAAGTAAATGAATAATGTTTTTTCAGTTTTAAAGTCTTTAGTTTAAAAATACTTACACTTAAATTTAATATTGTATCATATTTTTCCAACTTCCATTCCATAGGTGCATTATCTTGTTCAATTATTTGAATAAATGCTTCTTTTAATGTTAAAGTTTTAAAACATTCGAAAAAGATTCTAAATGCTGCTTCATATTAGTATTGTCAATATCATCAAAGCTATTTAAGTCAAATTTTACTTTAATAGGATTTTCTTTTGTTAAGTCATAAAATACATAAACAATTATGTTAAAGTAGATATTAGTTTCAAAATCTTTGTATTTCAGAAACGTTATAAAACAAAAGTATAAGAATAATGCACATCCACAGAACAATTACAAACATCTTCCAAATAAGATTTCAAATCATAATATTGTTTTTTTTCGTTTGTGATACGTGTCTAAGTGTAACTTAAGATTTCTTACAAATATTATTGGAGTATTTACAATATTATCCAAAAAGGTGTTTCTTTAACTACTTGATGCATATCCATGGCCAATGGAATATCCAAAACTCCAAATGTTCCCTTATTATTTTCAATAAAAATTTGAACAGTATATGTTTTTATATGTTCGTCATCATCATATATTGCAAACTGAAAAATACATTCATCCAAAACAACATTTTTTGTACATTCGTACAAAAATAATGTGTTTAATTATTGGATGCACATTCCATCATATACTTAATATATTGGTGTTTTGCAACCATAATTAAATAATATTAACAATTTTAAATTTATACAATTTTTTTAATTACGAGAACGTCTTCCCACACAGCACAGAATATTACGTCAATATTACGGAAATATTTCATATTAAGATTCGGAATATTACAATAATATTAGAATGAAAGATTACTGAAATATTGTTATGTCCGCGAATTTCTTACTTTGTAATATTCCATGAAATATTACATTAATATTACTATAATATTTCAGTGTAATATTTTAAGAAATATTTATGAAAAATTGATGAAATGTTTCAAACACACACTTGCATAGGACCACTGAAATATTACCTTAATGTTTCTTGAATATTTTAATGAAATTTTTAAGAAATATTTCTGAAACATTGATGAAATATATATAGGTCTAGTGAAATATTACAGTAATATTTTTGAAAAATATAACAGAAATATTACATGAAATATTTACAAAATATTGTTGAAATATTTCAAGTAATTGAATTTTTTAACTTAATTATTTGTAATCCCAAGAGCCGTGCAATTTAAGTATTAATACACATTATTTTTTTACACATATTTATCGCAGAAAAAATTTTTGCATATTTCCTAACCTGGGTTTTTTTTTTTTTTTTTTTTATGTTATTTAACGTCGCTCTATTTATGCTGCCAGGGCTAATCAGCGACGGAGGTGAACGGTGTGTTTGTAAACAAAGCACATGTAGTTGAAACAGTGGTGCTTGTGTCCATCGGAAGATATCATCGGTCACTGTAATTAGTCTAATAATTACAGTTTCCTGTCCTCCCGATGGAACCACCGCGATCCTCTTTACATCTTCGCGTCCCTAACGTTCCCTATAGTTCAGATGCCCGTGCCTCTCATGCACTGAAAAGTGCACGAAACGCATGCGCACCTGAACTGGCGTCACATTATAGTGACACGCCGAGCCACTGAGTCACGGTGTTCGAAAAATGCACATGAAAAAATTTTCAGAGGTACACGTCTGGGATCGAACCCACGACCGTCGTTGTGAGAGTCGGGAGCTCTACCCATGAGCCACCGCGGCTCAACCTAACCTGGGTTCGAACCCCGTATGCACGCATAAAATACAAACGCTTTATCCACTACGCTAATCGCAACGCTTATCGATTATGTTTACAACTTGCACATGATGATCTGCTATTTGATTTGCTATCTAATGTGTTTTTAATACTCATACAATTTCAATGAAATTGACAAGATTTTACTGATTTGGAAAAAAATCTTGTTAATTAAATTATTATATATTATTGATATATTGATATATAAGTTTTCTTAAACCTTGTACAAAACAAAAATAAGATATAAGACGACGATTTTTCGATTTTGGCGATTAAAGCAAAAGATGTGAAATAACTGTGAATCTTAATTTGAAATATTTTCATAATATTTCACAAAATATTACGCTATAACATTACGGTAATATTAATGAAATATTTCACTGGTCCTATTGAAGTAGTTATTTGAAATATTTTATCAATATTTCTCGAAATATTACATTGCAACAATCGATTTCGA
Organism: Theocolax elegans; assembly: GCA_026168455.1. Classification (NCBI taxonomy): domain Eukaryota; kingdom Metazoa; phylum Arthropoda; class Insecta; order Hymenoptera; family Cerocephalidae; genus Theocolax; species Theocolax elegans. The sequence goes on from CM047430.1 coordinate 21,449,475, forward strand.
TGAATAAAATTAAAGGACTGCAAACTGTATATGCACTATCCTTTTCAATTCTGATATTATATTATTAATTAGAAAAAAATTTTACAACATTTCAAAAATTTATTTAGAAATTGGATTAATTATCCTAAAAAATTCTATTTAATTCTTCATTCAATGTGATTCTTTATTCTTCTTTAGAAATAATTATTTACTATAAGATAATAAGTACCTTTCCGCGGGACAAAATAACATAATTCGTAGTTAGATACATTTTTTTAAGTGTAAAGAGCAAACTGCAGAAAAATATTTCGTTTGAAACACTATTTCGGAAATAGTACTACTTAATTGTGCACAATATATTTTTATTTAAAATAATTAAGTTCAAAAATAGAGCACGGGTATCTAAATTCGGACAATCGTATCCAAGCGTAGCTCCTTTCGCGGGAGAGAAAAATCTACGAATATATGGTTAAAAAATTACTAAGTCCAAATTTTATAAATTCAACAGTTCTTTATCGCCTGGTATAATAACTCTTAATAACAAAATAGCAAAATAGCTCATAGTGGTAAAGAGTCAGCGTTCGAATCTTAGGATTGAAGGTTCGAGTCCCACAGACAGCAAATATTTTTTTTTAATTTTTTCTTTTAATTTATGAGCTATGGCCAACATATTGGCAACAGTTTAAAAATTGTATGATAGTAACTATTGGCAATATGTTTGCATTAATTGTTGCCCATCACTTTGCAATACAGTGGCAATAGTTTATATTTTTACGTACGTACAATATATCTTAATAAGTAGATTCTGCTTAAAAATAAAATGTTTTAATTCTGTTATTATATACATGCTGTCAGATTAAATTTAATATGTTAACTGTTGCATCATATTCGCATATATTAACATTACATATTTTATTAATTACACTATTGTTACACTATTATTACCTGTGTAACAGTATTGGAATCCTCTCACAAGGGAAGTACCTGACCTTCGGAAACGGATATGTCTTATCCTAACCTTGGCATATCTTTTGGAATATAATAATATGAAGAAAGCCAAGTTATTACTTGCCAATTGCCACTTTTACGAAAGTGATTCGACATGTGACAATAATATTTCCAATGAAAGTTAATTTCACTTTGATTGCTATTATGACTCGAAAACGAATATTGATAGGAAATCAATCCAAAAACTGAAAGGTAGTTGAGTTCAAGTAGATATGGTTAAAAAATAGAAGCTTAAATTGTTCAATGTAGAGCAAAGTTAAGAAAATAAGAAATTGAAGAATTTTATAATATTATTGCAATATGTTTTGTATTATTTTAGGTTATATTTTTTTGTAAGATTTCATATTGTGTGGAGCGCAATGCCGGATGTCAAATACGTTTCGTTTCGAAATTCTATTACACAAGAAAAAATTATATATTCGAGTCTCCAGGAATATTCTTCAAACATTGTTGAAATATTTCACGTAATATTACACTGTAATGTTTCGACAATGTTACATGAAATATTGTGATGAAAGTCTATGCAATATTTTAGTAATATTCCAAATGATTATTTTTGTTTTAACATGTATTGATATTATAACATGTGACGAGTGACGATAGCGCGAGCCACTCTCCTCACTCATCGTTCTCCGTCGCGAGGCCCGTACGGCCATCGGAGTAGACCGCGCAGGATACGGAAGGGAGGGGGAACTAAAGGGAATCAGGGAGAGATATTCTCGCGTGAGCTGCCGAGCCGCAAGGTCCTCGAGGATATTGGAGTGACGCCGCCGACGACTGCGTGGTACCACTTACAAGACACAAGGAGGTTTACTACGAGTATAAGCCAGGTTAGAGTTTTTCCCTCTTGACGGGAATAACGTGCTCGAGTAATTCCCGCGTACTCTCTTCGCGTCGCGATCCCGCGTCCGGGTTATAACCCCCCCCCCCCCCCGATTGCGCCCCGGCCGCCCGAACGACGATGTCACTTCGCGCGTTCGCGATTTGATTGTTATATTATATCTCGGAACAGTAAATAAATCTCAATTCTATTTTACTTTCATGTTATTTCAATATCCCGTATTAACCCAGGAATCCCGATCCCTAGTCTGATAAGCGGACGAGCCCGCGGTACTCGTCTGGCAATCCTAAAATCGTACTTCCAGAAGTGGGCTCACTCTGGAGCCCATATCAACGTACACGGTAGCTGTTGAGGTATCGGTAAGCAGTCGACAATGCGCACGAACGGTCCGATCGCGCGCGAAGGTAAGTTCGTCACGCGCGATCTCGGGGTTACCCCTACTCACGCTATCTCCGTGCATTATTCGAGAAAACCCGACATGCACCGTTACAAACAATATTTCATGAAATACTGCATACAATATTTATGGAATATTACGCGAAATATTTCATGAAATTGTTTGCGAATATTTCAGTAATATGTTGTGAAATATTCCACTTTCTATTAATGGAAATATTACACCAAATATTTCATTAATATTTAAAAAATATTACTATGAATTATTTCAGAAGAATATTTTGTAATATTTTTGATATATTTTCTAAACATTTCCGCAATATTTTTTTGTAATATTTCATGTAATAATTTTTTGTAATATTACATGCTGTATGGGTTAGGTTTCTGGTACTACTGCTACTACTGCTATTATGATTATTGGTATTTACAGATTCTCTTCTACTTATTTCACTGATGTCCACATTATCATTTGTAGTTGGTTGAAATAATTTATTAGTTTGCACATGAAGTTTATACTATGTGGTCTTCTAAAGGTATTTATTTTTGTTATTGATTTCCTTTTCATGTCAATAGTCTTATTTAAATTAACTAGCTTGCTAGCTAATTGCTGTTTTTGCGGTTTACCTTTTGAATTAACTTTATTAATTTCATCTGTTTTATCCATTTCACTATTTGATTCTCCTTTGGATGTGTTGACTTGCTTTAATTGTTCTGCCCTTTTTTTATTCACAATATGAATAGCAGCGCTTCTTGCACTATTATCACCAGTAACATTTTTTTCATTTGCATTCTTCTCTAATGTGAAGTTTAGTTTTGTTTGTCTCATTGTATCTTGAAGTTTTTTTTTCTTTTTCTTGTTAGTTTTCTGTGTTTGTTTAACATTCATATTTGTTTGAGAATTTCCTTGACTATACTGTTCAGTCGAGCCATCATTTTTACCTTGTGACTGTTTGTTAGTTTGTAATTTATTAACAGTTGCTTTTTTAATTTTAGTATATGAAGGTTTCTTCACCGCTTGTTTTGTTTGTTTCTTTTTTGGAGTGCTCATCTGGCTAATATCATCGTCTGAGCTTTCAAAGTCTGATAAATCCTAAAAGAGTAGTAATTGAATAAATAATTTTTTTTCCGTTTTAAAGTTTTTAGTTTAAAAATACTTACACTTAAATTTAATATTGTATCATATTTTTCCAACTTCCATTCCATAAGTGCATTATCTTGTTCAATTATTTGAATAAATGCTTCTTTTAATGTTAAAATTTTAAAACATTCGAAAAAAGATTCTAAATGCTGCTTCATATTAGTATTGTCAATATCATCAAAGCTATTTAAGTCAAATTTTACTTTAATAGGATTTTCTTTTGTTAAGTCATAAAATACATAAACAATTATGTTAAAGTAGATATTAGTTTCAAAATCTTTGCATTTCAGAAACGTTATAAAACAAAAGTATAAGAATAATGCACATCCACAGAACAATTACAAACATCTTCCAAATAAGATTTCAAATCATCATATTGTTTTTTTTGTTTGTGATACGTGTCTAAGTGCAACTTAAGATTTCTTACAAATATTATTGGAGTATTTACAATATATGTTCGTCATCATCATATATTGCAAACTGAAAAATACATTCATCCTTATTAAACTTAATGCAATGAATTCCATTATTACGTTTCTTAACAACTGAGTTTTGTTCGCTAGTTTTTATTTGTTCCATTTGTTCATTGTAATTAAGTTCCATTTCATTAAATATTCTATCTCTCTTCGGACTTTTTCCTTTTTATCGTTTATTTACTCATCTTATTAGTGAGATGCTATTTTTCTTTACACAGAAATACTTGTTTTCTCTGTAACACTTTTTGCACGCTGTAATGTACACGCAGGTTGACGTTTGACTTGATTATCTCTCACTTCACTCTATCTCTCTTTCTCTCCCGTGTAAGTTAATGTGATCCCCTGCACCTATGTGTTACGTGACATTTTTGATGAAGATACGGGAATGTCATAATATTATATATATATATATATATATATATATATATATATATATATATCCAAAGGCCCCCCGATTAATTTTAGAATTTGAAAATTTAGCAGTACTTAATAAAAAAAATATAACCACAAAACAAGACAACTGCAACTGCTGCAAGTAAACAGAGCGTAACAGTAGCGCCCTCGCGCTGAATTTTTCAGAGTCTGACACGAGTTTTTACATGTGTACGCGCTCTGTCCCGGGCTAGAAACTAATTCTATAGACATATATATATATAAAGGGAAGAGACAATAAAACACGGAAATAGCAAAAATCGAGATAAAGGAAATCAACAAGCAATTTCTTTCACTTGATTTTTCTCTAGTATGTGTCGATGAATTTACACAAAATTTAATGTTGAGTGAAGATAATTAAATAGGGAATGTGGGGTTTGATCGATTATACATATATTATTAATGTAATAATCAAAATAATGAATACAAAATCTGAGGGGTTAAATTAGCTGTCTATAATGGCTCTCGCGCTATACTTGCGTCAGGCGCTATCGCGCCTTTTGATATAAATGTTTAATTAAAAACAAATTTATGATATGGTAAGAAATACTTGTCGATAACACTCTGATTTCAGTACTTTCAATTGCAGAAACTTTCTACGAAGTTAACACAAAAAATATATATTTAAATTATTAATTAAAAACAAATTTATGGTATGGAAAAAAATACTTGTCGATACCAATTTGATTTCAGTACTTTCAATTGCAGAAACTTTCTACGAAGTTAACGCAAAAAATATATAAATGATTAATTAGAAACAAATTTACGGTATAGTAAAAATACTTATCGATTATTCCACTCTGACTTTGTATTGTACAAACTTTTTACAGAGTTTCAGTACAAAGTATATAAAAAAATGTTAAATTGAAATAATAGTAAGTAGAAAAAAGTGGGAGTTGAAATTCAAGATTTCTTTTATCAGATAAAGTTTTTTAAACTGTGATTAGATACCATACTTGCGAATGTTGACACCTTTGGGAAGGTGTTTTATAAATTACTATCTAGGGACACAAATTGAACATTAAATGTGTAATAATAACGATTAGTAATTATAAACATACAGATAGTTGGATCAACGTAATATAAATCTAATTTTACATCTATGATTCGCTATTCAATTTGACATATATCTGGAATGTTTCAAATTAATATTGTCATTATCATTATCATTATAAGTTTATCATTATCAGTTTATAGCATAAAACGGTATAATTGTATAGACAGAAATAAATTACATAGTGAATAATTACTGTTGGCAATATGAAACGAAAAGAATAATAAAGAAGAATCAAGATAAAATAAAATTAATAAAATAATAAAATTAGCATTAATTAAATTAATAACGTAACAATTATAATTTAAGCTTCAATATTTGCACTAATTTGAGGCCTTTTAATATCACATGCGTAAGGTTCGAAATCAACAGTAATATCAATTAAATTGAATTGTGTATCAAATGGTTGCGAAAGGTTTTTTTAAAAATAGCCAAACTACTACTATCTCTAATACTGGCTGGTATACTTTCCCATAACAACATACTTTGAATAGAGAATGACATTTTATAACTATCCCTTGTTGCAGTCGGGATAATGAATAATGAGTTTATGCGACCGGACCTTCTACAGTCGTCGTTATTAAAAGTAAGCAGATCAAACATGTAATGAGGTTTGTGAGTAGCAAGGAGCTTGTACATGCTAATCCCCAAAAAATATCTACGACGATCTGCCAAAGACAACCATCCCAATTTTTCATAATATTGTCGAAGAAATGTATCCCGCTTCAGATGATAAATAAATCTTACAATAGTATTGCACAATCGTTGTAGCTTAACAACAGCTTAACTAACAGCAAGATAATTTGGCAGATCATAATATACTAAACATGCGTAGTCGAAATGAGGCATAACTAGTGCATTCACCAATTTTGCCCTTATATTTTGAGGCAAGTGTGCCCCTTATAACGTAGACGATAAAGTACACCATGTACCTTAGAGCAAATCATACCTGTTTGAGTGTTCCATGATAAATCGCTAGAGAATGTAATACCAAGATTCTTGATCGATTTTTTTAGATCAATTGATACATCACAAACAATTATAGGCCGTAAGTTTGAGTAATCAATGAATCTATTCAATTGAACGGACGCAAATTTTATAGCATCCGTTTTGTATACATTTAATCTCAGGCCATTATTAGTAACCCAATCAACAATAGAGTCAGCATCATGATTTATATCATTAATTGCTTGGTTTAAATCACCCGGTTTGCACTGGAGGTAGATCTTTAAATCGTCAGCAAATAACATGAATCTGCAGTGCTTGATTACCTTAGTGATAGAGTTTATGTAGATTAAGAACAGTATTGGGCCAGGAGTTGAGCCTTGAGGTACTCCAGAGGGCATTAGTCTAAATTCAGACGGTTTACCACCCGCATCAAGCACCGCTTGCTCACGATAACCGAGGTATGAATATACCCATTTCAATGCTTTGGGAGAAAAATTGCATTCTTTTAATTTAGATAGCAAGATGGTATGGCTAATTGAATCAAAGGCTTTACTCAAATCAAATAAAACCATTATAGTAACAAGACCGTTGGTTCGAAGGAAATAAAAACTCTGCAACACCTTTGGCTCGAACTGTTTACTTTTATTCGATTGTGTTCTGTATATAAATTAAACAAATGAACTAATGAACTAAAACAAGTGAACTGATAAACTAAACGTATGAACCGCGCTGCTCCGCTCTAATCCAGCCGCGTCGGTTGTGTTGATTGCCCCTTGCAAGAGATGACTGCACCGGTCGGTTGTCCGTTGTGAACTGACTCACGCGCGCACCGGGGTCCCGCGCGCAGCCGTCGCGCCCCGAGCGCCACCCTGCACGGAGGGGGGAGTAATCTGACGAGAATACGGGTTGTTGACCCGACATCCCGCCCGCCTCGTTCCTCGAACGAAGGATGTTTCATGGTTCTACGACGGGCGCACGCCGCCCGCCGTGCGACGGCGACTCTGCGGCAGTCGAGCAGGGCGGAACCGGCAACCTGACCAGTTTGACCACCGGTCTCCGGAAAATGCCATCCCTTGCGCAGACCGTGACCACCCGAATCTGACCGTCATCGCCGGGATGAACGGCGACAACTCGTCCCAACGGCCACCGACCGTTTGGCTTAAAGAGGGTGGCATCCAGGATGACCACCAAATCCCCAATGGCAAGATTGACTCGCGGCCGATGCCACTTGGACCTCTGTTGAAGAGTGTTCAAATATTCTGCACTCCAACGAATCCAGAAGCGGTCCCTGAGTCCCTGGATCACCCGCCAGTGCTCAAGGTGGTCAACAGTGCGGTCATCCATGGGGGGGCGAGCCACCGAAGTTGCGATGTCGCCGATCAGGAAGTGTGATGGGGTGAGGGCATCTAGATCCTCCGGGTCCCCAGAAAGTGGCGCCAGCGGGCGACAATTGAGGATCATCTCTACCTCAACAAGAAACGTACTGAACTCCTCGTACGTGAGTCTGCGGGGGCCCAGGACTCGGCGCAAATGAAGTTTTGCAGATCGAATGTTGAACTCCCAGATGCCTCCGAAATGCGGAGCGGAGGGAGGGATGAAGCGCCAAGTTATGCCCTCCTGCGCCAAACTCCCCTCAACCAACTTCCATCCAAGCTCCGCAGCCTGCAGGAGTCGGCGCAGCTCGCCGTCGGCGCCATGGAAGTTTGTGGCGTTGTCGCTCCAGATCTCTTTTGGGGCGCCACGGCGCCCTCGGAAGCGAATGAGTGCTGCAATTAAACTGGCAGTGGTCAGGTCTCCAACAAGTTCAAGGTGAACAGCTTTGGTGCTAAAGCACACAAACAGGGCCACGTAGCCCTTGGTGGTCCTCATGCCTCGCCCTTTGGACCTGAGTACGGCGAAGGGTCCCGCGTAGTCGAGGCCACACCGACTGAATGGCCGGCTTGGGGTGACGCGAGACTCCGGTAGCCCGGCCATGATCTGCTGGAGTGGACGCGCCGCGACCCTGGCGCAGACGACACAGTTCCGCACATAATTTCGGATGGTGTTCCGCGCCCCGATGATCCACGCTTTTTGGAGCGTCTGGACGTAGGTGGAGCGGAAACCACCGTGAAGGCTCCGCTAGTGCGCCCATTCGATCACCAACAGCGCTAGGTGGCTTCTGCAATCCAAGATTATTGGATGCTTCTGATCGTAGTTCAGCAGAGACCGCTGGATGCGACCCCCAACGCGAAGTACACCTTCCTCGTCGAGGAACGGTGCGAGCATCTGCAATGTGCTGCCGCTTCTCACGGGTGATCCACGCCGCAAGCGCTCCAAGTCGGTCCCGAAGTGGCACCGCTGTGTCAGACGAGCACAGGCGACGAACTCCTTGTTGAGCTCCTCGACAGTGGCGGGGCGGAGAGGGCTGGTGGTCTCGCCGCCCGCCAGGCGGTGAGCGAATCGTCGGCAGAGCACTGTGACTCGCAAAAGCCGACCCAGGTTCGAGAAACTGGTGATGGGATACTCGTCCCCTGGAGGGAGTTGCGTAAATTGGCAACAAGCGGGCTCGACAGGAGGTGCCGCCATGGGCCAAGTATTAATGGGCCCTTTGAGCCATTCGGGTCCGCTCCACCATAAGCGATGGTCATGAAGTTCTTTCACGTTCAGTCCTCGGGTGGCGGCGTCGGCCGGATTCTCCAGCGTCGAAACGTGCCTCCATGGCACCGACGGCACCAGTTCCTCTACGTGACTGACGCAACTATCGACATAGTCGTGGCCCGTCGATCCATCCGACCGCAGCCAGTGAAGAGCCACCTGCGAGTCGCTCCAAGCGAAACAATCCGCCAGGGGGACCTCGAGGCTTACAGCCAGCGTGCTCAGCAGCCTAGCAGCCAGCAAGGTAGCGCGAAGCTCCAATCGTGGAATGGTGGTTCGCGACTGGGGCTGCAGGCCCCTCATTGGAGTCAACTTGGTCTTGGCCATGAGTAGAGTCGTGGTCACGCGGCCCTCGCCGTCAATGACTCGGCTGTAGATCACCGCGGCGATAGCTCTGCGGCTGGCATCGGCGAAGGCGTGAAGCTGCACGCCAGCGGAGGCGTCGCCGCCGGTCCAGCGAGGCAGCGAGAGATCGCCTATCCCGGCGATGGCGCCACGTAGATGGCGCCATTTGCTCTTCCAGGGTTCGGGGACCTCCTCGTCCCAATCGATCTTGGCGCGCCACAGATCCTGCACGAGTATTTTCCCAGTGATGACGATAGGTGCCTACCAACCAGCAGGATCGAAGAGTCGGGCCAGCTCAGCCAAGGCCATCCGTTTGGTCAGGTGGTCGGCGTGCGTCTCTCTTGGAGGGCTGAACCTGAATTCGTCCTTGACCGGGTCCCATGAGAGTCCGAGTTGACTGACAGGCCCGCCACTGGCAAGCTCGCGCCAGTTGGGACGAAGGCAGTCACCATTGTCGACGTCGTTCAATAGTTCCGTGCTGTTTGAAACCCACTTTTTGAGGGTGAATCCGCCCGCCGCGAGGAGGCGGATCAACTGATGCGTGCGGTCGTTGGCGGATTCCAGGGTATCTGAGCCGCACAAGAAGTCGTCCACGTAGAGGTCGCGTTTAATGGCGTTAACCGCTTTTGGAAACGGTGCGCCCTCGTCGCAACACAGCTGCTGGAGACACCGCAGGGACAGGTATGGCGAGCAGTTGACGCCATAGGTGACGGTTTGAAGCGCGTAGTGCGCTAGAGGAGCTCCGCAATCAGGGCTCCAGAGGATTCGCTGCAGATGACTGTGACTCGGTAGGACTTTGATTTGTCGGAACATCATCTGAATGTCGGCGCAGAACACTACCCTATGGCGCCGCCAACGCGTCACGACCAGAGCGAGGTCGTTCTGCAGTTTTGGGCCCGCATACAGAACGTCGTTGAGGGTAGACCCAGAGGCGGTAGGCCTTGAGGCGTTGAACACGATTCGGAGCTTGCGACCCCCGTCGCTGCGCTGCCAGATAGCGTGATGAGGCAAGTAGTTGACCGGAACTCCGGCGTCCTCGATCTCTCGCTCGGAGAGGGGGCGCATGTGGCCCAGTCGTAGGTATTCTGCCATAAAATGGCAGTATTCTTTTCTGAGCTCCGGGTCCGACCGCATGCGTCGATGCATCGCCAGAAGCACCTGATGGGCCGTCTTTATGCTGTCTCCCAGCGAGTGCAGCTGGTCTCCTTTGATCGGCAACGGAACCACATATCGTCCACTGCTCTCACGGATATGCTGAGTTGCAAAGAGTCGCTCGCACTCGGAGCCAGCGCAAGAGAGTTTGCTCACAGCGGGCAGCTCCTCGGTAGCCCAGAATCTCCGCATTAATCCGAGCAAGTTCTCGAAGGCCAAGGGTTCGCTTTCAGGTTGACAAGCGCACAAGGCTGAACTCAGCACAGCCGAGGCGGGCGCGAGGCGTGGTGAAGCACCAGTCAACATCCACCCAAATATGGTTTCCTGGGCGATCATGGGGCCGATGCGCCTCTTGCCCGGAAGCAGAACCTGGGCCCATGCGCCGGCCCCCAGCACAATGTCTACCTTCCCTGGACGATGGAACTCGAGGTCAGCTAACTCGAACCCGAATGCGGCCTGTGCCAAGTCAGCCGGGAGTTCCTGAGTCGGGGTGATGATGCCGATCCGGCGCAGGCCGTATACCTCCACCCGCAGTGTCGGAGCGCCCTTGATGCCGTGCACATACAGGTAAGCTCGAGTACTGGCGGACTCCAGTCGGTGCCCGCCAACTCCAGCAATGCCAACGTTCACCTTTCTTCTGTCTTGCCCGAGGCATCGGACGATCTCGTGGCGCACCAGTGTGGCCTCAGAACAGGGATCCAGCAGCGCTCTTGCTCGACGATGATGCTGTCGCCCGTCACTGAGGGTGATGATAGCCGTGGGGAGTACTGATTGTCATTGTGAGGTACCGCTATCCTCGTTGGCCCGAGGTTGGGTACCAGTGGCGTTTGTGTTGATCTTGGCCATCTTTTCCGGAGTCGCGGCCTGGATGGGTCTCTGGAGTCGCTTGCCCAGAACGGAGTGGAGCAGGGAGTGGTGACGTTCCCCGCACTCGCGGCAAGTTCCATTCGACGGACATACCCTGATGGTGTGATTCGGTGAGAGGCAGCCAAAGCACAGGTTGCTGTTGACGGCCATGGTCTTGCGCTGGGCTGGAGGAAGACTGCGGAAAGCATCACATTGCCAAACCCGATGAGAGGCGTGGCAGGCTGGACAGTCCCGTGTCGATTGGTTAGTTGCCAACGTGTTGAGTGAGCGCGGCCCGGCTGCAGGTCGTATGCGGCCCAGTGCTTCCTGCGAGGGTGTGTTTCCAATCGCAGTTAGGGTCTGGGCACGGCGCTGAAGGAACGTCACGAGTTGCTTGTAGCTGGGCGCGGTATTGCCCATGCTGCCTTCGCGCGCCAACTCGTCCTCTCAGGCGCGTCTCGTTGCAGAATCCAGTTGGTCGGAGGTCAAGGTGACGAACCAGTCGTCCCACGACTCGACTGGGCGTCCTAGGGCTTGAAGCTCGCTGCGGTGGCACTCCAGGCTATCAACCAATTTCCGAAGCTCGGTCCCGGATTCCCTTTTCAATATAGGGCGCTGCATCAGCGACCGTAGGTGATGTTGCACCAACAGGCGTGGTTGATCGTAGCGCTCTTCCAGGATCCTCCACGCAACGTCGTAGTTTGAGGCGATGACCTGGAGATGGTCGAGCGCCCTCTTTGCCTCATCGTCAACGTGGGTCTTGAGAAAGTGAAGCTTTTCAACTTCGCTGAGGCTGGCGTTGTCGTGGACCATCGCCTTGAACAGGTCGCGGAACGATTCCCACTCCGATGATTTCCCGTCGAATCGTGGAATGTTGATTCGAGGAAGTTTGATGGCACCTCGTCTTTGATGGTCATCGGCCACTGAGATTCTGGTCGGAGGCGATGATGTCCGGCCTCGAACATCAGATAATCGGCCTCGAGCACCGATATACATTGATTGAAGCGTCCGATAGTTGTCGGTCTCGAAGTAGCGCTCGACCTCCTCGGTTCCTCGGTTGTTCAGTAGTGCTAGGTGGTTTCCGAGGAAGTCGTGCCATTGCGACTCCAAGATCTCGAGGCTGCTCTCGATGAGACCCGGAGTCCACTCGTCTCGTGATCGGGAGTTAATTTCCTCCGCGGTACCGGTGATGACGCTCATCAGAGTCTCCTGGGCTACGAGGATGCTTGGGTTGCTCATGTTGCCTAGAAGCAGAAAAATAGTGAGGTGAGTGCTACCCCTCCCCCCACGCGATCGCGGCATGGAATGCACATCTCCCATGACCGATCACACAGGACCCGAGGGAGGGTATAGATGGGGCTTGGGTGCCTCCCCGCGCGACTACGACCCAGGAAACACGTTACCCGGTACCGATCGCGCGGGGCAGTAGCGGTCGGGACAACCGGATGCCCCCCCTCCACCAACCTCCGCCACGCGACTTCGGCGCAGAAGACACGTTATCCACAACCAATCGCGCAGCCGGATGCGGGGGAGCAAGCGGCCCCGCCCGCCGTGAGAGCTTGTGTCTCCATGTGTTCGAATCTCGAGGCGCCACGTGGCGATCACTCGAGTGCGAGTACGTCTGCGCGTGCGCGCCGAGACCATAAACGCGTGGCACTCTGTGGGCCACAGGTGTAAATGTGTGTACGTCTGCGCAAGCGCGCCGAGACGTTCGATTCGAGGCGCTCGAGCGCCAAGAATCTAAGTGCGAACAAGTCTGCGCATGTGCGCCGAGACTATATACGCAAGGCTCTCTGTGGGTCGCAGATGTAAATGTATATAAGTCTGCGCATGCGCACCAAGACTTTAAACTGCAAGACACTGGTGGACTAATTGTCACATCTTATTAATAAATACGCGCAATGGTTAAGTGACAGACCGCTTCCCGCGCACGCGCAAGAAACTCAGCACGCAAAAAGATTCCCGTTAGATAGCAAGCGCCACGTGTCTCCCAACGAATAATATCCCGCGCATGCGCACCGATTTTTGCCGCGGAAACCCGTGGGCATGGCGCCAATTTCGCTCCCCCGCGCATGCGCACACGGTTGAATATGCGATTTTACGCGGCCGCATGTTGTTACCTTCCTCTTTCACAAAAACGAATGAACAGAAAGAAGGCAGCCAACACAATGAAGATTCAAGAACGCTTACCTGAGAGTATCCGGCTCGAAGGACCAATGGTTCGAAGGAAATAAAAACTCTGCAACACCTTTTGCTCGAACTGTTTACTTTTATTCGATTGTGTTCTGTATATAAATTAAACAAATGAACTAATGAACTAAAACAAGTGAACTGATAAACTAAACGTATGAACTGCGCTGCTCCGCTCTAATCCAGCCGCGTCGGTTGTGTTGATTGCCCCTTGCAAGAGATGACTGCACCGGTCGGTTGTCCGTTGTCAACTGACTCACGCGCGCACCGGGGTCCCACGCGCAGCCGTCGCGCCCCGAGCGCCACCCTGCACGGAGGGGGGAGTAATCTGACGAGAATACGGGTTTTTGACCCGACAACCGTTTTCGAAGCCTCTACGAATGTCATCGGTGGTTTTTAAAAGATCTGCCTGGGTACTGTAGCCACTTCTAAATCCAGATTGATATGGAGATATCAAAAATGTCGATTCTAAATAATCAACTAATTGGTTCGTAATAATAGTATCAAATATTTTAGCTAAATGTGGCAAGTTGGTAATCGGTCTAGTATCAGCAAGAGACCTCGGAGGACTTATCTTACTCAAGGGAATTATAATAGACTTTTTCCAAAGGGTAGGATAATGGCATGACTGAATGGACCTATTAAATAACCTCACAAGGAATGGAGCAATAACATGTAACGTATCAGAAAAATAATTTAATGATAGGCCATCACAACTTTGACTTCTAGCTTTAGGTAGACATTGCCTTAGTGCAGCGATAACTTGTACGAAATCGACCGATTCAAAGCTAAACAACACGGTATTACTAGGATAAGAACGAGCAATGATATTATCGAATTCTTTTTTAGAACAATTTGGATGGCAGCTAGAAATCAAGGAGAAATGTGCAATCAATTTAGAAGCACTAAATCTTAGCAACGGAGAATCATTTTTCTGTTTTGCTAATCCGTGCTTACGTAAGATTTTCCAATATTTCGAAGCGTCTGATGCAGTTCACAGGCTATGTAGAAGATAATCTTCACGAGCTTTTTTAATTTCAAATTTAATTTGTTTACGCAAGGCTTTATACTCATTTAAAAAAACAATACTCTTAGTGCGACGTGCTCGTTGATATAATTTATTCCTTTTTTTGCACATTGATCTCAAATATTCCGTGAACCATGGAGCAGGAGCTTTCTTAAATACACGCGTTTTAAAAGGCGCATGTATATTAAGCAACTCGATCGAGGATGCACGAAAATTCTCCAGAAGCTGATCTACGTCCAAATCAGCATTTGAGATCAAATCATCGCCTTCTAGACGTTGCTGAAGTTCTTTAGAGAAGTCAACTAGAGAAAACTTACAAAAGTCTCTCGACATTACCTTAATTGGATTTGTGGTTCGTTCCTTTAACTTAAAATCTACCAAAATATAGTCATGACAATTAATAAAAAGTGTAGTTGATTTGAGAAAACTAATAACTTTTTCCACCGAATCAGTCAACACGATATCAAGCCAGGTATCAGAGTTGTCGCGATGATGCATTGGACCAGATGGAACCAAATAAAATGAGTTCTCAAATATAAGACTTTTTAGGTGCTTGGAATAGTAATTTTCACTAGCAAGGTCAGAATTTAGGTCTCCGGCTACTATAACATCAGAATAAAGATGAAGGTATTGGTTAATTAATTCAAATAACTTACACAATACTTGCCCTTTAGGACGTCTGTAAATCGAAATTAAAAGAATTTTCTGCTGTTCATTCGGTGTAAGTTCAAGAAAGATATATTCAGTGTTATTTATGTTCATATTTTTAGACCGACATAAGACCTTGGTTTGCATATCCTTACGAATATAACATCCAACACCACCACCCTGAATGAATTCACGCTTGCCCTTACCAGATTTAATACCACGATCATTTCGAATCAAATAATAGTTTTCAATGTCAAAGAGTGATGAAGGTTGCTTAGGAGTGAGCCATGTCTCATACATAGATAGGATGTCAACAGAATTACCAACCATAAAATCTCTTATAATATCTAAGTGTTCCTTCACAGAATTCACATTGGCTTGGACTACACGCAAACTACATTTGAAGGAGGATGTTTGTGATGTTAAGGAAGAACCTATATCCACCGATAGTCACTGTAACCTATTTAAATCATCAATCGAACGAACAACGACGGCTTCCGATTTATCAGAACGCCGCACCAAAATGCAATCGTTTCGAGCCCATACATGCTTAAAATTCATTTCACGAGCTCTTTTTTTAGTTAAGACTAGCAAATGATACAGATCAGCGGGTAACATGTCATAGAGGTTAAGATTCTTCGATAGGTCACTATTACTACCTGTTGGAAAGAGGTCGTTAAACGTAATGATTCCCTTTTCGCGCTTAGTTTTAAGAATGTGTTCTTTCACTGTGACAGATTTAAACTTCACAATCAAAGTGATGAATTTATGAGCTATATCTGGATTATTAGAAATATTGTCTACCTGTTTAGGTTTAAATTCGCGAATTTCAAGTATGTCACTCTCAAGGCGCTCCAAATCTAAACACTTTAAAATGGCATTTATAAGATCTTGATAAGTAACAGAGACAGCAGCTGGAATACCTGTTACCTTAATCTCGTGCCCAGGTATGAAGGTGCGCTGTGAGGTAATTTTTTGTTGCATTTCAGATTCGAGATTTGCTATTCGTTGTGAATTAGTTAATACCGTTTGTGAGAGATTGTTGAATTGTGTGTTAAGCAAAGAAAGCTGACTAGACATATTAAAGAAATTTGTTTGCATCTGTTGAAATATGAATGCAGATCTATCAGGCTGAGAGAGAGAGAAAGAGAAAGAGAGAGAATGAGAGGTAGAGAGAGAGAGAGAGAAAGAGATAGAGAGAGAATGAGAGGTAGAGAGAGAGAGAGAGAAAGAGATAGAGAGAGAATGAGAGAGAGAGAGAATGAGAGTGAGAAAATGAGAGAGAGAGCGAGAGAGAGAGAGAGAGAATGAGAGAGAGTATGAGAGATAGAGAGAATGAGAGATAGAGAGAATGAGAGATAGAGGGCATGAGAGATAGAGGGAATGAGAGACAGAGAGAATGAGAGATAGAGAGAATGAGAGATAGAGAGAATGAGAGATAGAGAGAATGAGAGATAGAGAGAATGCGAGATAGAGAGAATGAGACAGAGAGAGAATGAGACAGAGAGAGAATGAGACAGAGAGAGAAAACGAAAGTTAGAATAATAGTTATAATAACAAATCCGGGTGAAGCTGTTTTCATTGAAATTTCGAAGATGTCTGAAGAGTTGAATTTTATTTTTCATACAAGAAATTATAAGAATATTACATTTTTCAAGGTTTTCTCGGCGACATGTTGTTATAATAACTTGAAGCTTTGTAAAATGATAGATAATTACATAACGGAGGGTTTATTAACTCCTGTTTTTGCGTAAATTTGTTTTTATTAATTGTTATAAGTAAATTAGTTGTTTTTTCGTCTGCTATTTTCTGGTGCGAAATTTGTATTTGTAATTGAGTATGATACCCACTTAAATAAGTTATCAATCGACATAAGATGGTTTAAAACGTGTAATGAACGAAAAATTGCTGAAATGAGTTTTTGGTATAACATCTTACCTGGGATATGATCTGAGATCTCCAGTGAGATTTTTTTAATGGGGATATATATATATATATATATATATATATATATATATATATATATATATATATATATATATAAGTAAACATATCAAAAATAATATAACAAAACAATATATCAAAAATTGTAAAAACAAATCATTATTTCTATTTGAACTTCTAATATTTGTCATCCTAGTACGTGTGGTATTTTAAATTCTAATTGGAATGTTATAATTAATAATTTATTAATATGACTCGATCTATTATGAATTATATAAAGTTTATCAAGTATTAATGTAAATAATAATATTAGAATTAATTATTGGGAATAACAAAAATTGTTAATGATATAAATAGTAAAAATGATCATTCTTCTATTAATTATTACGGATTTATCCCAACAAATTATATAATTGTAATATTTATTTAATTACTAGTACTATAAATTATTTTACTAAATAGTTTTTAAAAAGTAATTTTTTGAATATTACATTACATGTAATTTGATGGTAAAGGATTATAATGTTAACAATACTATTTAACTGCGAGCGAAGCGAGCATTTTGGCTAGTCTAATTTAATTTAATTGATTTTCTTGTTGCTATTAATTTATTTTAAATTTAATTTTTTAAGTACGTGTGGATTTTACGTGTAATTTTGTATTATATACTAGTTACGTTAAGTAGTATATTTGTTATTACCAACAGTTAGATAAATCGGTCTGCGTTTAATTCTAACCTTAAAATTATTGTATGTAAACATTATTTTACATGATTGAACCGGATTTTCTTTTATTGATGTTTAGTTTGGTTAAAAGAAATCCGAGGTCGGTAGTAATAATAATTTTTTTTTAATTAATTACATGTAAATAATAGTAAATTTGAATTTTAAAATTGAAATAGAGAACGATTGGAGAGGTACTACCACAATTCTGGTAAGATTCGAGTGGAAATGCAACGTCAAGTTTGCGGGATGTTCGAGACTGGCGTTATTAAACCCTCGAATAGCAGTTGGTCCAGCCTCATTGTGATAATGAAGAAGGGTGAGAATGCTAGGCGTTTTTGCGCTCCACACACGGATTTGAATATATTTTGGTCTTTCAAGACTTGTTCACGTGCTGGATTGAAGTAATGCTGATCCGAAATCTAACGCTAAGACGATCGTGAAAGAGTTACACGAACGAGTCGTCATACGTTTTGGCACGCCGAAAGTATTTTTATCTGACAACGACACTGAGTTCAACAACACGTTCGTAGATGATTATCTCGTAGAACGAGGAATATTTCATACAACTATTTCTCCACACCACGCTCAGTCCAAGCCCGTTGAACGTACTAATCAGACGCTGAAAACGATGGAAGCGCCTTGTATTACCGAGAAGTACAACACTTAGAACGAGAAGTTACCAGGCCTTGTGTTCTCTTTAAATACGGCGGTACAGAGTTTGACAGGATGGAGCCCGGCCACGTTAAATTACCGCCAGCAGCCTGAGTCACTCGGCAATTCTCGTCAAGTTCAAGACAAGCTGACTTAGCAACGTTTGGAATACCAGCGGTTGCTTGAGTGGGGTGATCGGCTATCACGACTACTGGAGCTCCACAAAAAAGTTTCAGCTAGAGCTAATAAAGCTCAGGATAGGCAAGCCGGTTACTATAACGCCGAGAGACGATCTGCTTCTTTTGAAGTCGGGGACTTGGTATGGAAGAAGAACCAAGTTTTCTCATCCAGCGCACCACAAGACGTCTCGGCCAAGTTAGCTCCAAAATACGTCAATCCGTATTTGATTGTCCGCAGCTACAGCCCAAATATTCATAAGATCCAGGATGCTCAAGATCATGATCAGAAATACCATGTCCAGTACCTCAAAATGTTCTTATCGGATGATCATTGTGGTGAGTACGGCAAAAATCTACCAACGAGGGAAGAGGCATCGGAACTCGAAACGGTATCTACAAGCGAAGGCGTCTCACGCGACGAGATGCAACCGAGTGTAGCAGTAGGTATAACCAGTTATTCCTGTTATATAATTGGATAAATACCTAAAACTTTATATGTGAAACAAATTATTGGCTTCCCAGGATGAATAATAAAGTACATATGAGCTTTTTCAAAACAATCGTGAGTTCATAAGTACCTACATAGTATATATTATGTATAAAAAATCATTTGTGGCAGTCATAAATTTTTTGAAACATTGACCTTGATGTTAGAAATTCTTACACAGAAGGATAATTTCTAGAGACAATCAGCAACCAATTTTACGTGTAATTCTATAGTAAGAATTGATAGTATTTGTGATTAATAGCGGTAAACACAGCTGTTGTTGAAAAAAAACTAAACAAACAAATGAATTCCAGCAACTAAAAATTTTTTTCTGTTTTCTGAAAAACATTTGCAGTCTGCACCTCAAATTTGGTGCATTTTAAAATTTTATCCGATCACTTGACGTGGAATGCTCCATATAATACACTTATTAAAAGTAAGGTAGGTAATACTGTCACAGGCTATATAAGCCGCATCGCGAGTTGTATCCGGCACTCACTATCGGATTTCCCAGGTTAGGTACAACACACTCGACTATGGGTTGGCTCTGGTAGACTTTTTCGTTATCTTATTCCTTTATTTGCGTTAAGTTCCTTCCCACAAATTTCCTTTTTTATCTAAACTTATTTATATCTATTATTTGGCTGCACATTTTCTTAGTACTCCCTCAGTTTTGTCGAGACCTCGCCCACATGGCAAAATCTCGTAATCTTAGTTTGTAAAAATTTTTATTTTGGTTGTAGAGGTTAGCTCAAAGGAATCAATAATGGGAAAAGCCAACGGCATAAAAATCCAATTTATTGAAAAACAAAAATCTTGGTAATTGAAATGAAAACAAACTTGTGATTAACTGAGAACAAAATATATAATAGAAGAGACGTGGATTACTTGTGTATGCCTGTGTGCGTATTTATACTCTATTTCTGTAGTCGCGCGATGTATCCTGGCGCTAGGGCCGTAAACACAATCTGGATCGTTGGTAGCCTTTGAATCACACTAAATGGCGCGAACAATAACAAAGGGTTTTCAACCTACGACGTTTCAAATGATTCTACTTAAATCGCACGTTTGTCGGATCACTCGCGCTAATTCTCCCTCTGTACCACCCTACCACGTTTATCGGAAGGAAAGGAGGAGGACCAATAGCGCGCTTTGAGCGCTCGCACGCATTCCCCACATAGAATCCCCACCCTAACTGAAAAGTAAGGATGGCTAATAACGCGCTCCGAAACACACTCCCTTACTCATTAAAAGTATGGTAGGGAGAAGAATGAATTATCCATTGTTCATTAATAATTAATAAAATCAATTTTGTATGTAGTAAATAGTGAGAAATTAAATTTTTAATTATTATTTATCTAAAGCTTGAAATATTAATTTTTGCACCATTGATGGTATCTTGGTATTTCTACGTTTTTTTGCTCGCTGAACACGAAACCGGAAAAATCGCATTAATTAGTCAAATGATTTATCATTGCGAAATGTATATGTTGTAACTTATAACAATATTTATCTGTAAAATATTTGAAAAGCCTAACATTTTAGAACCTGACACCCTCAAAATTCTAATTTACGTATAATCGATAATTAATAATTAAAAATTAATTATTGATTAAATCTTTTATACCACAGGCCTACAACAACAAAATTTTTTGCGACATTGATGTTATATTGGTGTTCCTGTGTTTTTTTTGGCTCGCTGCACACATATCCGTAGCCACTTTGGTCCGTACACGGCAAAACTTTTTTCTAATCTCAAAAACACCTCAAAATTCAAGAAAATCAAATACACTGCTTTATCTATGTTACTACCCTGCTATTTTTCCTCTATACTCTTAATCCCACATTACATTACCGTAATAACCTTATAACCTGATTTCCCTATAACTCGAAAGACTCGTAACACACAGATCGACTGTACGCTTACAGAGATCTCAAGTTTGCAGCCGTAACTTATTGAGGTGATGCAACGTGTGCTCACGTACACCACTGAATAAACGATTTCTTCGTTTCCGGCGCAGTAAATGGTCGCAGAACTGTGTACGTGGATGACAAATTGTTGTACAGGGGCGAACCTTCTATAGAAGCAGCGAAGCCGGCGTAGTTTAAATTTATAATACCTTAATTGTAAAGTAAAATTCTTTCTCTCTTCGCTTTACAGATCCCTGAGGCCAAGGGCACTTAGCTTATCTTATTTACATAAAATGTAAATCTAGGGTTAAGTGCATTAAAGTTTATATTTTCTTTACAAATAGTATATTATCATTTTCAAAGGCCTTTCCTAAATCAAATCCTGGAAAAGCCGAGTATGGGCTACCAAGGCGGAAAAAGGCGGACCGTTACAGTATTAATCATTAAAAAATAGTCAACCGTCGAGCGAGTAATGAAATACTTAAATATAAACTAACATTTCTACATATATAGTATTACACGACAGTAAACCGACCACGAAATACTTTATAATCAAAATAGTAACGGCTGTATTTTATCGTTTCTTAGTTTTAGTTCGTATCTAAGCAATTGATAAATATACTTATTATTATAAGACATACATGCGTTGTTTAATTTTATTGAATTATACAATTAAAGTTTTGAATGTATGCTTTTTAAGTTTTTAAGCGTAAATAACATTGATTAAGCGAATTAATAACTGTTATGATTATTATTGATCAAAAATTAATTATTGAATTAAATTCAGAATAATTGTAAGTCTTCGAAGCCTTTGGTTTGTCAAGGCCAACCGACGACACTTGTTTACGTTAACTCAAGTGTATAATTACGCGCGCAACAATACGTAGGGATGAGAGCGCTAGAGTATATGTGTGAGTTTCTCCTCTCTCATCCCTTTTTCGGTAAATTAGGCAAATGCCTATTCAGTATGTCGCGATCCGCCGCTCGAGGCGGATGAACTTTCCCGGTGCCGAGTTATCGTTTTTTGCGTAAAGCGGAGCAAAGGCGCGTAAGGCGCATAGGCCGACGACATCCAATAGTATAGGGAGTCACTTTTTAAGTGATAACACCCCCCCGATAAGCTCAAATATCAAGGTTTTTTAGAAATTTCTTACGTAGGATCTCACATAAGTAATTTTTAACGATTGAAACTATTCCTAAAATCCAAAAATATGTCTGAAACGCTTTAAACCTTGATTTTTGAGTGTATCTGGGGGATGTTATCACTTAAAGTGACTCCCTGTAATTGATTTCTTACTATTTGGAAAGTTTAAACAGCATTCTGATTCAAAAGCCAGATGAGATTTTGGCATGAGTTTTTACGTGAGATCTCATATGAGATTTTTTTAAAGGGTCTTTCTTTTAGTCTTGTCGCTAGTATTCTGCTCCATTTTCTGTCAGTGCAAGATCTCTGAATAATTTATATCTTCTTGATTGAACGGTCGTATAGTAGTATCTCTTTTTGTCACTACAAATTGTTCCATATTTTTTTACTACTTTCAGTACATACTTCTTTAATGACTGCTTTACCTACTCTCACATATTCAATAGCCATGTTATGATCTTTTCTTCTACAATCTTTAGGTTTTATAGTTGTTTTTATTACATTTATCAATTATGCATAGTTTATATATAAAACTAGTATCACGTCCAGACTTGCATCAATTATTATAAAAAATGTACAAGAAGGCAAATGTTTAATAAATCATTTGCGTTCCTTTCACTCTTGTTCGACTAGGACTAGCCACACGTCTCCGGGAGTAACGAGCAAAGTTTTTGAGATCAGAGATTCAGGATTTAATATGGAATTATAAATAAATTAATTAATTATTTAATTCATGCATTATTTATTTAAGTTAATTTTCACAAATGATTTTAGGGGAATAAGAGTTAATTATATTATTTATTAACTAATCCGTGTATTATATGGATATATATGGTGGGTTCTCTGTCAAAACGTAGGATAAGAAAATTTTTGTTTCTGTAACTTTAAGAACATCTTCACCTTCACGTTTTGGATGGTAAATTTAATTTTTAGAAGCCAAATCTTAATAATTTCAGCGATATTCTAAGTCAAACATAGCAATATCTATCTATCGGTCTATTTTTTTAATTTATGTTCTCATTATTAGAGTTTCAAATAACTCATTATATCAATAAATTAAATATTTTCCAACAATCTCCATAATTTTATCAGCTCATTGGTATGTTTCACCTTTTAGCTGCGGGAAAATTTTAGTACTTTTAAGAGCCAAGCAAGCACGGTACTGTAATAAAGGTCGTAGAGACATGCAGTACCAATTAGGATATTTAGTTTGTCGCCTCAATCGTGTGCTATCGTCAACCGACGATAATTTCGCATGTGACAAGGTATGTTATACCTGTCAACAATGTAACGGTCACGCTGGGGATTCGGGCGAGGCTTTAAAGGCGAAATAAATAATTCAAATATATAAAATAATATTAATTTATTATAAAAATTGAATATATCGTTTGGGCGCCAGCCGCGTATGACCGCGGCGAATTTATTATCAAGCTCGGCGGCGTACGAGCTGCTGCTGCTTGCTGCGCGCGGGGAGTGGAGGGGAGTAAAGGGGAAGCACACTTACGGTCAGGAGAGATCGCGAAATACCGGTGCAGGGCGTGCACCCACCTTATTACAGTGGAGATCGTCTCCTGGAAGTCTGCGGCTCTGCGGCCAGTCGCTCACACACACACACTCGAAATTTAATACAACACTCGATCGTAGATCGATTGGCCGACGTTGCCTCGATGGCGTCCCTATGAGCTCTCTCGAGCTCGGGCTCGTTCGCTGCTTCGTTGCTCGGGCCCAACGTGCGCGCGCAGCTTCTCGCGTCAAGTCGCCCGTCACCCGCCGTCGTCTCGCGCGCCTCTTGTAGTGAGTGCTCGCGGCCATGTTTACCAAAGCGGACGATATTGCCTGGGCTGCTGCTTTCCACGGAGAGGACGGCGTTCCTGGTGATGCTGTTGACCAGGTAAGCCTTTACGATTGTTCTGTTGTGTTAATTTATCGGCTAATGAGTCCACTTCGTTACAGGTGCAGACGGGGCGGCCGATACTCGAGTCTTCTCTCTCACTCGCTCTCACGGTGGCCGCTCATCTGGTGCGCGTCAGGTCAGTTACTGCTGCTCTTCTTCGATGCTGTGTTGCTGCAGGGATTTCTGGCTGCTTCCTGGGTAAATATCTAGCTCCCGAGGGAGTGCTGCGTATAATATACTAGTTATTAATTGAGAGTTATGGTAATGTTGTGATTACCATAACTTTACTTCTAATCCTCTCCTAGCATGTAGCTGTCAGTTTCTGTGTGTAACTACATGCTTCCTTGTCTCCTCCTATTTAGGATTATTGTTCATTAGTTTGTATTGTTCAAATGTTTTACAATTTCCTGGATGTCTTGTTGCTGCTTGTGCTGTTCAGTCTGGCACCTTGGGCCATCGTAGGCTGCTTCTTGGTCCTGGTGCGAAGCCTCCTGGAAGTCGCTAGCCTCTCCTGATATGCTGCCTCACTGTGCTACGTTGGAGAAACCAGGGGAGGTATTGGGAATTTGGGGAGCTTCGGTTAGGTTAGGTAGGCTTAGAGATGTGAGGGTAGGTAGGCTAATTTATATTGGGACTCGCTCGCTTATTATTTTGACAGGTATAACATACCTTGTCATAACTTCCCCCCACCAAACTGAAGTTACGCGGAAGTCGTAACTGAATTTTAAAACTAACTAACTAAAAGACAATAAATTAAATAAATACTTATTTTACTAAAATAAATAAAAATAGAAAAAAATTATTTGCTATATCCCTGCTAGCAATGGTGGAGAGAGTAATACTGCTTCTTAATTATCTTATTTCTAACAAGTAGCCGGTGCTACTGTTGTGGTGTGCTCGTGTTTAGTCTCCATGACTATTCTGCTTGGCTGCTATCTGTGTTAGTGTACACGGTGTATGTATTTCGATTTTGCTCTTATATGCCTATAAGTACGATTGGCTGGGCCCTTACATTATATTTATTATCTTACCGCTTTGAGAGCTCATTTCGCGTCCGCGACACTCTCATACTGCATACTTACATGTTCTCTCTCATTCCTATTAAACATTTTATTTAATAACAAAAATTAAATTTTTAAATGCAAATAAAATATCGATTTTATATATATTATGCTGCTATTAAATTATAAGATTGGTGCACGCCTTGCTGCTTCTCTGTCATATTGCTGCTACTGCGTCCTTATTTTGCTTGCTTATTTATTATTTAAAATATTTTTCTCTTAAGACAATATAATTAATAAGAAATTTGTGTATATTATTTCTTGGCTGCTGGGGTTTTATTCATACTGTTAGTACATTATGCTGTTGTTAGTAAAAAGTAAATAGGAAGAGAGAATTTCGAGTTAATAATTAATAATTATAATTAAGTTGCTAATATCTATTTTATTTCATGTTTTGCTACTTGCTGTGGCTGCTTTCTGATGATAAAAGGGAATATTTTGATTATTACTTCCGGGGTCTGAGCTGACGTTTGGGTGGGCTGCTAGGGAACATATGGCTGTCAGGTATAATTTTCTTGGGACGACCTCTTTTACGGGTAGCTGGGTTATTGGGCGGGTTCACGATTCGAGTCCTTTGCGATAATTGTTGCTGCTGCGTTGGTGGACATTGTGGTGGAATTACATTTCGGGGAGGGACATACCGTTTTAAATCGCTAATGTGGACCTTAGTTTGTCGTTTGCTGCTCTCATCCTCCACTAAATATATGCTAGGGGAGAATATTTTAATTATTTTTGCGGGTCCTATATATTTGGGTGCGTGCTTAGCTGCGAAATTATCGTCGGTTGACGATAGCATACGATTGAGGCGACAAACTAAATATCCTAATTGGTACTGAATGTCTCTACGACCTTTATTATAGAACCGTGCTTGCTTGGCTGTGGCTATTTCGGTATGCCTTTTTAGTAGGTCGTAGATTGCTGGCAATCTATGCAGTCGCTTTATCCATTGCTGCGTATCTGCGGCGGGAATTTGGTTTGGGGATTCAATGTGCTTTTTGATCAGAGCTATGGGAATAGGGTTCCTACCAAAATTTAGGAATGCTGGTGTTATTTAGTGGAGGAGTGCACGACTGTGTTTAGTGCAAAACAAAATTTGCCTAGATGTGTGTCCCAATTTCTATGATCATCAGCTAAATAGCTGTTGATCATTGGCTTTATATTTCTGTTTACCCTTTCCACAGGGTTGGCTTGCGCGAAATATGGAGGGATTGTAGACTGCGTAATCCCGTAATATGCTAGCTTCTCTGTGACCATCCGATTAACGAATTCTGTTCCGTTATCGGTGATCAGGTATTTGGGACATCCCCATCTATTTATTACGAGCTCGTCGAAAGCTTGTAATACGCTCTTTGCATCAGCTCTTCTTAATGCCTTCATCTCCACGTATCTCGTGAATAGGTCTTCAAATACAATAATGTATTTGAAGCCTTGTTTCGATGGTGGCTTCGGGCCCATAATATCTGCTGCGACTACTGTCCAGGGTGCATTGATGTTCATGGCATGTATCCATATATATTCCTGGCCAGTAATAATATGTAGCCAATCTAGCATAAGTCTTGTCATTGCCAAGATGGCCTGCTTGCGGCGTATAGAGGCTTCGTAAAGGGCTCTTGCTCGGTCATTTTGGGGTAAAGTCAGCTTCCAGGCATCGAGGTCGGGTACAAGAGGATCTACTAGGGGATTGGGATGGTGGGCGTATACTAGATTATTCTGTATTTTCAGGTCGGGGTATTTACTAGGGAATTTGGCTACTGCTTATATTTTTATCTAATACCAGGGATCGCTGCTGTCTGTTGTTATGGCTGCTGCTGCTTCAGTGTTCTCGTATGCTCGAGATAATGCATCCGGCACTTTGTATAACGCTGCTTTGCGGTGCACAAATTTTATAATATAGCTTTGCAGGATGATATTTCAACGGGTATTTCAATCTCCCTGTTGGATCGTTAATATTATGCAACCAGAGTAGACTGTGGTGATCCGTTACTACTGTGAACTCTTCCCCTTGCAAATAACCCTTGAGTCGGTCTACACACCATAACACGGCCAAGCATTCCTTTTCCGTGACGGTGTAGTTCCGCTCCGCTTTGCTCAGGGTTCTGCTTACGTAGTATATCAGATGCTCTTCTCCATTTATCTCTTGCGTGAAAACTCCGGCTATTGCATAATCGCTGACATCAGTTTGGAGGGAAAATGGGAGGGAAAAATCGGGTCGGGCTAAAACGGGGGCTTGAGTGAGGGCTAATTTCATCTACTCGAACGCATCTTGCTGCTCTTTGTGCCAGTGCCATCTGACATCTTTCCTTGTAAGATAATTCAAGGGTACTCGGTAGTCTGCTAATTTGTCGATAAATCGGGAATACCAACCGATTAATCCGGTAAATCTCCGTAGCTGCTTCAAATTAGTGGGGGCTGGGTATTCTAATATCGGCTTTATTTTGTCATTGTTTCTTTTTAGGCCATCCTGGTTAACTTTATAACCTAGGTATGTAACCTCAACAAAATTCAGATTTTTCGCGGTTTAGCTGCAAATTGGCTTTCATAAGGGCTGCTAATACTATTTTGAGCCACCGAACGTGTTCCTCAAAGGTTTTAGCTGTGATGATTATGTCATCTAAATGAGCGAACACACTTGGTTCCCACTCTGGCTTTATTAAATTGTCCATTATTTTCTGGAACATGGCTGGTGCGTTTGCTAGACCGTAGGGTACACGGGTGAATTGAAATAAACCCTTTCCTGGGAGGGCAAAGGCTCTTATTTCTCGGCTTTCGGGGGCTAGGGGGACTTGATGGTAAGCTTGCGACAGGTCTAGCTTGCTTATGTAGCGGCTTTCTCGTAGCTGATCTAATATATCATCCATGTTTCGCATGGGATAAGCTATTTTCTTAGTAACTGCATTGACTTGCCTATAGTCAATGCAGAAACTATATGTTCCGTTCCCTTTAGGGACAATCACGGGGCAGCTGCACCATGGACTATCGGAAGGTTCGATGATGCCTTCACGTAGCATTCTATCGACTTCCGCATAGCCTGCTTGTAGCATTTTAGGCGAGTATCAACGGTTCCTCTGCCTAATGGGCTCTGCTCCTTGCGTATCAATTCTGTGGACCGTTTGGTTTGTGGTACCTAATGGCTTGGGGGCTGCGGGAATCATGTCATCAAGATGCTGCTGCAAAATTTTTTTTTGTGAAGGGGTAGCTCTTTTGAGTCCTCCGATGCTGCTAAGGCTGGTATGTAGCTTGGGTCTTCGCCATGAGGATAAAAATGATGCGTAATGCCCTTAGAAGTCCACCACGTATCCTTTTCATAATTTATCCTTATGTTGACTTTGCGCTTAAAATCGATCCCCAGTATGCAATCATACTGTAGATCGTCTGCTACTTGAAAAGGCATTAGTATATTGTCGCCGTCAATATTTATTGAGACGTCGATACTACCTTGAAGTTGTACCGTTGTACCGTCTGCTACTTTTACTGCTTTGCAGTCAGATCTCCTGAGCTTCTCTTGGAGCACCTTACTCATTCCTTTACCTATAAAGGAGTCTATACCGGGAATTTGCTGGATAAGGGACTCGTTCGCTGCTAATTGGGAGGGATGAGATCCTATGGGGGGTTTTGGTGAGAAAATACGGGTCCTAATTTCCTCTGGCTGCTGTTTCCCTGTTTCTTTGTGCTGCATTTATGCAATTGCTTCTGGCTGGTATTGGCGACTAGAGATGTGAGGGTAGGTAGGTAAAGTAGGCTAGTTTATATTGGGACTCGCTCGCTTATTATTTCGACAGGTATAACATACCTTTTCACAGTTATATTTAGCATATATTAACCTTTAGACTACCGGCATAGCTCATATATCAGCCACCTGGTGACCTTGACAACTACTCTATAGATATGAGGTGTTTTTATGTATAAATGTTGCACATCAAAAATATCAATTTATAAGGCAAAAATGCCGGCAGTCTAAAGGTAAAAAATCCATTATCATAACTAAACATAAAAAAAACTATCATGTTTATCATATTACTGTTCGAAATAACTCTAATTACAAACTGGTATTCATTATTTAAATAATTTCCAAAATATCTGATATATTAATAAATTAAAAAAGCAATTAAAATATTTTCATAATGAAAAAAGTTACATATTTGTTTCATAACATATAGTATATTTCAATAGATATAGAAATAAAAAAAACTATTATAAAAGAAATACTAATAATGAATTTCTCATAAGACCCCATAAGCTGGAAATACAAAAATTAATTTCCAAGTCCCGCGTAAACAGTTTAGCCGAAGTTTGCCGAAACTAATGTGAACCCAAAGATTTGGCTAAACGTAAGTAATGAGACTGAATTAAATTAAAAAAAGTGTCATTTTAAATAGACATTTGGGCAAAAGTTTGCCAAAACTTTGTTTAAACGTAACTTCAAAATTTTATTAAATTTTATTTTTTGTAAAAGTTGCCACACGATTTGAAGATTTGTTTTATATACTTCTACAAAGCTTTGATAAAGTTTGGATAGTCTTTATTAAATTTTAATCTATATATTAATCAATTAAAGAAGTTTCGTCAAAAGATTGACATAACTTTCTCACCACTTTTATCACATTCAAATAAATAGATTAAACTTACAAAGGGAGTACTTGACCTCCGCGAAACGGATTTTATCCTAACTTTGGTATGTCTTTTGTAACATAAAAATATGAAGAAAGCCAAGTTATTCCTTATCAACGGCCACTTTAAT
Source organism: Theocolax elegans (assembly GCA_026168455.1). Taxonomy (NCBI): domain Eukaryota; kingdom Metazoa; phylum Arthropoda; class Insecta; order Hymenoptera; family Cerocephalidae; genus Theocolax; species Theocolax elegans. The sequence goes on from CM047430.1 coordinate 21,479,323, forward strand.
GAAAGTTATTCGACATCAAATAATAATAGTAGTAAAAATTACTTCCAATTTGATCGCTTATAACTCGAAAACTGGGTATGGTTTGAAAAAAAAAGAAGTTTCAATTGCTTAATTTGGAGTAAAGTTATGAAGAAAATAAGAAAAAGAAAAACCTTTTTTTTTACTTGACTCAACTTTAATGTAAGAGTAACGTATAATTCGGTGTTTTTTGAAAAGATAGTACCTGAATAGGTCTGCAAAACCTGGTAGACGAAACGTCATACGATTGTCTGCAAAATTAGGTGACTACAGGGATCATGGACATTTCTCCCAGAGGACAAATCTCCCACCAATCACAAACGAGGATTTAAAAAAATTCCCACCAATTAGAAGGTGTTTGAAATAAACAAGAACATCTCTGATGCTTTTAGTAACAACTTAAGTATTTACTTTAGTCAACACTTAAAGAGTTACTTAAGAATTAACCACATTTTTTATATTTTGTATTTGGACTTGCTGCTCAAGTTCTTCTTAAGTAGAATCTTAAGTTATTACTTGGAAATTTTGTAGTTTTTATTTTAGGCATTCCACTCGAACTTAAGTAAATGCTTAAGTAAATACTTAAGTAAATACTGAAGTAAATACTTAAGTAAATGCATAAGTCAATACTTAAGTCAATACTTACGTCAATACTTAAGTAAATACTTAAGTCAATACTTAAGTCAATACTTAAGTAAATACTTGCTTGAGTTCTGAGGGGTGCTCTTTGGCTTATGGAGATCGATAAATTCATTTATCATATAACTTACTGTGATTAATATTCAAGATGATTTGAAGATCTAGGAATTGTAGTTTTAAGTAGTTTGTAAGTGTTAGATAAACTGGACCAATGTACAGGTAGCTGTGTCTACCTCTATAGGATTTTTTTGGCTGCCTCGGACATATTATGTATGTTTAGAGGTTAGCAAACATGTATGTACTTTGTGTATATTACTCTGGTAAATAAATAAATAAATAAATAAATAAATAAATAAATAAATAAATAAATAAATACTTAAGTCAATACTTAAGATAGTACTTAAGTAAATACTTGAGTAAACTTATAATTGAAATACTACAAGGAAAAGAAAGCATTCTGATTAGAAATGTTGCACATGAGGAATGACTAAGTAGCGAGGGCATGTTTAGGCTTCCCTATGAGCCATTACTTGATAGACAATGGCGCGCATTTGGGGTCCAAGTTAGATAATCAGACTTCCTTATTCGCCCATGACAAACTTCGAAGGACGAAGCAGACAAATAAATAATACTACAATTTTTGTATTATATTAATTTTAATTAGTTCACCTACGATTTCATCTCTGCCGCTTTGGTGCCTTCGGGCCTTTTTGTTTCAGCCCTCGCGAGCGTACGTATGCGAGTCTTCTAAAACATTAAAAACTACATCGGTATCTAGAGACTCGCTAAAAATTTATTCGAACAAAAATCCTTCATCGTGAGGTTATGGTATGATGGCTACCTTCAGCAGGGACTAGAATAAATACGCAACAGAAATCTACATCGGCGGTAATTTGTGCGATTTTGAGAGTGATTTTTAGGAGAGTGATTATTAGTTGAGTTATATAGTTTTACCGAGAAACATTTTACGTATAGTGCTGTGAAAATTTAATTATTCATTAGCCGATATGTATACTTAATAGCTGCTGTATATACTCGCTTGATTTCCTATACCTTATTGCGTGCCCCCTAATACTGTACGGTGCGCATTTTCATATGCGTTATTGTGTGCCCCCGATCTGTGTGCTCAGGTATATTCAAATGCATATCAGCGTGCTGTGCGTTTAGTGGGTGTATTGCTTATGTGTGGTTAATTTAAGGTGCAGTATTGAAAATATATCTATTTTTATGTCATTTGTTAACGTTCAAGTGTATGATCTGTGAGTGTATCCCTAGCGGAAATCATGAATGCAAATAACTGCAAATAATTGTAAATAACCGCAAATAACTATAATATATAGTTTGGTTTGAGACGCTATAAATAATTATTAGCAGTTATTTGCAATTATTTGCAGTTATTAGCAATTATTAGCAGTTACTTGCAGTTATTTGCATTTCCGTTAAAGAGTTACTGTAACTCTAAGCTACTATAGTCATAGCTAATAATTGTTATTTGCAATTTTTAACAGTTATTTTTGCTGTTATTTGCAGTTATTAGCAATTATTAGCAGTTACTTGCAGTTATTTGCAATTATTTGCATTTCCGTTAAAGAGTTACTGTAATTGTAAGCAACTATAGCCGTAGCTAATAACTGTTATTTGCAATTCTTAACATTTATTTGCTGTTATTTGCAAATAACAGTTATTTGCATCTACGAAAGTTATGACAGTAAAATAGTAAAATATTACAATTGCTAATAATTTCTGTTAGCAGATATTTGTAATTATTTTGTATTACTTACAATCACTAGCTGCAAATAATTGTTAATAACTGTAAATAATAGTTATTAGCATGTATTAATGGGTTTTAAAAAATTAATGCTTATTTTATCAACTATATATATTAAGAAATATGTTGTTTTATTTCTGAAATAAAATAAATCACGAGTATAAATTTTCATTTCTTTCTATTTATTTAGATAATTTTAACATTTTTTAACTTTCTTATAATGTACGTAAAAACTGTTACAATAAGTAATACTTAAAAATTATATTTTCTTTTATTTTTACATTTCATTACAAAACATAAATTGAACATTTTTTGGCGATTAAGTTTCGAAAAGTAAATACCATAACAGGTAGAAATAAATATTTTTTATACTTTCTTAACAATACTTATAAAAAAATAATGTATCTCACTTGGGTCTTAATTATTTTTTACTCTTTTTAGACAATTTTAACATTTTTTAACTTTCTTATAAGTATGTAAAACTGCTGTCACTAGAAACATAATTATAATAAGTTTGTGATATTTGATATAAAATCTTAAAATAAATAATACTTAAAAATTACATTTTTATTATTTTTACTTTTCATTAAAAAAAATAAATTGAACAGTTTTCGGCGATTAATTTTTAAAAAGTAAATATCACATTCTCTTACCAGCTAATACAGGTAGAAATACAAATTTTGTATACTTTCTTAACAGCACTTATAAAAAAATAATATATCTAACTCGGGTCCTAATTATTTTTTACTTACAATTTAAATATACAGTAACATAGGATGCAAGTTTTGCTTAATTTTAATAAATGAAAAAAATATTAGTAGAATAATTATCTAAAATAATATAACTCAAAATTAACGTAAATTTGTAACCATTTGTAATATAGGCACATGACTTTGTAACCGTATAAACCTTTAAAAAAAACAAGTCGAAATAAAATCTTTTTATTACATATCTTTCTTCTTATTTTTGGTATGTAAGTACAGATTAATAAATATTTAAGTTATATTAATTTGCGTAAAGACCTTTCTCTCATACGTTATAAAAAACTTTTTTCTATTTTAATATTTTTTACAGCAAAATCATATATGTCACTTTCAATTTGATTCGTTCTTCGAAGGGTCCGTACTCTTACTGTTAATAAAATATTAGAAAAACAATACAACTTTAAATTTTCTTGTTGTGCAGCTAAATTATTTAAATTTCTATCTATGGTATTTTCTTCTGCTAGCAGTTGTTGTTCAGTGTTGAACCATGCTTTAGCAGCATAAATTGCTTAGTGGTGAATTTTATTTATGTTGTCCAAAAAATCGTCGACTTGGCTAATAGTTTTACTCTTCATTCGCATAAATGCGTACACCTTCCGTTCGATTGCAATACATTTTGTAGGCGATAGCGTTTTCTTGTGCAAAGTATTACATTGCTTTCTTACACACCTTTCCGACAAATCCTTTACGCCATATACACCTTGGCTTAGTAAATAAAGACATTTTTGAGGACTTTTTCCTTTGAAGCTATCATAATATGCTGTCGGATTGCAATAAACACCATATCCAATGTGTATATTTCCCTTGTCGTCGAATTGTACTTGCTCTTCATCTTCTTCAGAGTAGAAGCCAAAAATTTTGTCATGGACCCTACACGGATTATCATACATACGTGGTCTATTTGTTCCTGGATCTAAAATATTTAAATTACATTATCAAAAGGCGCGATAGCGCCTGACGCAAGTATAGGCGCGAGAGCCATTATATACAGCTAACTAGCCCCCCCAAATTTTTACTTTTTAATCACTTCAATATTACATTATTTATTTGTGCTATTGGCCACGCATTACGTTCCTTATTTATTAATCTTTACTGTACAACAAGTTTTACACGAATTCATTTACGCACAATCAAGAAAATCAATGCCAAAGATATTGCTTGCTGATTTCCTTTCCTCAATTTTCGTCTTCTCCCTTTTGATATATATAGTCAACTTCAAACAAAATGAGATAGAGATAGTATAGGAAAGGCATGAGATAGAAAGAGAAACAATGGTTTCCAGCCCGTGAGAGAGCGCGTACAGAAGTAAAAACTTATAGAAGAAGTTCAAACGTGGCCACGAGAGGGAGCTAGTTTCAGGTGAATACTTTTGTCACAGCTGAATCATCTGGCTGATTTTGTGTGAAAAGTTATGAATTAAAATTATTTATTTACGTAATTATTTCCAATACCTCACATAATTCGGAGAGAAAGAGTGAGAGAGAGAGAGAGAGAGAGAGAGAGAGAGAGAGAGAGACAAACATTGATAAAATTCTAACCATGAAAACAATGTTTTTATTTCCATGCAAGTGATGGTATAACTTTTTTTAATCTTAAAGTATAATATTAATAAGAATTGCACAAAAAATAAATGTATATTATTACATTATTATAATTATATTTATTATATTATTAATTCATTTTATTTATATAATTTGATGTGTTTGCTTTAAGTTTATATTATTTGAAGGGGCTTATGCTTGTATTTTTATAATGAATCCCTCATGATATCTCAATGTTTTCCACATTGACCAAAATAATTTAAAAAACAATAGATTATAATTAAGTGGATGCTTTATCGTTCTCTATCCTAATAAAAATTACTGAATAATCATTTTATTTTTTATATAAAGCCAATATATGTGTTCGATACTTTGCCAAGTACATAATATTTAATAATTATATGGACTATAACATATGATATTCTTTCCAACGTTAAGTGAAATGATTGCTTAATAGTTATATGTACTGACTTAAATAATTTAAAAAATGTTGATAAGTTATTGTTCTCTTTACATATATTTATTGAATACCTTTTTTAATATTTAAATAAAATCAATGTGTCAGTTGTTTGGTAAGTGAAAAAGGCATTTAATAATTTTGTAACTTTCACATGCCTATAAAATGTTTGATAGTGACACTAACTAACATATATAGTTAAGTAATGAAATACAATTTCTTGTGTTGTACTAAAATTATAATATTAAATTGTACTGTTGTCATTAATTATTATAGCAACCCAATAATATAGAATTTTATTTGTTACAAATAAATTTAGCTTAATTAAAACTATAAGTGTATCATATTAAATTCACTGAATAAGAAAGCGTTATTTTTAAAGTATATTTATTTTAAGCAAATAACGTCTCTGAAATGAAAAATTATTGGTACGAAGTAAAATAAATTATAATTAAAGCAAATTTGCTGTGAGGAACATTTTACCTTGTAAATATTATCATAAATCTCTGAAGATACAGCAAAACAAATTTAAATTTAAGTGACGAGAGGCTACCTAAAAAGTGCACTATTATGAGCATGTAAATATATATATATGAATAACGAAACTGATAAAAAGGAAACTTCTTTTTTTTAATTTTCTTTAAATAAACAATGCCTATATTGTTCTCGTGCTTTACATCAGTAGATAAACAATTTTATAGAATAATAACCTTTTTTATATGTAACTTATATTCCATAATAGTTTTCTGCAATTGAAAGCACTGAAATCAAACTGTAATCGACAAGTATTTTGAATCATGCAAAAATGTCTACCAATCTGAATACAGATTTTTTTTATTAAAAGTATCTTATACTTTTACTTTTCATTTCTGGCCCTGCCATGTCTTACAGTAATAAATAAATAATATTCTAATGATGTTAATTTGTGCAAAATTAATTTCTGCAAAACTAATAAAATGGACATTTCTTCTTTTTTATTCTTTTAAATAAAATAATACTTGCACCACAAATATTTTATTAATAATAAATTATTGGTTTATAGTATACAGTCTTGTTTCCTCGCGTGGGTCTTTACACTATTTAATAATATGCCACAAGTCGCATTGCATAATATATTAGGCCCCTTAAATTTTAAAATAAGATAATAGCTAAGATGTATGTAATGATTCATAAAATGTAACATCCGTTAATATAGTCAGAATTAACACCTATATGAAAAGGTAACACCTATTAACCAACGGTGGTGCAAGTATTATTTTATTTAAAAAAATAAAAAAGAAGAAATGTCCATTTTATTAGTTTTGCAGAAATTAATTTTGCACAAATTAACATCATTAGAATATTATTTATTTATTACTGTAAGACATGGCAGGGCCAGAAATGAAAAGTAAAAGTATAAGATACTTTTAATAAAAAAAATCTGTATTCAGATTGGTAGACATTTTTGCATGATTCAAAATACTTGTCGATTACAGTTTGATTTCAGTGCTTTCAATTGCAGAAACTTTTTACGAAGTTTAAGTAATATATATATTATAATTATATATATATATATATAGATATATATATATATATATAATATGTTTATTTAAAATATATATTTATGGTACGATTCAAAATACTTGTCGATTCAGTTTGATTTCAGTTCTTTCAATTGCAGAAATTTTTATATGTAATTTTTGTAATATTAAAAAAAATGTTTAATTAAAATTCAAAGAAATAGATAAAATAAGGGAGTTAAAAGTAAAATTATTTATTTATCAGATAACGATGAAGAAATGTCCATTTTATTAGTTTTGCAGAAATTAATTTTGCACAAATTAACATCATTAGAATATTATTTATTTATTACTGTAAGACATGGCAGGGCCAGAAATGAAAAGTAAAAGTATAAGATACTTTTAATAAAAAAAATCTGTATTCAGATTGGTAGACATTTTTGCATGATTCAAAATACTTGTCGATTACAGTTTGATTTCAGTGCTTTCAATTGCAGAAACTTTTTACGAAGTTTAAGTAATATATATATATATATATATATATATATATATATATATATATATATATATATATATATAATATGTTTATTTAAAATATATATTTATGGTACGATTCAAAATACTTGTCGATTTCAGTTTGATTTCAGTTCTTTCAATTGCAGAAATTTTTTATATGTAATTTTTGTAATATTAAAAAAAATGTTTAATTAAAATTCAAAGAAATAGATAAAATAAGGGAGTTAAAAGTAAAATTATTTATTTATCAGATAACGATGTCAGATTCAATTGCAGAATTTATTTATCAGATAACAATTTTCAAAGTTTGATTAGAATAACAATACTTGCGGGTTTTGACACCTTCTTGGAAGGTGTTTTTGATTTCAGTACTTTCAATTGCAGAAAACTATTATGGAATATAAGTTACATATAAAAAAGGTTAAAGGTTATTATTCTATAAAATTGTTTATCTACTGATGTAAAGCACGAGAAGGATATAGGCATTGTTTATTTAAAGAAAATTAAAAAAAAAGAAGTTTCCTTTTTATCAGTTTCGTTATTCATATATATATATTTACATGCTCATAATAGTGCACTTTTTAGGTAGCCTCTCGTCACTTAAATTTAAATTTGTTTTGCTGTATCTTCAGAGATTTATGATAATATTTACAAGGTAAAATGTTCCTCACAGCAAATTTGCTTTAATTATAATTTATTTTACTTCGTACCAATAATTTTTCATTTCAGAGATTATATTATACAATTAATTTATATTTAAATTATAGTTCCTTTTTTAGGTAAAACTAACAAGCTTTTTATACTTAACAATAAGAGAACAATATTAAGGTAAAAATTGTTAAGTGTTGTTTAAACAAAAACATTAAATTGAATGCGGTTAGAAGCATATAGGTATATGTGTTTATTTTGATGATTATTTGTTAGTACAAAATAATCTGCAAATTCTTTAACTAAACTCATATTAAGTCAATTTTTCACTTGTTATTCAATCCAATTCAGTTTTTATACATAGCATACCTGTTCTATTATCGTTAACATTATCAACTGCTTGTTGAACTAATGGTTGATCATTATTTTCCTGTGCGTACTCTCTTCGCATTCGACGAAACTCTGCTTCAGTCATCTGCTGCTGTAGCTCCTGTATCTGAATTGATTGCGCTCTTATCATGGCATCTTTGTCTCTTTCCTAAAAGTTCATTAAAAATAAATATGTAAATAAAAGCACACACACACACTTTTTTATTAACTTTTTTGATTTTTCACTATATAGGGCATGGGTCAATAGTGTCAATATATACATACATATATTGACACTTTTGACACTTGCCTTATAGTGGAAAATAAAAAATGTTAATACCTGTAAGAAACTACAAATAACTATTTATAATTGCCAATAACTAGAATACATAGTTTAGTAATTAATTTAAATACGTATATTCAGTTATTGTAATAATGATGTTTATATATGTATAGTAATCCTTCAGATTAGTATTATAATTCTTGTAAGGGATGTAAAACTAAAAATCAAGCATTATAAATGTTTAAAAAATAATTTTTTATAATTTTATAATAATATTTGTATTTTTAGCAGCTCACAGGGGATTAGATGGATACTGAAACAAGTGGAGATACTTTTCTACCATTCCAAGGTAAGTGCATAAATTTTTTTGCAATGATCATGCTACTAGATTCATCGTTATAAGGCAACAAATATACATTTCTATTAATATTTCGGGCACTTTTCCCAGATATTTTGACCATAAGTGATCTTAATGATTCAGACCCACTCTGGAAATTTTTAGGCAGTTTCTGACTATAAAAAGACATCTTTTAGACAGTATTAGGTTACCAGAGTCCGGAGCAGAATTACTGATTTTTACTATTTAAGGTTTAAATGGCTTACAAGAGTGTGACAGCATACATTTATGTCTTTAAAAGTACTTTCAATGAAAAGTTCGGAAAATTTTACAAAAAAAGTCATACTTATGTTTTTAGTGAAAAATACATCCCCTGGGAGCAAAAAATTCATGAAAATGGGCATGTAATGCAAAAAAGTGCTAAAATGTCAACTTTGACTCTCTGTAACTTAAAATAATGGGCCAGAAAAAATCTGAAAAAATTCAGGAGAACTACTGGATACCTCTAAAACATATTCCCACAGTTATAGCAATATTTATTTTTTTCATCTTCGATGTCACAGAGAACCACCCATATATATATATGGGGTATTCCACGTGAAGTGGTCCGATCAAAATTTTAAAATGCACCAAATTTTGGGTACACTTTGCAAATGTTTTTCAGAATACAGAAAAAAATTTTTAGGTACTGGAATCTATTTGCTCAAAAGTTATTCTAACCTCAAAAAGTGAATTTTTCCATATTTTTTTCAACACCAGCTGGGTTTACCGCTATATAACTCAAAATCTATCAACTTTTACTATAGAACATTATATGTAACATTCGTTGCTAATTATATCTAGAATTTATTCTTCTGGGTTAGAATTTCTAATCTCAAGGTCAATGTTACATAAACTACATGCCAATATTCAACTTGAAAAAAGTGCAAGTGCGCCACCTTTGATTTTTTCATCCAAAAGTCTAAAAGAAAGCTTGGAGCAATACCTTTCAAATGGTCTGTAGCATTTTTATGGCCTCCAATTCTGTAAAAAGTTATGACAATTTAAAGAAACACGAAATTTTTTTAAAAATTTAAATGGGAATTACCATGTTAAATTTTGTGAATTTTTTGTCTTTCTTTAAATTGTCATAACTTTTTACAGAATTGGAGGCCATAAAAATGCTACAGACCATTTGAAAGGTATTGCTCCAAGCTTTCTTTTAGACTTTTGGATGAAAAAATCATAGGTGGCGCACTTGCACTTTTTTCAAGTTGAATATTGACATGTAGTTTATGTAACATTGACCTTGAGATTAGAAATTCTAACCCTGAAGAATAAATTCTAGATATAATTAGCAACGAATGTTACATATAATGTTCTATAGTAAAAGTTGATAGATTTTGAGTTATATAGCGGTAAACCCAGCTGGTGTTGAAAAAAATATGGAAAAATTCACTTTTTGAGGTTAGAATAACTTTTGAGCATATAGATTCCAGTACCTAAAATTTTTTTTCTGTATTCTGAAAAACATTTGCAAAGTATACCCAAAATTTGGTGCATTTTAAAATTTTGATCGGACCACTTCACGTGGAATACCCCATATATATATATAGAAAATTACACTACATAATTACTTACAAAATGTTGCTGTCTTACCGGCGTTGAGGTTGCACAATTTGTAATTTCATTATAATCTGCACCATTTGACACGTTTGTCTGACAATCATCTTCATTATCTTCAGTCTACATATAATAATTAACCAATCAAATATTTGTAACAATATATATTTTTCAATAATTTATAAATTATTACCTCTGATAATTCGTCTGCATTATTTACATAATTTTCAATAATTTCTTTTCCAGTGTTTTCTTTATTTTGCTTTTTTTGTGCTGCAATGTTCTTTCTATTCTTTTTCGTAATCTTGACATCATTAGAAGAAACTTTTTGAGTAACATTCTGCGTTAGAATTTCACTGTTATCACCGATATTCTCAGATGGATCAGGTAGAGTATCTGTATGCGTTGGAATAGAGAATCTATTATTAACAGATGCTTCGTACACCTTGGTATAGCAGTCTGAAATAAAAAATATGTGTAGTACATAAATCGTTAAACATATATTATAAATTATATTATAAATTTTACATATATTATAAATATATAAATTATATATATGGGAGATTCCATGTGAAGTGATCCAGGTAAAAAATAGAATTTTGTTTTAATGTATGGAATCAGTAGAAAACTATTTGAATAGATTGTAGCTAAATTTTTAGACCTAAATTTCAATTAGTACCAGAGCTGTAACCAATCAAAAAATCGAATTTTTTGAAAAAAATGACTTATTGCCCATTTTTATCACTTAATAACTCAAAATCTAACAATTTTTTCTTATATACATTAAATTTGAAAAAGTTTATAAATTTCAAGAAGAATCTGTTGAAATATTTCATTTATATTAGTTTAACACATTGAATGTAGTTATAATTAATAAAAACCTTTGTAGTAAAGAAAAGGGTTGTACGATCAAAAATATTTTATCCATCCAAGAATCTAATTCATCGATGATTAATTACCTTCAAAATGGTGCAAAGTTTGAGTGTGGCAGAGCATTTCAAACAAAGTTATGTTGTTTTTAGTCAAATTTCTTAATAAAAGAGAGCGAATGCATTTTATGAAAAAAACAGAGTAACCGTATACTTGCATTCAAACAACATGGCACTATTATTCTTCAATAATACTAAAATATACTATTTAATGTTAGTTACTGATACTTTTCAATCTTTAAGCTGCTTATAAACACAAAATAGTAGGTATAAGCAGTTATACCTGTTATATAATTGAATAAATACCTGAAACTTATTAAAATTCCAATAAATCCAATTATGTAACAGGTATAACTGATTATACCTACTGCTTTGTGTTTGTAAGCAGCTTAAAGATTGAAAAGTATCAGTAACTAACATTAAATAGTATATTTTAGTATTATTGAAGAATAATAGTGCCATGTTGTTTGAATGCAAGTATACGGTTACTCTGTTTTTTTCATAAAATGCATTCGCTCTCTTTTATTAAGAAATTTGACTAAAAACACCATAACTTTGTTTGAAATGCTCTGCCACACTCAAACTTTGCACCATTTTGAAGGTAATTAATCATCGATGAATTAGATTCTTGGATGGATAAAATATTTTTGATCGTACAACCCTTTTCTTTACTACAAAGGTTTTTATTAATTATAACTACATTCAATGTGTTAAACTAATATAAATGAAATATTTCAACAGATTCTTCTTGAAATTTATAAACTTTTTCAAATTTAATGTATATAAGAAAAAATTGTTATATTTTGAGTTATTAAGTGATAAAAATGGGCAATAAGTCATTTTTTTCAAAAAATTCGATTTTTTGATTGGTTACAGCTCTGGTACTAATTGAAATTTAGGTCTAAAAATTTAGCTACACTCTATTCAAGTAGTTTTCTACTGATTCCATACATTAAAACAAAATTCTATTTTTTACCTGGATCACTTCACATGGAATCTCCCATATATATATGGGTGGTTCTCTGTGACATCGAAGATGAAAAAAATAAATATTGCTATAACTGCGGGAATATGTTTTAGAGGTATCCAGTAGTTCTCCTGAATTTTTTCAGATTTTTTCTGGGCCATTATTTTAATTTACAGAGAGTCAAAGTTGACATTTTAGCACTTTTTTGCATTATATGCCCATTTTCATGAATTTTTAGCTCCCAGGGGATGCATTTTTCACTAAAAACATAAGTATGACTTTTTTTGTAAAATTTTCCGAATTTTTCATTAAAAATACTTTTAAAGACATAAATGTATGCTGTCACACTCTTGTAAGCCATTTAAACCTTAAATAGTGAAAATCAGCAATTCTGATCCGGACTCTGGTAACCTAATACTGTCTAAAAGATGTCTTTTTATAGTCAGAAACTGCCTAAAAATTTCCAGAGTGGGTCTGAATCATTAAGATCACTTATGGTCAAAATATCTGGGAAAAGTGCCCGAAATATTAATAGAAATGTATATTTGTTGCCTTATAACGATGAATCTAGTAGCATGATCATTGCAAAAAAATTTATGCACTTACCTTGGAATGGTAGAAAAGTATCTCCACTTGTTTCAGTATCCATCTAATCCCCTGTGAGCTGCTAAAAATACAAATATTATTATAAAATTATAAAAAATTATTTTTTAAACATTTATAATGCTTGATTTTTAGTTTTACATCCCTTACAAGAATTATAATACTAATCTGAAGGATTACTATACATATATAAACATCATTATTACAATAACTGAATATACGTCTTTAATACAAAAGATATATAAATAAATCGGATATATAATTATAATGAATAATTTGATAACGTGACAGTGACAAGTTTGTGAAATCTAAACTATGTATTGCTGAATAATAATAATAATAATGTTGATACTTTTATAGTAATCCTTCAGATTAGTATTATAATTCTCGTAAGGGATGTAAAACTAAAAATCCAGCATTATAAATGTTTAAAAAATAATTTTTTATAATTTTATAATAATATTTGTATTTTTAGCAGCTTACAGGGGATTAGATGGATACTGAAACAAGTGGAGATACTTTTCTACCATTCCAAGGTAAGTGCATACATTTTTTTGCAATGATCATGCTACTAGAATCATCGTTATAAGGCAACAATATACATTTCTATTAATATTTCGGGCACTTTTCCCAGATATTTTGACCATAAGTGATCTTAATGATTCAGACCCACTCTGGAAATTTTTAGGCAGTTTCTGACTATAAAAAGACATCTTTTAGACAGTATTAGGTTACCAGAGTCCGGAGCAGAATTGCTGATTTTCACTATTTAAGGTTTAAATGGCTTACAAGAGTGTGACAGCATAAATTTATGTCTTTAAAAGTATTTTAATGAAAAGTTCGGAAAATTTTACAAAAAAAGTCATACTTATGTTTTTAGTGAAAAATGCATCCCCTGGGAGCTAAAAATTCATGAAAATGGGCATATAATGCAAAAAAGTGCTAAAATGTCAACTTTGACTCTCTGTAACTTAAAATAATGGCCCAGAAAAAATCTGAAAAAATTCAGGAGAACTACTGGATACTTCTAAAACATATTCCCACAGTTATAGCAATATTTATTTTTTTCATCTCGATGTCACAGAGAACCAACCCATACCTATATATATGGGTATTCCCGTGAAGTGTAAGATCAAAATTTTAAAATGACCAAATTTTGGGTACACTTTGACAAAATGTTTTCAGAATACCGAAAAAAATTTTAGGTACTGGAATCTATTGCTTCAAACAAGTTATTCTAACCTCAAAAAGTGAATTTTTCATATTTTTTCAACACCAGCGGTTTCCGCTATATAACTCAAAATCTATCAACTTTTACTATAGAACATTATGTAACATCGTTGCTAAGTATATCTAGAATTTATCTTCTGGGTTAGAATTTCTAATCTCAAGGGTCAATGTTACAGTAAAATACATGCCAATATTTCAACTGAAAAGTGCAAGTGCGCAACCTTTGATTTTTTTAATCCAAAAAGTCTAAAAGAAAGTTTGAGCAATACATTTCAAATGGTCTGAGCATTTTTATGGCTCCAATTCTGTAAACAGTTATGAAATTATAAAAAATTATTTTTTAAACATTTATAATGCTTGATTTTTAGTTTTACATCCCTTACAAGAATTATAATACTAATCTGAAGGATTACTATACATATATAAACATCATTATTACAATAACTGAATATACGTCTTTAATACAAAAGATATAAATAAATCGGATATAATTATAATGAATAATTTGATAACGTGACAGTGACAAGTTTGTGAAATCTAAACTATGTATTGCTGAATAATAATAATAATGTTGATACTTTTATAGTAATCCTTCAGATTAGTATTATAATTCTCGTAAGGGATGTAAAACTAAAAATCCAGCATTATAAATGTTTAAAAAATAATTTTTTATAATTTTATAATAATATTTGTATTTTTAGCAGCTTACAGGGGATTAGATGGATACTGAAACAAGTGGAGATACTTTTCTACCATTCCAAGGTAAGTGCATACATTTTTTTGCAATGATCATGCTACTAGAATCATCGTTATAAGGCAACAATTCTATTTTTTCTATTATATTTCTTTATTTTCCTTATTTTGACTAAGTGTTCTTAATGATTCTTTTTCGTATTTTGACATCTGACTTAAAGAAAAACTTTTGAGTAACATTCTGCGTCCGAATTCACTGTTATCACGATATTCTCAATGGTTCAGTAGTTCTGTATGCGTTGAATAGAGAATCTATTATAACAGATGCTTCGTACACCTGGTATAGCATCGAAATAAAAAAAATGTTAGTACATAAATCGTTAAACATATATTATAAATTATATTATAATTTACATATATAAAATAATCTATATATATGGGAGATTCCATGTGAAGTGATCCAGGTAAAAAATAGAATTTTGTTTTAATGTATGGAATCAGTAGAAAACTATTTGAATAGATTGTAGCTAAATTTTTAGACCTAAATTTCAATTAGTACCAGAGCTGTAACCAATCAAAAAATCGAATTTTTTGAAAAAAAATGACTTATTGCCCATTTTTATCACTTAATAACTCAAAATCTAACAATTTTTTCTTATATACATTAAATTTGAAAAGTTTATAAATTTCAAGAAGAATCTGTTGAAATATTTCATTTATATTAGTTTAACACATTGAATGTAGTTATAATTAATAAAACCTTTGTAGTAAAGAAAAGGGTTGTACGATCAAAAATATTTTATCCATCCAAGAATCTAATTCATCGATGATTAATTACCTTCAAAATGGTGCAAAGTTTGAGTGTGGCAGAGCATTTCAAACAAAGTTATGTTGTTTTTAGTCAAATTTCTTAATAAAAGAGAGCGAATGCATTTTATGAAAAAAACAGAGTAACCGTATACTTGCATTCAAACAACATGGCACTATTATTCTTCAATAATACTAAAATATACTATTTAATGTTAGTTACTGATACTTTTCAATCTTTAAGCTGCTTATAAACACAAAATAGTAGGTATAAGCAGTTATACCTGTTATATAATTGAATAAATACCTGAAACTTATTAAAATTCCAATAAATCCAATTATGTAACAGGTATAACTGATTATACCTACTGCTTTGTGTTTGTAAGCAGCTTAAAGATTGAAAAGTATCAGTAACTAACATTAAATAGTATATTTTAGTATTATTGAAGAATAATAGTGCCATGTTGTTTGAATGCAAGTATACGGTTACTCTGTTTTTTTCATAAAATGCATTCGCTCTCTTTTATTAAGAAATTTGACTAAAAACACCATAACTTTGTTTGAAATGCTCTGCCACACTCAAACTTTGCACCATTTTGAAGGTAATTAATCATCGATGAATTAGATTCTTGGATGGATAAAATATTTTTGATCGTACAACCCTTTTCTTTACTACAAAGGTTTTTATTAATTATAACTACATTCAATGTGTTAAACTAATATAAATGAAATATTTCAACAGATTCTTCTTGAAATTTATAAACTTTTTCAAATTTAATGTATATAAGAAAAAATTGTTATATTTTGAGTTATTAAGTGATAAAAATGGGCAATAAGTCATTTTTTTTCAAAAAATTCGATTTTTTGATTGGTTACAGCTCTGGTACTAATTGAAATTTAGGTCTAAAAATTTAGCTACACTCTATTCAAGTAGTTTTCTACTGATTCCATACATTAAAACAAAATTCTATTTTTTACCTGGATCACTTCACATGGAATCTCCCATATATATATGGGTGGTTCTCTGTGACATCGAAGATGAAAAAATAAATATTGCTATAACTGCGGGAATATGTTTTAGAGGTATCCAGTAGTTCTCCTGAATTTTTTCAGATTTTTTCTGGGCCATTATTTTAATTTACAGAGAGTCAAAGTTGACATTTTAGCACTTTTTTGCATTATATGCCCATTTTCATGAATTTTTAGCTCCCAGGGGATGCATTTTTCACTAAAAACATAAGTATGACTTTTTTTGTAAAATTTTCCGAATTTTTCATTAAAAATACTTTTAAAGACATAAATGTATGCTGTCACACTCTTGTAAGCCATTTAAACCTTAAATAGTGAAAATCAGCAATTCTGATCCGGACTCTGGTAACCTAATACTGTCTAAAAGATGTCTTTTTATAGTCAGAAACTGCCTAAAAATTTCCAGAGTGGGTCTGAATCATTAAGATCACTTATGGTCAAAATATCTGGGAAAAGTGCCCGAAATATTAATAGAAATGTATATTTGTTGCCTTATAACGATGAATCTAGTAGCATGATCATTGCAAAAAAATTTATGCACTTACCTTGGAATGGTAGAAAAGTATCTCCACTTGTTTCAGTATCCATCTAATCCCCTGTGAGCTGCTAAAAATACAAATATTATTATAAAATTATAAAAAATTATTTTTTAAACATTTATAATGCTTGATTTTTAGTTTTACATCCCTTACAAGAATTATAATACTAATCTGAAGGATTACTATACATATATAAACATCATTATTACAATAACTGAATATACGTCTTTAATACAAAAGATATATAAATAAATCGGATATATAATTATAATGAATAATTTGATAACGTGACAGTGACAAGTTTGTGAAATCTAAACTATGTATTGCTGAATAATAATAATAATAATGTTGATACTTTTATAGTAATCCTTCAGATTAGTATTATAATTCTCGTAAGGGATGTAAAACTAAAAATCCAGCATTATAAATGTTTAAAAAATAATTTTTTATAATTTTATAATAATATTTGTATTTTTAGCAGCTTACAGGGGATTAGATGGATACTGAAACAAGTGGAGATACTTTTCTACCATTCCAAGGTAAGTGCATACATTTTTTTGCAATGATCATGCTACTAGAATCATCGTTATAAGGCAACAAATATACATTTCTATTAATATTTCGGGCACTTTTCCCAGATATTTTGACCATAAGTGATCTTAATGATTCAGACCCACTCTGGAAATTTTTAGGCAGTTTCTGACTATAAAAAGTCATCTTTTAGACAGTATTAGGTTACCAGAGTCCGGAGCAGAATTGCTGATTTTCACTATTTAAGGTTTAAATGGCTTACAAGAGTGTGACAGCATAAATTTATGTCTTTAAAAGTATTTTTAATGAAAAATTCGGAAAATTTTACAAAAAAAGTCATACTTATGTTTTTAGTGAAAAATGCATCCCCTGGGAGCTAAAAATTCATGAAAATGGGCATATAATGCAAAAAAGTGCTAAAATGTCAACTTTGACTCTCTGTAACTTAAAATAATGGCCCAGAAAAAATCTGAAAAAATTCAGGAGAACTACTGGATACTTCTAAAACATATTCCCACAGTTATAGCAATATTTATTTTTTTCATCTTCGATGTCACAGAGAACCACCCATATATATATACACCATACATACCATGAACATATAAGATTAAACACTTATGCTTTTTCCCCTCTGGTGAATATTGAACTTTATATTTCTTCTTTTTATAAAATTCGATATTGTTATTCTATTCAGTGAAATCAAAATTACTTATAACATTAATCGGAACGATCTCTCTTCGATATCCTTCACCAGTTTTTGAAGGTAACACGTGGATGTAAGCGTATACATTTCTTGGTATTTCATTGCTTTTATCAGCATCAACATTTTTCTTGTCACTCTTCTCTTTACTACTCATATTCACGACAGATAGTTTTATTTATACGATGGTTGAAAATAGAATAACTTTTTCATACAGTATAACAAATAGAATTTACGTATTCACCAATAATGTATATAATATTTTTTTTCTGTTTACGGTTATCCTTACAAGGCTATGTACCCTACTCTATATAATTTGTTGCCAAGTTCTTAACGTATAAAAACATATAGAAGTACATCTATATATGAAGTACCTTGTGGTTATTGGTTGAACAAAAATCCCGGCGCCGTCGTTTTCAAATCGCGATCGAGTTTCGGTTCCGATTACTTTGAGACAAACGATAAACAGCGATATTCCGAACGTTCCTTTTATATTACTTGAACTTCGGATTTCGGTAAACGTTATACGGGATGTTATTTACACTCGGTATTAACTGTTGTTGCTCTTAATTATATATCTTAATCTTGACATAATCATTATTTATTATAATCCTTTTAAATAAAGATGATTCTCCGCAAGAAATTGCAAATCTTGACTCTTTAACTGGGCTTCCTCCTCTTCAGCCTGAAGGTGATAACCCTAATAATTTCAAGTTAAATTTTCAATCTTGCATATGACAACCAAATCATCTAGTTCTTCATACTGTTACAGTCGCGAATTTTAATGTAAATCGTCTCTATACTCATTCAAATGAAATTGAATTATTGTTGTATGATAAAAAGTACGACTGTTTAGCCCTCACCGAAACCTTTCTTAATTCTCAAATAGTAGATAGCATTATAAATATTGATGGTTAAACTTTTTATAGACTTGATCGTCTTGGTAAACAGGGTAGAGGGGTCAGTATCTACATGAAGAATTTCTGTTCAGTTAAAATAGTTGAGCATTCCGATCAGCTGTATGATAATACATCTGAGTTTTTGATCGTAGAAGTTGTCTTCGCAAATTTTAAGCTCTTGCTAGGAGTAGTTTATCGTCGTCCTACAGCGGTCTTTCCAATCAAATTTTTCGAGACTATCTCCAATCTTTTTACATCATTGGACATTATTGTTACGAGCGACTTTAATATTAATCTCTGCAGCGATACTGCCGCATCTCTATTTCTCAGGAATAGTATTGTAGAAAACTGTTTGTCATTGATTGCCTCGGAACCGACTTATCATGCTATCTACAGGGATACACTATCACACACCTGGCTGGACCTATTTATTATAAATGACCCTCTTAAGATCCTTGAATACAATAAGTCAGATGTACCCTTCATTGCAGGCCATGATTGAATTGAAATTACTTTTAGAGAAGATGTAGTACTGCTGCTGTCGAGTCGTACATTTATCATCGCCTTGCTGCTATGATGCTCGCGTACTTACAAGGGAAGTACATCACCGCCGGGAAACGGATCTTATCCTAACTTTGGTATATATTTTATAATGTCGAAATATGAAGAAAGCTAAGTTATTGTTTGCCAATGGCCACATTGACGAAAGTTATTCGACACCTAATAATAATTTCAATAAAAATTACTTCCAACTTAATCACTTATAACTCCGAAATAAATAAAGATAAACAATCGAATCAAAAACAAGAAGAAAGTTGAGTTCAAGTAGATATAATTTCATAAAAAAGAAGCTAAAATTGCTGCAATAAACTTTTTATATTAAATTTGGGTTAAAATATCTTCAATTTCTTATTTTCATCATAACTTTGCTCCAAATGGAGCAATTTTAGCTTCTTTTGTTTTAAATTATATCTACTTGAACTCAACTTTCTTTGGTTCGATTGTTTATTTTTATTTGTTTCGGAGTTATAAGCGATTAAGTTGGACTAAAAATGATCAATGATGAGGGCATCGTTTTCAAAAGACACAATTAATATGAAAATAAGGAAAAATTAATATAAACTTTATTTATAATTGAAATTTAAGTATGATATCGAATATTTTTACATATTACATCCTGTAATCTCAGCTCTCGAAAAAACTTTGCTCACTACTTCCGGTGTCAATGTCACGTTAGTCATCAGAGTAGCCTCCAGGTCATATGGACATCAACTACTGGAAAGTCTGCATGTCATACTACTTGAATGTGAAAAAAAATTTACTTCGTGGAAACGATGTCAAGGTAATCAGGTTAACCATACTGCCATCTAGACATTATCTACTGAAAAGTCTGAATTTCATCATTAACTCCCATTCACCTTCACCCTTAAACATTCATACATTTACCCTTAATATAATAATAAAATGTATGTAAGAATAACGGACAGACGCTACTTGAAGAAAGATTTTAATTATAATACAGATGTTTTTGATGACGACAAAAATTTGTAGTGACGAATTTTCGATGAGTTCCGTAACATATAAACAGGTTTTTTTTTTGCTTGACGACAATAATTTTTGTCGATGAAATTCTGGGCGACAAGAATTTGTAGCGACGCGGGAAGCTTTTTTATATAATAGGAGACGATGTCTAGGTATTCTAGGATGAACCCAAAAACTACAAGACATCGGCTATAAATGAGCGCAAAAATCAAATAAATTTAAATAAAAAGAAAATTTTGCAAAAAAAGCACCATAGAAATACACTATAGAAGAACTCCATTGAAAAACCCCATGCAAAACGTAAAAGAAACACCAAAAAATTAAACGTTCGCTACAGGTTATTTCAAAATAAAATTTATCGGGCTTTGCGAACCAATATGCTTTATTAAGCAAGGGTTTTACTCTTCGTCCACTATGGTTGGTGGAAGTCCCAGAGTAAACCTTTGAAATTTATAAAATTGGCGTTTCGACCACAGCACTCTAGCTTTGGTCTCCTCAGTAAGGAGCTAGAGGCCTTCCTTAGACGCCCGTCGCAGATAGAAAGCGACGACAAATGAAAGAAGTGCGGCTATATATATGCCTTGTTATCGACTGTTTCTCTAACGGGTAGAGAGAACAGTCGTATCCTCCTGGTGGTAAGAACTCCCACCAACCAAGAGCGCGACGTTTTTCACCCGAAGTCGCGAGTTTTAAGAAAAAACAAAAAATTAAACGTTCGCTACAGGTTATTTCAAAATAAAATTTATCGGGCTTTGCGAACCAATATGCTTTATTAAGCAAGGTTTTTACTCTTCGTCCACTATGGTTGGTGGAAGTCCCAGAGTAAACCTTTGAAATTTATAAAATTGGCGTTTCGACCACAGCACTCTAGCTTTGGTCTCCTCAGTAAGGAGCTAGAGGCCTTCCTTAGACGCCCGTCGCAGATAGAAAGCGACGACAAATGAAAGAAGTGCGGCTATATATATGCCTTGTTATCGACTGTTTCTCTAACGGGTAGAGAGAACAGTCGTATCCTCCTGGTGGTAAGAACTCCCACCAACCAAGAGCGCGACGTTTTTCACCCGAAGTCGCGAGTTTTAAGAAAAAACAAAAAATTAAACGTTCGCTACAGGTTATTTCAAAATAAAATTTATCGGGCTTTGCGAACCAATATGCTTTATTAATTCTTAGTTGGTAATTATCATTTCTTGGTTGGTGGGAGTTCTTACCACCAGGAGGATACGACTGTTCTCTCTACCCGTTAGAGAAACAGTCGATAACAAGGCATATATATAGCCGCACTTCTTTCATTTGTCGTCGCTTTCTATCTGCGACGGGCGTCTAAGGAAGGCCTCTAGCTCCTTACTGAGGAGACCAAAGCTTGAGTGCTGTGGTCGAAACGCCAATTTTATAAATTTCAAAGGTTTACTCTGGGACTTCCACCAACCATAGTGGACGAAGAGTAAAAACCTTGCTTAATAAAGCATATTGGTTCGCAAAGCCCGATAAATTTTATTTTGAAGTAAAAGAAACACTATTAAAAGCATAATAAAATCACTATCAGTATAATACAATCTTACAACAATTAGAAGGGGACGTCCGATCGCTTAACGAATAATTTTTTTTAGTTTATCAATATTGACCAATAACTTTTTTTTTTTAAATAAATTTTCAAATTTTAGTGCATTATAATTTGGATTATGTCATTTTGTCTGTAATTATTACTACATTCTAATTTATTTAGCTATTACCGAACAATCGGTTATAGAAACCGCATCAATAAGATATTGTTACTAATTTTAGATTACCGAAATTGGTTGTGGTAATCAGAGATTCCCGTAAAATAAATTGATTTTTTTTTAGCGTAGTCAAGAAAGTTTTAACAGTCGACGAATTGCAAGTAGTTATTTTATAAAATTAATAATTTATAAATAAATTTTATGTTATTGTATACATTATTATTTTTAATATTCTTTTATTTAATTATCATTTTATATTAAATGTGAAGAACTATTTCTCCTTAAAATTTTGCATATAGTCACTTAGCCGTGAATGCCTGCTTGATGCCCCTCTGTGCTATGCATGGATTATCTGTTACAACTATTGAAGGACTAGGCAGCACAAGATTTAAGCTACATCCTATACAAGAGCGTATAGCAAAATCACATGGATCACAATGTGGTTTCTGTACTCCAGGTATAATTATGTCAATGTATTCCTTATTAAGAACAAAACCATTTCCATCTATCGAAGATATAGAAGTTGCTTTCCAAGGTGAGTTGCTAACTAAATGTGTAAATAATGGATATTTTCTTTTTTTTAGTTAATTACTTATGCAAAAGTAATGTTATACAACTTCGTGCAAATAAAACTATAATTAATACTTGTGTACATAAGTACGTTCAATAAATGTTAAGTAAGGAGGGTGTCATCCCCAATTTCTATTCTCCCTACATTGTTCATCTAGCGAATCAAATAATCCGATTATAATTTATAAAATATAATACTATTTAAAAAAATACGAGAACAGGATCCTTCATTAATATTCCGACTGTTTCTAGGCAAAAGTTAGGTTCGGGTTCAAGACCAAACATCCGCTTCATTTTTTAATATTCGCACGAGCAGAGACTCATGTTATAATTTATATGTGCTTTATAATTATTAAGTATACAGTTTTAAACGTAAAATTTCGTGCTCTTTCCAATTCCGCATAAAAATCTAGGTGTCCCCATTTGAAAATTGAAAGTTGACTCATAAATTACCCCTAAATTTGACCCCTAGATCAGAGCCAAGGTCATGGTCATATGTCCCCTTCGATATCCTGCAACTTTTGTTTTACTCATTTTTTGATCGGACGTGATCCCGAAAAGTTATTCAGGATGGTCACGTAAAATGGGACACCCTGTATTTATATGAGATATGCATATATATGGGATGGGCATCAAATTTTGAGTACACATTGGAAATGTTTTTCAGAAAACAGAAATAATTTTTAAGTACTGGAATCTATTTGCTCAAAAGTTATTCTAACCTCAAAAAGTGAAGTTTTTTTCAACACCAGTTGTGTTTACCGCTATTTTACTCAAAATCTATTAACTTTTACGAAAAAGTTGTGAAGTTGTGTTCTTCTTCATCCGGGACGATATATATATATATATATATAGGCTGAACTCCCCGACAGTAAACTCCGTCACGTTGAGGTGATGAGCTATCGACAATACTGGTAATCGTTTCTTTGTTTCTGACGATAGGTGATCCGTTCCGACCTTGTCCCTTTCCGACCTTGACCTCGTCCGTTTCCGCGCCCCAAGAGTCCTTATCCACCTCATCAATCAATTTTGTCCAGCTCTTATTTTTACTGTCGCTGGTCGTGCATCTCAGATGTCTACGCGCTGCTGGGTAATCTTCTATACCATTGAAGCCACGCAGAGCATTTTGTTGAAGTATGAAACATTTGCGTCGGAGACGCGTAATCTCTTCGTTTTACCAGTACACCGGTTCCTTGTCACGTCTCGTCCGTCTCTTCGGCATAGAAGCATCGCACAGTCGACCCATGAGTCCTGCCGTTCCCTTTGCTATCACTACCGGGTTCAGTTCTTGGTCCAGCTGTATTGTCAGTGTTTTCACGTCTAATTTTTAAAAATTCCATCCCACAAAAGATGCAAAACCACTAATATATGTCTGCGTCTTCTCCTGAAGATCAAAAATTATGTACTGATGGTCGCTGGCTGTATAGCCCGTCAACACCTACCATAGCTCGATTTTCTGGAGTAGTCCGTCCATTACAAATGGTAATACCGTAACAAGTTCTTATATACGTCGTCACCTGCCCAATATTCGCTACTGCTAGATCTAGCCTCGCGTTTATGTTCAACAGTAACCGTCCTCGTTTGTTCGTCATACTCCACCTGATTGCTTTCGCATTAACATCATTTGGTAAAACAATATCCTCCAAGAGATCCCACAGTGCTTCCTCGAGAACCGTCACCTTCTGTTCAAATTCCGCGTTTTTTGTTCAAACAAAATCAGCGCCCTTCCCTTGATCATTGATTCGCGACGCAGCTGGCTCGCGAATCCACTGCGCCACGGACCAGATGTCATAAACGAACCACGTAGGCGTTTCTCGATCTTTGTATTGTTTGCTAATAAAGATCATCTCAGCATTTATCTCCTTAACTAAATGAGGTAGCAGATTGTGAGCCAATCTGCTGCCATTCAGGTTGCCCTGAAGTACTATAGACATTACGTCCGTCCTATTCTCTGTTTTGACTTTGCCTCCGTCAAAGCGGCTCTAAATGCGGTACAGGACGCGCTACCCGGGATATGTACCGCTCCCTCGGTCCCCTGTTGCAAGCAGAGGAAACCGGCAGCCGCGCCCTTGCAGGCTCTGACCTTGTGGTCTTGCCTGCCGCACGTCCAGCAACAGTTATGGCTATCTGGTCCTTATACTCCTTATACAACAACAGATAAGCCCTATTTTCATAAATCCTTTATGTAACAGTGCCTTTGCATCGTTCTGTCCAAGTTCGCAGATAGTCATCCTGTGTCCTCGTCTATTTGGTGTTAGTATCGTGATCTTTCTATCTGCGTTTGGTCCCAGCTCTTTCTCTAGAGCCTCTAGGGCCTCTAAACTCTAGGGGTCAGGTCTTTGATAACTTCCTACTACCCAAAAGTCCGTCCTACTATGTTTGTTAGTTCGCCCGGGGTGTTTCCATTGGATTTTGTACAAATAAGCCGTCTTTTGTCTTCGTTATTCCCCTGATGTCTATTTTATTGTAGGGATCTTCGATCGTACGTAGCGTCCGTACTGCGTCCAAGAATGTCTTGCCGACCTGTGGGATGATCAGGAAAATTGAGGTGCTGGCTGTCCTTGCACATATGTCTGTATCAATTTGTTGCCCTGAAAAAGGGACTCCAGATGGTTAAGCAGGACATCCTTTGCAGCTTGCGCACTAGTTGCTTTTTCTTCTATCCTTACTCTTCTCGTGCTTTTTAAGTGTATCTTGTATTATGGGTCAGTACATATCCTAGCTAGGGCTCCATGACATGCATCGTCATATTCCCGGTGGGCCCCCATCACCGAGCACCATAGTGACCTTAACGGAACCCCCCGCAGCCCACGGCAGCGTCCCATTCGGGAACCATTCAGCACTGACATGTTAAGTTATGTTTGGGTGTATGTCAGAATAACGAATGTTACAGGTATAGCATACGTTTAAGAAAAGTGTGTCGTGTATGTTATTCCATTGATCGCGGCCATGTGTTCCAAAACCAGAAATATTGGATGTTGTATCCTACTGCCACTAATTTATCTGTTCGTTCCACTATACGCAACCTGTGGACGCGCCCGGTAGCTTGGAAAAAAGCCGTATCCTTCGGCCGAAGGTTCTCAGGATTATTATTGTTATTATTATTATTGTTGTTGTTGTTGTTGTTGTTGTTGTTGTTGTTGTTGTTGTTGTTGTTGTTGTTGTTGTTGTTACTATTATTATTATTTTTATAATCCCCATTGCAAAAGGTTAGGTGAGAAAAAAATATGGTCTTAAGAGCAGCAAATTATTTAAGTCCCATCGGAAAAAATTTACGTACAACAGGATTTTTATTCTTTCTAATCGTAGCGAATGGTTTCGTATAGAGACTCGTTCTGTAATCGTTGCGACGCTTTTACACGAAAAAGATGTTTCCCGTCTCTAAACAAATGTCTAATAAGTAAAAATAAAAAATGTGAAACCACAAAGTATCTTCAAAGCAAGTAAATATCATCAAAGCTTCTGTTTAATAAAAATATAAAGAAAAAAGAACTTATCTGATAAATAAAGTAGTAGATATGTGGAGGTATAGGCAAACTGTTGGGTCCTCCCACCCCTCCATCTCGGCTACACGCGACGCACAGTGGGGTAAAATCATAAAATTTGTGTCAAAATCGTAGAGCTTGAATAGGATTATGAATCTTGCGGCATTTAAAAGTTCATATAATTGTTAATGTAGGAAAAATAATGCTAATCCAAAAAAATGATTATTTAACCTTGATTTTCAAGGTCAAAATTTCAATTTTTCAGAAAAAAATCACTTTTTCTTATTTCTTGGCTACGAAATAATTTTTTTAAACATACTAAAGACAGTTTCCTATATATTTTGTTGCGAGAAATCCGAAAATGATTGGTAATCAAAATGGTCTTATAAAATTTTTCTCAAGATTTTGGAATCAGCTATTCATTACCATCAGGATCGGCAAAAATTTTGACCAGGACTCCATTAATGTGCTAAAATTTGACCTTGGTTATATCCCTCAAGGTCACTTGAAGGTCAATTTATTTTTTTAACGCGATTTTTGATCTCGGATTATTAAAGGGCACCAATTTTTATTTCCAAATATTATATATATATATATATATATGGGCTATTTCACGTCAAGTGGTACGATGAAAATTTTAAATCGCTCCAAAATTTGAGAACAGGCTGGAAATATCTTTAAGAAGATAGAAAAAAAATTTTAGGTGTTAAAAATAATTTGCTTAAGAGTTATTCCACCATAAAAAATGGAAATTTTTCAATTTTTTAGAAAAATTTCTATTTTCAAAGCCATTTATCTCAAAATCTATTAATTTTTTTGAAAATACATTACAAACAACTTTTGTTCAAAATAATCTTTAGAATTAATCTACCTGGGTTACAATTCTTAATTTTAAAATCTCGAAGAGATAGAACGACCGTAAATATTGAATATCAAAAAAAGGCGACCACGCCACGATCGATTTTGATCTAACACCGCTCAAAAGATCACATTTTTTGAGAGCTTTCGAATGGCGGTGGTTAGATTATTGGCCAAGACCGCTGTTGTAGGTTATGCCCTAAAATACATGAAAATTAGTGATTTTATGAGGTTTATGAGGCATAACTTACACCAGCGGTCTTGGCCAATAATCTAACCACCGCCATTCGAAAGCTCTCAAAAAATGTGATCTTTTGAGCGGTGTTAGATCAAAATCGATCGTGGCGTGGTCGCCTTTTTTTGATATTCAATATTTACGGTCGTTCTATCTCTTCGAGATTTTAAAATTAAGAATTGTAACCCAGGTAGATAAATTCTAAAGATTATTTTGAATAAAAGTTGTTTCTAATGTTTTTGAAAAAAAATTAATAGATTTTAAGATAATTGGCTTTAAAAATAGAAAATTTTCTAAAAAATTGAAAAATTTCCATTTTTTATGGTGGAATAACTCTTAAGCAATTTATTTTTGACACCTAAAATTTTTTTTCTATCTTCTTGAAGATATTTCCAGCCTGTTCTCAAATTTTGGAGCGATTTAAAATTTTCATCGTACCACTTGACGTGAAATAGCCCATATATATATATATATTAGATATTTAGATTACAAAACTAATTGGTGTCTAAGCTTAATAGAGCACCATTCCAATGACACAACAAAGGTAAATGAAGGATTTAAAATTTGGTATAAATAGTTTGTTTATTCTATGTATTGTAATGAAGAAATATTATACTTAATTATTGTTCAAATATACTCTAGTAACACAAGGATCCAATTTCCGATCATTTTTATATTTAAGCCAATAACAAAATTTGATTGACTGATATGTAGTTTTATATCGGAATGATAAATTGAAAATCAAAAAAATACAAATGATGGTAATGAATAGCTGATTCCAAAATCTTGAGAAACATATTTTAAGACAATTATGATTACCAATTTGCAATGGTTTAAAAAATTCTAATCCAATTTAATAGGTCATTTTCGGATTTCTCGCAACGAAATATATATGAAACTGTCTTTAGTATGTTTAAAAAAATTATTTCGTAGCCAAGAAATAAGGAAAAGTGATTTTTGTCTGAAAAATTGGAATTTTGACCTTGAAAATCAAGGTTAAATAATCATTTTTTTGGATTAGCATTATTTTTCCTACATTAACAATTATATGAACTTTTAAAT
Source organism: Theocolax elegans (assembly GCA_026168455.1). Lineage (NCBI taxonomy): Eukaryota > Metazoa > Arthropoda > Insecta > Hymenoptera > Cerocephalidae > Theocolax > Theocolax elegans. The sequence continues at coordinate 21,508,161 of CM047430.1, forward strand.
GCCGCAAGATTCATCATCCGATCTTTACCCTATTCAAAGTTCTACGATTTTGACACAAATTTTATTGTTTTACCCCACTATGCGACGTTGGGGTGGTATAACGTGACTCTCAGACCTCTCTCCGGCACTCATGTAGCATACGAATATTTAATGTAATATAAAGGATTAGGTTTTATGGTAGTGTTAAAATGAAAATTAACAGTGATTAATTTATATGATTCATTTTATTCAGCTGGTTAATAGTAGTATTATATAATTATACATGATAAGTAATACAATTATTTGATTTTTTTGTACCCACCAAGTTTAGGTGCAGAATATGCATCTTTTTTATTCTTCTTTTTTATCTAACAGTGTATGTATTCAGGAAAACTGTTCTTTAGGCCCATCTTGATCAAAGGTTAGAGTTAGGATGAGGTTTACAAGAAATGCGTCAGTTTATATGGAACTTTAGCTAAACCACTACAGCTCAAACACAACGGCTCTCAAATATTTATAAATCACTGGCAAGTCGTAGGCAAAAATTTCAACTAATATGAGTTTCAAATATCTGTACTTGTACATATCTTCGTTGTCGTCAACTATGTTTGCTGTGACGCAACCTTGTACACTCTGTTGAATAATATAGTTTAAACATCTTAAAATCCGTGGAAATACTTCGGGCAATCTCTTCCACTTCCTTGGCAAAATCACATCTCTAATATTCCAACATGTAATCGATGGTTCGATTAATTTTTCCAACATCATTCAACAACTCCATGTGTATATCTATTAAAATACTTTGAGTGCGAAGTCCCTCAAAAATTGATTGTCGCATTACCACAGCTGGTGGATTAGGATTGATTTTTTTCTTTTTACCTACTTCGTATTTAGTAAAAATCTGTTGATCATCTTCTTTTTCTTCTTCTTATATTACTTCGCTGTTGGCTGATGGTGGTTTTTCATTAATAATTATTGTCCTGTTACCATATGTTGACGTAACACTTAAATGGTGTTTTGCAAGAAAAATTTTACTAGGTCGTCCAAACTCTTAATAAAATGAATAACTGTTGCTCAAATAGGCTGATACGAAATCGTAATGCTTCTTTAAATTAACCTAACTATTTTCATTAAGCTTCTGCACGAAGGACCAGGGCTTATTTATTTAATAATTCGATTATAATAATAATTATGGTGTTCCAGACCGACACTAATTCTCTTAGTAAATACACTAATCCTAGTGAGCTTCGTCGAATAACATTCGACACGAAATTAACGACAAAGTTTAGTTTTTCTAAAATAAATTATAATGGGTTAGTTATATGTCTATCAACTGTTTATTAAAGTAACGATAACCATATGTAACGTATTCCACACATATTGCATATTATATTGCACGTACATTACTGTACGTGCCAGGTGCTATATCTGTGACTATGAATTATATGAATAAACGTAGGATTCTTTTAAAATAAGGAGAGAATACATAGCATTTGTGTCGACTTAGAAAACGTACAAATTCCAATTTTATTCTTTATATATTTATTACAATAGTTATATTTATTTACAAAAATTGGTAGTAATATAAACGCATGCATACACTTATACATAAATTTTCTTAGAAATATGCTCAAATTTATTACAAATTTTTTTATATGATTCTATAGCTAAAGCGTCATTTTTTTAGTATTAGATGTATTCATCGCTAAACATATGATACAAAAACATTGAACTGAATTGTCCACAACAATAATTTGTAATTTGAAGTTCCTTGGCATTGTAACGAAAATTCTTGCAATTGCTGCGAAGCCTTTCATATTGTTATTTTGATATCGGTATTTTTGTTGATATATATAATGAAATGAATATAATGACAACCATATAATGAAATCCTTCAGAAAATATTTCTCTGCAGACACTGATCTCGTATATCGTTACAATGTTAAGGGACTTAAGGGCGAATTGAAACAGAATGTATATAAAACTAATGAATGGAGATTAGTTCTAGATTCTTCTAAGCGAAGTCTGAAGGCTGTGCTATTGCATAACATAAATAAATATGCTTCAATAACCTTAACCCAATTCAGTAACCCTGAATAAAAATTACAGTAATATTGATTCGGTATTAAATAAAGAATGGAATAGTTTACTAGATCACCGTTCGAGCCCGGGTAGAATAATATCACGAATCAGCCATTAGTAAACCCACCCAAGTTTCTTCTTCTTCCTCTGTATATTGAACTTGGTTACATAAACAAATTACTAAAACTTTGAATAAAGCAGGTGAATGCTTCTCATACTTGGAACAAAATTTCCAGAAATAGCTGACATTAAATCAAAGGAAGGTATATTTGACGGTTCCTCAATCAGCACATTGTTAAAGGATGAAACTTTTTATACATGTGATGGACAATATACAAAAAGCAATACGGGGTAGTCGAAAACTTTTTATCCGCATGATTTGCCGAAAATCGTTGAACGCCGACCTGTAACAGCTGATAAGCATTTAGTACATTTTGCTAAATAGAAAAAGAAATAATATAACGAGTAATTCGTTATAATATATAGAGGTTTTTAAGGTCGTTAATTACAAATACACTATCAACATTTCAAAATTTAAAATAGCGGATCTAATATATTGCTCGTTGTATATTCAATCTACCATTTATTATTTTTATATCAGATTCCTTATTAGTGATCTCAAAAATCCTCATATTTTAAATTTTAAAACTTTGACTGCGGATTCATAATTAGTGCCCTGAAGAATTCCTATATGGCAAAAAACCCTATATCCGTACACATTGTAAATAATTTCATCTTATGGCTGCCATTTTGGAGCCACCATCTTGAGCTTGTGTAAAATAAAAAAAAACCATCTGAAAACTTGCACACTCCTACAACAATATCTATGACTTGAAAACTATTCCTAAAAGCGTTACCTGTTGTATATAATTTATTTAAAAAAAAATTATAATAATTTTGCATTTTTTTTGAAAAAAATTGTTTATAACTTTTAAAAAAAACCTTTGTACTAATTCTGATAGCGGAATTTAAAAGAAGAGAAAAAAAATACATTAGAAATGTGTTCATTAATTTATTAAATTCGTTTTTTATCATTACAGTTACCATTAAAAAACGTCTTAAAAAGGTCTCCACTTGGTTCGAAAAGGGTGAGTCGGAGTTTTGAATTTGATAAGAGTAGGATGAGAAATGGAAATTATATTTAGATTAATTAAGAGGGTAGGATAATAATGCAGGTATGGGTCGGAGGATGGGGTATACCAGAGGCGCCTGGAAAAAGAAGAGAATGATAAGACTAGCATTAGATAGGTTATATATGAAAGAGTGAGATTGATTGATTGAATGCTTGATTGGATTTCTTGGGGTATTAACACCGTTAGCGCTACGGAATAAGAAAAATTAAATACATTATAGTAACAATATACATTCTTTAAAATGCAGTGACAGAAATAATAAAATACTTTAACAGAGTAAAATCGTAACTTTTATAACTTGCGCAAACTATAACTATAAATTATAACTGCGGTAATAATAATAATATTAACAATAACAAAACATAAAAATAAATATCATAAATATTCTTTTATTTTTTTTTTATTCTTGATTTGTGCTCTCTTTTTCCTGGCACTTCCTACCGTTTATCCCCTGGGGGACTTTAACGGTGCCCACCTACCACCTATGTGTGGGTGCTTTATCCCTCCCTTAAAACCCCACCATCTCGCATTCGCCCGGGGTTATGCCCGTGGATGAGGGAAACCTATGAAGCAGGGAAAACCTCACCCGAGATGGCCGGTGTATTCGAAACATTCTTTTTGGGTGTCAAAGTCACATTGCGTAGGCCTTGACACCGAAACCGAATGTTTCACATCTCCCGCTCACGTTGTGAAGTGTGAAAAAACACCTAACCTGCCACGAAAGCCAAACCCATCCAGTGCTGCTTAACTTCCGTAACCGGCCGAGGTGCGTCTCCGCCACTCCGCCACCGTGTCGCTTATAAATATCATAAATAATTAACAAATAAATAAATAAGTAAAAAATAATAGTTCACAATTATAAAATAAATGAAAACATAAATGAATAAATAAATACGAAGAAAAACATAAACATAAGTGAATACGAATAGTGATAGAAGTGGAAACATAACCTAAATTCGGATTTGAATAAGTCTAACTAAGGTGAGAGACTGCCGGGCATCTTATGCCTTCCCTTTCGACATTAACAAACCAAGCTGCTTAGTCGAGTCTAAACAGATGAAATGAGGATTTTTTAAATGATAGTAGGAAAGAATGATCAAAGGCGGGAAGGCAGATAGGAGACGTAGGTGAATGACGAGAGGAGGTGTGAGGATTGTATGAATATATATGTTATGGGTATATTTTATGGGTATATTTTACCCCCCACGCCTCTTAGGCAGACATTAGGCAGCCTTTGTAGTTTTAAAATCCTGGTTTCATCGACATCCTTGTAGGCCACACATGCATAGTCAAAATGTGGAAAGATTAAAAGTTTTATCATGCTTTTCCGATGCTTCCAGGAAAGTGATCTTTTGTAATAACACAGTAAGTGCAAGACCAGATGTACCCTTTACATGATCGATAAAACCTGTCTGAACCATTTGAAGATAGAAGTTATCCAGACTCAAAGCGATTTATCTTCATTTTCATAAATTAAGTGTTTTAAATCGACACTGACTTTCGGGGCAGTGCTTAGATCAATACATGAAATGAAAGCCTGACTGTCCAAAATCATTACTTTTGCCTCTCCTGCGGTTTTTATCCGCCCAAGAAGCAATTGCGTTAGCATCTTGGGTTATGTGGTGTACTCTCGATTTATAATTTGTATGGAAAATGAGTGATAAACCTGAGCATCATTTGTACACAATATTAATATTATGACCTCAGGTAAATCATTTAACAGTTGAGAATAAGATCGGACCAAGGACACTGCCTATAGGTAGGCCCACGTTAACCCCAAACTAGTCTGACAGCCCACCGACCTCGTCCACGCTCATTTGTGTGCAGTCCACAAGATACTGATAAAACCAGTTAAGTACCGTATCGAAGTAGCCAACTTTTTCCAGCTTTTCGATAAGGGAACCACGTGGCACAGTGGAAGATTTGGGTGGAAGATTTAGAAAGTGGATGTGGGTGAATGAGTCTGGGTATTCGTGTTACATGTAAATAAAAGTTTAGATGGGAGGTTTAGAAAGACGATGTGTGAGTGTTAGTGCGGATATGGGTGGTTATTAGTATTATGTATATATACACATATAAATAGTCACGATGCACCGACTGGGACTGGGAAGGAAAAGGGAGGCTCACACGAAGCTTACCCGCTGCCGCATCACTGCCCGGAGCCGCCTCGATCCTCTCTCCTTGACGACGTCAACCACGGTGACTGATAACCGCTCCTCATACAGCTCCAGGTAAATGCCTTGTAGCAAAGCTGTAGCCAATCAAACAATCGAATTTTTTGAAAAAATTGACTTTTTGGCCATTTTTATCACTTAATAACTCAAAATCTAACAATTTTTTCTTATATACATTAAATTTGAAAAAGTTTATTAATTTCAAGAAGAATTAGTTGAAATATTTATATTATTTTAAAACTTTGAATATGGTTATAATCAATAAAAACCTTTATAGTAAAAAAAAGGGTTGTACGATCAAAAATATTTTATCCATCCAAAAATCTAATCCATCGATGATTAATTACCTTCAAAATAATGCAAAGTTTGAGTGCGGCAGAGCATTTCAGACAAAGTTATGGTGTTTTCAGGCAAATTTCTTAAAAAAAGAGAGCGAATGCATTTTATGAAAAAAGCAGACTAACCGTATACTTGCATTCAAACAATATGAAACTATTATTCCTTAATATTACTAAAATATACTATTTATTGTTAGTTACTGATACTTTTAGTTATACTTGTTATATAATTGGATTTATTGGAATTATAAAAAGTTTCAGGTATTTATCCAAGTATATAACAGGTATAACTGCTTATACCGACTGTTTTGTGTTTGTAAGCAACTTAGAGATTAAAAAGGTCTAAAAATTTAGCTACACTCTATTCAAATAGTTTTTTTACTGATTCCATACATTAAAACAAAATTCTATTTTTTAACTGGATCACTTCACATGGAATCTCCCATATATATATAGCTTTATTTCCAATGCTAATTTCTTCGAACAAAATTTCAGTATATCTAGTGATGGAGAAAAAAGAAAGATTGTAGCTGTTCTACTAACTATGGTTGAACGCCGAATGACCGCCTTTTTCTCCTTCGTCCTCGATTATCTCTCGAAAAATCCGATTCGGGGCGCTGAAGTCCTTCTTCCTTATTTATTTAACCAATCGGTTTATTCCTTTTTCTCAATCAGCTAACCGATCTTCATTCCGCAGTGCCACCTATTTCGCTCCTCGTCGATGAATATCGGAAAGTCCGACGGAATAGAATTGCAAATTCCTATTCCGCATGGTCAAGCGCCTCCACCTTTGCAGTCTACTATCTTCTTTCTCCCTCTTACTTACGCGCGCACGTATATGCGAGTCATTCCGTAGTTCGTTCGTTCCCCCCGCCGGCGCGCCTTTCATCCAACTCGCCTGCTTACGCGCATGGGCAGAGCGCCCCCACCGCGTTGACCAAAACTTGCATGAAGACAACATGTCTGCCGTATTCGCGCGGGGGAGCGTATTGTTTACGTATAATTATACGTAAAGTGAGCGGTAATGTTAGCAGAGACACTATCGGAGATTCCGATCGGAGAGCACAGAGGACCTCGAGACTCCTGGCTGACGTTGGACCTCCCCGGCATCACCGACGACGCCTTCGAGTGTTCGTGTGACGACAGGTTGGACGGCAACAATTTCCTTCTCCATAAGGTAAATAATAATTAAACCATAATATAGACCTCTACCTTTAATAACAACCTTCTGTTAAACAGGAGGGATTAAATTTCTTAACCCTGGTAGCGAGGATAACCCGGACCGAGCTACTCAACAGTTTGTTTACATACGACCTAACCTCTCCTGTCATACTTACAGTGTACACACATCTTTGCTCTTTTCTATCCTTTATTTCCTACCTTTACCTTTATACAACCTAATCCTTAAATTAACCATCATTTTATTTATTATAAACTTTAATACTAATAACATTTTCTTTCCTTTTCAGGTACTGAACGAGTCACCATGGTGAGGAGGCAACAAGGATGGAGCTCGCCCCAGGTTCACAGGGGACTTATGCACCGTACCTCACCACAGCGAGTCCTGCAGAACCTTAGGGAGTCAACCACGCACAAACAAGACAGAAGGTCTTGTTTGTGCCCAGGTAAGCGGTTCCAGTTTTAGTATAAGGGTATATAAAATCATTTGTTATCCGCTCTTCCAATACATATTAATCTTTTATATTTCTTTTTCAGGTTCAAACATGGACTACAATGTAAGGAAAACTTTCCCCTTTAAATAAGCATTGAGCTTTAATTTTTTTCTTCTCCCCCTGTGAGGTTTCTACCTCACAACGTATACGATTCCTTTTTGAGTAAAAAATTTATCACTAATTCATTATTTTTTCTGACTTTCGAACGCCATTTTGGATATCCCAAGTTGAATCGCGACATTCATATAGGTACAGTTTTGAAGGAAAAATAGTATGTTCACGATTTCTGGGGGTTCTAGAGCTCTGGTTCATCGGATTCCACGTGCAAATTTTGAATTATTAACAACAAATTGGAAAAATTCCACGAGTCTTTTGTTTACAGAGCAAAAATGAGACTCGAAAAAGCTTTTTTTCGGAATTTCCATCACGGATTATGGAACATCTTGAAAAAGTCTATCGGATACCGTAGTTTTCATTACTCGTAGTTAATGGGTTAAGTATCTATTTTTATAGATGAAATATATATATAATATCATAATACTGCTAAACTGTTTGAAATAATGTAAAAGAAGTATGTAAAATAATAATTAACAAATTTGAACGATGAAATAAATATTTGTAGTATGGTTTATAAAATTCGCTATAAGAAATAACGAAAAATTAATCGAAATAATGTTTATAATTGAAAAAAAAGTATGATATCTAATGTTAAGAGAAATAATAAGATAATAATAAAATGGATCAACAACGAGGGCGTCGTTTTTAAAAACAGGAAGGGGAGTTGTCGCGTCCCGATGAAAATTATATTATTATTTATCGTAAAAAGTACTTCCTAATATAGAAAAAAATTATGGCGTAGATGACGAACGAAGTAAAGTTGATACAAAATGATTCTAAGTAAATGCAGTAACAAAAAGCCTAATTTATATAGCTAAGAGACAGAGTAATTTACAAACATTTTAAATGCAAAAGAGGCTGGTACCATGATTTTAAAATATTATTTAAAGCCAATACGCACATAAGCGGAATTGCCGATTGTGAGATCAAAATGTAGGTGTTGCGCAAAAGTTTCTGTATATTGAACTATAATATCAAAGCTCGGAAGAAAGCTGATGATGAGCGACATGGACTAGACGCGCGCATTAGAAGTACCCAGTAATTTAAGTAGCCAAGATAAAGAGCCCGATTTTTCGTAATGTCGGAGTGATGAAAGGGGGATAATAAATTCTCCGTATTAAATACGACGAGATACAGAAAATGCATGGGATTCGATCATTTTATGGTCACACACATCTAATGGTTCGATCGGGTGTCAGAAAAGAAAAATGGAGATCTTAAATTACTCAATTTCCATCTAAATAAAGCGTAAGACAAGGAAAGATGCATAGATTTTTAGGCTATATAAAGTGTAACGTGGTATTTCGTCCTAATACCAGTTACAATATTTATTTAATTTAATACAGGGACGACGGCCCCGAAGAACGCGTCTTTGTCGTCGCCGTGGGTTAATAGTTAACTCGTCGGGACACGCTAGCGGAGATAGGACGATCTCCTACGTACCAACACACGTGGCGGGAAACTCGGGAATCGGAAGGTTGTTTGCGGGTTAATTTATAATCAAAATAATAACACGATCGTTATATTGAAATGAAATAAATAAGTGTTTATTTAATTATTTACACGGAGGTGCCCGACAATAACAACGGGGCGTTCTCCCGGTCGCGTGGTATATACGCGGCAAGCAGGGGCTGCCCCCATGCTCGCCCCGCGCAATACCTAATCGGTTTCGGTAGCACCGGTATGCTACCGAACAAACATACGTGCACACACACACAACACGCTCTAAATATATACCGACTGACGTCGGGTACTTACCGAGCTGGGTTGTCCATAGGCCCTGGTGTGCGTCGGCGTGCCGACGTCTGCTGGCCGGTGGAGTCGGCCCGGTTTCCCGTCGTCCTCGACGGTAGCCTGCAGGTGCGGCCTGATGCCGCGGCGATTCGCCTACCTCAGGGAACACTCAACCCGAGGTATTTGGTCCTTCGCACTGCACTCACACGAACTCACGAGCACTCGCGTACGGCTTCCCGGAGCACAGACGAACCGGTCCGGTACTTCCCGTGGCGCGCGAAACTAAACGTGACGATGTGTTAATAAGATGCTGTCGCGGTCAAGACCGCCAGCGTACTGAGCTTTTCGAGAATTGTCGCATTCCCGAAAAGTACCTAACACACACACAATAACAATTGTATATACGGATGCTCGCATACATCCTCGGTCGTCGACTTAAACATGCGTGTTTCGTGGCCTTGAAGAGGCAACGCACGAAACAATAACAACGTGCGAGATTTTAAGATACAATATTCTATGTACATACGAAATAATATAATACATTAAGTATTATTTATTTCATTGCAACGACGTCTCGTCGTAAAAGATAACTCAAGTAGGACACAGCTACTCCCAGTCTTTTAGTCTAAAGCTTCCGTAAAGTGAAGCTTCGCTAGTCAATTATTTGATTTTTATTTAAGGGCGATTCTCTGCTACACGGACATTAAAAAATATACGTTTGAAGTTGAGAGAGATCTTGTATTCGGGCACCGAGACGCACCGCTTGTATCTATGAGCGTTACTTAAGGAACTACGGCTTTAACATCTTGCAAACATCGAGCTCCGTACGCATACGCATCTAACGTCGGCGTCCGCAAATCTAGCTGGACATCACCAAGCCGTTTGATATCGCAACCTACGTCCGAGGCAGCCCTTCGTTCCTTACCCCATATATATACACTTATATATCTATATACATTTGGGTACTTAAGGTATATTCTTTTTTGCTATCTATACGCTTTTGTAATATTCGTAAATGCAAACCTGAATTTCCTATTATTTCAATTACTAAACCAACCACTTTTTATTTACAATAATTATTGTTTTGAACTGTAATTTATTTATAATAATTCTTCTTTTGCATCGCATTTTATTTACAATATTTATTGTTTGAATTGCAATTTATTGACAATAATTGATATTTTAAACAACGTTTATTTATAACAATTTTTAATTTATACTGCATTTATTGATTAAAATTCTTATTTTGTATATTAAATAGTGATGGTTGTAATAAAATAATATTATACTAATAATAATAATAATAGTAATAATAATATACGTATATTTTATTCGCTAAACAAGATAATTTGTTAACGTGCAATTGTTTATAAAATATTGTAATGTGATGTGTGCATTGTTCATTAAAAGCTAGAAGAATTCAGTTACATAAGTTCATTTAAAACAAATTAATTATATAATTATGTTGAGGGTAGAGTATGGTCGAAAATTTAAAAAAAATCAATTTATTTTTATTTTATAAACAAGTTCTAAATGTTACGTAGCATGTGCATAAATAATGTTTAATATTATAAAACTTATGTGTCTACCTAATTTCAGCATTAGATAATCTTCAGTTAATGCAATAGGTCGTGTATCTTAAACTTTAAATCTAAATAATTCAAAAACTATTTCTTATACCATAATTTTGCACACATCTTAAGGTATGTATGAATTATAAAGTTACACAGCCTTTTTTGTTTAGAATTAAATGTAACATTTTTATTAATATTTTGTAACGGAGTACGATCTCTCGCGTAGGTAGGGGTAAAAGAATCGGTTGCTACGGCACTGCCTAGTTATACTCCCTAGGGGGTGCCACGAAAGTGCGCGACGGATTCAAATCAGTGAACCCCGCGCACGACCTACCGTTGCGATGTTCGTTAACAACCGCGAGATCACTTGCCGATCTCGCGTCTTTGTACAGCTAAAACGTCGTGAGCTGAAAAGGACCGTGCATAAAATGAATAAATAAAGTCAAAGCTCCATCTCTTCTAGGTGTGCCTCGATTTGAGCTGCATTTTGGGTGTGAATCCACCCGTCCAGCTGTACTATAATGTCCTCGTCTCGTTGGGCCAAACAGACGGCGTTTCGGTCGTCCATTGCGCTTATTTAATTATCGCGGATAACTTAAAATAAAAAAAAATCTCTATTTTTGGTGCGCTGTTGCCTGGCGTGCGTAAGGTTATTCTATTTTAATTTGCGTAGCAGCAAAGAAAAATTAAAATTATTGGGCCAAGGGTTGAAGGAATTGTCTTTTCCCTAAAATTTATGGCCACTCACTTTAATATGCTATCCGCAAATACTCTTCTAGCTTTTCGGACAGGTTCTCTTGGTGAAATCTATTATCACTCACTAGAGAACTACCAAAGAAAACCGAGGACAATTTAAACTTTACTGACTTAATTTAAAAAATTAACAATATGCAAGATTTCTCTTATCTACTCATTAATTTAAATTGTTAACCTAGCTCGAGGTCTATCGTCACTAAATCTTCTTAAATTAATGAATTTAAATAAATTAAGTAACTTAATCACAAACAAATTAATATCTTATCGTTATTTAAATTATATAAACCGCATGCATGACCTCACTTACAGTCGCATAAACATGGGTTTGTTATCCTAACCGATAAATGCTAGGACGTCGGGCCAGGTTATGTCCCTCCTAAAAGTTTCAATTCTAACAGGTTCGAGTTTGTAACCTTGCGCAGGCTTTACAATTCAATTTATTGAAATTCAAGTCAATTATTTATGAATAATTATCTCAATCCGACGAAAACGAGATGATTTGAGAGAGAGAGGGAGGTGGAAATTAATTTAAGTAAGTCGCGGGGTCGACCTCACGTTGTGATAATTGTCCGCAAATACCATGGCGGTTTTTCAGATTTTACTACCCACTTGGTAGTAAAATCTTTATTCTTGTTAAATTTTCTTATTTCTAAATAAATAAATAATTCGTAAGATTAATTATCACTTCTCTGTGATAATTATCCGGCGTAATCCCTAATCCACACGTATTTGGGTACCAGTTGTAACGGGGTACGATCTCTCGCGTAGGTAGGGGTAAATGAATCGGTTACTACGGCACTGCCTAGTTATACTCCCAAGGCGGTGCCCTGAAAGAGCGCGGCGGATCCAAATCAGTGAACCCCGCGCACGACATACCGTTGCGATGTCCGTTAACAACCGCGAGATCACTTGCCGATCTCGCGTCTTTGTACAGCTGAAACTTTGTGAGCTGAAAAGGACCTCTTGAAATGGAGAGGGCGGTATTCGGGATAACGGGAATAACGTACGCCGGTAATCAATGATTAAACTTGTACTCGAATATTGATTACACCTGAACTTTATTTACTTAAAAGAAATATAAACTTAGATTATTAAAGAATAACAAAAAGAAACAATGAAATCACAAAGGTCGTATATAGGCCGCGTGAGGTCTCGCGACGAGGTGTAACCACCGGGGTTACTCGCACTTTCTCTCTCTAGTACGCGTACGCGGTCGCCCGTTAGCTTCCTCGCCGTCGCGCGCGGGCGAGATCGACCGATCCCTAGCTTAAAGATATAGCCGTAAAGAGAGAGTCTTAAAAGAAATTCAAAAATTTATTACAAATATCATAAACAGCAACCCTAATAAGAACAAAATATTGAATCAGGTAATTTCTATTAGGTGCAGGTAATACAAACAAGTTTAATTATTTTACTCACACACGAGTTTAAAAATTCACAATTTTTAGCGATTTTTCAAGGTTTTTCATATTTTTCTCTGAATTTTGGGATGTACGAGAAATACTAACACTATATTCGGTTTCTGGCAGATCAAAATACGTAAGGATTAGTAAGTCTTGTTAAAAGTACTGCTAACTTTTTTTTGTGTGGCGGTGTTTTGGTGCTTGTAGATGCAATGTAATTATATAGAGTCTTGGTGTGTGTGAGTCACAAGACACTATTTTAAACATTAACTATTTACACTTATGAGCGATTTAAATAATTAATTTTGATTTAGTGTGAGTGTTCGGTGTATGTTTTGTCACAAGTTTAACCAATAAAACTTACTTGTTTGGTTCTTTTAAGGAATAAAATTTTACTAAAATAAAATCCTTCGGATTTTGATTAGTGAAATAATTTTTTCAACACTGGCGTGCGGAAAGTTCAATTTTCGAAGTGATGTGTAGGATGCTGTGAAAATAAACAATCCCCTTCGTGTTTTGAAATAAGATTCGTTTCTGCACGCGATGTATTGAAAGTCGCTGGCGACACAATTATCTATATTGTTACAATAAATATGAGTGCTAAAACTAAAGATTAATTGATTCATTCATTATTATAATTTACGAGTATTTTTCTTTAAAACGTATGTGAATTTTCTAATTAGAAAATATAATTGTACTGTTTGTTTGTGCATACGCAGGTACTTCTTTTTGTTTTTAAATAAATTAATAACTAACTGTGTGTACTCAAATTATTGTGTTTTATTATTTCTTATTATAATTACATAATGTTTTTTTTTATATAGATGATCAGCGCCGCCCCTGGCCATCAGTCACTCGCTACGCTCGTGCCTGCAAATGCCGGCAGGCGCTGATCAATATTTTCTCTCTCGCTGTCTCTTTCTCTCCGTCTCTCTCTCTAGCTCTCTTTATATTTTTTTGTTCAACTTTCCGCAACTTGTGTTGAAAAGTAGTATACGTAATGTACTATTTTGGTACACTGGCCGGAGCAAATTTACAATTTATTGTAAAAAAACCCACATCAATTTTTTTACTCGTTGTAATAATTATTTTTTGATCGACTGTGCGTTAAGTCGGTGCATGAAGTTGAAAAATCCGTGTGTGAAGTGAATATTATTTCATACTTTTCGTGAAGTAATTAGACGTTCGTAAAGTGAAATCTCAACTTCATGCACCAACATCACGTACGGTCGATAAAAAAAAAGCGTATGCAACTCGTGTGTGATATTTTTCTTCACTCGTTTGCTACTATCGCTTCTCGTGAAGAAAAATACAGTTCACACAATTGTTACATAATATACTATTATTGTGGTTAGTATAATAAAATAATTTCCTATTGAGAATTGGATACTTCCAAAGTATATAAAACACTAGAAGTTTCTTCTGAAATCCCGGTTGAGAATACTTCTCCCGACGTAACGCGTGAGTTGCTAGTAAAAAGAATAATGGCTAGCAGCTATGAAGCCCAAATGGCCCAGCTTATGCATGAGTCACGCGTAGATAGAGACATACCTCGGGAAACGAAGAAACTTCCGATTGAAGCAGTATATGCCCAATTGGAACATTTAAGTTTAAACGCAAATGGCGTGGAGGCAGAGTGCCGCAAATGTCTTTCGCATTACTGTATTAGATGTGTAGACATCAATCTGGCAATCCTATGTTTCGATGATGGTAGTAAATCCCATGAACCAAAGCACTAATTTCGTCGGCATGTGTTTCATATGCCAAAAAGTACGCACAACCGATGCGAAAACATTGGGCACTCTGCTGAGGAGTGCTCTACTGAATTGGTAGAAAAGGAGTGCCAGCTGTGTGGAGTCAATCGCGTTGCAGTCCAAACATGTCCTAACTGCGTCAGGTTTCTCCAAAACGTGGGAAACCTAAACGCAGGCCACCCGAGCTGCCCTGAGCGCCCTGCACTGCAGTAAGTAAACCGCGTGGTTTATAAGGACAAGAGTTTAAGCTTGGAAAACCCTCTAAACTGTTTAAGAAATCTAGCAAATCATTTGCAAACTTCTGTAAAGTCTTTAACGGAGATCAAACTTCCACTCAGACCGAATCCTAATGATCCTAAACGTGCTAGGGAGTCGACGGAAAAGTTCTTCGAACACAACCTGTCTATCCCGCACCAGTTTTGCAAGGTAAAACAGAAGGGAGCCCTATTAGACCAATAGAAGCGTTAGACTAATGATTGGGCTTGGTGGGGCAGGTAGTTGTCGATGGAGTGTATAAGATGAACCATACAAACTCGTTATCGAGGAGTACAGTTTAGGGGGAAACGGGACAGGCGCCGTATCAAATACATCCATTGTGACGCACAACGCATCGACCCCTAAGGACAATAGTCAAACTGATCGAATGATTGCTGGGATCTAATCGGATAACCGGTTATTCTATTTGGTACGATTCGGTGGAAAAGACTTTAAAGCACTTTTCAAAAAGTCAAAGGTGTGGGTGACCAAGCTCTTAAAGTCCTCGGCCTTATCGTCATTCTATTCTGCGTAGAAAGCCTTGATAGCATTATCTAACTGAGAATTGTAGAGAATATTAAGCATTCTATTATTCTCGGTATGGATTTTCTACAACATTGGAATGTAGAAGTCAAACTAGGTGAAACTATCTAGCGTATTGGACATATTGATTGGAGACAATTCGCCAGAGATACAGTTCATGACATTGATTCGAGGATTTCCGCTGAATATGCTGATATAATTGACATACAAAACGATCAGCGGAAACAAGTCAAAGAGTTAGTTGAATGCTCTTGGGAGACGTCCACGGCTTTACGACGTTAACGGAGCATCATATAAAGGTTGGGCCTGGTGCAAGACCGGTCCGCCATAAGGTAAGACGCATGTCTCCCAAGGTCCTCGAATTTGCCCATAGTGAGGTCAAAAAGATGTTTGAGAAGGGGATTATTGAACCTAGTGCGAGTGTCATCGTCCGCAAGGACGGAGGAAGCTATCGATTTCGTATCGATTTTCGAGACCATAATGCAGTCACAAAACATGATTATTGTCTAATTTTCAATATGGATACTATATTGGACAAGCTGCATAATGCAAAGTATGTATCGAAAATTTATCTGGAGAAAGCATACTTCCAAATATTAATAGCTGAGACGAGCCGACATTATACTGCATTTAATGTACTATGGTCGAGGCTCTAACAGTTTACGAGAATGCCTTTAGGCTTCATGAATGCTTCTATGACCTTTGCATGGCTTATAGATGCAGTTTTTGGGCCTAAGGTGGAATCTCACATATATTGGGTTACTTAGACCACTTGATCTTCATTACCGAAACTTTTGAGGACCATCTAAAATGGCTCGAATACGTTCTAAGGGTGTTGAACGACGCTGGGCTCGAATTGAGTCCAGGAAAGTGTGAGTTTTGTTAATCCAGCGTAACGTTCCTTGGGTACAAATTGGATGCAAACGGCTTACGCCCTGATGAGGAACAAGTCGCCCTAATCCTTAATTACCCTACTCCTCATAATGCCAAACAGCTGAGATCCTTTCTCTAGATGGTAGGCTGGTATTCTCGATTCATCAATTGAGAAGCTGACATTAAGGCTCCCCTTACCAAGTGGCTGTGTAAAGACCAGGCTTGGGATTGGCGCGAGAACAAGGAAGAGACGTTTCATCAAATTAGAGTTGCGTTAGCTGAGGCGCCTGGACTAGCCCGTCATGACCTCTCTAAACCATTTCCCGTGCGATGTTGAAGCAGCTAGATGGTGAGGGTTTCGAGCATCCTGTCTATGTTAGCCGACTTCTAAATTGTGCTGAACGTAATTACATGACAACGGAAAAGAAATGCTTGGCCCTCATATGGGCTATCAAGAGATTGAGACCATATATTGAGGCCTATCGATTTACGGCTGTGGATACTTGAAATGCAGCATCGGGACTTTCAAATTCTGCATAAGAAAGGAGCTTGGAACTACGTCCCAGACGCGCTTTCTCGTGATGTCAACACAGAGATCGACGAAGAAGAGATTGTCTTGTTCGAAGTAATAATGGATGCATGTGTGCACATACCCTCAAAGATTTCCGGAATGGAAAATTGTAAATGATATGCTATATCGTTTTACAAGCGAGAAATTCCTGGATTCTGTAACAAAACGAGAAGCAGTCTGGCATATTATGCTACCATTTATTGGTCATATGGGAATCGCTAAAACTTAGAAACGCGTTGCAAGTGATTGCTATTCACCCAGGCATCTAAAACGATACATGCCAATTTGTCTTACGGTGTCTGATATGTCTGAACTATAAGTCGTCTCAAGCAGGTCCTAAAGGCTTTATGGTTTACATTTTTCCGTACGCTTTCCTAAGTTGCGAAAGGCATATCAACTAAACTGGTACCAAAATATATCGGAACCTTTAAAGTGAAAGAAGTTCTGTCTTCAGTAGTTTTAAGACTCAAACATTCTTGTAAAATGAACTGAGGTACACATATTTGATGGAGAATAGAATATGTACCACCTCGGGTTACCATGTAAAGCGGTAGGAAAGGCGTATCGACGTACGTGAGAATAGTCAGCAAAGGCTTGGTCTTGTAAATACATGACACGTCAACATCATATGGAGCACGAAGTACCATTGAAGCAATCTCCATTCGAAGAAAATAAGCGAAGCGAATAGCACGCGGTCGTGTATAGATTATGCCTTTCTTTTGAGTCGGCCTTCTCGAGGGAAGTAGAGTCTAGTAGGGGGAACGTTGTGACGGAAATCGTCACACAATTTATTCACGACGAACAGAGTATTTAAATTCTCGATAATTTTAAGCCGTCGGAGCCTTTGGTATATCAAGGCCAACCAACGGTTCTCGTTCATTTCATTATAAGTGCACAATTACGCGCACGCCAATACGTAGGGATACGAGTGCGAGAGTGTACGTGTGTGTTTTCCCACTCTCATCCCCTCATGTTGTCCTTGGAACAATTAAAGGTATCGCTATACCTACGCAGTCATCTCGAGCTACCTCACAGAACGGATTCACCTCTATGACACCGAGGATGGCGCGCACTCCTATAACGTCACCGGAGGCGTGCCGCAAGGTTCAGTCTTGGGACCTCTTTTTTGGGATTGTCAATGGTGGCTTTTGCGGATGATGTAGCATCGATGAGATAGAATATCTCGGAGATGTCTTTATCGCGGTAGTGGCTGCATGATTGAACACCCATGGGCTGTGTCTGGCGGCCGAAAAGACCGAGGCGGTACTTATCTCCAGAACGAAGCAAAGGAGGTACGCCACCTTTACTGTAAACGGTAAGCGTATAAGATCGGCGAACACGGTGAAATATCTAGGAGTCATCTTAGATGCGCTAACATTCAAGGAAAACCTACAGAGTGCAGGGTCGAAGCCGCAGGAGTGGCTAGAGATTTGTTGGGCATAATGCCCAATATCGGAGGGCCAAAGCAGTCACGTCGAGCCCTCTTAGCGACAGTGGTAAGTTCGGTAATTTTATATGGAGTCCCGATTTGGGAGGATGCCCTAAGTAGTAATCTAAGTTACGGTGCATCCTGTCGACAAGCCTGCAGAATAGCCGCACTAAGGGTGGCTCATGCTTATAGAACCGTGTCACATATAGCCCTCTCGGTGATCGCGGGAATTCCTGCCATCGATCTTTTGGCAATAAAGAGGGCTGATACGTACAGAAAAAGTCGGTATACCTTAGAAAACAGCAGCGAAGTAGTACGTGGTTGTAGCAGTTGGTGGTCAAACAGAACCATTGAACTGTGGCAGCAGAGATGGGATTCGGCAAGCGAAGGTCGCTGGATTCAGCCATCCCAGATGTCGCCAAGTGGACGGGTTGGAAACACGGATTCGTCACCTTATACCTGACCCAGGTGCTTACCGGGCATGGGTGTCTTCGCAGTATTCTGCACTGCATCCATATATACTTTTCGAAGGGGCCTTTGACACCAGAGGGCATTGTCATGTGCCTTCTTGGTGCGCAAGAAGGTTGGGATGCCGTAGTGACCTTCGCAGCATCCATTGTGGGGCGGCAGAACCATGTCAGAAAAGAAGAAGAGCGTACCAGGGGTGACATTAATAGGCACCCAACATGCACGAGACAGTGAGGTGATTGCCGATCACGAAAAGCCAAACGTGGCATGACTGCCCCTTTCGAAGTAATGCCTTACGGCGGTTTCCGAGGGGGGAAGATCAGTCGAGAGGAGGAGTACTACATACCCAGAATAGGATGTTCTCGTCAACCCAGGAACCGTCTTCAATTCAAGCCAATAACTTAATTAGAACACGCACGACAAACAAAAAAATTAATTAAGTCATGTACAACGATGTAACCAAGTCTGATTGGTTAAGAAGAACCAAAACTCCACCTCAAACCCTTGATATAAATAGGGATATCGCGCCGGGAGTCGGGGCTCTTGCACCTTAGTCTTTCCTTTAGTAAGGTAAATCTTGTATTCAACCTGTAAACTTAACGCGAAACAAAGCAAGAAAATCGAAAGTTATATGCTCAGTCTCATTAAATCGTTATACACCTGTCATTTCCTATCCCTTTAAATTCCGATTAGTCTATACCGCATTTATATTGTAGGAGAGCCGCTGCGCCTAAGTTCAACGATAGCGAGAGAGACAGCAGAGCAGTTGCAGCCACCGGTCAGCCGTAAATATCCCGTCTGATTAAGGTTGGTTATTTTCCTTATGTCGCCTTTGCTCATTGTTGCACCTTAGACTCACCCATGCACATATATTTCGGAAGGGTCTATGACCTTTTCTATAACGAGGGTAATTGCCACTCATCATGGACGCTATACGCGTACTAAAACGGGAAACCTCTATTTCAGTTTAAATTCATTTCATTTTATTTTTTACGTTACGTCTGCCCTAAGACGTAACATGTGGGGGCTCGTCCTAAAATTAAAGGATTAGAGCAATTGTCTTCCTTATTAGCACAGATCATGCGTACCAATGAAAAAGAGAATTCTCGAAATAAAGATGCGGCTTCAATTTTGCTTAATATGATGAACCCCTCGGGTCGACACCTTCCTTCGTTGAAAATTTTCATTAGTATAATTTGTTTTCCCTGTTTCCCCAAACAAACTCTTTTCTGGCGGTTTTATTACCTGACAGATATGTTTTACGACTTTCTCACCCTCTCATGCATCGACACTCATAGGGTTAGCGTTTTCCCGTTTTCTCGTTCAACAAACTGCTACGTTTTCTTATGACGTTAATCGTCGGGTCTTCATACCTTTCCTTTGTTTCGATCAATAATATGTTTTCTTCTACAAAATAATATAGACGTCTACAACTCTTAACATTCTTTTCGCATAATCAATTTTTGCACCTAATTGATAGAAATAATCAGTTCCCAGTAAACCATCTTCAATTATAGGCACGTAGTCATTTATTATGTGGAATTCAATGTCAAATTTTGGAAAATGGATGTTAACTTTGCCTAAGGTGTTAATGCTTTCTTCCGTGATTCCTTTTAATTCTAATACTAGCAACAAATACCTCGGTCGCTAACGCTCCCTCGGTCGATTTAAACTTTTGATTTATTTTGTTGTATCAATATTAATTATTAGGAAAACATTTAAACTATATGAAGTTATAAAGTTATTAGATTTAATTTTTCATTTTCAAAGTTTAGATAAATATAATAAATTAATACTAAGTAATAATAATCTTACTCATTTGTTAACATTTATTATTGTCTATTTTTTTAATGCACATAATTACAATGATAATTGGATTTTATTATTCTTCAAATAAAACACTCTTTGGTTTTATATTATTATTATTATTCTTATGGCATTGTCCAACCTTATTTCCTTTGTAATTATTATATGTGAAAAAATAAATAAAATTACAATTGTATGAATACAATAAAAAAAGATAATTAGGTAACCTTTAATTTATGCACATTTAGATTTTACATGTATATATGGGCAATTTCTCGTAAATTGATCATGTCAAAAAATAAAAATCATGAAAAATAGAAAATTTTATTAAATAAAAATTTAAAATAAAATATTATTTATAATTATTAATGATTGATTTTCACCTATCGATTGCTCAACATTTGGATGATAAAAGTTCTATATATATAAAAAAAAAATAAAATTAAAGTTAATTTATTATTTTTTAAATAAATTAAATATTAAAAATGTATAATAGAAAAAATTAAAGTTAAAGTTAAAGTTAAATAAAAATTAAATTCCATCAAAAACCTTTCTCCCTTTCTGTGACGTCAATCTATTTGTATGACGTAATTGTCGAAGTGACGATATTTTTTGATAAATCGATGTATCACATGTTTTTTGACGCACTGTTGGGGGTTAATGTTTTTAGTTGCTTTTTTAAAAGGGGTAAAATTTGAAGGGGAAAGGGGTGGTGGTATGGGGTGTACCCTGACCACCTAGACATCGTCTTCAGGAAGTGACAATTTTTTTTGCATATTCAAGCAGGGTGGCACACTACTTACCAGTAGACGATGTCCAGATGACCCGGAGGTCGCCCTGACCACCTGGACATCGTCTTCAGGAAGTGCCAATTTTTTTTGCATATTCAAGCAGGGTGGTACACTACTTACCAGTAGACGATGTCCAGATGACCCGGAGGTAAAAAAAATAAATCAACAACATAACATATCAAAAATTGAAGCAGCACCTTTAAAGCGTAGCGCTAATATTGCTAAGTTTTTAACAAAGCGTTAAAAATAAATTAATTAATAAAAAAAATCATATCTAAAGTGCACACTTAATTCAAATATTTACAAATATACATATAAGCAGCACCTTTAAAGAGTAGCGCTCAAAATTTTAAAATAAATCATCAATAGAACCATTCAAAAATTGAAGCAGCACCTTTAAAGCGTAGCGCTAATATTGCTAAGTTTTTAACAAAGCGTTAAAAATAAATTAATTAATAAAAAAAATCATATCTAAAGTGCACACTTAATTCAAATATTTACAAATATACATATAAGCAGCACCTTTAAAGAGTAGCACTCAAAATTTCAAAATAAATGAACAATATATATTGAACAAAATATATGAACTGAACAAAATATATGAACTGAACAAAATATATGAACAATATATGTCAGTCTCAAGCCTGTAATCGCAGAGGGAAAATGAAATTAAACAAAAAAATTATAAAACAAAAATATAATGTCACTTCCCGAGGACGATGTCCAGGTTGTCAGGATGACCTCCAGGTCAACTACCCATCCTCCATTAATTCCCTCACCTTACCCTATTTTAACTCTTTTTAAAAAACTCAAGTTCATGATAATGAGTCAATAAATGAAAATGCTACTTCTCATTTAAAAAAAAAATTAGATGTTATTGCAGAACTTAAGAGTAAACAAAAAAAAAATAAAAATAATATGTATGATGGTAAAATAGCAAATAATTATTTTAATGAATCTTTAATAATTGAAAATTATTTTGGTACAATGTTTGAAATTTGTAAATATTGCCATGCAAAACGTTTTTCATGTGAATACAATAAAAATAAATTATTTTCATGTTGTTATCAAATGGGTAAAGTAATGCTACCTGACAATCCTACATGGGTGAAAATCATCTAACGTGAACATTTGACGTTGTGATATGCAAGAAAACAAAATGAAAAAAATTATATATTTTTGGTTTCTCTGGACCAATTACAGTTTCTAGAGTACCTGTTTACAGTGGGCATACAGGATCAGTTGATTTACTCAACGTATTGAAGATTTTTAATTTTTACATTCCAGGGGAATTACATATATTTTGATATATAAAACATAAACATCTTGAATACATCCCTAATACAAAATCTCACGTGAGATCTCAAGTGAGATTTCATGCCAAAATCTCATGTGATATTTCAATTGGAGGTGTTTAAATTTGCTAAATAATAAAAAATCAATTTCTCACGTGAGATTTTGTAATAGGGATAGAAAGTTTTAATAAACATATTTTATGGAGTATACATTGAATATAACTATACCTATATAACTATACCTAATTGATAATAACAATAAAAAAATTAATTAACAAATTCTTCCATTTATAAAATATATGCAATGTTTCCATATAATCAATTTAACATAATTTTTATATTTGTAATATAAATTATATATTTTTATTATTTCTTTTAGTAGTGACTTCTTTTATCTTAAATAACAATTTTACTCTTTTTCTGAGTTTTATTTTCGTACGAGATCGACCCTAATTGATAATGTTCACATTGTGTATTCAAATTACATTCGTAACAACTTACTTCATTAAAATTAATTTTTTGGGGCTCACATCTACTCCATTTCCATTGATGGACTCGCATAGTTCCTTTGAATGGAGAAAACAATTGTTAAGAAAAAATGTTTATTTTTAGTCAAAACAGTAAAGCATGTAATGATCAGCATCGATTATTTGTTATAAAAGAAATTTGGACAGGGAATGTTACATGCCAGGGGAGATTACATAGATTGTTTTTTAAATTTTATTACGTTAACATTCAAAATTTCCACATCGGAATAATACTGTTTTTATGTAGTTACTTTATCTGAAATTTACTCTATGAATTGGTTTTAAAAAATTTATTAGTTTTCCAATTATACTCTACCAGAGGAATTACATTAAAAAAGGTAACCGCTGAATTACCACAAAAACATGCCCGTAATTTTTGCTTAACATCATGAAATATTAAAAATAAAATTTTTACCTCTAAAGTAAACCAAAAGTTAACAATTTCACCTGGTCAGAAAAATGTTTTATGTTTACAATTAATTTTAAAGACATTAATCATAACACAGCTATTATTAATAACAAGTTTGTTACAAAGTTCAGCAAGTTCAGTGCACTTCAAAAATCAGTAAATGTTCAGATTTTTAACTTGATTTTAATTGTGGTTATCAAAATGAACAATTAAGTTTTGAACCCGTTTTTGAAATAAAGAAATACGCCTATAATCGCACCAGTTAATATGCGATTATGGCCTTCTTACAGCCAGGGGACGTTACATTTCAAACTTTAAGCAACTTAAACTTGGCAATAAAATCAACTTTTATCAAGTTTCACGGCTGACTTACATTAAATTACATATATTGTACTTAGAATATATTATTCGTAATTTTATACATTATATAATGGGATATATTTCACTATTACACAATTGTGCACGTTAGATGATTTTCACCCACATATCCAAAAGAATTAAAAAATTTGGTTATAGGTAATTCGAAATATAGTACGAATTTTCGTCAAAACATAAGACAATATCGCGAACAATATCGCTGCAATATGAAGTGCTGTCTGGGTAGGAATGTATTTATTCCTTTATACCTAATGAGTATTTTCATAACCTTGCATTTTTTTAGAAAAGATTGTTTTGGAAACAAGATTGTACTCTATTCTCATTCAAGGGAAAAAAATTATAATTAATTAATTAATTATATTAATTTTTTACCTCCGGGTCATCTGGACATCGTCTACTGGTAAGTAGTGTACCACCCTGCTTGAATATGCAAAAAAAATTGGCACTTCCTGAAGACGATGTCCAGGTGGTCAGGGCGACCTCCGGGTCATCTGGACATCGTCTACTGGTAAGTAGTGTGCCACCCTGCTTGAATATGCAAAAAAAATTGTCACTTCCTGAAGACGATGTCTAGGTGGTCAGGGTACACCCCATACCACCACCCCTTTCCCCTTCAAATTTTACCCCTTTTAAAAAAGCAACTAAAAACATTAACCCCCAACAGTGCGTCAAAAAACATGTGATACATCGATTTATCAAAAAATATCGTCACTTCGACAATTACGTCATACAAATAGATTGACGTCACAGAAAGGGAGAAAGGTTTTTGATGGAAGCAGCTTAATATAATATAGAAGATTTCATTTTTATTAAGATTTCCGTCTTTTCGTATATTTCGTAATTTTAGTAAATTGGGACCTGTTCCTGAATCGAAAATAAGAATTATTTCCTCGTTGCTTCTCGGATTTTTAATTAATAATTGGCGACTTGCAATTTTTACTTAATCAAACATATCTTTTGATGATGTGGGTTCCTGATTTTCGTAGTTCGGACGCCATATGTACTCGGTCTCTCGTCTCGCGCCCTGTTATGGGAGACCATTTTTGTTTTCCGATCGCTTCTCCCGATTTCGATTATTAAATTCCCGTTTTCTATATTCTTCTAGAATATGGCCCTCTTTTTTACAGTATCGGCGTATCCTTTCTGTATTTGTATAATTTTGTTTTGGGAAAGTTGCATTTTGACGACGGACATATTGATTTTCTCGCTGCTTAAATTCATTAGTCCATTAGCTGGCCATTGTTGTAATCTGCGTGACTCTCGAGACTTCACCCAGTTATTCGTAGGCTGTCTTTCCCTGGTTTGGGGCTGTCTAATTTTTTCTAAATGCCAGCATTTCGGTGCCAGGTGGCTCTGTATACCGTAAAGTTGGCATTTATCGGCTTGTTTTGTGGTATTTTTTTCTGTTATGACTTAAATTGTCTAATTTAACTCTTCTACTTCATAGCACGCTACGATCTCTCTTAATTTCTATGGCTTCTGCATTTTCTAAAGATCGATTGAAATTATTAGTTAACCTTCTTTCTCTTCGAGCTGCTTCAGTTATTTCTTGGCCGATGGATCTAGCTCTGTCTGAAAAAACTACGACACTTTCTTCTCTTTTTTGTTTTACATTAGCTAATTCAACATGTAATTGATGATAAAATTTCGCAGACCCAAAAATACTTTACTAAAAAAAAAAAATTGCAATACCTTCAATCGAATCAAAACTTTTTTTTGATGCACTCTTCAATGTTTCTCCATATAATCTCATTTTAATTAATTTCGCGAGGTCTGGTTCATATTGTTCATGAATTTTGTTGCACGCTTTCCTACATCTATCAATAAATTGACTCAATGGATTATTTACTCCATTATATTTTGGAATTAATTTAAGTACGTCTTTAATAGAAAGGGACCTCACTTGTCCTTAGGTTGAGTTTGTTAAATACGAATTTAATCTTCGCAATCTCTCCGACACTACATTAATATTCTTGCTGTTATTTGGTAAAATTGGGGTGCTTCAAGTAAATCCGACAATATTATCCCGTTTAACAAATGCAGGTTTTATTTTTTGCATTTTTAAATGTTGTATTTTCTGCAGAAAAGTAGGTTGTATTATCGTATGTTAGTTCGGATTTAAAACCTATCTCAGTTACTTCTACGTTGTTCTTGTTTCTAAATTTCCGATAACATAATCAATTATTAATTTTGGATTGACTCTTTTTTCTATAAAATCGCCTAAGGCCTCAATTGAAAGAATTGTCTGGGGTTTTCAACACAAAAATCTGGGTTTATTTTAAGCGCCTGCTTAATGAGAAAGTGTATCTTGTAGAAGAGACTCGAATTCGAGGAAATATAAGCCCATTGCGTAAGCAAAAGTCAATTCTAATTGAATCTCAGAGTCAGGAACGAATCGAAATCAATTCAAAAATAAGTAAGACATTCAAATTCGATCTCAATGTAAAAATAAAAAATTAGGAACACAAGATCCCAAGCAAAATATGAATCAAAATGAAATTCCAATTCAAAATCAAATTCTAAATCAAAATTCAGGTTCAAAAGAAATTCAAAATCAAATTCTAAATTTAAATTCGAGTTCAAATGTAACTCAATATCGAAGACAAAATCAAATTTCAAGCCTAAATCAAGTTAATCGAGCAAGAAAACGAAGAAACATGTCAAGAAATTAAAATTATTAAAAAATTCGAAACAAATACCAAATCAAACCCAGTAATAAGGGAGATCGATGAAGAATACTTAAATCATGAAATTAATAAAGAAAGATTGCAAAAGCACTCCTCAATTAAAAAAGATAATCACTTAAATGAACTCGAGAATGATGAGTCAACTAATAAATCAAGTGCGCCCAAATTCAAGAAACGAGAACGAAACAAGTAATTAAAAATATTGTAATTCCAAGGTAAAGAGAAAAGGTATGGAAGGTCTTGATAATAGTACAAGAAATAAAGAAGCATTAGCACAAAATGAAAGTGTAGACGCAAACGAATTCGATGAAGAAAAGTTGCTAATTTCGAAACGCATGTTACTAAAGTTTTGGAGGAAGGTTTTTTTAATAATGAAATTCTGTGGAATAATAATGAGTAATCTGCTAATGGAAATAAAGTATCCTTAAAACAAAACAAACTACTCACAGGAGTTGAGACAAAATTTAAGTAAATTAAGAAATTATGTACAACTACATGCCTTTGGGGGAGAATCTCATGAAAATGTTATTAAAGATACATTGGAGGGATTAATCAAATTAAGAATTATTTTAAAACAAAAAAATAAGAGCCGCGGTGGCTCATGGGTAGAGCTCCCGACTCTCACACCGAGGGTCGTGGGTTCGATCCCAGACGTGTACCTCTGAAAATTTTTTCATGTGCATTTTTCGAACACCGCGACTCAGTGGCTCGGCGTGTCACTATAATGTGACGCCAGTTCAGGTGCGCGTGCGTTTCGTGCACTTGTCAGTGCATGAGAGGCACGGGCATCTGAACTATAGGAAACGTTAGGGACGCGAAGATGTAAAGAGGATCGCGGTGGTTCCATCGGGAGGACAGAAAACTGTAATTATTAGTCTAATTACAGTGACCGATGATATCTTCCAATGGACACAAGCACCACTGTTTCAACTACATGTGCTTTGTTTACAGACACACCGTTCACCTCCGTCGCTGATTAGCCCTGGCAGCATAAATAAAGCAACGTTAAATAATAATAAAAAAAAAAAAAAAAAAGTGGAAAGAAACTAAAAGGTAGTCATAAAGTTTATCGCTTAGCATGCGTCATACTGAAGGGGAGAGCAGAAAGGTAAAATCATTACTACGAATTGACCATTTGGCTGCTGATGAAAGAGAAGAAATAGATAAACTAATTGAAAAATATAGCGACATTTTTTACCTTCCGGCTGAAAATTTAACAGCAACACATACTTTAAAATTAGCAATCCCAACAACGGAAGATGTACCAATAACTTCAAAACAATACCGATTACCTCCGGTACATAAAGAAGAAATAGCAAGACAAGTGCAAGACTTATTAAAAGACGGCATTATCGAACCATCTACCTCATCGTACTCAAGCCCTTGTTTTCTAGTTCCTAAGCAAGAGGACATACAAGGACGCAAGCAATACAGAATGGTGATCGACTATCGCAAATTAAATGCGAAAACTTTAGACGACCAATTTCCGCTACCGAATATAACTGAAATAATAGACCAATTGGGCGGATCAAACAAATTCTCAACTTTTGATCTTAAGGCTTCGTATCATCAAATAGAAATTGACGAACGAGACCGTCACAAAACCGCGTTTGTTACAAACGGAGATTTGTACAATTTAACCGAGGAAGCTTTGGACTACGAACAATGCCGGCTACATTCTCAAGCACTTTCAATTGCACTCGCTGGACTTATCAATAAAGAACTTTTTTGCTTTATTGATGATATTATATGTTATTCGGAGACTCTACAAGAGCATATTAAAAGATTAGAGAATTTATTTATTAGATTGCGAAAAGCGATTTTAAAATTACAACCGGAGTAATGTGAATTTAAAAAAAAACAGTTACATACTTAGGTCATGTTATAAGTGCAGAAGGAATTAAACCAGATTCGCGAAAAATTAAAGCTGTACGAAAATTTCCACGCCCTCAAAATACTAAAAATATGAAGCAATTTTTGGGTCTAGCGAGCTCTATAAATGATTTATTTATCAAGTTTTGAAAATTGCAAAACCTTTAACGGATTTATTGAAAAAGAACGTTCAATTTAGATGGTCAGAAGAAACAAAAAATGCACTTGAGACATTGCGCATTAGCCTGATTTAAGTACTTTATTATTGTCCCAACTTATTTTATTGCATTTATTAATTAAATAGTAATTAAATTAAATCTGGTTGTCCAAAACCCATACTTACAAAATTAACAACTTTTTGACGATGTTTTATAAAATAAAAAATTATTAATACGCTAGTATTTGGAAATAGATTTTTGAGGTCGAAAATAACATTTTATGTAGTAATAAAAATAATGAAATTAATTTAAAATTGTGATCATATATAGAAAATACTTGACGGTTTTTTATGATTTCACCACTTCTATTGATGTTAAATAGTTATTTATTAGTAATAATAAATAACACAAAAGACTATTTAATAATAATAGTCGTGTTTAATAAGTAAACTGTCGCGTCATGATAGACGCAACGTACACACATGCGCGTACACATACACACACACATACGCACACACACATACGCACACACGTGCGCACACATTTAATACGTAAAGTAGGATGTCCTCGTCAAAGACAGGAACCGCCTTGAAAAATTCTAGCCAATAACTTAATTAGGTCACGCATGACAAAGAATAAATTAATTAAGTAAATGTACAATATTTGATTGGTCAAGAGGAACCAAAACTCCACCCCAAACCCTTGATATAAATAGGGATGTCGCGCAGGGGTGTCTTTAAATCTTCAAACACTAGTCATTTTCCTATTCCCTTTAAAATCCCAATTAGTCTATACCGCATTTCTATTGTAAGGGAGTCTTTGCATCGAGGATCAACGAGAGCGAGAAAGACAGCCGAGCAGTTGCAGCCACCGGTCAACCGTAGATCTCCCGCCCGATAAGGTTGGTTGTTTTCCTTTTCTCGCCTTCACTCATTGTTGCACCTCGGGCTTACCCATGCACGTAAATTTCGGAAGGGTCTATGACCTGTGCTATACCGAGGAGAATTGCCACCCATCCTTGACGCTATACGCGTACTAAAACGGGGAACTTCTATTTTTAATTTAAATTCAGTCTATTTAATTTTTCTACGTTACGTCTACCCTAGGACGTAACAAAACTAAAAAATAACAGTTTCATTTTTGTGAATTAAATGTATCAGAGAATTGTTTTTTAATTCATAGTGACATTTTTTAACTGCTATTAAAAAATATAACATTATATTATTTACTTAATGCAGTAACTATTTATGTAGAAAAGAGGAGAAATGTAAAAAGTATATTTATAAGTATCAATTACAGTTTTTTGTGTACTTGTTCTTCAAGATTTTCCTTGTAAAAAATTTTAAATATTAAAATTCTTATTATTATTATTGTTCGTAAAAAACTATTAAATTAAGGTATATTTGTAAACTAGCATAATATATTTTACATTTGAATTAATACTACATGAAAAAGTGCCTAACAAGGTTAAAAACTTATTTTAGAAAATGTCACATATAAATTAATAATATCTATTTTTATTGTAATTTTGATGACAAATATATTATACTTAAGAATCATATTTGGATTTATAAATTAAAAATATGTTAGTCTTTTATACCAGATTCACTATGATACGAATAAACTTTAAGGATTGATGAGAATAATAACTTAACTACTTAATATTTACACTGTTTTTTCTTTGAATTATTTAACCTAATATGATTATTAGTCACTCACATCTTTCAACGATAAAATAAAAATAATTGATTAGTTAGTAAATAGTCGATTGTTAAGGGACAATAATAAATAAATGCAATTTATTTATATAAGTGCAGAACGTTTTGTCTGCTAGGTTTGCAGACCTCCTCAGGTGCTGAATTTATTGGATAAAATTATAAATATTTATATCGAATCTCACAATACTTGTGAATTAAAAAATTAAATTTTTACCTTAATAATGAATATAATGTTACAGCCCAAGTGATCTTCGTCGAATAACATTTGATACGAAATCAACGAGTATTTATACAAAAACAAAGTAGGTGTGTCTTTACAAACTATACGTCATAGTTTGTGTACATTAGTCTATTTAAACTATATTCATAACATTTCTATATTGACGGTTTAAATGTTGAGTATCTTCCATACTGTTAATCGTCGAATTATGGTGATTGATCACCACCAGGACAATCAATGAAATAGTACTTATTTCCAATAATATTAATTGTTGCATTGATGATTAAATCATATATTTTCTTTTGATTAACTGTTAAAGAATTTATTAAAGTTTCTAAAGTATCAACATGATCATGCAGATCTAATTCATCATCACACTCTTTAACATAATCCATCAATCCTTTATACATTTTAGTTCGTAATTCTGCTTGATGACTGCGCAAAAAGTATAATCGATATCCCTCAATTCTTGTCCATACGTCAACAATAAATTGTTGTGATATATTTTTTAAATTTAAACAAGGATTAAAATCATCACGTATACTTAATTTAAATGAATAATATTGTAATATTGAAATATTATTGAATTTATTATCTACTTTTAAACATTTCATATTAGGACACCATCCAGAGTCACCAAGAGGAAATATTAACGGATATAACATTGGGTCGGGATGTTTACTGAGAATATTTATTATCTGTGGTTTATCAGATTTAGAATAAATACAAATATCACGGTCAATTGGTGGCTCTCCATCAATTCCTATATATACTGCAGCAACTTCATTGCATGAAGCAAAATGTGACTTATTTGTTGTACAATTGTCACAAACTATTAACATAACTACTTTACGTGGTGTAACGTTATTTCTTTGTGCTCTATTAATCTCTTCTTCTTCTATTTGATACATCAATTTGTATGCTTTTGCATAAGAATTATGTGTTGTTAGAAGTTTAATAAATTTACATCAGGTTTATCTATTTTATAATCTTTCGCTCTATATTTATTTGCTATTTCATTTTCGAATATATATAATTGCCCATATATTGGAAATTCATTTTTATTTGGATGTAATGCATATGAATTATGGTATACTTGACCACATATTTTTAATACTTGTGGCCCAGAAGTATTAAAGTTACTAATTTTGACCCAAAACTAGCAAATGCAAAAGAATTATTGTATCCGCGTATATTTCTTTTATAATTTGTACTTATTGAAATATTTTGAAATAATAAATTTTCTAATTCTTTTAGGTATGATTTATCATTATTTAAAATATTTTATTTTTACGACAACAGTTAGTATATTTTTTATCATATGAGATTTCATCCTTAAAGTGTTTTGCTTTACAGAAATTACAATTATTATTTAAACTTCCTAAAAAAGTTAATTCGATGGTGTTTTCAAAAAAATCTATATTTGCAATTAAACGTATTTTTGAATTTATATCTTTCGTATCATATTCTAATTCTGTGTTTGCTTTTCTTTTATTTTGCTTTAATTTCTTATTTTCATTTTGTTTTGTTTTTAATTGTATTGTCATACTTTTATAATACATTTTTTCTCTGCTTCTTTTACCTTTATTTCATTCGTCATTTCTGCTCTTTTCGTTCTTTTACTCTTTAGCTTCCTTCATTTTTATTTCGTTCGTTGTTTCTGCTCTTTTCGTTCTTTTTCTTTCAGCTTCCTTCATTTTTATTTCACTCATCATATTTTTTCTATACGTTTTTTTTCTTTCTGCATCTTTTATTTTCATTTCATTCGTCATTTCTGCTCTAACCGCTGTTTTTCTTTTAGCTTTCTTTATTTTCATTTTGTTCGTCGTTTCTATTCTATCCGCTCTTTTTCTTTTAGCTTCCTTTATTTTCATTTCATTCGTCATTTCAGCTCTATTCACTCTTTTTCTTTCGGCTTCCTTTATTTTCATTTTATTCGTCATTAATGCTCTATATCCTCTCTTTTTCTTTAAGCTTCCTTAATTTTATTTCATTTGTCATTTTTTCTCCATACGTTCTTTTTCTTTCTGCTTCCTTTGAATTTGATAATATTTTAATATTTTTTAATTCGTCAAGTTCTTTTTCAGTGGTATTATTATCAGCTGTTAAATCAACAAGTCCTAAAACAGTTTTAGGATTATTCAAGTTCTTATTATATTTATCATGATAAAATGACATGTCCATATTTAAAAATTGCTGATTTTTATTGTGCTGAAATATTAATTGATGCCGATTTGAAACTAAAACATTGTTGATATTTCCTACATATTGATTAAAATTTGGGAACAAACTAAGTGTCTTAGTTCTGAATATCTTTTCCAAATGTGTTCGCATCATAGTTTCATGATATTCAACATTACAAGGACAAATCTTAAAAACTATCGATATTGCATTTGCTATTGCAGAAAGACCACAATTATAATTTTGTTTTTGTTGCTGTACTGTTTCGATCACAAATGTTACGGATGTCATTCGGGGAAATAATCTATTAATGAATTGTAAGTGGTCGTTTAACATTATATTACAATAATAATAATTATTATATACTATTAATAATATATAAGTATATTATATAATTATAAATATATATTAATATAATTAATAATTATAGTTAATATACGGACACAAACATAACTTTAATATAATGAAAGATATTGTGACTATTACTAATATAATATAATTAATTATTATTTAATATTAATTTATTGTGATAGGTAGGTCTCTGTTATTTCGTCTCATGTGTTGCCAAAAAATAATTCACACCAGGAAAACGAAATAAATTTTGTTTTCCGCAACGAATATTACGGCTTACTAACATATTCTTCGCAACAACTCTTGTGGAATAAAATTTGTCAAATCAACTTAATTATTTTAATTATTTTAATTTTAATTATTTTAATTATTGTACGACTTTATTAAACGAATACAAAACTAGATCAGTTTAATTAATATTTTATATATTTTATAATTTAATTTACTTTAGTAGTGTTTTGAATGATTATAAATAGGGCTAATTACGTGTTGTTCAAATACGTCAATTTTACACGTTTTTTTTTAATTACGTATTCGATCACGATATTATGCCGTCTGACACTTTCACGTAAGTATTTACATGATTTTGTTTGTATTTTATTTTAACATAAAAATCATACGTATGTCGCACGCATCATGGACATCCAGATATTATTCAAGGCTCCATGTAATAGATCTTAAAAACGAATTCGTATAAACGTGCGAAACTTATGTGTCTTTGTAGAAAAATATAAAATGACTCAATCATGTTTTTTTCTATGTGCTGCAAATAGAATTCTTAGGTTCCCAAGAGATAATAAAGCTACCTTCAAAATATCAGTCAGACTGATAAAGAAATTTTTAGATACTTGAGGAGCAACAATTTATAAAGGACAAAATTAGTTATTTTAATCGTTTTTCCATATTTATATTTGAAAATTCTTCGAAAACTTTGGTAAATGCAATAGAAATTTTTGTAAATTTAATACGAACATTTTGTCGATATTCACCATTTTTCGTCGTTTTGAATGTTTTGTACAAGTTTATCTTACCAAATTTTTCTTCGGACTGCAAAATGTTCAATAGAAAAAAGATTGATATTTTAAAACAAACACTTCTTCCATATAAAGTTTTTATGTAGAATTTGAAGTTTTTCATTTATTACAAAAATACGTGTTTTATTGATCATTTAGCATTTTATTAAGCGTTTTTATATGCTTATCTTAAAAAATTCGTTTCCAATTGCAAAGTATTTCATAGGAAATGTTTTGTAATTTTGAAGCGAATATTTCGTTTATGTAAAGTTTTTTTGTAGAACCTCAAGTTTTTAGTTGTGGAAGAATAACTGTATTTATGAACCTGCAAATATCATTATAACTTAAATATGTTTGTATCAATATAAATAGGACTATCATATCCCCAAATGATAAGGATTATAACCTTAAAATTTCAACCAAATCGATGGAAAACTTTTTGAGATATATGAGGAACAACACTTTTTTCGATGACAAAAATATGTCGTAAGCTGGCGCGTCGGGTGACGTTGGCGAGTCCGGTGTCGACATTATGTCGGCCAGGAAGGCCGAGTAGATGCTGGTCCGCTGCACCGCTGTCGTAGTGGCTTCTGCGTTGGCTGAGGGAGGACACAGCACTAACCCCTCAACTAGCTCTCTACGAGCCTGGCCCTGGCCTCGAGAAACTCGTGGCCAGAGTCGGACGGTCGGATGACCGCCGGTGAGCTCCGCTCACTTTATGAAATTCTTAGTAAGATTGGTCAAGATGGACCAACCCAGGCACGAGCCGCTTTAACGGCGAGTTGTCCTCGGACAAAGAGGGAGACGCCCTGCAGGTGGCAGCGGGATGTATGTCGTACCGCACTGTTGAGAGGAGTGGGTCAGTGTAGTGGTCGCTCCGTCTGGATACTGCTGTTGCTGGCGGTCCGAATAGTCTGGTTCTCCTTGTGGGTGGTCTGGCGGCAGCAGCCCAATTCCGGTACTCCTGGGTGATCCGGGCGGCGAAGTCTCGAGGGAGAGCCTGATGTAATCGCCTCGGTGAGCTCGTACGGTATGGATGGGATAGGGAGAAGGTGCTAATAATTATGACCAACAAGTGATCTTAATTTAAATTCGCCTTTATTCAAGAACTGTAGAGACGGTACAGTAATTGTCCCGGAAGGTGGGGTACTCCCGCAGTGGGAGAAGGCAAGCTGCTGTACGCTCGAACTGGCCTATACTTATAATAGCGCTTGCTTATCTTGATAACGGGAACGGCGCGATATGGGGGTAGCCACCTTACGGCCGTTATCGATACTACATACTATACATAAGCTATATGTATAAAGGCCGTGCGGTTCACGCCTATTAATAGTATGCTTGTGTATAACAAATATAAGACACTTCCGATTTACGGTCATGCCCAATTATGTAAAAATGTTGTCTTTGCCATCAGTGTATCTAAATAGCGAGCGAAGCGAGCGTTCATAGCTAGTTGATTATTAAACACTATTGTATTTCACAAAAAATAATCATCTAATGGAAACAAACATTTAAAAGTAATAAATTTTTATTAGATTTAATATAATTTAAAAAATACATTTAATTATTTGAATTTCGCATGCGAAAGCCGCGAGCGAGTACAAGTCGAGGTCTCAACGAGTGATAGAAGTATACGCTCCGTATAGGAGACTATGCGCATGCAGAGAGACTACTCTTCGTTCCCGGAGCAGCCGAGAGAGTGGTAGCTGGAAGGCGACGACATCTGATTTTCTTACTGTGGCGTGGTAGTGGAGAACTTGTCCCGTTTCGATGCCTTCGTACTTGATTTGCTGCTTACGATGTTTCCCTCACCAAGGCGAGTAACACATACGGGTATGTACGTATGTGTATTGGAAGCTTACAGCTGTATAAGTTACGGTGCGCTTGCGCGTTTATATTAACTGCTTATTAAACATGTATTCTTTTTTTTTTTATTCTCTTTGCTCATCACCCCGTATACCCATTAATCGGGTTTTTACAGGGACACCCCTACCACCTATGTGTGGGGGTGAAAACATTCTAATTTTTCCCATCCCGGTCTCCACCGTCTCGCATTCGCCCGGAGTTATGCCCGTGAGGAAGGGAAAACCTTGTAGGAAAACCTTCCCCGAGACGGCCGGTGTATTGAAACATTCTGTTTAGATGTTCAGGTCACCTTGCGTAGACCCAACACCGAAACCGAATGTTCCACACCTTCCGCTCACGTTGTGAAGTGTGGAAAAACACCTAACCGATCCCGAAAGCCGCACAAGCAATGGTGTCACCCATCCAAGTGCGAACCGCACTCAGTGCTGCTTAACTTTCGTGATCGGCCGAGGTGCGCCTCCGCCACTCCGCCACCGTGTCGGTGCTTATTAAACATGTATTTAATACCCTAAATTATTTACAATGAGTACGATAAAGATTTACAATAATTGATCGTGGTGCGTCATTTACGCATATTAACCCATTTTTGCCTAGAAAATTGTCGAAAAAGAAACAAAAATAATAACCATAAGTACTTTTTTGAATTAATATTTTCCGCTCTTTCCGATTCTGAAGTCGGAATTAAAAAATTTCCATTAGAAAATTTAAAAATGGCGGTTTGAATTTGGTGAAAAATCAGAAATACATTTTTCAACATTTTGACATGCTTGTTTAGAATAAAACGGTTGAACAATGATCGTGAGACGAATTCATGTTGCAAATAATATTATTATTGAGACATTTGATGTTTGTGAATTTTTCTGAAAAGTTTTCCAAGATGGCGTCTGTGACATTATGAAATAATCGGAAATTTCTTATTTTCTTAAAAAATTTTCTAATTTATACCAAATTTTGAATACTTAGGTTCTCGAGGTCGCTGATAACGAATCTGAAATCAGATTGAAAAAATGAACATGGTGAATTCAAAATGGCCGAAATTTTTTTCAAACATCAACTGAATTGGATTCAATATTGAATATTTACTTTTGAAATAATCTCTCTGCATTTTTTTCAATGTGGTAAGGATCAAAACAACTTAAACATATATACTCCTCACATTCTTTACAATAATTTGGGATCTTTCTTGCTTGACTGCTCCACCAACAGTTCTTTTCAAAATAGTTGGCGAGTTTTCATTCTGGCAAAGTGTGCATTTCTCTAACAGAATTAATATCCGACGAAAATACGTATTGTTAAATAAAAAAGAATCCATTAATCAAACTCCAAATAGATACACAAAAGATAATGAAAAAGTGGAATGAATTAGAATTGCTGTATAAAAAATATCACAATAATGAAATCACACAGACTGATACATCCTTGCCAAAGATTTACGGGTTACCAAAAATACACAACACGATATACCTTTACGACCTATTGTTTCTTGCATTGGTAGCCCTACTTATAAATTGTCAAAAATAGTAGAAAAAATTATATCTAGTAGTATTAGTAAACCTAAATCATATAACAAATAGTATGGAGTTAACTAAAAAATTTAGCAACTGTGACATTCATGCAGATTATATGATAATTTCACTAGATATAGTCTCTTTGTTCACCAATGTACCAGAAGAATTAGTTCTGAATAGTATAGAGAAACGATACCATTTGATAAGCAAAAAATATAATGTCTCTTTACACGAGTTATTAGAAGTTATTAAATTCCTTCTACATAATAGATTTTTCAATGGGACGGAAAATACTTTTAACAATTAAATGGAAGTCTCATGGGAAGTTCGATTAGCCAGATATTTGCTAATATAGTTATGGCAGATTTGGAATAGGAATGCCTCCAAAAACTAGAATTTGTACCAACATTCTATTATAGGTATGTAGATGATACAATCATGTGCATCCCTAATAATAAACTATTGCATGTATTAGGTGTTTTTTTTTTAAGTTTCATTAATTAGGAATAATAATTCACAAATAATTACAAATTTTTACCGGGAAGATGATTGATCAGCACGGTTTTTACATTTTAAGTCTAGTCATACTATCCAGCAGAAGCGAAAAGAGGTCTATATATTGGTAGACAAAGCTATTTTGTTAGCGCATGAGAAATTTTATAAAACGAATATTCGATTAATTTAAAAGTTTTTAAAGAACAATAGTTATCCAAAAAAATTTATCAATCATAACGTAAGAAAAAGATTAGAAAAAATAAAATATAATCATAATAATTTGGCCGGTTTGCTGGCCTCCTTTAGTTGTTGCTGCTGCGGCTGGTTACCGGCTGGTTTTACTGCTGCGACCGAGTCAGGGGCTTTTGACTAAGCCTGTGTGACATCATCCGCCTTCTTCTTCTTCGCCTCTGGTCGTAAAGGCGGCGTTAGCGGATCATGTTCCCCGGTGTTTTTAGGAACACTCTGGCTACAAATAGAGAAAGTTCGACATCCCCTGTCCTTCCTTTTGCTTTTGGCTGATGGTGTCGCCATTTCTGAGCTGACATGACGCACTTTGATATAGTGGGCCAGCGCCCTGCTCACGGCCCTTGCCAAAGTCTTTATCTACTTGTGGACACTATTTCTTGGCAGAACAAAGTCCACAAAGGATCTAATTTTGTCACCGAGGAGATTGAGGGCTTTATCAGCCTCCTTGTCGTACCTCTTTTTGTCACTGGCACTTGTAGCAGCTTGACGCAAGCCTGCTCCAGATCCCCTGGAGTTAGGCATGGGTGAGTGATTCCGAGAGTCCGATATATTTTACCTCCTATGTCAGTGGAGGAAGAGGATTGTCACTTGTTGCGCCTCGAAATCGTGTTGTTTCGTCGAGCCTGTGTCGGCGATCAACTCTTTAACATGCTATATTTCTTGGTTGACTAACACGCTTAGTACTTCGGAGATATGCCTTAACGATTATGCTATTCTTCTGGGCGACTTCGTCAAGGGAGATTCTTCCTAGGGATGAAGGGACGGCCGCTACATTAAAGTAGATACCCTTCGGGGTGTACTACGTGTAGCGTTAAAATGCCGAGGCGGACCTTTCGAGGTCCGTCTTGGGGCACATCCGGACCGAAGTAGTTTCTCATTCATCTCAGACGATAAAAGTTGTGGGGATGTCTCACAGAAGGGTATCCCTTTCATCAAAACCCCTGCGTATAAAGTCAGTAAGTCGAGTTGTGGTACACATCCGAACCGAAGACTTTGCGTAGGGTGAGATGTTAAAAACACCATCGAATTATAAACTGACGTCTATACACTTTCGTTCAAGGGGACTTCGAACGGTACCCCCTTGGATAGTTTGTGAAAGGATTGTCGAACGCTTATATCCTTCACAGAATGTTTGAACGTTAGGCCACCTAGCGCAAAACCTCCCCGGGGATCCGGGGAGTAATAGGGAGATGTGTTTCGGCATGTCGACATCTGGACCAATATGACTTTACTCTGGTACGTGGGGACTGGGTACGAGCCCCACGTTGGCGTAACTCTGTGTCAAAGTGAAACGCCAGCGTGTCCCAGGAGGGTTGGACTCTGCGTGGTAAGTGGTTGTAAGCAGGCTTGACGGGTAAAGCGAAATTGACCCGGATGCCGCTTTTGTTCGAAACCCCGGCGGGGAGCTAAACACCGCCGCATCCCAACCGAGGATTACGGCTCCAGGCTAGCCGCCTAGTTGCGGTACACTGATTTAAGTGGCCTCTTATCGCGGTTAATCGATACTAGAGGAAGCTTCAGATACGCTTCACAATTCGAATGCATCAGAGATCTTTAGACACTATCGTCGACAAGTGAAACCGACGGGATGTTAAACTTAAATGACGAAGGCTTCCAGGGCAGGAATACTGCGGATTGATGCGGTAACACTGCCCTAAGCAAAGACTCTAGAACAGTCATAGAATAACTGTCACTTGTAGCATTTGATGCTACAGAGGCCGAGTGACCAACCTCCGTAGCACTTACCGATTTAACGATGTGAGTTTGGTTCCCCCCAAAATCCGTGGGACCAGCACTTACCATCGGGGCTTTCACTCGATCGGAATCAGTGGCGGGATTTGAGAAGACTGCCGTGCCTGCTTGGGGTAGTGTTGTTTTAACATCACTATCCATAATTGGTTTAATTTCGGGGTGCCTTCCCCTATCTGGTTTTGGTTCGCCCCGAATATTTGATTTTTTCGGTACCATCCATATCTGGAAAGGATTCCTCTATATTTGTACTATTCTCGATAGTTTTTTAAAAGACATACCAAAGTTAGGATAAGATCCGTTTCCCGGAGGTCAAGAACTCCGCTTGTAAATGCAGATTACGATGACAGTGGATCACCTGGCGGTTACCTACGATGCCGACATAAATTTGTATTAAGTACATTTATGTAAAATAATGTAATTTATATAATGATTGCATTGAACAGTATACCAAGTGCAGAAAACGAATGTATGGAAAGTGTAGCAATACTATCAATACCTTATTCAAATATATGTTATATATAGTGAAAAATATTCTTAGCATCGTTTGCATGCCAATATGCAGAAAAGGAGTGCACGAAAAGTGTATCAAATTGATAATTCAACAATTTACCCGTTCAAAAATTCCTGTATCGTGTGTGTTTCGAAATACACAAAACGATTGCATGAAAAGTGTATAGTAATAGCTGTAAAATATTTTTTGTAAAATTTACTGGTTTAATATATTGAGAAATTAATTTTGTACAAATGGATATTATTATAAATAATATTGTTTCTTTATTGCTGTAAAACATAACAGGGCTAAAAATTATAAAATAAATTTTATTTAGTAAACTTTTCTGAAAAAATGCGTTATTTTTCAACTGAAATACTTGCCGATTTTGATTTCAGTACTTTCTAGTGTAATAACTTGTTTTGAAGTATGTCAATCTTTTGTACCAGTTTTACTAAGAAATTAATAACTATGAGGAAGAACAACAATATTTCCACTAAATTAACATTCTTTTTTCACATTATTTAAGTCAATATATAACTAATAAATATTCAAGTTATTTAGCGTTGGAATAAAAATAATCCTATACACGTTCTAGTTCATAATATTATTAAATATTATGTACTTATCAGAGAATCGAACTTATAGAAAATAAATATATGGTTTTAAAGTAACAGCGCTACTATCAAAAATCCAGGTTACCCCAACACTTGGTTAAATAAATAAATTACGAAATTACTTTCAAACTTGTCAATAATCATAAGATAGAGACCTTCATTGTATGTAAAAGTTACAAAATTATGAAATGTCTTTTACACTTTCCAAAAACTGATACATTGGTTTTATTTAAATATTAAAAAGGGTATTAAATACTATATATAAATATAACAATAACTCGTCAACATTCTTTTAAATTATTCAAGTCAATGCGTAGAACTATTAAAAAGTAATTTTACTTAATGTTGTAAAGAAAATAATCCTATATGTGTCACATTTCATATAATTGTCAAAGCACTTGCCAAAGTATTAAACACATATATTGGCTTTATAGATAATAAAAAATGATTATTCAGTAATTTTAATAAGCATAGGAAATAGTGGAGCATTCACTTAAATGTAGCATTATGTTTTTTTTAATATTTATGTTTGACACATAATATTACTTTTATATAAATACAAAAAAATTATTGAGTTACTATAGGGATGATATACGATAACTTATTCACTCAATTAATATTATTTCATCCTTCAAAAATATTCCTATGCGCATTGAAGTTACTTACAAAATTTCAACAATTTTTCGGAAATTGATTCTGTAAGGTATAAGTGCAAAGATGAAAAACGTAACATCTCCACTTCATTAATATTTTTTTTATATTGTTCAAATCAATGTGACTAACAATCATTTTAGAATTTTAGACCTGGCAATAAAATAAACACGTGCATTAGTTTTATAAAAA
Organism: Theocolax elegans; assembly: GCA_026168455.1. Classification (NCBI taxonomy): domain Eukaryota; kingdom Metazoa; phylum Arthropoda; class Insecta; order Hymenoptera; family Cerocephalidae; genus Theocolax; species Theocolax elegans. Next base: position 21,550,243 of record CM047430.1, read on the forward strand.
TATAAATAATAAACAAATAACTTTAAATATAGAGAAATCTAAATTATCCACTTAATTAATGTAACATTTATTGGTAAATTTCCAAAATATATCAACATACATTGCAACGAGACGTCGTTGCAATGAAATAAATAATACTTCATGTATTATATTATTTCATGTGTATATAAAATATTGTATCTTAAAATCTCGCACGTTGCTATTGTTTCGTGTATTGCCTATTCAAGGCCACGAAACGCGCGTGTTTATATCGACGAACGAGGATGTGTGCGAGCATCCGTATATTTGATTGTTATTGTGTGTGTGTAGTAGGAACTTTTCGGGCAAACGACAATTCTTGAAAAGCTCAGTACGCTGCCGGTCTTGACCGCGACAGAACCCCGTTTACACATCGCCACTCGCGCCACGGGAAGTACCGGACCGATTCGTCCGTGCACCGGGAAGCCGTATGTGAGTGTTAGTGTATTAGTGTGCCAGTGCAGTGCGAAGGACCACATACCTCGCATCAGGCCGCGTCTGCATACCACCGTCGAGGACGACGGGAAACCGGGCCGACTCCAGCGGCCAGCAGACGTCGGGGCGCCGACTCACACCAGGGTCAATGGACAAGCCAGCCCGGTAAGTACTCGACGTCAGTCGGTATGTTTTAGAGTGTGCTGAGTGAGTGTGCGTGTATGCTTGTTCGGTAGCACAGCAGTGCTACCAAAATCGAATAGGTATTGCACGGGGCAATTGCGGGAGCAGCCCCAGCTTGCCGCGCATATAACACGCGACCGGGAGAACGCCCCGTTAATTATTGTCGGGTCCGCCGTGCATTCTGATACTAAATAAATATTGTTTATTTTATTTTAATATAACAGTCGCATTTTTAATTATACCAGGTGTGTCGGTACGTAGGAGATCGTCCAATCTCCGCTACCGTGTCCTGACGGGCTAATTTATTAACCCACGGCGACGATAAAGACGCGTTCTTCGGGCCGTCGTCCCTGTTAAAGATAATAAATAAATTGTACGTGATTAGGACGAAATACCACGTCACAACATTTTATATCTAATTAATGAATACAAATATTGCAATTTAAATAATGTAAACAAAATAATATTAATTTATTTAACTTTTCAGTTCTTAAAATTGTCTACGTAATTAATACACGGAAAGAAATGTGGACAGCTGGAGTGTCGAAGGTTTGGAAAAAATGTATATCCGAAAAATACTGCGTCTTTGCACCTCGGCAATAGAAGTTATTGGCTTCTAAATAGAAGTGTTCCGATTCCAACAATTTCGGATATACAGCGCGCTCAGAATAAAAGTAGCGTCACTCATACTGGAAAGGCTGGGTATCCGAGATTTTGCTGCGTAGTAAGCTCCGCCCGTTGGAGGTCTCAGACCTCCAAACGTTGTATCTTGGCGGGTCGAGTACGTGAAGCTTATTTTGACTTAGCGCTTCTTAGAATTAGTCGCTTTAATGTAAAAATTCTTCTTATTTCCGAGCTCGCAAAATAAACAGCTATTATTTTCATTCCTATATAAATTATTTTAATCATGTAAATGTATAAACACTAAACTAGATCGTACGTAAGCGCATCCGAGAACCCGCAGAGTTGGAAGTGTGAGAGCTCCAAAGCGGAATCAACACGGTGCCGTAAAACTCGGAGGTTTTAGGGGACGCTACTGGGGGCCATACACTTCGTCTTCGAAGCGTGGAGATTCCGAAAATATCGGAGTCTCATAGGTGCCGATTTCGACGCGAATTCTTTCAAGAACTTGCATAAATAGTGCTGATTGTCGGAAATATGTCGAGTTGTCATTTATTTTAAGTGTCAGCCTTCCAAATTTCTTTCCGTGTAGTTATACAGGTTAATGTACAAGCGTGTTTAAAATTACCAACATACTTATAAAATTGGAAAGAAAAAACAATATTATTTATAATATACTATAAAAAAAGGAAATACCATCGTTTACATCAAAATATGAAATGAAATATAAATAAAAATAAAATAAAATATTGTTTTCACTAGTTACGCGTCGTCTTATGAACGCTTTTAAAATAATAATAATACTTAAATTTTAAGCAATGCAAAAATAAAATATATGCAATCTCGTAGCCAGGCAGGAATAAGTAGCAAAAGAAAATTAAAGCAAGGCAAAAAAATGAAATTTGTAAGCATGCATTAATGTTTTTAATGTTATTTATATATATTTATCGAGGCGAAGTGATCGACGACAACGGTGAACGCTCGGAAGGACCTTGCAAATCTTCAAGTGCGAGTTCGTTAGGTTGCGAAGGAAAAAATAAAAAATTTTAAGAATTCATAAGCCTTTTTTTTCGTTCTTGTTTTATTTCTAAGGACCCGCATGAGGAGAGGAAATTTCAGGAAAAGTAGGACCGAAATAACAAGTCATAAATTATTTTTGGTGGCCAATGGCATCTTTTGTCTTTATTTTTTTTATTCATTACCAAACTCTGTACATATATTTTAATTGTTCGCGGATGACTCGAAATCAAGGTAAATCGATTAATTTCGCAATCACGGATCGATTCCGTGATTACTCGGGGCTTATCACGCGGTGGCTATCCAGCCCTTTCAACGCGAAATAGACAAATAATTAAAACACGTAAATTATAATCATAGTTATTGTTACTTTTAAAAATGAACCGTCGCGGAAGCCCGATCAGCAAAAGGTCCGAATACTGAAATACGTGCGATTGGGAAACCGTTTGGTTCACCCCGATCTAGCCTCAGGCATCGATCACGCATGGCTTTTGCAAGCCATGGAGTCCACAAACGGGTAAGAGTTAAACTCTTTTCTACCCAAAAACAAATATGGGGTCGCAACTCCCAGGCAAACTAGGAGTCACTGGAAGGAACTAGAATTGCAGGAGTCCTCGACAGTGTCTCAGCAAGACACAGTAAATTTTTAATCCGACGAACGCCCCTAAATTGAAAACTTTCCAAGAAAAACCGTGAATGCCCAAGAATGAATGCGCGAGCCCTTATAAGGACTAATGTATCTAGTTATCTATAAGATTATCTGATGCGCGATCGATGATCCTTGATCTATCGCTTTAGTTCCACGCGAGTGATACTTTCTATGAAATTTTTTTTTGATTTTCTTTTATTGTTATTTTAATAATTAGATTAATTAATTAATCAAAATAATTAACGGTTCATATGCAATAAATTATTTACTAACGTTATTTTAACGTATATCCGATTAACATGATTTTACAAAACGCAAAAACCGGTTTTACAATATTTACTTGATTATTCATTCATTAATTTTAATAAATTGCTATTTTAATATAGATGAGAATAAACCAAAATTGTTCTTCGGATATTCGGGATATTTTCAGATTAATTAAATTGATAACAATGTTAATTAGACAAAGAAAAACATATTATTTTAAGTAAAGCAAAGTGTAAGCCGATCTCGTCTTAATTGCGTAGTTAAGTAGCTTGTAGACCGCGGTACGTGGGGCGAGACGCGCACCTCTCCAAACTAGCCCGCGCGGTGAGGGGATAGTGTTCGCGTGCCGCGCATCAATTTCGCCGATTAGTTTACTGAGCCGTTTACGCGCGAGATTTAAAATACAAAATCTTTTATTATATTTGTGTATTTATTTAATTAACCGATACTTGGGTAGGTTGCAATCTCTCGCTCTCTCTCTTTCTCTCTCTCTCTCTCTCTCTCTCTCTCTCTCTCTCTCTCTCTCTCTCTCTCTGTCTTATATATCTCTATTATACAAAGCTAATCTACGGGAGAAACGTCTGTGTTTATTTAAACAATTGTTATGTTATGTGAGTTTTATTCTATTAGTTGAATGAGTGAGAGTATTTTAATTCATTTTATTTAAATTTTGGTCCTAATTTTATTTACTTTTACATATAAATTTTTAGGTTAATTTTTTCGTTTTATCTTCTGTCCGTATACCGCTACGCATTATAAATAAACCGTTAGATGGCAATACATTATTATTTGTATTTTATTTGTCTTAAATTGATTTCGCTTATTTATTTTATTCTATTTGTTTATTACACTAGCGTAATTAATGTTTATGTATATTAGTTTTAGTTTGGCGTATTATAATGTGGCGTAGTATTGATATACCGTTACGAATTATAAACTAATTGTTAGAAGGCAATACATTATTATTTGTATTTTAATTGTCTTAAATTGATTTCGCTTATATATTTTATTTTATTTGTTTATTACACCAGCGTAATTAATGTTTATGTATATTAGTTCTAGTTTGGCGTATTATATCGACTATACTTTTTAAACATGTTATATTTATATTTCACATGTACTCTAGTAATTTTTTCGTACTTGTTAGCTTGGTCAGCTGAATGTTTCTATTTTTAATCTTTTTAATTAATTATTAGTAAACAAATGGATAAATTAATATTACTGCGTCGAATAATGATTTGTTAATTTTATTCTAAATTAACTTATATCTAAATCTTTAATCAACTAAATCTAATTTATATTCGTATTACTTTATGATTTATTTAACTTTTGTTTGATTGTTATTAAAAATTAGATTTGGTTTAAATCTTTTTTAATACATGATGTAATTATTTTTAAAATAATTTTGATGTAATTTTGAAATAATTTTTGAATTATTTTGCTTTTCAAGTTGACATTGTGTGTGACGGTAGTTAAATGGGCATTAGTATTAACTACGGATCTTATATTTATGTTTAATTTATATTTATGTTTAAAAAGTTTAAACCGAGTTTGTATTAGCGTGCGTTAAGTTTATGTTCACTTCAAAGCGTATTATTATATTCAGTATTTGATTTTGCGTTCTAATATAAATGCCGTTGTGTTATAAACGCAATAGAAACATAGCCAGGGATTGTAGGAAATGTGTTATTTGTAACAAGTCTTAGCATCCTGATTGTGCTAATAGTTTTAGTGGTAAAAAAGTTGTTTGATAATTGCTGTGCACGTTCTTTCTCGAGGTCAGATAGTAATTGTTTAAAAACAAAATCAGATACTACTATATCATTGTCGAGTCGATCAGCTAATTTTGACTTGTTGCGAAACCTTGATGATAATTCTGTCATTTCACTAGATACTTCATCTTCCGCCCAAATTTTAGCCATGTCTTATGTTAATGCAAGTCAGGCATCGAAGTCGTCAACTAATGTGTGTTTAATTGAAAGTCAATCAAATGAGTTACTGTTAAATAATGGTACTTCTATAACTGGTTTAAATTGTGTCTCTGATAATAATAGTAATCCATCATAGAATGTACCTCAAAATTGGGCTGATCTCTCGGTTTCGAACAATCAGAATGTTGTCATCGATCAGCTAAATTCCCTGAAGACTTTACTTGGCTGTAAGGTTGAATGGTTAAATTCGATTGAAGCTGACATTGAACGGTTGAAATCTGCACACTTGTCATCCCAACCTAGTGCTGAATTAAAGGTGTCTGGTATTCCACAAACGTCGACTATTTTACACTTGGATATAGTTTGTGCCATTCTTCACATACTAGGTTTATCTCAGCTGAATAACGATATTCTTGAGATTCGTAAATTTACTCCGAAAAGATTGGATACAGATCGTGTCACTAGGTCTTCAAACTCTATGTCCACATATTCCTTAATTGTAAAGTTTAAATCGCATATCATACAGAAACATGTATTGAAAATCAAACGGGAGTTTGGAGAAATTATGTTTAGTAGTTTATTTTCTAAAAATGGTACTGGTATTGATAAGTATGATGCTAAGATTAGTTTGTATGATATGTTGCCACATGCTCTGTATCGGCTATTTCAAGCTACTAAAACTAAAGCCCATGCACTAAAATATAAGCATGTGTGGACTAGAGATGGGAAAATATACGTTCGTTATTCGGATAATTCCAGTTAAATCTTGATCTCAACACAATTAGACCTAGATAGATTGCAGTGACTAGCTCATCCTTGTAAAGTAGCTCATTTATCGTCTTGTATTAAATTCAATTTACGTGTTATGCAATTAAATGTTAACTCTTTGTAGTCTCATTTGGAGGAGGTAAGTGATCTTCTTGAGTGTTGTTTTTGAAAAATTAAGTAAATATATTCATTTGTACTCAGATATAATTTTGGCAGGGATTTAAACTCGGATTTATGTACGGATAATTATTACTCTCAGCACCTTCGAAATCTTGTTTTTGAATATAACTTATACATAGTCGCTTTTGGTGCTACGCATCATAGTGATAAATCTGATACGTGGCTTGATGTTGTGATTGTTGATTCTAAGGATAAGATTGAATCTTATAGTAAGTCGACAGTTCCTTTTATAAATCGTCATGACTATTTGATGATTGACTTTAAATTAAATAAACCTCTATCTGGCAGTCTTGTTCTGTCCTCATTAAAGTCTGTTATTTGTACAAATCCTAATCTATAGGAAAGCCCTCATACGGATATGAATACTTCATTAAGTCAATTTGTGAATGATATAGTTGGTTTGCTTGTTTCTATTGCGCCAGTTAAGGAGCGTAAGTATAGAAGGAAACCTGCACCATGGTTTAATGACGGGTTGAAAAGGTCATGTAAGGAACGTGACATGCTGTATAAAAAAGCTAAGCGTACTCGTTGTGCTGATTTGATGCTTCGTTATAGGGATTTGCGTACAAAAGTGAAAGGAGAAATCAAGGCAGCTCATGATAAATATTTAATTGATGCTTTAGAATCATCATCGACTTCATCAAGATATTGGAGCATCGTGCGTGAACATGGTTTGTTGAAGTTTACATCTAGTTCTCCACTACAATTTTTAAATATTGATGCTCCTTGCTCCACATCTGATTTATCCATTATGTTGGATTTGGCTGCCCTTGATAGTGCTACTGCCTCCATATTTTCTCATGTAGATCATCAGCAGGTGTACGGCGCAATGAAAGCATGTTTGCTTAAATCGAAGAGTCGAAGTAATGATGGACTCTCTCTTAAATACTTCGTTAACGTTTTTAACACAATAGTTCCATTTTTCGTAAATTTATTTAACAATTCCATTGATCAGAGTAAATATCCAGATATTTGGATGAGGTCTGTCATTCGGCCTATCAGTAAGATTAGTGTACCAAAAAAATCGTCTGACATACGCCCTATCGCTCTTCTCCCACATTTTGCGAAAGTGTTTGATTCCATCATTACGAAGAAGATGGTTGATTATTTGAAATCTACTTATCAGCTGTCGCCGTTTCAATTTGCGTATCGTTCGAATTTTAGTACGCAGAGTGATCTATTAAAAGTTACTGATGATATTAGACATGGTTTTGATGCAGGTATGCTTACGGTGATGGTTCTCTTTGATATGTCTCGGGCTTTTGACTTTTTCATAGATAGAGTCACTCTATAGCTGGAGCTATCTATACCTATGCTCTTTGCTGATGATCTCAAGATGTATTTGCAATTTAAAATTGATGCAATTATCTTTGCAATTACTCAGATGTTCATTAAACTACGTAATATTATATTGCCCCCGATTGTAGTTCAATACTGTGATTCCATTATCAAATAAAGTCAAGAGTTTGAAGGTTATATTAACTTCGGATTAAAGGTTATTCCGTTATAAAGGTTCTAGATTGCCAGCTGCAGCTCGTGCATTACTTGTACGAACTCTATTAACCCCATACTTTGATTATGCGTGTGTCGTCTTCATGGATCTCCCGTCATATCTCAAAGACAAACTTCAGGTTATGTGCAATACTATGGTCAGATTTATTTTTTGTTTAAAGAAAGATGTTGCATTGCGTCCTTATTTTAATAAATTGGGATGGCTTTCATTATATTCTCGTCGTTTTTACTTTTTAGGAGTTTTTATTTTAGCCTTTAGACTGCCGACATTTTTGCCTTATAAATTGATATTTTTGATGTGCAAAATTTATACATAAAAATACCTCATATCTCTAGAGTAGTTGTCAAGGTCACAGATGGCTCTTATAAGTGAGCCAGTCCGGGGACGGTTGGGTGAATGTTAAAAATTTAAAAATTTTTTAAATTACTATATATTCATTTTTAACAGAATTTTCTTAATATTACAATGTAATAAGACCCCAAAAATACTCCTTTAGTTATCAATAAAACCGTAGCATCCCAACTACCCCTAGCGAGGGAGTAAAAATTTCAAAAATTCATTAGTAGGCTGGTTTGAACTTTTTCTACGATGTTTTCTCGTAAACACTCTGTAGGTGCCATAACTACCCCAAGCGAGGGGGTGATTTTTTTAGCGAACGTTCTCGGAGACTGAAATATTCGACAAATTTGTGTACAATGTGGAAGAAATTTATTAGCAATATCCATATTTTACATATCTAAAACACTTTCATTCTGCTAGACCCAGAGCTAACGACGTGGATGTAGAAAGTGATGTAGCTCCATTTTTTTTTATTTTTAAATTTTTTTATATTTTTTTTATTTTATTAATTTTTTTATTTTTTATTTTTATTTGTAGTTTTATATAATTGTAGTCTATAATATTTCTTTCGTATGAAATTCTTCAAAACAAGATGCAATACAAAGAGCAACATCACAAGTTGAACATATAAAAAAAACTCTGAGATCTGTTTTTTTTCAGAGAACATAAATGACATCTTTTTCTTTTATCGATTTTTTTTTGGAAAATGCCGACCTACTAATCGAGAAGAAGTTGCAACAGTTCGGGCTTCTTTATGTACATCAAGATTCAGTAATGCTCTTATAACTCGTATAAGAAAGGTTGGAAATGATATTTTACCATTTTTTATTTTATAGAGAGCATGAGCGTTGCATAAAGCTAAATCGATCAAATGTTAAAATAATTTTTTATACCATTTCATAGATTTCTTCATTGTTTCAGTCAAAGCCAATTGCTTATCGTTATAATCTATGCCACCCATATGTTTATTGTAGCAAAGACACAAGTTGGTATGATTTTTTCATCCCCTGTAAGATAATGTCTTTTACCTGTTAAAGCAAATTCAAGCTCATGAATACTTGTGATTATGTGAAAATCCTTTTTATCTTTCCACTTTATCGCAAGCCAGGTCTCAGTATGGGCAACTTGTACTTCATTTTTTTCTAACTTTTCGTTTAGAACAGGCATTCCTTTTCTATTTGACTTTACTGTACCGCATACTCCTGTATCACGATCGTGCAAAAATTCAGCTAATTGAGGAGATAAATACCAATTATCTATCCACATAATGTGACCTTTGAAAAAGAAGGATTGCAAAAAATGAGCAACAATATCTCCTGTTATGCCCAAGCCAAACTTATCATAATCCGTATGTGCTCCAGTATAAATAACAATATCTATGATATATCCAGATTGACAGTCAGCTATTTCAAACAGTTTTATACCGAAACGGTACCTTTTCATCGGTAAATATTGTTTGAATTTGAATCTTCCTTTCCACAGCATCAAACTCTCATCAATGCACAAATTTTTTCCAGGATTCAAACTTTTTTCTGAACTTATCTTTCAGATAATCTGCAATAGGTTTGATTTGTTTTAGACAGTGATTTACTACTACTGAATTGTCTTGAAAATGTAAAAATCGTAATATCTGCTGGTATCTATTACGAGACATTGTTTGATTGAAAATTGGAATATAAAGCACAGTATCAGTGCTCCAATAATCATTTACTTGACCTTTTCGAACACGTCCCATTAGAATTGAAAGACCCAAAAATTGTTTAAACTCTTTAACCGCCAGATCTATCCAGAATTTCATTTGTGACGTGTGATAAACACACGCACTAGTATTGCGTAAAATCATTTTATAAATTGTTGATATATTATATAATAATAATAAGTACGTAGTATAGTAAGATAGCTTCGCGATAGACACGTGCCGCTAAACGCGAGTTCAACGACCGCGCTATAAATAGATTAGAGTCATTGACCGCCTCCCCACTACTGTGCCTACTCGCCAGTTCATTGACCCCGTCCGGAGTGGGGGGACAGACGTTATACGCATGCGCGCTCTCGTAGAATCGGGTATATAAGGCGCACCGAAACCACCAGTAGGCAGTCTGCAACTGGACGACAGATCGGACTGGCCGTGAGCACACGACCAGCCCCTTTCTCCGACCTAGTGCAGCAACCGTGGATAAGTTCGTGAGCACACGTTCGTAAACACGGTTACCGTATACCGTACCGACCGTTACCGTATCCGCATCCTACCGTAGGCATCTCGTGAGCACACGTGGTGTCTAATCCTGTCCGTATCCTCGTGAGCACACGTGGATTATCCCGACCGCACCCTCGTGAGCACACGTGGGTTATCCTGACCGTATCCTCGTGAGCACACGTGGATTATCCCGACCGTATCTTCGTGAGCACACGTAGATTATCCTGACCGTATCCTCGTGAGCACACGTGGATTATCCCGACCGTATCTTCGTGAGCATACGTAGATTATCCCGACCGCACCCTCGTGAGCACACGTGGGCTATCCCGACCGTATCCTCGTGAGCATACGTGGATTATCCCGACCGCCCCTCCGTGAACATACATACTAACCCGAACCGTATTGCCGTGCGAGCATACACGATAACCGTTAGTTGCGTCCGTTTAGGAAACTAGTTATAAGACAGCGTTGTAAAGTTCGTAGATCACGTAATAATTAAGTATTTTGTCTTGATTTGATTACAGACTAATTAGCTATTTCACCCGACCAAGACCAGGCGGGCTGGCAACATTTATATTATATCTTTGTTTATTTTTATATCTGTACATAGTCTTAATAATAATTAGTCTTTATTATAAATAGTGGTACTTTATTTTAAATTCCTTAAAACCCGAATCCTGGAATCTGAGCAAGGTCCGGCAAAGATTCAGTCCGTTACACATTTTAGACCAATTTGGATTTTCTGGATTTTGAGATTGAAAAAGATTTGTCTCCTTCACAATTGTTTCGAGGATATTCGAATCGATGAAATTTTCAAAATAATTTATTGGTTCATTGCCTTCCAAATCAACCTTTCATATATGCCTCCTACACCAGTAAAATCTTTTATTGATGGATAAAATTCAGTATCATAAATAATTTCCCCTAATTATGTAAAGTCAGGACCCTCCAAATCTACATCCGAAATATCAAAATTATCGTCGTTAGCTTCATCTGGTTCAGATTCATCACTCCTCCATGGATCAGGATCAGCCATTTTAGTATTTTCTTCTGCCTACCTCAAAAGATTTTATGATAAAAGTATCATTTAGTAAAACGATGACTTTCTCTGATACCTTTTGAAACGCAAATTGCTTGCGGATTGAGTTTTAGCGGGATCCCTCTAGCGGATGATGCGTAAAATGCGAGCATACCAAAAGGTATACTTCACCTAATTTTAGGATACATTTTACAGATTTTACAGCGTATTTCCGAAAAAAATCATGTAAAAAGTCAATTTAGGACATATTTCACAAATTTTACAGGTTATTTACTAACAAAATTTCAGTAAAAAGTTCAATAACGATGACAAGTTGAATAACGGGTTTTTAAATATTTCACCCCCGCGCTACGGGTTGTTTGAATACCTCGATCTAAAAATAGTTTCAGCTGTATACTTTAGAGATCAGAGAGCCTACTTATTGAGAAAAATGCATCAAAATATCTATATCCATTATTAAAGCTATAATTTTATTACTGTCCCATATATGAGCCATGTCGGTGATGCGTTCAAGGCATTTTTTATATTTTTAGCTCTGGAAACGTGGGATAATATACCGGATAATATTAAGGACTTCGCGAATGTAAACATCTTTAAAAAATTGTATTTATGCCATTTAAATGAGCTAAACACTTGATATTAATTATTTGATATTGAATATTTAATACTAAATATTTAATACCTGGTATTGTGTGATTTTGAACTTATTGTATTATATTGCGTTTATTTTGTATGTATACTTCTCGACGTTAGTTATTTTATTTTATGTCGTATAAATCATGTTTTTATTTTTGTAAAATTTATTTCTATTCCTCGTTACATTTTGTTAATCCGTTTATTTTATCAAATACCTATGATGACTTTGCTGTGTAATTATTAATCTTACTATTTTTTGAGTGCCATTCGGTTATGTTACCTTGGCAAAAATAAATACAGTTATCATTCAATCTCTCTCTCTCTCTCTCACCTCCTGGGTCGGATATTGCTAGTGTTGCGGTGAGCGATGGGACCGTGGTGGGAGCTGTTCTCCCCTCTGCTTCCATGAGTGCCAAGCGCTTGGCCTCGCCTCCGTCGCCATCATTGAGCCAGGTTGCCAAGCAACCTCGTGCGACCACGCCCACTATGACCAATACTAGTCAGTCGGGCGGCTCACTGGATTCCGCTGCGATGGCGGATACTCCACCGGCATGGTTCACTCGTTTCGAGCACACTATTTCGGCATTCACAGAGAGAGTTGAAAATAAAGTTGATGCTGTTGACTCGAAATTAAACTCTATCAGTGTTGAACTATTTTCGTTGCGTGACCGTCTTAATAGCATCGAATCCTTTACAAACGAATGTTTCAATGAGCTGGACGGCCGTATTACAAGACTCGAGGATGGTATTGGAGCTTTGCGTGACAGTGTATGTGCTTCTGCGTCGCAGGTAGCCGATTCTCCCTTGAATGTAAATTCAATTAAAGATGATTGTGAGCTACTGCTTTTGGGCTTAACGTTAATATCTAAACTAAACGATCGCGCTCTTATTGAAAAAATTCTAGATGTCATGAATTTGCCGCTCGTTCACTTACATCTTATTGAGATTCGTCCGTGGATTCCGCGTCCCAAAAGGGCGGTTAATACCTCATTTATGCATGGTGTTCCCGATGATACCTCAGCAGTGTCTGCTGGTCCTACGTTCTCTAGAGGATTAGTTTTCAGAGTTACTTCGCCTTCGGTGCGCGATATCATAGACGCCAAATCGTATCTATTGAAAGGGAAAACTGCTATGGGTGTTTTCGGAGAGGGCAATGATTTGCCGTTATTTATAAGACCGCTTTGGCCAAAGTCAGTACATGCGCTTTGGTCAGTAGCCGTGCGCAAAGCGAAAGAATTAGGGTATTTACGGCCGATAGTATTAAACTCAATTGTTTATTTAAGAAAAGAGAAGAAGGGATCATTAATTCGTATAAATGCTGAAGCTGACCTCCTTTCCCTTCCTCCTAACCCTAGGTGTCCTTCGCAATGAAGCGATGTTGGTCAGGCGAAGAATTTGTTTTCAATTATTCATATTAATATTAATAGACTCAAGACTCATTTTAGTTCATTAGAAGCATTGGTTTTTCCGCAGGCACATGATGTGATTACGCTTACTGAAACATTTTTGAAGGAATCAGATGCCTCAGATATTCTTAAGTTACCGGGTTATACGTTATACAGAGTTGATCGTTTGTGTAAAGAAGGTGGTGGCGTAGCTGCGTATGTTAGAAGTGATTATAGAGTAGTTACAATGGCGCATGCTGATGGACGGTTCTCTAACTCACCGAAATATCTTTTGTTAAATATTTCAGGTAAATTTTCGTCGTTAGTTCTGGGAGTTGTCTATAGAAGGCCAACGGCAGCTTATTCTTCAAAATTGTTTGATGTATTGTCGGATTTACTTCCGTCGCATGGTCATGCTGTTATTACGGGTGATTTTAATATTGATATGAAATCAGTGGGCGCTGCGGCGGACATGATGAGGGCAAACATAGCGGCTCTGAACCTTACTCTTATTGATTCGGAGCCGACTCATCATGCAGTCACATCAGTGGGCACATCTCATGCGTGGCTTGATTTTTTCCTTGTTCGTGAGCCGGTACCTCATTTTAAATTTGTGAAGTCATCGGTCCCCTTCGCGGCGGGCCACGATTCTATTACAATTTATATGCAAATTATTAGACAGCCATTGTCGGTGAGGAGGTATTGGACGAGTAACTTGGGAGAGGTCAACCATCGTGATTTGGATTCAGTTTTTAGTAATATTTTTAATATAGGTTGGTCTTCTTGTTATCCACGTAGTAGATTCTCAACCTCTAGTCAAAGTGTTTTGCCTGACCAGCAATCAGATGTATTTAGTCCGTTGCTGTCATTAGATATAAGTTCAAACACAGTTACAAGCACGCAATTATCTGATCATAACTCTATTACTCATAATGTCATATCTAATAATGCAAATTCATTAATTTCGGATACCATGTCATCACCTAATTTATTCGCCATCTCACCAAATTCATTTAGCATGTCATCATCTAATTTATTTTCCATTTCATCTAATTCGCATATTTCTCATAATTTTCATCCAGCTAATATTTCCTGATTTCCATCTTCATATACACATGTTTCGGCTTATGATGACAGATCTCAGTCTGTCTCGTTGCTGATTTCTCATCTTTCGGCATCAGCCCTCTCCACATTTGATGAACTAGCGCCTTGTAAGCTAGTAGTTATTGGGAATAAGTACAAGCCATGTGTTAGAACTGAGATCAGGAATCTGATCAAAGCTAGAAACTTGGCTTTTAAGACTTTTCATGTCTCACGACATATAGATGATTATGAAAGGTATAAGATTTTAAGAAATAGAGTCTCTAATATGCTTGATAGCAATAAATACAAATACCTTTCTGATAATCTGTTGAATGCTATAGATCCTAGGGCTAAATGGAGAGAGCTGAAAGGGTTAGGATTGGACACTAATTTGGGTTCATCAGCACTAGAATTTTTTACCTCTCAGCAATTAAATGTCCATTATGCATCTGTTTCGAATCGTCTTGCACCTCTTCCTCCATCTTTTCTTGACTCATTGTTTCAGGCGAATGAAGGTGATCGTATTACTCCTGCTAGATTTGAGTTTGATACCATCCATCCTAGAGGAGTTCAGCGTGTTCTTGGTAGAGCAAAGTCGAGGGCTATGGGGACAGATGGGTTAGCAATAAAAATGCTAAAACTTTTAGAATCGCAATTAATTCCGCATTTAGTTGAAGTCTTCAACGAGATATTAACGATTGGATTTTTCCCGGAATGTTGAAAGCGAACCTTATTGTTTCCGCTGGCGAAGTCGAGTAGGATTCGGAATTGCTCTGATACTAGACCGATAGCCAAACTCTGCGAAATCTCGAAACTTTTGGAACGTTTAGTTCATTTTCAGTTGTCAGTTATTCAGTTTTATTTAGAAAACTATCAATTATTAAATCCAAAACAAGCGGGTTTTCGCAGAGATCATAATACGCAGACTGCGCTTTTAGGGGCTCTGGGTGATATTAGAAGGGCTATAGATTCCCGAATGATAACAGTCTTGGTTCTGTTCGACTTCTCAAAAGCGTTTGAGCTTCTGAAATGCGTCAGGCATATGTTTCGCAAGTGGATCTGGCTGCTGCTCCCCGAATTAAGCTGTTAAACGCCCATTTGGATTACGAGAATGAGGTTAAATCGTTGGGTGTTTGGTTGTCACCCATCCTAGACTGGTCGGAGTAGGTATTGTTAATATCGCAGAGGGTCCATGGAGTCTTACGTTCATTGCGGTTCCATAGAAGGGTATTCTCTCAGAACAGTAGAAAATATCTCGTGGAGACGCTTATTATGCCTCATTTTGATTATGCGTGTGCTGTATATAATGATATTGATCAGGTGCGGAACTTAAGACTTCAGCGACTCCTCAATGCGTGTGTGCGATTTGTATGGGGAACTCTGCGTATAGATTACACTTGCGATGGCTGTCAGTTGAGTCTAGACGTTTATATTTTATTGGATCATTGGCTTATAGTGTTATTGCTCGAAATTCGCCTCATTATCTTGCTAAACATTTCACTCAAATCGACCATACAGTAGATCATCTTAGATATCCTTCTCGTTTTCCTCCTAAACCCTTAACCTTTCTTCCTCCACGTACAGATCCTTAAATAAATCTTTTATAATAACTGCCTCTAAATTGTTAAATTCGTTTCAGTTTAATTCATTCATTCCATTTGATCCATCGCATATTAATCATTTTAAAACTTCCTTATTTGAGCGTTTGCTTAGACTTGATTGTTCAGCCTGGGAGGACAGAGTTGTGCGTGACAATCTCATCTGTCCTCAGATTGTTTAATTGTAGGCCGTTTTATGCTGCGTAAGATTTGAATTTATTGTTTTATCATTATTATTATATTTTATATTATAGCTTTATTGTTAGTTTTATCTTTGTGTCTTTATAAGCGATGAACTTTATTTTTTGTTATTGCGCTAATTTTTGTTTTTGTAAATTCCTTAGCGATTTTTTGTATTAATGGTTTAACAGGGTTTCTACCCCTATAAACCCAATGAAGTTATATCTATATATCTCTCTCTCTCTCTCTCTCTCTTTGGCAGTCACTCGTGGGGTTCAAATCGGTGATTGCACACTTCCTTATGAACATAAGATAAAATGCCTTGGAGTATGGCTCACACCTACCCTTACTTGGTCTGATCACGTTCAACAAATCTCGACACGTGTCAGAGCATCACTCAGGATTCTGCGATTTCATAGGCACGCACTTTCACACGATCTTCGAACTTACCTTGTCCGTACCCTTGTATTTCCGCATCTTGACTATGCGTCAGCAGTTTACAACGAAGCAGATAAAACGAGGGATCTTCAACTGCAACGTTTACAAAATGCTTGCATCAGATTCATCTACGGCAACATCCCGAAGCGAGCTCATGTCACTCCATACAGACTTGAGCTTGGCTGGCTTTCAGCGAAACGACGGCGTCAATTCCTAACTGCCATGCAAGCATTCAAAACTCTATCATGTTCTCGCCCTCAATACCTGCTCAACGAAATTAAAGTACTAGGCGATACAGTTGTAGTTCGTAGCTCCAGTCGTTTACCACAGAGAACGTTAATTTACAAGCCTCCTAGGACGGAAACCTGGAAGAGATCGTTCTCTGTATCTGCTTCCGAAATTATTAACCAGCTATCCCCTGTTACTTTCTCCATGGACTGCTTGTTCGAATTCAAGAAGAAATTATTTGATTTCCTGCTCACCAAAGATCGGCAAGACTGGGAGAACAGAATTATCAGTGAAGGATTATTTGCGCCAACTATGCTAGCCGCAAACTAGAGGATAGAAAGTTATTCACGGGATGCCTAATTTTAATTGTATCACTTCGATCACTTTGCTTATTTATTTTTATGTTTTGTCGCGTTTTCACTGTATATTTCTTTTTTGTATTATATTTTATGTTTATATCGTTATATTTTATTTTACGCTCTTAAATTGTACTCGTATATTTTTATTTATCTGCCCGAGATGTTACTGCGATTTTATTTTATTTTTCAATAATGTATGTCCTTTAGGGTCAGATGGGGTCACACCCCAATATCTCAATAAATCTAAATCTAAATCTAAATCTAAATCTCTCGGTGAGTAAAAGCCTTCTTGTTTTTGTGCTCTGTTATCGTACTTTCACTGTATACTCATATCGTCGTCTGGAGTTTTTTGCAGTAACCTATAGGACCGGAAACTGTTTGCAGTAGCTATTTAAAAAATAGTTGTGATTATCTGTGGACGGTGGTTCTTTGAAACTTGTTTTATAAACCTAGTCAAATTTAGGAGGCTAGCCGAGCGGTTCTGTAGAGGTTGCTTGGGCGGCTTTTCATCAGCAGGTCAGCCAATACCTGGAAGCAAGAAACACCTGGCAAGGACATACGAGTCGGATCGACAACTGCGAAAATGACAACATCGCGAGGCTACTTCGTCTGCGGTGGTCGAATAACGAGGAAGGATTATACCTAGGTTTGCGCGGTATGTAACAGCTCTGTACATATAAACTGCTTTGAGATCGCCCCGGGCTCATCGGAGCGACGCTGTTGCGTACTAGCGCGAACTAAAGCCCTGGTTCACACCTCTACCAAGGCGGGGGCGCCACCGATTGGATTGCTACGGCTGACTGATGCGACCGACGTTATCGCGCTGGTGGCCACGCCCATTCCCTTTACTTCTTGCGCAAAGCGCGTTGCCTCGCCTCCGTTGCCATCAACAACGAAGGTTGCCAAGCAACCACGCGGCGCCGCGCCCACTATATCAAATCAACTTAGACGCGATACAGCCGTCGACACCGTTTAAATGTCGGTCGCTCCGCCGCCGTGGCTAGAAGCGTTTGCTCGCGGTCTTAAGGAGGATTTAAGGAAAGACTTAAATTTAATCACGGAAATGGATGGTCGGGTTGAAGAAAAAGTGAACGTGGTTGGGGTGAACCTCAGGGCGCTTCATGCGCGTGTCTATACATTGGAGGAACGGACTAATTCCAGATTAAATGAAGTTAATACGCAAATTCTTGCGGTTAACTCGAGACTACAGGCGAGGGAGTCAGACATGTCGACGTGCTCTGTAAGTGCCTCGCGCACTGCCATCTCTGCAGATTCACTAAAGGACACGTGTGAAGTGCTTGTTTTGGGCCTTCCTGTAGTGTCGGGCCTCTCGAACTGTATGTTTTTTGAAAAGCAGCTCGTAGCAGTTAACCTGCCAATGTTGACGAAATAAGTCGTAGACATTCGTCCTTGGGTTCCGCGGTCGAAGAAGGAGACGATGCCGTCTTTATGAGACCACTGTGACCGAAAACCACTTTTAAATTATGGTCGTTAGCGACTCGGAAGTGTACCGAGCTGGGCTACGCGAGGCCCTTAGTAGTAAATTTAAAAGTTTATACACGGGAGACGAGGGATGGACCATTGACGTGTGTAACCTCCGAGGCCGACATTCATAATCTACCGTCGCTCTCTTCATCTTCCTCGCAAGCTAAATGAGACAGAACTGGTCGGGCCAATAAAAATAATAAA
This sequence comes from Theocolax elegans, assembly GCA_026168455.1. NCBI lineage: Eukaryota > Metazoa > Arthropoda > Insecta > Hymenoptera > Cerocephalidae > Theocolax > Theocolax elegans. Next base: position 21,568,996 of record CM047430.1, read on the forward strand.
ACCATATCATCTAATTGTTTTTCCATTTTGTCGTTGATGTCATTGCGATTACTGAAACCTTCCTTACTGAGCACGACTCCTCTGATATTTTTAAACTACCTGGATATGTATTGCACAGATTGGATCGTGTGGGTAGGGGAGGGGGTGGGGTTGCGGCGTATATACGTGAGGAGTATCAGGTTCCTGTTGTTGCAAACTCAGATCCTGTTTTTTACAACAAACCGGAATTCTTAATTTTACGCTTAGTGGGTAGCTCGTTGACGACTCTTTTAGCGGTGGTCTACCACCATGATGAGACCGTCATGATGAGAGCGAGCCTGATGGCACTGGGCCTTTCGCTTATCCCATCTGAACCGACTCATCATGCGGTGACATCGAATAGTTTCTTCCACACTTGGTTAGACCTCTTCCTGATTTGTGAGCCGGTGCCAAGTTTTAAATATCTTAAGTCGACTGCTTCCTTTGCGGCCGGTCACGACTCCATTAGTTTGGAATTATTTATGCCGAATAAACAAAAAGTAGGGGAGAGGAAGTTTTGGAAGAGAAATCTGGAAGAGGTAAACCTTCAAATCCTTTCTACCACATTCGCATCATTCATGAATAACTCATCGGCACTAACTTGACCTGACCAGCCCCTCTCCACAACCCTTAATTCATTTGAAATGATCTCCTCATTTTTAACAAACATTAGCCATTCAATTTTAAATTCTTATAATGTTCTTGCTCCGTTGAAACTCATCACTATCAAAAATTCACATAAACCCTGGGTCACACGAGAAATAAAAATGTGCATTAGAGACAGAAATAAAGCTTTTAAAAAATTCCGTATTTCAGAAGATCCGCTGGACTATAGTAACTATAAGGAGTTCAGAAATAGTGTTTCAAATTCAATGTAAATTCAAATTTCTCGCGAATAAGCTAAGTGTAAATAGTGATCCAGCTAGTTCCTGGAGGTATCTCCGAAATATGGGATTTTGCACAAAGGCGCACCCTTCACCACTAAAAGTTTTCACAGTACATCAACTTAACACCCATTACTCATCCATCTCAAATCATTTACCCCCTCTCACAGTTCAGTCATTTGCATCCATCATATCTACCACATGCTTGTTATCATCCTCATCTTCTTCTTTCTCCTTCTCATTAGTAACGGCCAAAGGGGTGAGGCACGCATTATTAAGATCTACCTCCAAGGCAGTCGGTATTGATTGAATCTCCTCAAATATGCTCAAACTTGTGGAACCTCTATTAACCTCTCCCGTGGAATTATTCAATAATATGTTAACTGTGGGTTATTTCCGCGACTGCTGAAAGAGGGTGGTTTTGTTTCCGTTAGCAAAGTCGAGTAAAGTTGTGTCGTGTGCTGATACTAGGCCAATTGCTAAGCTATGTGAACTGTCCAAGGTACTTAAGCGCATAGTGGATTTGCATCTTTCGCATTATTTAGAAAGCAACAATATATTGACCGAAAGACAGGCAGGTTTTTGAAGGGGCCATAGCACCCAGACAGCTTTACTGGGGGTTCTGGATGACGACAGATGAGCCATTGATTCTCGGATGATCACGGTTCTGATGTTGTTCGACTTCTCAAAGGCCTTCGATGCAGTGCCTCACGATAGGCTTATTACTAAATTGAGTAATATTGGGTGTTCGGATAATGTTCTAAATTAGTTTTATAGGTATTTGGTGGGCCGCACGCAGGCTGTTGAGGGTGAGGGTGGCGAGCTGTCCGACTGGTTGAGAGTAAATGCGGGTATACCTCAGGGCAGTGTACTTGGTCCGATTTTGTTTTCCATTTTTATATATGATTTGCCAAATGTTTTGTAATATAGTAAATGTATGCTGTTCGCGGATGATGCCCAGGTTTTTTCGTCATTTTATCCGGAAGTTCATGTAGCTGTATATAATATAATAAGGCTTGTGCCACGTCCCCATACTTATCTCGGGTGCGCGACACACGCCCCTTGATAACTGTCAAATTATGTTTGTGCAAATTAGGTTGTAAAATTCCTGCATCGTCTGCGTATCAACATGCAGAAAGCTATTGCATGGAAAGTATAGTAATAAATGTCAAATTATGTTTTTAAAAATTAGGTTGTAACATTCCCGCAGCGTCTGCGTATCACAATACAGAAAACGATTGCATGAAAAGTACATAGAAATAGTTGTCAAATTATTGTTGTATAATTTTTGGTTCAAAAATTCCTGCATCGTCTGAGCATGAAAATGCAAAAAACGATTGTGCGAATTAACGGCTTTCTGTCAAATAATTCAATCTACAAAAGTTATTTGCAAATGAATATAATAACTTGAATGTACTATTAGCGCCATATACTGCGGTTTTATTGCGTAATATAATTTTTAACGAATTATGGCGCTGTAGTACATAACAGCTTACTACACTACCTATGCTTCGTCGATAGTTTCTTGGATATGGTACCCGAGGTTTTATTCCGAGGTGTAAATACTATTTTTTTTTTCCGAAAATCGTCAAATATTATTTTGTTCCTTTTATACAGGACACTTATTTTCTCTCACATACTACCAAGATTTATCTATTTCTCACTTTTTGCATGTGAGGCCAGCAATACATAATTTTACGTTCTGCTTATAGGGAGCAAAATATCATTATTACGCAAAATATAAATGATAAATAAGATTTGTATATTTTAGGAAACCTATGTAGATGTACTGGATATCGGCCAATCATTGAAGCTTGTTGCACATTTACAGAGGATTGGGAAAAATCAATAATACTAAAAGAACGTCATATTAAAAATGGTGATAAATGTTGCACAACAGGTAGTTTATGTTGCAAACGAATTTTGACTGTAGAAACAACAGGATTGTTTGATACAAGCTCATTTTTACCATATAAACCTACACAAGAGCCGATCTTTCCGCCTCAGCTACAAGTAAGTTAATGTTCAATGTTTGTACTATATTATTACTAAATTCTATAAGATAGAGTAAGTTTTGAAAATTTTACATGACACACAAATACATCTTACGTACTACTAGAAACATTACTTTTCATACGTCGAATGCAAATAAAAATAAAATTTTGGCCTGGGGGCCATGGGTTAGATGCAGGGTTGCAAAAATTGTAATTACGAGAAAATTTAATTAGTAATTACTTTTTGGCTTAATAATTAAACTCCATATTAATTCGAAAATACTTTTCGACTGGGTATTGAAACTTCATTTAATTACAAATTACTTGGCAAATGAATAATTAAACTTTATTTTAATCCTTAAATACTTTTGTACTGAGTAATTAATCTTTTTTTTTAATTCTTAAATACTTTTGTACTGAGTAATTAAACTTTATTTTAATTCTTAATTACTTATGTACTGAGTAATTAAACTTTATTTTAATTCTTAATTACTTATGTACTGAGTAATTAAACTTCATTTTAATTATTAATTACTTTTGTACTGACAAGGGAAGTACATGACCTCCGGGAAACGGATCTCATCCTAACTTTGGTATGTCTTTTATAATATAAAAATATGAAGAAAGCCAAGTTATCTCTTGCCAATGGCCACTTTTACGGAAGTTATTCGACATCCAATAATAATAGCAGTAAAAATTACTTCCAATTCGGTCGCTTATAACTCAAAAATAAATAAAGATAAACAATTGAACCAAAACCAGAAGAAAGTTGAGTTCAAGTAGATATGGTTTGAAAAAAAAGAAGCTCAAATTGCTTAATTTGAAGCAAAGTTATGAAGAAAATAAGAAATTGAAGATTATTAGGCCAAAAGAAACAATAAATTTTTCATATTAAATTTTGGCCTAATAATCTTCAATTTCTTATTTTCTTCATTACTTTGCTTCAAATTAAGCAATTTGAGCTTCTTTTTTTCAAACCATATCTACTTGAACTCAACTTTCTTCTGGTTTTTGGTTTGATTGTTTATCTTTATTTGTTTTCGAGTTATAAGCGACCGAATTAAAAGTAATTTTTACTGCTATTATTATTGGAAGTCGAATAACTTCCATAAAAGTGGCCATTGGCAAGAGATAACTTGGCTTTTTTCATATTTTTATATTATAAAAGACATACCAAAGTTAGGATGAGATCCGTTTCCCGGAGGTCATGTACTTCCCTTGTGAGTAATTAAACCTTATTTAAATAAATAATTACATTTGAAATGAATAATTAAACTTCGTGATAATTACTAAATATTTTTTTAATTGGGAATTAAACTCCATGTAATTTTTAATTATTATAAACGACTTTAGATACTAACAGGGTTCTTACCCTGTTAGTAATCTTTGGTCATAATGTAAGTAGTCACAAAACTGTCATTTACTATTACATATTTATTTATAAGATATACAATTTTTTTTACTGTGCAATTAAAATATTTACATTTTCGTGTACTGTGAAAAATAGCAATTTATTTATGTTTTTTTTATTTAGCCCTGTACAACACGCGTTTTTCAAAAATGACATCTTTTAATCTATTATTAATTGCACTGTCCAGAAGCGTGGCAATCGAAAAAAGCCTCTCTACTGGAGCCGACGATGGTGAAGCAGTATTAAAATTTAAGAATAACTCTAAAACTAATGGGTAATCCTCAAGAATTATTAATTCTTCTTCCTCTGAATCGAAGTATCTCATAAGTTCATAGTATTCAGGGTAATTAATAATAAAAATAAAGTTAAATTATTCAGTAAAAAAGTAATTAAGAATTAAAAAAAAGTTTAATTACTCAGTCCAAAAGTAATTAAGAATTAAAATAAAGTTTAATACCTCAGTCCAAAAGTAATTAAGAATTAAAATAATGTTTAATTACTCAGTACAAAAGTAATTAATAATTTAAAAAAAGTTTAATTACACAGTACAAAAGTAATTATTAATTTAAAAAAAGTTTAATTACTCAGTACAAAAGTAATTAATAATTTAAAAAAAGTTTAAGTACTCAGTACAAACGTAATTAATAATTTAAAAAAAGTTTAATTACTCAGTACAAACGTAATTAATAATTTAAAAAAAGTTTAATTACTCAGTACATAAGTAATTCAGAATTACAAAAAAGTTTAATTACTCAGTACAAAAGTAATTACTAATTAATGTAGGTATTGAATTTGTGACGTGTCCACTGGGGATTAGGGTGGAGTCACGGTTAAGACACAAAAATCAAACAACTTAGTTAAAAGAGATTGCAGGTTTAATGCACTTACTGTGCTCACAAGTATTACACGGCAAAGCAGCGGCTTTGCCGTTCAAAGTTGCCGGTCACGTTGGCCGCGGTCGCTCGCGTTCGCGCGATTGCGGGCCGTCCCGCACCTAACCACGCGTCGCGCACACACACTGAAAGGAAGCTGGACTTGGGAGGAAGGAGCACGGCTCACCTGGACGCTCGTCTCCTGGGTCCTCGGACACACACGTAGTTTATGAAAATTGCGGTATCTCGGGTCGCACGATCGGTGGTCGGTCGCAGTCTGTCGAGTATCGGCACGCACGAAGCGAGAGAGTTTTCCCTCGGCGTATTGCGCAGGCGCGCCTACTCTCGCGTCTCGAGTCGTGCGCGCTCGGCTCAGTTCGTACTGGCCGCTCGGGCCGTGATTTCGCTGCCTCGACGGAGATGTCTACGACGTTGGCTTCTTTTGGTGCTGGATGGCGATCAAGTAATTGCGGCCCTGCTGAGAAGACTGTCTGCGAGGTAAACTTTAAATCGTTCCTTATTACTTTGATTTTAAGCTAATTCGAGCCTCTCGAGTTTCTTCGTTGCAGGTGCCGTATGTTGTGAATACGGGATCTTCGGCTCGGAGTGTCCGGACAGCTGGAGCACATCGGCGTCTCATAACAGCCCTCAGTGAGCGGAGCCAGGCAGCGGTGAATCGTCGTGGTCCTATGGAGTGCCGCCAAGGTAATTTACCTACTTTCCTCGGGCTCTATCTAGATGTTTATTTGTGTCTGCCATAACCTCAACTAGACATGTCATCTCCTTTCCTGTTGGTCCTATTGACATACCTGGGAGAAGCTATGCCTGGTTATAGCTTCTCCATCCTCGTTCCTTAGTAGTCGACCAACTTATTAATTGATTACCGTTTCAGGTACTCTAATTGGCAGTACACCATGGCTTGAGCGCAAGGGCGCTACCTCATTCCAAGGCCTGGAGTCTTTACCTGGGCTGCTCAACCTCGGAGGCTTCTCTTGGGTGCTGGAGAGGGCAATCAAGGCTGGATGGGACCTGGGGATATGATACGGGTCATTACTGGTGCTGGAGAAGACATAAGGATGCTGGATCAACGGAGCAGTGTGTGTGTGTGTGCCATTGTGCGCAGTCAGGAGTCGCATCTCCTTTGCTTCGGGTTCTGCTGCTTACTACGCATTGTAAGCTTATATCGGTTGCACACATTCGCATATGTGTGTCTAATAGGACTTAATTGGTATGTATAGCACGCTTACTTCGCATAGTAAGCTTGACAGGTGCTATACAATACCTTGTCTCGCTAGTTTATTTCTAAGTGACATGTAGTATAACTACAATGTCACAAATTAGAAAAGTAATTAATTATTTGCAACCCTGGTTAGATGGTAGAGTGGACACGTAATTAGAGGTACCGGGTTTAATTACCTAATACTATCGCTTGATATAAGCACTACTGGGGAATGTATTGTCAACAAAGTCTTTATTTACAAAGATATATAACCACAGTCGCGTTCTCATTAGCTCGAATTTAAATGCATGACAAGAGCAAAGTTTAAAAAAAATAAAATATTCCAATTTAAAATATACTAATAACAATTTTATAATGTTTATAGGTTTCAAGTGAACTAGATAATGAATATTTAATATTAAAAGGTAGAGACGTAACATGGTATAGACCAGTACATTTATATGATTTGTTACTACTCAAACAAAAATATCCAAATTCCAAAATAATCGTAGGAAACACTGAAATTGGTAAAAATATTTGCTTCTCTAGTTTTATAAATATTGGAAATGTATAATTTATAATTTGATTTCATAAATACAAAAAACTCATTACTTTCTAGGGGTTGAAATTAAGTTTAAAAGCTTCGTATATCCAGTACTTATTCAACCAACGAAAATAGACCAGTTACGTGAAATTTCGGATATAAATGATGGAATCAGAATTGGAGCCAGCGTAACATTTGACGAAATGGAAGAAGCCCTACAACATCAATTAAAAACTAAGCCTGGTAAATGTGCGATATTCTATAAGTTTAGACGATTATTTATTATTAATATCTTATTAATTATCGAAGATTTGCGAATGTATGTGTATGTGCATTTTCTTTTTATAGAAAAATTGGCGAAAATACATTTACGAACATACTATGGGACTCGGTCAATATATCTCATATCCACTGAAAATCAACCTGCCATGAAATAATGGCAGAACTTGGCCTGTACACTGGTATTGCCTCTTCGAGAACCCCCGCAAAGCATTGTATATTCATGCATCACAGAAAGGCTGAGTTCAAGTAGGTAGGGTTATGATTAGGGAATGGTAATGTGAGGATTGCCATATGTCACCGACCTTTCGGTCTTTATATCGATTGAGAAATGTTGTCCTTTCTGAAAAAAACTTAGGTAAAAAATCACCTGAGAAATCAGATTGTCATATATAATACAATCGCTAAAATCTCAAACGACGGTAAAAAGAGAAAAAATTTGTAATTTTTATTGAAAGAAAGTATTATTAAATAATATATTTTTTCATTCTCTTGATTAAAAAAATATATATTAAATATGATATAAAATATACAACTATGTGTTCTCATGACCTTATGTACAGGTTATATAAATTTTCCATTATTCCGGTACTAAATATACAACTCATATTAAATCGGTGAAATTACTGCCAAAGGAAGGATATGTGACTAAAATTCCATGTGATGCCTTATTTGCATGAAACTTTCGTAATTGTCCTTATAATCCGGCATGTAGAATGTTCTGATTATAATAACTTAAGCTCGCGATTATATGAAGCAAAATCAATAAGCCTTTAATTTAACTTTTTTTAACTATAGCTAGCGTTGTGGTAAATTTAAGCCCACAATCTTGTATTTGGAGGTTTATAAGGAATCCCGCAAGTTTTAAAAATGGAGTCTTCATGCAACCTATATACGAGTAATATAACATTCCCATTTTTTTGGTACTGACAAGGGAAGTACTTGACCTTCGGAAAACGGAACTTATCCTAACTTTGTATATCTTTTATAATATAAAAAATATGAAGAAAGCCAAGTTATCTCTTGCCGCTTTCACGAAAGTTATTCGACATTTAATGATAATAGGAGGAAAAATTATTTTAAATTTAAATGCTTATAAATCAGAAAGAAATAAAGATAAACACTCTAACTAACAACCAGTAAAAAGTTGCGTTCAAGTAGATATGGTTTGAAAAAAAGAAGTTTAAATTGCTTAATTTGGAGTACAGTTATGAAGAAAATAAGAAATTAAATATTATATATTAAATCAAAAGAACCAATAAATTTTTCATATTAAATTTTGGTTAAATTTCTTCAATTTCTTACTTTCTTCATAACTGTACTCCAAATTAATCAATTTAAATTCCTTTTTGTCGAACCATACCTACTTAAACCCAACTTTCTACTGGTTGTTAGTTTAAATGCCTATCTTTATTTGTTTCCGAGTTATAAGCGATCAAATTTGAAGTAATTTTTACTGTTATTATTATTAGATGTCGAATAACTTTCGGAAAAGTGGTCATTAGCAAGGAATAACTTGGCTTTATTAGTATTTTTACATTACAAAAAACATACCAAAGTTAGGATGATATTCGTTTCCCGGAGGTCAAGCACTCCCTTTGTCAGTGTCGCATGGGCCACTCCTGCTTAAACTGCATAGGATGGGTTGTACTGACACAGTACTGAAATAATTTTATCACTATTTAGTGGGTCTCACGCAGGCGATTGTGGACGAGGTAGGCAGCTGCTCGGACTGGCTTGGGTAAATTCGAAAATACCGCAGGGCAGTGACTTAGGTCCAGTGCTGTTCTTAATTTTCATTAATAACTTGCCGGATGTGCTTCAATTTAGTAAATGCATGCTCTATGCTAAAGATGCCCAGGTTTATTATTCTTTTCTACCAGTGGATTTTGAGTCGGGTGTTAACAAGACAAAAGTAATGATCCTGGGTAGTCAGGCATATATTTTGCGAGTGGATCTGGCCGCTGCTCCTCGGGTTAAGTTGCTGAATTCCTATTTAGATTATGAGAATGAGGTTAAGTCGTTGGGTGTATGGTTATCGCTCACCCTAGACTGGTCAAAGCAAGTGTTGTTAATATCACAGAGGGTCTATGGGGTCTTATGTTCATTACGGTTTTATAGGAGAGCATTCTCTCAGAGTACTAGGAAACACCTTGTGGAGACGCTAATAATGCCCCACTTTTATTATGCGTGCGCTGTATATAATGATCTAGATGAAGCGCGGAACCTAAGACTCCAACGCCTCCTCAAGGCGTGCACCGTATAGATCGCATATCGTCGCCTTAGTGCAAGAAGGTTCCAATTCAAATTATAATTGAAGAAGGGTCCAATTCAAATTTTTATTTTAAAAAGGTTCCAATTTAAATTATTTTTTAAGAAGGGTCCAATTCAAATTATTTTTTAAGAGGGGTCCAATTCAAATTATTTTTTAAGAAGGGTCCAATTCAAATCAGAACTGGAGACCCGCATCTTGACAGCTGACTGAGCTCAGCTATATCAGATACAGAAAGTAGGAAAGTGACAGGAGTCAACGACCAAATTTGAAAGTATCCAATTAGTTGAAGTATATGAAACAATATATCCAACACTTGGAGCTCCCTCGATGCTGTCAGGTCATCGCTATGCTCAAGATCTTCGGCACTAACACGCACAAGCTGCAAACTCAGCAGTCCAAGAAAATCTGTCAGTTCCAAGTACACTTACAAGGAGAGTTCACAACCTCTGGAAAACGGATCCTTACCAAACTCTAGGATATAATTTCTACTATAAAATCATGCAGAAAGCCGGAGTTTTAGTGGCCAATGCCCAGTTTTACGATAGATATAAGCAAATAATGAAATATCTCGCTTATAACTCAGAAACAATTAAAGATATACGTATCAACTAAATTTTAATAGAAAGCTGAGGTCGAGTAGATACGTTTTAAAAAAAGGAAACTCAAATATTTTAATATGGTCAAAAGTTATGGGAGGAATAAGAATTAGCCAAAATTTTATCGAAAATTTTAAGTTACAATTTAATGATTTTTTTAGTCCAATATTTCGTCTAATTCTTATTTCTCCTATAACTTTTGACCATATTAAAATATTTGAGCTTTCTTTTTTTAAAACGTATCTACTCGATCTCAGCTTTCTTTCAAAATTTAGTTTATACGTATATCTTTAATTGTTTCTGAGTTATAAGCATTTAAACTCAACGGTTTTTTCGGCGAGATTTTTCATTATGTGCTTATATCTATCGTAAAAATGGCCATTGGACACTAAAACTCCGGTTTTCTGCATGATTTTATAGTAGAAATTATATCCTAGAGTTTGGTAAGGATCCGTTTTTCAGAGGGTGTGACCTCTCCTTGTTAGATGCAGAGAGAAAATTGAAAGATGCTTAAATTCACTGCACTAACACCAAGAGTTGTCTTCGAAAAAGTCAATGTATCCAGTACTTGGAGCGCTTCAAACGTCTTTTTCTTTACATGTTTTAGTCTTCTTAAACTTACAAATAAAATAAAGAATTGGTGGACCTAAAATCTTTATGGAAAGTTCTTCGGTTATGGTTATCATGGGCACAGTATTTACACCGTAATTTAAACAAGAGCACACTAATTTATAAATGTTAAAAAACATTTTTCTAAAAAGAAGCTGCAATATCGATCACAGAAAATAAGTCGCCTTCCATTTCCCCAAAATATTAACTAAGAGGAAATCAGCAAGCAATATCTTTGGCGTCAATTTTCTCAGTTATTCAATTCGAATCGGATTTGTTGCACAGTGAAGATTAGTAAATAGGGAATATGAGGTTCGTTTGTTGCACAAAATACGTAAGGTAATAATCCGATGGTTATGAAAGTAAAATTCTGAGAGGCGAGTTAGCTGTATGTAATGGCTCTTGCGCCTATACTTGCGTCAAGCACTATCGTGCCCTATGATAAAAAGTAATAGATATAATATAATAGATGATAACGAAAGCATGTTTTAATAGTAGATTGGAGATGAAATAAGTAATTTTTTATTTGGTGGAAAAGGTATATCTTGTTTGTGTAAGCAAACGAGAGAATGAAATAAAAGAAAGCAAGCTCGAATCGAGTTTGAAAAGATTAAAATTAAAAGTGAAAGCAAGCTACAAGAGGTACTTGGTCATGAATAGTATAAACTAGGTACTGGAAAATAAACAACATAAAGAAGAGTTAAATTGCTCATAGCAATCATAGGACATTGCGAGAAGTGAGGAATTCATAGGAAGGAAGGAAGCTAAAACGACGACGAAGACGAGGAATTAAGGCAGGGTTTGGTACGCGTTGTCCCGAGATTAGCAAGGTTTGCTAGTGACGTAGGTGACAAGTGCGAGGTTACGAAGAGTAGCTGAACACGGATCACTGATCACTTACACCGACGACATAGAAGACGGACGAATTGACGATGACGAAATAACAACGCGAAAATAACGAGGGACCCCGAATCGTCGAAAAGAATCCGTACTCCTTAGAGGGTAGATCGTCGACGTCGCGGTTGATATCGGTCTACTCCATCAAATCCCTCAGTCAGGCTGGGACTCAACTCGGATGAAGGTGCACTGTTCGCGCCGTCGCTTTGATTTTCGATCGAGTTTTGATTACAAGTTTATTTTATATTATAATTGTATTGCTTAATTGTATATTGTATATTCTATTAAAAACTAAATGCATCCATTAGTATATTAAAGATTTGTCGGAACGTTTGAACTGTCGGTATTTAGAATTAAGGAATACTTATATTAAGATAAAGATATCTTCATTACCGGTACGATTCTGAATAGCGCATACGCATTGCATGCCATCTGATTAAGTGACAAATGTATGTGCCGCTATTGCCGTTAACCGGACACTCGTCCTACTCAGGTCATCTAAGCTTTTCGTCCCGGGATCTGCTACTGGACTTATCAGTAAGGCTAATGACGCTTTCTGCAGGTAATTATTTAATATTTTAGGTTTGCGATAATTATATTTTAGTATGGATATGTTTAGTATTGTGTTTGCATGACATATAACCACACTATTTCCATTTTTTTCTACACAGTTAGTTGACTGCATTTAATTTGACTATATTGCCTTAACTAAATTATTCAGTAAACTTCAATAAACCTTGAACTAACCAAACGTTTTCACTCCAGGCTCTAGGAAAGTGAAGAATTGAGAGAGTATCCAGGATCAACGGAGTTCTGTTTTATTTTGTTTGCTGCTGGTCCTCCCTTACAGTTTCTCAGACTTCACGTTTATTCACTTTTTCTATTTATTTTTTTCTACACAGCTAGTTAACTATATCGTTTACTTAACTACAATAATCCTTGCTCGCTCCCTCATTGCGTACATGTTTTAAAATACCAGAAATTGTATTTATAGTTGTGACGTGGTATTCGCGTACCCGATTGAATTAATTAATGTTTAATAATTAATAAAGACCGTTGGGCCGCGTTGCCCAATACCGCGCACACAATTAGTTAATTTATCCGAACTGCGGCTGTCGCCAGGAACGCGAGTTCGCTGGGACGAACGGTGTGGGAGATTCGGGCGATCCTCCTTGCCTCGACGCGATTTATATTAAATTAGAAATGTCGGCGGGAGCGGGGAGAACACAATGAACACAAAATAGTTATAATAAAAATGAATATAACATTTATTTCATTAATCTTTTAACAAAAGGCTATCCAGGCCGTGTGCCGCGACATAGATTATTTCGCGCGGGCGGAAGTATCGGGAGCCAACCAGATCGAGATACTCGCCTGCGGTTGACTCTGTCCCGATCTCCGCTACTCGGGTACCGGCGTACCCGAATACACTCCCGATGTACACACTCTCATACACTCGGGGGTAGGGAGGGAACGCACGGTAATATAAACAGAAACTTACCGGGGTGCGCCCTGTGGATGGCCCAGCCGATCCGTGTCCCTGTGTCCTCCTGGGCAACGGAGGACCGACGTCGGCTGCGGTGTCCAAAAGACGGCCTTGTGCCGCGGCGAGTGTCTCGCGAACCGCGTCCGCACTCACACACTCATTTCCCGTGCTTTTGTGTACACCGATTCACTCGCGGCTCACCTCGCGAGGATGTTCCGGGTAACCGATAGCTTTATTTACGCCTCACGCGCCTTATTAGCCAAAAACACTATCTCGATCGGTACCGGATAAGTTTGTCCGCCTCGAGCGGCGGATCGAGACGTACTAAATAGGCAATTGCCTAATTTCCGAAAAAGGGATTAGAGTGAAAACACACACACACACACACTTAAAGATACTGAACAATGACTTTCGATTTCTTGCTTTATTTCGCGTTAAATTTTGGATACAGGATTTTACCTTACTCATGCATTGGTTAATATTCTTGTCCACCTATCCTTCTTTGTCTTCTGAGGAGCTCGTATACTTCCTCCTTGCATGAGTTGCAGACGTGGAGTGATAAGTTTCCATATTCCCAGACGCACCAACAATTCAATCCTTGGTATCTGGGGATGTCAAATCGGCCAATGAATTCGTTCGACTTCTTTCGTGCTGCCATAATCCAAGAAGGATAATCCCTCTAGGTTTAGATCGCTGCCCCAATAGTTTGTTATTCCTGGCTCCACTAATCCGTCCATTACCTTTTCCAGAAAACTACGGTACTTCTGCCTGTGGTACCGTACTGTATTTGGATCCAAGTCATTGCAGATTGTCTCTCGTACGTGTTGTAGGTTCCACAATTGGCTGGCTATTCTTTCATCAGCAGTGTATGCTGGATAGTGGTGGCCGGCTATTCCTATTCGGGTACGAGTTGTTCGACGTACTTGTCCGTCTCCCATCAGGTATACCCATAAAGAAGAGTATTTTCTTAGAAGCTGCTACAGGACTGTTGTTCTTCTTAAGGCTCGTCGTTCCGTCATCCATCCCACTGACAACTCGAGTTCTATGTCCATATCCTAGTTGTCGTTGCTCATCTTGGTGTGTGAGGGTTGACGTGTGGCCGTGTTGTTGCTACATGTAAGAATAGATTGTCAAGCATGAAACCCCCCTATTTATAAGCTGGTACTGTTGGATTTTATGTTTTCTCCACCCTCGTGACTTACTTATGATTCAGGGAAAGCCCTGGATTGGATAAAAAGAAATAGATAAAATCAAGGTTTTTTATTTATTACATATATTTACTTATTGCGCAAGTTCGAAAGTTATTATAATTTATTTATAAACAAACATTTATATTTAAATGATAAGCGAGCATACTGTTTACATTATATATTTTTATTATAATAAGTAATTGTTACTTATAAGTCATTTTTAAATGCCTTAAACATTGTTACTTGGTTTAGTTTTCTTGGATAAAACTGGCGTGTTCGGAGGTGGTTCTGGTTCATACGTCTTGGGTGGTGTTCTCGGAGTTGCATATACGTGTTCTCGAGGTAAGAAATTCCATTGTATTGTCGGATCAACTAGTCGCATTGGGACGTACTCTACTTTGTCTTTTCTTGATTTCTTAATACATTTTTGGAAAATATATCGACATAGTAATAAGCATCCGGCAAAAAGCATTAGTATAATAACCAATCCATGTAAGTAAGCATCAGTTATTTGATTTTCAATTTTAACATTAATAGTTTTATCCGGTTCTAAATCGCTCGGAAGGTTTTTCCCTGCTCCGATCAACTGCAATGGTGGTAAATAGTACGTGCCCTTTTCTCTCACCAGCAGCTCTGAAGCGTAGTAGATATTATCGTGAACCTTAATAAAGTGGCAGGCCGCTGAGAGGGAAATCGTTCCTGCTTGTTGAAAAGTGTATGTCTCCTCGAATCCTGGACAAAATACATTTACGAGTGTAGGCTTTGCGACTGAGTAAATATAGTGTCTTGGATGAGCAGTTTTAATGATGTATAAGTTCTTGCCTTTCATAAAATTAATTCTACATGAACTAAAAGTTGCATAGTCTTGTTCCAGTAATAATTTGCTTTCACACTCTCGTTGGAGATGCACAGGGTTTTCCCTTACGCGTATATAATTCCTTTGTAATTTAATGCATCTCGACAGCTGCGTTGTACTTAAAAAGGTGTGTTTTTCCCCGTTGGGAAGAGAGGCTATAAAATCGTCCCTGGGTTGAATGTACGCTGCATTATGAATTAAATCCCCTTGTTGGAAAACTGGCACTGGAAGCATTTTGTACAAAGTGTGCGTTTCCTTTTCTACCATTGGCATTATTATTTGCATAATTATGTGATCTTTATAAATTGTTAATTCTCTTGGAGCGAACTCGGCAATTATCGTTGCATTTATTTGTTCAATTTTTACCGGACTCTTGGTTTCGGATACTTTTTCTATCATTTTTAAAATAATTCTTAACTTTCTAGTAGCGCCGGAAAACTTTGTTGTTGACAATAAACTTGTTATCGTGTTGGCTATATCCAAGTAACTATCCAAATTTTGTAATGCTAGATTGATTGTTTCCTCAGCTCTTGATTTGTCAATATCTATTACTCCTTTTTCTCCTTGTAGTATTTGTAATAATGCTTGCAGTTGCTGCATTTCTACAGACATTTTTTCTAAAGTTTGCATAATTTCATTATCTATGTATGCCTTTGCTGTACCTCTTCCTAACATTGCTTCTCGAGAGTGATGTCTCATTTGCGTAATAATTGATACTATATCTAGTGATGAATTTTTTGTAAATGCGTTTTCGTCCCCCCCACCCCTTACCTAAAACTTCGTCCCCTGAGGAATATGAAGTCGCTGAAGTGATATAAGCGTCTCTTATTCTAGAGAACTCGCGCAATTTTTCTTGTAATAAATAAATTCTGCTTATCGTTACCGCGTCCTTTAGCCTTGTATACGTGTCGGATTGTACAATATCTTGTATTATTTTTGTAAAATTTTCTTGGATTCCGAAAACTTTCTGCGTGTTAATTGTAGTTATTATACACCATTCTTGTTTAATAAAGTCTATTTCTTGCAATCGATTAAAAATGAAGCTGGGGTTATTTCACTCTGTTACAATTGCCTTATTTTGAGTCGTCGCAATCACAACGTGAATCACGATGAAAAATGCGCACATAATCTTCTCCATTTTGTCTGTAACATAATAATAAAAAAACTTTATTATGTCCAACATATCGTTCCTTTATTTATGCGCGTTTGTATATATATATATATATATATATATATATCTCTATAATATATAAATATTTCGCCGCCGCCGCCAACGCCGCCGCCGCCGTGTCTAAGAATTCAGAATTCAACATATATATATATGTTTTATATATATATATGTCATATATATGTTATATATATATATGTTATATATATATGTTATATATATATGTTATATATATATGTTATATATATATATGTTATATATATGTCATATATATATGTTATATATATATGTTATATATATATGTCATATATATGTTATATATATGTCATATATATATGTGTGTGTGTGTGTTTGTGTGTGTGCGTGCGTGTGTGTGCTTGCGTGTGCGTGTGCGTGTGCGTGTGCGTGTGCGTGTGCGTGCGTGAGTGTGTGTGTGAGTGTGTGTGTGTGAACATACACTTTTCCAAATATCCATATGTGATATGTAGAATGGGTTAAAAATTAAATACATTAATTATTGCATTTTTAAGATAATTCATAACTTTTTACAGAACTGAAGGCCATAAAAATGCTACAGACTATTTTAAGGGGGTTCCATACTCAATTTTTGATGATTAATTAATAAAAAAGTAGAACAGTATGTGAAAAAATAAGAGAAGAGGCGCCTTCGTTTATTGACAATCTAACTGTGTGCTCAATTTTAAATTAAAAGATTATTGCGTTTTCGAGAAAAGTCTTACCAAAAATATCAAATCTTTTCACCTCGTTGAGGTTAGGTTCACATTTTTGGTAAGACTTTTCTCAAAAACGCAATATAATTTTAATCTGAAATTCAGCACACAGTTAGATTATTCATAAACGAAGGCGCCTCTTCTCTTATTTTTTCACATACTGTTTTATTTACACATTTATTACTAATAAACACGATTGCCGGTAAGGTAGGGAGGATAAATATTGACTATGGCACCCCGTTAAAGGGCATTGCTCCAAGCTTTCTTTCAAACTTTTGGATAAAAAATCAATTGTAGCGCATTTACACTTTTTTAAGTTGAATATTGGCATGTATTTTATATAACATTTACATTGAAATATGAAATTCTAACCCAGAAGTGTGTGTGTGTGTATGTGTGTGCGTATGTGTGTGTACGTGTTATTTGTTTTTTCAAGAATAGATTTTCCGTGCGCAAAAAAAAGTTGTGAATATAACTTGAAAGAATGTGTATTAGTTTACTTATTCCTGATAAAACTCATAAAATAAAAACGGACCTAAAATTTAATGTAATGTTTTAAAAAATATGCACAATTTTACGAAGATAAAATAAATATTAATCAAGTATAACATACACTTTTTCAAATAGCTATATGTGAAATATACAATAAATTAAAAATTACTACATTAATTATTGCATTTTTAAGATAATTCTATTATAAACAGTAATGGAAAAAGAAAATTCAAATTTTAACAGAGGCAATATAAAATACAAATTACATTTCAAAAATTTTTCGAAAATTATTATTTTAGTAGTATTTAATTTAAATATTATTCAAATCAAAATTTAAAAATTGTATGGATATATAAGTAAGTAGATTACGTATATTTATATAAAACAATATTTTATATAAACAAGTATGTATTTATTAGAAACAAAAGGTTATTTAAGGAATGCCTTTGTTTATAATAATTAAAATAAATATATGGGCTCTGTAACTAAAGGGAAAAATAAATTGGATATAATTATGGATTAAAACGCAAATTTTGAAAGAGGGTGCAAATTACGAATTACGGGAGAAATGGAAGAAACAGGTTTCTATTTATATACCGCTAAAATGTTATAAATAATTCTTTAAAGCTAATACAAAAATTAATTTAATTAAGAAGAAAGTTTTATTACTCTTAAAGTACAAAATATTAATGACATATAGAACTCTTGGCGATGACTTAAATAAATTAATTTTAAGAGGTAAAGTTCTATTAAATCCGTTTCAAATAATCTAAAATTTTAATAGGTTTTTACTAAATACTACAATTAAGTATATGCACTTTACTATTTTTGGTAAGTTAATTGTTCATTACCATATATATGGGCTATTTCACATCAGTGGTACGATGAAAATTTGAAATCACTCCAAATTTTGTGAACAGACTGGAAATATCTTCCAGAAGATAGAAAAAAAATTTGAGGTGTTAAAAATAATTTGCCTAAGAGTTATTCCACCATGAAAAATGGAAATTTTACAATTTTTTAGAGAAATTATTATTTTCAAAGCTATTTATCTCAAAATCTATTGATTGTTTTAAAAATACATTATAAACAACTTTTGTTCAAAATAATCTTTAGAGCTTATCTACTTGGGTTACAATTCCTAATTTTCAAATCTCGAAGAGATAGAACGCCCGGAAATATTGAATATCAAAAAAAGGCGACCACGCCACAATCGATTTTGATCTAACACCGCTCAAAAGATCACATTTTTTGAACACACAAACACCAAATTTTTTTAAAAATTTAAATGGGAAATACCATGTTAATTTTTGTGAATTTTTTGTCTTTCTTTAAATTATCATAACTTTTTACAGAATTGAAGGCCATAAAAAGCTACAGACTATTTGAAAGGTATTGCTCCAAGCTTTCTTTTAGACTTTTGGATAAAAAAATCAATTGCGGCAAACTTACACTTTTTTAAGTTGAATATTGACATGTAGTTTATGTAACATTGACCTTAAGATTAGAAATTCTAACCCAGAAGGATAAATTCTACACATAATTAGCATCGTACCACTTGACGTGAAATAGACCATATATATGTATATATATGTATGTATGTATGTGGGTGTGTGTGCGTGCAGCGTAATATTTATATAATATAGGTATATATATTTTAAAATTGTTTTTTCAAGAATACATAATATACGTATTTTTTGCGTGCGCAAAAAAAAGTTGTGAACATAACTTGAAAGAATGTGTATTTGTCTACTCATTCTTGATAAAACTCATAAAATTTTTAAACATATACCCAATAATAATAAAGGATCTAAAATGCAATGTAATGCTTTAAATACAGATGCAAAATTGTTTGAAGATTAAATAAATGTTAATCAAGTATAACATACACTTTTCCAAATATCCATATGATATATACAATGGGTTAAAAATTAAATATATTAATTATTGCATTTTTAAGATAATTCTATTATAAACAGTATAGGCAAAAGAAAATTCAAATTTTAACAGTGGCAATATAAAATACGAATTACATTTGAATAGATTTTCAAAAACTATTAATTTAGGAGCATTTAATTTAAATATTTTTTAAATTAATATTTCAAAATTGTATGGATATATAAGTGTGTAGATAATTTATATTTATATAACACAATATTTTAAATAAACAAGTATGTATTTATTAGAAATAGAAGGATATTTAAGAAATGAATTTGTTTATAATAATCAAAATAAATATTTGGGCTCTGCATAGTAAAAATAAATTGGATATAATTATGGATTAAAACGCAAATTTTGAAAGAGAGTGCAAATTACGAATCACGGGATAAATGGAAGAAACAGGTTTTTATTTATATAGCGCTAAAATTTTATAAATAATTCTTTAAAAATAATACAAAAATTAATTTAATTAAGAAGAAAGTTTGATTACTATTATAGTATAAAATATTAATGACATAGAACTTTTGGCGATGATCGTTCGTCATTAAATAAATTAATTTTAGAAGGTGAATTTCTATGTATAACGGTTTAAAATAATCCAAAATTTTAATAAGTTGTTAACTAAAATACTACAATTTAGTAAGTATATGTACTTTACTATTTTTGGTAAGTTAATTTTTCATTAACATTTATAATTATTAAAATATAAATTTAAGTTTTATAAGAATTCATATAGTTTAAAATTTACAGTTAACATTTAATATGTCTTTATTTTTTTTTATTATTTTTATTCTGATTTCATTACACTAAATTTTGGTAAACTTTTATTTATAAATTATAATAACTATAGCAATACCTCCAAGGTGTTGTGTGAATCTGTTTAATTTTTAAGGTGTCCATGGTAGTGAAAAAATAATACAATTTAAAACATTATTTTAAATAAATTAATTACGAAAAACCTTTTTCGAAATTAAAAATAGGGGGTTGGCGCGCGAAGCGCGCAGGGGGGCGAGGCCCCCCTAGTATATATATATATATTTTAACATATTTTTCCTATGCGTTCCAATTTATCGTATTATGTTAATTACACATATTTTTATGTTTCTCTGAGATTTATTTCAATACGCGCTTAATATCATTGGTATACGCATAATTTCTTTCATTCAGCTTTATTTTCTTTTTTCACCTCCTAAATCTTTGGATTTGTTGATTGTGCTCTACTGGTTTCTGTATGTTGGTCGATTCCTTTAGTGCTTCGTTTACATAATACTTTCGTGCTCTCTTCGAATAGAATACTATTTTGTTTATTTACTCACGCTGGAGTCAAGAAATTCCAATTACGTTGTTCTCGAGGTTGTAATTGCGATATAATACATTCGTGTAGTCCGCCATTTACGCGCGTTAGTACATATCCATTGCATTTAACTTCTTGTTCGATAAGACAACTTTTGAAAGGAATTGGGAGTCCGCAACAAAAACATTTTAGATCATTAAAAGTACAAATTAATTCGCGTATCATTCGTGTAGCACTCAATGAAAACCGAATTTTTTCAATGTGTGATAATTTTGTCGTATAACAATAATGGCACAGGTATGTATTATGGCAAAAATAGCAAAGTCGCTCCCAATTTCTTACTAAAACTGACATTTTTTTATTAATATAGTATACTGTTTAAACTTATAGAATATTCCTATACTGTCTAAATATAGGTATTATGTTTATATATATCTTTAATTCTTAATTAAAACTTTATATCGATAGGCAAACCATAAACAGTAGTAAGTAAATAAATAATGAACTATATATATATTACGTTCCCCTTTTTTTTACGTAATATTAATTTTTAGTCCTAAGATTAATTGAGTCTTTTGTCCCTAAAGTACTTAGACAGATTTGCTAATAATATTTCATTAGTATTTATCGCAAAAGGTTACTATAATCTTGCGTAGAAAAGAACTGGATGCGGCAGAATTGGCCTGTAGCATGAAAGGTTTCGATTTTCCCATCGATCTACACCATCGTCCATTCAATTCTGTATGGATAAAAAAAATCGATTATTTATTTTATGTATTTAAATTATTTACTGTAGAATAATCGAACATCGTTTTCTAAACATTCTCACGTCATCTAAATGATATTGAATGTTGCGCGCATGACGAATTGCATGGTCCAGATTTGTGTAGATATCCGGTTTGCAAATGTATCTTTTGACTTCCGGTCGAAGCCCCTTTAAAAATGCCCTGATTGCTAGATTTTCGCGTTGTAGGCATGAATCGGTTATTTCCCTACATTCTTCTTGTGCTATTTCTCCCAATGCTTTATAATTATGTAATATTCTTTCCATTCGTGCGCCGAATTGGAAAGTGCTTTCGTATCGTTTTTGCGATGCCCATGTAATTTGAATTCTCAAACTAATCAAAGCGCTCATAACATTATATCTTTGTACTTCTGCTAATGTATATATATTTTTTTTCATTTTACAATTTTTTTATTTTATAAATGACACCTTTTATTTTTTTTGTTTAATAAACCTGCAGTTGAAATAGCAAAATTTACACGTTATCGAATTTGCATTTTCTGCGTGGCGGTAGAGAAGATATATCCGGTTCTATAAATATTTGCGGATATAGATTATTTTGAACTCCGCAACTTACTATTTTACCCCCTCCTGACTCATTGACTCTTACCACAGTAGGTTGTGCCGTGTAGGTGCTAGCTTCGGGCGGGGCGAAAGGTAAGTGTGAGTCCGAAAAATGTTCCGCTCGAGCGCCCGTTACTTCCAAAGGCGTAGCTTGTTCTTCCCTCTTTTTCCTTGCGTCACGCGTTGGTTTATCCCTTGCGACGTGCAGTAATAATTGAGTGACTGAATTCCAAATGGCTCCTATAATATGAAGTGACCACCCATATAAACTATACAAAGCATAACCATGTAAAATGGTATCAACTAAAAATTTTATTAAACGCCCTATCATAAAAATGCCTATAATAGCTGCGCTAAATGATCCGAAAGTACATAATTGCCCCCAAATTTTCATCCAAGTGTTATTGGCTAATTCTGTCAACGCTTCTTCATCGAATAATCGGGTAATAGAAATACCGTTTTTATCTACCTTTTTCCCGGTCATTCCTAATGCAATTGTGTTCAACATGGCTGGCCTTTCTGCGGGAAACATAGGGTGTTCTCTTAGTGCTTGGATCTCCGCTTGGGTGTAAATACCGCTTTTTGCAAGTTCGGTTGGCTCTGTGTAATTCCAGTTATTTTTAGTAGTTGGTTTTAAAATAACTGGTTTTACTCCCTTAGTTGTTCCTCTTGGTAAAATAGTAAACCAATCTTCCCCTAGTAAGATCATAGGAGGAATCAGAACACTGCAGGCAGCTTCGGTCCCATATTGTTTTAAAATATGTGTCCTTGGCGTCAAAAAATAATCTTCGTCGTCTTTGGTTACTGGTAACTATGGGTCACATTTTGTAGTTTCTCTTCGTTGAATCAATTTGTACGTACTTCAATAAGTGCACAACTTCTCCGGCTACCAAGCCCATGTAACCACTTTTTTTCATGATTTGATATGCAAAAACGTCAGGTGCTATTGCCGCAATGTTTAATGCATTTTATATAACTCTTCTTTCCAATTCGCATTTTTGCAAAATTAAATTGCGATATAATGTTTTAATTGTCCTTTAATATGTTTTTCGAACGAATTTAGAGTTTACGTATGCAAAAATTTAAGTTACTTATTACTTCGTCTCGTACTCGATGTCCGCGGTATACATGCATTCTATTACATTCTTCCCTAGAAATTTCATCAATAAACTGAACCTCCCTTTATTTTTGTCTTTTCTATGCGAAAACGCGCCGCAGTATGTTACCGATCATTTTATTTCTACTTTACAAATCTTTACATGAGTGATTGAAAAATCATTTAATTGCAATAGTCGTACATAAATTTTTGTTGTATTTAGTACAGGTTCAGGTATATTGCATTCTCCCACGTGAATGAACGAAAATGTTGTTAAATTTGAGACGTGCTGCGAACAGTCGTACCCTATGATTGCGTTAATATAGATTTTCCTTGGTATAATTGTTGTGAGATAAATAATGGCCAATAGTGGTTTACAACTCATCTGCAACATTAAATAAGTTCATGAAAGCGTTCTTTTTTTTATTTATAGAACCTTTGCAAAAATACTTAGTTTTATCTTCCCGTTTTTCCCTTATAATTATCAGAATCTATTGATTGATTCTTTATTGATTTCCTTAGCATTTTTGCAATTGTGAAAATACATATCATTGTTAGAATTTTGCTATGTACATGGCTTATTATTTTTTTTATTTACATTCGTCATGCTCTTAAATTTAAATACCAACAAGCTTATTCGGTTTCAATATGCGATTTGCGTAAGCGATTTATGTGCACTATTTTATTTTTACTTCCATTTATTTGAATTTTTACATTCCCATTGTCGGAAACGTCTAGAACTAAAAATGGACCCGAGTATTGATCGTCAAATTTCTTAGGTTTTGGCCCTTTTTGTAGCCATACGTAATCACCGATTTGTAGTGTTAAAACGTTTACCTTTCGATCGTAGTATTTCTTGGCTCGAAGTTTTGCCTTTAAAAGGTTTTGTTGGACTATGTTTTGTAGACTGTTTAGGCGCTTGACTAAATCTTCAAGATAACCATCGTATGTAGGCGCCAGGTCTTCTGTTTCGACCGGTGTGTTCGAGGGTGTGCGTACCAGTCGGCCGAACACGAGTTCAAACGGCGTATGCCATGTAGACTCACTCATTTCCGTGTTAAAATTAAAGGTAGACAAATCTAGATAATCGTCTCAATCTGTTGGATTACTATGTACAAAAATTTTCAAGTATTCAATGACACTTGAGTGCGATCGTTGAAGTCCACCGTTTCATTGTGGGTGGAACGCCGTGGTTTGAGTTTGATTAATTCTAAATATTTTTGCTACTCTTTTCATTAATTTACTCATGAAATTCGTACCTTGATCCGTAAGGATTATTCGAGGTGCGCCAAATATGCATATGACTTTTCTTATTAAACCATTCGCTACATCCATGGCCGAAATTCGCGCCAAAGGCTCAGCTAATGCGAATTTACTTAATAAGTCTTGGAAGGTTAAAATGTACTCGTTTCCCCGATTGGTTTTGCATAAGGGACTAACAATATCCATACTTATTCGGTCCATAGCGTGCGTTCCCGAGTTTGTAATAACCATTGGAGCTCTAGATTTAACCCTAACCAATTTCTTTAATTGGCAATTCAAACATTTTCTTATAAAATCTTGTACCTCTATCTTTAAATTCTCTCAGTTATAATTTTGTTTTATACGGTTATAGGTTTTCGTGACGCTTCTATGTCCTCCTATAGCCGAACAGTAAGTTTCTTCTTTAATCGGAATTCGATCGTCTAGTGTCGGATATTGTATTAGACCTAAACAAACAATTAATTTTACCGTGCTTTGACTGAAAACTCCTTTTAGTTTTTCTAAAACTAATTCCCACTCATTTTCAATTCTATCGGTTTTCGCTATACTTATTGATTTTATCTGTATTGTATCTAAAGTTAAACATAGATTTTCGCATAATATTGAATTTTACATTCCCATTGTCGGAAACGTCTAGAACTAAAAATGGACCCGCGTATTGATCGTCAAATTCTTAGGTTTTGGCCTTTTTGTAGCCATACGTAATCACCGATTTGTAGTGTTAAAACGTTTACCTTTCGATCGTAGTATTTCTTGGCTCGAAGTTTTGCCTTTAAAAGGTTTTGTTGGACTATGTTTTGTAGACTGTTTAGGCGCTTGACTAAATCTTCAAGATAACCATCGTATGTAGGCGCCAGGTCTTCTGTTTCGACCGGTGTGTTCGAGGGTGTGCGTACCAGTCGGCCGAACACGAGTTCAAACGGCGTATGCCATGTAGACTCACTCATTTCCGTGTTAAAATTAAAGGTAGACAAATCTAGATAATCGTCTCAATCTGTTGGATTACTATGTACAAAAATTTTCAAGTATTCAATGACACTTGAGTGCGATCGTTGAAGTCCACCGTTTCATTGTGGGTGGAACGCCGTGGTTTGAGTTTGATTAATTCTAAATATTTTTGCTACTCTTTTCATTAATTTACTCATGAAATTCGTACCTTGATCCGTAAGGATTATTCGAGGTGCGCCAAATATGCATATGACTTTTCTTATTAAACCATTCGCTACATCCATGGCCGAAATTCGCGCCAAAGGCTCAGCTAATGCGAATTTACTTAATAAGTCTTGGAAGGTTAAAATGTACTCGTTTCCCCGATTGGTTTTGCATAAGGGACTAACAATATCCATACTTATTCGGTCCATAGCGTGCGTTCCCGAGTTTGTAATAACCATTGGAGCTCTAGATTTAACCCTAACCAATTTCTTTAATTGGCAATTCAAACATTTTCTTATAAAATCTTGTACCTCTATCTTTAAATTCTCTCAGTTATAATTTTGTTTTATACGGTTATAGGTTTTCGTGACGCTTCTATGTCCTCCTATAGCCGAACAGTAAGTTTCTTCTTTAATCGGAATTCGATCGTCTAGTGTCGGATATTGTATTAGACCTAAACAAACAATTAATTTTACCGTGCTTTGACTGAAAACTCCTTTTAGTTTTTCTAAAACTAATTCCCACTCATTTTCAATTCTATCGGTTTTCGCTATACTTATTGATTTTATCTGTATTGTATCTAAAGTTAAACATAGATTTTCGCATAATAAATTTAGGTTATTATCAATTCCACTTAGCCCGATTAACGATTCTGTTCGTATCGGTAATGCTATATGAATTTTTGTATTTACATTTATCAAAACCGGTATTCCAACCTGCATTTCCTTGAATCTTGGTAATTTATTCTGTAGTTTTAATTGCGAAGCGCCATCGTCGCATGGTTCTCCTGTTGTAGTAACAAAATACATATAATTGTCGTTACGCATAAATAATTTTTCTCTGCATGTAATAATTACTTGTTTATCGTTAATTTGATTAAATTATTCTTCATAGATCGACGTCTCTTCGTTTATTTGATCAGGACTGAATTGCGGATCGTTTTCAAGTAATGATTCATTAACATGATCAAGATCTTCGTGTAAGCGTAATCGCCCATTTTCCGAGTGAACGAGGGGTTCCGGCTCGAAAGTTTCCGCCTCCGTCTCGTCGTGAGTTTCTTCTCCACGGTCCGGTGATTGTGCGTTCGCTCGCCTCTCGTTTTTTCTCCCCCTTTGCGGGCGTAGAGCCTCTATCGCGTCTAAATATCGCTGGCCTACCTGGCGTCCCGCCTTCGCTCTCGTGGTTATACCCCGCGGTGGTTCAACTAGGCTAGACTCGGGCTCATCACCTGCCGCTATTGCCTTGCTTCTCGTAATAACTAGGACCTTGTCTATGGGGTTTCTAGACAGTACGTCTGCTACATTTAAGCGACCCGGTCTGTATTTAATTTCGAAATCGTACTCCGCGAGCATAAGACGCCATCGCGTAACTCGTGAGTTCGGGTCCTTGTGCGTTTGTAACCATACCAGTGGTTTATGATCTGTTATAAGATAAAATTTTTGTCCAAATAAATACGGTCGGAAATGCTTAATGCAAAATATTATTGCTAGTCCTTCTTTGTTAAACGTGTCTCAACGTTTTTCAACATCCGAAAGAACTCGAGAAACGTATGCAACGGGTTGATCTTTCCCTATCTCACCTTGATTTAAGACTCCAGCAATTGCATATCCCGAAGCGTCGGTCGTTAGATTGAAAGTAATTTCGAAATTTGGAAAAATTAATACCGGTTTTTCGCATAAACTAATGCGTAATGTCTCAAATGCCTTTTCTGTTTCTTCTGACCATTTAAATTGAACGCCCTTTTTTAATAAATCCGTTAAAGGTTTTGCAATTTTTGAAAATTGATAAATAAATCTTCTATAGTAGCCCGCTAAACCCAAAAATTGCTTGATATTTTTAGCATTTTGAGGGCGTGGAAATTTTCGTACAGCTTCAATTTTCCGCGAATCTGGTTTAATTCCTTCTGCACTAATAACATGACCTAAATATGTAACTGTTTTTTTAAAAAATTCACATTTCTCTGGTTGTAATTTTAAAACCGCTTTTCGCAATCTAAGAAATAAATTCTCTAATCTTTTAATATGCTCTTGTAGAGTCTCCGAATAACATATAATATCATCAATAAAGCAAAAAAGTTCTTTATTGATAAGTCCAGCGAGTGCAATTGAAAGTGCTCTTGAGAATGTAGCCGGCATTGTTCGTAGTCCAAAGCTTCCTCGGTTAAAATGGTACAAATCTGTATTTGTAACAAACTCGGTTTTGTGACGGTTTCGGTCGTCAATTTCTAATTGATGATACGAAGCCTTAAGATCAAAAGTTAGGAATTTTTTTGATCCGCCCAATTGGTCTACTATTTCAGTTATATTCGATAGCGGAAATTGGTCGTCTAAGGTTTTCGCATTTAGTTTGCGATAGTCGATCACCATTCTGTATTGCTTGCGTCCTTGTATGTCCTCTTTCTTAGGAACTAGAAAACAAGGGCTTGAGTACGATGAGGTAGATGGTTCGATGATGCCGTCTTCTAATAAGTCTTGCACTTGTCTTGCTATTTCTTCTTTATGTACCGGAGGTAATCGGTATTGTTTTGAAGTCATTCTTACATCATCCGTTGTTGGGATTGTTAGTTTTAAAATATGTGTTGCTGTTAATTTTTCACCCGGAAGGTAAAAGATGTCGCTATATTTCTCAATTAATTTTTCTATTTCTTCTCTTTCATCAGCAGCCAAATGGTCAAGTCGTAGTAATGATTTTACCGTTTCCGCTCTCCCTTTTGGTATGACGCATGCTAAGCGATAAACTTTATGACTACCTTTTAGTTTCTTTCCGCCTTTTCCTTTTAAATTAATTCTTAATTGAAGTAAACCCTCCAATGTATCTTTAATAACATTTTTATGAGATTCTCCCCCAAAGGCATGTAGTTTTACATAATTTCCTAATTTATTTAGATTTTGTCTCAATACCTTTGAGTTATTTGTTGAATTGTCGTGATACTTTATTTCCATTAGTAGATTACTTATTAACATTTCCATGTCTTGGTTATTATTCCACAGAATTCCATTATTCATTAAACCTTCCTCTAGAATTTTTTGTAACATGCGTGTCGAAATTAACAACCTTTCTTCATCGAATTCGTTTGCGTCTACATTTTCATTTTGTGTTAATGCCTTTTTATTTTTTGTATTATTATCGAGACCTCCCATATCTTTTCACTTTATCTCAACATTAGAATATTTTTCATTACTTATTTCGTTTTCGTTTCTTGGATTTGGGTGCGCGCTTGATTTATTAGTTGCCTCATCACTTTCGAGTTAATTTAAGAGATTATTTTTTTATTTGAAGAGTGCTTTTGCAATCTTTCTTTGTTAATTTCATGATTTAAGTATTCTTCATCGTTCTCCCTTATTACTGGGTTCGATTTGGTATTTGTTTCTAATTTCTTAATGATTTTAATTTCTTGACATGTCTCTTCGTTTCCTTGTTCGATTAATTTACATACATTAGGCTTACATACTGCCTTCGTACGTAAGACTTGATTTAGGCTTGGAATTTCATTTATACTTCGATATTGAGTTACATTTGAACTCGATTTTAGATTTTGAATTTGATTTTGAATTTCATTTGAACTTGAATTTTGATTTAGAATTTGATTTTGAATTTCATTTGAATTTGAATTTTGATTTAGAATTTGATTTTGAATTTCATTTGAACTTGAATTTTGATTTAGAATTTGAATTTTGAATTTCATTTGAATTTGAATTTTGATTTAGAATTTGATTTTGAATTTCATTTGAACTCGAATTTTGATTTAGAATTCGATTTTGAATTTCATTTGAACTTGAATTTTGATTTAGAATTTGATATTGAATTTCATTTAAACTTGCATTTTGATTTAGATTTCGATTTTGAATTATAATTTGATTTTGATTTCGCTTAGGATCTTGTATTTCCAATTTATTTTTACATTGAGATCGAATTTGAATATCTTTCTGATTTTTTAACTGATTTCGACTACCCGGTGGGTCCTGACTTTGAGATATAATTAGAATTGACTCTTGCTTACGCGATGGGCTTATATGTCCTCGAATTCGCGTCTCTTCTACAAGATATACTTTCTCATTAATATGATCGACCTCTCGGGTCGACACCTCTCTTCGTTGAAAATTTTCATTAGCATAATTTGTTTTTCCTGTTTCCCCAAACGAATCCCATTTAGGTGGTTTTATTACCTGTGTGATATGTTTTACGACTTCCTCACCCTCTCTTGTATCGACACTCATAGGGTTAGCGGAAATTCTTTTACACGTTCCCGTTTTCTTGTTCAATATACTGTTACGTTTTTCTATGACATTAATCGTCGGGTCTTCGTGCCCTTCCTTTGTTTCGATCAATAATATGTTTTCTTCTACAAAAGGAATCTACAGACGTCTACAACTCTTAACATTCTTTTCGCATAATCAATTTTTGCACCTAATTGACAGAAAAAATCGCTTCCCAGTAAACCATCTTCGATTATAGGCACGTTGTCATTTATTATATGGAATTCAATGTCAAACTTTGGAAAATTGATGTCAACTTTGCCTAAAGTGTAAATACTTTCTTCCGTGATTCCTTTTAATTCTAATATTTCATTTTTATTAATATTTTCGTCTTTTGGTATGTTTTGTAAATTGGGACCTGCTCCTGAATCTAAAATAAGAGTTATTTCCTCGTTGCTTCTCGGATTTTTAAGTTTAATAGTTGGCGACTTGCAATTTTTACTTAATCGATAATATCTTTTGATGATGTGGGTTCCTGTTTTTTGTAACTCGGGCGCCTCGTGTACTCGGTCTCTCGTCTCGCGCCCTGATGTCGGAGACCATTTTCGTTTTCCGATCGGTTCTCTCGATTTCGATTATTAAATTCCCGTTTTCTACATTCTTCTATAATATGGCCCTCCTTTTTGCAGTATCGGCATATCCTTTCTGTATTTGTATAATTTTGTTTTGGGAAGGTTGCATTTTGGCGAGGAACATATTGATTTTCTTGCTGTTTAAATTCATTAGTCCGTTTTTTACCTGGCCATTGTTGCGGTCTGCGTGACTCTCGAGACTCCGCCCAGTCATTCGTAGGCCGTCTCCCTGGTTTGGGGTTGTCTCATTTTTTCTAAATGCCAGCATTTCGGTGCCAGGTGTCCCTGTCTACCGCAAATTTGGCATTTATCGGTATATTTTGTCTAGGCAAAATGGACTCTTTGTATAGGATTTTTATTTTCTGTTATGACTTTAATTGTTTCATTTAACTCTTCTACTTCATAGCATGCAAAATCTATTTCGATTTCTATAGCTTCTGCAGTAGTTTCATCCAATTTACACACTTGCCCCATCCGTGCTTTTATTACCCAATTAGTTAACCTTTTTTCTCTTCGAGCTGCTTAAGTTATTTCTTGACCGATGGATCTAACCCTGTTTGAAAAAACTACGGCACTTTTCCCTTTTCTGTTCTACATTAGCTAATTCACCGTGTAATTGATAATAAGATTTCGCAGACCCAAAAATACTATCAAAAAAATTTGCAATATCTTCAATCGATTCAAAACTTTTTTTTGCTGCACTCTTCAATGCTTCTCCATATAATCTCATTTTAATTAATTTCGCGAGGTCCGGTTCATATTGTTCATGTATTATGTTGCAAGCTTCCCTACATCCGTCAATAAATTGACTCAATGGAATATTTACCCCATTATATTTTGGAATTAATTCAAGTGCGTCTTTTATAGAAAGGGGCCTCACTTGTTCTAAGGTTGAGTTTGTTAAATATGAATTTAATCTTGGCAATCTCTCCGATACTAAATTAATATTATTACAGTTATTTGGTAAAATTGGTGTGCTTGTAATAAATCTGACATTATTATCCCGTTTAACAATTTCAGGTTTCATTTGTTGTTCTGAAGTTTTTGCATTTTTAATTGTTGTATTTTCTGCAGAAAAGTAGGTTGTATTATCGTATGTTAGTTCGGATTTAAAACCTATCTCAGTTACTTCTACGTTGTTCTTGTTTCTAAATTTCCGATAACATAATCAATTATTAATTTTGGATTGACTCTTTTTTCTATAAAATCGCCTAAGGCCTCAATTGAAAAAATTGTCTGGGGTTTTCAACACAAAAATCTGGGTTTATTTTAAGCGCCTGCTTAATGAGAAAGTGTATCTTGTAGAAGAGACTCGAATTCGAGGAAATATAAGCCCATTGCGTAAGCAAAAGTCAATTCTAATTGAATCTCAGAGTCAGGAACGACCGGGTAATCGAAATCAATTCAAAAATAAGTAAGACATTCAAATTCGATCTCAATGTAAAAATAAAAAATTAGGAACACAAGATCCCAAGCAAAATATGAATCAAAATGAAATTCCAATTCAAAATCAAATTCTAAATCAAA
The DNA here is from genome assembly GCA_026168455.1 of Theocolax elegans. Classification (NCBI taxonomy): domain Eukaryota; kingdom Metazoa; phylum Arthropoda; class Insecta; order Hymenoptera; family Cerocephalidae; genus Theocolax; species Theocolax elegans. The sequence goes on from CM047430.1 coordinate 21,600,966, forward strand.
ATTCAGGTTCAAAAGAAATTCAAAATCAAATTCTAAATTTACATATAGTAAAATTATAAATTGAAACTTTTCTTTTATAATAAAATGAGGAGAAGTTCGCTTGAGGTACATTAAGAACTTTTTGTAAGTCAAATAAAGCACAACAAATTATCGGATTAGCTATTGCTTCCTCTTTATCGTTTCGCATCTCAGTTCTTGCTATTGTTTTATTTTTGAGATGCTGATCATGGTCAGATTGGCGCATACTTTCTCTTCTGGCAATGAATTATTGAAGGATGTGCACGCATCACACTGATCTTTTTCAGGTCGCAGAAACGAAATATTAAAATTTTCACAAAAGATTTTTCTGTAAAGTGGTTGCGAAGCAATTCTTTCTTTAGATGTTTCCATTTTTGCAACTTAATCCCTGTACATGGAGCTAATATTGAGTTCAGGAGGCAAATGTTCTTTTGTACTAGTTGATCTACAATGATGGGAATCCATTCTTTCGAAAGAATTAATATGGTATTTGACAGAATTGATAGCGGATTCTGTCATCTTTTTAGGCCTCGCTTTATGTTTTCTCGTTTATCGTTATCAATGTTGCCTCCTGAGATTGATTGGTTTTTTTCTGAATGGTGACTAACCATTTTTTGCTAACACCTGTGAAGAAATGGTATTTGTGCATTTAAAAATTGTTTTACTTACTATAGTTTAATTAATAACAAATTTTGCGAATTTTGAATAATATTTGAAAATCGTATGTATTGCAAGCGTAAAATAAATAAGTTATAAGTGTACGACACAAATATAACTAGTCTATATTCATGATTTAAAAAATAATATAAAACAAGTAATGCTGGGTTAACAGAAAATCTGGAGAAGAAAAAGCGCATTGAATTTTTTTGATAAATAAATTTAAATGTTATTTATATATAAATATTTAGAATTATCTCAATGATTACCGAATGTATCCAGAAACGTGGTGCGACAAACTTTGATTTTTTTCGATGGAAATTTCAGAAAAAAGTGTCGATATTTTTGTTCATTATTATCACTATTATTGGTGCCGTCAGCATTCGTTGTCAATTTATCAATATAATCCTATTGTCGGACATGACTACCTAAACTCCAAAATTCATCAAATAATATTTTCCGTTCTTTGTAAGAAATTGTTTTGTAGCAATCAAATCGGCAAAAAACGCATCCATTGCGCATCTTCCGCCCATCACCGAAATCGATTTGTTTTTTTGAAACATTTCTTGACCAATTATCAGGATGTCGCATTCGTTTCCTACATTTATTGTTTGCAGTAGGATTTACGGAATCAATTCCTAGACTCGTTATTACAAATCGATAAGTCTTCTAAAATAGGTTAATACGTGTGATTAGTTATAATTATTTTAAGAAATTGGCTGCTTAGAAAGACAGTAATCTTACCATCGCTGTCACTACTTGCACTAAACGTATCAAATGCATTTGAATCAGTTATAGTACTAGCCTCAGGTTTAACATTTGCAGTCAATGAATCACCTAAAATTAATTTACAAATATGATCAATTACAATAATTTATTCAACTTTTTTGCTTATAAAATGAGCATACCATCACTATGATCACTTATACTAAAACACTCAAATGACTCATTATCATGTGTGGAAATAACAGTACATGCTGCATTCTCAGCTAATAAGTCTCCTGAAAGTAATTAATAAAATATTATTCAATGCAATATTTTTTAAAATATTTCATTTTAAATTCAATAAATGTACCACTAAATTCAGCGCTGCGATTAGTCGTACTTAACATCTGAAAATTACTATTAAAAATTACGGAACTACTCCTACATTCTAAATTTTGAATTTCTGGATCTCCTAAAAATATAAATTATAAATCAATTAAAAATTTAATAGTCATTACGAAAAAGCAGAATAACTGTTACATAATATACATAAAAATGTAATATAAAAAGTTATTGTATAATTTACAAAATTTATAACAATGTAATTCGAATTTTAATATTTTACTCGAAGAGATATATCGTCGTTCCCCGATAAGAAGATGCTACCTCGGAATCCGATTATAAAAGGTGCTACCTCGGAGCCCGGTTATAAAAGGTGCTACCTCGGAGTCCGGTTATAAAAGGTGCTACCTCGGAGTCCGGTTTTAAAAGGTGCTACCTTGGAGTCCGGTTTTAAAAGGTGCTACCTTGGAGTCCGGTTATAAAAGGTGCTAACTCGGAGTCCGGTTATAAAAGGTGATAACTCAGGAACGAATTTTTCGTCTATGATTTTAAGTTGGTACTACTGCCGGTTTAGCTCAGCAATAATATTGACAATTGTTTTTTGGCAATTTTATAAAAGATTATTTTTATTTATCTATTATTTAACGTTGTACTCTTATTTTTAATGCGGAATTTAACAATATATCGTAAAACTTAATACCGTAACATAATGTTTATAATATTTATAATTAAAACAAAATAGATGAAATATACACTTTAGTCAATTGTTGGTTTTAAATAACTCAATTTTTATAATACATTTCGACACAACTGCCGAAGGTTCTGTTTTACGGAGTGAGATTTTTTCGCTAGAGTTAAACAAGGGAGAGAAATGGAATAAGGTACAAATGATTCGAATACAACCGCCAAAATTGAATAGTTGACATGCTTTAAAATTGTTTAAGAGGTATCAGTGTTAAATTACATTTGTCAAATTAAAATTAAAATTGCGAAAAATAACAGTTTGCGAGAAATTATTAAAATTTACGCATTTAGCTTATATTTTTATCATTTAAACATACTTAATTATTATTTACCATGTATTTTCTGCAGTTACTACTCATCATAATTAGTTTTTTAACTTTTGCAGTAGTATAATTTATAATTTTATAATTTATCAATGATTATCTATTGAATCTATATATGAAATTATCAAAGTTTAGTACATATATATGTCGATGTAATTTTCTTATTTTGGAGATTAAAATATAAAAAGAAACAGTTTAAAATATATTCAAACTAAATAATAACTTTACCTGAATTACGTTTATTTAAATTTTTTGATGATATACGCATAGGTACTACTAAATAATAATAAATAACTAATAGATAAATAAAAATAATCTTTTATAAAATTGCCAAAAACAATTGTCAATCTTATTGCTGAGCTTACACTTGCAGTAGTACCAACTTAAAATCATAGACTGAAATTTCGCTCCTGAGTTATCACCTTTTATAACCGGACTCCGAGTTAGCACCTTTTATAACCGGACTCCAAGGTAGCACCTTTTATAACCGGACTCCGAGGTAGCACCTTTTATAACCGGACTCCAAGGTAGCACCTTTTATAACCGGACTCCGAGGTAGCACCTTTTATAACCGGACTCCGAGGTAGCACCTTTTACAACCGGGCTCCGAGGTAGCACCTTCTTATCGGGAAACGACGATATGTCATCGTTAAAAATGTTATAAATAGGTTTGTTACAATTAATTTTATTTTTGTGCACTGTATTATGTGTGGATGATTAATATTGTGCAATTATATTTATATTACCGTCAGTGATGTTATTTACATTGTAGATTGGTTGAATCGTGTCTTTAAATTCTAATGGAAACTGCGCGCTCTCTTCGAAAAGAAAATCCTTTTCAGCTAAAAGGCAAAATTTAAAAAGTACATTTTATTAAAAAAGTAAAAATTAAAGTATATATATTTTCGATGCTGTGGTTGTAAAATGCTATTTTACGCACTTGCATAAAAAAATAAGAAGAAACAGAAAGAATAATTCAATTACATCAAAATAAATTATTCATACATACCAACTACTTGCATTAATTGACTTAAAATATTGCTATCATCGATTAAGGTTGAATTTGAACCAGTTGAATAGTCCCTATACAGATAATAATCAATGTTTTCTTGAAAACCATGCAATAAAATTTATAAATTAATTAATATTTTTATCGGTCTTACAGTCAATTATATGGGCAATCAGATTGCCCCTACTTATAAGTCCCATATAATTGATCAGATTGCCCATATATAATTATATTATATGGGTCAATTATATGGGCAATCAGATTGCCCCTACTTATAAGTCCCATATAATTGATCAGATTGCCCATATAATTGACTGTAAGACCGATAAAAATATTAATTAATTTAGTTATACTACAGTCGACATAAGTAATATTTTATTAATAAAATTTATATTTGCATTTATATTTGCATTTTACGTTCTTTTAACATCCAAACATTACCTTCAGTACAAAAAAGTTTCAATTCAATTATTAAATTAGGTAAAGACAAAACAAATAAATTTGAACATACAAATATAGTGTATAAGTTCAGTTGTAAAAATTGCTCTGCTTCATATGTTGGTGAAACTAAACGATCATTAAAAACCAGGATCAATGAACATAAAAAAACAAAAATTCAGAATCGGTAGTGAATCAACATGTAACGCTTTTTAAACACGAATTTGATTGGGATGGTGTAAAAATTGTAGATAGCGAATGTAATTATAATAAGCGTCTTATTTCCGAGATGGTGCATATTAAACTTGATCGTAACAATATTAATAAGAAAGATGATATAAAATTTTTAAATAACTCTTATTTACGAGTTCTAAGAAATTTAAATGCCTAACTGTCAACTCTAGACGCTGCTTGTGTTTACTTTCGCTACGTATATAATAACACGGTAATGTACATGAATTTGATTGTATATCCAACCATTGGACGTATCGGTTTATCCGATTAAAGGTACATTAGTTTCTGTTTCTCTTGTCACTCAGTATTTTACAGTGCGAAATTTTAATTTTCTGTATTTATTTTTAATAAAAAATAACTTTGTGAATTTCTTTTAATAAACATCCTGAAGAGGTTAGCAGACCACGCCAACGAAACGTTGCCAAAAAATCTACGTTTAAGATTTTTTTTCCTTCGCCTCCGTCAGATCGAATTAATTTATTTTATTATCTATCACCATGGAGAGCGATTATATTATTTACAATAAAATTTATATTTATTAATAAGAGACACATTTTATAAATATTATAGCGAAGAGCTTCTCCGGTATAAAACTTGTATTTTACCTTCATATTTAACCTCTATTAATTAATTTTTCTCGTACTTGTAATCCATTTTATTCATTTATCTTGTTTATATTTTAATACTCATTATATTTTATATTTAAAACTTAATATTGCACAATTCTTACATTTCGTTATAAATGCTGTTGATATGAAGATAGTGCCCCAAAGTTGACCAGGACCACACGCTCTACAGTATTTTACTAAGTGTTTACTAACACACGAGTTTAAGCTTTGCGGTTGAGTGACGAAAACAGTGTAGTCAGATTTTATCATAGAGGTGCCATATGTGCGCATGCGCGTTTTTCTGTACACCGCAGCTCCGTTCGCCACCAGAGATTAGTAGCTCTGTCGCCACTCGCGTAAGGGATAGTCCACATGGCAGTTATATATAATTTTTATTTCAGAAAAAACATGGTTAAAAAAAAGGAGTTGTAGGAAATCGCACTTATCAATAAAATTATTTTTATATTTATCATTTTTGTAGTCATTCAGTTGGCGTACTGCTTAGTAATTCAAGCGTTTTCCTAATTCCTATTAAGTATCAGAACAGACTTAACAATGCGTATTACTAATATTTAAATTATGAACACTTACTAATATTTGTAAGTGTAAATACGTATTTTGTATAATCTTTAAGTTGACTAAGTTTATCTATATTCTTTTATATATAACTTACGTTTATTGATACTATACCATTATTTTAACGAAAATGTACAAAAATATACAAAAATGTACGAAAATATATAAAAATATACGAATTGACCGAAATTCAACATTTATTTACAATTTCGTATATTAGTGTACATTTCAGTACGTTTTCGTACATTTATCATTTCCATTGGGGTTGGTGGATTTTAATACTTGATGATGTATTTTATCGATCTTCCCGAGTCACAACAACACATTTAACCCATTTTTTCTTTTTGCACCCTTTTCTGACTTGGGAAATCGATAAAATTTATGATATTTTGACAGAAAAACGGATTCTTTTCTAACGTTTTTATGGCTCTAGTATCAATAACAATCGAGGAACTTATAACGAATACAATCTTAATAACTTCCGGGGATAAATCACGATACTTGTTATATGTGCGATCAAATTAATTTTAACACGAGTGTGAGTTGAATCACACGCGTGTCAAAATTATTAATTACGTCGTAATTATTAATTATATTTGAGCATTAAGGTGTTGTCGCGATTTTGTAGTGTTAAAAAATAGACAATTGAATTGGAACCTTATCGAAAAACTATTTGAATTGGGCCCTTCTTAAAAAATAATTTGAATTGGAACCTTTTTAAAATAAAAATTTAAATTGGTCCCTTCTTAAAAAATAATTTAAATTTGAACTTTTTTAAAATATAAAATTGAATTGGACTCTTCTTCAAAAATAATTTGAATTAAACTCTTCTTAAAAAATAATTTGAATTGGAACCTTCTTGCACTAAGGCGACGATATGCGATGGCTGTCGGTCGAGTATAGATGTTTGTATTTCATTGGATCATTGGCATTTAATGTTATTGCTCGTAATTCACCTCATTATCTTGCTGAACATTTCATTAAGATTGACCATTCAGGAAATCATCATCGATATCCTTCTCGACTTCCTCCTAAACTCCTAATCTATCTTCCTTCACGTGCAGAATCGTTAAATAAGGTTTTTTGTTATAACTGCCTCTAAACTGTTAAATTCATTCCAGTTCAATTCATTCATTCCATTTGACCCATCACTCATTGATCATTTCAAATCAACATTGTTTAAACATTTATTTAGCCTTCACTGTTCAGCCTGTGAAGACAGAGTTATGCGAGAAAACCTGATCCGTCCACAGATCGCTCATTCATAAGCGAATTAGGCTGTGTCATATTTTACTTTATGTTATTGCTATTATGGCATATCTGTCTTTTATTGTTGCTAACTGAATTTCGTGTTCATGCGATTTTTGCGTTTTTATTATATTGTTATTTTACTTTTTATATTTTAAATATTGTTTTTTATTAACTATAATTCAAAGTGAAGAATGTTCATATTTTGTGCAAATATGTTATTTATATTTTATTTTAATTAGTTCTATCGCAATTTTATATATTAGGTGTTAACTGGGTTTGTACCTCTATAAGCCCAATAAATATTTATCTATCTATCTATTTGTTTATAGCTGCCTGTCTGCTAGATTGGATTTTGGAATATAGAATCTCTCTTTTCCGTGTTATTTGGTTATAGCTGCCTGTCTGTTAGATTGACCTTTAGAATATGTAATCAATCTTTTCCGAGCTATTGGATGTAGCTGCATGTCTGCTAGATTGGCATTAAGAAAATTTAATCTCTATATCCCGGGTTATAAATTTTTTGTTTTCAGCTGCCTGTCTGCTAGATTGGATTATGGAATATTGAATGATAGATTGTAATAAGTGCCCATATCCCGAAGTACCTTAAAAATTCTCGAAATACTGGATTTCGTGGGTATTTTCAGAATGTGTATGATACTTCGGTTTATTGGCACTAATTACAAATTTTTATGAGTATTTCGGCAATTTTAAAGGTTTTTCGGGCATCTGTACTAGTTACACGGTTTCTTTAAGAATTTCACGATGCTTAAGGAATTTTAGGATATTTGTACTAATAACTGGATATCTTGGTTATTTTGAGAATATTTAAGGTACTTCGGGATTTGGGCACTTTTTACAGGATTTTTTGGTAGTTTCGGTAACTTTTAAGGTATTTCGAGTTTATACACAAAGTACGTCGTGTTTTTAGGGCTTTCGGGATTTTTAAGCTCTTCTGACTTTTTACACATATAGCGTGATCGTTCAGAATTTTTCGAAATGTTTAAGGTTTTCGAGGGATATTTGCACTCATTACTGGATTTCTTGGGTAATTTCAGAATTTATATGGTACTTCGGTATATTGGCATTAAGGGGACATCGGACTTAGAAAATGGTCATTCTTAATAATTTTTTATAAATAAAAAAATAATTTTTTTAAAAAATCCTGAACGCCATGCCTTATGCATGTTGTAAACAGTAAACTCAAAATTCTTCAGATTTTGAAATTTGTAATTTAATTCTAAATTTTGTGTTGAAAATTCATGCGTTTTTAGATAAAAAGTCACCGACCGAAAATTGTTTGTTCATTTATTATTAACAAATTTATTTTTTCTTTAATAAACAAAACGCCATGCCCTGGCTTTTGTTCTAAACTACATATATGAATTTTTTCAGATTTTTAATGCAATATTCCTAACATAATTCTTATGTTGAGTGGTATAGATCCCTGTAACTTGGATCTGACATCCCGTAAATTACATAATTTTCTGAGTACTTCGGCAATTTTTAAGATGTTTCGGGCATCTGTACTAGGTACGTGGTTTTTTTGTGAATTTCGGGATGCTTAAGGAATTTTGGGATATCTGTACTAATAACTGGATTGCTTGAATGAATAATTGCATAACCGTTGACTTGTTGTCTTGAGAGGAACCGCGAATAACCTCCGGTGGTTACACTTCGTTGCGAGACCTCACGTGGCCTTTTCTTGTTTTGTTATTGGTTTATTAATATATTCCTTGTTATCTCTCTTTCTTTAAGTAACAAATAATTTTATAGACAATTAATTAATACAATGCGAGTTAGATTAATAATTACCGGCGTCTATTATTCCCGGTATCCTGAATACCACCCTCTCCGTTTGAGGAGCGGCAAAGTTAAATTTACCGCAAATTCATCCCTCTTTTTTGTCGGTCCTTTTCAGCACGCAACATCTGCAGCTGAATAAATACTCGATATCGGCAAATGATCTTGCGGTTGTAATGGAAATCGCAACGGTAGGTCGTGCGCGGGATCTGAGCACCGCCTTTTGGGTATCGCCTAGGAAGTCTAACTAGGCAGTCCCGTAGCAACTACTTCCTTAACCCATACCTACGCGAGAAGTGTACCTCGTTACAAAAGGCAATATATGTGGACGCAGACGATCGCTCACTCGAGCTTGCTGCGAGCGCAGCACTTTCATTGCTCGAGTGATTCCCACCCCCATACCCACGCACCTCCATTGGTGTCTGCTCTTGGCTAGTTACGCAAGGTATTCGACCGCATGCACACCCGTGCGCTAGCCCCGCTGACGTCTTCTGCTGAGCACGTGTGACGATTGAGGTTAGAACGCCGCCTAGAATACAAGTCCTGTGTATATATTGCGCGTTGTGCATGTTTAGAACATCACAAATAGCCCCTTCCTAAATGAAATATCCTGGGTGTCCTTAGCTTTACTACAAATTTTACATAAACTATTTTTAATAAATAAAACAAAATTCACCCCAATTATATTCTCTATTCATCAATATGACTCTTCTAATGAACGATTCGTTCGCAAAACTGCTTTTTCCCTCGCGTGGACACGAGTTGCACACTTAAAGTTTTATTTATTTATTACTAACTACGACCATTTTGGAATAAATAAAAATAGTAATAGTAAAATAAAACAAAATATTAAATTTGAATTATATTATTATACGTATTCCCTCTTTCTTCCGGCATATCCACCTCTATTACAGACAGTTCTCTTCTAAATATTTATATCTTAATCCTAGGGGTTATTCTTTACTTTGTACACTATTTATAACAGTGATTTATCTTCTCTCTTCTTTTGTGACATACATCTATGCGGCTGAATAAAACGTTTTGACTTGGTGATATAGGATTTCGCGATTTTCTGGCTGTTTACTTCACCATTACCCAACACATCCACTGTGGGGGACAACACTTCTACGATATCGAACGGTCCTTCATATTTAGGTGAGTTTGGCAGAATATTTATTCGCGTTTGATAACGTATGTATACGTCTAAATATTAAACTACCGACGGTAAAACTGACATCTCTACGTCCCTTATTATACCCCCAATTCCGATGATCTCCACCGACAAAGGATTAGCTTGGGGAAAGTATGGAGGCGTCATGACGTGTTTTACCTCATACTCCGCTGAGGTAGCGTTTAACACCTTATTGTCGAATTCGCGGCCATTATTTGAGAAAGCTATATACCACTCCTCTTCTATGTATCACGTTAAAGTCCCATTGCTGTATCTTTACTGCCCATCTGACAAGACGGACGGTTGGGTGTTTGAGATTCTGCAGTCATCGAAGGGCACTAGGTCGTATAGTTTTCTTCGGCCGGCGTTAACACCCGACTGATATATACTATTGGATATTTTCCATCTTCCTTCTCCTCCGTGAGGACGGCTCCCAAGGCAAAATTACTGGCGTAGCACTGAGAGTATCGAAAGCCTTTTGTTACTTGTCTCTCTACATCCACTCTTCGCTTGATGAACAAATTTTAAGGGAGTATCCTGATTTAGAACGTTCAAAAAATTGATTTTTTTATGCATAAGAACATATATCCGAAGTTATAGAGTTGGATTCGTAGTATTTCCGAAGACAGCACTAAACGTAACGGGGCATCGAGCAAGTGCCAGTGCTCGGTCACACTGAAACGCGCGCGCTCCTCCCCTCGTCTCTAAACTCGAAACTATATACCTGAAAAGGTGCAGCAGCTGTTCGAAATAATATTTTGCTTTCATAGAAGCGTCTTTTGAACCTTAGTATGTGTCATCGGTATATAATCTGTGTGTACCTGCTTCCTATAGAGCTGTTTGTGGCGTAACGTTTAGTTCTGCTCTGACTATTGACGAGTGCGCTTCAATATAATCATGTCTAGTTATCCGAAAAGTGACAAATCGAGTAGTAATCGTGCTGCAAAACCACGGAAACGAAAATTTCATGGTAATCAATTCACAACAGAATCAGACGATACAGAGTGCAACACAAGTAGTACTGAGAGAATATTAGCCACCGCTAGCAACGAGAACATCGTTGTGCATCCAACTTACTGCTATCGAATAATCGAGTTTGTCACAGTATTTTTTGTAATTTCTGATATCGTAATTTGCAGATCTTGCAAACAAAATATACAATTTTCAGAGAGCGGACATCGAGGCTTAGGTTTCAAAATTGTATTATCGTGTATGTGTGGTCATAGAGAAATATATTCAGGGCCGTTTATAAACACTGGATTCGAAATAAATAGACGAATTGTTTTTGTTATGAGGCTTTTCGGTGTTGGACGAGAAGGTATCAATGTGTTTTGTCGACTTATGGATATATGTCAAGGTTTAGCAAAATCAACGTATGATCAAATTGTGCAGCATTTATATACAGCGTCAAAATCAATGTTCAAAAGCGTTTGTGAAAAAGCTGTCAAAGAAGAGAAAGAAAAAAATATAGAACATGATAGATCTGCTGACTGTTCGAAAGTTTCTGGCGATGGATCCTGGAAAAAACGAGGTTTTACTTCATTGTTTGGTGTTACAACGCTCATTACATATTACTCTGGCAAAGTAGTCGACCTTATTGTAAAAAGTGCATAATGTCATTCATGATGTGTCCGTCGGCATCTCCATTTGGAGAAGACTGTCATATAGTATGTTCCAAAAGTCTGACCCCAGAATGGAAACCTGGGCGACACCTGCAGTTTTTCGTCTGTCTTTTCGTCCGCCAGTGGTCTCGTAAGTAAGACGTCCGTCCCTCAAGTAGTCCCTCAGAACCCAGAGAAGGTAGTCGGGCACCCGGAATGCTGTTACCAGCACTTCCAGGATATACACCCACCTCGCCTAATTGAAGGCGTTCCTAACGTCCAGCGTAGCCAGTAAAACTAGTGGCCTGGTCGCAAGCCACGTAACGTTATGTTAGTCAAAGTTGTCCCTAACGAGGGTTATCGCTCCGATTGTAGAGCGCCCTTTTCGGATCCTGTACTGTCAGTCCGATAAGTCCCCTGCGCCTTTTATTGACTGCAGAAGCCTTGGCCGAAGCATTAGTTCCTACAGTTTTCCGGTCGTGTTAAGTAGGCTCAAGGGCCTGTAGGATGACGGGTTCTCAGGGTCCCCCATATTTTTACTAATGAAGACAAACTGTGCTTACTAAAAACGCCCTCCACCAGTCACTCGTTGAACGTGTCGAGGAGCACCAACGGTCTTCGCGAAACGACGAAACGTAAGATTTCCGACGGCACACAGACAGGGCCCGGTGCCTTGTTAGGTTTCAACGAGTTTGCAGCTCTGGCGAGCTCCGCATTCGTGAAAAGAGGACATTCTCCATTTGGACGTTCAACGGTTTCCTCCCTCCTCACAGGATGAGTTGGAAAGAGACCGACGACAATCTTGTCCATCGCTTCTACGTCCTTAGTTATCGACGGAACCCGTCTCCCCAGTTGGCGAGTCACGATCTTTTATCCCGCGCCCCAGGGATCCGAGTCCACCTTGTCCGTCAGTCTTTGCCAGCACTCTTTTTTGCAGTTATTTATGGCGTTCCGCAAGCGCCTCCTACTCTGTATGTATTCTTCGATAAGATTTAATGCGGTTTGTCGGTCGCGAGCCCGTTGGGCCTTCCGTCTGAGTGCTAGGCAAATACGTCGGATGTCCGCGTTCTCGGCTCTCCACCAGTATGTCTCTCGTTTATTGCGTGCGTAACCTTTTCGCGGCATAGAGGCTTTACACAATTGTCGAAGAAACTGTGTTGTTTCCCCGACAAGCGCTTCAGCCCTGTCGCGATTAATTGTTCCACGAGGTTCCACCTTTGACAGTGGTTCCCCGCATGTCATATGTCTGTCGAGTTTGTCTAGGTCTAGACGTTTCATGTTCCAACTTCCAGTCGTCAGCGTCTGTTCGTCTCGGGCATCCCCCACACGACCGCGCGCGCGTTAAAGTCTCCCGCCACGATTTTGTTTCCGGGGATGTCTCTCACGGCGTCTTCGAGAGTATCCAGCTTCTCCGCATAATCGAGGTCGCTATAATTCGAGCTAAGGTAGACGCTGACGTAAATGTCATCGCCCACAGTTGCCCAAACGTAGCTCTCCCCGGATCCGCGCGCGATGATAGGCGTTGCCCATTCCCCGCGCACACATAATGCCACTGTACTCGTGCTGCTAGCGAACCAGTTCGACGGTGTTAAATACCGGTACTGTTCGCTGATGACGAGGATGTTTGCGTCCAGTTCCACCGCAATCTGAGGGAGCAGCGCGTGTGCCACGCTACTTCGATTCATATTGCATTGGAGAACAGTTACCGGCATTTTATTGTCTTCATCTTCGTCGTCGTCAGTGCTGCTTTAAATGGTACACATGCACCCGAACCAGCAACGTGTGCGAGACATTTGTTGTCCTTTTTAGGGAAGAGGAAGCACTCAGTTGTGTTCTTGCACGCCCGTGCGTCGTGCCCCTCTCGGCCGCATCGCCAGTAGCATCGGTGTCTGTCCGGTTCTTTGCAGTCATTTTAAAATGCCCATATCCGAGGCATTTGTGGCACCTAGGTACACAAAGCCTAGGTCTCACGCGGCAGTTAACCCAACCTATATTTATTATTTCTTTTTTAAGGATCGCGGTCGCGTCCCTCGCGTCAAAATCACATACCGCAAGAGCCAAGTCTCGGGCGTTAGACCCAAGAATGTGTACTCTTTGTTCTACGTTGTTCCCGAGTTCGCGGTTAATGGCGTCCCTAACGTCGTTTTCTGCTGTTACACTGTCCAGGTCGAAAAACTCTAGCGTTGCCATAATTGTCAAGTCCTTAACTGGGCTCTTTCTCCGAGGGCGACCTCTAAGGTCTGTTGGAAATCTTGCCGTAACGCTGTCGTTTCGTAACCTGCTTGCAGAAGCAAGACTCAGCATCTGTAACGACGGCTGCTGTTGGGAGTTTTCTTTCGAGGATCCCACCTCTGACGTGTTCATAGAACTAAGCGATTTGTGGCCTCCTCCTAAATCCATGATGCCAGCGCCGGCCACCGGGGCTTTCACTCGATTGGAACCGACGGCGGGATTTTCTTCTAGTTTGGAGCTACTCGCTTGGGGTAGTAGGTGTTCAACTCGTTTGCTCATAATTCTTCTTGAACTGTTTGGTCCCGCGGAGGTTATTTTATTTCACCTCTACCCTTCACGCAAGAGTGACGGGGATTCCCCCATCCGCCACCCAGGGACGTGCTGCATACGGGGATAGGATACCCCGGGCGGATTATTATTATTACTATTATTATTATTGTTATTATACTAATTTATTTTATCCATAGTAGCCATTGGATATCTATCTTTCCGCGTCATCTTGTTTATATCTCGGTAATCTATGCAGAACTATACCGATCCGTTAGGTGTTTTTTCCATCACCGACGTACTGCTCCAATCACCGGCAAATCTCGTAATAACATCATTACGCAGCATCTTATTCACTTCATCTCATGCAATTTCCAACATCATTCGGTTGCACCGAACGTATCCGACGATTTCAGCAAAATATTTTCCACTAGGTACCTAACACGTTTTCGTTGGTCCTCTTGTGACTCCTGTATGCATGTGCGATGATCGGCTTGCCTCTATTCATCTTCTACGGCCATCTCTTTTTTTTCGACCAACGGGTTATAGTTATCTTCCACGGCGAGGTTATAGGAGTGCGGCTAGGAATCAGCTGACTTTCTGTCCCCAGCGAGCAAGTTCCCCAACTTGACACGGACCTCAGCACAGCCAGGGCAAATGCTGAATGCTATTCCTGAGTTCCCGCATACCTGGTTAGATTCCTGTGGTCTGTATGACGGTGACTGAGGTCTAAACACCTTCTCCGGACATTGCGCTGCTTGGTGTCCCGTAGTGGCATACACAAAACATTTTACGCTCGCCATTCCGCTGCTCAATGCTCCATCTGGCAATTAAAGCAGGGACCGTAAATTTTCCGATTATCAGACGCCTTTGGCTTGAATGCTCCATTCATTGACTCATTCGGCCGTGTGCCATTCTGCTGACATGGATACTGCTTACTTTCCCATCTACCAACATAATCAATTGTCCGAGTCTATTAACCTCGATTTACTATAGCTGCATAGTCTCTGCATAGACTCAGCCGCCACACTCGGCAAAACGTCCTTCTTCTGACGTTTTAGCTTCTCAACTACCTCCAAGTTTTGTCTTTTAGCCTTTATGAACCTTCCTCTTGACGATAACCTCAGCGTCTTCCTCCACGTCTACATGCGACAGCGCAGCGTCCTTAAGTTATGTCGATCGTCCATTGTATGCTACTACAGGGATTCTCGTTCTCTCAACCGGCGGTGGTGGGGTACATCAGCTGTTTATTTCTTGCTGGCGTTTCCATTTTCGTCTGCAATACTCCAGATCGTTAAAATCTTCTAGCTTACTTAACATTGCTGTCGTATTCTCTGGCAGAAGATTTTGGCATGCTATCTCAACTAACGCCTTCACTAACGGTGGTTTCTTAAAATGCCCGACGATAATTCGTAGGTTGAAAAGATAACGCGTGATCTTCTCTCCTTTATCTTGCGTTCGGCGGTGTAGCTCATTAAGCAAATCCTCTTGGTTAAATTGACCCATGAATTAATGTCAGAGTTGACGCTGAAAAACGCGCCACGACGAAATTCGACGAAATTCGACCTGTACCACCGGGTGGCGTTCTTGCTGAGAATGCAAGATAACGTTCCCAACAACTGTTCTTTCTACGATCATTCAACTGATTAAGAAACTCGTGTAGCATTTTTCTCTCGCGTTACCGGCAAATTTGAGTCTCCAAGTCTTTAGCATATTCATGCTGAGAAGCCTCATATCTGATTTGAGACTGATTGAACTGGACGACTTCCCTTTACGAGACTGCAAGTACGTGAATTCTTTGTCGGAATCACTTTCCAATCGGCTAGGATTAATCCGCGCTGTTTTCGTCTCTTCGAGCCATTGCTTACTACACTACCGATGGAAGCGGTCTGCTTTCGGCTATCGTGATCTGCATTGTTATCCTTTTTAAAATTGTTATCCTTTTTTGAGAATCAAAAAAAATTTTCGAAAAATTTCAAAAAATTTTCCGGTGTATTCTTTAATTTATTTAAAACATTTTTCGAAGTATAAAATTTTTTAAAAGTTCCGAGTTATAACTTCTAACGTATCCGGTAGAAATATCAGTGAAATGACAAACCCCACATTTTAGGATGATGCTAGTTCTATTATTTACGTTTTTGGTTTCGAAAATATGTGCTAGTTTTTGATTACAGAGTCATTACGTACGCAGATTGATACAAAATCCTCATTTTTTTATCGTATTCTTGCGAACATAAATAATATTGAATTTCTTTTATGGAATTTTTTATTTCCAATTTTTGATGGTATTCCTATGGGGTTTGCTATTTCACCTCCTTTTGCTGATATTACAATGGATGATTTGGAAATTAAATGTTTAAATATTTGAAAAACCACTTATAATCGTACCCCATTGTTTTATTATAAATATGTTGATAATACAATCATGTGCATAAATAGACGTCATATTGATTTGGTTAAAAACATATTTAATTTTTAGAATGAAAATTTGCAATTTACTTACGAAATAAATATTAACAATAAGATCAATTTTCTAGACATAACTTTAACTATAAATAATAACACCGGCACACTAAAAAGCGCTCTGACACATGAACCAAACCAACATATCTGTATGTTTTTCGGATCGCTAAATTCGAATCCGGGGTCGGTTTGACCCCATCACATCAGGGTCAAAGTCAGTTTAAGGTCAAATCGAGAAGAGACGGTTTATGCCGAGAAAAATGCTATACTTTTATGATTTTCAGGTCGGTAAATCCGAATCCGAGATCGGTTTGACCCCATCATGTCAGGGTCAAGGTCTGTTGAGGGTCTAATTAGGAAGAAACCGTTTAAGCCAAGCAAAATGCCATAAATTTATGTTCTGCAGGTCGCTCAAACGAATGCGAGGTCTGTTTGACCTCATCGCCCATTGGCAGACTTGTGTAATCATTTCCATTGTGAAGCAGTACTGCCTCGAGACTCCGTTTTGAAGAGTATATAAACAATCTCCATTCTTTAGGACTATAACAGTCCTGCTTCATTTCATTCATCAAAGTGCTAGCATCCGTACAATATACCAAACTGCACTCTTCATCTTTGTTAAAGTGTTTGCGGAATGTCTCCTCTCGAATCCTGTAGAAAGTTGATTTCGTTCCCTTTTCTTTTATTTTAAAACATATTTAAATAGTAGTTTAAATAGTTTACTTTGTTTAACAACAAAAAATATTTGATTTAAACTGTACGCGTCAAAATAACCAACACTTTTGTTACTGCATTTCAACAGATAACATTCTGCCGAATTGATAGCTCTGTAGTTGAATTACAACAAACATAAGTTAGTTGTATAAACAGATACGCGGTTAAATCAACCATGTTATTTTCTCAGGGTAACGTTCTTTTTTGTTTTAATGTTTTCGTTCACTTGAATGTCTCTCTGTATCTGCATCTAGGGCACCTCCACGCGGTGACGGCGGGCAACGGAATTGCAACGCTATCATTGTCATCAAGCGACCGCAGCTTCTTATTGGTTGGCGACTTGGTTGATAAAGAGTATAAAGCTACAAGAAGAACTCATGGTTCAACCAACCATTAATGTTGTCGCGACAGAAATATGTTCTGCTTTATTTGCGGGAGATATGAAGTAAGTAAATTGCGTAGTAAAATGACCAACAGTAGAAGTATATATAGTGAATGTTATAAGAGTGTACTTTCCAGTCAAGATTATGCGTTTGCTCCTTATAGTATCTGCTGCTTTTGCTACAACATGCTGAGGCGATGAAATGCAAAGAAAAACAATAAAGTTTTAAAGTACAGTTTACCAGTAATATGGTCTATTTCTGAATCACAAGAAGACTGCTACTTTTGCAATACAGCTGTTGAGGGATTCAATGCGAAGACAAAATAAAAAATACCTTACTCAAAAGTGTCTTCAGCTGTACCGGCTAATATTCAGGGATAATAACTTTCTACAGGAATCAAGAGAAGACATTCCGGAAACACTTTAACAAAGACGAAGAGGGCAGTTTGGTATATTGTACGGATGTTAGCGGTTTGATGAATGAAATGAAGCAAGACTGTTATGTTCCTAAAAAATGAAGATTGTTTATATACTCTTCAAAACGGAGTCTCGAGGCAGTACTGCTTCACAATGGAAATGATTACGCAAGTCTGCCAATAGCATACTTGACGCGATTAAAAGAAAGTTACGAAAATGTCCAATATATATTAGAAAACATTCGTTATAATGCGCATAGATGTCAAATTTGTGGTGATTTGAAAATTATAACGATCCTCTTAGGTCAACAATCAGGATTTACAAAGTATCCGTGTTTCTTGTGTTTGTGGGATAGTAGAGATCGCGCGAATCATTACGAAAAAAAGGTTTGGTAAGCAAGAGCAAGACTCTAACCAGGGAATTACAATATACTGAAACAGCCTTTAGCTGATCCATCAGAAGTATTACTTTCGCCTCTCCATATAAAACTCGGGGTAATGAAACAATTTGTGAAGGATTTAGATAAGGAAGGACAATGTTTTCAATATCTGACAAATCATTTTCCTCAACTGACTAAATCTAAGTTGATAGAAGGGATATTCAATAGACCTCAGATTAGAAAACTATTTTACGATGAACGGTTCATAAATACAATGGACGTCTTCGAAAAAGCTGCATGGCTTAGTTTTCGAAATGTTGCTCGAAACTTGTTGGAGAATGAGAAATGTGTTGACTATGAAGCAATCGTAGCATGTTCAGTGACCTGAAAAACATAAAAGTATGGCATTTTGCTCGGTTTTAACGGTTTCTTCCCAATTTGACCTTGAACTGTCCATGACCCTGGTATTAGGGGGTCAAACCAACCTCGGATTCGGATTCAGCAAACCAAAAAACATGTATGGTGGTCTAGTTTGGATGTCAGACCGCTTTTTTTGTGTGCCGGTGTTGTCAAGTAGTACACTTCGTAATCTTTCAACGAAACTTTGCACATAACTTAAAAATGGTTTTTTATTTATTTAAATTATTAAAAATCTACCTGGCCCTTAAGAAATTACTTTTACAGAAAAGTACAGAAGTTATTGAGTAACTTGAATAAGGATGAACAACGATAGCTTATCCATTTAATTAATATTATTTTAAATTTAAAATTATTCGAGTCAATTTGACTATTAAACATTTATATGTTATTCAGTATTGTAATAAATATATTGCTTAACGTGTCAAAACTATTCAACGAATTTCCAAATGCTTTTTGCTTTCGACACATATAAATTTTACAGAAATGGATAAAAAGTTATTGTTAACTATGTAATATGAGCTATCTGAGCAATAACATTGCTCAAAGGTATGAACCTTAGTTTACTAGTCTTCCTTTAAATGAATAGTGACCTTAAATAGCTGTCAGCGAACCCTTTAACTATGAGAGGGAGAAAGGGAGAGATAACTAGATATTGATTAGGTTTCTTGGGGTAGAAACCCAGTAAACACAATTGACAGTAGGCGCCAATACATGGGCTATTTCACGTCAAGTGGTACGATGAAAATTTTAAATCGCTCCAAAATTTGAGAACAGGCCGGAAATAGAAGATAGAAAAAAAATTTTAGGTGTTAAAAATAATTTGCCTAAGAGTTATTCCACCATGAAAAATGGAAATTTTACAATTTTTTAGAAAAATTACTATTTTTAAAGCCATTTATCTCAAAATCTATTCATTTTTTAGAAAAAACATTATCAACAACTTTTGTTTAAAATAATCTTTACAACTTATCTACCCTGGTTACAAACACCGCTCAAAAGATCACATTGTTTGAGAGCTTTCGAATGGCGGTGGTTAAATTATTGGCCAAGACCACTGGTGAAAGTTATGCCTTATAAACCTCATAAAATCACTAATTTTCATGTATTTTAGGGCATAACCTACAACAGCGATCTTGGCCAATAAGCTAACCACTGCCATTCGCAAGCTCTCGAAAAATGTGATCTTTTGAGCTGTGTTAGATCAAAATCGATTGTGGCGTGGTCGCCTTTTTTTGATGTTCAATATTTCCGGGCGTTCTATCTCTTTAAGATTTTAAAATTAAGAATTGTAACCAGGGTAGATAAGTTGTAAAGATTATTTTAAACAAAAGTTGTTGATAATGTTTTTTCAAAAAAATGAATAGATTTTGAGATAAATGGCTTTAAAAATAGTAATTTTTCTAAAAAATTGTAAAATTTCCATTTTTCATGGTGGAATAACTCTTAGGCAAATCATTTTTACACCTAAAATTTTTTTTCTATCTTTTGGAAGATATTTCCAGCCTGTTCTCAAATTTTGGAGCAATTTAAAATTTTCATCGTACCACTTGACGTGAAATAGCCCATATATATATATACAAAACAATAAATTCGATGAACTCGACCAATAACCACCCCAGTTTGAGGCGGTAGGGCGTTACGTGCTCTCTCCAGGGTATGTTTCCCCACACAAGGCGAACACATGCGTTTAATAAACGTTGAAGTTTTAAATTCCTAGTGGCGTCTAAGTCGTGAAAGACTGCGCACGCATAGTCAAAGTTTGGGAAAACAAGTGCCTCCACAAGATGTTTCCTATTTTGACGCGAGAGAGCACGTTTGAAAAATCTTAGAGAGTGTAAGATTCCATGGACACGCTGCGATATTGACGCGACCTGACGAGACCAATCCAGGGTAGGGGCACTCCAGACGCCCAGTGATTTGACTTCTGTAGCATATTCGAGAAAGTTGTCACCGATCTTAATCTTTGGCGCCGAATCTAAGTTAATGAGCGAGATAAAGGACTGACTACCCAGGATCAACACTTTCATTTTGTTCACATTTAAACTTAATCCGTTTGATCTCGCACAGTTATCCATCGCATTTGCATCCTCTGAAATTCTCTGGACTCCTTGAGCGAGATCAGCAGGAAGGAAAGAGTGATAATTTGGGTGTCATCCGCGAAAACCATGTGGTCTAAGTGTTTTAAGGCACTCGGCAAGTCGTTGATAAAAATAGAGAAAAGAAGTGGGCCCAGGACACTTCCCTGTGGAACCCCCCTGGTTGTGTCAAGCCAAGCCGAACTAGTACCTAGTTCATCTACCACTGTCTGGGAACGGCCTACAAGGTAGTGAAAAACCAGGTCATGACCGTGTCGGAACAGCCCAGAGAACGCAATTTATACAATAAGATATCGTGCGGAACCGAATCGAACGCTTTAGAAAAGTCGAACAGAATGAGGACGGTGATCATGCTCTTATCAATTGCTCTCCTAATATCATTAAGTACACTAATTAGGGCCGGCTGAGTACTGTGCCCCCGGCGAAAGCCCGCTTGTCTCTCCATGATTAAGTTATTTTTGTTTAAGTAATCCATTAGCTGTTCATGTACAAGTTTCTCAAGAATCTTGGAGATTTTGCAGAGCTTAGCGATGGGTCTAGTATCAGACGGCAAGATCACCCTGCCCGACTTGGCCAATGGAAAGAGGAGGGATTTAGTTCAAGGCTCCGGAAAGGATCCGGTTAAAAGAGAGGAATTGAATAAATCAGCTAGATGGGGTGCGACCTGGGGTGCTATGTATTTTAACATGGAGACGAAAATTCCGTCAAAGCCTATGGCTTTAGATGAAGCCCTGGAGATGGTAGAAAGGACTTTGTACGGAGAAATATAAACAAAGTGGAAGAAAGTTGTGGGATAAAAGGGAGGCAAAACGCCCGAGGATGAGATGTGTGACTGAAGATGAGTAAGAGTGAAGCGAGAAGATGAATACGTAATGGATGCATAATGAGTGTTGAGCTGATCTAGTGAAAACATGGTAAGAGGTGACTGAGTTGGTTTAGTCGCGAGACCCATGTTCCTGAGCTCTCTCTATAAACCTGTGGGGTTGGATGCCGAATTGATTTTGCTATTAAAATACATAAGTTTACTAGAATCTAGGTAGTTTTTAACTAGACTACGGAGATCTTTAAAGATCTGGTAGTCTGAGTTCAGGCCCGTGGCCAAGTACCTCTTATAAGCCATGTTGCGAGCTTTAATGTTATGTCTTATACATGGGGTGATCCAGGGTTTGATGGAGTTTCTAATGGTGATGAGTCTTGCTGGTGCAAGGGAATCGAAAGTATGTAAAATAGATGAAACGAGGTTGGGAAGGAGGCTTAATAGGGATGGGCAACGGAGAGGCAGCATCAAGGTAGAACGAGAGGAAGAGAATGTGTGACCAGGCGAAATAGGTGACGGATGAGATGTAGATGAACAAGACGAGATGGTGGAAGAGTTAGAATGCGGTGAAGCACGATCGAAAGCGACCGAGAAAATCGCAGCAGCCTCCGACAGATCGAGCCGGGCAATATTGCGCGACCCTATCCTCCTTGCAACAGGCGTTGGTTTAGTAAACTCGAGTTCAAGAACAATGTAGTCATGCCCTGCTGCAAAGGGCACAGCTGACCTAAAGTATTTAAAAACTGGCGGAGGGTTGCGTACGACAAACAGGTCAAGCCATGGGTGAGATGAGGTAGTAGAGGTATGAGTATGATGAGTAGGATCGGATTTGATCAGGAAAAGGTTTAATGAATCGAAGTACGACTCCAACATGGCGGACGACCCATCCTTCTTGCACATATTAACGTTAAAATCTCCGGTAATGACAACCTGATCACAAGTGTGCAAGAAATTAGTCACTGAATCGAAGAATTTTGATGGGTAAGTCGCTGAGGGCCTCCTGTAAACCACACAAAAGAGTAGCGAACTAGTTAGACTATGGATTTGAAAGATCATGAACTTCAGGGAGTTGTAAAAGACAAAGTCAGAGGGAGCTACAAGCTTAACATCAAGATTACTTCTGATGTAAGCTGCAACACCCCCCTCTTCCTTTCCAACACGATCTAATCTATGTAATGTGTAGTTTGGAAGGCCCAACATGTCTGAGGAGTCGTACTCAGTGAGAAATGTTTCGGAGAGAGCAATGATGTCATGATTAAAAGGAAGAACTAGTGATTCAATGGATGAGAAATGGGTCTTTAATCTCTTAATGTTTACACGAAAGATGGAGAATGAAGAGTTAGTTGGAGATGAGGCCTGGCCAGGCAAACCCTATTTCGGAGAGGTAGTATTTGGAGACGAAACCTTAAAGATGTCCGCTTCTGAGCGAATCGGAAAGAGTTGCCCTCCCTTGGTTAAACGCATAAAAACAGTAAAATTTTTGACAAGAGGCCTCGCGAAACCCAAATCGGTGGATCGGTGAAACGCTTTAGATAGTAATTCGTGAAGCTGCTTGGGCCACAACGCACGCAAAAATATCGGCCCAGTTTCACCCGCACCGAAAAGAGAATCCGCCGAGACTCCCTTGAGAAGGCGCGCTTTCTCCAGAATAAGATCTCTGGTAGAGGGCGAAGAAAACCGGAGAACAATTCTATATTTATTATTATTAATATTAATAATACTGTTAGCGGTAGAGGTCGAAGTCGCCAAACCCAAATTCTGTTTAACCGGTTTATCTCGAATTTCAAAGATTTTTTCTAAAGCTTCCCCTTCAGAAATGGCCAGGTTAACCGGAATGCCGCGAATAAGAATTTCACAGGCGTCACTAATGGGAGTCGCGGTAGTCCCCACAGTATCGATCCCCATAGTTCGCTGATTTGGCCTCGTTCGCGCTCTCGAGTGCACCTAAACGGTTTGGCACGCCGGCGAATCTTTCCTCCGTCGCTGCTTCCATCAGCAAAACCCACGAATTCAGCTCCCGAATCTCACTAGCCAGTCCCTGCACTGAGGATTCAATACGCGAAACCAAACTCTCGAGTTTCGACTCCAAACGGCTCGCGAACTCGCGAGAGAGAGAGAGAGAGAGAGAGAGAGAGAGAGAGAGAGAGAGAGAGAGAGAGAGAGAGAGAGAGAGAGAGAGAGAGAGAGAGAGAGAGAGAAATCTTTATTGGGTTTATAGGGCTAGAAACCCCGTTAACAGCTAATACATAGGTTGTGCTATAACGTAATTACAATAAAATAAATGTAACAAATTTGCGCATAAAAAACAACAATTGTCGCTATAAAAATTAAAATTAAAATTAAAATTAAAATTAAAACAATATTTATAATATAAAAAGAAAAATAAAAATAATTATAATATAAAAATGTAAAATAACAAAGCAAAACTTAAGGAAAAAATCCATTCAATAAAATTAATGGATTAAACGTCACGAAATAAAGCATACAGTGTAAAGCATAAAATAACGCAAAATTCGCATGAACACAAATTTCAAATTACAATAATAAGTAGGCGGATGAACAATAATAATAATAATATGCAAAAAGTACATATAATATCACATAGCCTAGTTCAGTTTTTATGAATGCACGATCTGAGGACGGATCAGGTTTGCTCACACAACTCTGTCTTCTCAGTGTAAACAGTTGAGATTAAATAAATGATTAAACAATGTTGATTTCAAATGATCAAAGCGCGAAGGATCAAATGAAATGAATCGGAATGAATTTAACAGTTTAGAGGTAGTTATGACAAAAGATTTATTTAACGATTCTGTACATGGAGGATGATAGGATAGGGGTTTAGGAGGAAGTCGACAAAGATATCGATGATGATGTGCTGAATTGTCGATCTTAATGAAATATTCAGCAAGATATCACAGTAAGTCAGCAGATAAAATATAATACAAATAAAACAACATAATACATCTGTCAGTCGCAATACTAAAATACAAATTAAAATTAGACGACACATAAAGCATTCATTCGTCATTACCATCTCTCGTCATCTGACTTCCCTTGAATACTTTTATTCAAGTGTATGTGGATATCGGTACAACATAGACTAACAAAATAAATAAATAAAAAAAAGAGAGAGAGAATACCATCGCGCCAACAGTAACTAGTGAGACGTGTGATATGTAACAATAGTGTTTCTTTCAATTTTTTTGTAAGCGCCTAAAGAGATGCCAGCTTAACATTTTTGCAACAAAGGATTATTTATGTAGCCCCACACAAGATAAAGTGCGCGAAATAGCAGAGTGCTAAGATAGGGTGCCAAGATGGCGTCGAGTAAGAAACATCCTCCAGATAAGCTCGACAGTGGTATGTATCGTTTGTGAAAGTGTATACCACAGAAGTAATTTTGAAAAAAAAAATCATAAATATGTGGGTGAAAACCTAATAATCTGTTCGGATCACAGGCTTAAGGGGGTGCCATAGTAAAAAACTATCGACGAATCGTCGGTAATATAGTAAGCTCTAATGTACTAGTAGCGCCATCATCCGTTGAAAAATTATATTAATCTATAACCTCAAAGTAGATGGCGCCAATAGTACATTCCAGCTATCATATTCATTCGCAAATAACCTTTGTAAATTGCATTATTCAACACAAAATATGCAGACGATGCAGGAATATTTTAATCAGAATTTTTACCATAATCAATTTAACAACTCTTGCTATACATAATTCTATGCGATTGTTTTCTGCATTTTGTTAGGCAGACGATGCACTAATTGTTACCATAAAATTTTATAATAATCGTTTTGGCAACTACTACTACACATTTTCCATGCAATCGCTTTCTGCATTATCATACGCAGATGATGCAGGAATTTTGAAATCAAATTTAATACAATAATCAATTTTACAACTATTGCTATACATAATTCTATGCGATCGTTTTGTGCATTTTGTTAGGCAGACGATGCACGAATTATTACCAAATAATTGTACAATAATCGTTTTGGCAACTACTACTACACATTTTCCATGCAATCGCTTTCTGCATTATCATACGCAGATGATGCAGGAATTTTGAAATCAAATTTAATACAATAATCAATTTTACAACTATTGCTATACATAATTCTATGCGATCGTTTTGTGCATTTTGTTAGGCAGACGATGCACGAATTATTACCAAATAATTGTACAATAATCGTTTTGGCAACTACTACTACACATTTTCCATGCAATCGTTTTCTGCATTTTGATACGCAGATGCAAGAATTTTGAAACCAATATTATTACAATCATCAATTAAACAACAATTGCTAAATATTTTCACAATAATCAATTTGACAAATAGTGCTATACATTTTTCATATAATAGTTGGTTGCTTTTCAAAATACTGACGATGCAGGAAATTTTTTCAAG
The DNA here is from genome assembly GCA_026168455.1 of Theocolax elegans. Lineage (NCBI taxonomy): Eukaryota > Metazoa > Arthropoda > Insecta > Hymenoptera > Cerocephalidae > Theocolax > Theocolax elegans. The sequence continues at coordinate 21,627,051 of CM047430.1, forward strand.
TTCAAATTTTTGCGAAGAATTTTTTTCACTAACTTCTTTTAGTAAAATGTTTTTGACAGTATTACTACGCTTTTCATGCATTCGTTTTCTGCATCTGATATGCTGTTCAATGCGATCATTATGTAAATTACCTTTCCCCAAATCTACTTAATAAAAATTTATATTGGCATCGTAGCTAAACGCTAGGTGGTGTTGTTGGGCATCGCAAACAGTAGTTAGATGCAGGACTAGTTGGCTAGTAGACATCAGATAAATAAAGGATCCATTGTCATCGTAGTCTGCAGTTAGTGGAAGATTCTATGAATGTTGTACTAAACTTCAATCCTAATCCGACCACTGACAGGGATGTGCAGATTTTAGGGATTACACTTTGACATTAACCTGGAAGTACCTAAAAAGTTTTTTTACATCAACTAATCATTTACACGTATAAAAGAAAACCGATGCATTAATTAATTGAAGAGTAAGAACAGTAACCTAATCTACAAACGCAACTCTCATAATTACGGTCAACGGTTAATTTTTTACTCACCAGATAGTTCTAGATCCTTCACACATAATTTGATTGTACTTCTTTAGGTAGAAAATAAGATCTGCATAATGGTTTGGCGTTGGGTATTATTTCCAAAGACAGTAATATGTATGCAATCAAACATAACCTTTATTATGTGTATGCAAGGAGTACCTGAAATTTCTCGTATTAATTACTAATATAGACAAAAGCCAGTGCATTAATTGAAGTACTTGGGATTGGTGGATGATTAGTGGACGTAAATAAGAATAGTAACCAATCAACAGGTAGAGATATCCTATGGCTACTGTAACAAGCAGGTAGATAGAAATTCCATTGCTATTATAGACAGCTGTTTGAAGTCCAATTGGCAATTGTATTCAGCATTAGCTCGAGGATACAATGACATCATAGGTCTACTGTTAATTCGAAAATTTCACGCGTGTCGTAGCTATCTATTAGTACCTAAAGGTTACTTTTATTAAAAAAGACCAAATGAATTTCCATCACTTCAGTTTGACATTAACCTTGAAGTACCTAAAAAATTTTTTGTACATGAACTAATCATTCATACAAATAGAGGATAATCAATGCAATAATCGAAGAGAAATAACAGTAACCTAACCTATAAACACAACTCTCATAATTACGGTGAATCAGTTAATTTCTCACCTACAAGATAGCCCGACATCCATCACACATGATTTGTTTGCAGTTCCTTGGGTAGCGATTACAATTATGTATATTTGTTTGGCGTTGGATATTATTTTCAAAGACGACGATCTATATGGTATCAAACATAACCTTAAAGTCGGACGCCACCAAACACTGGATAGCTGTGTATTTTTTTATACAAAAGCCATTGCATGAACTCCGCAACTATGATGTAGTCAGGAAAATAACATCCAGTATTTCGACATTATCACTATATACCACAATGCTCACGAAAAAACACAACAATGTTAACAAGCCGTTTTGTTATCCAACTGAAACGGTCACGACCAAAGTGAACCTCACTAGTATCGACGCGGGAAGCACAACTGTGCATGCGCGCACGGACTCTAGCCGAACGAGAGCCTGACGCGGTTCGTTCTATCGACACTCAAGTCTTGATAAAAGGCCCTGATATCTTATTAATTTTTACTAATTTTTATAGTTTTCATTAATGCATAGCAATCTACTAAATAACTATCAGAATTAAATAAAAACTATTATTATTAAATAATTTAAATAACACGTGAAATTTTTTAAATTATGCGATACTCAACCTCACTCAACGACGCGGCCGGCTAACTCGACGACTTGACGCGCGAGCCGGCCGCCTGGGCCTCCAGCTGACAATTTTTCGCTTTTATAAACGTGTTAGATTTGGTATATCACGAGTTCATCTTGATTCTATGAATGAGTGGTTTTACATAAACAATATCCATGCATAATTATTATTTTTATTAGATATACAATATTTATATTTTTGGCATTTTAAAATGGATTTAAATACTCTTTTTAGTTTTCATTTTGATATTATTTAAAATATTTATTAGTAAATAATGAATATAAATAATATGTCTAATTTATCAATATAAAAAAACCCATTCATACTTTGTTTAGTCAAACGAGAGATATTTAAATCGATTTAATTCCCGGGAAAAACTATTTGTAGCCTTACACACCGCCGAATGTAGCCTACGCGGCTGGCTAACTCGACGACTCGACGAGCGAGCCGGCCGCCTAGGCCTCCGGCTGACAATTTTTGCTCCTTTAAACGACCTTGATTTTTGTTTGTCATGTTACGAATATATCTAAAGTTTATAGATGTCTAGTTTTGTACAAACAATAACCATGTACAATTTTAATTTATATTAAATAAACAATATAAATATTATTTGAAAATTTTCACTCATTGAAACGGCTTTAAATTATTCATTTTTTTCTTCATTTTAACAAATATATATTAAATCATTATATATATTGTAAAAGTAATCTACATACTCTTATGCGTATGAAGCTATACTTTATAACGAGCGCGAGTGACGATCGGAAAAGCTCGTAGGTGATCGGGAAAGCCCGCGCGTAAGCCGCGTAAGGACTAATAAATGTCCGACGCGCAAGCTGACTGAGGAGAGTATAGAGAGTTTATGCGAGTCATCGTACATAGACACGTCGCCGGTAACGCCTTCCTTGCAAATTCGGGGCAAGTGAAAAACAATTATCGTTGACACGGATTCTTGCTCGGGTTCTCGGTTTCGCGCCGTGAAGAGTGAGTGACTCGGTGGAGTGAGCGTGCTGGTGTTAAGTGCACAGCTCCAGCGACTCCCAGGAACCTGCGAGGACGGCGAAGTTGCCGCGCGCGAGAGCCCGACGGAGAGAGGGGAAACAGGCGAAGTCGAACGCATCGACGGGGAGAATCGAGATTTAAGGTACGTGGTGCACCACTCGCGAGCCGCCGAAGCCGTAAAGACTCTCTCTTTACGGCTATAACTTTAAGTTAGGAATCGGCGGATCTCGCCCGCGCGCGACGGCGAGAAGCTAACGGGCGACCGCGTACGCGTGCTAGAAAGAGAGAAAGTACGAGTAACCCCGGTGGTTACACCTCGTCGCGAGACCTCACGCGGCCTATATACGGCTTCTGTCATTTGCTTATTCTTTGTCAAACTTTATTTCTATTTCTTTAACTTGAATAAAATTCATATGTAATCAATATACGAGTACGAGTTTGATTATTGATTACCGGCGTATGTTATTCCCGTTATCCCGAATACCGCCCTCTCCGTTTCAGGAGCGGCCGAGGTAAACTTACCGCGAATTTATCCCTTTTATTCGTGGTCCTTTTCAGCTCACGACGCTTTAGCTGTACAAAGCCGCGAGATCGGCAAGTGATCGCAACGGTAGGTCGTGCGCGGGGTTCACTGATTTGAATCCACCGCGCACTCTCGGAGCACCGTCTAGGGAGTATAACTAGGCAGTGCCGTAGCAACCGATCCCTTTACCCCTACCGACGCGAAAGATTTTACCCCGTTACAATATATATATATATATATATATATATATATATCTAGTTTTGTATTAATGTGATAACCAAGTATATTTATTATTTTTTTTATTAAATAAACAACATAAATATTATTGTCATTTTTGGCTTTATGAATAAATAAATATAATTATGAATAATTAATATTTATCAGTAAATACAGCGACACGGTGGCGGAGTGGCGGAGACGCACCTCGGCCGGTCACGGAAGTTAAGCAGCACTGAGTGCGGTTCGCACTTGGATGGGTTTGGCTTTCGTGGCGGGTTAGGTGTTTTTTCACACTTCACAACGTGAGCGGGAGGTGTGAAACATTCGGTTTCGGTGTCAAGGCCTACGCAATGTGACTTTGACACACAAAAAGAATGTTTCGAATACACCGGCCATCTCGGATGAGGTTTTCCCTGCTTCACAGGTTTCCCTCATCCACGGGCATAACCCCGGGCGAATGCGAGATGGTGGGGTTTTTAAGGGAGGGATAAAGCACCCACACATAGGTGGTAGGTGAACACCGTTAAAGTCCCCAGGGGGATAAACGGTAGGAAGTGCCAGGAAAAAGAGAGCACAAATCAAGAATAAAAAAAAAAAAAAAAAAAAAAAAAAAAAATTTATCAGTAAATAATAAATATAAATAATATTTATAATTTGTCAATATAGAAAAACCCATTGTTACTTTGTTCAGTCAAACGAGAGATATTTAAATCGAGTTAATCCCCCGGAAAAACGATTTCTAACCTTACACACCAACGAATATAGCCTACGCGGTCGGCTAACTCGACGACTCGACGCGCGAGCCGGCCGCGTAGGCCTCCAGCTGACAATTTTTCGTGTTTTCAGTACCGAGTAAACTTGGTAATCGTGCAACGGCACACGAGCCGCGAGAACTAGGTATCCGAAAATAGCGCGTGCGCATGCGTATACGTACTCTGGTATAGCGAGAGATATATCGAGAGAGAGAAAGGGAGAACGATGGGTAGAGCGAGTGATTGATAGAGGGAGAAATGGAGAGAGAGAGATGGGAGCATGCAAGACAGCCGTGGTCTCTAAATAACAATATTTCCTGTTTTGTCGTATTTGTTTTCCATTGTTTCCCCGTATAAATAGCTAAGAATGTCGTCGTTCTATAATGCATAAGCACTACTATTATTTTATGTCTTTTATAGATATAAGGCCGGTGTATGAATTATGGTATTTAACGCCATATTGCTACAACCATTTGCGCATGTGCTTCCACGCTAAGTATACATTACAAAGTACAGACTACGCGCGTCGCGCACTCAAGCGGCGAAATTGGTACTAAGAAAACTTTGTCAATAATATAAACTATTTATTTTTTGTCTATATTATGTAAATCCCAAATACAGAAGCACTAGATAATGGTGTAATATGTCTTTCTACAAAGTTCCAGATCAATACAACAAGGACATGTAATCAATATCCGAGTACGAGTTTGATTATTGATTACCGGCGTATGTTATTCCCGTTATCCCGAATACCGCCCTCTCCGTTTCAGGAGCGGCCGAGGTAAACTTACCGCGAATTTGTCCCTTTTATTCGCGGTCCTTTTCAGCTCACGACGCTTTATCTGTACAAAGACGCGAGATCGGCAAGTGATCGCAACGGTAGGTCGTGCGCGGGGTTCACTAATTTGAATCCGCCGCGCACTCTCGGAGCACCGCCTAGGGAGTATAACTAGGCAGTGCCGTAGCAACCGATCCCTTTACCCCTATCGACGCGAAAGATTTTACCCCGTTACAACTGGCGCCCAAATACGTGTAGATTAGGGATTACACCGGATTAATTATCACAGAGAAGTGATAATTAATTTTACGAATTATTTATTTATTTAATAATAAGAAATTTTTAACAAGAATAAAGATTTTACTACCAAGTGGGTAGTAAAAGCCGAAAAGCCGCCGTGGTATTTGCGGACAAATACCACAACGTGAGGTCGACCCTGCGACTCAATTAGATTAATTTCCATCTCTCTCTCTCTCGAATCGTCTCGTTTTCGGCGGATTGAGACAATTATTCCTAAATAGTTAACTCAAAATTCAACAAAGCGAATTGTAAAGCCTGCGCAAGGTTACAAACTTGAACCTGGTAGAATTGAAGCTTTTCGGACGGACATAACCTGGCCCGACGTCCTAATATTTATAGGTTAGGATAACAAATCCATGTTTATGCGATTGTAAGTGAGGTCTCGCGTGCGGTTTAAATAATTTAGATAATGATAAGATATTAATTTGTTTCTGATTAAGTTACTTAATTTATTTAAATTCACTAATTTAAGAAGATTTAGTTGCGATAGACCTCGAGCCAGGTTAACAAGTTAATTTAACGAGTAGATAAGAAAAATCTGGTATATTATTAATTTTTAAATTCAAATTGTCCTCGGTTTTCTTTGATAGTTCTCTAGTAAATGATAATAGAGTTCAAGAGAACCTGTCCGAAAAGCTAGAAGTGCATTTATGGATAGCAGATTCAAGTGAGTGGCTATATATCTTAGGGAAAAGATAATTCCTTCAACTTTTGGCCTAATAATTTTAATTTTTCTTTGCTGCAACGCAAATTAAAATAGAATAACCTTGCGCACGCCAGGCCACAGTGTACCAAAAATAGAGATTTTTGTTTATTTGAAGTTATCCGCGAGCGATAATTAAATAAGCGCAATGGCCGACCGAAACGCCGACAGTTTGGCCCAACGAGACGAGGACATTATAGTACTGATGGACGAGTGGATCCACACCCAAAACGCAGCACAAATCGAGGCTCACCTAGAACAGATGGAGCTTCGACTTGATGGTTCCCGCTATCAAAAGGCGGAATGCCTACAGCAATGGCTGCTAGGAAATTATTCGGCCGACGAGTTCAGTCAAGAAACTGACACCGTCAATGACCGGATGAGGCGGGTCGAGAAGCGGACAGAAGTGATCCGCCGAGTCGGGGAGAAAACGCCAGGAGCGTTACCTAATGAGAAAGGTACGCACCTGATTGAGGAAAATCTAGTAGTCAATCTGACTGGATAACGCTAATAGCGACCGATGGGACGCCATTTGACGTGCCGCGGCTATTCTCCACATGTCTGGCAGAACAAATTGCCAAGATAAAAGCTCTACAAGAGCAAATGGAAAGTATGGCGGCACAGATAACGAGGCTAACCGATGCCGTAAGCCACATGACGTCCCAAAGAGCATCAAGTACGCGATTGGAACCACTAGGCCCAAGTCCACGTGTCCAATTTCAGGACACGTATACCTGCTACTGGCCAGAGGAGTCACCGGTTCAGCAAGAGGACGCACGACTACAGCCCCAAACGCCAGGACCAGCTCCTAGCGCTACCCTGGGCGGAGCTTGGGGGGGGTGAGACACCTGGGTACCAGGAAGGCCCCCATGTGAAGAAAGTTCACCCTTAAGGCCCCAAGCGTCGTGCGTCCAAGAACAACCGTCCTGGGCTTCGCGCTCATTTAACCCCACACGCGACCGAGGCGAGATCGTGAGAAAGAGGGAAATAAAGTACTCAGGGGACGGGAGCGAGAGCATTAACAGCTTCTTAGAGCGCGTGGATGACTGCAGAGTCCTAGCAAACATGACGCAGGATGAAGTCCTTCCTTCTCTTTCGCAGTTGCTGGTGGAAGACGCCTCAAGGTGGTACCGCAATAACAAAGGAAAGTGGAGGAATTGGGACGAATTCACGTGCTCAATCAAACGCTGGTACGGAGCCAGCGAAACTTACCAAGAGAAGCTGATCCTTGAATGCACCTCACGTACTCAGGGCGAAGACGAACCGGTACGTGAGTACATGAATTGCATGATAGGCATGCTACAAAAGCTCGTCTCCAAGCCTAGCGAGAGGAAACAGGTAGATCACCTCTACCGAAACATGCTGCCGAGAATCCAGCGCCGGTTCAAGCGAATCGAGGCGCAGACAATCGACCAGCTATTTGACTTGGCCCGCGAAGCGGAGAGGCTGCAAGAGCGCGAAAAGCTCTACAAACCACCTCCAATGGAAGGGGAGCTGGTGCGGCCGGAGTTCGTGTATAAGGCCAAGAAGAAGTCAGAGAAGGCTCCTCCGAAGGTAAAGGTAGCAGCGGTGGAATCCGATAAATCCACCACCGGCAAGAATCTGGTGGAGCTGGACGCGATTCTTACCCAGCTGAAGAAGCTGCTACCAAGTGAGAACGGGGGCGCAGCCGGGAGTAGCAAACCAGGACGTCCTAAGAGTGTATGGCGGTTTGCTCAGAAAAAGAAACCGCCGAACCGGCCCGGAGAGCAGAGGGGCCAATACGAGAAGCCCCACGGCGGAAAGAGCGCGGAAGGAGGGCCAAGCATGACGCCCTTTGATACGAGCAAACCGATTTCCTGCAATGGGTGCGGTAAGCTTACGTATTTTCGCCGCCATTGCCTTTACTGCAATAAGGGAAACGCCTCCAACGGGAAACGAACCCAAGGGCCAGAGAGTCCCCGAGATGCCCAGAAGCTCTGGCCCACGGAATAAACGAGACCGCGCGGAGCTCATCCGCGGCGGGATAGACTCGATGAAGCCAGAGGAGCACAGGAAGGGAATCGATTCCCAAGATTCTAGTCCTCAAGGTCAGCAGGAGCCACACCGGCGCTACCGTCCAGAGGACGAGACGCGCTGGTGGCTCCAAGCGGAAATAGGCGATTTCCGGATCAGAGCCCTGTACGATCCTGGAGCTTCGACTACGGTAATGGGGTCTAATGGCCTCACAATCGCTACCGCCCTGGGAAAATCGCTCTCTACCGAAAACGCGTGGAGAGTGAAATTGTCTGATGGACATGCACAATCACTGAGTGGGCACGTAATGTTGCCTTTCACCATCGGTGGTGAGACCAAGGAGCTCAGGGTTGCCATTATGCCAAATCTGGACGCCGAATGTTACGTAAGAGTCAATTTCGTACGTGCATTTCGTGCAGTTCTAGACCCAGACGCTGATCAGCTGTTCTTCAAAAACAGCAAAGCCCACGTCCAGTTAGAGGTAGCTAGCTTGGACGGGGGTACGGCTTCCTTGTCGTCAGCAGGGGTTGCTGACGCAACCGAGAGTCAACGCGAGGAATTGCGTCAGCTGTTGGACCGAGTTCTATCCAACACCATGCCAAAGATCGGTCAATCTCACGACGTCGAGCACACAATCGACGTCGGATCAGCCAAGCCGATCAAGCAGCGGTACTACCCGGTCTCGGACAAAATCCAAGAAGAAATGCACCGCCAAGTGAAGGAGATGCTTGACTCCGGGGTCATTGAGCCCTCGACCAGCGGATGGTCCAGCCCGGTGGTGATGGCGAGAAAGGATGACAATTCTAGACGGTTTTGTATCGACTTCAGAAAAGTCAACGCTTTAACAAAACCAGATGCATATCCTTTGCCTTTCATGCACGATATACTGCGCAAACTAAGAAAGGCTCGCTATATCTACACTCTCGACATGAATTGCGCCTATCATCAGATACCGTTGCAAGTCGAGTCGCGCCCTATTACTGCTTTCACAGTTCCTGGATTGAGACTGTTCCAGTTCACGAGGGTGCCGTACGGATTGGCATACGCGGGGGCGACCTTTCAACGGATGATAGACCAAGTCGTAGGACCAGACCTGGCGTCGCACGCTTATGCTTACCTTGATGATATTATCGTCGTGTCGGAGATATTCGAGGATCATAAGCGTTACCTAGAGGAAGTCCTTAAAAGACTGGCAGAAGCTGGACTTTCAATAAACCGGGATAAGTGCGTTTTTTTGTAAGTCAGAGGTTAAGTATCTTGGCGTACTGGTAATCCGAGTCGGAGTACGTCCCGATCCCGCCAAGATAGAGCCGATAAAAGAGTATCCGGCTCCGAAGAATATTAAACTGCTTCGCCGTTTCCTCGGTATGGCTTCTTGGCATAGGCGATTTATGCCAGATTACGCGACAATCGCAGAACCCTTGACGCGTTTAACCAAGAAGAACCAGCGGTATGAGTGGCTTGATGAGCAAGAGCAAGCCTTCCAACAGCTCAAGGCCGTCTTAATGACAGCACCGATTCTGCAGCGTCCTGTTCCAAATGGGCAGTACATACTGCAGACAGACGCCAGTGACACCGGTATAGGGGCTGTGCTACTCCAACTCGTGGATGGAGACGAAAGAGTTTTGGAGTACGCAAGTCAGATCTTGTCCTCAGCCGAGAGGAATTACAGTGTCACCGAACGAGAATGTTTAGCCGTTGTCTGGGCAATAAAGAAGTTCAGGCGGTATATAGAAGGTTACGAGTTTCGAATTGTAACCGACCACAACAGTTTGCGTTGGCTCTGCAATATGCGCAACCCAACGAGTCGTCTCGCAAGATGGGCTCTCGAACTCCAAGCGCACACCTTCACGATTGAGCACAAGAAAGGTGCGCTTAATCATGTTCCAGACGCGCTCTCCAGAATGTATGAAGAGGGAGAGCCGACGATAGCCTCAGTCTCTTGGAGCGACACCACTGTTGACCCGTGGTATCTCTCCTGGGTAAAGGATGTATCAGAGAGACCACGGGAATTCCCCGAATGGAAAGTAGTAAGGGGAAATCTATATACTTATTGGCCTGATCCACCTTAGAGGACGTCATGGAAGACCCCGAGGCATGGAAGATGGTAGTGCCTCGAGAGAATCGGCCGTCGATTCTAAGAGAATGTCACGACGATCCAACTGCTGGCTACTTAGGTCGCGAAAAAGACTTTCGCACGGGTTGCCAGATTATACTATTGGCCCCGATACTATGCGGAGGTAGGTGACTACGTGCGGAAATGTCAAATCTGCCAGCAGTGTAAGGTAGAGCAGCAATCGCCTAGAGGCCTAATGGGCCGAAGAGTAGTTGAAAGACCTTGGCAGGTAGTCGCAGGTGATGTGACTGGACATTACCTCGCTCTACCCACGGATTCGAGTACATTCTAGTCTTCCAGGACTTATTTACGCGCTGGATTGAAGCGGTCCCAATTAGAAAAGCAAACGCAAAGACCATAGTAAAGGAGTGACACGAGCGTGTCCTCATGCGTTTCGGCACGCCGGAAGTATTTCACTCCGATAATGGGACCGAGTTCAAAAACAAGATGGTCGACGACTATCTTAAAGAAAAGGGAGTGTACCATACGACGACACCTCCTTACCACCCTCGAGCAAACCCCGTAGAAAGGTCGAACCGCACGCTTAAGGCAATGGTAGCTTCGTACATCAAGGAAAAGCATACCAGCTGGGACGAAAAGCTACCACAACTACAAAGCTCGAAAGGGTGGAGCCCGGCAATGTTGAACTACGGTCGACAGCCAGAGCCACCTAGCACGGACCGGCGAGAGCAAGAAGAGCTTGTACAAGAACGGTTTGATCAGCAGCGGCTCCAGGACTGGTCTGAGAGACTGTCCAGGCTAACCGAGTTGCACAAAGTGGCCTCCGAGAATGCCGCCGTGGCTCAAGTGAGACAAGCCGTATATTTCAACGCCGGGCGTCGAGACGACAACTTTGAGATAGGCGATCTTGTTTGGCAAAAGAACAGAGTCCAGTCTTCCAGCGCTGACAAGACAACCTCTAAGTTGGCACCAAAGTATGTAGGCCCATACGTGGTTGTTCAGACAAAAGGCTCAAACACGTACCTTATTCAGGACGGGCAAGGCGACGAGGAGATGATACACGCCCAACATCTCAAGCCCTACGTGCCCGACAATGGAATACCTCTGGCCGAAGTAGACGACGTCGCCAAACCGACGATGGACGAAGAGGCGACGAGCGACCCGCCTCCTGCGAGCCAAGACACCCCGAGCGAAAAAATGTACTCTCCGGCCGCTCCCAGCGGGGAGCCGAGGCCCACAGCGAGCGTTCCGACGAAAAAGGGAAGGGTCGTCCGCGGAAAACCGCTAGGGTTGTCGTACGTCCAACAAACAGGGCCATAGAACCGCGCACATAGCGTTAGTGAATCAGAACGGAAGCGTGGTAGGGGTCGTCCAAGGAAGAACCCGAAATAAGGAAATACCCGGACAGTACCAAGGCTAGCAGCCGACACCCATCTCTGAAGGCTCCTTTTGAATTAAACTCTCCTCTGCCACGGAACGAACAAATTGAAGAGTGAGTGACTCGGTGGAGTGAGCGTGCTGGTGTTAAGTGCACAGCTCCAGCGACTCCCAGGAACCTGCGAGGACGGCGAAGTTGCCGCGCGCGAGAGCCCGACGGAGAGAGGGGAAACAGGCGAAGTCGAACGCATCGACGGGGAGAATCGAGATTTAAGGTACGTGGTGCACCACTCGCGAGCCGCCGAAGCCGTAAAGACTCTCTCTTTACGGCTATAACTTTAAGTTAGGAATCGGCGGATCTCGCCCGTGCGCGACGGCGAGAAGCTAACGGGCGACCGCGTACGCGTGCTAGAAAGAGAGAAAGTACGAGTAACCCCGGTGGTTACACCTCGTCGCGAGACCTCACGCGGCCTATATACGGCTTCTGTCATTTGCTTATTCTTTGTCAAACTTTATTTCTATTTCTTTAACTTGAATAAAATTCATATGTAATCAATATACGAGTACGAGTTTGATTATTGATTACCGGCGTATGTTATTCCCGTTATCCCGAATACCGCCCTCTCCGTTTCAGGAGCGGCCGAGGTAAACTTACCGCGAATTTATCCCTTTTATTCGTGGTCCTTTTCAGCTCACGACGCTTTAGCTGTACAAAGCCGCGAGATCGGCAAGTGATCGCAACGGTAGGTCGTGCGCGGGGTTCACTGATTTGAATCCACCGCGCACTCTCGGAGCACCGTCTAGGGAGTATAACTAGGCAGTGCCGTAGCAACCGATCCCTTTACCCCTACCGACGCGAAAGATTTTACCCCGTTACAATATATATATATATATATATATATATATATATATATCTAGTTTTGTATTAATGTGATAACCAAGTATATTTATTATTTTTTTTATTAAATAAACAACATAAATATTATTGTCATTTTTGGCTTTATGAATAAATAAATATAATTATGAATAATTAATATTTATCAGTAAATACAGCGACACGGTGGCGGAGTGGCGGAGACGCACCTCGGCCGGTCACGGAAGTTAAGCAGCACTGAGTGCGGTTCGCACTTGGATGGGTTTGGCTTTCGTGGCGGGTTAGGTGTTTTTTCACACTTCACAACGTGAGCGGGAGGTGTGAAACATTCGGTTTCGGTGTCAAGGCCTACGCAATGTGACTTTGACACACAAAAAGAATGTTTCGAATACACCGGCCATCTCGGATGAGGTTTTCCCTGCTTCACAGGTTTCCCTCATCCACGGGCATAACCCCGGGCGAATGCGAGATGGTGGGGTTTTTAAGGGAGGGATAAAGCACCCACACATAGGTGGTAGGTGAACACCGTTAAAGTCCCCAGGGGGATAAACGGTAGGAAGTGCCAGGAAAAAGAGAGCACAAATCAAGAATAAAAAAAAAAAAAAAAAAAAAAAAAAAAATTTATCAGTAAATAATAAATATAAATAATATTTATAATTTGTCAATATAGAAAAACCCATTGTTACTTTGTTCAGTCAAACGAGAGATATTTAAATCGAGTTAATCCCCCGGAAAAACGATTTCTAACCTTACACACCAACGAATATAGCCTACGCGGTCGGCTAACTCGACGACTCGACGCGCGAGCCGGCCGCGTAGGCCTCCAGCTGACAATTTTTCGTGTTTTCAGTACCGAGTAAACTTGGTAATCGTGCAACGGCACACGAGCCGCGAGAACTAGGTATCCGAAAATAGCGCGTGCGCATGCGTATACGTACTCTGGTATAGCGAGAGATATATCGAGAGAGAGAAAGGGAGAACGATGGGTAGAGCGAGTGATTGATAGAGGGAGAAATGGAGAGAGAGAGATGGGAGCATGCAAGACAGCCGTGGTCTCTAAATAACAATATTTCCTGTTTTGTCGTATTTGTTTTCCATTGTTTCCCCGTATAAATAGCTAAGAATGTCGTCGTTCTATAATGCATAAGCACTACTATTATTTTATGTCTTTTATAGATATAAGGCCGGTGTATGAATTATGGTATTTAACGCCATATTGCTACAACCATTTGCGCATGTGCTTCCACGCTAAGTATACATTACAAAGTACAGACTACGCGCGTCGCGCACTCAAGCGGCGAAATTGGTACTAAGAAAACTTTGTCAATAATATAAACTATTTATTTTTTGTCTATATTATGTAAATCCCAAATACAGAAGCACTAGATAATGGTGTAATATGTCTTTCTACAAAGTTCCAGATCAATACAACAAGGACATGTAATCAATATCCGAGTACGAGTTTGATTATTGATTACCGGCGTATGTTATTCCCGTTATCCCGAATACCGCCCTCTCCGTTTCAGGAGCGGCCGAGGTAAACTTACCGCGAATTTGTCCCTTTTATTCGCGGTCCTTTTCAGCTCACGACGCTTTATCTGTACAAAGACGCGAGATCGGCAAGTGATCGCAACGGTAGGTCGTGCGCGGGGTTCACTAATTTGAATCCGCCGCGCACTCTCGGAGCACCGCCTAGGGAGTATAACTAGGCAGTGCCGTAGCAACCGATCCCTTTACCCCTATCGACGCGAAAGATTTTACCCCGTTACAACTGGCGCCCAAATACGTGTAGATTAGGGATTACACCGGATTAATTATCACAGAGAAGTGATAATTAATTTTACGAATTATTTATTTATTTAATAATAAGAAATTTTTAACAAGAATAAAGATTTTACTACCAAGTGGGTAGTAAAAGCCGAAAAGCCGCCGTGGTATTTGCGGACAAATACCACAACGTGAGGTCGACCCTGCGACTCAATTAGATTAATTTCCATCTCTCTCTCTCTCGAATCGTCTCGTTTTCGGCGGATTGAGACAATTATTCCTAAATAGTTAACTCAAAATTCAACAAAGCGAATTGTAAAGCCTGCGCAAGGTTACAAACTTGAACCTGGTAGAATTGAAGCTTTTCGGACGGACATAACCTGGCCCGACGTCCTAATATTTATAGGTTAGGATAACAAATCCATGTTTATGCGATTGTAAGTGAGGTCTCGCGTGCGGTTTAAATAATTTAGATAATGATAAGATATTAATTTGTTTCTGATTAAGTTACTTAATTTATTTAAATTCACTAATTTAAGAAGATTTAGTTGCGATAGACCTCGAGCCAGGTTAACAAGTTAATTTAACGAGTAGATAAGAAAAATCTGGTATATTATTAATTTTTAAATTCAAATTGTCCTCGGTTTTCTTTGATAGTTCTCTAGTAAATGATAATAGAGTTCAAGAGAACCTGTCCGAAAAGCTAGAAGTGCATTTATGGATAGCAGATTCAAGTGAGTGGCTATATATCTTAGGGAAAAGATAATTCCTTCAACTTTTGGCCTAATAATTTTAATTTTTCTTTGCTGCAACGCAAATTAAAATAGAATAACCTTGCGCACGCCAGGCCACAGTGTACCAAAAATAGAGATTTTTGTTTATTTGAAGTTATCCGCGAGCGATAATTAAATAAGCGCAATGGCCGACCGAAACGCCGACAGTTTGGCCCAACGAGACGAGGACATTATAGTACTGATGGACGAGTGGATCCACACCCAAAACGCAGCACAAATCGAGGCTCACCTAGAACAGATGGAGCTTCGACTTGATGGTTCCCGCTATCAAAAGGCGGAATGCCTACAGCAATGGCTGCTAGGAAATTATTCGGCCGACGAGTTCAGTCAAGAAACTGACACCGTCAATGACCGGATGAGGCGGGTCGAGAAGCGGACAGAAGTGATCCGCCGAGTCGGGGAGAAAACGCCAGGAGCGTTACCTAATGAGAAAGGTACGCACCTGATTGAGGAAAATCTAGTAGTCAATCTGACTGGATAACGCTAATAGCGACCGATGGGACGCCATTTGACGTGCCGCGGCTATTCTCCACATGTCTGGCAGAACAAATTGCCAAGATAAAAGCTCTACAAGAGCAAATGGAAAGTATGGCGGCACAGATAACGAGGCTAACCGATGCCGTAAGCCACATGACGTCCCAAAGAGCATCAAGTACGCGATTGGAACCACTAGGCCCAAGTCCACGTGTCCAATTTCAGGACACGTATACCTGCTACTGGCCAGAGGAGTCACCGGTTCAGCAAGAGGACGCACGACTACAGCCCCAAACGCCAGGACCAGCTCCTAGCGCTACCCTGGGCGGAGCTTGGGGGGGGTGAGACACCTGGGTACCAGGAAGGCCCCCATGTGAAGAAAGTTCACCCTTAAGGCCCCAAGCGTCGTGCGTCCAAGAACAACCGTCCTGGGCTTCGCGCTCATTTAACCCCACACGCGACCGAGGCGAGATCGTGAGAAAGAGGGAAATAAAGTACTCAGGGGACGGGAGCGAGAGCATTAACAGCTTCTTAGAGCGCGTGGATGACTGCAGAGTCCTAGCAAACATGACGCAGGATGAAGTCCTTCCTTCTCTTTCGCAGTTGCTGGTGGAAGACGCCTCAAGGTGGTACCGCAATAACAAAGGAAAGTGGAGGAATTGGGACGAATTCACGTGCTCAATCAAACGCTGGTACGGAGCCAGCGAAACTTACCAAGAGAAGCTGATCCTTGAATGCACCTCACGTACTCAGGGCGAAGACGAACCGGTACGTGAGTACATGAATTGCATGATAGGCATGCTACAAAAGCTCGTCTCCAAGCCTAGCGAGAGGAAACAGGTAGATCACCTCTACCGAAACATGCTGCCGAGAATCCAGCGCCGGTTCAAGCGAATCGAGGCGCAGACAATCGACCAGCTATTTGACTTGGCCCGCGAAGCGGAGAGGCTGCAAGAGCGCGAAAAGCTCTACAAACCACCTCCAATGGAAGGGGAGCTGGTGCGGCCGGAGTTCGTGTATAAGGCCAAGAAGAAGTCAGAGAAGGCTCCTCCGAAGGTAAAGGTAGCAGCGGTGGAATCCGATAAATCCACCACCGGCAAGAATCTGGTGGAGCTGGACGCGATTCTTACCCAGCTGAAGAAGCTGCTACCAAGTGAGAACGGGGGCGCAGCCGGGAGTAGCAAACCAGGACGTCCTAAGAGTGTATGGCGGTTTGCTCAGAAAAAGAAACCGCCGAACCGGCCCGGAGAGCAGAGGGGCCAATACGAGAAGCCCCACGGCGGAAAGAGCGCGGAAGGAGGGCCAAGCATGACGCCCTTTGATACGAGCAAACCGATTTCCTGCAATGGGTGCGGTAAGCTTACGTATTTTCGCCGCCATTGCCTTTACTGCAATAAGGGAAACGCCTCCAACGGGAAACGAACCCAAGGGCCAGAGAGTCCCCGAGATGCCCAGAAGCTCTGGCCCACGGAATAAACGAGACCGCGCGGAGCTCATCCGCGGCGGGATAGACTCGATGAAGCCAGAGGAGCACAGGAAGGGAATCGATTCCCAAGATTCTAGTCCTCAAGGTCAGCAGGAGCCACACCGGCGCTACCGTCCAGAGGACGAGACGCGCTGGTGGCTCCAAGCGGAAATAGGCGATTTCCGGATCAGAGCCCTGTACGATCCTGGAGCTTCGACTACGGTAATGGGGTCTAATGGCCTCACAATCGCTACCGCCCTGGGAAAATCGCTCTCTACCGAAAACGCGTGGAGAGTGAAATTGTCTGATGGACATGCACAATCACTGAGTGGGCACGTAATGTTGCCTTTCACCATCGGTGGTGAGACCAAGGAGCTCAGGGTTGCCATTATGCCAAATCTGGACGCCGAATGTTACGTAAGAGTCAATTTCGTACGTGCATTTCGTGCAGTTCTAGACCCAGACGCTGATCAGCTGTTCTTCAAAAACAGCAAAGCCCACGTCCAGTTAGAGGTAGCTAGCTTGGACGGGGGTACGGCTTCCTTGTCGTCAGCAGGGGTTGCTGACGCAACCGAGAGTCAACGCGAGGAATTGCGTCAGCTGTTGGACCGAGTTCTATCCAACACCATGCCAAAGATCGGTCAATCTCACGACGTCGAGCACACAATCGACGTCGGATCAGCCAAGCCGATCAAGCAGCGGTACTACCCGGTCTCGGACAAAATCCAAGAAGAAATGCACCGCCAAGTGAAGGAGATGCTTGACTCCGGGGTCATTGAGCCCTCGACCAGCGGATGGTCCAGCCCGGTGGTGATGGCGAGAAAGGATGACAATTCTAGACGGTTTTGTATCGACTTCAGAAAAGTCAACGCTTTAACAAAACCAGATGCATATCCTTTGCCTTTCATGCACGATATACTGCGCAAACTAAGAAAGGCTCGCTATATCTACACTCTCGACATGAATTGCGCCTATCATCAGATACCGTTGCAAGTCGAGTCGCGCCCTATTACTGCTTTCACAGTTCCTGGATTGAGACTGTTCCAGTTCACGAGGGTGCCGTACGGATTGGCATACGCGGGGGCGACCTTTCAACGGATGATAGACCAAGTCGTAGGACCAGACCTGGCGTCGCACGCTTATGCTTACCTTGATGATATTATCGTCGTGTCGGAGATATTCGAGGATCATAAGCGTTACCTAGAGGAAGTCCTTAAAAGACTGGCAGAAGCTGGACTTTCAATAAACCGGGATAAGTGCGTTTTTTTGTAAGTCAGAGGTTAAGTATCTTGGCGTACTGGTAATCCGAGTCGGAGTACGTCCCGATCCCGCCAAGATAGAGCCGATAAAAGAGTATCCGGCTCCGAAGAATATTAAACTGCTTCGCCGTTTCCTCGGTATGGCTTCTTGGCATAGGCGATTTATGCCAGATTACGCGACAATCGCAGAACCCTTGACGCGTTTAACCAAGAAGAACCAGCGGTATGAGTGGCTTGATGAGCAAGAGCAAGCCTTCCAACAGCTCAAGGCCGTCTTAATGACAGCACCGATTCTGCAGCGTCCTGTTCCAAATGGGCAGTACATACTGCAGACAGACGCCAGTGACACCGGTATAGGGGCTGTGCTACTCCAACTCGTGGATGGAGACGAAAGAGTTTTGGAGTACGCAAGTCAGATCTTGTCCTCAGCCGAGAGGAATTACAGTGTCACCGAACGAGAATGTTTAGCCGTTGTCTGGGCAATAAAGAAGTTCAGGCGGTATATAGAAGGTTACGAGTTTCGAATTGTAACCGACCACAACAGTTTGCGTTGGCTCTGCAATATGCGCAACCCAACGAGTCGTCTCGCAAGATGGGCTCTCGAACTCCAAGCGCACACCTTCACGATTGAGCACAAGAAAGGTGCGCTTAATCATGTTCCAGACGCGCTCTCCAGAATGTATGAAGAGGGAGAGCCGACGATAGCCTCAGTCTCTTGGAGCGACACCACTGTTGACCCGTGGTATCTCTCCTGGGTAAAGGATGTATCAGAGAGACCACGGGAATTCCCCGAATGGAAAGTAGTAAGGGGAAATCTATATACTTATTGGCCTGATCCACCTTAGAGGACGTCATGGAAGACCCCGAGGCATGGAAGATGGTAGTGCCTCGAGAGAATCGGCCGTCGATTCTAAGAGAATGTCACGACGATCCAACTGCTGGC
This sequence comes from Theocolax elegans, assembly GCA_026168455.1. Lineage (NCBI taxonomy): Eukaryota > Metazoa > Arthropoda > Insecta > Hymenoptera > Cerocephalidae > Theocolax > Theocolax elegans. The sequence continues at coordinate 21,646,137 of CM047430.1, forward strand.
TACTTAGGTCGCGAAAAGACTTTCGCACGGGTTGCCAGATTATACTATTGGCCCCGATACTATGCGGAGGTAGGTGACTACGTGCGGAAATGTCAAATCTGCCAGCAGTGTAAGGTAGAGCAGCAATCGCCTAGAGGCCTAATGGGCCGAAGAGTAGTTGAAAGACCTTGGCAGGTAGTCGCAGGTGATGTGACTGGACATTACCTCGCTCTACCCACGGATTCGAGTACATTCTAGTCTTCCAGGACTTATTTACGCGCTGGATTGAAGCGGTCCCAATTAGAAAAGCAAACGCAAAGACCATAGTAAAGGAGTGACACGAGCGTGTCCTCATGCGTTTCGGCACGCCGGAAGTATTTCACTCCGATAATGGGACCGAGTTCAAAAACAAGATGGTCGACGACTATCTTAAAGAAAAGGGAGTGTACCATACGACGACACCTCCTTACCACCCTCGAGCAAACCCCGTAGAAAGGTCGAACCGCACGCTTAAGGCAATGGTAGCTTCGTACATCAAGGAAAAGCATACCAGCTGGGACGAAAAGCTACCACAACTACAAAGCTCGAAAGGGTGGAGCCCGGCAATGTTGAACTACGGTCGACAGCCAGAGCCACCTAGCACGGACCGGCGAGAGCAAGAAGAGCTTGTACAAGAACGGTTTGATCAGCAGCGGCTCCAGGACTGGTCTGAGAGACTGTCCAGGCTAACCGAGTTGCACAAAGTGGCCTCCGAGAATGCCGCCGTGGCTCAAGTGAGACAAGCCGTATATTTCAACGCCGGGCGTCGAGACGACAACTTTGAGATAGGCGATCTTGTTTGGCAAAAGAACAGAGTCCAGTCTTCCAGCGCTGACAAGACAACCTCTAAGTTGGCACCAAAGTATGTAGGCCCATACGTGGTTGTTCAGACAAAAGGCTCAAACACGTACCTTATTCAGGACGGGCAAGGCGACGAGGAGATGATACACGCCCAACATCTCAAGCCCTACGTGCCCGACAATGGAATACCTCTGGCCGAAGTAGACGACGTCGCCAAACCGACGATGGACGAAGAGGCGACGAGCGACCCGCCTCCTGCGAGCCAAGACACCCCGAGCGAAAAAATGTACTCTCCGGCCGCTCCCAGCGGGGAGCCGAGGCCCACAGCGAGCGTTCCGACGAAAAAGGGAAGGGGTCGTCCGCGGAAAACCGCTAGGGTTGTCGTACGTCCAACAAACAGGGCCATAGAACCGCGCACTAGCGTTAGTGAATCAGAACGGAAGCGTGGTAGGGGTCGTCCAAGGAAGAACCCGAAATAAGGAAATACCCGGACAGTACCAAGGCTAGCAGCCGACACCCATCTCTGAAGGCTCCTTTTGAATTAAACTCTCCTCTGCCACGGAACGAACAAATTGAAGAGTGAGTGACTCGGTGGAGTGAGCGTGCTGGTGTTAAGTGCACAGCTCCAGCGACTCCCAGGAACCTGCGAGGACGGCGAAGTTGCCGCGCGCGAGAGCCCGACGGAGAGAGGGGAAACAGGCGAAGTCGAACGCATCGACGGGGAGAATCGAGATTTAAGGTACGTGGTGCACCACTCGCGAGCCGCCGAAGCCGTAAAGACTCTCTCTTTACGGCTATAACTTTAAGTTAGGAATCGGCGGATCTCGCCCGCGCGCGACGGCGAGAAGCTAACGGGCGACCGCGTACGCGTGCTAGAAAGAGAGAAAGTACGAGTAACCCCGGTGGTTACACCTCGTCGCGAGACCTCACGCGGCCTATATACGGCTTCTGTCATTTGCTTATTCTTTGTCAAACTTTATTTCTATTTCTTTAACTTGAATAAAATTCATATGTAATCAATATACGAGTACGAGTTTGATTATTGATTACCGGCGTATGTTATTCCCGTTATCCCGAATACCGCCCTCTCCGTTTCAGGAGCGGCCGAGGTAAACTTACCGCGAATTTATCCCTTTTATTCGTGGTCCTTTTCAGCTCACGACGCTTTAGCTGTACAAAGCCGCGAGATCGGCAAGTGATCGCAACGGTAGGTCGTGCGCGGGGTTCACTGATTTGAATCCACCGCGCACTCTCGGAGCACCGTCTAGGGAGTATAACTAGGCAGTGCCGTAGCAACCGATCCCTTTACCCCTACCGACGCGAAAGATTTTACCCCGTTACAATATATATATATATATATATATATATATATATATCTAGTTTTGTATTAATGTGATAACCAAGTATATTTATTATTTTTTTTATTAAATAAACAACATAAATATTATTGTCATTTTTGGCTTTATGAATAAATAAATATAATTATGAATAATTAATATTTATCAGTAAATACAGCGACACGGTGGCGGAGTGGCGGAGACGCACCTCGGCCGGTCACGGAAGTTAAGCAGCACTGAGTGCGGTTCGCACTTGGATGGGTTTGGCTTTCGTGGCGGGTTAGGTGTTTTTTCACACTTCACAACGTGAGCGGGAGGTGTGAAACATTCGGTTTCGGTGTCAAGGCCTACGCAATGTGACTTTGACACACAAAAAGAATGTTTCGAATACACCGGCCATCTCGGATGAGGTTTTCCCTGCTTCACAGGTTTCCCTCATCCACGGGCATAACCCCGGGCGAATGCGAGATGGTGGGGTTTTTAAGGGAGGGATAAAGCACCCACACATAGGTGGTAGGTGAACACCGTTAAAGTCCCCAGGGGGATAAACGGTAGGAAGTGCCAGGAAAAAGAGAGCACAAATCAAGAATAAAAAAAAAAAAAAAAAAAAAAAAAAAAAATTTATCAGTAAATAATAAATATAAATAATATTTATAATTTGTCAATATAGAAAAACCCATTGTTACTTTGTTCAGTCAAACGAGAGATATTTAAATCGAGTTAATCCCCCGGAAAAACGATTTCTAACCTTACACACCAACGAATATAGCCTACGCGGTCGGCTAACTCGACGACTCGACGCGCGAGCCGGCCGCGTAGGCCTCCAGCTGACAATTTTTCGTGTTTTCAGTACCGAGTAAACTTGGTAATCGTGCAACGGCACACGAGCCGCGAGAACTAGGTATCCGAAAATAGCGCGTGCGCATGCGTATACGTACTCTGGTATAGCGAGAGATATATCGAGAGAGAGAAAGGGAGAACGATGGGTAGAGCGAGTGATTGATAGAGGGAGAAATGGAGAGAGAGAGATGGGAGCATGCAAGACAGCCGTGGTCTCTAAATAACAATATTTCCTGTTTTGTCGTATTTGTTTTCCATTGTTTCCCCGTATAAATAGCTAAGAATGTCGTCGTTCTATAATGCATAAGCACTACTATTATTTTATGTCTTTTATAGATATAAGGCCGGTGTATGAATTATGGTATTTAACGCCATATTGCTACAACCATTTGCGCATGTGCTTCCACGCTAAGTATACATTACAAAGTACAGACTACGCGCGTCGCGCACTCTAGCGGCGAAATTGGTACTAAGAAAACTTTGTCAATAATATAAACTATTTATTTTTTGTCTATATTATGTAAATCCCAAATACAGAAGCACTAGATAATGGTGTAATATGTCTTTCTACAAAGTTCCAGATCAATACAACAAGGACACCCTAAAAAATTTCTACACGGAAAATTACTATTTTTTCCGTGCAAACTTTTTTTAGGGTGTCCTTCACATATTGACTTCAAGCTTCGCATAAATGCGTATTATGTGATTATCTAGTGCTTCTGTATTTGCGTTTTGCAAATAAAACCATAATATGTTCATTAAGTGTAATAATGTATCCATCTGACTCGGTCGGTAATAATCTAATATGGCACCCCCTTCGAGACATCTTACAATCAGATCAACATATGTTAAGTGATGTGGCTAAAAAAGTGAGTGCTGCTATTAAATTAAAAAAGACAGAAAAATTAAGAGATGAATTATTGCAAGAATTGCATAATAAAACAGTTGAGAAATAAAATGCAACTATAGGAAATGAAGACAATGAAATCGAACATCTGATAAAAGAAAACACCTTATTGAAAGAACTAGTGACTGAGTTATGAGAAAAAAATCAAAATTCAAAAACAATTACTAGAAATGCAGAAATAGAAATGTATGGAAAAAGTAACAACTACAAAAACATATGCATAAGTTAAAAGTGTCATTACACCAAAACAGAAAAAAGTGCCTAGAATAACGGTATAGACCAACGACCCAAAGCAAAACAATTCTATGGAATTGATTACGAGTGGCATTGTATCACAGAAAGACATACAGACAAGGTTCAAAGAAGATTGGAAAATCTTGCATATGTACACTAATAAAAGATAAAAAAGTAACACAGTCTTGATGGAAGTTATACCGGAAATTTACAAGTTTTTAAGTGAAAGTGGCAATAAGGTTTTTGTAGGACATCAGTGCTGCAAAGCCTACGATCTCATTAATACATCGCCTTGTTACAATTGTGCAAGATACGGACATGTGCAGCAAAATGCAAAAATGAGACGGTATGCATAAAGCGATCTGAAAAACATAACATAAGTGAATGTAAAAATACCAAAATTGAGTGTGCTAGCTGTATTTTCAACAATATGCAATACAGAGCCAGTTTACCGACGGATCACTTACCGACGGATAGAATGAAATGTAGTATTCTAAAAAAAAGTAAAAAAATACATCGACTCAATTAATTACCCAATAGAATCTGTATCACCGACATAGGATGAAGCAAGTGCATTGAGAGCGATATGCAACTTGCAAATGAACAACATACTTTACCAAAGAAAAGTCAAAACTGTTAAAGGAATGGCAAACAAAATTAATGCAAAAACAACACAATTCCGTGAAAAAAATCAACAAACAGCAAGTACATCACAAGAAGAGACTTAATAATGGATCATCAGTTAAATCTACTAGGAACAATACAAAATAATCTTCAACAAAGTGAGAGGGTATATGATGATATTGAAACTTTTAATAAAAATAGAAAAATTATTAGTAACTTTATATTATGTCTTAATATTAGAAATTTAGAAGCAAATTTTGAAAAACTACAAATCTTTATTAAAAGTTTCAAAATCAAACCATATGTGATTGTGTGTACTGAGGTATGGAATTAAGAAAATTATCAGTATTATAATAGAAAAGAATATAGTACATATTATAATAATGGAGACATTAACAAAAATGATGGGGTAGTAGTTTATGTTAGAAAAGATGTAACGCATGTAAGCGAAACGATAGTTATAGGTAAGCTGAAATTACTAAATACAATAATTACATTAAATAATAACAAACTGCTTGAAATATTCTCATTATATAGGTCTCATGATCTGCATTGTTCAGAATTTAACATAAATTTAAAAAATTACTTAGAAAAAAAGAAATATAAAGCGGTAAATCATATAATAATTGGCGATTTAAATATTAACATACTGGAAAATAATGCTGTAAGTACAGATTTTCTAAATAATCTATTTGAAAAAGGTTTTCTTCCAATTTTCACTAACATCACAAAACCAAAAAACTTAACAGCGGAATTAGGTACCTGCATAGATAACATGTTTGTAAAAACGGATTTTCTCAATACAAAAAGTAAAGGGTTAACTATAAAAATACCATTAACAGACCATTATCCACTAGTCCTTGAATGACAAAATCAAAAACTTAAATCAAATAAAAGTAAAAATGAGGCCTGCGATGGCTCGGTCGGTAGGTCAGGTCAAGGTCAAATTTACAAAATTAGCAGCAACCAAGGTTTAACAGTATACATATATGTTTTTGGGGTCGCCGAATCTGAATCCGTGGTCCGCTTGACTCCATCACCTCATAGTGAAGGTTATTTGAAGGTAAAATCGACAAAATTCTTGTAAAACAAACCAAACTTCATGCCATTTATTTTTTCTTACTATACCTTACACGTTTCTCATCAAATGATCGGTGCAAAGGTTTCCTTTTACGTTTTTTCCCAGTAGTTTCACAATCTCTTTTCAACATCCAGCAGTAGTCGGCCAGCATACTAGCATCCCATCTACCTTGATAACGCTTCTCCATTACTTTAACATCTTGGTGAAAATGCTCTCCCTGTTCTTCGCTATAATCGCCAGAGTTTTCAGGAAAACTATCCAAGTGATTGTACAGAAAATGTAGTTTGTAATTCATTAGGCAACCCATATTCCCATAGATCTCAACCATTTTAGAAATAATTACTTTGTAATTTGGGCATCTGCGATTACCCAAAAAGTTTTCAGTAACTTCCTTTAAGCTAAGCCATGCAGCTTTCTCAATATTTGTCATGGAACTACTGTTGTTGTACTGTAACATGGAACAGGATGTTGAAAAGAGATTGTAAAACTACTGGGAAAAAACGTAAAAGGTAAAACGTAAAACGTGAAAGGTATAGTAAGAAAAAATAAATGGCATAAAGTTTGGTTTGTTTTACAAGAATTTTGTCGATTTTACCTTCAAATAACCTTCACTATGAGGTGATGGAGTCAAACGGACCACGGATTCGGATTCGGCGACCCCAAAAACATATATGTATACTGTTAAACCTTGGTTGCCGTTAATTTTGTAAATTTGACCTTGACCTGACCGTGACCCTGAGGTGATGGGGTCAAATGGACCACGGATTCGGAATCAGCGACCTCAAAAACATATATATATACTGTTAAACCTTGGTTGCCGTTAATTTTGTAAATTTGACCTTGACCTGACCTTGACCCTGAGGTGATGGGGTCAAATGGACCACGGATTCGGAATCAGCGACCTCAAAAACATATATGTATACTATTACGCCTTGGTTGCCGTTAATTTTGTAAATTTGACCTTGACCTGACCTTGACCCTGAGGTGATGGGGTCAAATGGACCACGGATTCGGAATCAGCGACCTCAAAAACATAAGGTATAGATGGTCTGGTCCGTGGGTTTTGACTTTTTTTTTTGTGTGGCTGTGTAATTATTAATACTTTAACAATATATAGAAATGTTAAAAGTTTGGTTATGGGAGTCAGAAAGACCTCTATAATCAATTTAAGTGTGAATGAATGGGTTGTGTGATGATGCGATACATGTCTGGAAGTCCGATGTGAAATGGTAGCGTCAAGAAACCAATTATTAATGAATAAAAAAGGATGTATGATAGTATGGTTGGAAGCTATTGCTGTGATATCACAACGAAGCTAACCAACATTGTTTTTTAGTTTTAAGATTGTAATCCAGACCTACGAACAGGGAATTATATTTCTCTCTGTAGGATTCCAGGAGTTGTAGTGAGTTATTGTTGTAAGATAATTACTGCACTGTGACCACCTGCGAATGTTGTGTGCATGATTTTGTATATTTTATATATTTTATATATGATATATGTAGAATCTATGTAACTCTGGATATAAATAAATAAAGAAATAAATAGTCAAACGTAGTATTTATTAAATGGCACTTGTGCACTGATAGCGTCATTGTTAGAAGTTGAAATAAATAAATGATTCATCCAGGCTGTGCTAATACACCTCTTGCGAACCTACAAGGCTAGTCGATTTTCACGTCACATCTGGTAGACTAGCTTCGGAGGCTTTTGGCGCGCGGATGTTTTTATTAACACGAGAATTATTGGAGGTTTTTATTGTTATAAATAAAATATTTAATCTTCTGGAACTAGTCAAACGTAGTATTTATTAAATCGCACTGTAACCATCTTTGAATGTTGTGTGCATGATTTTGTATATTTTATGTATTTTATATATGATGTATGTGGAATCTATGTAATTCTGGGTAAATAAACAAATAAATAAATAAAATAAAATATCATACTTTCGGAACGTGAATTGTGAAAATACTGTAATTAATTTCTACGAAATTTCTACTAAATGTTATATTATAAGATATTAAAGCAGGGGTAACAAGTGAGCAAAACCAAAGTCTTCATGGATATCTAACAATACAAAACAACATTCCAACACCATATTCAGCCTCTATAAAATAATCTCAGCAGCTCTGCCCGAAACAAAATAACCATATGGCAAATAGCAGCATAAGAAAGCAGTAAGCCAATATAGTAATGATTAATAACCTAAACCAGCAACAAGCACCATAAGACTAGTGCAGAAACCTTAATAATACAAGCAACTGTCATTGGCAAAAAGCAGCCAAGTACCTCAAAACCAATAGAATTAAAATCATCAAATGAGCAGCCTATACAGCAATAAATTGAATCTATGAAAACAGAGTGAAACATATTATAACTATAATAATTGGGGCTATTGAATAGCGGATTGACTAAACCGACGCTGTCGCGGTATTGTACACTATGAAATGTAATCCGCATCAAACCTCGTAAACTGCAACCAGAGGGAATAAAGGCCCGTATTTCCTTACCCTACCTAACTCTGTAACGGTTCTGACAATGAGTCAACTCAACTACCAATGAGCGAATTGCTTTAGTATGTCCCCAATACTGATCCTAGACATTATATGTATCAAGTTATTACAATCCTAGACAACGGTGTAACGAAATCATTCCTAAAAGACAAAGTGAGAAAACTGCTGGGATAAAAGCTGAAAAAATGTCAATATTTTGCAGTGAAAGTAGTAGACAGTACAATTATATTTATCCAGAGCACAGTCGACTTAGCAATAGAAATTGATGGAAACTAAATAATTGGGCTATGTCAAGTAGTAGATGATTTACATTGCGAATACATGCTTGGTATTAATTTTAAGCAAAAAGTTAATATGAACGTTAACTACGAAAATGTGTTGGACAAGTAAAGTCATATATCAATTTTACTCTGAAGGCAATGATCCTAGTTAAATTCCAGCCATAACTAGTATACGAGGATTGAAGAATGCATTGTAGACGCAACCTACATACAAGCGCGTACACACCCACACACTCACACACACACACACACACATACATACACTATATTCCCAAGGTTTAATGATCTCGTTGGGCCAGTAACCACCTTAAATTCTAGCTATTAACTTTGTAATACGCACGATAAAAATAATAAATTAATTAAGTAAATGTACAACGACGAAACCAAGTCCGATTGTTTAAGAAGATCCGAAACTCCATCTCAAACCCTTGATATAAATAGGGACGTCGTGCTATGGATTGGAACTCTTGCATCTCAGTCTTTCCTTCAGTGAGATAAACTTGTCTTCAAAAATAACCTGTAAACTCAACGCGAAATAAAGCAAGAGAATCGAAAGTTATTTGCTTAGTCTCTTTAAATCATTAGATACTTGTCATTTTCCTATCCCTTTAAATTCCGCATTTATATCATACGAGAGCCGCTGCGCCTAAGGTCAACGAGAGCGAGAGAGTCAGTAGAACAGTTGCAACAACCGGTCAGCCATAGATTTTTACTTCGGATAAGATTGGTTGTTTTCCTTTACCTCACCTTCACTCATTGTTACACCTCAGACTTACTCATGCATGTATATTTCGGAAGGGTCTATGACCTGCGCTTTAACGAGGGAAATTGGAAACCTCTATTTTACTTTAAATTCATTCCTTTGATTTTCCTACGTTACGTCTACCTTAGGACGTAACAAGTAAGGGCTCATACTAAAAATTAAAGAAGGAATGGAGCAATTATCATCCTTATTAGCACAGATCATGGGTACCAATGAAAAAGATAATCCTCGAAATAAAGATTCGGCTTCAGTTTTGTTTAACCAGGCGCTTAATATAAATCCAGATTTTTGTGTTGAAGAGCCGGAAAAATCTTTAGCAAGTTTGTTAAAATTATTTAAAGATAGGCATGAAAGCGGGATACATTTGTCAGATGAAGCAGTAGGACTCAATAAAAATATACCTATAATAATTGACTTGTTAAAGGAATTCGTGGATAAAAAGAACAATAGAATTTTGTGAAGATAAGTATCTGATTGAGGCTTTTATTATAGAAAAGGCGATTTTATAGACAAAAGAGTAAAACCGAAATTATTAATCGATTATATTATCAGAAATTTAGAAACAAGAACAAACGTAGAAATAAATGAAATAGGTTTAAAACTCGAACTAACAGAACTAATAATGACTTGAGCTCGTGTAATGTCTGATTAGCTCTACATAGTACCGTTATAACTACACTATACAATTCAGAACACACACATATATTTCTTTGGAGTTTTATCACATATATTTATTATGTTAATAGTTCACTGAAATACACGTTTCCACTTCGAGATACATACTGTACTAACAAGGGGAGTATTTGACCTCCGGGAAACGGATCTTATCCTAACATTGGTATGTCTTTTATAATATAAAAATGTGAAGAAAGCCATGTTATTTCTTGCCAATGGCCACTTTTACGAGAGTTATTCGACATCTAATAATAATATTAGTAAAAATTACTTCCAATTTGATCGCTTACAACTCGGGAACAAATAGAGATAGGCACTCAAACCAAAAATCAGAAGAAAGTTGAGTTTTACTAATATTATTATTAGATATTGAATATCTCCCGTAAAAGTGACCATTGGCAAGAGATAACTTGACTTTCTTCACATTTTTATATTATTACAGACATTCCAAAGTTAGGATAAGATTTGTTTCCCAGAGATTACTGCCCTTCTGAGTACAATAATGTTATTACAAATTCGTGTAAGCAACTCGAGAAGCAACTAGTACTTGTAATAGTAGCATTTTAATATATAATATAATAATATTTTTGAAAACTGATTCGGTCATGAATAAACAGATGTAATGAATGGAAATGATAATATTTTATTTTGTGCCGGTAAAACAAGGCCCTGATTTTCATTATGCACCCATTGAACCGGAAATTTATTATTCATGCATTAAGCAAGAATATTTTACTCAATTAATAACTTATCGTTTCAAATTATAGAAGAAAAAACCAGAATTTTTAAAGCAATAGTTGATATGCTCAATGGATTTGCGGGAAAGCAGATACGAAATGTAGCTGTAAGTATATATAACTTTATGTACTTATACTACGTAATTTATTCTTAGTGTACTTATATCTGAATTGTTTTATAGGCTATTGGAGGTAATATTATGACGAGCAGTCCAATATCTGACTTAAATCCAATATTAATGGCAGCAGAAATTAAGCTGAATATCTGCAGTATGGCTAGGGGATTTAGATCGATTATAATGGATTCAAAATTTTTTGTCAGTTATCGACGCAATATTATACTGCCCGATGAGGTGCTAATATCTATCGAGATACCGTATTCATTACCAGTATGTGTTACTTTATTTTAATTTAAACGATTACATCATAATATTATGAAAATTCAGTAATTAAGAGAAATAATTGTTCGTAAATACACTATTTCATAAATATTTGTTCTATAATTACAAAAACGTTAATGAGACTATTATAAACGTCAACCATATTTTTCAATTATTCTATGTAAATTTACTATTACCTTTTAAATTAAGATTTATGATAAATATCTTATAAAAACAAAATCAGGTTAAACCATTCTTTTATTATTTAATAGACGATTAATGTCTTTATTTAAAAAATGCTTTTTTTATTATTATATTTTATATTACCTTCATAGTTTCCATAATTTTATTATCTTTTTATTTATTTATTTATCTTATTTATTATATCTATGAGGCAGACCAGTGAAATTCAGACAAATCTTGCGCGGTCATGTCCCCTATTTTATCACCACCTTCTTTTTTTAAATGAACTTTCAAAAAAACTGCGTGGCCCAAAATTGTAGACCCTTAGAGGCCTGTCGCTTTGAGATAGTGTCTTTCATAGATTCAGAAATCGCTAAAATTAGTCTATTTTTAGAAAGCTCTCTTGAGCTTGCTTTGTAATATTTTTAACAAATTCAACGTATATGGTTTTTTTCTAAAAAAATACAAAATATATATTGTGACGTGGTATTCGCGAACCCGATTAAATTAATTAATTTATATAATTAATATTAACCGTTGGGCCGCGTTGCCCAATACCGCGCACACAATTATTTAATTTATCCGAACTGCGGGCTGTCGCCAGGAACGCGAGTTCGCTGGGACGTACGGTATGGAGGATTCGGGCGATCCTCCTTGCCTCGACACGAATTATAAAATTAAAGGATGTCGGCGGGAGCGGGGAGAACACAATAAACACAATTAATTAAAATAAAAATAATTAAACCATTTATTTAATTTTAATTAACAATTGGCCATCCAGGCCTCGTGCCGCGACAATGTTCTTTCGCGCGGGCGGAGGTATCGGGAGCCAACCGGATCGAGATCCTCGCCTGCGGTTGACTTTACCCCGATATCCGCTATTCGGGTACCGGCGTACCCGAACACACTCCCGATGTACACACGCACATACACTCGGGGTAAGGGGGGAACACGCGGTAGTATAAACTACACTTACCGGGATTCGCCCCGTGGATGGCCCAGCCGATCCGTGTCCCTTTTTGTCCTCCTCGGCAACGGAGGACGACGTCGGCTGCGGTGGTGGAAGGCGGCCCTGTGCCGCGGCGAGTGCCTCGCGATCCGCGTCCGCACTCACACCAACACTTCCCGTCCTTAACACACACCAGGTCACTCGCGGTACACCTCGCGAGGACGATCCGGGTAACCGATGGCTTTACTTACGCCTCACGCGCCTTGTTAGCCAGAAAAACTCTCGCGATCGGTACCGGTTAAGTTTATCCGCCTCGAGCGGCGAATCGGGACATACTGATTAGGCAATCGCCTAATTTTCGAAAAAGGGATGAGAGTGGGGAACACACACACACTCGCGCTCTCATCCCTACGTACTATTGCGCGCGTAATTGTACACTTGTAGGAAAATAAACAAGTGTCGTCGGTTGGCCTTGACATACGAAAGGCTCCGACGACTTACAATTCGACAATTTAAATACTCTATTCGTCGTGAATAGATTGTGTGACGATTTCCGTCACAAAGCCCCCCCTAGACTCCACTTCCCTCGGGAAGGCCGAGTCGAAAGAAAGGCACAATCTATCCACGACTGCGCGCTGTACGCTTCTCTTCTTTTCTTCAGTTGGAGGCTGCTTCGATGATTCTTCGTGCTTCGTATGATATTGACGTGGCATACAGTCACCAGGCCCAGCCTTCGCTGACTGTTCTCACGTACGCCGATACGTTTTCCCTACCGCTTTACATGGCAACCCGAGGTGGTACATATCTCTTCACATCGGATATGTGTACCTCGGTCCGTTTCCGACCAGACTCTTCTAGTCTCAGAACTACTGGGGATAGTACTTCTTTAACTTCAAAGGGTCTGTCATACTTTGGTGCCAGTTTAGCAGACATGCCTTACGCACCTTAGGAAAGTGTACGGTCAATTTAAATCATAAGCCTTGAGGACCTGCTTGAGACATCTTATAGTTCTGACATATCAGACACCGTAAGACGAATTGGTGGGTATCGTGGTAGATACCTGGCCAATAGTAATCTCTTGCAACGCGTTCGTAAGTTTTTTCAATTCCCATGTGACCCATAGCTGGGTGGAAATGAGAATCTACTCAAACTCGGTTCCTCTGCTCTAAGGGTAGCACAAGACGCCAGCCTTCTTCTCGTTCTGTTACAGAGTCCAAGAGTTTATCACTTGTAAAACGATATAGCATATCATCCTCAATTTTCCACTCCGAAAATCTTCGAGGGCATGAGCGTACATCGTTTAATCTAGCAATATACCATGGGTCTGTAATTACTTCGAACGAGGCAATCTCTTCTTCGTCGGGGTCTGGGTTGACTGCGGTTGACTTTACCCCGATATCCGCTATTCGGGTACCGGCGTACCCGAACACACTCCCGATGTACACACGCACATACACTCGGGGTAAGGGGGGAACACGCGGTAGTATAAACTACACTTACCGGGATTCGCCCCGTGGATGGCCCAGCCGATCCGTGTCCCTTTTTGTCCTCCTCGGCAACGGAGGACGACGTCGGCTGCGGTGGTGGAAGGCGGCCCTGTGCCGCGGCGAGTGCCTCGCGATCCGCGTCCGCACTCACACCAACACTTCCCGTCCTTAACACACACCAGGTCACTCGCGGTACACCTCGCGAGGACGATCCGGGTAACCGATGGCTTTACTTACGCCTCACGCGCCTTGTTAGCCAGAAAAACTCTCGCGATCGGTACCGGTTAAGTTTATCCGCCTCGAGCGGCGAATCGGGACATACTGATTAGGCAATCGCCTAATTTTCGAAAAAGGGATGAGAGTGGGGAACACACACACACTCGCGCTCTCATCCCTACGTACTATTGCGCGCGTAATTGTACACTTGTAGGAAAATAAACAAGTGTCGTCGGTTGGCCTTGACATACGAAAGGCTCCGACGACTTACAATTCGACAATTTAAATACTCTATTCGTCGTGAATAGATTGTGTGACGATTTCCGTCACAAAGCCCCCCCTAGACTCCACTTCCCTCGGGAAGGCCGAGTCGAAAGAAAGGCACAATCTATCCACGACTGCGCGCTGTACGCTTCTCTTCTTTTCTTCAGTTGGAGGCTGCTTCGATGATTCTTCGTGCTTCGTATGATATTGACGTGGCATACAGTCACCAGGCCCAGCCTTCGCTGACTGTTCTCACGTACGCCGATACGTTTTCCCTACCGCTTTACATGGCAACCCGAGGTGGTACATATCTCTTCACATCGGATATGTGTACCTCGGTCCGTTTCCGACCAGACTCTTCTAGTCTCAGAACTACTGGGGATAGTACTTCTTTAACTTCAAAGGGTCTGTCATACTTTGGTGCCAGTTTAGCAGACATGCCTTACGCACCTTAGGAAAGTGTACGGTCAATTTAAATCATAAGCCTTGAGGACCTGCTTGAGACATCTTATAGTTCTGACATATCAGACACCGTAAGACGAATTGGTGGGTATCGTGGTAGATACCTGGCCAATAGTAATCTCTTGCAACGCGTTCGTAAGTTTTTTCAATTCCCATGTGACCCATAGCTGGGTGGAAATGAGAATCTACTCAAACTCGGTTCCTCTGCTCTAAGGGTAGCACAAGACGCCAGCCTTCTTCTCGTTCTGTTACAGAGTCCAAGAGTTTATCACTTGTAAAACGATATAGCATATCATCCTCAATTTTCCACTCCGAAAATCTTCGAGGGCATGAGCGTACATCGTTTAATCTAGCAATATACCATGGGTCTGTAATTACTTCGAACGAGGCAATCTCTTCTTCGTCGGGGTCTGGGTTGACGGCACGAGAAAGCGCGTCCGGGACATAGTGCAAGGCTCCTTTCTTATGCACTATTTCAAAGTCCCATTGCTGCATTTCAAGTATCCATCGTGCCAACCTACCCGACGGCTCTCTGAGATTTTTGAGCCATTTGAGAGCACTATGGTCGGTCACAGCCGTGAATCGATAGGCCTCAATATATGGTCTCAATCTCTTAATAGCCCATATGAGAGCCAAGCATTCTTTTTCCGTTGTCATGTAATTACGTTCAGCGCGATTTAATAATCGACTGACGTAGACAATCGGATGCTCGAAACCCTCGTCGTCCAGTTGCGTCAACACCGCACCTATTGCTAAGTCACTAGCGTCACTTTGGACGGTAAATGGCTTAGAAAAGTCTGGACGGGCTAGTACAGGCGCTTCAGCTAACGCAACTCTAAGCTGACAGAACGCCTCCTCCTGCTCCTCGCCCCAATCCCAAGCCTGGTCTTTACGCAGCAACTTGGTAAGGGGAGCTTTAATGTCAGCTTCTCGATTAATGAATCGAGAGTACCAGCCTACCATCCCGAGAAAGGATCTCAGCTGTTTGACATTACGAGGAGTAGGGTAATTAAGGACTGGAGCGACTCGTTCCTCGTTAGGCCTCAAGCCGTCCGCGTCCAATTTGTACCCAAGGAACGTTACGCTGGAACAACAGAACTCACACTTCTCTCGATTCACTTCGAGTCCAGCGTCATTCAACGTCCTTAGTACGTATTCGAGCCATTTTAGATGGTCCTCAAAAGTTTCGTTAATGACGATCAAGTCGTCTAGATAACCAAACACATGAGGTTCCACCTTAGGCCCGAAAATTGCATCTATAAGCCGTGCAAAGGTCATAGGAGCATTCATGAGGCCAAAAGGCATTCTCGTGAACTGCCACAGCCCCGACCCTGGTACAGCAAATGCAGTATAATGCCGGCTCGCCTCGGCCATTAATATTTGGAAGTACGCTTTCTTAAGATCAATTTTCGATATATACCTTGCATTATGCAGCTTATCCAATATGGTATCCATATTAGGAATTGGATAAGAATCACGTTTTGTGACTGCATTAAGGTCTCGAAAATCGATACAGAAGCGATAACTTCCTTCGTCCTTGCGGACGATGACCGGAGCAGCTGACCAATCACTCGCACTCGGTTCAATAATGCCCTTGTCAAACATCTTTTTGACCTCACTCTGGGCAAATTCGAGGACCTTGGGAGACATACGTCTTGGCTTATGACGAACCGGTCTTGCACCAGGATCAACCTCTATGTGGTGCTCCGTTAACGTCGTAAAGCCGTGGACGTCTCCCGAGGGCAAGAGTAGGCTTTCAACTAACTCTTTGACTTGTTTCCGCTGGTCGTCCTGTATCTCAATTATACCAGCACATTCAGCGGAAATCCTCGAATCGATGTCATGAGATGTATCTCTGACGAAGTGTCTCCAATCACTCTCGCCAATACGCCAAATAGCTTCGCCTAGTTTGACTTCCATATTCCAATGTTGTAGAAAATCCATACCGAGAATGATGGAATGCTCAATATTCTCTACAATTCTCAGTTGGATATTGCCATCAAGGCTTTCTACACAGAATAGGATGTCAATTAGGCCAAGGACATTAAGAGCTGGTCCAGCCACACCTTTCACGATAACCTTGACAGGTCTCCATTTAAACTTGTACTGTTCGACAACATCTGATCGTACAAGAGAGACCATGGCGCCAGGATCGAAAAGTGCTTTAAAGTCCTTTCCACCGAGTCGTACCAAAAAGAATAGCCGGTTATCCGATTGGATTCCAGCAATTATCTGATCGGTTTGACTATCGTCGTTAGGAGTCGATGCCGTGTGCGTCATTTTAGACGTACTTGGTACGGCATCTGCCCCCCCCTGAACTGTACTTCTCGGCAACGAGTTTGTACGGTTCATGTTATGCACACCATCGACAACTACCTTCTCCACCAAGGGCTCGTTGTTGAGGACAATTTCCTTCTCCACCAAGGGCTTCTTGTCCTCTTTACTAGGTGTGTCACAACGGGGTGACGATGAGCAACAACCAAGGTCGTTCACTCCGATGGTGCTAAGCGGCTGAGATAACGATCTCTTTACGCTTTCTTCACCAATAATATCTCTGCTATCAGAGTATATTTGCCTTTGGAGTTCCTTAGACCAATCTTTAGCCTCACGCTTTTGTTGGTCTAATAAGGTTCCTTGTTCAGTTTTAACTTGCAAAGCTCGGGTGGGATTGACAGGTTCTGTTCTAAGAACTTTTCCATCTGTCGAATCCCCAGAACGTTTAGGATCCTTACACTTAGACATACTTTCAACACCAACTTCGGTCTGAGAGGGAATTTGATCTCCGTTAAGGACTTTAGAGAAGTCAGCAAATGATTTGCTAGACTTCTTAAAGAGTTTAGAGGGTTCTCCAACCTTAAACTCTTGCCCTTGTAAACCATGCGGTTTACTTACTGCAGTGCAGGGCGCCCGGGGCAGCTCGGGTGCCCTGCGTTCAGGTTTCCCACGTTTTGGAGGAATCTGACGCAGTTAGGGCATGTTTGGAGTGTAACGCCACTAGTTCCACACAGCTGGCACTCCTTTGCTACCAATTCGGTAGAGCACTGCTCAGCGGAGTGCCCAATGTTTCCGCATCGGTAGCATGTTCGGCTCGGGCAATCCGACGACCTATGACCGACTTTTTGGCATGTGAAACACACGCCGACAAAGTTGGTGCTCAGGTTCGTTGGATTTACTGCCGTCGCCTGTGGTTGCACATACCTCACCAGGTTTTGTGCCATTTGTGGGACAAAAACGTTTTGCTGGGGCAGTTGAGAATTCGTCAAAACCCGTCTTTCTCTTTTGCCCGAGCTCTGTTTTTGTTGCCCAGGTGACTGTTGAGAAACAGGCACGTACGATACGGATTTCGAATTGGGGGCACTCACTCCATTATTCGATTTGCCGTATCGTTTCTGAAAACTATTAGCGACGTTGGAAGTACCGTACACACCGGCTGCTTCGCATTCGCTCGAAGAAGAGTTTGGCGAGTTTTTCGCACTTTTCTTGCTCTTCTTCTTAATAGTTTTCTTAGACGACTGTTTATTCCGAATGAGAAGACTCATCCTTACTCTTTTCGGTAACAGTCGCCACTTTACCCGAAACTCGTGCTGCACCACTCTGTTTCGGAAAAGCTTCTGGTACGAGCTTCTCGCGTTTAACGTTGGAACTGGAAAATTTCGTGTCCCATGTTAAATGCTGCTCGTACTCTTTACCGTAGCTTGTCAAATCAGAGAAATTCCTGATTTGTCGTACTGGTATGTACCTACGGTAATCTGGCCTCATCTGCGAGTAGGCCATCTTCACCTGTTGTTCTAATGAGGGAGGGCATTTAAACTTATTCACGATCGCTCTGAAACAGTTGAAGAACGTCGTAGCCTTTTCTCCCTCATTTTGTGTTCTTGATCGAAGTTCCATGAGTAAATCTTCGTCATTTATTATACGGCCATACTCATTTAGGAACTCGATTTCAAAATCACGCCAATCTCGAAGAGATGGCTGAACTGTTCTATACCAGAACAGTGCTGATTTTGAGAACACATTGGGCAGGGCACTGAACATCCTGCGATCTGAGAACTTGTTGTCATTTCTGAAGTCGTGCAAACGGTTCAGAAATTCTTCCGCGTCCTTTTTGGTCTCACCATCAAAGGACATGTTCCAGATACGCAGCTCTCGTGCGCACCCTGTCCGATCGTGCGTTCGGTTATCGTCTTCACGATACCTTGGCCTGGCTTCGTAGGACTCTCTTTCCCGACGGTCATTTCGATTATCCGTCCGGGAACTCCTACGCCTACTGGTAGAGGGATTCCTAGTCTCTTGTCGGCCTTCAGCCGCCCTACGAGAATCGGATCTCCTACGAGCAGGTTCGCGATCAGACTGATACCCATCGGACAAATCCGTCTGAGTACTCTGATCGCAAGTGGCCACCGCAAGATTCTCTCGAGGCGTTTCTCTACGTCTGTTCGATCTCTCTCTGTGACCTTGCTCCGGAATTTCCGGCTGCGCTCGGTCGTCGAGTTTACGGTTGGACTGACGTTTATGAGTACGTCTCTCCGTACAGTTTTCACGACGTTCATCGCTGCTTGAGGCTCTACTCACAGAACGATGGTGTCGTGAATTTCTGTTTGGAGTCGTGTACTCACGCCTCTCTCTTCTATCTTGTCCTTCACAAGTCTTAGAAGAGGTCTCACGACGTCTCTGTTCAAACCTCGGTTTTTCGTAAGATTGAACACTGACGTCATTAGGAAGGTCATATCCATTCCTATCATCAACAAATTGACGTTCGGTTGTATTAGCTTCAGGTTGCCTGTTGTCGTATTGTCTAGAGGTGTATCCTCGTGACGTACGACGGTCGGCTTCCGTCTGCGAACCCAAGTCAAAATGTTGTGTTGGCACTTCACTCTCTCTAGTGCCAAGATGTCCGCTGTTTCTCTGCTCTTCAATTGGGAGGTAATGTGCGGGTGCATAAAAACCTCCGAGTTGAGCAGTCGTCACGGTCGTAACCGTCGACGTAGTGGTTGTGCACGAGGTTGCAGCCACCGAAACAGGAACATAAGGGATTGCAGTCGTGGTCATGTTTGCTCCCAGTACCTCACCAAACCGTTTAGGTATAGCACCTGTTGGTGCCAACCTCGGGCTTTGTGCAGTACTCAATGGCGAGTTTCTGGACAGACCACTTGGTGACAGAGCTCCATCTTCTTCAGGGATAGGTGCTCTGTCACTAGCAACCCTTTCGCGATCCGACATTTCGGACTCGCAGGAATCTTCCGATCCTGATGGGACCACACTCCCTTTCCTGGAACGAGGTTTCCTAATTTCCCACAGTTCCTGACATACTAGAGGTTTATGTGCAGGCTCTGCCCTTACATTCTCATCGTATTCAGGGAACCATGGTATTTCCAGATTAATGTCTACACATCTTATCCGGTGACGCAAAAGGCGTTCGCGGCACTCCGCCTCTTCGCCATTTGCGTTTAAACTCAGATGCTCCAATTGGGCATACACTGCCTCAATCGGAAGCTTCTTCGTTTCCCGACGAATATCCCTAGCTATGCGTGATTCACGCATAAGCTGGGCCATTCGGGCTTCATAGCTGCTGGCCATTATTTTTTTGACCAGCAGCAGCCGACGTGTTACGTCGGGAGAAGTACTCTCAACCGGGATTTCAGATGAAATCCCTAGTGTTTCGAATACTTCGGAAGTATCCAATTTTCAATTGGAAATTATTTTATTGGACTCACCACAATAAAATAATTATTACTCCCAACGAGTAAAAAAAAATTTGGCGTCGGCTTAATTACAATAAATTGTAAATATGCACCGACTAGTGTACCAACAAAATTAATTCACTTAATTAAAATCCAAAAGATTTTCTTTAAAAGGAATTTATTTCGTCCTTAGAAGGACAAAATAATTAAATTTTGTTGGTTAAAGTTGTGACAAATCACACACTTAACACTTGCACCAAATTAAAATTAATTATTTAACTTGCTCACAAGTCTAAATAATTAATGTTTATAATAGTGTCTTGTGACTCACACGCACCAAGACTCTATACAATTGCTTCTGCAAGCAAAAATAATTAATTATTAACAAAAAGAAATCTTCAAATTATTTCAATATCGTCGGTAATTTACTAGTAATGGTAAATTTAACGATTTCCCAAAATATCTCTCTCACCAGTTATAATCCAAAAGATTCCTCACTGGCGAAAGAATTTATTTTGTTATGGAAATTGAAATAATTAAAGTTTCAATCTATTAATAAATACAGAACAACAAATTATAAAGGAAGAAAAGACAAAAAAAAATTAAATTATTTATCTCACTAACGAGCCTAAATAATTAATTTTAAAATAAATATAAAAATAAATACAGTGTCTTGTGATTCACACACACCAAGACACTATTTATTATTTTGCTTTTCCAAGCCCAAAACAACAAAAAAAATTTCCTTTATAATTTACACTACACAACAAACACAAATTTAATTAAATTATTTCAACGGTACGGGTATTTACTAAATGTTGTAAATCCCGTATGGTTTGCAACAAAAATACTTATTTCACTAATTGTCGTCCCAAACAACAATTTTTCAGCGAAATATATTTATTTTATCCTAAAAAGGACTAAATAAATAATTTATGTTGCTACCCAGTTGAAATAATTTATAATTCCCTTTTTTAAATGAATTGAACGAAAAGGAAATGAAAATTTAATTATTTAACTTGCCAACAAGTCTAAACAATTAAATTTATATACCGAATTATTTTACTCAAACACACAAAAAAAAATTATAACCAATTATTTAACTAACAAACAAGTCTAAATAATTGGTAAAAATGTGTGGAGATATAATTTAAACACACAAAAAAGAAAAAGAAAGTTTTTTACATATATTAAAATTTCACAGCAAATAACGAATACGAAAAATTAGGTTAAATGCCGATCATTAAAATACATGCAAAAAAAAAAAATTTAATTATTTAACTCACTCTCGAGTCTTAATAATTATATTTTATAACTCTCGTATCTTTGCGGAACAATCACACAAAGATACTTAACATTAATTGTTTAACTTGCAACAAGTCTAAACAATCAAAACGAGTTATAAAAAAAAATTTTCTCACACTCAAAAATTTCAAAAATATTTTACAAATATCGTGAGCAGTAATACTTAATAAATACCAAATATTAAATCAAGTAATTACTGTCAGATAATTGTAATAAAGAAATAATTTTAATTATTTTACTCACACACGAGCTTAAATAATTAATATTACAACTATTGTAACTTTGCGGCTGATTCACACAAAGTTACTTAATGTTAATTATTTAACTTGCAAACAAGTCTAAATAATTAACAAGAGTTGTAAAATATATTTTATTCACACACAAATAAAATGATACATATATTATAAATAATTAGTAATAAATAATATATACAATTACTAAATTATAATTACATATATGTCAGGGAGGGGAGAAAGCAACAAAATTTTCGCTCTCGAACTCAAATAACAACAATTAATTCGCCGCGTCCCGTATATAAAGAAAACTAAATTATTTAAAATTTTCTTTAAAAGGGAGGAGGGGTGGGGCAACTACCTCTCCCGAAAGAATCTATTTAACACACTCTCACACCAATAATAAAATAGATTCTACACGGGAACGAATTTATTTTATAAAATTGGAATAAAATATTTCGCCGCAGTGGTTTCTCTCGGCGAAACCAGCTGCAAAGACTTAATACGCGAAAGGGCTAGGCGATCGCGCTATCTCTCTCTCTCACACACACCGTATAGCCCGCCTAGCACCTAACTCCGATTCCCCGCGACTAGGGATTCTCTCTCTCACTCCCACTCGCGGGCGCAATCGGAGAGAGCCGATGATGATCGGCTCTCGCGAAGTCTTTCCCGTGTGCAGTTCGGGGGGGATTCTCGCTGCCCGCGATCCGCGGCGCTAGCTACTCTCTCCCTACTCTGCCGCTCCCATACAAGCTAAGCAAAGTTCTCCCGTCAAGCTTACGATCGGGAGAGACCGATCTCGGTGAGATCGGGCGCTTCCGGCTAAACACGGTCGCGCGCGAACTCTCTCCCGATATACCGGTGTATACCTCTCCTCGGATACCCGAGCAAGAGGGGGAATACTCCGGTATAGAGACGCGTCTCACACGCCGTCCCTCGCGCTCTCTCTCTCACTCTAACTCGTACAACTCACTCTCTCTCTCTCTCTCTCTCTCTCAAAACTCAACCCGCTCACGTTTCGCTGCGACACTTCTCGCGCGCGAAAAAATGGCCGACAAACTTGCACTTTAATTTAAATTCGGTGAGGACGAACCGAACGTCCAGTCACGGTCGCCATTTGTGACGTGGTATTCGCGAACCCGATTAAATTAATTAATTTATATAATTAATATTAACCGTTGGGCCGCGTTGCCCAATACCGCGCACACAGTTATTTAATTTATCCGAACTGCGGGCTGTCGCCAGTAACGCGAGTTCGCTGGGACGTACGGTATGGAGGATTCGGGCGATCCTCCTTGCCTCGACACGAATTATAAAATTAAAGGATGTCGGCGGGAGCGGGGAGAACACAATAAACACAATTAATTAAAATAAAAATAATTAAACCATTTATTTAATTTTAATTAACAATTGGCCATCCAGGCCTCGTGCCGCGACAATGTTCTTTCGCGCGGGCGGAGGTATCGGGAGCCAACCGGATCGAGATCCTCGCCTGCGGTTGACTTTACCCCGATATCCGCTATTCGGGTACCGGCGTACCCGAACACACTCCCGATGTACACACGCACATACACTCGGGGTAAGGGGGGAACACGCGGTAGTATAAACTACACTTACCGGGATTCGCCCCGTGGATGGCCCAGCCGATCCGTGTCCCTTTTTGTCCTCCTGGGCAACGGAGGACGACGTCGGCTGCGGTGGTGGAAGGCGGCCCTGTGCCGCGGCGAGTGCCTCGCGATCCGCGTCCGCACTCACACCAACACTTCCCGTCCTTAACACACACCAGGTCACTCGCGGTACACCTCGCGAGGACGATCCGGGTAACCGATGGCTTTACTTACGCCTCACGCGCCTTGTTAGCCAGAAAAACTCTCGCGATCGGTACCGGTTAAGTTTATCCGCCTCGAGCGGCAGATCGGGACATACTGATTAGGCAATCGCCTAATTTTCGAAAAAGTGATGAGAGTGGGGAACACACACACACTCGCGCTCTCATCCCTACGTACTATTGCGCGCGTAATTGTACACTTGTAGGAAAATAAACAAGTGTCGTCGGTTGGCCTTGACATACGAAAGGCTCCGACGACTTACAATTCAACAATTTAAATACTCTATTCGTCGTGAGTAGATTGTGTGACGATTTCCGGCACAATATAAACAAAATGTACTGGTTGGTATATAAGTGCCAACTAGTAATAAATATAAAATAAAAATAAAAATAAAAATAAAAATAAAAGTATAAATATAAATGTAAATGCGCCGTGTAAAGATAAATAGCTAAATAACAATAAGAATAAAAATCCTCGAGTTTAATAAATTACCCATCACATTTTATAACATTAAATAGAAAACAAGCTCATCTTACATATAGCTATCACCACTGTAAATATATCATATGGCCATATGATTATCTTAGAAAATTTCAAAAATATTTTCGTCATTTTCCACACTTAATAAAACGATGTGCTCTAATAACTCCTCGCATCCAGATAATCATATAATCGACTTTCAAACAAAGAAACATTCGCGCTCAGTCTTAGTTCGGACGGTAAACTAAACCAAAGGTCCATAGCCTGGATGGTAACGGATTTTTAATATGTGTTTGAATCAGGGTTCAACGTGGGGAACATCTCATAGAGGTACTCAGGTTTTTTGGCAGTTAATACCTGACTATCTGAATAATCCTCGCTCGCTATTGCTCGCTCGGTAAATTTTATTTTGCAGGACGCTTTGTAAGTGTTATTTTTTTTAATTTGTTTAATATACATTCAGTAATCATTAAATAATAAACTTGTGTAAGAAAAATTAATAAAATTTGTAATGTATAATATATATTGCATACATATCATATTTATTTTATATTCATACATTTATTGTGCATTTTCTGCGACATTTATCATTGCTAACATTAAAATTTCTAAATTTTTTTGTATTTTATTATTTTCATTAAAACGGCCTCTTCGGTGCCTTTTTCCAGCTTTAACTCCTCTCTGTTGATCTGAAAATAAAAAAAGGAAAAATAATGTGAAAACTATTTAAAAAATTAGCAATGTTAATAAAAAAAGAATTAATTTAAAAATATGACGCATTTCTTAATAACTAAGCAATAATTTAATAACTTTAGTGCTCGGCAGGAAGTTCGAAAAAAAGTATTGTGACCAAAGTGTTCCAGAAATTTATGATCGAAATGGATTTTTTCATGCAAATACCCAATTTGATAGTTTTAGTGCTCGGCAGGAAGTTATCAAAAAGTTTATTTTAACAAAAGTGTTGTAAATGATGTCTTTCTATTTTGTTACTCGATTATGGACAACAAAGCCTTAGCATTAACTGTTTCAATAACATATTATTACAAAATTGGGTCATTGTTTATTAATTTGTTGATTATTTATTACCGAAGAAATTGTCAAGAAATTAATTATGTGTCAATTGTTCAAAAAATTAGAAAAATATTAATTAGAAATTTAGTTAGAAAATTAAAAAAATATTATTATTTAAGTAATACTTACAGTACTTATCGTTTTGTTGTCGCCAATATGTATTATGGTAAACGCCACGGTTATTATAGTATCCAGAATATTTTGTTTCTGTAAATAATTTATTTGTAAATATAATTAAAAACAAAATGCATATTTTATTTTTTGTTTTTATGGTGAGAAATATTATTTATTAACTTACGATTGTTATGTTTATTATTTCTATTCCATATTTCGCGCTTTTCGTAATGTTGGGAGTTATTAACGCGATGTTTTTTACTTTCTTCATTGTTACCTTTAGTACCTATAAATAATATATTTTTAGAATCTGTTATTGTTTGTAACAGTACAACTTTTATTAAAACAATTTTTTCTTACCTTTAGCGTCTTTCTTACTATTATTAGCATTGCCATTATTGGTTTTATAATATGTTTTTATAGTATCATTACTTTCTGAAAAAGTATGAATTTATTTGATTAATATTATTTAAAACTATATTAAACATTATTTTAAAAATAAATATTACCAGAACTATTACTCATGATGATTTACTTGTTGTCTCTTGTATCGTACTAACGCTACTGAATAAAGTCGAATACGCTTCTGCCGAATCGTAATAGAAATTGTAATACACTATTAGTAATACAAACCTTCTATAAATGTAAGTAATGAATATATTGATACATTTAGTTTGTTTTGAATGATATTAAGAAATAATATTGACAACATTTCAGCTTTCTGTTACAATTTCTTAGAATTTTGTTCATGTTTGTACTTATCGTTATATCGTTGACTTGGATCACTGGTTGGACATTGGTTGGTCCCTATCATTCGTGCTTGATAATTGTTTTGAGTAAGACGTGTCTCCAAAATTTATACAAAGTTCTTGAGTATTATTTTCCTTTAAATATATAGTTGTTATGTCAAAGCGAATAACCTATGTGAAAAATAAATTACGAGGAGTAAAAAGCGGTAAAATATTGAAATTAAAAAATAAAAAGCTTAGAAAAGGCATAAATAAATTTGTATAAATATATTTAAACAATCTAAACTGAAGAAAATGGAAGTGTTGTATGGACGTAATTTAATTATCCTTCTATGGGGACGCGGCAGTCTAACATACAGAATTCCATTGGTGCTATGCCTTCTAAACTTTTAGTACCTTAACTACAGGTCTTCCGCTTCATTCAAGCTAGAGCCTTTAATTAATAAATCTTTCTTCTTCATGAAAGGTAAGTATAAATTTCTGTACACGTCATATCTGAAAAATCGCAATCTTTTATACGTTATGTTACACTGCGACTCCATTATTGATGAGAATTTAATTATAACCGTAGCCAGTTACAACATCGGCATTCGACTTAATCTTTACACTTTACTCGTATTTTTCTTGCCCCTCAATGATTAATCCTGTACTTTTGCAAAAACTAATAAATTAATCAAGTCTCCGTAAGAGCTTTTTTCAAAATATTATCAACAAGGGTTATTTATACGTGAAGTAGAAATATCTTGTATGTAGAATTGTGTATGTATTTAGATATGTACAAATGTACGCTCGCTGTTTATAACCTACATTATTATTAAATATTGATATGTAAGCTGATTTAGGTATATCTTATACAACATGCTCTATATACAAATAATAGACTTCGTATATGTTTACGTTCTATAAGTTTCTTAATGAAGAAATCATGTTTCCGTAAAAACTTTTTTAAATATTAATCTATAAAATTTATATATACTTTGATATTTATTCGAATTGAAATTGTTCAATAATTTTGCTTCTTAAATACGCAGTTTTTGGATAAAAAGCTTCTCTCGCTAAATGCACTATGTGTTATACTTGTTTGTTATATTAGTTTACATACAATACATATGTTTTATGTGCAATACTCTGTATACATTTATAGGCTTCCAAATAACTACGTGTATAAAATATTTATGAATATTTTTTAAAATGCTAACAGAATCAGAAAAACTAATACTACTTGGTATAAATGAATATTCAGGAAGTCAGAGTATGTTATTAGATACTCATATATCTAAATTTAATCAAATAATTGAGAGTAAAACCTCCTTTTCTATGCAATCATCGTTACTTGTACAAAAACCACTTAACATACGTCCTGTTCCCATTGATTGTGAGTATATACAAATCCTTTTTTCGGGTCACAATAAACATGGACATTGGATTTGTATATGGTACAATTCTCGCATTATTCATGTTTATGATAGTTTATATCAAAAGTTTTTAACAGATGATTGTAAAATTTTTATAAATAAATTATTTCCATACAATAAAGATATTAAAATTAGTTTTGAAGACGTTCAATTTCAACAAAATGTTTATGATTGTGGAGTTTTCTCTATTGCATTTGCTACTTCAATCATTTTTAATGTTTGCCCATGTAGTTTACAATTTAATATTAGTAAAATGAGAGAACACTTATTCAAAATGTACAATACCAGATCTTTACAAATGTTTCCTTTATCAACTAATTCTTATACAAACATGAACTTAACGACTATTTCATCAATTCGTAACGTTGTACATTTCAAAAACTTTCAAGTATTAAATTTAAAGTTTAATCAAATAGATTTTGAATGTCTCGAATTAACAAAATTAAAGCAACAGTCCAAAGAACAAAGGTTATTATTACAATTGTTTGGAAAAAAGAGTAAAGATCAAGAATTAAAATTGCAAGAGCATGATATGATTGAGTACAGTACGAATATCAATAATACCAATTTTCTTGATAATGATATTTCAATGGAAGAAAATCAAGAAAAAGACGAAATAAATTTTCTTAATAATGATATTTCAATGGAAGAAAATCAAGAAAAAGAAGAAATAAATTTTCTTGATAATGATATTTCAATGGAAGAAAATCACGAAAAAGACAAAATAAATAAAAAGAATGTACGAAAACGAAAAAATCATGACGAAGTATGTGGATATGAGAAAAAAAAGAAGCTTGCAAACAAACGATATTATGATAAACATAAAGATAATATTTTGAAAGAAAGAAATGAATCTTATAAACATCATTTGATTAAAAAAGATAAGAAAGAAATAATAAAAATGAAAAATAAAAAATATTACGAGACAAATAAATCTATAATTCAAGAAAAAAAAAATTCTTTTAAAAAAGATTTTTACAAGTGTGCTTTTATAGCAAATTCTGATATTAATGAAGATTTGATTGAAGAAAACAATGTTGGTAATTTAAAAATGCAATGTGAGTTTTGCCAAGCAAAACATTTCTGTTTTGAACTCCCCAATGACAAAAAATTTTCAAATTGTTGCCATAAAGGTAAAGTGATTTTACCTAAAGAAAAGGAGTATCCAGAAAAAATAAAAAAATTTATTATCACAAATTCTATATTCAAGAAGTATATTCGATCATATAATAATGCAATAGCATTTGCAAGTTTTGGTGCTACTTTTGACAAACTATTTGGACGAGGACCACCGGTTATACGAATATGCGGACAAGTATATCATAATACTTATGCCTTGCATCCGGAAGAAAATAAATCGAGGAAGTACGGTCAATTATATATTATTGATAGTGAAGAAGCGAACAAATGTAGATTTGATAATAACTTTAAATGTTCTCCAGAAATCCTAAAAGATTTGGACGATTTTATCAGAAAAAATAATCCCTACGCTGAAGCATACAAAATGATGTATGAAGTTGAAATAGAGGCAAATAATGCTGTAGATAAAATAATCAAACTGTCAGTGAAGTAAAAATGTTAATGAAAAGAAATGATAATTTTGATAAAAACCGTTATAATATTGCTAAATGTAACGAAGTTGCCGTGGTATTTGTGGTAAATGATGGTGAACCACCAATAAATCGAGATTTTTGTATACATTCAAAATTAAATGGTCCAATAAAAATTCCTTCTATAAGTCAGCACATTGATCCAATGACCTACCCACTATTATATCCTCGAGGTGGTTATGGGTGGATGCCTAATATGAAATCGAAAGATGCAAAAAATAATATATCTGCATTACAATTTTATAGTTACAATTTAAGTATAAGGGATGAATTTAGCCCTTTTCTAAATTTAGGAAAATTAACGCAACAGTACATTGTTGATGCTTGGGTTAAAGTGGAAAGTTCAAGATTATATTATATACGGCAAAATCAAAATACTTTGAGGACAGAATTATACAAAGGACTAATGGATTATTTAATAAACAAAAAATTCAATGATGATACAAATGTTAATATTGGTAAAATGTTCATCTTACCATCAAGTTTTATAGGAAGCCCTCGAGCATTGAACCAAAACTTTATCGACGCAATGGTACTTGTTCAAACGTACGGTAAACCAGATTTGTTTCTTACTATGACTTGTAATCCAAATTGGGAAGAAATACTTCAAAATATAAACAGTTATGAGTTACCTATCGATAGACCAGATATTGTTGTGAAAGTATTTAATAAAAAAATAGCAGATCTAAAGGAAGACATAATTAAAAAACAAATTTTTGGAAAATGCATTGCGTATACGTATGTTATTGAATTCCAAAAAAGAGGTTTACCACATATTTATATGTTGATTTTTCTAGATAAAGAAGATAAATTATACAATAATAATCATGTAGATGATCTGATTTCTGCTGAAATACCTGATAAATCAAAAAATCCTAGATTATACGAAATTGTTAAACAATTCATGATTCATGGCCCTTGTGGCGAACAAAATATTAATTCACCTTGTATGGATTTGAA
This sequence comes from Theocolax elegans, assembly GCA_026168455.1. NCBI lineage: Eukaryota > Metazoa > Arthropoda > Insecta > Hymenoptera > Cerocephalidae > Theocolax > Theocolax elegans. The sequence continues at coordinate 21,676,336 of CM047430.1, forward strand.
AAAACAGAAATGCACTAAAAACTATCCTAAAAGTTTTAATGAAACTACTGTGATGCTAACAGGTTATCCTTTATATAGAAGAAGAAACAATAACAAAAAAATATACTTTTCTTCAAATAAATGGGCAGATAATAGATTTATAGTTCCTCGATTATTGGAATATAAAATGAGCGAACTATCACATATAATTTTTAGATTACCAGTAGATGATGAAAACGAACATAAGGTTTTTTTAAGAGAGGATGTGAACATGATATTTTGGGTAAAAATGTAGGTACACCATTAACTGCATGGTTTGAACTGAATAAAATAGATAAAGAAGCTCACCAATATTTGTATTCAGAAATTCCTATGCATTATACATTTGACAATAAAACAAAAAAGTGGAACAAAAGAAAAAGAAAAATTAAATCCATTTTAAGTAGAATGTATTTAGTAAATCCTAAACAGAAAGAACGTTTTTTTTTAAGATTATTATTATTGCACATTAAAGGAGCTACTTCATTTGAATATTTCAAAACTCACAATAATATTATTTATTCAAGTTATTATGAAGTCGTGAAATCAAGAAATTTAATAGTTACAGATGACGAATGGGATAAATGTTTGAAAGAATCGTCTGAATATAAATTTCCGCGAAATATGTGCAAATTGTTTGGATATATATGTGCTTTTCATAATCCAATAAATGCAAGAGAATTATTTGATCGTTATAAAACACACTTTTATCCACCTACAATGGATGAACAAACAGGCACAGAATTTGCACTTAACATTATTGAAAATATTTTAGTTTCCCACGGTTTTTCAATAACAGATTTTGACTTACCAAAATTAAATTTCAATTACGATAATGAATCTGTCTTCAATAATGATGATAATAATATTAGCTACTCTTTTAATGAAAGTTGTTTATTAAATAACAGAATATCAACTCTCACTGATGCACAAAGAATTATCGTTAACACAGTAATAACCTCTTTAGACAAAAAATCGAATGATAACTGTATATTCATAGATGGTCCAGGTGGGACCGGGAAAAGCTATTTACTTAATACTCTGATTAATTATTTTAAACTAAATAACATACGTTATTTAACAGTTGCTTGGACTGGAATAGCCGCTAATTTATTGGAAGAACCGCACATACAACCTTTAAATTACCATTGAATGTCAATGAACAAAGCACATGTAATATAACTCCAAATAGTGATAATGGTCAAATAATGAAGGCTATTGAAGTTATAATTTGGGACGAAATCACAATGACTTCTAAGTACGCTTTTCAAGCAGTAAATCGCATGTTTCAAGATGTATGCAATGATAACATTATTTTTGGAGGAAAAATTATTATTGTATCTGGTGATTTATTCTTCCAATTGTCAGACATGGTAACCGAACACAAATAATTGAAAACTGTGTTAAAAATAGTAATTTATGGTCCAAATTTAAAAAAATGTCATTGAAAGAAAATAAACGCGTAGCAGAGTCAGATAAAGAATTTAAAAAGTGTCTTTTGAACATCGGTGATGGGAAATTTACAAATACATTTGAAATCGAAAATGAAGCGACAGCTATACCAATAGAAATGTTATCGAAGGGGAATATAATTGATGAAATTTATAGTACCCAAATTGATACAAATAATCATGAATATTGTGAAAAAATTATATTAGCTCCAAAGAATTCTGACGTTTTAGAAATTAATAATAATATATTGTCAAGAATTAATGAACCAGAAAGAGTATATTATAGTTACGATTCAACGGAAAATGTCAATAATGAAAAATTTGATACCATTCTACCTACGGAATTTTTAAACTCACTAACACCTAACGGATTGCCACCGCACAAACTTCGATTAAAAAAAGGAGCTATTATAATGTTATTAAGAAATATCAATTTAAACGAGGATCTTTGCAATGGTACGAGATTAATTATAAAAGACATGAAAAATTACACTATTTTAGCTGAAGTAATTACTGGTTGCAAAGCAGGTTCGACAGTGATATTACCAAGAATAAATTTATCACCTGAACAAGAAATACCATTCAATATGACAAGAAGACAGTTTCCTTGTAGACTCGCACACGCAATGACAATAAATAAAGCTCAGGGACAATCATTTACAAAAGTTGGCGTTTACCTTCCATCACCAGTATTTAGTCATGGTCAGTTATATGTAGCTTTATCCCGAGCAAAATATAAAAAATTTCTAAAAATTTTTCTCGGTGAAGATGCAATCATACAGACAGAACACATAAAAAATAAAAAAAAAAAAAAACGAAATTGCTAATGTTTACACAAAAAATATTATATTTCATGAAATACTTTGAGTTTTAATTTAAAAGCGCTGTTAATTATAGCGGCGGCTGTATTATGATATATAATACAAGAAATAAAAATAAATAAAATCAAGCATAGATTAATTAAATAAAAAAGCGTCAGCAATTTTTGTACATATTCAAAAAAACCCACATATTAAAAAAAAGCGCTGTTAATTATGTCGGCGGCTGTCTTATGGTATTCAATACAATACAATACTTGATACAATACTTTAAGTTTATATTTAAAGCGCTGTTAATTATAGCGGCGGCTGTATTGTGATATATAGATCAAACAATAAAAATAGAAAGTATATGTACCAAAGCGCTGTTAACCGAAACGGCCAGTATTTTCTGATAATATCTTTCTTACTATAATTTTTGGTTAACAGCGCTTTGGTACATATATTTTCTATTTTTATTGTTTGATTATATATCACAATACAGCCGCCGCTATAATTAACAGCGCTTTAAATATAAACTTAAAGTATTGTATTAAGTATTGTATTGTATTGAATACCATAATACAGCCGCCGCCATAATTAACAGCGCTTTTTTTAATATGTGGGTTTTTTGAATATGTACAAAAAATTGCTGACGCTTTTTTATTTAATTAATCTATGCTTGATTTTATTTATTTTTATTCTTGTATTATATATCATAATACAGCCGCCGCTATAATTAACAGCGCTTTAAATTAAAACTCAAAGTATTTCATGAAATATAATATTTTTGTGTAAACATTAGCAATTTCGTTTTTTTTTTATTTTTTATGTGTTCTGTCTGTATGATTGCATCTTCACCGAGAAAAATTTTTAGAAATTTTTTATATTTTGCTCGGGATAAAGCTACATATAACTGACCATGACTAAATACTGGTGATGGAAGGTAAACGCCAACTTTTGTAAATGATTGTCCCTGAGCTTTATTTATTGTTATTGCGAGTGCGAGTCTACAAGGAAACTGTCTTCTTGTCATATTGAATGGTATTTCTTGTTCAGAAGGTGATAAATTTATTCTTGGTAATATCAATGTCGAACCTGCTTTGCAACCAGTAATTACTTCAGCTAAAATAGTGTAATCTTTCATGTCTTTTATAATTAATCTCGTATCATTGCAAAGACCCTCGTTTAAATTGATTTTTCTTAATAACATTATAATAGCTCCTTTTTTTAATCGAAGTTTGTGCGGTGGCAATCCGTTAGGTGTTAGTGAGTTTAAAAATTCCGTAGGTAGAATTGTATCAAATTTTTCATTATTGACATTTTCCGTTGAATCGTAACTATAATATACTCTTTCTGGTTCATTAATTCTTGACAATATATTATTATTAATTTCTAAAACGTATATTGTCAAGAATTAATGAACCAGAAAGAGTATATTATAGTTACGATTCAACGGAAAATGTCAATAATGAAAAATTTGATACCATTCTACCTACGGAATTTTTAAACTCACTAACACCTAACGGATTGCCACCGCACAAACTTCGATTAAAAAAAGGAGCTATTATAATGTTATTAAGAAATATCAATTTAAACGAGGATCTTTGCAATGGTACGAGATTAATTATAAAAGACATGAAAATTACACTATTTTAGCTGAAGTAATTACTGGTTGCAAAGCAGGTTCGACAGTGATATTACCAAGAATAAATTTATCACCTGAACAAGAAATACCATTCAATATGACAAGAAGACAGTTTCCTTGTAGACTCGCACACGCAATGACAATAAATAAAGCTCAGGGACAATCATTTACAAAAGTTGGCGTTTACCTTCCATCACCAGTATTTAGTCATGGTCAGTTATATGTAGCTTTATCCCGAGCAAAATATAAAAAATTTCTAAAAATTTTTCTCGGTGAAGATGCAATCATACAGACAGAACACATAAAAATAAAAAAAAAAAAACGAAATTGCTAATGTTTACACAAAAAATATTATATTTCATGAAATACTTTGAGTTTTAATTTAAAGCGCTGTTAATTATAGCGGCGGCTGTATTATGATATATAATACAAGAATAAAAATAAATAAAATCAAGCATAGATTAATTAAATAAAAAAGCGTCAGCAATTTTTTGTACATATTCAAAAAACCCACATATTAAAAAAAGCGCTGTTAATTATGTCGGCGGCTGTCTTATGGTATTCAATACAATACAATACTTGATACAATACTTTAAGTTTATATTTAAAGCGCTGTTAATTATAGCGGCGGCTGTATTGTGATATATAATCAAACAATAAAAATAGAAAGTATATGTACCAAAGCGCTGTTAACCGAAACGGCAAGTATTTTCTGATAATATCTTTCTTACTATAATAACAATAAGTAAAGTCAAGGATTAATTAATCCTAGATTACCTTTTTTTGAGATTAATATATATTTAAAAAAAGCGCTGTTCATCAAAGCGGCTGCATTATTGTAATGCGGGCTTTTTGCATAATTTATTTTCGTGCAAAAATGACAGTCTCAACCCTGTAAAACGCAGAGAGTATGACGAAACCGTTTTATTTTTTTAAATATAATCGAGTAAAATCTTATCTACGAGTATCTAAGAGTATCTTATCTAAGAGTATCTTTCCTACGATATTCCTTACCTATCGAGCCTCAAGCTCTTCGATAATAAAAGTCAAACCCTTGCTTATCCTGCAGATCCTATCTAGATCTTAAGACGACGCCCAGGTAGAAGGAACATTGTCTACAGAGAATCATTGCTATACTGTAGATAATGTTAAAATCTTGAACACATTAGACAGAAAACATTTTTTTACAACTTCCTGTCGAGCTACAAGTTATTTATTCGTTTCAAAAAGTCAATACTTTTAAGAAATGGTCATCTGCACATCGTCTACTGGAAAGTCCACATGCCATTCTGTCAGGGTGACCTCCAGGTCATCTGGACATCGTCTACTGGAAACTCCACATGTTTTTCTACTTTGAAAAAAAAAAGTTTAAAAAAGATATAATAAAAGTTAACTGTAGGTAAAAGCGGTTAACTATTGTAGGGGTGCTGAAAAAAAAGTCTTACCTTAGCTCGTTAATATAATAGAGGATATGTTAGCAGACCCATAAAATAAAATCGACGCTTCTTTACCGGCAACTAATCCAAATTCTCATAATAAACATCCAATTTAGCATCTTTACGAAGACGAAAGATAAAACGCACGCATACATTCATAAGACGCTGTAGCTTCATGTTTAAATAATCAGGTATATCGCTATATACGAGACATGCATAATCGAAACATGGCATTACTAGAGATGAGACTAACCTCTTTTTCAACGCGATGGACAGAAAGCTGCCTCGGCTCCGCAACCTATGCAGTATCCCATGAACTCTAGAGAGAATACTGAAAATATGCGTATTCCGTTGCAAATTTACGTTAAACATAACTCCAAGATTTCTTATCGATTTAACCTACTCTATCACGTATCCATTCACTAAAATAGGTGATAAGAAATCTCTATCTATGAATCTAAGTTGCTGAACCGAGCCAATTAAGATTGCCTTTGTTTTGCTAAAATTTATGTCAATTTTATGCTCACGTGCCCAATTTAATATTCTAGACCCATCACTTGAGAGTTTTTCAGTACTTGTGTTACAATCATGAGGCTTACAATGCACATACAATTGAAGATCATCTGCAAATAACATTCCCCTAGTATACAAGAGTCGGCTCATAATTGAATCAATAAAAATAAGAAAAATGACTTGTCCAGGCGTTGAACCCTGAGGGACGCCTGACGTTGTTTCAAAGTATTCTGAGGGTACACCATCCTCTTGAACGACTGCTTGAGACCGTAAAAGGTCGTAATGGCTAATAGTGTCAAACGCTTTTCTAAAATCAAACATTAATAAAAAGCTAACCATACCCCTCTCTACAGCTAAACAGATGTCATCAGTGATCTTTATTAATGCTATCTGAGTGCTGAATTTTCTTCGGAAACCTGATTGAAAAGGTGACAACATATTATTTTACTCTAAATGAGCAATTACCTGCTGCGTGGCCAGTCGGTCGAAAACTTTTGCAAAGTGGGGAAGATTCGCAATAGGTCTAGTATCAGACGGTGTTAAAGGCTTGGAGATTTTACTAAATGGAACAATCACTGATTGTTTCCACAAGTTTGGATATTTCTTTGTACTAAATGAAAGATTAAAAACTTCCATAAGAGTTGGAACAATACAATTGTAAACATTTTTTAAATATGTTAACGATAAAATATCCGAGCTACGACTTTTAGCTTTCGGGAGACAAAAGTGCGATAGCTTCCGCCACCAGTTCATGGATAACACTCTGAAATGAAAAACGAGGGTAATCAAATACTGGTTGTAACGACCTAACCTTAATTAAGGCATAGAAGTGATGTAATGGATGGCTCCTGGATATAGACGCAAAATGGCAAGACAATTTATCAACTGAAAAATACTTGAGTGGAGAGTTGAAAATCTCATTTTTTATGCCCAACTTTCTCAAAAGTCGCCAACATTTAGACTAGTCTGTGGTTTTAGCTAACGATTGGGTAAAAAATTAATTTCGCGCACTCCTAGTTTCTACCTATACTTCTTTTCTCATAATTTTATACCGATTAAGCAGCACCAAGTCGCGTCGACGTATGGCTAGATTGTATAGCTTATCGCGCTCTTTACATTTTGCTCTTAAGTCTCCGCTCATCCAAGGAGCTAAACGCGTACGCACTGTGCGCGTTACTACCGGTGCCTGCTTATCGAGATTAGCAATGAGAGTGTTTCGGAAAGCTTCACAGAACATGTCAACAAATATTGAGGTGTCCGAGTTTGTTCGCAACTCAGTGAGATCATTACTTGTCATTCTCGATAATTTTGGAAATACACAATTATTAAAATCTCGAAACGAATAAATGGCAGGTCTCGACCGTAAAATAAGAAGACAATAATCAATGATAATATAGTCGTGGCCATTTATGAATGGACTAACAGATTGTTTTTTATCTTTAACCTTTGATTCAGCATTAACAATAAAAACATCAAGCCACGTTTTACAATATTCGCGGTGATGGGTTGCATTAAAAGGTACAAGATAAAGCGAATATTCATTTATAAGATCATTTAGATGTGTGCTATAATAATCATCTCACATAAAGTTTGAGTTCAAATCACCAGTAATAATAATATTACTATAACGGTGAGAGTAATCCTGCAATACATTAAAAAATTTGTGTATGAGTATATAATATCGCTCTCTTTGAACTAAATACTTTACTTTTAGAATAAAGCAGGCCTATTGTACTCTTTGTCTACTCTGGTTGATGGAATTTCCCAGAGCACGGCCTTTTTAAAACAATTAAAAATCGTTTCGTCCTCTATCTCGATCAGTAAAGAACTGGAGATCTTACCTCAGACGCATGTCGCAAGTTGAACCGCAACGCCAGCAAGATGTTCTGCGGCTATATATATAGAAAAGAGACGACGATCTCTCCAACGAGTGTAGAGTGATAGTCGTCCACATCTGGTGGTGGAAAAAGCCACCAGCCAGAGTGCGACGTAGTGGACCGAGTCGTAAGTTATTTGAAACAAAATGAATCTATCGTTCGTTGATATGTATATCAGTCTCTATAATATATAATATAATATAATATCGATAATATATAATATCGGTCTCTTTGAACTAAATACTTTATTTTAGAATAAAGCAGGCCTATTGTACTCTTTGTCCACTATGGTTGGTTTATTCTAAAACTTACGTTTCGTTTCCAAGACATAATTCCTCACTTCAGACTGCTTAAAACGAATAACAAATGATTTAGTACCTGAATTACCTGAAGAGATTTGACTAGCGAGAAGAGATGAATTTCATACCAAAAATTTAATTTTTTTTTAAATACGATTATAATTTATAAATAAAAGTTTTTACCAAAATTTAGTATTATGAAATCAGAATAATAATAATAAAAAAAATAAAGACATTAAATGTTAACTGTAAATTTTAAACTAGATGAATTCCTATAAAGCTTAAATTTAAATTTTAATAATTATAAATGTTAATGAAAAATTAACTTACCAAAAATAGTAAAGTGCATATACTTACTAAATTGTAGTATTTAGTAACTACTTATGAAAATTTTGGAATATTTTAAACGAATCTAAATAGAACTTCACCTCCTAAAATTAATTTATTTAATGACGAAGGATCATCGCCAAAAGTTCTATGGCATTAATATTTTGTACTTTTAGAGTAATAAAACTTTCTTCTTAAATAAATGAATTTTTTTATTACTTTTTATTAATTTTATAGAACTATTTATATACTTTTAGTGGCATATAAATAAAAACCGGTTTCTTCCATTTCTCCCGTAATTCGTAATTTGCTCCCTCTTTCAAAATTTGCGTTTTAATCCATAATTATATCCAATTTATTTTTTCCTATAGTTACAGAGCCCATATATTTATCTTGATTATTATAATCAAATTCATTCCTTAGAAAACTTTCTGTTTCCAATAAATACATACTTGATTATTTAAAATATTGTTTTCTATAAAAATACATAATCTACTCACTTATATATCCATACAATTTTGAAATATTAAATTAAAAAATATTTAAATTAAATGCTCCTAAATTAATAGTTTTTGAAAATCTATTCAAATATAATTCGTATTTTATATTGCCACTGTTAGAATTTGAATTTTCTTTTGCCATTACTGTTTATAATAGAATTATCTTAAAAATGCAATAATTAATATATTTAATTTTTAACTCATTGTATATATCATATGGATATTTGGAAAAGTGTATGTTATACTTGATTACTATTTATTTTATCTTCGAAAAATTGTGCATTTTTTTTAAAAACATTACATTAAATTTTAGGTCCGTTTTTATTTTATGAGTTCTATCAAGAATAAGTAAACTAATAGACATTCTTTCAAGTTATAATCACAAAAAAAAAATTTTAAGTGTTAAAAATAATTTGCCTAAGAGTTATTCCACCATGATAAATGGAAAGTTTTCAATTTTTTAGAAAAATTACTTATTTAAAAGCCATTTATCTCAAAATCTATTGATTTTTTTGAAAAAACATAATCAACAACTTTTGTTCAAAATAGTCATTAGAACTTATCGATCTGGGTTACAATTGTTAAATTTAAAATCTCGTAGAGATAGAACGCCCAGAAATATTGAATACACACATACACAGACACACACCACACGGATCCGGGAGTGGGCGAGCAGGAAACACGGCTTCGTCAGTTTCCAGCTTACCCAGGTGTTGACCGGGCACGGATGCTTCTGTAGCTACCTATTTCGTATAGGGGTCTACGGCAGCGCAGAGTGCCCGGCATGTCCAGGGGTGGACGAAGACGTGGAACACGTCCTCCTATGGTGTCCTCGTATCAGGGAGGAACGGGAGCAGTTTCAAGTCACTTGGAGCGGTCCCCTCACCTCTGAGGGCATCGGGGCGTGCCTACTTGACTCCCAGGAGGAATGGAACGCGGTAGTGACCCTCTGTACGTCCGTAGTGGACAGGCTGGGTCTCATCAGAAGAGACGAGGAGAGAAGAGTTGCGATAGCAACAGTAGTGGGCTAATCTAGCCGTTGCCTCCCCCCGCGAAGTAATGCCTTGCGGCGGTTTCCGCGGAGGAATAAAGGTAAGAAAAGAGGTGGAGTTTTAGTGGGTATGCCTACCGACATCCTTCGGTAGGAGAGTCCCACACACGGGGAGTCGCGCATGGCTCCAGTCATGGTGCATTAAGCATTTCTCCACCTCTTCGGAAAAAAAAAAAAAACACACACACACGCACACAGACACACACACACACACACACACACACACACACACAGACACACACACACATGGGGACTTTAATGCTTGGGCGACGGACTGGGGCAGCGCCAAGACCAACGCGCGTGGTCGCGGACTTCTCGAGGCGTTCGCTCTACTGGGGCTGGAGATCGCTAACACAGGGACAACCCCGACTTTCACCAAAGCCGGCAAGTCGTCCATAGTCGACCTCACCTTCGTCGATCCTAGATTGATGGGGGGAGGGGGACTCGGCTGGAAAGTTAGCGATCGTTACACGGGTAGTGACCACCAAGCACTCATGTACCAGCTCCAGCTGATCAGCGGGAGGACAAAGAGAGCAGGAAGAGGAGCAAAAGAGAGATGGGCACCAGCCACGTTTGATCGTGAGACGTTCCTCTGCTCCCTTGAGGGGGCAAAAGTGGAGGGAACCGCCGAAGAAAAAGCACGAGGCCTCACGAATGCTCTAACAGCGGCTTGCGATGCCTCTATGGCCGTGAAGTTTAACCCTCGCGGCCGCCCACCGATAATCTGGTAGAGTGAGGACATCGCAGAAGAGAGACGTGAGTGCCTGCGTGCCAGAAGGCTGCACCAAAGAGCGAGGGGAACACCGCGGTTTCAAGATCGTTCCGCAGAATACGAACAAAAGCGGAGGGATCTCAAGGTGGCCATCAAGGCTGCCAAGAGAAGGTGTGGCGGGAGCTCTGTGAGGAGGTGGACCACGACCCCTGGGGCAGACCGTATAAAACGGTTATGAATAAGATCAACCCCGGGGGCGCTGTTGCACCCACCACCCAGTTTTTCTGGACGAAGTCGTCCGCCACCTGTTTCCAGAACATCGGAAAGGGCAGCAGAGACGGGCCTGATGACCACCATTGGTGCAGCCGAGTCGCCAGACATTAGTGAAGCCGAACTGAGGATGGCTGCTAAAGGTATTTCCGTCCGTAAAGCCCCAGGGCCGGACGGAATACCTGGCCTGGCCGTCAAGTCAGCGGCGATGAGTGCTCCTGGCTTGTTCCTGGACGCATTCAACGCATGCATAAGAGAAGGTTGCTTCCCGGCCCAGTGGAAGACGCAGAGGCTGGTACTCCTACCGAAGGGCAACAAACCCCCGGAGGAGCCATCATCTTACCGCCCGCTCTGTCTACTGGATATAGTTGGGAAGCTTCTGGAGCGGGTGATCTGCGCCAGGCTCGCAGCGGCCATCGGTCGGGCCGGAGACCTCTCCGACAACCAGTTCGGATTCCGAAATGGATCGATCGACCAGTGGACGCTGTAGGCAGAGTTGTTGGTATAGCCACAAACGCCATCAATGCTGGTCGGAGTGCAAGGCGGATGATGTGCCATCATCACCTTGGACATCCGGAATGCCTTCAACTCTGCCAGATGGGACGACATCATGCTGTCCCTGCAGCACTTCCAAGTGCCACTCTATCTCAGGGAGATCACCTCGAGTTACCTGACTGACCGTACTCTGCTCTACAACACCGACGACGGTGTGCACTCCCACAACATCACGGGAGGCGTGCCGCAGGGTTCGGTCATTGGGCCCCTACTCTGGAATGCTGTCTATAACGGCCTGCTTAGGCAGCAACTTCCGGAGGGTGTCTCGATGGTGGCTTTCGCGGACGACGTGGCGCTAGTGGTGGTCGCAAAGAGTGTCGAAGAGATCGAATATCTCGGAGACGTCTCTATAAAAGTGGTCGCCACTTGATTGAGAGACCACGGACTTAGTCTGGCGGCGGAAAAACGGAGGTGGTGCTCATCCCTCGCACAAAAATGGAAAGGACCGCCACCTTCACGGTAGATAAAGAACGGATACGGTCGGTGAAAACGTTGAAGTATTAGCGTATTTAGGGGTCACACTAGCCGCGCGGCTATCGTTCAAACACCATATCGCGAACGCAGGCTCAAAGGCGGCAAAGGTGACCAGTGCGCTGGCGGGCATCATGCCCAACATCGGGGAACCCCAGCACCCGTGAAGGTCCCTTCTTGCTTCAGTGGTGAGCTCCGTAATTTTATACGGAGCTTCTATCTGGGCTGATGCCCTGAACAGGCACAAGAGCTTTGGTGCTCCGTGCCAGAGAGCCTGCAGGATAGCTGCGCTAAGAGTGGCCCGGGCGTACCGAACCGCATCTGACATTGCGCTCTTGGTGGTCGCGGGGACCGGCCCCTTCGACCTCCTGGCAGCCGAGAGAGCTGAAAGACACCGTGAGGGTGGGCGACGTCTAGAAGAAAACCGCTGCCACAACCGATGGTCATTTCGGACTGTAGAGGAGTGGCAGCGGAGATGGGACTCAGCCAGGGACGGCCGCTGGACCTACCGCATCATCCCGCGGATCCGGGAGTGGGCGCGCAGGAAATGCGGCTTCGTCAGTTCAATCCTTCAGATTAGTATTATAATTATTGTAAGGGATGTAAAACTAAAAATTCAGCATTATAAATGTTTAAAAATTAATTTTTTACATTTATATAATAATATTTGTATTTTTAGCAGCTTACAGGGGATTAGATGGATACTGAAACAAGCGAAGATACTTTTCTACCACTCCAAGGTAAGTGCACAAATTTTTTTGCAATGATCATGCTACTAGATTCATCGTTATAAGGCAACAAATATACATTTCTATTAATATTTCGGGCACTTTTCCCGGATATTTTGACCATCAGTAATCTTAATGAAGTAGACCCACTCTGGAAATTTTTAGGCAGTTTCTGACTATAAAAAGACATCTTTTAGACAGTATTAGGTTACCAGAGTCCGGAGCAGAATTGCTGATTTTCACTATTTAAGGTTTAAATGGCTTACAAGAGTGTGACAGCATACATTTATGACTTTAAAAGTATTTTTATTGAAAAGTTCGGAAAATTTTACATAAAAAGTTATACTTATGTTTTTAGTGAAAAATGCATCCCCTGGGAGCTAAAAATTCATGAAAATGAGCATATAATGTAAAAAAGTGCTAAAATGTCAACTTTGACTCTCTGTAACTTAAAATAATGGCCCAGAAAAAATCTGAAAAAATTCAGGAGAACTACTGGATATCTCTAAAACATATTCCCACAGTTATAGCAATATTTATTTTTTTCATCTTCGATCTCACACAGAACCACCCATATATATATATATATATATATATATATGCCGGTTCAGAAAATTAATTCGAGTATAACCCCGTCGGAATTTTTAAAAAATATTAATTAGGCGAGGCGTCATTAATTTTTGAAATGGGCCAATCAGAGGCCGCATTAGGGAAGATAGGTGAGCGGCGTTGCCGCGCGAGACTAATGCAACAGGTCAACGAGCGAAGCGGCCGAGACACCTGAACATATCTAATGCGTATAGCAGAATCGAAGATCGCGAAAGCGAATGAATCGCAAAATATATTTTACGAGATTGATTGTATGAATAAAATGTACAATCAAGGAAATGATTTTTATTTAAGTTTGAATTAGACCGCAGACTAATAAATTCATTACTACTATTATTAATTTACTTATTAAATCTATAATACGCGTGCGTTATAAATATGAAATTATTACAGTTTTTAATCTCATCGTATTTACATTAATTTATTGAAACCTTTATGACGAATTTTAAGACAATAAAATTTTGAATTGAATTAAGTTTTGTGTACAATATAGCCAATAAATACGTTTACCATAAAGATATATCGCTACATATTCGAAATATATTAATTAATTTTGCAAGTATATTGGCAATAATATTGCTAGGTAAATAATTCCTAGTCCGTGTAAAATAAAATCTAGCTGAACCCTCGATGAAGTTTTATAATAGTCTGGGAATCATCTAGCTATAGTATATATATAATATGTTTACGTTTACCAAATATTTTTAAACTGATTTTTTATAATATATTAGTATATGCTGAATAAATCGATGTCATTAAAATTAATTGGATCATATCTTTACTAAAAATCGGTATTATGAGAAATCGTGGATTTATGTCACGCATCTTAGTAATTATTCGGATGACCAAAGACAGACGTTCATTCACGTTTTCATCCACTTGAGGTAATAAAATATCATCGATTCGTCGGTAGTATTGACAATTTGGAAGACACGAAACATATTGGCGATATATTGATAATACTTTGGCAATATGTTGGCAACATATTGGCAACATATTGGCAATATATTGACAATACTTTGGCAACATATTGGCAACATATTGGCAATATATTGACAATACTTTGGCAACATATTGGCAATATATTGGCAACATATTGGCAATACTTTGGCAACATATTGGCAATATATTGATAATACAAATAATAAATACTTAACGAAATACACTTTTAACTGCAAGATTTAAGCCAGACTTTAAGCCATACTTGCGCAAACACTGTCAGACACACATACAGACATACAATTAGCCATACAAAAAGATCAACTATTCATTCCTTGTAACTACCCTCTGTATTGGTTGGTAATAAAAACCGACATAAGAAAAAATAACGAGTTATTTTGTTATTCTAAAATATCTGTCTTGGTTGATTACTTTAAGTCGTCTTCTCGTTCTTGCATTAGTAGCACAAACTGTGTGAGAAGTTTCATCAACCACTTAAATACAGGAGGGTAGTAATAAGGAATGAAATTTGCTTTTTTATCAAGAAATAGACATTTTCATGTTATTTTGTTATCTAAAATATCTGTCCTTTGTTGATTTTTCTTAAGTTGGCTTTTCGTACCAACCAATACAGAGGGTAGTTACAAGGAATGCAAAGTTGATCTTTTAGTATGGCTAATTGTATGGCTGTATGAAATGTTTGTGGAAGTATGGCTTTAAGTCTGGCTTAAATCTTGCAGTTAAAATTTCGTTAAGTACAATACAGTTAAATTAAAGTTATTATGAACTTTATATAAACTTTAGGTTTGGCGAAACTTGATATGGGGTTAGCCAACGAGATTGAGCCGAACTTGTGCAATTGACTGTTCAAGTTTGGAGAAAGTATATCAAATGTTCAGCTGAAATTCATATAAAGTTTTTATAAAGTTTTTTTACAATTACTGTCAAATAAAATATAGTTTATACTAACAAGGAGACCCTCATATGTTTGGGAAACGGATCGTGCCCAGCTTGTAGTATATGTTTTCTAATGTAAAAATATGAAAAAAGCCAGAGCCGCAGACTCTAACAATCGGTTTTTCAAAAGTTATACGCTGTTAAAGCAAAATTTCCAAAAAAAAGAGACTTTCCTTTAAACGCTTATAACTTCTGACCTATCAAATATTGACATTCAAACCAAAGTTTACTGAAAAGCTGAGATAAAATAGATACATTTTAAAAAAAAGTACGTTCAAATCCGTTAAAATGGAGCAGAGTTATAACCAAATTAAGAATTAGAAGCAATTTTAAACAAAAATTGAGCAGTACAAATTTTATTGATTTTTTTAAGCTAAATTTCTTTAAATTCTTAATTTGGCTATAACTCTGCTCCATTTTAACGGATTTGAACGTACTTTTTTTTAAAATGTATCTATTTTATCTCAGCTTTTCAGTAAACTTTGGTTTGAATGTCAATATTTGATAGGTCAGAAGTTATAAGCGTTTAAAGTGAAGTCTCTTTTCTTTGGAAATTTTGCTTTAACAGCGTATAACTTTTGAAAAAACGATTGTTAGAGTCTGCGGCTCTGGCTTTTTTCATATTTTTATATTAGAAAACATATACTACAAGCTGGGCACGATCCGTTTCCCAAACATATGAGGGTCTCCTTGTAAGTTTAGCTGAACTCAATATTAACGTGATAGCAAGTTCAGGTTTATAAAGTCATATAATGTTGATATCAAAATACCCAAAGAAAAATTTTAAAAATCTACTTTAACTGACATCAGTAAGAATACATCGGTTAGAACAATGGTGAAAATAGATACATTGTGGTTTTTTAAATTTCTTCTTTCAGGTTATGTCTTCAAAACTAAGGAAATGGACAACACTTTTCAGTTGCGGATTCGAGTTTTTTGGAATATATCTCCGTTTTTCTAACCGATGTATTCTTACTGATGTGAGTTAAAGCAGATTTTTAAAATTTTTCTTTGGGTATGTTGATATCAACATTATATGACTTTATAAACCTGAACTTGCTATCACGTTAATATTAAGTTCAGCTAAACTTAGTATAAACTATATTTTATTTGTCAGTAATTGTAAAAAAACTTTATAAAAACTTTATATGAATTTCAGCTGAACATTTGATATACTTTCACCAAACTTGAACAATCAACTGCACAAGTTCGGCTCAGTCTCGTTGACCAACCCCATATCAAGTTTAGCTAAACCTAAAGTTTATATAATGTTCATATAAACTTTAATTTTTTTACGCGGGTATTTATTATTTATATTATCAATATATTGCCAATATGTTGCCAAAGTATTGTCAATATATTGCCAATATGTTGCCAATATGTTGCCAACATATTGCTAAAGTATTATCAATAAATCGCCAATATGTTTCGTGTCTTCCAAATTGTCAATACTACCGATGAATCGATGATCTTTTATTACTTCAAGTGGATGAAAACGTGAATGAACGACTGTCTTTGGTCATCCGAATAATTACTAAGATGCGTGACATAAATCCACGATTTCTCATAATACCGATTTTTAGTAAAGATATAATCCAATTAATTTTAATGATATCGATTTGTTCAGCATATACTAATATATTATAAAAAATCAGTTTAAAAATACTTGGTAAACGTAAACATATTATAGATATACTTTAGCTAGATGATTCCCAGACTATTATAAAACTTCATCGAGGGTTCAGCTAGATTTTATTTTACACGGACTTGGAATTAACTTACTAGCAATATTATTGCTAATATATTACCAATATATTGCGAATTTATGGTAGTTATTCATTGGCATTTTGTATATTGAACACTCAATTCAATCAACAGCCAGACTATTGCAATTATTATCCTAAACATTTGGTACGAGTTTTCCAAAATATTTATTAAGTCTAAAACACAATGAATTGTAATTTTAACGAAGTAACTTTTTTCGAGCACGTTTGCTCTTGCAGTGCGGACGTCGGAGAGCGTCCACGACGGGCTTACTCCGCGAGTACAAAATTTGATGAGCGCGAACGTCGGAGAGCGCCCGCAGCGGGCTTCCTCCGCGAACACAAAATTTGATGTGCGCGAATATCGGAGAGCGCTCGCGGTAGCATTATGTTTTTTAAACGGAGAATTGAGGCTTGAGCTAAATTTCATTTTACGCGGACTAGGAATTATTTACCTAGCAATATTATTGCCAATATACTTGCAAAATTAATTAATATATTTCCAATATGTAACGATATATCTTTATGGTAAACGTATTTATTGGCTATATTGTACACAAAACTTAATTCAATTCAAAATTTTATTGTCTTAAAATTCGTCATAAAGGTTTCAATAAATTAATGTAAATACGATGAGATTAAATACTGTAATAATCTCATATTTATAACGCACGCGTATTATAGATTTATTAAGTAAATTAATAATAGTAGTAATGAATTTTTTGGTCTGCGGTCTAATTCAAACTTAAATAAAAATCATTTCCTTGATTGTATATTTTATTCATACAATCAATCTCGTAAAATATATTTTGCGATTCATTCGCTTTCGCGATCTTCGCTTCTGCTATACGCATAAGCTATGTTCAGGCGTCTCGGCCGCTTCGCTCGTTGACCTGTTGCATTAGTCTCGCGCGGCAACGCCGCTCACCTTTCTTCCCTAATCCGGCCTCTGATTGGCCCATTTCAAAAATTAATTACGCCTCGCCTAATTAATATTTTTTAAAAATTCCGACGTGGTTATACTCGAATTAATTTTCTGAATCGTAATATATATATATATATATGTTACCTATGTTTCTGGATCACCCTGTATATATATGTTGAATTCTGAATTCTTAGACCCGGCGGCGGCGGCGGCGAAATATTTATATATTATAGATATATATATATATATATATTTATATATCTCTCTATAATATATAAATATTTCGCCGCCGCCGCCGCCGCCGCCGCCGTGTCTAAGAATTCAGAATTCAACATATATATTTTGATATATTTTTCGATCTTGAGGGTCAATGCAGGTGTTTAGGTTTTTAAATAAATAAAAACACTTATATAATGCTAATAAGCAACGTTTCGTCCGCTTAGGTTTGCGGACCTCATCAGGCAATGCTATTTATTCAACACAGAAAATAAATTTTACATTTTTAAACATATTAGATTTAAAAAGAACAACAAAATTAAACTTTAAATTACCATGCGTATCACCAACGTTTCACTTCATGCTTATACTTAAGCGCTACTGAACAGACATTTATAAACGGTCAACAAACTTTATATCAAAGATATACCAATAACTGATTTTAATACCATTTATAATACTAAGAAGTTAATAAATTTATATCAGGTTAATAAATGTTTCTATATAAACGGCTCAAATATTGTGTATCTTCCTTTCTATTTATTGTAAAATTGTTATTATTAATGTGAATCATTATATTAATAATCTGCTGAATAGACAGTTTCACAATAACGAATTAACTCAGATAAACACTTCTCTTGCTAAAGCTTATGGTTTACCCAAAATCCATAAAAACAATGTTCCACTTAGACCTATTATTTCGACAATTAATTGTCCGACTCATTTTTTAGCTACACTTCTATATAATAATCTTAAACATTCAATTCCGATACCTGTCTCACATATTAACAATAGTTCCGAAATAAAAAGAAAGATACAGAACTTGGAAGTACCTTCTGACTATGTTTTGCTTTCGTTGGAATGTCAGTTCTTTGTTTACTAATATTGCTTGCTCAGCTGTACTTGACAGCCTAGATCGACGTGTTTCACACATACAAACGAAATGTAAATTGCCTTTTCATGAAATCCGAGAAATAGTCAAATTCCTATTTAACAATACTTTTTTCACGTTTGACAACATTTTTTACCAACAAAAATTTGGATCACCAATGGGATCTCCCATTTCTCCGTTTTTTGCCGATATGGTTATGGATGATTTGGAGACTGATTGCTTGAAAAAATTAAAAAATGAATATAATTGCATCCCGTTATTTTATTACAGATATGTAGATGATACAATTCTTTGTATAAAAAATGAACATAAGTATGCCGTATTAGATGTTTTCAATAGTTATAGTGATCACTTAAAATTCACACATGAAGTAGAAAATAACAATTCAATAAACTTTTTAGACATTATGTTAATTAAAAAAAATAATGTAATTATTACGAATTGGTACAGAAAACCATCAGTCTCGAATCGTCTTTTAAATTATAATTCTAACCACACAGATCAATTAAAGAAAAATATTGTATACAACCTCATAGATAGAGCTGTTTTATTGTCACATTCGGATTTTCATCGGGAAAATATAAACATTGTAAAAAAATTGTTATCTGAAAATGATTACCCAACACGATTTGTGAAAACTTCAATAAACAATAGACTTAGGAAAATTAAACACATGAACACAATTAGATTAAGGGAAAAAAAGAATAAACACTCAATTGGTATTTTACCTTTACCTTACTACAAACAGTTTTTCAATAAATGTACTTCGATGTTACAAAAATATAACTTCTCGATGTTCCAATGATGAGCAACAATAAATAATATAATTGTGTTGGGTAAAGATTTTACAGAAAAATGGAATGTTACTGGGGTAGTTTATAAAATTAATTGTAAGGATTGTTCTGCTTGTTATGTAGGAGAAACTAAACGTAAGTCTAAAGGAAAGGATTAACGAGTGTGTGTGTGTGTGTGTGTGTGTGTGTGTGTGTGTGTGTGTGTGTGTGTGTGTGTGTGTGTGTGTGTGTGTGTGTGTGTGTGTGTGTGTGTGTGTGTGTGTGTGTGTGTGTGTGTGTGTGTGTGTGTGTGTGTGTGTGTGTGTGTGTGTGTGTGTGTGTGTGTGTGTGTGTGTGTGTGTGTGTGTGTGTGTGTGTGTGTGTGTGTGTGTGTGTGTGTGTGTGTGTGTGTGTGTGTGTGTGTGTGTGTGTGTGTGTGTGTGTGTGTGTGTGTGTGTGTGTGTGTGTGTGTGTGTGTGTGTGTGTGTGTGTGTGTGTGTGTGTGTGTGTGTGTGTGTGTGTGTGTGTGTGTGTGTGTGTGTGTGTGTGTGTGTGTGTGTGTGTGTGTGTGTGTGTGTGTGTGTGTGTGTGTGTGTGTGTGTGTGTGTGTGTGTGTGTGTGTGTGTGTGTGTGTGTGTGTGTGTGTGTGTGTGTGTGTGTGTGTGTGTGTGTGTGTGTGTGTGTGTGTGTGTGTGTGTGTGTGTGTGTGTGTGTGTGTGTGTGTGTGTGTGTGTGTGTGTGTGTGTGTGTGTGTGTGTGTGTGTGTGTGTGTGTGTGTGTGTGTGTGTGTGTGTGTGTGTGTGTGTGTGTGTGTGTGTGTGTGTGTGTGTGTGTGTGTGTGTGTGTGTGTGTGTGTGTGTGTGTGTGTGTGTGTGTGTGTGTGTGTGTGTGTGTGTGTGTGTGTGTGTGTGTGTGTGTGTGTGTGTGTGTGTGTGTGTGTGTGTGTGTGTGTGTGTGTGTGTGTGTGTGTGTGTGTGTGTGTGTGTGTGTGTGTGTGTGTGTGTGTGTGTGTGTGTGTGTGTGTGTGTGTGTGTGTGTGTGTGTGTGTGTGTGTGTGTGTGTGTGTGTGTGTGTGTGTGTGTGTGTGTGTGTGTGTGTGTGTGTGTGTGTGTGTGTGTGTGTGTGTGTGTGTGTGTGTGTGTGTGTGTGTGTGTGTGTGTGTGTGTGTGTGTGTGTGTGTGTCACGATTTGTGAAAACTTCAATAAACAATAGACTTAGGAAAATTAAACACATGAACACAATTAGATTAAGGGAAAAAAAGAATAAACACTCAATTGGTATTTTACCTTTACCTTACTACAAACAGTTTTTCAATAATGTACTTCGATGTTAAAAAAATATAACTTCTCGATTGTTCCAATGATGAGCAACAAATTAAATAATATAATTGTGTTGGGTAAAGATTTTACAGAAAAATGGAATGTTACTGGTGTAGTTTATAAAATTAATTGTAAGGATTGTTCTGCTTGTTATGTAGGAGAAACTAAACGTAGTCTAAAGGAAAGGATTAACGAACACAAAAATAAAAAAAACTCAGAATCTGTAATATCGCTACACATGGATAATTATGAACACGAATTTGACTGGCAAAATACTAAAATTTTGGATAAAGAACCACTTTATAAGAAAAGAATTATTTCCGAAATGATTCACATTAATAATAACAATTTTACAATAAATAGAAAGGAAGATACACAATATTTGAGCCGTTTATATAGAAACATTTATTAACCTGATATAAATTTATTAACTTCTTAGTATTATAAATGGTATTAAAATCAGTTATTGGTATATCTTTGATATAAAGTTTGTTGACCGTTTATAAATGTCTGTTCAGTAGCGCTTAAGTATAAGCATGAAGTGAAACGTTGGTGATACGCATGGTAATTTAAAGTTATAATTTTGTTGTTCTTTTTAAATCTAATATGTTTAAAAATGTAAAATTTATTTTCTGTGTTGAATAAATAGCATTGCCTGATGAGGTCCGCAAACCTAAGCGGACGAAACGTTGCTTATTAGCATTATATAAGTGTTTTTATTTATTTAAAAACCTAAACACCTGCATTGACCCTCAAGATCGAAAAATATATCAAATTAAAAAAATGAAGGGTGCTAATTCTCATTTCAACATATATATATATATGTTTTATATATATATGTCATATATATGTTATATATATATGTTATATATATATGTCATATATATATGTTATATATATGTCATATATATGTTATATATATGTCATATATATGTCATATATATATGTTATATATATGTTATATATATATGTCATATATATATAAGTGTGTGTGTGCATGTGTGTGTATGTGTGTGTGTGTTTGTGTGTGTGTGCGTATGTGTGCTTGCGTGTGCGTGTGTGTGTGTGTGTGTGTGTGTGTGTGTGTGTGTGTGTGTGTGTGTGTGTGTGTGTGTGTGTGTGTGTGTGTGTGTGTGTGAACATACACTTTTCCAAATATCCATATGATATATACAATGGGTTAAAAATTAAATACATTAATTATTACATTTTTAAGATAATTCTATTATAAACAGTAATGGCAAAAGAAAATTCAAATTTTAACAGTGGCAATATAAAATACGAATTACATTTCAAAAGTTTTTCGAAAATTATTATTTTAGTAGTTTTTAATTTAAATATTATTCAAATCAAATTTAAAAATTGTTTGGAGATTACGTATATTTATATAAAACAATATTTTAAATAAACAAGTATGTATTATTAGATACAAAAGGTTATTTAAGAAATGCCTTTGTTTATAATAATTAAAATAAATATATGGGCTCTGTAACTGAAGGGAAAAATAAACTGGATATAATTATGGATTAAAACGCAAATTTTGAAAGAGGGTGCAAATTACGAATTACGGGAGAAATGGAAGAAACAGGTTTTTATTTATATACCGCTAAAATGTTATAAATAATTCTTTAAAACTAATACAAAAATTAATTTAATTAAGAAGAAAGTTTAATTACTCTAAAAGTACAAAATATTAATGACATATAGAACTCTTGGCGATGACTTAAATAAATTAATTTTAGGAGGTAAAGTTCTGTTTAGATCCGTTTAAAACAATCTAAAATTTTAATAGGTTTTTACTAAATACTACAATTAAGTATATGCACTTTACTATGTTTGGTAAGTTAATTGTTCATTACCACATATATATATATATATTATATATATTACACCTTTGGTGTAAGTTATGTCCTAAAATACGTGAAAATTAGTGATTTTATGAGGTTTATGAGGCATAACTTACAACAGCGGTCTTGGCCGATAAGCTAACCCAAGCCATTCGAAAGCTCGCGAAAAATGTGAACTTTTGAGAGGTGTTAGATTAAAATCGATTATGGTGTGGTAGCCTTTTTTTGATATTCAATATGTCTGGGTGTTCTATCTCTTCGAGATTTCAAAATTAAGAAATGTAACCAGGGTAGATAAGTTCTAAAGATTAATTTAAACAAAAGTTGTTTGTAATGTTTTTTCAAAAAAATCAACATATTTTGAGATAAATGGCTTTAAAAATAGAAGTTTTTCTAAAAAATTGAAAAATTTCCACTTTTAATGGTCGAATAACTCTTAAGCAAATTATTTTTAACACTTAAATTTTTTTTTGTATGTTCTGGAAGATGTTTCCAGCCTGTTCTCGATTTTGGAGTGATTTAAAATTTTCATCGTACCACTTGACGTGAAATAGCCCATATATATGTATATATATGTATGTATGTATGTGGATGTGTGTGCGTGCGGCGGAATATTTATATAATATATATATATATATTTTAAAATTGTTTTTTCAAGAATACATAATAGATGTATTTTTTCCGTGCGCAAAAAAAAGTTGTGAACATAACTTGAAAGAATGTGTATTTGTTTACTCATTCTTGATAAAACTCATAAAATTTTTAAACGTATACTCAATAATAATAACGGATCTAAAATTGAATGTAATGCTTTAAATACAAATGCAAAATTGTTTGAAGATGAAATAAATATTAATCAAGTATAACATACACTTTTCCAAATATCCATATGATATATACAATGGGTTAAAAATTAAATACATTAATTATTACATTTTTAAGATAATTCTATTATAAACAGTAATGGCAAAAGAAAATTCAAATTTTAACAGTGGCAATATAAAATACGAATTACATTTCAAAAGTTTTTCAAAACTATTAATTTAGGAGCATTTAATTTAAATATTTTTTAAATTAATATTTCAAAATTGTATGGATATATAAGTGTGTAGATAATTTATATTTATATAACACAATATTTTAAATAAACAAGTATGTATTTATTAGAAACAGAAGGGTATTTAAGAAATGAATTTGTTTATAATAATCAAAATAAATATTTGGGCTCTGCATAGTAAAAATAAATTGGATATAATTATGGATTAAAACGCAAATTTTGAAAGAGGGTGCAAATTACGAATCACGAGAGAAATGGAAGAAACAGGTTTTTATTTATATAGCGCTAAAATTTTATAAATAATTCTTTAAATCTAATACAAAAATTAATTTAATTAAGAAGAAAGTTTTATTACTCTAAAAGTACAAAATATTAATGACATAGAACTTTTGGCGATGATCGTTCGTCATTAAATAAATTAATTTTAGGAGGTGAAGTTCTATTTATAACCGTTTCAAATAATCCAAAATTTTAATAAGTTGTTAACTAAAATACTACAATTTAGTAAGTATATGTACTTTACTATTTTTGGTAAGTTAATTTTTCATTAACATTTATAATTATTAAAATATAAATTTAAGCTTTATAAGAATTCATATAGTTTAAAATTTACAGTTAACATTTAATATGTCTCTATTTTTTTTATTATTTTTATTCTGATTTTATTACTCTAAATTTTGGTAAACTTTTATTTATAAATTATAATAACTATAGCAATACCTTCAAGGTGTTGTGTGAATCTGTTTAATTTTTAAGGTGTCCATGGTAGTAAAAAAATAATACAGTTTAAAACATTATTTTAAATAAATTAATTACGAAAAACCTTTTTCGAATTAAAAATAGGGGGTTGGCGCGCGAAGCGCGCAGGGGGGCGAAGCCCCCCTAGTATATATATATTTATATTAAATAATAGTATAAAATATAACAATTTGTAGTGTAAAATCATATAAATTATATTTCGCATAAACAAAAGGAAGAATATCAAAACAAATGTAACCTAATTAAATCCTATGTATTATAAGTATTAATAATTATTTTTACTCGCTCCTACTAACTAAATAGTTAAATAATCTGTTTTTGAAAAAATATACTGTAGTACTTAAGCGTATTTCAGTGGGTAGTGTATCCCAGAGGTCCATAGCCTGAATTGCAAAAGAGGTTTGGTAAATGGAAGTAGTAGCCAGGGGGCGTTCAAAACAAGAATATTTAACACGCCCAGAGCGACGCACCTCACTGTTGGGCGGTAATAATAATGCTACTAAATAATCAGGTTTATTTGTAGTTAAGACCTGATATGTGAACAACCCAAGAAAATACAATCTCCTATCTTCCACAGACAACCATAATAGCTTATGATAATAAGGCTGGAGTCTGGTATCCTTCTTCAACCTAAAAATATATCGTACACAAGTATTGAGCAGACGTTGAAGTTTCAGATTTAAATATTCGGGCAACTCACTATAAACAATACAGGCGTAATCTAGACGAGGAAGAATAAGTGAAGATACTAGTTTCTTCCTAATGGTAAAAGAAAGAAAGTTACCTTTATTACGCAATTTATGTAAGACTCCATGAACTCGGGATACGATGTTAGAAACATGGGAATTCCATTGTAAATTTTCGTTGATAATAAGGCCTAAATTGCGAACCGAACTCACTAGTTGAATTTCACGTTGGTCAATGACAATAGGATGAAGCATGTCTTTATTAATAAGCCGTAATTGTTGAGTAGACCCTATCAATATAGCTTTAGTTTTAGTAAAATTTAAGTCTAAAGCATGAGTTTCGGCCCAATTAGCTACTCTTTGACCATCCTGGTTTAATTTATGAATTGCAATATTACACTCTCTAGGCTTAGCATGAATGAATACCTGAAAATCGTCAGCGAATAGCATCCCATGGGTAGATAATAAGTACGTTGAGTAACGAATTGATAAAGATTAAGAAAATGATAGGGCCAGGTGTTGAACCCTGGGGTATACCAGAGATATTACCAACATAAGACGAAGTACTATTATTCTGACCAATAATAGCCTGTGAGCGACCTGTGAGATAAGAGAAAAACCATAATATTACATCGTCTGCGATGTTTAAATGTTTCACAATTTTAAAAAGTTCCAAATGTTTAATAGTTTTTGAACGCTTTACTGAAATCAAATAAAATCAAAAATGTGACCTGACCCCTCTCAATAGCTAGCCGTATATCCTCCGTAACTTTTAGTAAAGCAGTTTGAGTGCTGTAAGAGCTACGGAACCCAAATTGGAAAGGTGATAGCATATTATTATTCTCAAGATGAGAAGTTATCTGACGAGAGATCAATCAGTCGAAAACTTCCACAAAGTGGGGGAGGTTAGCAATAGGACGTGTATCAGAAGTAGTTAATGACTTAGATCTTACTTACTGGAACAATTAACGCTCGTTTCGATAGTGTAGGATATTGTTTAGTCGTTAAAGACATATTAAATAAAGTAATTAGGCAAGGGATGAATGAAGAATACACATCTTTAAAGTACCTTACAATACCCAATCTGTTCAGAATTTTCCAAGATTAGGACTGGTCAGGGCTTTGGTGCAGCAATTTTTCAAAAAGAGAATTACGCGCTACCCTGAGGTCAATCTTTATCTCTTTACGCTTAGACTTGTGTAATGCTAGTAAACATGGGTCACGATGCCGTCTAGCAATTTTATACAACCTGTCACGACTTTTATATCGATTCTTAAGCTCAGATGTTAACCAAAGTGCAGGAGAGAGAGAGAGATTGATTGATTGATTATTGATAGATAATACTTTATTGGGCTACGGGGGTGAATCCCCAAAGTAGCACTAATTGGCAAATACAACAAAAATACATATCTTTGACTTAACACTTAACACTATGCCAAAAATTAGATAATATCATTTCGAGTGAATACTTAAAGTAAAATGTACAAAATATATAGCACAGTCAACAAGGCACGGACGAGAAGCATAAATTCACTACACGCGCGAGCAAAATACGACATCGAACGGAGCCTACAACGACGGGACCGGCGGCACCACGATACCTTCCTCGATAACGCGTCAAAGCCCAGGCATTACGATCGGCGTCAGATAAAAAGTCGTAAAGATAAGACTGAAATGAGCGGAAATGCGCGAGGTCAAAGTGCTGTACATGGAGGTCATTTATGATTTTGGAAGCTGTGATAAAAAAAAGATGAATTTAGGGCCTCAGTGCGAGGTGGGCGGTAGGTGAGGGAGCGAGAGGGAAAACGTGAAGAGGAGCGGGATTCAAGACCAGAGCTGGTAAGAGTAAAATGCTGGTGAAGATAAGAGGGTGAACAAGTGGCGAGGCATAATGATCGTTCAGCTCATCAAGGCTGAACAGCAATTCAGGTAAAGGTCTCACGCGTCCCGACACGCCGTAGCCCCTGACAACACGCCAGCGCGAGCGCGGGTCGGACGAAGCCTCAAGTTCACGATTAATTGTATTAAATCTTATCATTTCCAACGCGCTCGAGACACGGCTGCGGAGATGCCTATATTGCCGAAAGTCGCGGGGTTCGCCCGTGCGTCTGGCAGTTCTATATGCTCGTCTCCTCTCTCTAATACGCATTGTACGCGGCGTGATCCATGGCCTTCGCTTGGGGCCGATTACTATGGAATTAATAGGCGCAACTAGATCAAAGGCAGCTATCAATGCATTTGTAAAATCAGCAGTCATCATCTCAACTTTAGCATGAGCGGCGAGCCGCAAAGGCTCCGATAACTGTGTCAGAAGTATGCGATAAAAAATGTCGAAAGTCGGCAAACGTTGATCCCATCGTCCGTGCTACGAGCGCCTGATCAACCCGTTCCAATCTCCGAGACTCGTATCGGCGCTCATCGACCCGAGGTCTCGAAAGGTTGACACGAAGCGTTATAGAGTCGTGCTCCGAATCAGCCAAAAATGGCGTATCGGATTTCGTGTATTTAAGATCGGAGAGATCATCGCGTACAATAAACAAATTCAACCACGTATGAGACATGTGATCAATGCAGTGCACATGATGCGTGGCCTCCGATGGCACGAGCCTCAAATTCAACTCCGCTAAATGCGCCCGCATGTACTCGGTACCTGTGCAAGAACTTAGAAAGTTGTAATTAAAATCTCCCGTTATTAAAACATGTTCGTACGATGAGATGAAATCCGATAACGTGTCGAAAAGGACTGAAGGCTGGGCGGCCCCCGGACGCCTATAAACAGCACATAAAAGAAACTTGAAACACGTGCACGAGACATGAGAAATTCTGGCGTATTACTAAAGACCGGGTCGGAGAGAGCCACCACCTTGACTGCGTAAATATCGCGAACATACACACCAACACCTCCCCCGCCCCGCCCGACGCGATCAAGTCTATGAAAGGAATAGAATTGGAGATTAAAAATGTCTGATGAGTCGAGCGGGGTTAAGAAGGTCTCAGTCAAAACAATAACGTCAAAGTTGTGCGGGTGGATTAAGGCCTCGATCGCGGCAAAATGCGGCCTTATCCTATTTATATTGACCTGAAACACCGCGAGGTGCCCATCGCCGGTATCTCGGGTCGCATCAAGAATTAAAGTTGAATTTAAATTATTGCTAAGATTTAGGCTATTCGAGTGATTCGAGTGAAGAGAGACATGATAATAATTATTGCGATTAAAATTAGAATTAAAATTAGAATTTGAATTAAAATTATAATTACAATTAGGATTAGGAACTAGTCATTGCATTGGAGTTGGTGTTTGTGTGGATGCTGTGTCTGAGTCATTGGGTAAAATCAGCGGAACGAACTTAGTAAAGTCAGTGCGCATATCAACTTGAATAAGCGGGCCGTCCCTCTTTTCCCGCATAAAAACGTGCATGTTGCGAACAATGGGTCGGGCGAATCTAAGTCTCGTGGACTCACGTAGAGCAGGAGACCAGAGCGCGTGCACGTTCTTCGGCCAAAGAGGCCGCATAAAAATACCCGCTGTACCGCCCGCACCGAATATGTCCTGAGCGTTAAGGGCTCCCAGGCGACCGATCCGCGAAACCACTGCATCACGAATTACGGGCCAGGCCATTCTAAAGACTAGACCTCGTGAAGAGGGGGGAGCAGAGGCAGGGGTACCTCCGACCCGAGTGTCTGGCTCAACAGGACCAGCACGCGCCGGGGCCGAGAGTGAGCGCATACGGCGATAACCTGATTAAAAATCAAGCTCAGGCCCACCGCCTCCAGAAGCATTCTCACTATGTCATTATCCGCATGTGTAACTGTCTGGGGAATGGCTAAAAGTAGCACCTCGGCAGCATCGTTGCACTCGGAGGGGCCCGTCGCGGTCTCAGTGGCCGAGTTGCGCTCCGCACTCGGTGCATCTCCGCTGCTATTATTATTATTATTTTCGTAGGCCCGAAGTTTCAAGTTAATAGCCGCGAACCGGTCGTCAGTTTCTCTTGCGAGTGCAGCAACGTCGTCACGCACCGACTGCATCTCATTTCTGACCGCTTCCGACGCACCAGCGAGGGTATCGACGTCCGAACGGATTGAACGTACATCCGCCTGTACCTGGTCAAACCTACGACCGAGCTAGGCGTGGTCTGCGCGCGCGCTTGCGCTCTTACGAGGCGACCCGTCGGCAATACAATCCTCGCGCCGCGACCCAGTAGGTGCTGCCACCGCTTTTATACTTCGTATGTACTAATGTTTTGCACTCGTCAGAATAAATCGTGGGAAAATTACGCGTGAAGCGGCAGCAACACACCGGGCAGAGTGTGTTTAGCATGGAAGTCAACATGAAAACCGGGGTCAATTTAAACACGAAACGACCGAATCTCACTGAAAATGTCACATATGTAACAGCGGCAGTCGGTGAGGTGGGGGTCAGAACTCTTGATCGAAAAGATCTCACCAGTGATCGCGCTCAAGAGTAGATCGCCTACACGACGCTGAAGAGGGGACGGCCAGTCCGCCTAGCAAGCTGCAAATGTCGCGAGGATAGCGAAGTTGTCAATTAATCAACCACAGATGTCGCATATAGAATGGCAGGCGCTGTTGGAGTCGGATCTATCGTGTTTCAACCTTAATGGGCCCTCCAATAAGCCAAGTCATCGACGTTGTAGGTGATATTTAGATAATTTATTAAGGAGAAAACGGGCTCCCCGGCTCGAGAGATCGATACCTGCTGTTTATGCTCGGGTCACATGAGCCAGCGGGAGTCCGGTCCTCCTAAAAATACACTCCAGGAAAAGATATGAGTTGAAGATTCGAGATTTTAAGACAGAGCGACGTGAAGCGTGTCTGCTTGACTTACCGGAGAGAGAGAGAGAGAGAGGGAGAGAGGGAGAGGGAAGGAGGGAGAGAGCGAGAGAGATTGATTGATTGATTGATTAAATGATTGACTTGGCTTTATTGGGCTACGGGGGGAATCCTTCATGTAGCACTAATCAAGGTACAAAATTAACATAAACTCAAACTTAACTTAAACGTAACACGAACAAAAATAGAGTTCTAACAATGAACACATACGCAGGAATGTAACATGAAGCGCGGGCTACTGGGTGTGTACATATGTAGAGCCTTTGTACTTGATAGTAACCTAACCTATAGCCAACGCAGAAGCTGATGCAGACACAAAATATTAATCTGATAAAATAACACACGCAAGAATAAAATCGCAAAGTATAACAAAATATTAAAATGCTACTCGTAAAATAGCCATTCAGATATAGTGTGGCGCAAACGCAAATGAAACTAATTATGACTAATTTAAACAACTAATTGAATTTACAGAGACAAATAAATAAGATAAACAAATAAAATAAATACTCGCTTAAGGATTAAAATATATTTTAGAATATGATAACCTTTAAAATAACCGAAAGCAAATTAAAGTTTGCCGATAAGAATACAGTAAATCGTTGTAAGGTTTGGACGCGGTCAATGTAAAAGAGGAATTCTTCTCCGCCCAATCCGTAACTGCTCCGACATCACGGGACACTATCTCAACGGCCAGACCGAACTCCGTCATAGATAAGAAGAAATGATACATTTGCGTATCGTCGGCAAAAATCATTAGCTTTGAATGTTGCAAAACCATAGGCAGGTCATATATAAATATGGATAATATAAGCAGACCTAGGACGCTAGTCTGGGGAATGCCCGCGTCAATGGTCGCCCAATCGGACACTTCGCCCTCCATCGACGTCAACTGCCTGCGTACGATCTTGCAAATATGAGAAAAACCACTCAATGACGTTATCTGTACAGCAGTGTAACCATGCGCCGATCGATCGCCTTCCGAACATCCTCCAGCATTCCAAGCAGCGCGGTTTGCGTACTGTGGCTACGAAGGAAACCAGCCTTTCGTGAAGAGAGTATATCATGTTCGTCCAGAAAAATGTGAGTTGAGAGTGTACAATCCTCTCCAGCAGCTTCGACATCTCGCACAGTCTCGGAATTGGCCTAGTAATTGCATTATATGTGCTTGACTTATCTAGCGGATACAACAAGGTTCTCTTCCACTGCGAGGTAAGAGCAACGAATATCACTAAGTTTTTGAATTAGTTTACCGTGAGGTACCGTGTCAAATGCCTTGGAGAAATCAAACAGAACAAGAATCGTGATCTTTCTGGCGTCAATGGCTCTCCTAACATCATCTACAACACCCAGGAGTGCTGTCTGGGTACTATGACTCTTACGAAAACCTGCCTGTCTATCAATAAGAATATGATTTTCCTCTAGGTATTCAGATAGCTGGTTATGAACAAGTCTCTCCAAAATTTTCGAAAGCTCACAAAGTTTCGCAATCGGCCTTGTGTCAGAGCACGATTCCACCCTGCTCGAATTCGCCAGAGGAAACAGTAGCACCCTCTTCCAGCATTCAGGAAAATGCCCAGCTAAAAGCATATTGTTAAAAACATCCACGAGGTGCAGAGTTAATTCAGGCTCTAGCATCTTTAACATTTCCACAGATATGCCATCAATCCCCACTGCCCTCGAGAATGCTCCCCGAATTGCACATTGAATTTCTTTTGCAGTTATATTGGAGAAGTGAAAAGAGGAGGAAGAGGGTGACAAAGGACATGAATTGCATACTATGGTTGAAAATGACTGGATAGATAGTGGTTGTACATGATTTGAGACAGAAGCGTAGTGACCGTTTAACTGTTGAGACGTGAAAAATTTAAGCGGCGATGGATTTGTCTTTGCGCTGAGGCCCATGTTTTTGAAGCATTTCCAGGATTTCTTGGGATCATTTGTACTCTTAAGTTTATTTGCCAGGAAGTGAAATTTACTCGAGTTTACAACATTTGAGATATGATTTCGAAGACCTTTATATATGTTGTAATCTTCAATTGAGCCAGTAGTTCGAAATCTTCCAAATGCTGCATTTCTGTCCTTAATTTTCACTTAAATATCCCTAGTAATCCATGGCTAATGTTTAGTTTTAATAGAATGAAATTTTAATGGTGCTAATATATCAAATGTAGAAAGAATTGCTTTGCTTATGAGTTATACAGTAGTTGAGATAGTGCTGTGATTGATAATTGATGAATGATTATGGTGTGAGTGCGGACTAAACTGATAATTATATAGAGACAAATCCATGGAAACATACTGGTCAGGCCTAGGATGATTGAATGATTGTAATAAAAATAAGGAGATGATAGATCAGTTGAATGTGGTTGCGAGGTTATGAAGGTTGATCTCCCCTAAATTTCATTTTCCAAATTCCCTCACGTCTGTCTGCGTGTTAGCAATCCAAAGAGTAATACTTATAGCATCATGACCTGCTGCGAAGGGAGCTGTCGTTTTAACATATTCGTAATCGGGTATTGGTTCACGAATAAGGAAGAGATCCAACCATGTATGAGAAGGCCCGCCCGACGTCATTGCGTGATGCGTTGGCTCTGACTGGATGAGTGAAAGTCCCAGTGCTGATATGTTTGCCCTAAACTTATTTGCCATAGCACCGGAGGAATTCATATCAATGTTAAAATCCCCAGTGACTATGACGTATTTGTATCTCGGTATTTTATTTCTTTTCTTTTTTTTCCTTTATAATTTGTTGTTCTGTATTTATTAATAGATTGAAACTTTAATTATTTCAATTTCCATAACAAAATAAATTCTTTTCGCCAGTGAGGAATCTTTTGGATTATAACTGGCAAGAGAGATATTTTGGGAAATCGTTAAATTTACCATTACTGGTAAATTACCGACGATATTGAAATAATTTGAGATTTTTTTGTTAATAATTATTTGTGCTTGCAGAAGCAAAGCAATTGTATAGAGTCTTGGTGTGTGTGTGAGAAGACACTATTATAAACATTAATTATTTAGACTTGTGAGCAAGTTAAATAATTAATTTTAATTTGGTGCAAGTGTTAAGTGTGTGATTTGTCACAACTTTAACCAACAAAATTTAATTATTTTGTCCTTCTAAGGACGAAATAAATTCCTTTTAAAGAAAATCTTTTGGATTTTAATTAAGTGAATTAATTTTGTTAGTACACTAGTCGGTGCATATTTACAATTTATTGTAATTAAGCCGACGCCAAATTTTTTTTTACTCGTTGGGAGTAATAATTATTTTATTGTGGTGAGTCCAATAAAATAATTTCCAATTGAAAATTGGATACTTCCGAAGTATTCGAAACACTAGGGATTTCATCTGAAATCCCGGTTGAGAGTACTTCTCCCGACGTGACACGTCGGCTGCTGCTGGTCAAAAAATAATGGCCAGCAGCTGTGAAGCCCAAATGGCCCAGCTTATGCGTGAGTCACGCATATTTAGGGATATTTGTCGGGAAACGAAGAAGCTTCCGATTGAGGCAGTGTATGCTCAAATGGAGCATTTGAGTTTAAACGCAAATGGCGAAGAGGCGGAGTGCCGCGAACGCCTTTTGCGTCACCGGATTAGATGAGTAGACATTAATCTGGAAATCCCATAGTTCCCAGAGTACGATGAGAATGTAAAGGCAGAGCCTGCGCATAAACCTCTAGTATGTCAGGAACTATGGAAAATTAGGAAACCTCGTTCCAAGAAAGGGAGTGTGGTCCCATCAGGAACGGAAGTTTCCTGCGAGTCCGAAATGTCGGATCACGAAAGAGTTGCTAGAGACAGAGCACCCATTCTTGAAGAATATGGAGCTGAGTCACCAAGTGGTCTGTCTGGAAATTCGCCAATGAGTACTGCACAAAGCCCAAGGTTAGCATCAACAGGTGCTATACCTAAACGGTTTGGTGAGGTACTGGCAGCAATCACGACCACAACTGATATCCCTTATGTTCCTGTTTCGGTGGCTGCAACCTCATGCACAACCACTAGGTCGACGGTTACGACCGTGACGACTGCTCACTTTGAAGGTTTTTATGCACCCGCACATTACCTCCCAATTGGGGATCAGAGAAACAGCGGACATCTTGGCACTAGAGAGAGTGAAGTGCCAACACAACATTTTGACTTGGGTTCGCAAGCGGAAGCCGACCGTCGTATGTGACGAGGATACACCTCTAGACAATACATTGGTGAGACCAAAATATTTGGTTATCTTAAAGCAGGAGAGGCATATGGAACTACTTATTTACACTAATGATTCATATAGTCTGCGCAGTTCCTGCTAACATTGTTATGGTTTAAATTTAGATATTGCCAATCTTTATTACCACTTTAGTACGTGGAGCTAAACAATTTTTTTCTTTTAATCTTGAAGCTAAGAGTTTGGTCATTTCTTTCGAAAGACCTGCATCTCGAACCAAGTCACTTAGCTCGTCTTGATTAAAACCATGGGTATTCCCTTCTTGAACATCTTCAAATTCTAGCGATTCATTCAATTCGGCGCTTTGCTGATTTTCAAATTCTTCAAATGACATTCGTGTGTCAGTGTCGTAACTTTTTATTTGAGAAATTTCGTCTATTGACATTTGATGTTGTCTTTCATGTTGTTCATTGCTGACCAAAACAGGATGAGTTACCGATTGAACAGTTACATAAGATATGGCGAAACTATTCTTTGCATTATATTCAGATGTGTTGGTCAAGCAGAAATAACAATCAGTGTCATGGTCAACAGGCTTTCGCCAGGTTGTAGGTGAAGCATAAATATGTTTTTTTGTTCCTGCGACTCGCAATGAGCACGTGACACATAATATTGTTGGAGTCCAAGAATTGCTGTCACTTGCATCAATATTAAAACACTTTTTGTAAATTTTCTTCAATTCTTCATTAAAATTCCTTCCTTTGTTCTTCGAAACATATTTCGCACAAACCATACAAAAATGTTGTAACCGCTGATGACATGGAGTCATTTTCGAACTTGTAGTATTAAACTTGCGATCGCATGATGACAACAATTGCGGACCCGTTTCGTGCGTACGGACTTCTTTTGGCCTGCCATAACGGCTTTAACGCCTTCACCCAGTGTCTTCACCGGTGACCCGTTGCCCGCCGTCACCATGTGGAGGTGCCCTGGGAACAGGCACAAAAAAAAGCGGCTTACGATGTTACTTGTGATACTACATCACATAAGTCATCCGTTCTTTATAATAGAAATTCCCCGAGGTCAAACAACCCGTAAAAATCGATTTCGACGGTTCGACCTTCATTTAACCTCAAACTAGACAGACTGGGACAAAACGAATCCCGGGATCGTGATCAGCGACCCTAAAAGCATAAAGCCTAGCTGTTTGAGTTCCAGTTTTCGCCATTATAGCGTCGTAAAACTCGAAAACGCGGTTTTGACTTTCAAATGACCTCAAAATAACCTCTAGAGATCACTATGACGAATACGTAAAAGTGTATTTAAACGTAAAATCGTCCATTCTTTCATAATCCAAAAAACCCGTAGGAATCGATTTCAATTATTAGATAAACATAGATCAAGAAGGTGAAAAAAAAGCTTGCGATACCACTTCATTGTTTTTCGCACTGATTCTGTTATAGACAATTGTCTATCGATATTATCAATACCATCCCTATTTTTATTGTAGTCCTAAACACATGTTGGTTTTGTAATTTCTTTTTTTGTTCCATAATTTTTTTCCCAGTTGCGCAGAATTCAAGTTCATGCACACTTGTAAGCATAGGAACACTACCTTTATCTTCCCATTTGAGTGTCATCTAAATATAATTATGAGAGATTTGTACATTACTTGGTTCTAATTCATCTTCTAGCTTTTGCATTCCTTTTCTATTTGTTTTTACTGTACCGCAAATTCCTGTATCGCGTTCTTGTAAAAACTCTGCCAAAATAGGTGATGGATTCCAGTTGTCTACGTAAATACCATGACCCTTATAAATATATAATAAGGTTGTAAAAAGTGAGCTACAATATCGTCTGTAATGCCCAAATCAAACTTTTGATAATCAGTCTCTACACCAGTATAAACAACAAACCCTAATATGAATCCAGTCTCACAATGTACAGTCATGAAAAGTTTAATGCCAAAACGATTTCTCTTCAAAGCAATCGAAGCCGACTTTTCCATAGTAACAGACTTTCATCTATACACAAATTTTTCGCTGGAGTAATAGCTGCTGAAAATTTATTTTGCAGATAATCAATTGCTGACTTTATTTTCGCTAAAGAGTGATTTATAATTTCTTGATTATCGTGAAAATGTAAATTACGCAGAATCTGAAGATATCTATCGCGAGACATTATTAAAGAAAAAATTGCAGTATGCAGTAAGGGATCTGTAGAAAGTTCATTTTCTGTAAGAGGATTCCAAGATTTTGTATGTGTATATCCTTTTCCATTATCTTGAGTTTCATAACGATTCAGTCTCGTCTAAAATCATTTGAAGTAATGATAAATCAAAAAAATAATTTAGACAATCGATTGGATTAGTTCCTGATATACAAATATTTGGATTTATTTTTAACTACATTCTAAGTCTTGGATTCATGGATTAAAATACACGTCGTGAAAAATTTCACTTTCATCATAATTATCTTCAAAATTAATGTCATCAATTTCTTCACAAAATAACATACGTTTTCTTCTACCTCTGGTTCGGATTCGTCACTATTCCAGCCATCAATTTCCATTTTATCAAAGATAAGCTAATCTAATGAAATATTTATATAACAACGTCAAAAAACTTATAATAGTACAACAAGTAAATGTGTACGTGTCCTATAAGAATTCTAATCCAAATAGATTATGAATCGATTGTATTGATCTATTACGAATCTAGTACAATTTGATTGTAATAAATGTTAGACCTCTGAAAGAAAAAAAGTACTTACTTTATTGTAAATACTTATAATTATTTACATTTTGGATCTTGGATCTACATAGATAATAAAATGAATTTTCCGATACGCAGTATTACTTCGAATATATAATTACTGCATCAAACAATGTGGACATAACCAACTTAAGGGACAAAATATCGAAAAAAATTTTTATTTCAAAGTAGCACTTTCCAAGATCAAAAATCCTTTCAGGAATTTTTTCATTATTTTTTTTCAAACTCCGCGCATCATAGAACATAGACAAAAAGATAATTTTCAAGGTCAAAGACTTCTTCGGGATATTTTTTATTATGTTTTTATACTCAGCGCATCAAAAAACATATATATACATATTTTGAAGCTTATATCGCAAAAAAAAAATTTTACTTTGAAATGATGATTTTCAAGGTCAAGGATACCTTTGAAACTTTTCTTACAATTTTTTTGCTATTAGGCATATCAATTTCACCTTAAAACTATCAGATAGTTTCTGTTCGTTGGGTGCTCGAAATATCGACTATCCCCGTCCTCTAAAGGTTAATGTATTCCGGGATAGTATTAATGATACATACATTTACGAATATATGTAAACAATATTAGATAATCATTTTTTATAATAACATAACACGGAAAATATGTTGATCGTAAGCAAAGTAAGCTGTTTTGTCTAGTAGTTATTCAACTACAAAACTTATTTCTGGTCAGAGCTGCAAAAAATATTAACATTAAATAAAAATATGAAATAACCGACGCGATGGCGGGGGGTGGGGATACCTCGGCCGATCACGAAAGTTAAGCAGCTTGCTGCTCGCACTACTTGTATGAATCCTCCAGAATTCCCGAATTATCCAAAAAATCACGTTATTAGTACACATATTACGGGATACCGCAAGAATTCCATTAATATCTAACATTTCACGTAATTAGTCCAGATATCACAGAATAACTGAAAATTCCCGAAATACCCAAGATGTCCCGTAATTTCTGCAGATATTTCGATATAATTTAGAAATTGCCGAAATATACGAGAATAAGAACACGAAATACCTGGAAAATTCTCTAATTACCCAACAAATTAAGTTACTAGTACAGATATCCCAGAATACCTCAAAAATTCCAAAAATACCTGAAATTCCCAAGAAATACTGTTATTAGTGCAGATATTCCGGAATAATTCAAAAATTTTCGAAACATTCATGATGTCCCGCAATTAGTCCTGGTATACCAAAATACCTGAAAATTCCCGAAATATCCAAAATATCCCGTAGTATCCAAAATATCCGAAATACCTCAAAAATTTCGGAATTTATTTGTTTCCAAGTTATAAGCGATCAAATTGAAAGTAATTTTTACTGATTAATATCAGTATTAGATGTTCTAATATTATTATTAGATGTCGAATAACTTGGCCATTTGCAGGGGATAACTTGGATTTCTTCATATCTTTATATTATAAAAGACATATCAAATTTAGGATAAGATCCGTTTCCCGGAGGTCAAGTACTCCCGTTGTACGAGAGCAATACAACGATTTGAACTTGTGCAGTAACTTTTGTTAAGTAAATGATTCATCTATAGGCCGTGCAAGATATTTTATTATTTTTCTTGATGATTTTTCTCGAAAATTTTTTCTATATTTTATTAAACACAATGATGAAGTTTCCAAGGTTATCCATAAATTTGTGACGTAGCGTTTCCTTCAAATATGAATAAAATAGGAATCCCGTACACTACGTACAACAATTAATAATAGTAATAATAATAATCTGGATAAATATACGTATGTCTGTTTAAACAATTAGGGGGAATTAACTTTCGTCCTTCGTCTTATCAAGATGGCTGGCTCAGCACGTGCACGAATTTCTTACCTGTGCCGTGGATCCTTGTCTCGCCGACGGGAAAATGGCGGGACTAAATGAATTCTTTCTAATATATATATTTAATTACAGTCACAAAAGGGAGGTAATTAAAATCACACAAAAAGGAGAATGAATTTAATTATCCGCATAAGGGAGTAATCAATTATTTATTCACTTCACTTATAATATTTTTCTACAAATTTACTTTTTACAGACGATGTCGCGAACTCTTCATTAACATAGGAAAAACTATTATAGTGCGAATTTTATTATAATCTATAATAATTATTCATTAAAAATCCCGAATTTATAACATAAACGCGATACCGCAAATAATCCAACAAAAATAATAATATATTCACATACGAAATAACGTGGCCGGCGGGCAGTCCACTTACCGCACGCGAGTCGATATTTCCAAATCCTCCGATAATAAATATCTCCTGAACTTCTCTCAACTAGATTTTTCCTTCAAACAATACTCTCAATAAAAATAATCTCCTTCTTCTCTCAACGATAATCCTCCTCAATCTCAATAAATCCACAATAATCAACAATACTTCCGAAAAATCTGATAACTTAGAAAAATACACTGGCGTCTCTTTTAACGGATCAGCTAGTAATGATTTCCTCTCCTCCTTTTTCCGCTTTCTTCTTCCTTTTTCTATCTTTCCTTCAAGGCCGACCCGCGGCGCTGTCAACTTCCTTCATTTTGAATATGGCACCCGTTTTCCATCATTGGCAGGTCAACAGGTGCTATCTATGCTACTGCCACCTTCATTCCTCCAGTATTATTCCTTCAACATAGCGGTACGAATATTATTTCCCGACCCAAGTGTTAGCTGGGCTAGCGCCTCCACTTGTGCAATTCGCACTCTTCTTTTCTCTCTCTTACACACTGGAGTCGAGTACGAAAGAGTCCCGCGCTTCGTTGCGCCTGCGCGCTCTCTCGGTAGTCCTCGTAGTGCAAGCGAGTGAGCTCCCCCCTCTCCGCCGCCGCCTATGTACACGCATGCGGCAGTATTGCTTCGCGCGTGAGTCCGTTCTCTCTCTCCGTCTCTCTCACTTTCGTGTGCACGGATACTCGGCGGTTGTGCAGTGATTCGAACCTGGTGCGGCTTCACGGCGACGACGTCTACGAGGAGAGGAGTTCCCATCATCCTGAGGTGTTGTCTGCGCGGGTCGGCGTTTCCATCACTTCTCCTTCACCAGCAGCGAGTAACCTCTCTCTCTCTTCTCTTCAACTAGCTCGACGTTATGGTAAGTATTATTTGTTTATTCATCTCTCCTTATCTCCGACAAATAAAACAAATCAATTCAATTCCATTATTTCCCATCCTTTCCTTTTATTTATTCATACGGCTCGGTGATGACAATGGCTGAGGCTTGTTATACCTTGTTTACCTTTTCCCTAACCTCTCTAGTACCACATGTCAACCTTACCTCTAACCTATCCCATACACTACAATTATTATTTACAAACTCTACTTATTTAATTTAAACAATCATGTAATTCGTTATTACTCTAATTTAATATCTTTCCCTACAGGTAACGATGCCCAGGACCAGCAGGAGCCAGTGCCAAGGAGTCGCCAAACCACCGACGTAGGAGTTTTCCTGACCCAGGAGGAGGTATCATCGACATTTACACACAGGTTATGCACAGGCATTACCTGTGTTAGGTAAGATGTTCCTATTTTAGTATCTTTGGTTTATTACTATATACTAAAATCATATATTTGTTTTTCAGGTCTAAGACGACGACAAAATTCAAGATTTTACTTATTCATGTGAGGTATTTACTACCTCACAAATTTATAAAATTAATTAAAAACCAATCTGGAAATAAAATAAAAATTTTTAAATGGATAATTGCCGTGAGTAAGCTTATTTATAAGTTAAAAAGATTCTTCAAGACGTAGAAATTAAGCATGAAACCACAATAGCTTACAATCGTCAGTAAAATAGCAGAGCCGAACGCATCAATGCTGTTATTGGAGAAATAAAGATGTATGTTGACTGATGCAAATTTGGAGAGAAACTTTTGAACTGAAGCTACATCTACCGCAGCATATTTATCAAATCAATCATCAACAAAATGTTTAGATAGTAAAACACCAGAAGAATTATGAACAGGATGTAAACCTGATTTATCAAATCATCGAATATTTGCCTTTGTGTGCGTACCTAAAAATTGAAGTCTCCAAATGGATCCATCAAGTAAGCCAGCAATAATGCTAGGTTATAGTGATTCAGAAAGGTTATAGGCTATGGAGCTAAACTGAACAAAAAGTATTTTCTGCTAGGGATGTTCTATTTATTGAATGATACAACCATGACTTTTGGACTGTAAAATGCTGGTCAGTTGTTCCAACTGTATATTTTTAGAGCCTTTGGAGATTTGGATTTTTTATATGCTTATATTGACGATATTCTTTTAGCATCTGAGTCATCAGGGAAGCATAAGAAACATTTGCGAATTGTTTTTAAGTATTTCAGTGAATTCTCATTAGCTCTGAATGTTAATCAATACGAGTTTGGAAAGGAAGAGTTGATTTTTCTTAGTTACATAGTTAATGGTAGTGGTTATAAATCTGCGACAGATAAGATTGCTGTAATCAACTCGTGTACAAAACCAAAAATCGTCGTCAAATTAAACGTTTTTTAGGATTGGAGAATTTTTACCGTCGATGTTTACATCATGCGGCTCACACACAGGAGGCATTAAATGCTAACTTGTGTAATTCATATAAAACGATTCCCGCGAAATAATTTGGATCGACGGAGCGAGTCAGACTTTTGAGCAGATGAAAAGCAATATTGCTAAATGTGTGCTTTAAAGTCACCCGTCGGATGTGGCTGATACGCGCTTAAGTACGGACGTATCCGATTTTGCGTTATGAATAATCCTCGACCAATTTTTACACTGTACGTGGAAACCTCTCGCTTTATTTTCTTGCAAACTTAACAATGCACAACGTAACTACAGTGTTTATGATAATGAGCTTACCGCTATTTATAAAGCGATTAAGTATTTTAAATATTTCTTGAATGGTCGTGATTTTTTTATTACAACTGAACATAAGCCTCTCCAGTTGACGTTTTTACAAAAATCAGGCAAAGCGTCTTCGCGTCAAGTCAGACAATTATCGTATATATCGCAATTTACAACAAAAATTTTGTATCTACCAGGCACGGTTACCGCAGAAGTTGATGCTTTGTTATGCATTAAATCAGTTCGACATCCAGTCGAATTTGATTTAAGCGAGCTACCCGACTCACAAGCTTCAGATGAAGAACTCACACGCCTTCCGATTGATCAAATTAAATTCAAATGCATTGAATGGGAAACCGATCATCGCCGCGATTATTGTGATCTTACGGGGGCATCGCTTAGTCCTTACATCCCTAAACCAGTTTGTAAACGGGTCTTTAATCTTTTTTATAGTTTAGCGTATCAGAGCGGCAGAGTTATTGATAAAATCATACGGCAGCGTTATACGTGGCCTGATATGCATCGCTATATCATAAACTGGGCGAAGCATTATTTAGATTGCCAACAGTCAAATATTACTCGACATGTAAAACTACAACCTGCGCAATGCACTGCTCCCGATGGGCGATTGTAACATATCAATATGGATATAGAAGGGCCGCTACGAAATAGTGAAGGTTACACATACTGTTTAATCATTATCGATCGCGTTACTCGTTGGACAGAGGCTGTACCTCTTAAAGATATTTTAGCGAAAACAGTCTCTCGAGCATTCTTCGATAGTTATAGTTTCACTTTATTGTGCCCCAGAGATTCTGACGACAAACCAGGGTTCGCAGGTTGAATCTCAGTTGTTTTTCTCGCAGTTATTACTTACAGCTTGTCATCGAATTAGAATTACCGTGTATCACCCGACTGCAAATGAGATGATAGAACGTTGACATTGTAATTTAAAAGCAGTAATTTTGTCCCACTCGGGTAAAGGTGAGACACGAATCTTGTCAACGGTGCTTATAGGTCTTTGCATTTACCTACGTTTAGACACCGGCGCGTCTACGGCAGAATTTTTTTACAGAACAACATTGCGTGTACCTGGAGAGTTCCTCTTGCCGGATGATTATACGCCTCACCGACGATATTTTATTGAAGAATTTAGACAACACATGCATACTGTAAAACCTGTACAGATTGCACAAGGATATAAAAAGCGAGCATTATTCTTTAAAGAGTTGCATTCATGTACATACATTTTTCAACGCGTAAGAGCTAAGTGATCTCTCGAACCTTCGTATACCGGACCTCGTAAGGTATTAAAACGCGTTTCGGATTATATTTATAAAATTAATGTTAATGGTTCTCCGCGTAATGTATCAACTAAAAATTTAAAACTTGCGTATTATATACCAGAAGATCTTGGCGATACAGCAATAAATACGTTATCAAATAAGCCGATTTTAGTTGAGCGTCCAGCTTTACATACAATATAAAACTTACACAAAAGAAAAAAAGGAAGATTTGACCAAAGATCTAATATAAAATAGTATTATTGCGTTTTTTTATTGTATTTGCGATAATTTATTTATATGCAAATATTTTTTTATGAAACTTTTAAGACTTTTTAGTGAGTGTGTAGAAACATTTAGCGTTCCCCTTCGAAGTGTATAAAGTCGGGACAAATATTTAGTCTCTCACTTGAAATAAGGTGATCAAGAATCAGAACACGGTTGACAACCGTTAAGGCACATACTACTTTTACATTAATTGAACGTAATAAATTTGTTATACACTAAATACTGCACGAGTCGATAATTTATTTACCTTGTCAATTCAGCCGGCTTCCCCTATAGCTCTCCTCTTAAATAACAACATCATTGTTATTGACCTCTCAATACTCCTGGGAAGTCCTAATGTTGTTTTATTTTTATTATCTAGTGAGATCATACAAACATCCTTAAAACTATTTACATTTGACATAACCGTAAATTAATTATAGTTGGTGAGCTTGCTCACTTAGTTCCATTTGTGAGAAAATATAAAAACAAACTGTTCTCAATTCTAGCTTAATGAACTTCGAAAAAAGATTTAAAATTAACTTTAAAAGACCTTAATGATAATAAATTTTCAAAAAAAGAATACCATAAAAATGAATTAACTCAAACTAATACAACATTAGCGAAAGCATATGGATTACCAAAAATACACAAAGATAATTTTCCACTCAGACCAATAATTTCGACAATAAACAGTCCCACACACTATTTAGCAAAAATAATTTATAACGATCTGAAACAAGCAATACCAGTTCCAAATTCGCACATAAATAACAGTTTTGATTTAAAAGAAAAGCTTGAAAATATATATATACCAACTGGTTATGTTTTGATATCATTAGACGTTAGTTCTTTGTTTACAAACATCCCAAGTCATGAGGTTCTCAATAGTTTAGATAAACGCTTTATTCATATTCAAAATAAATGTAAAATCCCCTTCCACAATATCCGCAAAAATATAGAATTTTTATTTAATAATGTTTATTTTAGTTTCAATAATGTCATTTACAAACAAATATTCGGATCTCCAATGGGATCGCCTATATCACCATTATTTGCGGATTTATTAATAGATGATCTTGAGACCCACTGTTTAAAAGAATTAAAAAGTAAACACAATTGCAAACCAATTTTTTATTATAGATATGTAGACGACACAATTTTATGCGTGGAAAAAAGTCATATAAACACAGTTCTCAATATCTTTAACAATTATAATGAACACCTCAAATTTACATATGAAATAGAAAATAATAATTGTATAAATTTTCTGGATCTCACATTAATCAAAGAAAACAATAGTATTATTACAAATTGGTATAAAAAACCAACTAATTCTAACCGGTTATTAAATTTTAATTCTAATCACACAATACAACACAAACGTAATATTATTTATAATTTAGTAGATAG
Organism: Theocolax elegans; assembly: GCA_026168455.1. Lineage (NCBI taxonomy): Eukaryota > Metazoa > Arthropoda > Insecta > Hymenoptera > Cerocephalidae > Theocolax > Theocolax elegans. The sequence continues at coordinate 21,721,325 of CM047430.1, forward strand.
GGCAATGATATTGTCACAAAAACAGTTTCACAAAGAAAATCTAAATATTATTACAGAAATACTAAAAAGCAATGATTATCCTATTGAATTTATAAATACAGCAATAAATAAAAGAAAACGCAATATTACAATTAAAAACAATGTAAAATAGATAAAAAAATCCCAATATGTACCATATCACTACCTTACAATAAAGAGTTTTTCAATAAATGTTCCCGAATGCTAAAAAAATATAATATTAATACTATTCCATTAATTAATCACAAACTTGATACTATTATAAAATTAGGCAAAGATAAAACATCAAAATGGGAGGAGACAGGGGTAGTTTACAAGTTATCTTGTATTAAATGCCCGGCTATTTATATTGGAGAAACAAAACGCTGCCTAAAAAATCGAATAAAAGAACATCAGAACAATAAAAATCCAGAAGCCGTTGTTACAGCACACATTTTAAATAACGTAAATCACAATTTTAACTGGGAAGATACAAAAATAATAGATAAAGAATCTTGCTATAAAAAAAGACTCATTTCGGAAATGTTACATATCAATCATCATAAGTCGACAATTAACAGTATGGAAGATACTCAACATTTAAACCGTCAATACAGAAATGTTATGAATATATTTTAAAGAGACTAATGTACACAAACTATGACGTATATAGTTTGTAAACACACACTTACTTTGTTTTTGTATAAATACTCGTTGATTTCGTATCAAATGTTATTCGACGAAGCTCACTTGGGCTGTAACATTATATTCATTATCAAGGTAAAATTTAATTTTTAATTCACAAGTAATGTAAAATTTGATATAAATATTTATAATTTTGTCCAAAAAATTCAGCACCTGAAGAGGTCTGCAAACCTAGCAGACGAAACGTTGTGCACATACATAAATAAATTGGATTTATTTATTATTGACCCTTTACAATCGACTATTTACTCATTCAACAATGCAGGGTGAAAATTACAAATTAAAATTAACTTTATCGCCAGGTGATCAAAAATTATCAATTTGGGAATAGCCATTTTCACACGTCACAACAATGGAAGCCGTCGTAAAAAAATTAAACATTTTTCTTAAATTTTTCGCGATAAAAAGTACCATTACAAACATAGTGATAATATCCACTTCCCTTTTCAAGTACTGCGCGTACGTTAAAGATAATAAGAGATTAGGCAATTCCGGGTACATTTTCTGTTTTCTGATTTGACACTTTACCATTTTTACTTTAACTGCTACATGCACTTTATTATGCATCTACCCTTCTTCTTACCCCAGTACCCAAGCCATATATATATATATATACAGTGCCAGTCACTTACTTTTACCCCCCCTGGAGCAAAATAGGATAAAGTTTAAAGTTTTGTATCTTTGAAAGAGATCATCGTACAAAAACCAGTCGGAGACCATTTGAAAGCTTATTTTAATACCTTTCGATTGGCCTAAGTCACTTATAAAAAATACTATTTTTTGAAACTATTAAATGGCAATAAACTAGTTTCAAAAAAAGAATTTTTGGACACCTTTTTGAATTCAATGCAGTTTTCAAAAGATTGACGAAACCAAAAAGTTATTCAGATAGATTTTTAGCTTTTTTCAACAGCTTTCGACTGGTTTTTTTTTCATTTTTGTAACTTTATTTTAAACAAAGTTACGGTAGTTTTTGCTCGAAAATAGCCTTTTTTTTAAAATGTAAATATATTAAAAACTTTTATAGATACAAAAAAATGATAAAGAGAAAAAATGTCACTTTTATATCGTAGAATACGAAAATGTTTTATGTAAGAGCAAACAAAAAAATTTTTTATTACCTGTATTTTTTTTAAGTACAATCATCTTTGAAAAAAATCAACCTGCAGAGGTAAAATATACAGTTAATAAAAAATTTTTTTGTTTGCTCTTACTTAAAACATTTTCGTATTCTACGATATAAAAGTGACAATTTTTCTCTTTATCATTTTTTTGTATCTATAAAAGTTTTTAATATATTTACATTTTAAAAAAAAGGCTATTTTCGAGCAAAAACTACCGTAACTTTGTTTAAAATAAAGTTACAAAAATGAAAAAAAAACCAGTCGAAAGCTGTTGAAAAAAGCTAAAAATCTATCTGGATAACTTTTTGGTTTCGTCAATCTTTTGAAAACTGCATTGAATTCAAAAAGGTGTCCAAAAATTTTTTTTTTGAAACTAGTTTATTGCCATTTAATAGTTTCAAAAAATAGTATTTTTTATAAGTGACTTAGGCCAATCGAAAGGTATTAAAATAAGCTTTCAAATGGTCTCCGACTGGTTTTTGTACGATGATCTCTTTCAAAGATACAAAACTTTAAACTTTATCCTATTTTGCTCCAGGGGGGGTAAAAGTAAGTGACTGGCAGTGTATATATATATATATTGTAACGGTAAACGGATCGTATGGTACGAAATAGTACCGATCGCGTAGACTTACCGTTTGAGCCGCGTGACGCGCACGCGCGAACGAGTGAAAATACCGGTGTGCTCGGCGCATCGGCAGTATTGTTCGAACCTCGAACGGGCGCGATTCCGCGAGTATAAGAAGGCAAAATAGAGAGTAGAATCGGGCGAGAGAAAGAGACGACGGAGAGACGAGTGGAAGGAGTGAAAGAGACGACGGAGAGACAAGTAGGAGAAGAGAGAGAGAGAACCGGACGCCAAGACGTAGCCCAACCAGGTCGTCCCGAAGTACAAGTAAGTCCTGGCCAGGCGTGCGCGAATACCCGCGAGTAACGTAAAGTGAAGTTAGCGACGGGATACGCGCGGTACCCCGACGGGCGAGTCAATCGAGAGAATAGCCGCTCTCGTCGCGTCTCTCTCTCCGCAGCTTAGACGCGTATACGGCAGACCGGAGTGCTTAACACTCCGGCACAATCCTAACCGCGTCAATCCGTTTTGCAGCCAGGTAACTCGTACCTGGCGAATAGTCCGCGTCCTCGGGATCGACCAACCCGTCGAATCTTAACGCGAATAGCGGCGGGCGCACACACATGCGTATTTGTTATCAATCTAATAGTTGTTTATTTTCGGACCAAAGAATAGCATTGCCTTGGTCTGACCTTGTATTTATCATAGGTGGTTATTACACCGTTCATCTCATTTAATTATAATAAACTCGTTTTGTAATCGTATACACGGTATAATATTTTATTAGTTTCCCGGCAGACCCTATCCCGAAGGCGAATACCGCCATGCCCCGCGGGTGTCGTGCATTGCACTTCGCACGATACATAGCTGAGTAGCCGAGCACGGGTATCGGCGAAAGATAACACTCATTATCGAGGAAAAGCGTGTACTAGGTAAGTACACACGCTGTACACAGGGAAGACGTCGTTGTGCGGAGCTTGAGGCTAGTTCGCACCACCTCAAAGGACGGTTCTGCCGATCGGTTAGCTGTCTGGTAAAACAGCTGATCGTTATTCCGAGAGTATTTCCTGTGCATTGAGGATATGTACAGGACAATCAAAAACCTCCCGACGAGTAGGAATTGACCCTGTTACAACTGGCGCCCAAAACGTGAGTTTCCGTGGGATAGAGAAAATCGTTTAAAGTGAAAACTTCGACTTTTTACATTGTTACAAGTGTAAACCGCAACAAGTGGTTGCGAGTGCGTTGCGAGTTCGTCGCAACGGGAACACGTAAACAACAACACGAGTCGAAGTCAACATATTATAATTCTCAGAATTTAACCGAAATAATACCCATTATTTTTTATTTAAGTTAAACGATATATTCGAGATGAATAATTTTCGGTGAGAATTATAAAATTTAATTTAAATAATTAAATTCCGCAAATAAATAATTTCTTTTTGTCAAGGTTTTCACATTATTCTTTTTTGAGAATCTTCAAAATTTTCCAATTTTTCGAAATTTTCAAATTTTTCGAGATTTTTAAATTTTTCGAAGTTTTTAAATTTTTCGAGATTTTCAAGATTTTTTTAAATTTTTCGAAATTTAAAAATTTTTCATAATTTTTTTAGATTTTTAAAAAATTTTCAAATTTTTCACATTAGCAAAATTTTTTGTAGGTTTTCAGAATTTTTCCAATTTTCCCAATTTTTTCGGAATTCGTAAATTTTTCCGAATCTTTCAAATTATTTTGGAATCCTCGAAAAGGTATTTTTTTTTGTAGAAATCGGGAAAAATTTTTAAATCTAATAGGACGATTTCACAAACCGAAAAATAAAGTGTGTGCGTCGGAAAATTACGAGCGCTAGATCGATACCCTTAGAAATGTAATTTCTCGTTATATATTTCTGCGTAGCATAATAGGCGAGAGAGAGACAATAGATTTGGTGTAAAGTGTACGCTAAGCTATAACCAGTTAATTAATTAGTTAATTAATTGGCATTAAAGTATTATTAAAGAAATTAAAAGAATACTAATATTAAATATTTTATAAAATTTGTTTTTTTTTCTTAATTAAATTAATTAAAATTTTTCTGTGGCACGTCTCAATAAATTCTAATAGACGTACTGAAAGGTTGTGCGGGCAAAAATAAAACACTTATAGTTTTATTCCGGTTATTTTAATTTTGTTAATTAAAGAGGTGATTGTAGTACCCACATTTAACATTTATTAGTTAATTATTAAATTCCTACTCTGGTATAATCAAACCAGATTCGCAATAACCCACACAATCTTACCTTAGCGTACACGGTAGGACGAAGTCAGAGCAATCCAATAATTAGGCCGTATAGTCCGTACATATATATATTTTCGTATTTTGCGATTGTAATTGTGCGCCTTAGGGAAAACGCGAGCGAACGACCCCACGACAGCCGCGCAATTGGACTGCTCTGGTAAAGCGAATTAAATTATTTTTTATATTTATTGTAAATTATTGATTTAAATCGTTATTATAAATATGGCGTGTTCGACACAACAGAAGATCGAAGACTGGTGCTTGTTTTATAGAGACAAAGATATATGTCAATATCTTAACGACCTGTCACTTAAAGATACAGGCAATAAATTTGACAAGTTAGGTCGTCTGACAATATGGCTCCTAGGAGATTACGAGCCAAGGGATTTCGTTGAAGAACCTGAGCAAGATGAAATGACCGTCTGACAACGGGAAGAACTCAGGCAAAATTTCATCACAAAATATAGCTCGGCAGAACACCCGTGGGAGAACTCGACAATCGACGACAACACAAACCATCCATTATTAACTCTTAACAACGATGAAGGAGTTAAAGAAAATACGGAAACAAGTCGTAGAAGAGTTCAACACCTCCAAGATAATATAACCACGGCAAGGCTGCAAGAAACCACGGAGCCGTCTTTAATAAATAACAAAACTGCCGACAATACCACAAATGAGGATAAAAATTCAAGCAGAATAAGACTTACTGCAACAGACATAGGATCATTTGAAATCCCACTAGAATTCGCAAATTTTATGCAAGGAATGTCAGACACAGTTAAGCAATTAACTGAAAAAGTAAACGCGCTGACAGCAGCGCAAGTAGAGCCTATTTTAACAAGCACTAGACTGGACCAGCCACGACACGAAGTCCGTAGCCAACGACAGCAAGTAGGATTCCAGGACACAATGACGTACCATTACCTGGACAATACAACCGAATTACCACAACCTGACCCCCCAACACCACTCGCAAGGAGAGTCGGCCAAGCCTGGGATGGGGGGGGGGAACTTCCAAGGTCAGGAAAGACTGGGAAATACGAGTGGTACCAAGACCGAGAACAGCACCTGGCAGAGAAGTGCAGGACAGTCGCTGAGAGACGTCGGTTAAATTGTCCGGAAATGGGGACTACATTTCTCAGCAGATGGCGACCAGAGCATTGACTCATTTCTCGAACAGGTCGAGGAATGCCGGATTCTGGCCAATCTTTCAGAATCCGAATTGCTAAGCTTACTGCCAGAGTTATTCAAAGGCGTTGCAGCACTCTGGTTCAAAAACGAAAGAGATACGTGGTCGACATGGTCCGAATTCCAAAAAGAAGCTCGTCACTGGTTTGGAACGAATAGGCGGTTTCAGAAGAGGTTGATTGCCGAAATAAATTCCCGATATCAAGGACCCGGCGAGAAAACACGGGATTATATTACGTGTCTAGTCCACATGATACGCAGGCTCGATCCGATCCCAAGGGTCGAACAGCAGCTAGACACGCTGCACGGCAACCTGCGTCCCGAAATACAAAATTTGGTGCGCAGGACGGATTGCGATTCAATCCATACGCTTCTCGATCTCGCGGTCGAAGCCGAACTTACGCTGGAGGGACAGAAAGCGTACAGACACCCTCCACCATCCGAGACGGCCTTAATTCCTGAGTCAGCTTACAAGCCGAAGGACGATAGAAAGGCCAAAACAAAAATCGCCGCGGTGCAACGAATAGCACCAAACGAGGAAAGAAAGAAGGATCCACCAGAGGACTGGGCCAAGACGCTGGCCAAAGTCCTAGAGGAGAAAATGAAGGAGTTCGTCACTTCGGTTACCTCATCCCGAGGCGATATTGGCAGACCGAAACAGCCAAATCGCACGAGAAATACAAAGGCGGTCACTGAAAGGACGTCGGGCGGATCCAACGAGAATAGAAGCCATCCAAACGAGGGCGCGAGACCACGGGTCACGCAACCCCTGAAATGCTTTGGTTGCGGATGGTTAGGTTACAAGCAAGCGGATTGTCCTGACTGTTCGGGAAACGCGAACAGGAGCGGCTAAAAAGGGTCGTCCCCGTTCCTGCACCGCGTAAGACCCAAACAATAACTGTAATTTCGGCGGAGCGCTGTAAGGAGCGCTCGCCGATAGAGCGTCGCCGGACGCGCCAACGACGTCCACCAAGATCGAAAAATCTAGCGGTTGCCTCAGCCCGAATTTGGTAGACCGACGGATGGCAAGTCGGACCAACACCAAATAGCAGCCGCTACTAAAGAGTTAGACGTGAGGGCTGGATGCGAAGACCCTCCGAGTGAAAAAGAAACTCGCTGGTGGGTCCAAGTGGGTATTGCCGGCTACCGGATACGCGCATTGTTCGATACCGGGGCCGGAGGCCCTCGCCATCGACGCAATATCTTGGGTAGGGGAGTCCCAAGACGAGTGGTTTCAGAATTGGCTGAAACAAGTAAAATCTAGTCCAAGGGATTTTCCTCGTTGGAAGTGTGTCGGAGGACGACTATACTTTCACAAGCCAAACGAGTTAATCGACGAAACACTCGGAGACGAGGACGCGTGGAAGTTAGTGATTCCAAAGGAACACCGAAAAGCGGTCCTCGAAGAAAGCCACGACTCTCCTACGTCTGGCCATGCTGGACGTGAGAAGACGTTTGCCAGTTTGGCTAAGTATTACTACTGGCCAGGTTATTACGCCGACGTGAAGGACTACGTGCGCCATTGTCTCGTCTGTCAACAATGCAAGGTGGATCAGCGACCGCCGGCAGGTCTGATGGGGAAAAGCACGGTCGAACGTCCCTGGCAAGTCGTGGCAGGGGATATCACCGGACCCTTTGTACGGAGCAAGGGCGGATACGAATACATCCTCGTATTCTTGGATTTATTCACCCGGTGGGCGGAGTGTATACCAATTCGCAAAGCCAACGCGAAAACCATTCTCAAGGAGTTTAAAGAGAGGATAGTTTTGCGATATGGTACTCCCGAGGTATTCCTTTCGGATAACGGTACTGAATTTAAAAATAAGGCCGTCGACGAATAACTACAAGAGGTGGGGATACATCATATCACCACTCCGCCATATTTCCCCCAAGCGAATCCGGTTGAACGCGTCAACCGAACGCTGAAAACCAGGACTGTGGCTTTCATCGAAGAAAACCACAATACCTGGGACGAGAAATTGCCGGAGCTTGTATTCTCGCTGAACAAACCGTCCACGAGTCGACGGGTACAACTCCGGCAATGCTGAACTACGGACGAGAGCCTATGCCTCCTGGCACCATCAAGAGGAACCAAGAACAGGCTGGCATAGAAATGGAGCAGCACCATAAGATAGAATTGTGGCAAGAGCGACTTCGAAAGGTCAGGGAAGTACATGAGTCTGCAGCAGCACGCTCAGATCAACAGCATGAGCGGCAAGCGAGCTATTATAACGCTAAAAGGAGGGACACACCTTTCACCGTAGGAGATCTGGTGTAGAAAAAGAACAGAGTCCTGTCCTCAGCAGCTCTGGGTATTTCGGCTAAGCTGGCTCCAAAGGCGACAGGTCCGTATATCATAATAGGCCAACCAGGATCCAATACTTACACATTGTTGGATAAAGAAGGCAAAGTAACCGACCTGGCACACACCGAACACCTCAAACACTGCATTTCACCAAACCTCGACGTAGATGAAGAGGAACATCCGCCGAGGGACATCGTGGGAGAAGGGGCGACGCGCGACCCGCCCCAAGCGAGCGTACAGTCACCAAATTGCGTGCGGACTCCTGCGCGAGTCATAGCGGGTGACACCAGCGTGCGAGAACAGACTCCTGCGAGAGTCAAAACGCCGGATGTACGAAAACGCGGCCGTCCGAGAAAATCCGCGAAAGCCGTCGCGAGGCCCCACGGTAATAAGATAGCGTATCGCAGTGTAGAAACGAACGGACCATCGGTAATCGCTAGGAAAACGCGCGCGCAATCAAAGCGAAAAAAGGATAGCGATAATTAAACTGCTTTTTCCTCTGATTAATAGATGGAAACCAAACCTGAGCCCGACTCGACGAATTCTCCGTCGACGTCCGGAAGACCTCCCCGTGCCATCAACGGCACGACGGTGGGGATGGAGGAGTATTTCGCCGCGTGGCTCTCGCCTCCAATACCCCCACCAGGACCACCGTCGGAGGACGTCTCCACCGACTCCGAAGAAGAGGAGGAGGGAGAAGAACCCCAGGTGCCCACCAGGGAGCTGGCCGTCGCTGACTCCCTGGCACCGCGCCAAGACAGAGGGGGGATTAAGGCCATCTTAGGGAGGGATCCCCGGGAGGTGTGGAAATTTTTGGAGGACCAACTCGACTACGCGTCCCGCATTTCCAACGGGTCGGACGCAGTAGAGAGGAAGGTCTTCCAAAATTGGAAGGAAGCCCACGACACCCTCCCGGGATTCCATGCCTTCTCCCAAGGATGGAATCAGGGAGTAGGCGACCGCCTGGAGAAGTTGGCGCTCCTCGGCGGGCGCACACACACGCGTATTTGTTATCAATCTAATAGTTGTTTATTTTCGGGCCAAGGAATAGCATTGCCTTGGTCTGACCTTGTATTTATCATAGGTGGTTATTACACCGTTCATCTCATTTAATTATAATAAACTCGTTTTGTAATCGTATACATTTTATTAGTTTCCCGACAGACCCTATCCCGAAGGCGAATACCGCCATGCCCCGCGGGTGTCGTGCATTGCACTTCGCACGACACATAGTTGAGTAGCCGAGCACGGGTATCGGCGAAAGATAACACTCGTTATCGAGGAAAAGCGTGTACTAGGTAAGTACACACGCTGTACACAGGGAAGACGTCGTCGTGCGGAGCTTGAGGCTAGCTCGCACCACCTCAAAGGACGGTTCTGCCTATCGGTTAGCTGTCTGGTAAAACAGCTGATCGTTACTCCGAGAGTATTTCCTGTGCATTGAGGATATGCACAGGACAATCAAAAACCTCCCGACGAGTAGGAATTGACCCTGTTACAATATATATATTGTGGCATTCGCGAACCCGGTACACTTAATTATTTTTAATAATTAAAATTAACCGTTGGGCCGCGTTACCCAATACCGCGCACACAATTAATTTATTTGTTTATACGAACTGCGGGCTGTCGCCAGAAACGCGAGTTCGCTGGCACGTACAGTATGGAGGATTCGGGCGATCCTCCTTGCCTCGAAACGATTTATAAAAATTAAATGAACGTGAGAATAATAAATAAACTCACAATTAAAATAAAATAATATAAATATGTATTTTATTTAAATAATTAAAAAAATGGCCACTCAGGCCGCATGCCGCGACAAATGTTGCTTCGCGCGGGCGGAAGTCCCGGGAAACCTGTCGGATCGAGATCCTCGTCTGCGACAGGTTTCACTCCCAGGAACCGCTGTTTGAGTACCGTTGTACTCGAACACACTTCCGATGTACACACACACACAAGGGCGGGGGTGGGTCTCGATAGTAAATTGAAACACTTACCGGTGACGGTCCTCGTGGATGGCCCAGCCGATCCTCGGCGACTGGTCGACCTTCTTGACAAGGGGACGACCGGTGGTTGAGGTGGTGAAGGCGGCCCTTGCCCCGGCGACTGAGTCGCGATCCGCGGTATCACACGCGCACGATCCCGTCCTTGACACACACACACACACACAAAACTACACGGGACACACGTGTTTATCCACCCGGGTCTCCGCACTTAGCTCTGCTTCGGAACAACCGTTCACAGAGCCTACTACAGAGATGGGTAGAATACACTCTAGGCACTCACGAGCAGTACAGAACGAATATACAATATAATAATCCATTCCGATCGACGGATCATTATACACTGATTAGTCGATCGCCTAATTTCTCGAAAAAGGGATGGGAGTGGGGAAACTCACATACTCTTTCGCGCTCCCATCCCTACGTATAGTCGCGCGCGTAATTGTACACTCGTAGAAAAGTGAACAAGTGTCGTCGGTTGGCCTTGACATACGAAAGGCTCCGACGTCTTACAATTCGCGAATTTACATACTCTATTCGTCGTGAATAGATTGTGTGACGATTTCCGTCACAATATATATATACATATAATTTCCATTTTTAAAGACTAAGTACAAATTGTAATGCATTTTAATATTTTTATAAAAAATTAATGATTTTGATGTTAGATACTACGTCTACTACCCAATATTTATTTACCCTTACTAAACGAGCGAGAAATCACTCTTTTTCGAGTGATTAAATCATTCTAAAAGGGTGATATATCACTCTATTATAGGATCGTTTAATGACTCTTTAGCCTGAATGAAGTTTTCGCTCTTCCTTAAAATGAAAAATCACTCGTAGTCGACAGGCTCTGTTTTTTCTGGATATATCGAGTGAATTCTCACTCTATGCGAGTGAAAATTCACTGGAAGAGATTTAGAGAGTTTATAATGTACACTCAAAATGTGAAGAAAAGCGAAGAGCATAGTTGCACTTTAAACCAGTAATTTTTTAGTGAAAAAAATTTTTTATCTGCCGTATATTCTGCAAGTAACGCCTGAAATATACGAAAATTTACAATTTGTTCTTTTTTTTATACATATACGATGGTCATATAGATCCCGCCATGTATAAACCACATATGGTAAGACATTTATGTTTATCAAAAAAACTATAATATATAAGTTATTTTGATGATTCAAGGTTACTTATTCGATAAATTAACAATATTTTTATATATATTACATAAATATTCCGCGCGCGCACACACCCACACACACACACATATATACATAGACATATATAGATAAACACATATATATATATATATATATATGGGTGGTTCTATGTGACATCGAAGATGAAAAAAATAAATATTGCTATAACTGTGCGAATGAGTTAAAGAGGTATACAGTAGTTCCCCTGAATTTTTTCAGATTTTTTTGGTGCCATTATTTTAAGTTATAGAGAGACAAAGTTGACATTTTAGCACTGTTCTGCATTATATGCCCATTTTCATGAATTTGTAGCTACCAGGGGATGCATTTTTCATGAATACAAAAATATGACTATTTTTGTAAAATTTTCTGAACTTTTCATTAAAAATACTTTTAAAGACATAAATGTATGCTGTCACACTCTTGTAAGCTGTTTAAACCTTAAATAGTCAAAATCAGCAATTCTGCTCCGGACTCTGGAAACCTAATACTATCTGAAAGATGTCTTTGTATAATCAGAAACTGCCTATAAATTTCCAGAGTGGGTCTAAATCATGAAGATCACTTATTGTCAAAATATCTGGGCAAAGTGCCCGAAATATTAATAGAAATGTATATTTGTTGCCTTATAACGATGAATCTATTAGCATCATCATTGCAAAAAAATTATGCACTTACCTTGGAGTGGTAGAAAAGTATCTCCACTTGTTTCAGTATCTATCTAATCTTCTGTAAAATGCCAAAAATACAAATAAATATTATTATACAATTATAAAAAATTAGTTTTTAAACATTTATAATACGTGATTTTTAGTTTTACAACCCTTACAAGAATTATAATACTAAACTTAAGGATTACTATAAATATATTAACATTATTATTACAACAACTAAACTCACATATTTAATGCAAATATATATAAACAAATCAGATCTGAGATTATAATGAGTAATATGATTATGTGACAGTGACAAGTTTGTGAAATTCAAACAATGTTGATATTTTATAGTAATCCTTCAGATTAGTATATAATTCTTATAGTGTTTATAAAATTAAAAATCCAATACTGAAATGTTTAAAAATCAATTTTTTATAATTGTATAACAATATTTGTATTTTTAGCAGCTTACAGGAGATTATATTGATACATGGAAAAAGTGAAGATGCTCTTTTACCACTTCAAGGTTACCGCGTCAAATTTTTTGCAATGATCATGCTAACAGATTCATAAGGCAACAAATATACATTTCTATTTATATATTGGGCACTTTTCCTACATATTTAGAACAAAAGTGGTGTTAATGGTTTAGACCCACTCTGGACATCTATAGGCAGTTTCTGACTATAAAAAGACATCTTTTAGACAGTATTTGGTTTTCAGAATCCGGAGCAAAATTCTGCTTTTCACTATTTAAGGTTTAAATGGCTTACAAGAGTGTAACAGCATACATTTATGAATTTTTTTTTTTTGAAATGCACCAAATTTTAGGTACACATTGCAAATGTTTTTCAGAATACAGAAAAAAATTTTTAAGTACTGGTGTTTATTAGCTCAAAAGTTATTCTAACCTCAAAAAGTGAATTTTTCCAAGATTTTTACAATACCAGCTCGGTTCACCTCTATTTAACTCAAAATCTATCATCTTTTACTATATAACATAATATGTAACATTTGTTGCTAATTATGTCTAGAATTTATTCTTCTGGGTTAGAATTTCTAATCTCAAGGTCATTGTTACATACACTACATGTCAATATTCAACTTAAAAAATGTGCAAGTGCATCACAACTGATTTTTTTATCCAAAAGTACCTTTCAAATGGTTTGTAGCATTTTTATGGCCTTCAATTCTGTAAAAAGTTATGATAATTTAAAGAAAGACAAAAAATTCACATAAATTAATATGGTGATTCCTATTTAAATTAAAAAAAAATTCGTGTCTTTTAAATTATCATAACTTTTTACAGAATTGAAGGCCATAAAAATGCTACAGACTATATAAAAGGTATTGCTCCAAGCTTTCTTTTAGACTTTTGGATAAAAAAATCAGTTGTGGCGCACTTGCACATTTTTCAAGTTGAATAATGACATGTAGTCTATGAAACATTGACCTTGAGATTAGAAATTCTAACCCAGACGAATAAATTCTAGACATAATTAGCAACGAACGTTACATATAATGTTGTATAGTAAAAGTTGATAGATTTTGATTTAAATAGCGATGAACCCAGCTGGTGTTGAAAAAAACTGGAAAAAGTTCACTTTTTGAGGTTAGAATGACTTTTGAGCTAATAAATTCCAGTACCTAAAAATTTTTTTCTGTATTGTGAAAAACATTTGCAATGTGTGCTCAAAATTTGGTGCATTTTAAAATTTTGATCGGACCACTTCACGTGGAATACCCCATATGTATCTATGCATGTTCTGTGGTCTCTGGAACCATATATATATTGCAATGCTACTTTTCGTCGGAGAAAATATAATTAAATTAAATTATAAACCGACGGAGGTTCCGTCGAAGCGACGTTCAAAATAGCTGAAGTATCGCCGTTTTGTAGTTATATGGGCGCCTGGCGATATTTAAAATAAAAGAATAATTACTTTAACAAACTACTCTGCAAACCGGCAAATCCTCACCTCGAATCCTCGTCACAGAGGGAATCCTGACGGCTGGCCACCTCGGAACCGGCGGCTTTTAGAGTAAAGGAAAATCATGAAATAACACACTCACGATTCAATAATCAACCTCAACTTAATTTATTAAAAATTTAAATAAAACAGATATTACAAATTCTGGCACCGACACAATAGTGAACGCGATTCGCGACCGACTCACACACGTGCACACGCTCAATCAATTTATTCCGTCCGGCGGTATAAATCAAGATATAAATATTAATAATTCGGCCGCCCGTCGGGCTAACCGTAATTTTACTCGCCTCATTAAACTCCTCTCAGCTCCAACCCAACTAAACTCGCACCTCAGCTACAAACTCCTGCTACTCTACTCTGCTAAGAAAAATGGCTACTCCGCCTCAAAAATACTACTACTTAAGAAAACACGACTATCTTGTCGGAAGATCAGGTAGCGAATCATCGAGACCGGCTTCTTCATCCGGCTCGCGGCGTGGCTTGATCCTCCCAAATTAAGGATTTTCCTCCCCACCCTATCGCTATCCTTCTCTATCTTATTCTACCCCTTATCTATCGGCGTTGATTAGGGTGGTTGATTGCGTGATCGATACGTGTAGTCAGCCTTGATCTTATTTCCGTCAAGGCCGATTATCCAATAATAGTGGTTTACGTCACCAATAACCTGTTAATTATTGGGTCGATCACGCAACCAATCATTACCGATACTCGGAAGGCGCGCAATACAAATAAGTAATTACCATATCGGTAACTCAGTCGGTGCTGCCGCCACGTGTCTACCGGCTATATAATTAATGCTAACTATCCCGACACACTCATACAACAATTAAAATATAATATCAGCAACTATTTACATTTATATACATTTTCCAAACTATTACAAATCGCCTCAAACTCTACCGACGGATCTACATATTTTTATTTAATTAATTAACGACGAGATCTAGCTAATGTAATTAATCTAATATAATATACGTGCGCGCGCTATATACAATAGTATATACGCATACATAGGTGTGCGCGCATCGCCTAAATCTTTATATATATTCTATTATGCAGCGGTATACCTTCGCACGCATACATTAAGTATACTGCGACTCCTACTTTACTAGCGCGCTCTCTCTCATAATCCCACTACGGTCGCTCACTCGAGCTTTTCGCGCACGCAACACTCTCGCTGCTCAAGTGATCCCGCGCACCTCGCCTAGTGCCGCACGATCGTCGCCGTCGGTGCCGCGTTCTCCGGTATACGGGTGTAAGGTGGGGGAGCACCCTGGCTCTCCCGACTAGTTGTACGTAGTTCGGGCGTGCGCGCACCAATGCGCCATCTCAACCGTCGTTGTCTACTGAGCACGTGTGACGGTTGAGGTTAGAACGCCGCCTAACCTACCATCTTGTTGACATCAGTAGATCAGCTCCGTCGCTAGAACATACCCATACCGTGGGTGTCAATATTTGCTTAAAGTGCATCGGTGCACTTCGGTCCGCCAGTGAGGGATTCGCTACCTGCGATGCGATCGCGAGCTAACGTAAAGTGAATTTATGCATGCACATGACTTGTAAATATAGGCCATGTGCATGTATATGTGCGTTGTGCGTTTTACAACGCAACAATATATATATGGCCATATATGGGGAATGAAAAATTTGTATACAAATCGGCATATATAGATTAGAACTCTGAAATCTTAGATAGGACGGTGGCGAACTATTTATATATAATATATATATGGGGTATTCCACGTGAAGTGGTCCGATCAAAATTTTAAAATGCACCAAACTTTGAGTACACATTGCAAATGTTTTTCAGAATGCAGAAAAAAAATTTTAGGTACTGGAATTTATTAGCTCAAAAGTTATTGTAACCTCAAAAAGTGAACTTTTTCCAGTTTTTTTTTAACACCAGCTGGGTTCATCGCTATTTAACTCAAAATCTATCAACTTTTACGATACAACATTATATGTAACATTCGTTGCTAATTATGTGTAGAATTTATCCTTCTGGGTTAGAATTTCTAATCTCAAGGTCAATGTTACATAAACTACATGTCAATATTCAACTTCCTTACATACCTTTCAAATGGTCTGTAGCATTTTTATGGCCTTCAATTCTGTAAAAAGTTATGATAATTTAAAGAAACACCAAATTTTTTTCAAAATATAAATGGGAAATACCATGTTAATTTTTGTGAATTTTTTGTCTTTCTTTAAATTAACATAACTTTTTACAGAATTGAAGGCCATAAAAATGCTACAGACCATTTGAAAGGTATTGCTCCAAGCTTTCTTTTAGAGTGTTGGTTAAAAAAATCAATTGTGGCGAACTTACACTTTTTTTTAAGATGAAAATTGACATGTAGTTTATGTAACATTGACCTTGAGATTAGAAATTCTGACCCAGAAGGATAAATTCTACACATAATTAGTAACGAATGTTGCATATAATGTTGTATAGTGAAAAAAACTGAAAAATATCACTATTTAAGGTTAGAATAACTTTTGAGCTAAAAATACCAGTACCTAAAAATTTTTTTCTGTATTCTGAAAAACATTTGCAATGTGTCCTCAGAATTTGGTGCATTTTAAAATTTTGATTGGACCACTTCACGTGGAGTACCGCATATATATATATATATATATATATATATATATATATATGTATATATATATATATATAATATAAATATTTCGCCACCGCCGCCGTGTCTATTAATTCAGAATTCAACATATATATATAAACACCAGTATCGGTACTTATGGTGACACTATGTGTTATCTTGGTGATTTGAGGTTATAAAACATATGTAACGACTCAGATATAAGGGGGAGAATATTAATTGATAGAATAATGCATAAAAAACCAATAACCCAAATACCTAAATACCCCTCACGGGTAAAAAAGCACACTTTGACCTTATAATATTAATGAAGGATTGAAGCTATAACGTCTTTCGAGGTGCCGGAGGCCGGAGGCTCACAAAGATAATTTTCCGATTTTTTGTCTGTCGACATAAGTACGGATACATGGTTGAATTTTCGGTGGAATTATGCTGACGTCGGCATAATTACCCCAAAGTAAGCACAATTCTCATTTCCCGTAATAATTTGTCGGCATAAGTACCGATTGATCAATTTACACATATATACGGGCTATTTCGCGTCACGTGGTACGATGAAAATTTTAAATCGCTCCAAAATTTGAGAACAGGCTGGAAACATCTTCCAGAAGATAGAAAAAAAATTTTAAGTGTTAAAAATAATTTACCTAAAAGTTATTCCACCCTGTTAAATGGAAATTTTTCAATTTTTTAGAAAAATTACTATATTTAAAGCCATTTATCTCAAAATCTATTGATTTTTTTGAAAAAACATAATAAACAACTTTTGTTCAAAATAATCTTTAGAACTTATCTACCTGAGTTACAATTCTTAATTTTAAAATCTCGAAGAGATAGAACGCCCGGAAATATTGAATATCAAAAAGACGACCACGCCACAATCGATTTTGATCTAACACCGCTTAAAAGATCACATTTTTCGGGAGCTTACGAATGGCGGTGGTTAGCTTATTGGCCAAGACCGCTGTTGTAAGTTATGCCTCATAAAAATCATAGAATCACTCATTTTCATGTATTTTTAGGGCATAACACACACACACACACTCACACACGCACACACACACGCGCACACACACACACGCACATACATACACAAGCACACACACACCCACACACACACACACACACACACACACACACACACACACACACACCTACAAACACACGCTTATATATGACGTATATATATAACATATATATGAAATATATATATAAAACATATATATGGGGTATTCCACGTGAAGTGGTCCGATCAAAATTTTAAAATGCCCCAAATTTTGGGTACACATTGCAAATGTTTTTCAGAATACAGAAAAAAATTTTTAGGTACTGGAATTTATTAGTTCAAAAGTTATTCTAACCTCAAAAAGTGAACTTTTTCCAGTTTTTTTCAACACCAGCTGGGTTCATCGCTATTTAACTCAAAATCTATCAACTTTTACTATAGAACATTATATGTAACATTCGTTGCTAATTATGTCTAGAATTTATCCTTCTGGGTTAGAATTTCCAATCTCAAGGTTAATGACAAATAAACTACATGTCAACATTCAACTTAAAAAAAAACTAACTTTGCCACAATTGATTTTTTTATCCAAAAGTCCAAAAGAAAGCTTGGAGCAATACCTTTCAAATGATCTGTAGCATTTTTATGGCCTTCAATTCTGTAAAAAGTTATGATAATTTAAAGAAAGACAAAAAATTCACAAAAATTAACATGGTATTTCTCATTTAAATTTTTAAAAAAATTTCGTCTTTCTTTAAATTATCATAACTTTTTACAGAATTGAAGGCCATAAAAATGCTACAGATCATTTGAAAGGTATTGCTCCAAGCTTTCTTTTGGACTTTTGGATAAAAGAATCAATTGTGGCGAAGTTAGTTTTTTTTTAAGTTGAATGTTGACATGTAGTTTATTTGTCATTAACCTTGAGATTGGAAATTCTAACCCAGAAGGATAAATTCTAGACATAATTAGCAACGAATGTTACATATAATGTTCTATAGTAAAAGTTGACAGATTTTGAGTTAAATAGCGATGAACCCAGCTGGTGTTGAAAAAAACTGGAAAAAGTTCACTTTTTGAGGTTAGAATAACTTTTGAACTAATAAATTCCAGTACCTAAAAATTTTTTTCTGTATTCTGAAAAACATTTGCAATGTGTACCCAAAATTTGGGGCATTTTAAAATTTTGATCGGATCACTTCACGTGGAATACCCCTACTACTTGAATAGAGTGTAGCTAAATTTTTAGACCTGAATTTCAATTAGTACCAGAGCTGTAGCCAATCAAAAAATCGAATTTTTTGAAAAAAATGACTTTATGGCCATTTTTATCACTTAATAACTCAAAATCTAACAATTTTTTCTTATATACATTAAATTTAAAAAAGTTTATAAATTTCAAGAAGAATCTGTTGAAATATTTCAATTACATTAATTTAACACATTGAATATAGTTATAATTAATAAAAACCTTTATCGTAAAAAAAAGGGTTGTACGATCAAAAATATTTTATCCATCCAAGAATCTAATTCATCGATGATTAATTACCTTCAAAATGATGCAAAGTTTGAGTGCGGCAGAGCATTTCAGACAAAGTTATGGTGATTTTAGGCAAATTTCTTAAAAAAAAGAGAGCGAATGCATTTTATGAAAAAAACAGAGTAACCGTATACTTGCATTCAAACAACATGGCACTAATATTCTTCAATAATACTAAAATATACTATTTAATGTTAGTTACTGATACTTTTCAATCTCTAAGCTGCTTACAAACACAAAGCAGTAGGTGTAAGCAGTTATACCTGTTATATAATTGAATAAATACCTGAAACTTATTAAAATTCCAATAAATCCAATTACATAACAGGTATAACTGCTTACACCTACTGCTTTGTGTTTGTAAGCAGCTTAGAGATTGAAAAGTATCAGTAGCTAACATTAAATAGTATATTTTAGTATTATTGAAGAATATTAGTACCATGTTGTTTGAATGCAAGTATACGGTTACTCTGTTTTTTTCATAAAATGCATTCGCTCTCTTTTTTTAAGAAATTTGCCTAAAATCACCATAACTTTGTCTGAAATGCTCTGCCGCACTCAAACTTTGCATCATTTTGAAGGTAATTAATCATCGATGAATTAGATTCTTGGATGCATAAAATAGTTTTGATCGTACAACCCTTTTTTTTACTATAAAGGTTTTTATTAATTATAACAATATTCAATGTGTTAAACTAATGTAAATGACATATTTCAACAGATTCTTCTTGAAATTTATAAACTTTATCAAATTTAATGTATATAAGAAAAAATTGTTAGATTTTGAGTTATTAAGTGATAAAAATGGCCATAAAGTCATTTTTTTCAAAAAATTCGATTTTTTGATTGGCTACAGCTCTGGTACTAATTGAAATTTAGGTCTAAAAATTTAGCTACACTCTATTTGAGTAGTTTTTTACTGATTCCATACATTAAAACAAAATTCTATTTTTTAAATGGATCACTTTACATGGAATCTCCCATATATATATATATCTGTGTGTGTGTGTGAGTGTATGTGTGCGTGCGTGCGTGCGTGTGTGTGTGCGGCGGAATATTTATATAATATATATATATATTTTAAAATTGTTTTTACAAGAATACATAATATATGTATTTTTTCCGTGCAAAAAAACAAAAAGTTGTGAACATAACTTGAAAGAATGTGTATTAGTTTACTCATTCTTGATAAACTCATAAAATTTTTAAATGTATACTCAATAATAATAACGGACCTAAAATTTAATGTAATGCTTTAAATAAAGATACATAATTTTTCGAAGATAAAATAAATATTAATCTTAATCAAGTATAACATACACTTTTCCAAATATACATATGTGATATATATAATGGGTTAAAAATTAAATACGTCAATTATTGCATTGAGTATGTGTGTGTGTTTTTTTTTCTTTTTTTTTGTGATGAGGCGGTAAAAATGCTCTTTACGCACGGAGTGTGGGACTCGGTCAGTGTGACCCATACCCACTAAAAAGCCACCCTGCCTTTGATCTTGGCAGGGCTCCTCCTCTCGACTGATGTTTCCTCCCTCGGAAACCGCCGTGAGGCATTACGCCCCTTGTACGCTCTTCTTCTTTTCTGATATATTTCAGCCACCCTATAATGGATGCTGCAAAGGTCACTATGGTATCCCAACCTTCTTGCGAACCAAGAAGGAACATCCCGATACCCTCTGGTGTCAAAGGCCCTTTCCAAAAGGTTTGAAAGTTACCGCTTTCTTCCGCAAATCGAGGACCCCAGGACAAGACGTGCTTCAGGTCTTCGTCGAGACTAGGTCAGGTCGGGCATTCCGCACCCCCGTATATACGGATGCGGTGCAGGTAACTGCGAAGGCACCCATGTCCGGCAAGCATCTGGGTCAGGTGGAAGGTGACGAATCCGTGTTTCCTACTCGTCCATTTGGCGACATCTGGGATGACGCGGTGGGTCCAGCAACCTTCGATTGCCGAATCCCATCTCTGCTGCTACAGTTCGATTGTCCTGTGTGACCACCGACTGCTACTACCACGTGCTGCTTCGCTGCTGTTTTCTAAGGTACGCCGACCTTTCCTGTACGTATCAGCCCTCTCTATCGCCAAAAGATTGATGGGAGAAATTCCCGCAATCATCGAGAGGGCTAAATCTGACACGGTTCTATAAGCATGAGCCACCCTTAGTGCGGCTATTCTGCTGACTCGCCGACAGGATGCACCGTAGCCTAGGTTACTTCTTAAGGCATCCGCCCAAATCGGGGCTCCATATAAAATTACCGATCTTACCACAGAGGAATATTTCTCGGTCGAAGGTAGGCGGTACCCAACTTTTGTATTGGAAGCTTTTGTTCGGACCTGCAAGGAATCCCAGATATCCGTTGATGTAGTATATTCGCATACCCGCCCCCTCCATCCAGGTAAAATTGGGGAGGAGAGCGGCCATTTTTCCGGATACATGCATGTTTCCACATACCCAGATGGCCACTCTGCCAGTGGCATCACTCAGCCATTTCGATTGAATGAGATCCCTGTACTCCTCGCTGACGATAACAATGTCAGATTGCTCTTCTCTGACCAACTGTGGCAGCAGATCCTGGGCCACAGCACAGTGGCTTAGGTTGATTTGTAGCACCCTAACCATTTCTGTCAGGTGCTTCAACCCTAGGCGCGGCTATGTTCTTATCCGCCGCGTAGTCTACTGCTTTACGGAGCTCTTGGCCGCAGCGGAAATACTGCGATGATCTGTCGACTGCGCTTTTGCAAACCTTTGCGAAGTGACCGTCCTCGTGGCATTGGTAACAACGCGAGATCGGCTCGCGGAGCCGAACTCTGCAGTTGACCTAGCGTATTCGAAGCTTCCCATTAGCAGCTTTTTTGCTGCTGATGCGGGAAGAAGGACACTGGTCATTTGAGTGCCTCATATGATCTTCTAAGCTTTGTATTCCCAGAAGGTACCATATTTAGACGGATCCCCGCAGAGATTGCCTCTGCCACTTCCTCCGCCGTCGTGGCCTCGTCCATGTCCTTTATAGTGATGGACTCTTTGTATGTCAGCATCTGGACCTCTGCTAACTCATGTAATGTGGACGAGACCGCTGCCTCGAGATCTAGAGTACCTACACCAGGTCTTCCAAGCTCAATGAGCAGATTTTCTCCTCTAGTACGCCGGACACGGGAGACTCTTTCTCCCAGTGGCTTGAGGTTTGGCGCGGCCCGTATTTGCCGAAGAATGTCGGCATAGACTCGCCCTCCTCACACTTTAATCTTAATGGCGTCGGGACGAGCTGGTTTCACGAACGCTTAAGGTTTTTTGGACACCTTAGGCGGTCCTCCGACATCCTTGGCTTGTTTCAGCTGTGTATTCTGCTGAGGCTCTTTCTTTTTGCCCTTGCGTACTACAGTAACACAGTCAGGGACCTTTGACTGGTTTCCACCGGTCTTAGGAACGGAGGACGAAGCATCTGCTGGCCTCTAAGCATAACTGGTTTAATTTCGGGGTGCCTTCCCCTATCTGGTTATGGTTCGCCCCGAATATTTGATTTTTTCGATACCATCCATATTTGGAAAGCATTCCCCTATCTCACCACCTGGGGAGGCGCCACGATGCGGGACCAGTAAACCCGGCACGGGTGTGTGTGTGTAATAATACGTGACAACTGTGTTGAAAAAGAGTAGCAGCAGCTCCCTCTCAAGGAATTTTTCGGAGTCTGACTGGAGGTTTTTACCTCTGTTCGCACTCTCTCACGGGCTGGAAAGAAATTAGACATATATATATGAGGAAAGACAAAAAAAGGGAAGAGGGAAAAAATTTCATAAAGGAAATCAGCAAGCAATTTCTTTGTCGTGATTGTTCTTCAATATGCGTCAATGAATTTACATAGAATTGGATGTAAAGTGAAGACAAATAAATAGAGAATACGAGGTTTGACCGATTACATATTCAATATAATGTAATAGTAAAAAAAAATGACATCAAAAATCTGAGGGGTTAAATTAGCTGTCTATAATAGCTCTTCCGTTATACATGCGTCAGGCGCTATCGCACCTTTTGATTTTTTTGTAATATTCCAAATGATTATTTCTGTTTCATATTGTAGCAATATTTCATGAAATATTGCATACAATATTTGTGGAATATTACACGAAATATTACATGAAATATTTCAGTAATATTGTTGTAATATGTTGTGAAATATTCCACTTTTTATTAGTGGAAGTATTACACCAAATATTTCATCAATATTTAAAAAATATTACTATGAATTATTTCAGAAGAATATGTTGTAATATTTTTGATATATTTTCTAAACATTTCCGCAATATTTTTTTGTAATATTACATGATGTGTGGGATGCTAATATTAATTTTTTTTATTATTTTAACGTCGCTCTTTTTAAGCTTCCAAACCGGTGCTAATCAACGACGGAGGTCATACGATGTCTTTGTGAAAAAATCACTCGTTAAAAATACATTCCCCAGTGTTGTATCAATCGGCCGGCGCCGGGAATCGAACCTGGGACCTCCAGATTACGAGCCCGACGCCCTACCGACCGAGCCATCGCAAACCTTAATATGTTATTTTACAATAAAATATTGGAGTATTTAAAGTTAAATCGGAAATATCGGGATTAGCAGTTGACTTACCAACATATGTAACATATATATGTATATTAACAGAATTTCAGTTTGATTTGATATTGTTTTTTTTCAGAATGAATATTTCGAGTCTTTCAAACAAGCAAAAAGACGTGATGACGATATTGCAATTGTTAATTTTGCATTGAACATATTCTTCAAACCTACTACAAATATTGTTGAGAAAGTCTTAATCGTTTTTGGAGGAATGGCACCGACAACAATTTTGTCAACCAAGACTTGTAGTGAAATGATTGGAAAGTAAGATTTAGTGTAAATTATTTAATCGTATAATATAATATTATAGACAATAGAAGAATTTACATTACAGCTATGATTTTTGTCACGACAGTAAAATTTCGTATGACATTTAGAAGCATTGCGGTAAACGAACTGTAGTTCAGGTGGAAATATGTGATCCGTGCAACAAATACCTAAACATTCAACGATATTTACTTTTTATACCATCCATTACAGATGTACTTGAGTTTTAGAAATCAATGAAGGGAATAATTTACCATGGCGATAATGTTCCTAATTAATTAAATATATATAGGTTATTACAATGTAATTATTGTTATCAGACAAAATTTTTAATTAATAATGATGGTTAAAAACAGAACCGCACTTGAAATTTAAAACGATGATTGTAAAAAATGAATTCTTGAAATTTGGAAGCGTAAATAAGGTGCATAAATATAATTTACTAAGGTTGTAAGTACTTGAATCATATCAAAGAATTAAATCCTTAATTATCACTAATCAATTTAGATTTTTTAATTTAGTTTATTGCGAATCTAAATTTTCCTTGATTTTATGATTTTCTACCGAGCGGAATCATAAACTTATATGATTTGAGAACTTCCTGTTACATTAAGCCATAAGTTCAAATGATTTTTTAATTCTTGAATTCTACCACACACACATACACACACACACACACACACACACACATATTTACAAAGGTAATACGGATGCTCGCATACATGCTCGAGCAACAATATAAATAAACGGACATCGCGGCCTTGAGTTGATACAATTCAAAATATAAATAATAATATATACAATATTAAATTCTGTTTAATTTTAAAATATGAAGGTAATACTATATTTGACAAAAATTTATTAATATAAGGACCAATCTATGTCAAGTGGTCCGATAAAAATTTTAATAGCACCAAATATTAGGTTCCGACTGGAAATGTTTTTCAGAAAACAGAAAAGAATATTAAATTAAGTAAGAATGTTTATGCTAAACTAAAATCCATTTGTTCAAAAGTTATTTTAACCTCAAAACAATAAATTTTTAAAGTTTTTTCAACACCAGCTGTGTTTACCGCTATTTATCTCAAAATCTGTCAACTTTTACTATATAACATTACATATAACATTGGTGCTAATTGTCTCTGGAAATTATCCTTCTGTGTTAGTTTTTATAATCTCAAGGTCAATGTATCATATACTATATTTCAATATGGAACTTGAAGAAATTGTAACTTCGCCATAACTGATTTTTTTATCCAAATGTTGAAAAAAAGCTTAAAGCGATACATTTTAAACGGTTTGTAGCTTACTAATGAACTTTAAAAATCAGTAAAAAGTTACGGTAATTTAAAGAATAGCAACATTTTTCTAGAAATATAAATGAAAATAGCCGTGGTAATTATTAAAATATTTTGTGTTATTGCAAATAACCATAACTTTTTATAGTCTTGAATGTCACTAATAAGCTACAGACCGTTTAAAAAATATAGCATTTACGGGAAAATTTTTAATATCGTTTTTTGGTAAACAAATCAAGTAATGATCCTCATCAGGCTATACCTTTATAATGATGAGGATGGAGGACTTCCATCGGAACGTCGCCAATTAAATAATTACTAGCTTTGTTCACCAAAAATCGGTATTAAAAATTTTCGTTTGAATCAACTAAATTGATTATTGGTATAGCTTATAACTTTTTTTAAACTTTTGGATACAAAAATCAATTGTGGCGAAGTTACAATTTCTTCAAGTTCAATATTGACATTTAGTGTATAAGTCATTGACCTTGAGATTAGAAATTCTAACACACACACACACACACACACACACACACATATTTACGCCGACTACCTTACACTCGTTGTCGTCGCGAAAAGCGTCGAAGAGGTTAAATACCTCGGAGACGTCTCTATCGAGGTTGTAGCGGACTGGGTGAGCGGACAGGGATTAAGTCTGGTGGCGGAAAAAACAGAGGCGGTACTCATCTCCCGGAAAAAGAAGAGGACGTACGCCTCCTTCACCGTTGACAAAAAGCAAGTCCGATCGGTGGACTCCATCCGATACCTTGGGGTTGCGCTGGATGCACGACTATCGTTCAGAGAACACCTACTGAATGCAGGCTCGAAGGCAACAAGGGTGGCACATGCGCTTGCCTGCATCAAGCCCAATATTTGGGGGACCAAAGCAACCGCGAAGGTCCCTCCTCGCATCGGTGGTGAGCTCCGTAATTTTATACGGAGCTCCAATTTGGGCTGATGCATGGCTAAAGAATACGAGCTACGGGGCTCCCTGTCGGCGGGCCTGCAGGGTCACCGCGTTACGCGTGGCTCGAGCCTACCGCACCGTATTGGACATTGCCCTCTCGGTGGTCGCTGGATTACCCTCCACCGACTTTATAGCATCCAAGAGAGCTGAAATGTACCGTGGAGCAACGCATACGGAAAATGAAAACCTGAATTGGGGCCCCAAATGGACCGTCAACGGTGGGATTCAGCCAGCGAGGGTTGATGGACACATCGCGTCATCCCCAATATTGCCAGATGGTTGAGCAGGAAGCACGGCTTCGTCACATTTCATCTCACCCAGGTGCTCACTGGTCATGGATGCTTCCGCAGCTACCGGCGCCGCATTAAAGTGTACGGGAGCCCGGAGTGTCTAACATGCCCAGGAGTGGACGAAGACGTGGAACACGTTCTTTCTCACTACCCAAACTTCCTGGAAGAACGCCAAAAATTCCAGGAGTATTGGAATGGCCCTGTAACGTGGGACGTGCCTGCTCGTATCACAGAGTGGGTGGGATGCCGTGGTTACCCTCACCACTAACATCGTGGAGCAACTGAATCTTATCAGAAGAATGGAAGAGAGAAGAAGAAACGTTGGTAACAACAGCAGCCTGACGTAATATTGTGCGACGGCTTAGACAGAACTTGACTGCTACTCTCGAAGTAATGCCTTACGGCGGTTTCCGAGGGGGGAGGATCAGTCGAGAGGAGGAGCCCTGCCAAGACCAATGGCAGGGTGGTTTTTTAGTGGGTATGGGTCACGCTGACCGAGAAAAAATACACACACACATATATTATACATTAATGGAGTTTTAATAACTTTGAACTAAGATTGAAGGTCATAGCGAAGGTAAAAATAAAGGCCATCTTAAATTCCCCAAAGATATTTTAGCACTTTTTTGCATTATATGCGCATTATTATGAATTTATAGCTTCCAGCTGATGCATTTTTCTCTATAAACATAAATATGAGATTTTTGGAAAATTTTCTGAATTTGTGATTAAAAATACTTTTTAAATCATAAATGTACGCTGTCACACTCTTGTAAGCCATTTAAACCATAAATAGTGAAAAGCAGAATTTTGCTCCGCATTCTGAAAACCAAATACTGTCTAAAAGATGTCTTCTTAAAGTCAGAAACTGCCAATAGATGTCCAGAGTGGGTCTAAACCATTAATACCACTTTTGTTCAAAATATCTAGGAAACGTGCCCAACATATAAATAGAAATGTATATTTGTTGCCTTATGAATCTGTTAATACATATATAGTAATCCTTCAGATTATATATAATTCTTATAGTGGTTATAAAATTAAAAATCCATTTTTGAAATGTTTAAAAATCAATTTTTTATAATTGTATAATAATATTTGTATTTTTACCAGCTTACAGGGGATTAGATGGATACTGAAACAAGTGGAGATGCTCTTCTACCACTTCAAGGTAACTGCGTCAATTTTTTTGCAATGATCATGCTAACAGATTCATAAGACAACAAATATACATTTCTATTTATATATCGGGCACTTTTCCTAGATATTTTGAACAAAAGTGGTCTTAATGGTTGAGACCCACTCTGGACATCTATAGGCAGTTTCTGACTGTAAAAAGACATCTGTTAGACAGTATTAGGTTACCAGAGTCCGGAGCAGAATTGCTGATTTTCACTATTTAAGGTTTAAATGGCTTACAAGAGTGTGACAGCATACATTTATGTCTTTAAAAGTATTTTTAATGAAAAGTTCGGAAAATTTTACAAAAAAAGTCATACTTATGTTTTTAGTGAAAAATGCATCCCCTGGGAGCTAAAAATTCATGAAAATGGGCATATAATGCAAAAAAGTGCTAAAATGTCAACTTTGACTCTCTGTAACTTAAAATAATGGCCCAGAAAAAATCTGAAAAAATTCAGGAGAACTACTGGATACCTCTAAAACATATTCCCACAGTTATAGCAATATTTATTTTTTTCATCTTTGATTTCACAGAGAGTCACCCATATATTGTGACGCTGCACTGGGGATCAGGGTGCAGGTTAATGAGGGTCAGCAATTACTTATAAATAAAATAGATATTTATTACAAAGAAATATATAATAACTAAGGGTGGGCGCCAGCCGCGTTATTACGCGACAACTACCGATTACTCGCGGGTAATCGTAATAAAAAGAATGGGCAGTGCTCAATACAATCAATGGCCCGTTATGCGGAAGGAATACGGGTATGCCCGAGTACGCAGTAGGGGAGGAAGGGGAAGGACGGGAAGGAACGGGAATGCTCGCATGCACTTCCTAGGGTACACGGCGGTACTGTCGGCAGAGAGAGGTAATGACACACCAACCTTTTAATAAGTCCGGTACACTTGGTCGGGAGTCTGCTGCTACTCTCTCTCTATTTCTCTCGCTTTCTCTCGCACACAAAGTCACACTCGCTATGGCTGTGTTCGGTGTAGTCGAGTCGACCATCCGTAGAGCTCTGCCTCTCGGCGCGATCGAGAGCTCCGTGTTCGTACCGCGCGCCTGCGCAGTACGTACTCGTGCGCGGCCCCTCGATCTCGCGTCGCGCGAGCGGGTCGAGTGCCGCGGTGTTCAGGCTGTATCGGTACAAATCGGCTGTATGGTGTATGATGACCTGGTGCTGCTTCCGTCTCGGAGATGCTGTATACTTCTTCCTAGGTAATTATTACCTCGTTCCTTCTAGCGTTATTCACTAAGTTGTACGGTGTGAGTTTCAGGTACGAACTCACCCGACGCCGCATCGCTGCTCGGGGCCGATTCACCTCTTTCCTCGACGACGTCAACCTCGGTGACTGATAGCCTCTCCGTCTACAGCTTCAGGTAAATACTTTGTCGTGGGGATTACGCAAGTATGCGTATTTATTTTACATACTGTGAAAGAGGTCCTATATATACGTTGTTTACGTATGACAACGTAACCTCATTCTGCTCTATACTGTTCCTTGTACAGCTATAGTGTTTACATACAGCTGTATATCTTCTTCCTTGCTCCTCGTCCTCTTAATGCGTACTTGTATTGATTATGTGGGTCTTTTACAGCTGTATATTGTTGGCGTTGGAGGTTTTCCTGCTTCCTGCTTGGATACTACCTCATCGCCTTGACTGCTGTACTGTGAGGATTCGGAGAGTCCTGAAGGCTTCCTGGTGATCGCCTCCCTTTGAGTATCCTGCTTGCAGTGTCAGACTCGGAGGAGCCCACCTGAGGTTCTGAGCTCGCCCTGGCCTTCAACGTCAAGGCCAAGTGTTTTATGTGTGCCGTGCTTGGGATGGGGTTTTAGTCTGTGAGGGTAGATAGGGCTTATTTACTGTACGGGTAGGTAGGTGTAGGGAATTATATATGGGTAGGTAGGTGTTCATTGTGGGTTCGATAGCTCGCTTTTGACATGTGCAAAGCACATTGTCACAATATATATTGAATATTCCACATGAAGTGATCCGATCAAAATTTGAAAATTCACCAAATTTTGGGTACACATTGCAAATGTTCATCAGAATACAGAAAAAAATTTTTAGGTGCTGGAATATATTTGCTCAAAAGTTATTCTAACCTCAAAAAGAGAATTTTTCCAAGTTTATTTCAACACCAGCTGGGTTCATCGCTATTTAACTGAAAATCTATCATCTTTTACTATAGAACATTATATGTAACATTTGTTGCTAATTATGTCTAGAATTTATTCTTCTGGGTTAGAATTTCTAATCTCAAGGTCAATGTTACATAGACTACATGTCATTATTCAACTTGAAAAATGCGCCACAACTGATTTTTTTATCCAAAAGTCTAAAAGAAAAGTCTAAAGCAATACCTTTTATATAGTCTGTAGCATTTTTATGGCCTTCAATTCTGTAAAAAGTTATGATAATTTAAAAGACAAGAATTTTTTTTAAATTTAAATAGAAATCACCATATTAATTTATGTGAATTTTTTGTCTTTCTTTAAATTATCATAACTTTTTACAGAATTGAAGGCCATAAAAATGCTATAAACCATTTGAAAGGTACTTTTGGATAAAAAAAATCAGTTGTGGTGCACTTGCACATTTTTTAAGTTGAATATTGACATGTAGTGTATGTAACAATGACCTTGAGATTAGAAATTCTAACCCAGAAGAATAAATTCTAGACAGAATTAGCAACAAATGTTACATATAATGTTATATAGTTAAAGTTGATAGATTTTGAGTTAAATAGAGGTGAACCCAGCTGGTATTGTAAAAAGCTTGGAAAAATTCACTTTTTGAGGTTAGAATAACTTTTGAAATTTATTTTTTTATAATAATTTTTATTAGAAATAAAAATTTTTTTCTGTATTCTAATGAACATTTGCAATGTGTACACAAAATTTGGTGCATTTTAAAATTTTTACCATATATATATCTACCGTGTAACAATTTTGAAGTGATCACAAACTTATTTCAATGGTAAATAAAATTTATATTTGCGGATCCAAGGGTTCTTAGGGTTTTTGGGGTCGAGGAATCTGTTAATGATAATAGAAATGAAATTACGTTTGAAATAAGAAAAATAAAAAATTATTTCTTCGAAGAATTGAGATAGCACTTATGTTAGTGTCTTAATATGAAATATTGAGCATAATAATGTGCTAGGACCATTAATAACACATGGTTTTTACTTTATTTAATTATAAATAAAGTTTAAAAAACGCAAGTATTTTTAATTAGAAAATTCGGAACGCGAAAAATGAAACGTAGAAGATCTCTCTCGACTTTGAATGTATATTTTTTAAGTCCGAGTTGTAGAGCTTCGCTCTTGGATAAAAATTAAAGAGTTGACTAGCAGAGCTTCACCTTATGAAAGCTTTAGATGAAAAACTAGGAGTGGCTGTGTCCGTTCTGGTTCCTCTTTATATACCCTAAAAATCTATGCATCTGCCCTTGTCAAATTATTGCTTCTTTCTAAAGCTTGCGTCTAGTCCATGTCGCTCATCATCAGCTTTCCTCCGAGCATTGATATTACAGTTCAGTATACAGAAACTTTTGCGTAACACCTTCATTTTGATCTCACAATCGGCAATCCCGCTTCTGTGCGTATTTGCTTTGAATAATATTTTAAACTCTACGTATTGGTCTCTTTGTCATTTGATATGTTCGTAAATTAATCTGTCCCTTAGCTCTATATATTATGCTTTTTATTACTGCATTTACTTAGAATTATTCTGTATCAACTTTATTTCGTTCGCCTTCTACGCCGTAATTTTACTCTGTACTACGCAGTACTTTTTATGAAAAATAATAATATAGTTTTGGTCGGGACGCGTCTTAATCTTGTATGTTATTTATTATTACTAATAAAAAACTAATTACCATCAATAGCAATGCTGAAATTATAATAAATTGTCAAGTTTTTCTATATCTGATCGAAATTTTAAATATTTTTCAATATATTTATTACTCTATAACATGTACTTGAGAGCTAACTAATTATTTTTGACTTACAAAATCTATTTCTAAAAACTACCAAATAAATAATTTTTATTTTTATAAAACATTTTCAAAAAATTGTATATATTTGGTAAGTATGGGTTTGGGATGATCAGAATCTTGTAATTATTTAGCTAACAAATGTATTAAAAAAGTTTAGTGGAATGATAAAATATTGAGATCAGTCTGGAAGTAATTAATATCTCTTAAAAGATAAGTGTTTTAGATTTATCAAATATATTTTTTAATTATTATCATACGTTCACCTCAATAATTTGTTTATTTATTATTAAATATATAACGTTATATACATTTTCTAAGAAGGTGTCAAATTTCAAATTACAGTATAAATTAATATTTTTGCCCTACATTATTTACCTTACTACATTTGTTTATTTTATTGTAACCTGTCTAATCTTATGTAATACATAATCCAACCTGAAAGGTGTAAAACTTTGGAAGTATTATGTGACTTTTATCACGCTTTTGCAATTGATATCTTACTTTAAAAAGAGTTACTGCACTAGAAAGAACTGAAATCAAAATAGAATCGGCAACTATTTTAGTTAAAAAATAACGCATTTTTTCAGTAGTGTCCCTTAATTGGCTTACCTATTTTCCTATTTTACTATAATCTGCAATCGTATATAATTGTTGGAATAAAAACAGGAGAGGAAGGGCTTGGCTTTAATGATAAACTCACCGGTTATATATTATGAAATAATAAACTCTTTTTTTCTATATATTAATACGTATGTACACTGGGGGAGGCCTTGGTACATCCGACCGGGTCGGGATCCGTGGCTCGAGTGCAGTAGCGGGAGAAACCGATCTCACCGCGCCGCCGCTTGCGTCGCTTCCTCCGGGGTCCTCCCCACTCCTCGTTACTCAGTTGGTAACGATAGAGAGAGAGAGAGAGAGAGAGAGAGAGACTATCACGTCTTATTTCCAACACTCCCTCCCGTGGTTGTCTTGATCTCTTCTAGCTGCAATTTCTAAGTTAAACTTCTAGCTCTTATCCAGCTATATCCAGCTCCAACTTATCTGGTCCATCTAGCTTTTATTTTCTGTAACGAAACATCATCTATTAATTTTCTAAATAACAATTCAGAATTTCTCTAGCTAATTTAACATGCAAATCATGAGCCAATGGCTTTGTGAATATATCCGCTATTTGCTCCTTTGAAGCTATCCCTTTAATTTCAATTAGGTTCCGTCAACGCATTCTCTAACGTAGTGCTCTCTAACCTCTGTCATATGTCTGAGTTTATTGCTACAACTAACTTTTGTGCTTTGTATGGCAGCCATATTATCACACCATAGAGTCACGGGCGCAAACGAGTTTTCTAAACATTAAATAGATCGAGCATTGTAACCGAATAACTTTATCACATATCCACAGGTAGTTAGGCTACCTCTACAATCAGCGAAACTAGCATCCGAATAAGCTTTTTAATTATTATCATACGTTCACCTCAATAATTTGTTTATTTATTATTAAATATATAACGTTATATACATTTTCTAAGAAGGTGTCAAATTTCAAATTACAGTATAAATTAATATTTTTGCCCTACATTATTTACCTTACTACATTTGTTTATTTTATTGTAACCTGTCTAATCTTATGTAATACATAATCCAACCTGAAAGGTGTAAAACTTTGGAAGTATTATGTGACTTTTATCACGCTTTTGCAATTGATATCTTACTTTAAAAAGAGTTACTGCACTAGAAAGAACTGAAATCAAAATAGAATCGGCAACTATTTTAGTTAAAAAATAACGCATTTTTTCAGTAGTGTCCCTTAATTGGCTTACCTATTTTCCTATTTTACTATAATCTGCAATCGTATATAATTGTTGGAATAAAAACAGGAGAGGAAGGGCTTGGCTTTAATGATAAACTCACCGGTTATATATTATGAAATAATAAACTCTTTTTTTCTATATATTAATACGTATGTACACTGGGGGAGGCCTTGGTACATCCGACCGGGTCGGGATCCGTGGCTCGAGTGCAGTAGCGGGAGAAACCGATCTCACCGCGCCGCCGCTTGCGTCGCTTCCTCCGGGGTCCTCCCCACTCCTCGTTACTCAGTTGGTAACGATAGAGAGAGAGAGAGAGAGAGAGAGAGAGAGAGACTATCACGTCTTATTTCCAACACTCCCTCCCGTGGTTGTCTTGATCTCTTCTAGCTGCAATTTCTAAGTTAAACTTCTAGCTTCTTATCCAGCTATATCCAGCTCCAACTTATCTGGTCCATCTAGCTTTTATTTTCTGTAACGAAACATCAATCTATTAATTTTCTAAATAACAATTCAGAATTTCTCTAGCTAATTTAACATGCAAATCATGAGCCAATGGCTTTGTGAATATATCCGCTATTTGCTCCTTTGAAGCTATCCCTTTAATTTCAATTAGGTTCCTGTCAACGCATTCTCTAACGTAGTGCTCTCTAACCTCTGTCATATGTCTGAGTTTATTGCTACAACTAACTTTTGTGCTTTGTATGGCAGCCATATTATCACACCATAGAGTCACGGGCGCAAACGAGTTTTCTAACATTAAATAGATCGAGCATTGTAGAGATACTATCTCTTGGCATGCTTCACTCATGGCCACATACTCTGCTTGACATGTTGATAGGGAGACGTACGCTTGTTTGTGGGTTCTCCAGGATATAGTATCACCGAATAACTGTATCACATATCCACAGGTAGTTAGGCTACCTCTACAATCAGCGAAACTAGCATCCGAATAAGCTTGTAAATCGTTTAGCTTCCCTTCGAACTTTAAACCTAAACTCTTAGTATATTTTAAATATCTACATAATCGTTTTACCATTTTCCATTCATCATCAGTCGGATTTATTTGATGTCGACTCAATACATTTACCGCGTATGAAATATCTGGTCTAACTGTGTTAGCTAGGTATAATAAAGTTCCAACTATTTCCCTATATGACGAATTTCCCTTATTGATAGTTGACTCTAGACTAGCCTTTTCATCACTTTCTTCTCTATCTCTTCTAGCTTGATTCGCGACTTGATTAGTAACCATGGGAGTTCTTTGAGGGTGCATTTCACTGTAACCGAATCTTTGTAACATTTTCTCTATGTAGTTTTCTAGCTTTAATATCGTTACTTTGTTCTTTCTATCTCGGACTATCTCAATACCTAAAAATGTTTTCGGTTCTCCTAAATCTGTCATTTCAAATTCTAACTGAAGTTTTGTTTTAATCTCTTCTAGCTTCATCGAATCATTACTAGCTATCAACATGTCATCGACATATATTATTAAGATTAATAATTTATTTTCATTTCTCCAAGTAAACAGACATGGTTCCCTTTCGTGCGATTTTAATCCTAACTTTATTGCCGCCTCTGTAAACTTTTCATTCCATCGTTTGGGACTTATCTTCAGTCCATACAGGGCTTTATTGATTTTACAAACTTTAACTTTTCTATCAATTTCGGAACATTCTATACCTTCTGGTATCTCCATGTAAAT
Organism: Theocolax elegans; assembly: GCA_026168455.1. NCBI lineage: Eukaryota > Metazoa > Arthropoda > Insecta > Hymenoptera > Cerocephalidae > Theocolax > Theocolax elegans. The sequence continues at coordinate 21,756,662 of CM047430.1, forward strand.
TTCATTATCAATTATCCCATTTAAAAATGCTGTCGTTACATCTAGCTGACAAACGTTTAAATCCAGCTTATTAATAATTGCAAAGGCTGATCTAATATTCTGCAATCGCGAAACAGGTGCATATGTCTCGTTTAGATCATAATTATTCTTATCCTTAAATCCGCGAATAACTAATCTAGCTTTATATTTACATTCATTCCCTTCTAGCATTTTCCTTTTTAGAACCCATTTGGAGTCAATTATATTTGCTTTGCTTCCATCTATCGAATAATTTGGTTGATCTACTAAAGTCCAAACATTATTATTTTTCATCGATTCTAGCTCACTATCAATTGCCCTTTTCCATTCTAACTTATCGTTTGCTGACATAGCTTCTTTATACGAAGTTGGCTCTTTTCTTATGATAGCTAATAGAGATTGACAATTTTCTAATTCTAGCATATTGATATTTGATTCTATCTGTTGCCTTGTTTCGGTTGCTTTAACCGTTTCTAACTCTCCTTCTAGATTTATAGTTTCGACAATTTTCCTAGGACGACCTCTTTTGCGTTTTACTCCCTCCGTTTCTAAAATTTCTTTTTCCTTTACAAATTCTAAAAACCAATTTTCTTTATTTATTTCCTCTGCCGATTTAGCCCAGTCTTTAATACTAGCTTTGTTGTACTTATCTCCGAATACCAGTTTTTCACAATATCTAACATCTCTACTTTCATAAAATTTACCTTCTTCCGGTTTCAAAAGTAAATATCCCGTATTAGTATATCCTATCATAACTACTCGTTTTCCTAGCTGATCGAACTTTGTTCCAACCTTTCTTTGTATTTTCATATAAGCTATTGAACCAAATCTTCTAAATCTTTCTACATCTATCTTGTAATTGGGGCCGAATTTTTCTAGTGGTATTTCCATATTGTTCGATTTGTGCGGCGTTCTATGATACACGTATACCGCCGTGCCTAAAGCAAGATCCCACATATTCTCGGGCAATCGCGTATCGTAAATTAAAGTTCTAACTTTCTTTTGAATCGTCTGGTTGAATCTTTCCGCAACACCATTATGTTCAGGTGTATCCGGAGGGGCTAATTGCAGTTCAGCTCCTAATTTATTTAATATTTCTAGCGTATATCCACCGGTAAATTCTGTTCCTTGATCGCACCTAAGATAACACACTTTTTCATCCGAGCCCAAGATATTTCTAGCGCTTCTAGCAAATAATTCTAAGCAGTTTCCTGTCTCACTTTTATTTTTCATCGGATATGCCATCGCTAATCTAGCATAATCATCAATAAATACGGATATGAACCGATATCCCTTTGGATGAGTAGCTGCAATGATTAGACCCATTGTATCAGCATGTATAATTTGTAACGGTCTAGTTGCTCTTTCTCTTTGACTATTAAATGGCAATTTATTAAACTTCGAGACGATACAAACTTCACAATCTTGTATTGATTTATCGAACTTTACATTACTTAAATCTTTCTGATTCGGAAACCGTTTCTGAAATGATTTTAGATATTCTAGCGATGCGTGACCAAGTTTAATATGCCATAAAATAGCTTTGTTTTATGAAATTGTATCTAAACTACAATATAACTTTGTTGTTTCGTCAGTTACTAGATTATCTATTTGGCTGATCTTTCTATCGTATATAGTATTCTCAAAGTTTGAAGACTGTGACTGAGGAGTTTCACGATCTATGTCTAGCGTATCTACTCTTCCGCTTTCCTCATCGTCAACATTGGCATTTTCCTTTTCTAGCTTTCTTTCACTGCCTTGGCTTCTCGTTGTTATGTAAGCGATGACTTTACTATCATTTTCTGGCTGGTTTAATTTCTTAATTTTCGATCTATCTATTTCTAACTCAATTATCCAATAAGGTTTTTCATATATTCCTGTAATGAACGACTCTTTAGTAAATGGATCAAATACGTTGATCTTTTCGTTATCTAGATATATGCCTAGACCCTGATCGACAAGTTTCCTCAAAGAAAGAAGATTTTCGGATAGCTGTTCGGCGCAAATCACATTTTCTAACTCTAGCGTTCTATCTTGTGAGGTTATACCACTAACTTGACCTACTCCCTTCGATTTTATAATCGCGTAATCATTTTGTTAGCACATTAATATCATTTTTTCTAGCTTTCTTTTACTGCCTTGGCTTCTCGTTGTTATGTAAGCGATGACTTTACTATCATTTTCTGGCTGGTTTAATTTCTTAATTTTCGATCTATCTATTTCTAACTCAATTATCCAATAAGGTTTTTCATAATTCCTGTAATGAACGACTCTTTGTAAATGGATCAAATACGTTGATCTTTTCGTTATCTAGATATATGCCTAGACCCTGATCGACAAGTTTCCTCAAAGAAAGAAGATTTTCGGATAGCTGTTCGGCGCAAATCACATTTTCTAACTCTAGCGTTCTATCTTGTGAGGTTATACCACTAACTTGACCTACTCCCTCCGATTTTATAATCGCGTAATCATTTTTGTTAGCACATTTAATATCAATCTTTTTATTATTATCTAGCTTCTTAAAAATCAATTTTGTATTTGACATATGTTCTGTGGCACCGGAATCGGCCAGGAATTTAACTAATATATTATTTTGTGGAATCTCGTTCTCTTCAGGAGTCGAATAATGCAAACTACTATTAGTTGTTAAAAGACCATTGCACTCACCGGGATTACTTTGAGTTTTGTTTACTGGTGCTCTTTTTGTAGCTTTTCCTCTGCCTCTCGTTAACCCACGGTTGATTCTAGCATTCCCTTTATCCTGACCCTTACCTCTAGCCAAATCTAATCTACGTCGTTTCTTTGTTATTTGTTCAAGTCCGGGGCTTTGTCTTTTATTCGTTAAAAATCTAGCTCCTCGAATTAACCCTCGTTTAGTACACAACTGTCTAACATACCTTGGTCTAGCTTGGATTCCCATCTCTTCTAGCTGTCTGTCCGAGTATGGGCAGGTCGTGCTAATGTGTCCTTCGTATCGACGACATCTGTAGCACATTCTGCGTAGCATGTTGAGCAGTTGCCGATTTCGAATTTTCTCCTCTAGCTGCTTCCTGTTCAACAATATAGGTTTTTAATTGTTCAACCGAAAGGGGTCGCTGATGCGTATTTTTATTAAAAAATTCAGCATCTCTAACTTTGGGTACGTTTATTACTATTGCATCGTAAAATGCATCTCTAATTTCCGTTTCCGTTAAATTTGGTACATTTGTCAAATTATTGTACTGTCTAACTATTTTGTCGAACTTATCCCAAAATACCGAAGCAGTTTCTTTATTAGGTTGATATCTTAAATTATGCAATTGTTTTCTCAAATACCCGGATGTCACATTGGATTCACTAGCTTTAAGACTTTTAATTTTATCTAACAATTCTACTGGGTTATGAATGTGCGCGAGTTTTGAATGATACGATTGGTCGATTCTGTTTATAATTATGTTTCTAACTCTGAACTTTTCTTTTTCCAACGTATTGTCATCTATCCCGTCTCTAGCTTTTTGTCGAGGATCTATAACGTAAAGCAAATCACAAACGCGCAGTTCGGACGTCAGATAGTCCAAGAACTGTTCTAAACTTGAACTATTTGTTAATTTGTACTCGCGCCTAATTGTCGTATCTTTATTTACAATTTCGATCTGAATCTTTTCTTTTAAGTTACTTGATCTATTTTCTAGCATATTATTTCTAATTAGTTTCTCAAATTCTTTTCTAACTGTTTCAGAAACTAATAATTTGTCTACCTTTTCTCTAGTTGGTTCGATTTCTTCAAATTCCTCCCATTTTGCCCATTTTCCTTCTAGCGTACCAATTCTATCATATATGTGACTTATCCTAGTCACTATGTCGCCGTGGTATATCTTTTGGTCCTTCAAACCAAGTTCATATAGAGTCGGGACTCTATCTTCCAGCGACGCCACTGTAGCTGTTAATTTTTCTAGCATTCCGGTCAAATCTGAAAAATTACAATCTTTATTTATTCTCAAGGAGACTTCTCTCTTTCTTGAACCTACTCAGATTATAAACGCACGAGTCTATTCGTTTTATCATTGGGGTTGAGTTACCTTTCATTTTCGTTTCTAACTTATCTAGCTTATCCCCAGACTCGAGCTCAGGTTCCTTTTCTAGCTCAAAATCTAGCTGTGGGTCAGGATCATTTTTCCCTTCCCTTTCTAGCTCCAGATCATCCTCCTGCCATTCCTCCTGCAAACCCGGCGTTCCCGCTCAGGCCCGGCGGCCATCTTGGCTTCCTTGCGTCTACCGATTTCTCGGAACCGTCTAATCAAAAACCAATTTCGTGCACTTTTTGCGAAAACCCGGCACTCGAACGATACGTAAACGCTCAAAATTATAAACTAGCTTCAAACTTACATAACTCTGGATCGAGCATTTTCAATTGAATTTAATCTCAAACTAACTGAATTTAATTTCAAACTAACTGAATTTAACATGTAACTAGCCCGCACTTTCGCTCGCTGAGTCACATACCTCTAGCATTTGCCGATTTGCGGAGGTCTCCTATCTCGTCCGCCATCTTTCTTTCTAGCTGTTGTAGATTCCTCTACCTGATCCCGGTCGATCCTCTAGCTTTCTTTCTCTTAGCTAAATTTCATTTGTGGTGGTTGACTGGGTGACCGTAGCTCCGACTGATCTCCCCTTCTAGCTTCTTTCTAGCACAACACGAACAAAACTTTACACCACACTTTTCTCACAAGCACTCGCTATCGCGAAGAAGGGACTTCTAACAAAATAACAAAGCCAAACTATTCCGCTCTAACCAGCGCGCAGTGGAAGCGTGCTGGGCCCATAACCTGTTGGAATAAAAACAGGAGAGGAAGGGCTTGGCTTCAATTATATTTTATGGTTATATATTATGAAATAATAAACTCTTTTATTCTATATATTAATACGTATGTACACTGGGGGAGGCCTCGGTACATCCGACCGGGTCGGGATCCGTGGCTCGAGTGCAGTAGCGGGAGAAACCGATCTCACCGCGCCGCCGCTTCCTCCGGGGTCCTCCCCACTCCTCGTTACTCAGTTGGTAACGATAGAGAGAGAGAGAGAAAGAGAGAGAGACTATCACGTCTTATTTCCAACAATAATCCAATAGCTAAATGTCAAAAAACGCCTTTTACGAAGGTGTAAACTTTGCAAGTATGGTGTAACTACAATCACATTTTTGCAATTTTTATATCGCTTTAAAAAAGGTATTGCACTAGATAGTACTAAAGTAAATATGCTGCTTCTGTGGAGTATGGGTGTTTTATAGGAATCGCCCCCCTTTTTTTGAGTCCACTAGACACGTCAGTGAGTCCAGAAGACAGCATAGCGTTCTTCTGGGGGAGGGGTTCTAGGAATCCCCCCCTTACCTTGATTCCAAAAGTAGCATACCGATTTACTGAGCGTGTGTGTGGTGCGTGCGTGCGTGCGCGCGCGCGTGTGTGTGTGTGTGTGTGTGTGTGTGTGTGTGTGTGAGTGCGTGCGTGCGTGTGTGTGTGTGTGTGTGTGTGTGTGTGTGTGTGGGGGTGTGTGTTTAAACTTTAATTAAATAGTTTACACTGTAATAAAATCGTATACACATTGCAGTTTAATTAAATCGTTTTGTATCGTAATTGAATAGGTATACTCTATGTCTGTAGCATATTTACTTCTTACTATTTGTTAAACACGTTCGTCGTTCCAATTCTTAATTATTAGCGATCGATTTACCTAAATATTTCTCTTTGATGTCTAAGTAAGGAAGCAGTTGAAGTATACTGTTGCACAGACCCATGATGAAATGATGAGTCAATAACATGCTTTTTTGCTTATATAGTTTTTACGTCCATATACAATTCCCATTATAACTGTTTAATATGTAATCTAATCTTTATTATTTCTCCACGAAAATTAACTATGTCTCCGTTCTGATCAATTATACAAGTTTGTAAATGATCTATACTCTGGAAATTAACTGGAAGAAAAATACTGTCAGAAGGAACTCCAATGATTTAATATCCTGGATGAACTGCTGGAAAAAATTCGTGAATTGTATGAACTTTCTGTCCGCTTATATATGCTCCTGATGTAATGTTACAATCGACACTCAAAATTTAGCTTTTAAAATGGTTACTGGTAGATGAGAACTGTGAGAAACGTTTGCTTCTAAAACACGTGGAGTAAAGCCTGAGAGACGTCCAATAGATTATGATGATTAAAGTTAGTTGGTTCACAACACTTGATTACACTACATAGTGTATTATTGTAAAGTTTTGCACTAATGGTGATGTCATCATGAGACAGTTTCTTGCGAAGGTACTTGTCGATATCCTGGATTGCGTAACTACCTATATGTATACTGATGGTTTTTTCACTTACCTGAAACTTATTATCATTATAATCAATGTTGGAAATTGAATTAAAAGTTAAAAGTTTTTTCAAAGCAAGAACATAATGTTTATTTGGACAAAGTTCTATCGGTGCAAATTATTGCACTCCGAGAATTGAAGAAGTACCAGAAAATGTTAGAGTTAATGAATCTTCGATGACGGTATAAGCAGAATGACTCAATTTCATATAAAAATCCCTTTATATACTTTTCAAGAATTGCATACATAGATGTTCACACTTATAAGTATTAAAGTCTTAAAATCTCTGGTGATTATATTTAATTTTATTAACTCCCAAGTATAGCATTAAATCTAAAGGTGGTTCAAGATCGCAAAAACTATCAAAGTATATAACATCATTGCCTTGTTTTCTATAAGCCACCAAGTGTGTATCAGGATCGATAGCATCGACAAGGATTACAACTGCAGATTCGTGATATCATGGCTTGTTAGATGGTAGCACGTTTTTCATAAAAACTCTTCTGAAATAAGCAATTTTTAGAATTTTAGCAGATTTATGATTGGCAGCTTACCGATAGAGTTTTGACAGAATACAGTCTATGTACATCGTGTAATTTACCCGCAAACAAATGGATTGATGGAACTGCTATTTACCAAAAATCCTAATCAAAATCTCCTTAGTAATGTTGATCTACAAAACTATCATAACATACTGGAAACATCTAGCGCATATAAGAAAAAGTTTAACAAGGATGAACTAGTACGAGTGTATAAAAGTAATAAACTCAAAATATTATTGCACATATATTTATTCTCATCAATAAACCTCTGGTGGCAAAGGGCATCACTGAGGAGCATTTCCATACACTGCCGCAAGACAAAATTTCTCAAAGGAACATATATTTTACGGATTATGTCTACTGGGATGATCCAAATAAACTTATTGACCGACTTCGCTTACTGTGAGCTGAACGATTAGCTGGAAATTAAATTCATACTAATGAAATTCACTTAATTATCGAAGAACTGCGAGAATTTAGTTATATATACTTAAACAACTGTAGAGTTCTCATTTTTAAATATGAGCGTCGATGTGTTCGGACGTAAATTAGGCAGGACAGAGGTCAGTTGAGGTCCGCCTGATATTAGATTTCAATTTGCATCTGATGGGTAATATGACATGCAAAATAAAAAACTGTGTAATCTAGCGTCACCAACTGAATCTAATGATACAACAAACCTTAATTTCAGCACGAATTGCAAATAATTTAGAAATTATAACCAGGTTAAGAAGAAAAATGAATGATTTGGATGCTATGGTAGAAGCACATAGAGGTAAAATTGATGCATTAATGAAAAGTTCAAAAAATGAAATACGAGACATTAAACTTAATTTCCATCTAGAGGATAGATTATAATGGATCCTCATACAAAACAAGCAGTGGTTGACGAGCTTCATAAATCAGCGAGACGTAACTATCTTCGTCCAAAGTTTAAAATTCTTGATTTAAATAAAACATGGCAATCAGATCTCGCAGAGATGATACCTTGCACTCAGGAGAAGAAAGGGTATATATATATATATATATATATATGGGAGATTCCATGTGAAGTGATCCAGGTAAAAAATAGAATTTTGTTTTAATGTATGGAATCAGTAGAAAACTACTTGAACAGAGTGTAGCTAAATTTTTAGACCTAAATTTCAATTAGTACCAGAGCTGTAACCAATCAAAAAATCGAATTTTTTGAAAAAAAAATGACTTATTGGCCATTTTTATCACTAAATAAATCAAAATCTAACAATTTTTTCTTATATACATTAAATTTGAAAAAAATTATAAATTTCAAGAAGAATCTGTTGAAATATTTCATTTATATTAGTTTAACACATTGGATATAGTTATAAAAAATAAAAACCTTTGTAGTAAAAAAAAGGGTTGTACGATCAAAAATATTTTATCCATCCAAGAATCTAATTCATCGATGATTAATTACCTTCAAAATGGTGCAAAGTTTGAGTACGGCAGAGCATTTCAGACAAAGTTATGGTGTCTTTAGGCAAATTTCTTAAAAAAAGAGAGCTAATGCATTTTATGAAAAAAACAGAGTAACCGTATACTTGCATTCAAACAACATGGCACTATTATTCTGCAATAATACTAAAATATACTATTTAATGTTAGTTACTGATACTTGTGACGGAAATCGTCACACAATCTATTCACGACGAATAGAGTACTTAAATTAGCGAATTTTCGAACACCGCGACTGCATTTGTCAGTGCATGAGAGGCACGGGCATCTGAACTATAGGGAACGTTAGGGACGCGAAGATGTAAAGAGGATCGCGGTGGTTCCATCGGGAGGACAGGAAACTGTAATTATTAGACTAATTACAGTGACCGATGATATCTTCCGATGGACACAAGCACCACTGTTTCAACTACATGTGCTTTGTTTACAGACACACCGTTCACCTCCGTCGCTGATTAGCCCTGGCAGCATAAATAGAGCGACGTTAAATAACATAAAAAAAAAAAACTTAGCGAATTGTAAGTCGTCGGAGCCTTTTGTATGTCAAGGCCAACCGACGACACTTGTTTACTTTTTTACGAGTGTACAATTACGCGCGCGACAATACGTAGGGATGGGAGCGCGAAAGAGTGTGTGAGTTTCCTCACTCCCATCCCTTTTTCGAGAAATTAGGCAATCGCCTAATCAGTGCGTAATGATCCGTCGATCGGGACGGATTGTTATATTGTCGAGACGTTCCGTACTGCTCGTGAGTGCCGAGAGTGCGCCCCACCCCCTCCTGCATTAAGCTCTGTGAACGGTTGTTCCGGAGCAGAGCTAGGTGCGGAGACCCGGGTGGGCTGAAATGCGTGTTCCGTGAGGTGTGTGTGTGAATAAGGACGGGGTCGTGCCCGAGTGAGACGCGGACCGCCAGGAGCTCGCCACGACAAGGGCTGCCTTCACCGCCTCAACTAGAGGTCGTCTCGTTGTGCAGGAGGGCGACCACTCACCGAGGATCGGCTGGGCCATCCCCGAGGAGCGTCACTGGTAAGTGGTTTACTACTATAGTGACCCTCCCCCTCCCTTGTGTGTGTGTGTGTACCTCGGGAGTGTGTTCGAGTACAACGGTACTCGAACAGCGGTTCCCGGGAGTAAAACCTGTCGCAGGCGAGGATCTCGATCCGGCAGGTTTCCCGTGACTTCCGCCCGCGCGAAATAACTTTGTCGCGGCACACGGCCTTAGTGGCCATTTTATTAATTATTTTATTAAAATAAATGTTCCTCTATTTTTATTTTAATTAATTGTGTTTTTGTTATTTCTCCCCGCTCCCGCCGACATTCGTTATTAATTTAAATCGTGTCGAGGCAAGGAGGATCGCCCGAATCCTCCACACCGTTCGTCCCAGCGAACTCGCGTTCCTGGCGACAGCCGTAGTTCGGTAAATAAATAAATGAATTGTGTCCGCGGTATTGGGCAACGCGGCCCAACGGTTAATTTAATTATTAAAAATAATTAATTCGATCGGGTACGCGAATACCACGTCACAAATGGCGACCGTGACTGGACGTTCGGTTCGTCCTCACCGAATTTAAATTAAAGTGCAAGTTTGTCGGCCATTTTTTCGCGCGCGAGAAGTGTCGCAGCGAAACGTGAGCGGGTTGAGTTTTGAGAGAGAGAGAGAGAGAGAGTGAGTTGTACGAGTTAGAGTGAGAGAGAGAGCGCGAGGGACGGCGTGTGAGACGCGTCTCTATACCGGAGTATTCCCCCTCTTGTTCGGGTATCCGAGGAGAGGTATACACCGGTATATCGGGAGAGAGTTCGCGCGCGACCGTGTTCAGCCGGAAGCGCCCGATCTCACCGAGATCGGTCTCTCCCGATCGTAAGCTTGATGGGAGAACTTTGCTTAGCTTGTATGGGAGCGGCAAAGTAGGGAGAGAGTAGCTTGCGCCGCGGATCGCGGGCAGCGAGAATCCCCCCCCCCCCCCCCCCGAACAGCGCACGGGAAAGACATCGCGAGAGCCGATCATCATCGGCTCTCTCCGATTGCGCCCGCGAGTGGGAGTGAGAGAGAGAATACCTAGTCGCGGGGAATCGGAGTAGGTGCTAGGCGGGCTATAGGTGTGTGAGAGAGAGAGATAGCGCGATCGCCTAGCCCCTTCGCGTGTATAAAGTCTTCGCAGCTGGTTTCGCAGAGAGAAACCACTGCGGCGAATTATTTTATTTCATTACAATAAAATAATTTTGTTCCCGCGCGGGATCTAGTATGTATTTTATGGTGTGAGAGTGTTTTCAAACTAGATCCTTTCGGGTGAGATAGCTGCCCCACCTCCCTACTCCCTTTTTAAAGAAAAATAAATAATTTAGTTTTCTTTATATACGGGACGCGGCAATTCAATTGGTTTTATTTTGAGTTCGAGATAGAAATTTCTGTGTTGCTTTCTCCCCTCCCTGACTTACAAGCAGCCGCTGTGTACGGTACTTCCAACGTCGCTAATAGTTTTCAGAAACCATACGGCAAATTGAATAATGGAGTGAGTGCCCCCAATTAAAGACGCGCTTTGACGAATTCTCAACTGCCCCAGCAAAACGTTTTTGTCCCACAAATGGCACAAAACCTGGTGAGGTATGTGCAACCACAGGCGACGGCAGTAAACCCAACGAACCTGAGCACCAACTTTGTCGGCGTGTGTTTCACATGCCAAAAAGTCGGTCATAGGTCGTCGGATTTCCCGAGCCGAACATGCTACCGATGCGGAAACATTGGGCACTCCGCTGAGCAGTGCTCTACCGAATTGGTAGCAAAGGAGTTCCAGCTGTGTGGAACTAGTGGCGTTACACTCCAAACATGTCCTAACTGCATCAGATTCCTCCAAAACGTGGGAAACCTGAACGCAGGGCACCCGAGCTGCCCCGGGCTTCCTGCACTGCAGTAAGTAAACCGCATGGTTTACAAGGGCAAGAGTTTAAGGTTGGAGAACCCTCTAAACTCTTTAAGACGTCTAGCAAATCATTTGCTGACTTCTCTAAAGTCCTTAACGGAGATCAAATTCCCTCTCAGACCGAAGTTGGTGTTGAAAGTAAGTCTGAGTGTAAGGATCCTAAACGTTCTGGGGATTCGACAGATGGAAATTTCTTAGAACACAATCTGTCAATCCCACCCGAGCTTTGCAAGGTAAAACAGAACAAGGAACCTTATTAGACCAACAAAAGCGTGAGGCTAAAGATTCGTCTAAAGAACTCCAAAGGCAAATATACTCTGATAGCAGAGATATTATTGGTGAAGAAAGCGTAAAGAGATCGTTATCTCAGCCGCTTAGCACCATCGGAGTGAACAACCTTGGTTGTTGCTCATCGTCACCCCGTTGTGACACACCTAGTAAGGAGGACAAGAAGCCCTTGGTGGAGAAGGAAATTGTCCTCAACAACGAGCCCTTGGTGGAGAAGGTAGTTATCGATGGTGTGCATGACATGAACCGTACAAACTCGTTGCCGAAAAGTACAGTTCAGGGGGGGGGCAGATGCCGTACCAAGTACGTCTAAAATGACGCACACGGCATCGACTTTTAACGACGATAGTCAAACCGATCAGATAATTGCTGGAATCCAATCGGATAACCGGCTATTCTTTTTGGTACGACTCGGTGGAAAGGACTTTAAAGCACTTTTCGATCCTGGCGCCATGGTCTCTCTTGTACGATCAGATGTTGTCGAACAATACAAGTTTAAATGAAGTCCTGTCAAGGTTATCGTGAAAGGTGTGGCTGGACCAGTCCTTGGCCTTATTGACATTCTATTCTGTGTAGAAGGCCTTGATGGCAATATCCAACTGAGAATTGTAGAGAACATTGAGCATTCGATCATTCTGGGTATGGATTTTCTACAACATTGGAATATGGAAGTCAAATTAGGCGAAGCTATCTGGCGTATTGACGAGAGTGATTGGAGACACTTCGTCAAAGATACATCTCATGACATCGATTCGAGGATTTCCGCTGAATGTGCTGGTATAATTGAGATACAGGACGACCAGCGGAAGCAAGTCAAAGAGTTAGTTGAAAGCCTACTCTTGCCCTCGGGAGACGTCCACGGCTTTACGACGTTAACGGAGCACCATATAGAGGTTGAGCCTGGTGCAAGATCGGTTCGTCATAAGCCAAGACGTATGTCTCCCAAGGTCCTCGAATTTGCCCAGAGTGAGGTCAAAAAGATGTTTGACAAGGGCATTATTGAACCGAGTGCGAGTGATTGGTCAGCTGCTCCGGTTATCGTCCGCAAGGACGAAGGAAGTTATCGCTTCTGTATCGATTTTCGAGACCTTAATGCAGTCACAAAACGTGATTCTTATCCAATTCCTAATATGGATACCATATTGGATAAGCTGCATAATGCAAGGTACATATCGAAAATTGATCTTAAGAAAGTGTACTTTCCAATATTAATGGCGGAGGCGAGCCGGCATTATACTGCATTTGCTGTACCAGGGTCGGGGCTGTGGCAGTTCACGAGAATACCTTTTGGCCTCATGAATGCTCCTATGACCTTTGCACGGCTTATAGATGCAATTTTCGGGCCTAAGGTGGAACCTCATGTGTTTGGTTATCTAGACGACTTGATCGTAATTACCGAAACTTTTGTGCACCATCTAAAATGGCTTGAATACGTACTAAGGACGTTGAATGACGCTGGACTCGAAGTGAATCGAGAGAAGTGTGAGTTTTGTTGTTCCAGCGTAACGTTCCTTGGGTACAAATTGGACGCGGACGGCTTGAGGCCTGACGAGGAACGAGTCGCTCCAGTCCTTAATTACCCTACTCCTCGTAATGTCAAACAGCTGAGATCCTTTCTCGGTATGGTAGGCTGGTACTCTCGATTCATTAATCGAGAAGCTGACATTAAAGCCACCCTTACCAAGTTGCTGCGTAAAGACCAGGCTTGGGATTGGGGCGAGGAGCAAGAGGAGGCGTTTCGTCAGCTTAGAGTTGCGTTAGCTGAAGCGCCTGTATTAGCCCGTCCAGACTTTTCTAAGCCATTTACCGTCCAAAGTGACGCTAGTGACTTAACAATAGGTGCGATGTTGACGTAACTGGACGACGAGGGTTTCGAGCATCCGATTGTCTACGTCAGCCAATTATTAAATCGCGCTGAACGTAATTACATGACAACGGAAAAAGAATGCTTGGCTCTCATATGGGCTATTAAGAGATTGAAACCATACATTGAGACCTATCGATTCACGGCTGTGACCGACCATAGTACTCTCATATGGCTCAAAAATCTCAAGGAGCCGTCGTGTAGGTTAGCACGATGGATGCTTGAAATGCAGCAATGGGACTTTGAAATAGTGCATAAGAAAGGAGCCTTGCACTATGTCCCGGACGCGCTTTCTCGTGCCATCAACCCAGACCCCGACGAAGAAGAGATTGCCTCGTTCGAAGTAATTACAGACCCATGATATATTGCTAGATTAAACGATGTACGCTCATGCCCTCAGAAATTTCCGGAGTGGAAAATTGAGGATGATATGCTATATCATTTTACAAGTGATAAACTCTGGGACTCTGTAACAGAACGAGAAGAAGGCTGGCGTCTTGTTCTACCCTTAGAGCAGAGGAACCGAGTCTTAGTAGATTCTCATTTCCATCCATTCATGGGTCATATGGGAGTCGAAAAGACTTACGAACGTGTTGCAAGAGACTATTATTGGCCAGGTATCTACCACGATACCCGCCAATTTGTTTTACAGTGTCTGATCTGTCAGAGCTATAAGACGTCTCAAGCAGGTCCTCAAGGCTTGATGGGTAAACGTAACATTGAGAGACCCTGGGCTGTTGTGGCAGCAGACGTAATGGAGCTTCCACGTAGTAAAAGTCAATACAAATACATCATAGTATTGCAAGACTTGTTTACAAGGTGGATAGAGCTCAAACCATTACGTACGGCGACCGGTAAGTCGGTGTCGAAAGCATTCGAGGAACTCGTAGTCTTCCGTTGGGAAACGCCAGATTTCCTAATAACGGATAATGGGACTGAGTTCATCAACGGCATCATGTCGCGAATGCTGGAGGAGTATAGCATAAAACATGTCAGAACCCCTCCTTACCGACCACAAGCCAACCCGGTGGAGAGAACAAATAGAACGTTAAAAACGATGATTGCGACGTTTGTGGATTCGGATCATCGTGGGTGGAGCACACACTTGCACGAATTTCGCCATGCTATAAACACGGCAATGCAGTCAAATACAAAAGTTTCACCCGCGTTCTTAAAATTCGGGCGACATCCACAACCTGTGAAGAGTCTCCGCAGGGAAGTGGAACAACAGGAATTTAAGATCCTGGACAATCCCGAAGTATGTCAAGAAATACATTGACGAGGAGCAAAGACGTCAAGAAAAGACCTACAACAGAAACAGACGTATTGCCTCGTTTCAGGTCGGAGATCTAGTCATGAGGAAGTGCCGAACGCTTTCCCAAGGTGCGAAGGGCATATCTGCTAAACTGGCACCAAAGTATGACGGACCCTTCAGTTAAAGAAGTACTATCTCCAGTAATTCTGAGACTAGAAGAGTCTGGTCGGAAACGGACCGAGGCACATATATCTGATGTAAAAAGATATGGACCACCTCGGGTTGTCAAGTAAAGCAGTAAGGGTTGCGTATCGGTTCGCATGAGAACAGTTATCGAAGGTTGGGCCTGGTAACTGTATGCCATGCATTGTGAGTGTGATATTTGAGAATACTTGTGTATGAGTGAATGGGCAATCCTCCCTTATTCATAATTTACCTTTAATTATGACTAATTAACCTTTTGTTTTCTTTCAGCTCCCCGATGGACCGGAACCGAGACCTGGAGGCAGGAGACGGTGTTGATCCATCGTCGCCTCCGATCATTCTGCTGGGGGAAGACACTCCGACGTCGGGTGTTGCCGAAGAGGTCGTCGGAGTGGCCTCCGACTGTCTCGAGGTGCCCGTTGATGACCCACTCGCTGGATGTGACCAGTCCGTGCGGGAAATCGACGATGTACTCATCGAGATGGAAGAACCATCCCGAACCTCGACGATTGATATCCCGTCATCGGGTGATACGACCCAGGTGGAGCAGATGGAGGTGGACGTACCTGCGGTGTTAGCACTGGGGTCGTCCACCAATATCTACCCCGCCGACTACGTAGAAGATCTACGCGAGGCAGAACGGGAGCGGCAAAAGGCCGCCGCCGATAATCGCCCACGCCGCAAGAAGAAGAAGAGCAGCGGCAGACGGCAGTTGACGATGGATGACGATGAGTCAGGAGTCCCAGCCAACCCCCAAGTAACGGAGAGTCCGTGCTTGAGGGCGGGAGCTGTGTCCGTCATAGTCCCATCAACCGCAAGGGAACTCGATGTTGGGGTCGAGACCCTGACGGAACAAGCCAAGGCTGGGCCATCGTCATCCGACCCAGTCATTACTAGGGGGATCGTCCTCCGTCGATTGGTTCCTCTACCTTTCGATCGGTCGGTAGATCCGCCTAAAATGGCTTGTTTTAACTGCTGGGCGATGGATCACAGCCACCGGGAGTGCGCGGCACCGCAATCGATACACTGCTTCAATTGCGGCCGCCGAGGGGTGGCAGTGAGTGAGTGTCCAAGATGCTCTCGATCCTATGCCATCTGGATCCAAGAGCGGGGATACTCGCCGTTCTCGACGGTTGCTTCCCAGGTTTCGGTTGCCAAGGTCCCTGTACCTCAGCAGAGACCGAAGCGGTCGAAGCAACGGGACAGCCAGAGCGAGTCAAAAAAGCGGCGGATGGAGACGCCCACCCGCAGGGAGGGACCCAAGAAGGGCTTGTTTGTGAAGCCTTCTGGGCCTAAGTCCTCCTATGCGGAAGTGGTGGTGGGTCGCCGAGTAGAAGAGGCGACTCGCCGCCAGGCTGCTGCCTTCGGCTTAGACAGCACGGGGCCCTTCGAACAGGTGAAGGTTGCCCTCAGTGCTGTCGTCCAAGCTAAGGCAGACCAGAAGTTGAGGGAGTACCAAGAGAATCAAACTACTCCCTTAGCCAACCAGTCAGCATCCGAATCATCACGGCAGGCCCGTCCCCAAAACCTTGTAAGAAGCAGTCACCGAAGGCTGGGCCTAGTGGCTTGCGACGACCCAACCCGATGGACGTTGACGCCTCTACGAGCGTGGTTAAACCACCTCGCAAGCCGACACAGAAACGGGGGGTTGGGTCCGAACACCGTACTGTCCAAGAAGTACGGGCTTCATCGGCTGGGTCACCGGCGACGGCCGACCAATCCAGAAACGAGACGGACATTCTCAGGGAATGTCGTCTGTTGCTGGAGGCCGCCGCCAACCTCCCTTCCGACGTTGCACGAGAGATAGAGCAGGAGGTGGTCCGGATCCTTAGGGATCGTATTCCTTCCCGACACTAAGAAGAGAAGCGTACAGCGCGCAGTCGTGGATAGATTGTGCCGTTCCTTCGACTCGGCCTTCCCGAGGGAAGTGGAGTCTAGGGGGGGGGGGCTTTGTGACGGAAATCGTCACACAATCTATTCACGACTAATAGAGTACTTAACTTAGCGAATTGTAAGTCGTCGGAGCCTTTCGTATGTCAAGGCCAACCGACGACACTTGTTTACTTCTCTACGAGTGTACAATTACGCGCGCGACAATAGTAGGGATGGGAGCGCGAAAGAGTGTGTGCTTCCCCACTCCCATCCCTTTTTCGAGAAATTAGGCGATCGCCTAATCAGTGCGTAATGATCCGTCGATCGGGACGGATTGTTATATTGTCGAGACGTTCCGTACTGCTCGTGAGTGCCGAGAGTGCGCCCCAGCCCCTCCTGCATTAAGCTCTGTGAACGGTTGTTCCGGAGCAGAGCTAGGTGCGGAGACCCGGGTGGGCTGAAACGCGTGTTCCGTGAGGTGTGTGTGTGTGTGAATAAGGACGGGGTCGTGCGCGAGTGAGACACGGACCGCCAGAAGGTCGCCACGACAAGGGCCGCCCTCACCGCCTCAACTAGAGGTCGTCTCCTTGTGCAGGAGGGCGACCACTCACCGAGGATCGGCTGGGCCATCCCCGAGGAGCGTTACTGGTAAGTGGTTTACTACTATAGTGACTCTCCCCCTCCCTTGCGTATGTGTGTGTACCTCGGGAGTGTGTTCGAGTACAACGGTACTCGAACAGCGGTTCCCGGGAGTGAAACCTGTCGCAGGCGAGGATCTCGATCCAGCAGGTTTCCCGGGACTTCCGCCCGCGCGAAATAACTTTGTCGCGGCACACGGCCTGAGTGGCCATTTTGTTAATTATTTTATTAAAATAAATGTTCCTCTATTTTTATTTTAATTAATTGTGTTTTTGTTATTTCTCCCCGCTCCCGCCGACATTCGTTATTAATTTAAATCGTGTCGTGGCAAGGAGGATCGCCCGAATCCTCCACACCGTTCGTCCCAGCGAACTCGCGTTCCTGGCGACAGCCGCAGTTCGGTAAATAAATAAATTAATTGTGTCCGCGGTATTGGGCAACGCGGCCCAACGGTTAATTTAATTATTAAAAATAATTAATTCGATCGGGTACGCGAATACCACGTCACATACTTTTCAATTTCTAAGCTGCTCACAAACACAAAATAATAGGTATAAGCAGTTATACCTGTTATATAATTGAATAAATACCTGAAACTTATTAAAATTCCAATAAATCCAATTATTTAACAGGTATAACTGCTTATACCTACTGCTTTGTGTTTGTAAGCAGCTTAAAGATTGAAAAGTATCAGTAACTAACATTAAATAGTATATTTGAGTATTATTCAAGAATAATAGTCCCATGTTGTTTGAATGCATGTATACAGTTACTCTGTTTTTTTTAAAATGCATTCGCTCTTTTTTTTAAGAAATTTGCCTAAAGACACCATAACTTTGTCTGAAATGCTCTGCCGCACTCAAATTTTGCACTATTTTGAAGGTAATTAATCTTCGATGAATTAGATTCTTGGATGGATAAAATATTTTTGATCGTACAACCCTTTTTTTACTACAAAGGTTTTTATTAATTATAACTATATTCAATGTGTTAAACTAATATAAATGAAATATTTCAACAGATTCTTCTTGAAATTTATAAATTTTTTCAGATTTAATGTATATAACAAAAAATTGTTAGATTTAGAGTTATTTAGTGATAAAAATGGCCAATAAGTCATTTTTTTCAAAAAATTCGATTTTTTGATTGTTTACAGCTCTGGTACTAATTGAAATTTAGGTCTAAAAATTTAGCTACACTCTATTCAAGTAGTTTTCTACTGATTCCATACATTAAAACAAAATTCTATTTTTTACCTGGATCACTTCACATGGCATCTCCCATATATATATATGGGCTATTTCACGTCAAGTGGTACGATGAAAATTTTAAATCACTCCAAATTTTGTGAACAGACTGGAAATATCTTGCAGAAGATAGAAAAAAAATTTTAGGTGTTAAAAATAATTTGCCTAAGAGTTATTCCACCATGAAAAATGGAAATTATTCAATTTTTTAGAGAATTACTATTTTCAAAGCCATTTATCTCAAAATCTATTGATTTTTTTGAAAATATATTTTAAACAACTTCTGTTCAAAATAATCTTTAGAACTTATCTACTTGGGTAACAATTCTTAATTTTAAAATCTCGAAGAGATAGGGCACTCGAAAATATTTAATATCAAAAAAAGGCGACCACGCCACGATCGATTTTGATCTAACACCGCTCAAAAGATCACATTTTTGGAGAGCTTTCGAATGGCTGTGGTTAGATTATTGGCCAAGACTGCTGGTTTAAGTTGTCCGCCATAAACCTCATAAAATCACTAATTTTCATGTATTTTAGGGCATAACTTGCACCAGCTGTCTTGGCCAATAATCTAACCACCACCATTCGAAAGCTCTCAAAAAATGTGATCTTTTGAGCGGTGTTAGATCAAAATCGATTGTGGCGTGGTCGCCTTTTTTTGATATTCAATATTTCCGGGCGTTCTATCTCTTCGAGATTTTAAAATTAAGAATTGTAACCCAAGTAGATAAGTTCTAAAGATTATTTTGAACAAAAGTTATTTATAATGTATTTTCAAAAAAATCAATAGATTTTGAGATAAATGGCTTTGAAAATAGTAATTTCTCTAAAAAATTGAATTATTTCCATTTTTCATGGTGGAATAACTCTTAGGCAAATTATTTTTAACACGTTAAATTTTTTTTCTATCTTCTGGAAGATATTTCCAGTCTGTTCACAGAATTTGGAGTGATATAAATTTTCATCGTACCACTTGACGTGAAATAGCCCATATATATATATATATATATATAATGACATAGCAGTTATACCTGCATGTTACTTAATTAGCGTACTTTGATATTTTATACTAAGCATTCTAAAGCCCCGTGGCTTATAGGAATTATCTAATATCTCACTCGGAATTGAGCTACTCCTGTGATAGACATGCACACGCACAAAATCATTGTTCCTGTAGCAGTGTTCCGCAGAATAAGTTATCCATTCCTTAGCTTGATCTGAATCCTTGTATATTCTGTGGAGGTCCTATATTGAATCCTGTTCAGTATGTCTTGGAGAAGCTAGTCATATATTTTATAAGTGGAATGTAATGCAGGCAGCATATGACAGGTACGTGGAAAGGAGTCAAGCCGTGTGGAGCCTTATTGAAGGAAGTGATAGTCTTCCGCTGTTGTAGAACCTCATTCGAATACCTGCAACAATACTAATAAGTAATAGTGAAGACAAATCAGAGATGAGGAAAGCAGTAGGTTGTTCAAACCTCATTGCAGGTAAGGAGAAAGAGAGCTAAAGTGAGTTTAGGATGGATCTTCTACAACGTAATACAATTGAAGAAGCCTTATTATTAGTTTTATTACCTGTTATATTTAAGCTCGACTACGAGGTTAGAAGAAGAAATCGGCTCAGGAATCTAGTGAGAAGAAATCAGCCGTACGGAGATCTGGTGCAGTGTTGATATTGTCGTCCCGTGTGCCGCACCTGACACATAGGAATTCATATTAATATGTATAACGTGAACAAATCTAGCTGACCGAGGGTTCAAGTTGTTCCTGTATATGAGGTTCTAGGTCAAATATCACGTCCAGCAAGTTCGAGACGGTGCAAGAGAGAGAGAGAGAGAGAGAGAGAGAGAGAGAGAGAGAGAGAGAGAGAGAGAGAGAGAGAGAGACGTCTTGAATACACCTATAATATACGTGCGTCGGATCGGCCGAGTCAAACGAATGAGATCCAACTGTTGCACACAGCACATGCGCGCCGACTCGCTGATCGGTTCAACACGACGAGCTCGGTGATTTCGAGTCGGGCCGTCGAGCAACACGTGTTTTGAGAGTTTATTTATAAATAACGAGAGTGCATCGCTTTATTTTTATCTAACTTCCAAAGGTGAAATTTCCTACCTCGCTTCGTTGTTCCTTCAGCTTCCCGTACAAGCTACGGAGTGATTCGTGTGTGTACGGTAATCGCGATTTTAAAGAAAATAACTTTGCCGCGTGAACGCGGCTGGCGACCGTGACGAGTGTATGTTTTAATATGTATTATTTTTATTATTAGTAAAGAGTCCAGCTTTATTTTAAAAGTGTTATTTTATTCATGAATGGGAGCCGTTCACCCTGATCCCCAGTGAACGTGTTTTAGTGTATATATATATATTGTGACGAGGTGGTTTACCACCTGCCACAAAAGGTGAAAAGAAAATATTAAAAAGACATTAGCGTAGCCTTTCCCCCCTTAGTAAACCTATCTACCCGGATAGTGCACACACACATATCTACTAAAACTACCCAGTAGCCTAAATACCATGATTAAATAACCCATCCCTTCCTTGGTTCCCCGCAATCCGGCACCAGGACACTCCAACGAAGAAGTAGCTAGCTGAATGATCTTCATCGGGTGCAAAACCTCAGAAGTGGCAGCAAGTATTCTTGAAGACCATCACCCACTGAGACCTCGTGCAGAGCTCCTGTGGAAATATTAATAAATAAGAAGAAGCACAATACTAGGGAAAAGGATAACCAGACGAGAACCTAGGACAGTAAATAAGGAAGATAAGAAGTTGTCAACAGGAGTTGAGAGGTTAGGGGAACACTAACATTCCCAACTGTAAATAAAGCAAACGAATAATAGCACGCTCCTACGGCTTAACGAGTTACCTGTAATTATTCCCCGGGAACTCCAATACAATTCCAAAGCAGCCCAGCGACGGAGGAGATCCACTACGTCGTCAGCATTTGATTGAGTCGTCTTTATTACAGATCGAGAAGAGATGCACTCGCACGCAGACGGCCGATCGCACGGACGAACTCTCGCCTCGTACTCCGTAGACTACGATTGAGTGTGTTTGGTCGCGGTGCAATCGAGGATATAATTTCTCGTTGTTGTTACAATCGCCCTAATCTTTCCTGTATGTGAGAGCAGAGTGTGGTGAAGCGATTATTCGTTAGCAGCAGTTTTTTAAAGGTGAGTGCATATGGTGCACTTTCCCCCTTTCATTTCTTGGTCGCGAATTCCCGGCGCGCCCGCGTGTGTGTGCGCGTATTTCTTCCCGCCATCTAAGTGCTTTTTTTAGAGGGTGACAAAAAGACGAGTTCTTGTATCGCCTGAGCACACTCGTAACGTATGATATTTTTTAACACGATGTGAGCGAAACACATATGATTAAATTAAACCGTGAATGAACCAAAGCGATTCGCATACTGCATGTGCGAAGCAATTTGCTTCGCGCACGGAGTGTTAAAAAAGTTTTTTCGTTAAAATTAGATTTCATTGTGTTTCAGACTTAATAAATATTTTGGAAAACTCGTTCCAAATATTTAGGATAATAATTGCAATAGTCTGGCTGTTGAATTGAATAGAGAGTTCAATATACATAATTCCAATGAATAACTACCATAAATTCGCAATATATTGATAATATATAAGCAATAATATTGCTAGTAAGTTTATTCCGAGTCCGTGTAAACTAAAATGTAACTGAACCCTCGATGAAGTTTTACAATAGTCTAGGAATCATCTAGCTATAGTATATCTGTATTTATAAATATTTTTAAACTGATTTTTTATAATATATTTGTATATGCTGAACAAATCGATATGATTAAAATTAATTGGATCATATCTTTATTAAAAATCTGTATTATGAGAAATCGTGGATTTATGTCACGCACCTTAATAATTATTCGGATGACCGAAGATAGACGTTCATTCGCATTTTCATCCACTTGAGGTAATAAAAGATAATTTTTTTTTTCTTTGTTATTTAACGTCGCTTTATGTATGCTACCAGGGCTAATCAGCGAGTTAATAAATGATCATTGATTCGTCGGTAGTATTGACAATTTGGTAAATGTTACGAAGTTGTGGAAGACACGAAACTTATTATGTAAAATGAATATTATAACACACAAGTTGCGATTAAAAGTGATCCGATGTTTTTAGACATTAATTTTATTGAAAAAAGAAGCTTTTCTGAACCAGAAAATTCCCGTCCTCTAAAGGCTAATAATTATTCTTAACTGTTCTGGAGGTTTCCATATACCCAGATGGCCGCTCTGCCTGTGGCATCACTCACTTAATTTGGTTAACTGAGATCCCTATTCACTTTAGTCTTCTTGCTTATCTAGTGATTCTTGCTTTAGTCTTAGGCAACGGTGATTAAACGCAATTTAAACGAAAAAAGATTGTAAAACTACTGGGAAAGAACGTAAAAGGTAAAACGTAAAACGTGTAAGGTATAGTAAGAAAAAATAAATGGCATGAAGTTTGGTTTGTTTTACAAGAATTTTGTCGATTTTACCTTCAAATAACCTTCACTATGAGGTGATGGAGTTAAACGGATCACGGATTCGGATTCGGCGATCCCAAAAACATATATGTATACTGTTAAACCTTGGTTGCCGTTAATTTTGTAAATTTGACCTTAACCTGACCTTGACCCTGAGGTGATGGAGTCAAATGGACCACGTATTCGGAAACAGCGACCTCAAAAACATATACGTATAATGTTAAACATTGGTTGCCGTTAATTATTAAATTTGACCTTGACCTGACCTTGACTCTGAGGTGATGGGGTCAAATGGACCACGGATTCGGAATGAGCGACCTCAAAAACATATATGTATACTGTTAAACCTTGGTTGCCGTTAATTTTGTAAATTTGACCTTGACCTGATCTTGATCCTAAGGTGATGGAGTCAAATGAACCACGGATTCGGAATCAGCGACCTCAAAACATATATGTATACTATTTAACCTTGGTTGCCGTTAATTTTGTAAATTTGACCTTGATCTGACCTTGACCCTGAGGTGATGGGGTCAAGTGGACCACGGATTCGGAATCAGCGACCTCAAAAACATAAGGTATATATGGTTTGGTCCGTGGGTTTTTACATTTTTTTTGTGTGGCTGTGTAATTATTCTTAACTGTTCTGGAGGTTTCCATATACCCAGATGGCCGCTCTGCCTGTGGCATCACTCACTTAATTTGGTTAACTGAGATCCCTATTCTCTTTAGTCTTCTTGCTTATCTAGTGATTCTTGCTTTAGTCTTAGGCAACGGTGATTAAACGCAATTTACGCTCAGTACGGTCAAAAATCGCTTCACTCGTGCGAACAACCTCGAGAAAGATAGAAACCATTTCCCACAACAGTGTCATAATATACTATAATATTTGTGTTAATACCAAATTGGAGGTAATATAGAGACCCTGCAACTATAAAAATTTGAAAATAAGATTAACCCTTAGAGTACCATCATGGCATACATATGCGTCATGCTCCGACTCGCAAACATTTAGTTCCATAGGAATGATTGTGTCTTGTTGAAATTTTCCAAAATAGTTTATATTTCATAACATTTTAATCTGAAAATCCCATTTTCATTTCAGATTTTGCGGTTCTAATGTTATAAAATATTGTATAAAACTACTGTGGAAGATGTTTTTTTACCTTTCTCGATTTTTTTATTCGCTTCGGTCGTGCGAACAACCTCGAGAAAGGTAGAAAACCATCTCCCACAACAGTGTCATAAATATACTATTTAATGCAAATGTTCCACAAAAGTTTTGCACCATAAAAATGAAAAACTAAGTATATTTTTTTGACCCGATTCTATCCGTATAGCATCTCAAAAAAATTTTCATAGTAAATTCCATTTGAAAAAATTCACTTTTTGAGGTTAAAATAACTTTCAAACAAATTACTATATCAGTACCTACTGCGACCATTTGACGTGATATAGCATATTATATACCGCTTCCTACTAATCTACTCGACTGTTACCGACCATTGCAAAATAGGTTGTTTATATTACATTTAATTAACAAAATCTACCATATTTTATAGCTTAATTCAGCGTGTGCTACAATGATTATAGCTACTTTGAAGCAATTTTTTATTATTTTTTATATAAAAACCCAACATATGTGTTCGATTCATTGGCAAGTGGAAAAATTAGTTAATAATTTTGAAACTTTTGTAACTTTTATAGTGGTAACTCTGTAATTCTCCATCCGTACTTTCTTTATTTTTTAATATATTAAAAGGATGGAATCTGCAGCAACCATGTTACGAAGGCACCGTAAAGATCTTGAACCAACGCGGCGGATCTGCTTCACCGATGAATCAACCTTTACAGTATGGCATGCTCAACAGACAAAACCACCGTACCTGCGCATCGGAAAACCCGAGATGGGTACGTGAAGTCGAAAATCAGCATCGCTGGAAAATTAACGTGTGGACAGGCATAGTTGGGGATCGGCTTGTGGGCCCGTATTTTTTCGAAAATAATAAAAAATTGCTTTAAAGTAGCTATAATCATTGTAGCATACGCTGAATTAAGCTATAAAATATGGTAGATTTTGTTAATTAAATGTAATATAAACAACCTATTTTGCAATGGTCGGTAACAGTCGAGTAGATTAGTAGGAAGCGGTATATAATATGCTATATCACGTCAAATGGTCGCATTAGGTACTGATATAATAATTTGTTTGAAAGTTATTTTAACCTCAAAAAGTGAATTTTTTCAAATGGAATTTACTATGAAAATTTTTTTGAGATGCTATACGGATAGAATCGGGTCAAAAAAATATACTTTGTTTTTCATTTTTATGGTGCAAAACTTTTGTGGAACATTTGCATTAAATAGTATATTTATGACACTGTTGTGGGAGATGGTTTTCTACCTTTCTCGAGGTTGTTCGCACGACCGAAGCGAATAAAAAAATCGAGAAAGGTAAAAAAACATCTTCCACAGTAGTTTTATACAATATTTTATAACATTAGAACCGCAAAATCTGAAATGAAAATGGGATTTTCAGATTAAAATGTTATGAAATATAAACTATTTTGGAAAATTTCAACAAGACACAATCATTCCTATGGAACTAAATGTTTGCGAGTCGGAGCATGACGCATATGTATGCCATGATGGTACTCTAAGGGTTAATCTTATTTTCAAATTTTTATAGTTGCAGGGTCTCTATATTACCTCCAATTTGGTATTAACACAAATATTATAGTATACTATGACACTGTTGTGGGAAATGGTTTCTATCTTTCTCGAGGTTGTTCGCACGAGTGAAGCGATTTTTGACCGTACTGAGCGTAAATTGCGTTTAATCACCGTTGCCTAAGACTAAAGCAAGAATCACTAGATAAGCAAGAAGACTAAAGAGAATAGGGATCTCAGTTAACCAAATTAAGTGAGTGATGCCACAGGCAGAGCGGCCATCTGGGTATATGGAAACCTCCAGAACAGTTAAGAATAATTACACAGCCACACAAAAAAAAATGTAAAAACCCACGGACCAAACCATATATACCTTATGTTTTTGAGGTCGCTGATTCCGAATCCGTGGTCCACTTGACCCCATCAACTCAGGGTCAAGGTCAGATCAAGGTCAAATTTACAAAATTAACGGCAACCAAGGTTAAATAGTATACATATATGTTTTTGAGGTCGCTGATTCCGAATCCGTGGTTCATTTGACTCCATCACCTTAGGATCAAGATCAGGTCAAGGTCAAATTTACAAAATTAACGGCAACCAAGGTTTAACAGTATACATATATGTTTTTGAGGTCGCTCATTCCGAATCCGTGGTCCATTTGACCCCATCACCTCAGAGTCAAGGTCAGGTCAAGGTCAAATTTAATAATTAACGGCAACCAATGTTTAACATTATACGTATATGTTTTTGAGGTCGCTGTTTCCGAATACGTGGTCCATTTGACTCCATCACCTCAGGGTCAAGGTCAGGTTAAGGTCAAATTTACAAAATTAACGGCAACCTAGGTTTAACAGTATACATATATGTTTTTGGGATCGCCGAATCCGAATCCGTGATCCGTTTAACTCCATCACCTCATAGTGAAGGTTATTTGAAGGTAAAATCGACAAAATTCTTGTAAAACAAACCAAACTTCATGCCATTTATTTTTTCTTACTATACCTTACACGTTTTACGTTTTACCTTTTACGATCTTTCCCAGTAGTTTTACAATCTTTTTTCAACATCCAGTGTGTGTGTGTGTGTGTGTTTTTTTTTTTTTTTCCGAAGAGGTGGAGAAATGCTTAATGCACCATGACTGGAGCTATGCAAGACTCCCCGTGTGTGGGACTCTCCTACCGAAGGATGTCGATAGGCATACCCACTAAAACTCCACCTCTTTTCTTACCTTTATTCCCCCGCGGGAGCCGCCACAAGGCATTGCTTCGTGGGGGGAGGCAACGGCTAGACTAGCCCACTACTGCTGCCATCGCAACTCTTCTCTCCTCTTCTCTTCTGATGAGACCCAGCCTGTCCACTACGGACGTACAGAGGGTCACTACCGCGTTCCATCCCTCCTGGGAGCCAAGCAGGCACGCCCTGATGCCCTCAGGGGTGAGGGGACCGCTCCAAGTGATTTGAAAATGGTCCCATTCCTCCCTGAAACGAGGACACCGTAGGAGGACGTGTTCCACGTCTTCGTCCACCCCTGGACAAGCCGGGCACTCTGCGCTGCCGTAGACCCCATACGAAATAGGTAGCTACGGAAGCATCCGTGCCCGGTCAACACCTGGGTAAGCTGGAAACTGACAAAGCCGTGTTTCCTGCTCGCCCACTCCCGGATCTGCGGGATGATGCGGTAGGTCCAGCGGCCGTCCCTGGCTGAGTCCCATCTCCGCTGCCACTCCTCTACAGTCCGCAATGACCATCGGTTGTGGCAGCGGTTCTCTTCTAGACGTCGCCCACTCTCACGGTGTCTTTCAGCTCTCTCGGCTGCCAGGAGGTCGAAGGGGCCGGTCCACGCGACCACCGAGAGCGCAATGTCAGATACTGTTCGGTACGCCCGGGCCACTCTTAGCGCAGCTATCCTGCAGGCTCTCTGGCACGGAGCATCAAAGCTCTTGTGCCTGTTCAGGGCATCAGCCCAGATAGGAGCTCCGTATAAAATTACGGAGCTCACCACTGAGGCAAGAAGGGACCTTCGCGGTTGCTGTGGTCCCCCGATGTTGGGCATGATGCCCGCCAGCGCACCGGCCACCTTTGCCGCCTTTGAGCCTGCGTTCGAGAGATGTTGTTTGAACGACAGCCGCGCGTCTAGTGTGAACCCTAAGTACCTCAACGTTATCACCGACCGTCTCCGTTCATTACCTACCGTGAAGGTGGCGGTCCTCTCCTTTTTTTGTGCGAGAGATGAGCACCGCTTCCGTTTTTTCCGCCGCCAGACTAAGTCCGTGGTCTCTCAACCAAGTGGCGACCACTTCTATGGAGACATCTCCGAGATATTCGATCTCTTCGACACACTTTGCGACCACCACTAGCGCCACGTCGTCCTCGAAAGCCACCATCGAGACACCCTCCGGAAGTTGCTGCCTAAGCAGGCCTTCATAGGCAGCGTCCCAGAGTAGGGGCCCAATGACCGAACCGTGCGGCACGCCTCCTATGATGTTGTGGGAGTGCACACCGTCGTCGGTGTCGTAGAGCAGAGTACGGTCAGTCAGGTAACTCGAGGTGATCTCCCTGAGATAGAGTGGCACTTGGAAGTGCTGCAGGGACAGCATGATGTCGTCCCATCTGGCAGAGTTGAAGGCATTCCGGATGTCCAAGGTGATGATGGCACACATCCGCCTTGCACTCCGACCAGCATTGATGGCGTTTGTGGCTATACCAACAACTCTGCCTACAGCATCCATGGTCGATCGACCATTTCGGAAGCCGAACTGGTTGTCGGAGAGGTCTCCGGCCCGACCGATGGCCGCTGCGAGCCTGGCGCAGATCACCCGCTCCAGGAGCTTCCCGACTATATCC
The DNA here is from genome assembly GCA_026168455.1 of Theocolax elegans. Classification (NCBI taxonomy): domain Eukaryota; kingdom Metazoa; phylum Arthropoda; class Insecta; order Hymenoptera; family Cerocephalidae; genus Theocolax; species Theocolax elegans. Next base: position 21,785,345 of record CM047430.1, read on the forward strand.
AGTAGACAGAGCGGGCGGTAAGATGATGGCTCCTCCGGGGGTTTGTTTTCCTTCGGTAGGAGTACCAGCCTCTGCGTCTTCCACTGGGCTGGGAAGCAACCTTCTCTTAGACATGCGTTGAATGCGTCCAGGAACAAGCCCGGAGCACTCATCGCCGCTGTCTTGACGGCCAGGCCAGGTATTCCGTCAGGCCCTGGGGCTTTACGTATGGAAATACCTTTAGCGGCCATCCTCAGTTCGGCTTCACTAATGTCTGGCGACTCGGCTGCACCAATGGTGGCCATCAGGCCCGTCTCTGCTGCCCTTTTCCGATGTTCTGGAAACAGGTGGAGGACTACTCCGTCCAGAAAAGCTGGGTCGGTGGGTGCAACAGCGCCTCCGGGGTTGATCTTATTCATAACCGTTTAATACGGTCTGCCCCAGGGGTTGTGGTCCACCTCCTCACATAGCTCCCGCCAACACCTTCTCTTAGCAGCCTTGATGGCCACCTTGAGATCCCTCCGCTTTTGTTCGTATTCTGCGGAACGATCTTGGAACCGCAGTGTTCCCCTCGCTCTTTGGTGCAGCCTTCTGGCACGCAGGCACTCACGTCTCTTTTCTGCGATGTCCTCACTCCACCAGATTATTGGTGGGCAGCCGCGGGGTTTCACGGCCATAGAGGCATTGTAAGCCGCTGTTAAGGCATTCGTGAGTCCTCGTGCTTTTTCTTCGGCGGTTCCCTTCACTTTTGCCCCCTCAAGGGAGCAGAGGAGCGTCTCACAATCAAACGTGGCTGGTGCCCATCTCTCTCTTGCTCCTCTTCCTGCTCTCTTTGTCCTCCCGCTGCTCAGCTGGAGCTGGTACACGAGTGCTTGGTGGTCACTACCCGTGTAACGTCTGGAAAACCAACTGCGTGCGTCCACGCCGCCAGAGGGGGAAACGCCGATGGCTGACTGTGTAGGCTTCAGCGTCTCGGTAGGCTAAATCGCAGCAATGGGCATTGGTCGGTTGGAGAGGTGGCCGGCTGGTGCTAAGACGCAAACTCAGGGTAAACGTATCTGCGACACGAGAAGGCAGTGCGCCAAGCAAGGGAGGCAGTGAAAACCCATAGCCCGACGGGAAGTACTATGAATACCTGGATGTAAAGAGGGTACATCATATAAACCGGGAGGTCGGCGTTCGGATCGCCGATCATGCACGCCCGGACCGCACGATAGTACCAGGGCCCGGGCTTTCTTCGCCAGTTAGTCGGGCTGCCCTGTAGCAGCGTGTGTAAAAATTAAACTTGCTGAGGTTGCTCCAGGTGGCACCTGGAAGGGAAGCGGCACTCGGAGGTTTAAATTGTATTTGACGAGGCCACGATACGTTTAAGGCTCACGGTCAAACCCGTCAAAACGACAACTGCTAATGGGTGATCACCGAATAACTTGCAAGAGTTTACTGCGTCGTGTAATCTAGAGGATGCACAAAGAATACACTTATATAAAAATGAAAAATGAGCAAAATAAATAAACACTCAATGGTGCACAGACATGAAAATATAGGGGTTCCCAACCCCACAGAAACTACAGTAGCAGCAACAACAATAAAGGAAAAAAGTACTCATAAGAAAACGGGTAAGCGTGGCCTGTCGTCTTCCTCGGAGGGGGAGTCGAAGGACCAAAAGAGATATAGGCCAGGGACAAGTAGAAAGGCCGAGAACAGTTTGAGCTCCACTTCGGAATCAGATATAGAAACAGAAACTGAGGTCCGTCCTGAATGTAAGAAAGAAAGGCATATATTGGAAACACCAATGTATGTAATGCAACAAATAGAGACGATAAAGAAGTATATCGTCAAAAAAGACAGCGAGAGAGCGCATACGGCTCTCTACAACATTCATGCGATTATGTCAACTTTAATAGCGAAAAGTGCGTATCTGGAAGGGCAGATAAAATCGATGAATGAGAGAGAGAAACGGCAAAACAAGTATATATAAAGAACCCGAAAAATCACAAACTAGTGATAAGACAAACTAGTGATAGAGAGAATGAAGAATCTCTGTAAAAGATTCTTAATACGAAAGAACTAAGGGCAAACTTCGAAATGACGAGCCCAACAAAACAGAGACCGAGGTTGATCATTTATGACTTACCTAAGAACATAAATGAGAAAGAAATTGTCGAAATTATAGCCGAACAGAACCCATGCACACAAGACGAGGCCAAAAGGCAGATAACCCCGAAATTTAGAACCGGGAAGAAAGAGGGAACTAGGACGAACTGGGTAGTAGAGGTTACACCGGAAATGAGAAGTAGGCTATTAGAAAAGAGGAGAATATTCGTTGACTACCAATCTTGTAGAGTGCAGGACTTCGTGCTAGTCTCCAGGTGCTATAAGTGTCAGGGTTACGGACACATAAGTAAGGTATGCCATAACGAGGTGTACTGTTCTCATTGCGCCGAAAAAGGTCACTCCTTCGATAAATGCCCGAATAAGAATAGCCAGAAGAAGTGTATTAACTGTGTAAAGGCCAAGAAAAAGTCAGAACACAACGTTCTAGACACAAAATGCCCATGCTATATCAAGGCATTAGAAAGGCTAGTCAATAATACGGATTACGGAGAATAAGAACAGGTTATTTGTGGCTCAACTTAATGAGATGGAGCAAAAAGGTCAAAATGAAACATGCACCAGATAAATGTGGCATGCTCTTAGCCAAGGGAACATTCCATGAAAAATGTTACCCAGTAATTAAAATAAATGGCAAGAGAATTAAAAGACAGGAACCAGTAAAATATCTGGGAGTTTCATTTGGCAAAGGCTTAAATGTGCAGCATCATGTCACGGAGATCTCAATGAAAACCAGAGGAATTTTCCAAAGGTTAGCGAAACTAGCTAGAGACGAGTGGGGCTTGGGCTATCGTTCCCTAGAAATAATGTACAAAGGGGTCTATATACCAATCATAACATACGCAGCAGCAGGATGGTCTAAACTCGCAAGTAATGTTAAAAAGAAAAAGCTCATAATGTCTCAAAGATTTGCTCTAATGAAAACAACAGGAGCATATAGAACCACTTCGGCTGAGTCCATCACAATGATAACGGGTCACTTGCCGATAGATCTGGAATGTGAAAAAAGAATAGGAATGTATTACATAAGGAAGAACAAGGAATTTAAATACATGGGCTACACATAGCAGACGGTGGAGAATCCTCTACCAGGCAATGAATGGAAGAGAAAATACAATGCAAGGTGTGAATTGGACAAGATATTGAGGAAAGTGTGGCAGTCGAGGTAAGATAATTCTATAAAGGGCAGACATACATATGAGATAATGCCAAACGTGGAAGAAAGAAGGAAAAAGACGTGGCTTAAACCGAGCAAGTATCTAATGCAAATTCTTAGTGGACATGGAAGTTTTCAAACTTTCAGAATGCGATTTAACTTTGTAGAATCAGACCTATGCAGCTGCGGAGAGACAGACTCCCCGGAACATGTTATATGGAAATGCGTGAAGGACGAACAAATAAGACTAAAACACATGCAGGAGACAGAGGCAGGAATGAGAGACACAAAAGCCTTATTGGAAACAAAGGAAGGGACCGAGAGGCTGACAAGGATGACAAAAGAAATCTTACTCGCAAAAGATGCTACGGAAATTCTAGAAAGAGATTTAGTCGTAGACATAGTGGAAACTGAGGAAGAAGCGCAAACAGAAGAGTTAAGGGAAGAGAATGAGTGAGTAGGTTAGGGATAGACAATATTCCAGAAAGTAGATAGACAAGAGAAAAAGAGAGAGAAAAAGGAAAAGCATAAGTGAGAAGGGAATGAAAGTGGTTAGGTTAGAAAGATTTCCATTGTAACTAACAAATGGAGGAATAGGAAAGGAAATAGATACAGAGGTAATCAAGATAGCTTATCATACTAGACAATAGGTAAACTAACACTTTCTATTAGATAGAATATAACTGACGAGAATGAATGACGATGAAAGAGGAAAAATGGCAATGGAGAGAAAGAAGAAAGAATGGAGATGAAAGATAAAGTTTGAAACATAGTATGAAAGGGTATGAAAGTTAGGGAAAATGAATGGACGCTAGGTAGAAACTCCTTCTTTTATAAAAGTAGATAGACAACAACGAGAAACCAAAGTAGGGAAGAAGAAGAAAGAAGAGGAAGAGAGAAGAAGGAAGACATTAGGAGGAAAGAAGAATAGAGTAGGAAGAGAAGGAAGAGAGAAGAAAGAAGTAGCAAAAATAGAAAGTCCTAGTCCCTAGTTCCCCAAAAATAGAAAGGATAAAATAAAGTAAAAGGAATAAAAAATAAAAAATAAAACCGAAGCACAAGAGAGAACATGGAAAGAGTTGAATCGCAAGAAAAGGAAAAGACAAATGCGAACTCTGGAAAGTTCCGTAGTCCAAAAACCGTCACAGTCTACGATAAGGAAGACAAGTAGATAGCAAAAGAGACGTGACAAGGACGACCGCCGGTATGCCAGAGGCGAGGTACGGCGGCAGTGATCGATGTGTTAGACATCGATCTAGCTCGGATTTTTTTTTTATTTATTTATTTTTTTTTTTTACCCGTGTAACAATTGCTAACTTTCCAGCCGAGTCCCCCTCCCTCCATCAATCTAGGATCGACGAAGGTGAGGTCGACTATGGACGACTTGCCGGCTTTGGTGAAAGACGGGGTTGTCCCTGTGTTAGCGATCTCCAGCCATAGTAGAGCGAACGCCTCGAGGAGTGCGCGACCACGCGCGTTGTTCTTGGCGCTACCCCAGTCCATCGCCCAAGCATTGAAGTCCCCACCTTTTTGCCTTTTGTCTCTTTTTTTTGCCCTTCTTCACTACCGTGGCCCAGTCAGAGACCTTTGACTGGTTCCCACCGGTCTCAGGAACGGATGGCGAAGCATCTGCTGGCCCACCTTTGTTAGTGGGCTGCTTTGACCCCTTCTTCCTTTTCTGGATGAAGGTATGCAAGTATGGTATGCGCGGTTAGCCTTATATATAGCTAATTCGCGATGCGTATTTTTCCTTGGCTAAATCTTAAAATAAAAATTAATGTTTTTATATTCGGTCTATCCCTTAATGGTTCCATGATGAGTCATCTTTATTATTTACTATAGTCTACTATAGAAACAAGAGGACGGAGCGATGGAAAGTTGAAAGTGTGAAGGAGACACGTCGATTGTTATAGGAGAAGTTGAAATGTGTCAGTGAGAGGGAGCTAAGTTCAGGTGTATTTACTTTTATCACAGCTAACTCGCCCAGCCGATTTTTGTTGAAAAAAGTTTTAACTACAAATTTTGTATATATCTAATTATATCCAACCTCACATTATTCCATCTCACTATTTTTCATTGTACAACAACGCAAGATTATATTTGAAGATAAAGATTTCTAATTTATTATGTCGGGCGTCATAAATCCCCAAGCACAAATATATAATATATATATATATATACATGGGGCATTCCATGTCAAGTCAGCAGATCAAAATTTCAAAGTTGCTGAAATTTTGGGAAATGGCTCCTTTTCCTACCTGGAACATGCAAAAAATTAACTTAAATATAATAAGAGTTATTAATAATCAAAAAACACAAATTTTCATATTTTTCATTTACATATCCAATTTTAATGATCTTATAACACAGAATATATTAATCCTACAAGAAAATGAGTAAGATACTTTTTATTCATAATTCATAGTGCAACGATTCAAAGATACTACGAAAGAATTTTTATAATTTTTAATGATTATTGACGTGTAGTCAGTTACCAATGTAATAATTATAATATATTTATATTCAATCTTGTTATTCTAATCTAATGTAAAATATGTGTAATAAAGGTAATGCCTGAAGAGGATGGAGAATTTCCATCGAAACGTTGCAATGTAATGTAAACAATACAGTGTGTTCATCAATTATCGATACAATACCTAATCTACAATTTCAACTGCGTGGACGACATTAATATAACTAAAGAATTTAAGATACTTTTTAATTGGAAATTACTTGAAAATTTTAACAAAACGTCAATAACAATTATTAATTAAATCCTAATAACATATTACTGGACTAAAACGCATGAAAGAAATCACTCAGAAATATCACAGTTACTAGTAATTATATGTACTTTGTGTGTGCCGAATCCCATAGTGGCAAAATCAACTGGATAAGAGAAATAAATTATTGAAGTTTAATTAGTAAATTTATTAAAATTGAAACCTGGCAATACTAGCGTACTTTCATGTATTCGCAGTTTAATAATACTACCAAAATTTTTTTACAATAATTTTTTACATAATTTTATATATTTATTTTCCTTACTGGAATAGTAGTAACTTGTTTAATTAGTAATTTTAATATAACAACTATTATTTCTATCAATAGCGAACATAGTCCTCTCAATAAGCGTACGTTATGTATTTAATTTGTCTAATTGCATGTACTCGCACTTTAATAATACAACTAGTAGTTGCAATAAACATTATAGATTACCTTGAAACCATTTTTTTGATATTTATTTACTACAATTGTGTGGTTAAAAATATTTGAAATACAGTAGGATGTATAGAAAGCACCATGATACGCTAGTATTGCCAGGTTTCGATTTTAATAAATTTACTAATTTAACTTCAATAATTTATTTCTCTTATCCAGTTGATTTTGCCACTATGGGACTCGGCACACATAAAGTACATATAATCAGGGTTGCCAGATGGCGATTTTTTCTCCTTGCTGCTCTTGCTTAATAAACATCAATATACGTAAGAGAGAAAAGGAAAAAATATCGCCAACTGGTTACTCTGCATATAATTACTGGTATTTGTGATTTTTTTGAGTGATTTCTTTCATGTCAAACAATGTTAAAAATAAGTAAATGTGATTTTTTATGCGTTTTAGTCCAGTAATATGTTATTAGGATTTAATTAATAATTGTTATTGACATTTTGTTAAAATTTTCAAGTAATTTCCAATTAAAAAGTATCTTACTCATTTTCTTGTAGGATTAATATATTCTGTGTTATAAGATCATTAAAATTGGATATGTAAATGAAAAATATCAAAATTTGTGTTTTTTGATTATTAATAACTCTTATTATATTTAAGTTAATTTTTTGCATATTCCAGGTAGGAAAAGGATCCATAACTAAATCATATTTAGTTTATATAATAAATATATAATAATATAATAAATAGTTTATATAATATGTAATAAATAGTTGTTTAATATTTTAGTTTAATTAATTATTTAGCTGTAAAGTTTTGTATTTTTATATTACTATAAAGATTTTCATGAACATGTTAATAATTGTAAACAACTGTTAATAACTGTAAACAACTGCTAATATACAGCTGTTAACAGTGGATAATTGTTATTTTCAATATTTGTAAACGACTGTAAAAAATTGTAAAAAGTGTTGAAAATCTATATATAAATAGAATGAAACTGGAAGAAACTGTTAATAGACGTAACAATCTGTAAATAATTATTACGACAAAATTATTACAAATATTTTATAAGTTGTAAGTTACTGCAAAGAACTAAAAATAACTGTAAAGTATGGTAAAAAGCTGTTTATGACTGTAAACATTGGAAATATACTGTTACTTATGTCCCAAATCCGACCTTTTTTCTACAAATATCAACAGTTTTTTTACAATATTTTAATCATTATTCAAACCATATTTCACAAATTTTACAGTTTTTTACATTTATTTTTCCACTAGGGTTAACAATAATTTGAAAAAACGTGTATTATTAAAAAAATTCTGATTTAAACAGCAACTATTCTCTTCACTTTTCTCCATATTTTGAGCATAGATTATATTTGCAATAACATTCTGAAAAAAAATGGAGTAAAAGTTTTGTTTTAATTAATATTGGTGTTTTTTGTAGTATTTAAATTGGTTTTGTCATTTTTCCTTTAAATCTGGCCAAATATTTGACAAGGGATTCTGAAACAGCACAAAATTCTACATCAGAGTATGTGGAAGCAAAATTTTTTCAATGCAAATAACAAAAACCATCGCATTGTAAAGTCGCTAAAAAATTTGTACGCTTCAGCGCAGAAGTGAGACATTTTTTTCCTGTTGTTCCTATAAACTATGTTCAAAAAATTTTTTTTGCTTTACCTATTGATTAATGAAATCCATCTATTTTTAATTTATATTTTGTGATTATTAAAACTTAAAAATATCTTAGCAATGAATGTCTTAGTCTGTATATTTTAGCAATATACTGTAACGGGGCAATCGGAGGGTGCTCCTCGTCGAGCACCGCCGTCTGGGCCTGGGCTTACCTGCGCGACCTACGTGCCGCGCTGCCGTGTCCCTCGACGCCGCGATATCTCGGTGATGCGCCGCTAACAACGATAACGGTTCTCCACCGCGAGGAGAATCGCCGGAACCGAGTCACACTCGGGACAGGAGGAAAGAGAATATACTTTCCGGGTGCTCGTACTTGTTGAAGTACACGAGGCTCGGCGGCTCAGAATGCGCGCCAACTAGAAGGTTGACGCGCCCGCGGAGGCGGCTGGGTAAGCAGGATAGGGATACGAGGTCTCGAGAATGACTACACGAGAGTTTAATAATTAATAAACTAAGCGTATATTCTAGGTAAACAAAAATAAATGTTAGTGATATTTACATGATATTAGCGCTCGGTTGCGCTACAAACTACAACCAGAAAAAGGTGATGCGGTCGACCTCGGGGTCGTACGCAATAGCGCGGCGAGTTCGCGGTGCGCGGGAAATACGCGTTGATCGGCAACCGTCCCGTGTTGCCTAACCGATTTACCGCGTGCGCAAGGAGGCCGAGTAGCGGATCGCGCCTTATACTTTTAGTGCTCGCTGCACTGTGCTAAGCTTATTACGGGGTAGCTCAGCACCACGGGAAAATCAAAGCAACTTACTTTGCGCAAGGATGCGCCGGCGAGTTGATCAATTCCTCGCTCGCTCGTATCGGGAATGGCTGGACTTCCTCGAGCGTCGGGGAAGAGGCACGGCGTCGATGTATCGTCCCGAGGATAATACCCTCGCCTCGGGCAGTGGGGCAACACACGTGCACACACTAATCTCGCACTTGATCTCTCTCTCTCTCTCTCTCTCTCTCTTTCTCTCACTCACTCTCGCTCGTACCGGGATCGCGTACCTAATCGGGTTCCGGCCAGAAACGGACTGATCGAGACTCGGTGTCTCGCGGCCCTTCGCGACGTTGCGCGATCGCGCGTAATCACGTGGTTACGCGGTTTTCGAGTTTACGGGCTATCGCGCGTTTCGGAACACGCGCCCGTTATAATACCCAAAATTTTCCAGATTTTTAAATTGATTATTTAAAATTACAATCAAGTCTTTTTAAAACGCAGTAAGATATCTTTTTTATTACTTGTAGAATTGGCGAATGTCCGCGCTTTCTAGATATCCGCATCATAAAAGGCTTGTTAAAGACTTCATTTTGAACAAATGTTTAAGCATTAGATACAAAAATAATCAGCAAAGAAATCAAAAAGTATTTATGTATGATTCAAAAAAAGTTTTAAAAGAATTCTTTCGACATGTTTTTAACAACTGCATTTCATAGATTTTTCTTGAAGATATTTAATTTACTAATAAAAGCATTCTAAAAGAATTCTTTTTAGACAACGGCAATAAAATATTTTTATTTTTCAAAATTGTTCGAAAAGCATTCATTTAAGATTCAAAAAATTATCTAAAAGTATTCTTTTATTACAATCATTGTATATATATATTAAACGTTTCAGTGATTGTTCCCAAAGATTATTTAGTAAGTGTCAAAAGCATTACAAAAGAATCGGTGTTAAAAGTGTTTCGCAATCGTGGATGATCGATGAACAAGCTTCGTTTTGTTCGATGAATACGTAATTCCATCACGTATCACTTTTCGACGCTGATTGGTCAATTGTGAAAAATGAATCAATCAGGTAGAGTGGTAAATTCCTGTGCGAAGGAATAGCGGACTTGGGACGCATACATATTATATATATTAATTATTTTTTGGATTTATTTTTAAGTTGAATTGCAGGTAATTAATGTATACATGCAGTTAGAATAACCTGCAATGTTTTTTTTATTATCATTTTAACGTCGCTCTTTTAATGCTCCCAAACCGGTGCTAATCAGCGACGGAGGTCATACGATGTCTTGGTGAAGAAAACACTTGTTGAAAATATATTCGCCAGTAGTGCTTGTATCAATCGTCCGGGGCCGGGAATCGAACCTGGGACCTCCAGATTACGAGCCCGACGCCCTACTGACCGAGCCATCGCAGGCCTCAGGAACCTGCAATGTATTTTGCAAATTAAAAATTAATTCAGAAACGACTTAATAGTTCATTTCAATTCCTCGTTCCGCCTCTGTAGTCAGCTACTACTATAATTTGTGCCAGTTAATTCAACATCAGCAGTCAGCTAACGTGTGAAAAATGTTCAGTAGGAACAAAAGATGAAGTTTAAATTTATTTTTTTAATAAAAATTTCAAAATATTTGATGTAAACTTTGATCGCCGGTCACCTGAATGATATGGACGATATCGTCAAATTCAAATTTGCTGACGTTTCCAGTATAATTTGTAACGTGGTATTTCGTCCTAATACCATAGTTACAAGTAATTTATTAATTTAATCAGGGACGACGGCCCCGAAGAACACGTCTCTGTCGTCGCCGTGGGTTGACGAGTCAACCCGTCGGGACACGGTAGCGGAGATAGGACGATCTCCTCTATACCGACACACGTGGCGGGAAAATCGGGGATCGGAATGTGGTTTGCGGGTTAATCTATAATCAAAATGATAACGCGACCGTTAAGTTAATATAAAATAAATAAGTATTTATTTAATAAATTACACGGAGGTGCCCGACAATAATTAACGGGGCGTTCTCCCGGTCGCGTGGTATATACGCGGCAAGCAGGGGCTGCCCCCGTGCTCGCCCCGCGTAACGATTATTCGGTTTCGGTAGCACCGGTGTGCTACCGAACAAACATACACACACACTCACTCAACACACCTAAATACAGATACCGACCAATGTCGGGCACTTACCGGGCTGGCTGATCCATGGGCCCTGGTGGAAGTCGGCGCCCCGACGTCCGTTGGCCGGTGGAGTCGGCCCGGTCTCCCATCGTCCTCGACGGTAGTCTGCAGGTGCGGCCTGATGCCGCGGCGATTCGCCTACCTCGGGGAATACTCAACCCGAGGTGTATGGTCCTTCGCACTGCACTTTCACAATCTCACTAGCACTCGCGTACGGCTTCCCGGAGTACGGACGAACCGGTCCGGTACTTCCCGTGGCTCGCGAAACTAAGCGTGACGAGGGGTTTAGAAGGTGCTGTCGCGGTCAAGACCGGCAGCGTACTGAGCTTTTCGGGAATTGTCGCATTCCCGAAAAGTATCTAACACACACACACAATAACAATAGAGTACATGGATGCTCGCACACATCCTTGCTCGTAGACATAAACACGCGTGTTTCGTGGCCTCGAAGAGGCAACGCACGAAACAATAACAATGTGCGAGATTTCACTATGTAATATATTATATACACGAAATAATATTTTAGATTCAATATTATTTTATTTCATTGCAACGACGTCTCGTCGCAAAACCCCCCACTAAACTCCACATCATCCTACTGATGTGAGAGTTGAAAAGAGGGCAATGAAATAAAATAATAATATGCACGCAGGTCGAATCTCCTCGCCTAGACGAACTAGGGCCGAGGAGTGGTGAGGTTCTTCTCCAAGGTGGCCATCACCAGTCGCAGGATAGTGTCTCTTGCTTCCGGATTATCTCCTGCTACCGCTTCCAACAGCAAGCGACTCTCGCGGAGGAGGTCAGCATCGCTGGAGGAGGACATTGGTAGCCTGGTGACAACGTTGCTGGACATCCCCGACGTTGCGTTCATCATGACGGACGTAGAGGGCTGCTCAACCAAAGGAATTGGTGCAGGTTCAGGGGTCAGTACTGACAGCTCGGCTGGATAGCCGATTTGCCTGAACAGGACGTTGAGACCGGTCTGCACCGTCTCCAAAGGTCCAGAGTTTGGGACACCCAAACCCTGCGCCAAGTGACGTAGGAACGTCTCTTGTGGGGGTACCTCTCGGATCAGCTCGACGCGGACTGGCTGAGCTACACTCTCGAGGCGGTGTTGGAGGTTGGGCTAGGGAGTTCTGGTATTCCCTAGCACGCTGCTCGACTAACCATTGAGCATGATCGCTCAGGGCGAATCGTATCTCCTTAATCGGCCCGGTGTGGCGCAGGCCAAATTCGGCTGCCTGACGGCGGTCTGCCTCCTCGAGCCGCCGAGCAATTACCGTGGAAGCAAAGGAGGCTTTGCTTCCCTGGGGCTGTGCGTCCACAATACCCACCGGAGCTGCTCGGACTGTTGCGACGGTGGTCTCTTCCACCCGCCGCTTCTTTGCCTTACTGCGGCTTCCTCTCTGTCTGGCCCTCTTGGACACGGACTTCTCCTGTGTCCCAGACGTTGAAGGTTGTGAAGCCGCTGTTGGCGGGTCGGATAGTCCTCGGTCCCTGCGATTAGCCAACCATGCGCGGTAGGCATTCATGCAGCGAGGAAATTTGGTGACAACCACCCCTCGGCGGCCGCAGTTGATGCAGAATTCCTGCGTCTGCATGGCCGCACACTCCCGGCGGTTGTGTCCCGGACGCCAACAATTAAAGCAGGCGTTATCCGGGGGGTCGATGGTTGGATCCGTCTTGATAGGATCCAACTTCTTGAACATCGCCCCGCGACGCCTATACTTCTCCGCCTGGTCCACTCCTGACGGATTGGGTCGTGGAGAGGGTCGGCACCTAACGGGCGACATCTCTCTCCGAACCTGCGTCGGTGGTTTGGACACTGGGAAGGGTCTGCTCCTAGCGGGCGACATCTCTTCCTTTGGCGGAACCACTACTACCGACGCGATGGTACTCGGCACGGCTTGTGCCAGATGCCCATCGTCTACTGCCGAATAGTAGTCGTCGACCGTCAACTGGCGCAAGGGATTATACTTCTTGCGCCTTCGACGGCTTTCAGCGACTTCCCTTTGCCGCTCCCTCTCTTCTTGGCGGAGGTCCTCTGCATATCCGGCAGGCAGATAATTACCACTACCCGTCGGTGTCTGCTGGTCGACCTCCATTCGCTCTACCGTCGTCTTGGGGTTTGGCCTGGATTCGCCAACCTGTGGCGGACTTGACACACCTTTAGGCCTTTCCAAGGGCAAGTCAACAGCCTCTACCGCCGAAGCGGCCTGGAGGTTGTTGCCAAGACCCGATGGTTGGGCCGGCAGGGGTCTCCCCACCACCTCGGCATAACTCCTCTTGACCATCTCCCTCGCTTCTGGTGGCGAGTTAGCCAGAAAGGTGGACGTGGATTCCTTATTATCTGCGTCTAGACAGTGGGAATCCCCGAAACGATTATGGTCGCGGACTGCCTGCCGTTGGAATCGGCGGTAGCTTTCCGCGCTCCGTTCGGTCTCTCGCTTACCGAGCATTTGCTCGGTCTGAGCGATCAGCCGTTTGGTTTCGTCCTCGTCCAGGGTGCTGAAACAAAAGAAAGAAATTTGTTAATTAACTACAAACAAATCATAGTTACATTAATCATATACAATCACTCGTACTCAATCAATCACACACCCGGATAACCACTCTAACTTTTCCCCGTGGCTAGCCGATCATCGCTGGCCTAGGATTTTCTCCTTGGTGGGACGTATCTCTTTAAATCGGATACGTGCACTTCAGACCTCTTCCGTCCAGACTCTTCAAGTCTTAAGACTACTGGTGATAGTATCTCCTTGACTTCAAAGGGTCCGTCGTACTTAGGCGCCAATTTGGCCGAAATACCTTTGGCCCTGTGCGATAACGTTCTACACTTCCTCATGATTAAATCGCCTACTTGGAAGGAAGCCACGCGTCTATTTTTGTTATAGACTTTCTCTTGACGTCTCTGCTCTTAATCTATGTGTTTCCGCACTAGATCTCGAAGGGCATCAAGACGTTTGAGTCGATCCATCCACATCTCGGGATCGATAGGAATTTTAAATTCCCTCTTCTCAACCTCTCTACGCAGACTCTTTACTGGCTGAGGATGACGTCCAAAATTGAGGAAAGCTGGGGAAACCTTCGTACTTGATTGCGTTGCCGTATTAATAGCATGACGGAATTCATGTAGATGTTCATCTCAGCTGCGATGATCGGAATCCACAAAGGCCGCGATCATCGTCTTTAATGTCCTGTTTGTTCGCTCGACGGGGTTGGCTTGCGGTCGGTAAGGAGGAGTCGTGATCTGTTTTATCCCGTAATCCTCAAGCATTTGTGTCAACTTATTATTGACGAACTCTGTACCATTATCCGTAAGGAAGTAATCAGGAGTTTCCCAACGAAACAGTATGAGTTCCTCAAATGCTTTCGCAACCGACTTACCGGTAGCAGCTCGTAACGGTTTTAATTCAACCCACCTCGTGAACAAATCTTGTAAGACCAGTATATATTTGTATTGGTTCTTACTACGAGGCAGTTCCGTTATATCTGCCGCAACCACAGCCCACGGTCTCTCAATATTACGCTTGCCCATCAAACCTTGAGGGCCCGCCTGTGAGACTTTATATCATTGGCAGTCTATACACTGCACAACGAATTGCCTGACATCATGATAGATACCTGGCCAATAATAGTCTCTTGCCACTCGGTCATAGGTCTTCTCCACTCCTAAATGACCACACGATGGAGGGCAATGCGAGTCCTCTAGTACGCGCGTCCTATGTTCAATGGGTACAACCAATCTCCATCCCTCCACTTGACCCATGATTGGGTCCAGCAGCTTATCGGTCGTGAATCGATAGAGCATTTCATCCTCAATTTTCCATTGCGGAAACTTTTGAGGACTGGACCTCACATCATCCAATCTGGCGATGTACCATGGGTCGGTAATCACGTCAAATGAGGCTATTTCAACTTCGTCCGAGTCCAGGTTAACAGCGCGAGAGAGTGCGTCGGGAACATAGTGTAGTGCACCTTTCTTGTGCACAATCTCGAAGTCCCACTGTTGCATCTCAAGCACCCAGCGCGCTAGTCTTCCGGTGGGCTCTTTAAGAGTTTCCAACCATTTGAGCGCGCTGTGGTCCGTCACAGCTTTGAAACGATACGCTTCAATATATGGCCGAAGTTTCTTAATTGCCCATATTAAGGCTAGACACTCTTTCTCCGTCGTCATGTAATTACGCTCCGCCTTGTTCAACACTCGGCTGACGTAAACGATCGGATGCTCGAAACCATCTTCATCTTCTTGGGTTAACACAGCCCCAATAGCGTAATCACTCGCGTCACTCTGGACCGAGAAAGGCTTAGAGAAGTCTGGTCGAGCAAGCACTGGCGCGCCGGCTAGAGCTAACCTGAGTTCACGGAACGCCGCGTCCTGCTCTGGTCCCCACTCCCATGGCTGGTCCTTACGGAGTAATCTCACGAGAGGGATCTTAATATCCGACTCTCGATTTATAAAACGAGAATACCAACCGACCATGCCAAGGAAGGAACGAAGTTGTTTAACATTTCTTGGGGTCGGATAATTTAGGACAGGAGCCACTCGATCCACATCGGGTCGAAGTCCATCACCATCCAGGCGGTACCCAAGGAACGTAACGCTCGAGCAACAGAACTGACACTTCTCTCTGTTCAATTCTAGCCCTGCGTCTACTAGTGTCCTTAGAACCATTTCCAACCATTTTAAATGTTCCTCGAAAGTTTCGGTTATAACGATTAGATCGTCCAGGTAACCGAAAACATGAGGTTCAACTTCGGGACCAAATAGAGCATCGATCAACCGTGCAAATGTCATGGGTGCATTCATCAGTCCGAACGGCATCCGTGTGAACTGCCACAACCCAGACCCAGGCACAGCGAAGGCGGTGTAATGTCGACTAATTTCTGACATTAACACTTGGAAATATGCCTTCTTAAGATCGATCTTAGAGATGAATTTGGCATTATGTAACTTATCCTGAATCGAATCCATATTCGGTATTGGATATGAGTCACGTTTTGTTACCGCATTCAAATCTCGGAAGTCTATGCAAAAACGATAGCTACCTTCGTCTTTGCGGACTATCACTGGAGCGGCAGACCATTCACTTGCACTCGGTTCAATTATTCCTCTCTCAAACATTTTTCTGACTTCTTGCTGGGCGAATTCGAGGACTTTAGGCGACATACGTCTTGGTTTGTGACGTACTGGTCGTGCACCTGGCTCTACTTCCACGTGATGTTCGATCAACGTAGTAAAGCCGTGCACATCGCCTGGTGGGTGGTAATAAGTTCTCTACTACTTTCTTACCCTCTCTCGCTGGTCACCGTTAATCTCGATGATACCTGCACACTCTGCGAGAATCCTCGTGTCTCCGTCTCGGACTCCATCCTTGACAAAAGACTTGCCATTTTCCGGCGCCAACACGCCAGAGAGCATCGCCAATTTTAACCTCGATTTTCCAATTTGAAGGAAGTCCATACCGAGGATCATCGAGTGTTCCATACTCTCGACTATTCTCAGTTGGATGTTGCCATCTAATCCCTCAATTCCGAATAGAACATCTAACAAACCTAGGATTTTCAGTGCCGGTCCTGCGACACCCCGCATACTACCTTGGCCGGTTTCCACTTATCCCTGTAGCATTCCGCTACGTCAACGCGTATAGTGAAACCATTGCTCCTGGGTCGAATAATGCTTTAAAGTCGTTGCCACCAAGTCTTACCAAGAAGAACAAACGGTTTTCGGATTGCACTCCCGCAACCATGTCTTCGGCTTGACTGTCAAGTAGAGCTGGAGTCGAACTTGTCTCTCTGGACGTCTTCGGGACGGCTCCTGCCCCCCCCCCTGAACTGTTCTAATTGGCAACGATTTTGAACTGTTCATCACCTGATCAGAGAGACAGTCGTTTTACTCTCAT
The DNA here is from genome assembly GCA_026168455.1 of Theocolax elegans. Taxonomy (NCBI): domain Eukaryota; kingdom Metazoa; phylum Arthropoda; class Insecta; order Hymenoptera; family Cerocephalidae; genus Theocolax; species Theocolax elegans. The sequence continues at coordinate 21,802,270 of CM047430.1, forward strand.
TAGACTGTTTTATACTCTTTTCTTTGATCGTAGGTTGGGGTGACAATGAGTAACGAGTATCATCATTCTCATTGGTGGGGTTACACAAGTTTAGAGTTTTTCTCTCGTTCTCTATTTCCTTCAGTAACCGTTTGTGTTCGTTAACAGCCTGCCTACGGAGTACTTCAGACCAGAAAGACTCTTTGTTTTTCTTGATCTCTAGAAGTTCTAAATCTGCTTTGTTCGGCGCTTCGAACGTTGGAGTTAGCTTGGAAGGAGTCTCAGCCTTAACCATAGGTAACTCAGCAGATTTCGGCAAATTCGGATGTTCGAGGTATTCTCTCTTACCTTCTGAACGTTTGTTTGCTCTCCGTTAGCAGTTCAGCAAGTCAGTGAGGTGTTTGTCCTTCTTAACAAACAACCTCGCGGGTTCACCACCCGTATCTCTTGCCCCCTAGAGCTATTACGCTCTTTTAATTGCGTGCAGGGCCCAGGGGGCGATTCTGGTACCCTGCCGCTAGGTTTCCCAGATATTGCCGTACATGCTCACACTTTGGGCAATTATCTAGGGTTACCCCAGTTGTGTGGCACACCTGACACTCAATGGGCGCTGCCACGTTCTAGCCCTGCGTCCACTAGTGTCCTTAGAACCATTTCCAACCATTTTAAATGTTCCTCGAAAGTTTCGGTTATAACGATTAGATCGTCCAGGTAACCGAAAACATGAGGTTCAACTTCGGGACCAAATAGAGCATCGATCAACCGTGCAAATGTCATGGGTGCATTCATCAGTCCGAACGGCATCCGTGTGAACTGCCACAACCCAGACCCAGGCACAGCGAAGGCGGTGTAATGTCGACTAATTTCTGACATTAACACTTGGAAATATGCCTTCTTAAGATCGATCTTAGAGATGAATTTGGCATTATGTAACTTATCCTGAATCGAATCCATATTCGGTATTGGATATGAGTCACGTTTTGTTACCGCATTCAAATCTCGGAAGTCTATGCAAAAACGATAGCTACCTTCGTCTTTGCGGACTATCACTGGAGCGGCAGACCATTCACTTGCACTCGGTTCATTATTCCTCTCTCAAACATTTTTCTGACTTCTTGCTGGGCGAATTCGAGGACTTTAGGCGACATACGTCTTGGTTTGTGACGTACTGGTCGTGCACCTGGCTCTACTTCCACGTGATGTTCGATCAACGTAGTAAAGCCGTGCACATCGCCTGGTGGTGGTAATAAGTTCTCTACTAACTTTCTTACCCTCTCTCGCTGGTCACCGTTAATCTCGATGATACCTGCACACTCTGCGAGAATCCTCGTGTCTCCGTCTCGGACTCCATCCTTGACAAAAGACTGCCATTTTCCGGCGCCAACACGCCAGAGAGCATCGCCAATTTTAACCTCGATTTTCCAATGTTGAAGGAAGTCCATACCGAGGATCATCGAGTGTTCCATACTCTCGACTATTCTCAGTTGGATGTTGCCATCTAATCCCTCAATTCCGAATAGAACATCTAACAAACCTAGGATTTTCAGTGCCGGTCCTGCGACACCCCGCATACTACCTTGGCCGGTTTCCACTTATCCCTGTAGCATTCCGCTACGTCAACGCGTATAAGTGAAACCATTGCTCCTGGGTCGAATAATGCTTTAAAGTCGTTGCCACCAAGTCTTACCAAGAAGAACAAACGGTTTTCGGATTGCACTCCCGCAACCATGTCTTCGGCTTGACTGTCAAGTAGAGCTGGAGTCGAACTTGTCTCTCTGGACGTCTTCGGGACGGCTCCTGCCCCCCCCCTGAACTGTTCTAATTGGCAACGATTTTGAACTGTTCATCACCTGATCAAGAGAGACAGTCGTTTTACTCTCATTAGACTGTTTTATACTCTTTTCTTTGATCGTAGGTTGGGGTGACAATGAGTAACGAGTATCATCATTCTCATTGGTGGGGTTACACAAGTTTAGAGTTTTTCTCTCGTTCTCTATTTCCTTCAGTAACCGTTTGTGTTCGTTAACAGCCTGCCTACGGAGTACTTCAGACCAGAAAGACTCTTTGTTTTTCTTGATCTCTAGAAGTTCTAAATCTGCTTTGTTCGGCGCTTCGAACGTTGGAGTTAGCTTGGAAGGAGTCTCAGCCTTAACCATAGGTAACTCAGCAGATTTCGGCAAATTCAGATGTTCAGAGGTATTCTCTCTTACCTTCTGAACGTTTGTTTGCTCTCCGTTAAGCAGTTCAGCAAAGTCAGTGAGGTGTTTGTCCTTCTTAACAAACAACCTCGCGGGTTCACCAACCCGTATCTCTTGCCCCCTAGAGCTATTACGCTCTTTTAATTGCGTGCAGGGCCCAGGGGGCGATTCTGGTACCCTGCCGCTAGGTTTCCCAGATATTGCCTCACATGCTCACACTTAGGGCAATTATCCAGGGTTACCCCAGTTGTGTGGCACACCTGACACTCAATGGGCGCTGCCACGTTCGGGCACTGGTCCGCTGTATGTCCCATACTTTCGCAATGTAGGCAAGTCTGATTGGGACAATCGGAATATCGATGTCCTACTTTATGACATGTAAAACATATGCCAAAGAAGGGACTATTCGGATTCCTTTGCAAACCAGCGTCTTGGGTCTGCCTCTGCGTAGTACGATCATACATCGTGCTTTGTCTACGTTGAGGCGTGTAGACGGGTGTCGTCTGAGCTTGAGCAACGTATTGTTTCGGCCTAGCACCGTTATATTGTTGCTGCTTTGACCCTGTCTGTCTATTTCCCGAAGATTGTCTTGCATTATTAATATTTTGTGCACCCACAAAATTTTTATTTTGTTGCAAGTACTGACGTTGGTTAGTGTTGCGAGTACCATACACATTGGCTACTTCACAATCACTTGAAGATGGGCTAGAAGAATGTTTCTTATTTTTCTTGCTCCGTTTCTTTTTCAACGTCTTCTTCTTCGGTGGTGGAGATGGCTGAGGAACCGGTTGGCTCTTCTTATTCTCAACTAATGAGGCCACATTCCCCGAAACTTTGGACGAACTCCGTTTTGGGAAAGCTTGTGGGATATGAACTTGTTCTCTTGGTGTGGGTTCCGCAAACCTCTTGTCCCATACCAAGTGTTGTTCATATTCTTTACCGTACTTCATTATGTCTTCGAATTTATTTATGGATCTTGAGGACATAAACTTGCGGCACTCCGGTCTCAATTGAGAATATGCCATCTCTACTTGTTGGCGCAGCGGAGGAGGTCGGCGGAATTTCCGCACAATAGCCTTAAAGCAATTCAGGTATTTTACGCCCTTCTCTCCTTTGCCTTGCTTGCGGCGTTGTAGATCCTCGAACAAATCTTGATCTCGCAACTCCTGACCGTATTCATTCAAAAATTCATTTTCGAAGTCATACCAGTTACGTAAAGAAGATTGGACGGCCCTATACCAAAATAGGGCTGTCTTCTTAAACACGCAAGGCAATGCGCTGAGAATACGCCGGTCAGAGAACTGGTCGTCATTCCTGAAGTCTTGTAAACTATCTAGGAATTCTTCGGCATCGTCGTTGGTCTCCCCATCGAACGACAGACCCCAGTCTCTGAGGGCTCTTGCACAACCAGGCCGCTCCTTTCTATCTCTCACTGGTGGCTGGTTGTATCCCAAAGGGACTAATGCACCCATGTCCTCACTTTGGTTATACGTATCACGCCGCTGGACATCTCGACTCGGCGATGGTACTCTGCTACGACTGTCAGGGAGGCGCTCCTTGCGATATCTACTCGCATAGTAATCGGCTGCATCTTTCCTATTCGTAGTGTAATATTCGTCCGAATCTAAGTTACTAACATTAGAATCGGTTTGAGTACCTTGATCGCGTCTAGCGACAGCTCGCTCGTGCTCGACGGGATCATTATTCGTTTCGCGGGATCTGTTGTAACCATTGTCACACTGTGTAGAGGCTTCCCTCTTAGTGTAAGTTCTTTGGCTACGATCGGACGTGTGAGGCTTACGATTCCCTTCATTCGGTAACCGTCTAGAAGTGGATGTTGCACTCCTGTGATAGCGCTCACCTTCCGAGAACGATTTATCATCTGCTTCTTCTGGTGCTGGCGCATATCTGTGTGAGGAGGTCCTGTTGTTATGCTTGTCATAACTAACCTTCCTCTGACAGGTACCGTATTGATCGCGATTATGTGAACGATAATCTGGAGCTTCCCTCCGATTATCAGTCGACTGCCTGCGATCGTGGGAAGGGAGTTCATAATCCCTGCTCGTCTGTTGCCGCGACTTATCTGACTGAATCTCCGAAACGCGCTTTTTAATAGCTCCAGAACTACTGAAATGGCTGGGAGTAGACCGTCCATGTGCATCGGAATTCAGTCCAAAATCGTTACGACGATTGGTGCCCTTTTCCACTGGGTTGTGGTTACCAACCAACGAGTTACGCTGATCCCGGTGTAACGGATGTGATGAATTTATAGCATGCGTCTCACCTAGACTAGTATATGTGGCGGTCGACACCGTCACTTGTCTCGAAGGTGGTGAGTTAGCCGTCGGAATCGCCGCTTCTGTGTTAATGCCAGCTGCATTATCAGAAAGCGGTCTCGATTCACCCGTCGGCGTGGGCACTCTAGTATGTGTAGTCACATTTCCCTCTTCTTCCTGAATGAAGGTTATGTGCTCACTTGTTGGTCTATCGTCTGACAACTCAGACTCTATAGACCTGTCGGTACCAGAAGGGATCACACTACCTCTTCTGGAGCGCTTTTGGTGCTTCTGCCAGAACTGTGGACAAGCTAAGGGCTTCGTCGCTGGTTGGGCAGAAGTATCCTCGTCGTAATTGGGATACCAAGGCACGTCAATTTGAGGATCATAACACTTAATCCTATGTCTCAGAAGGCGCTCTCTACACTCAAACTCTTCGCTATTAGCATTAAGGTGCAAACGATCGAGCTGGGCGTAGATCTCCTCCAAAGGAAGTGATCTGATGTCCTTTTTAATGTGCCTCGCATCCCGCGAGTCACTAAGTATTTTGCACATACGCGTCTCGTAGCTGCCCATCGTAATTTTTTTGATAAGGCAGAGACGGCGTTGTGCACCTGGGGATTTCTTCTCAGCTGGCACACCAACTGCTTCCCCGTATGCCCTGTAAAGTTTGGACAACTGAGGAGATAGCTCAGAGTCCAGATTCAAATATAGAGTACAAACTACTCTATATGAGAGGGCATACCTTATATAAAGAGAAAAGGATCACACAAAAAAAAAATTCCGATCCGAGTTTGGCAAACTAATTAAAATAAAAAAAAAATCTAAATAAAAACAAGAAAAATTAATGTAAATTAATTTAATCTATAAAAAAAATTTTGTTTTTCACCAGATTCGAAAGCTTAATCGAATCTGTTTTCGGATCAAAAGAAAAAATTTTTGTTGTCGATCTTCTCTTTAAACCTAAGTAAAATTGCAAAAGATACTTGGACCAATCCAAGATCGAATTAATTTGACAAACAAATTAATTTGGTAACAATTTAAAAATAAATTGCTATCGATTGCAACTTACAAAGAAAAATACTAATAAAAAAAAATATTTTAATTCGCTGACACGAGAAATTAAATATTAAGGAAAGAAAAAAAATTCTGGAAGCCACAAATATAATTATTTTGACAAACAAAATAATTATAATTTTACACAAAATGTAAATCTCATACAAAAGAGAATTTTGTGAAAATTAGCTTCAAAAGAAAAGAATTTTCAAAAGTAAGATCACACAAAAAAAATTAAATGTGATTGAAACAGCAAAAAAAAATTTGAAGTTGATTTAAAACGCACAAAAAAAAAATTAATTTTATTGTTAACCTCCAACAAAAATTTTAATTTATTTTTTTTTTTTAGAACAAATTATTTATTTTATTTATTACTAATTTTATATATATTATATTATATTATACAAAAAATTAATAATATAAATATGCAATTAATTTGACAAACAAATTAATTGAAATTTATTTCTTAATTTGGAGGAAAAGCAAAAAAAATTAAGAGAATAAGTCAAAGAAATTTCCCGTCAGCAGAATTAATGTTTAAGTGACAAACACTTAATCGAAATAATATTAATATTAACAATAAATATAAATGTAACACCGATATCACGATGTGTCTCAGCACTAATGCGAGCCAAAATCGTGACGGTAATACAAAAAAATTTATCAACCTTGACTTATCTGACTAACAGACAATGTCAAAATTGATTATAATAATATTAAAAATTATTAGCACACAACAAAAAAAAAATTATTGTATAAGTTCAAAATTATCAGCTGTCAGCGTGATAATATCATTGAAAAATCAATTACAAGTATATATATATATATATATTACAACAAACAAATTATTAATAATAATAATGATAATAATAATGATAATAAAATTAATAAATATAAGCAATAAAAAATATTATTGGTCGTCTCGAACTGATACACAATCAGTGAGCCGAACTCAAAAATATTTTACACACTCACAAATTGTTAAACTCGCTTTTAAAGCGAGCTAACAAAATTCATGCAATTAAATTAAAAATGAAATTACGGTCGCGCAGAGGGGGAAATTTTCCTTCTTGCGTAGCAACGAAGGAGAGCCGCGCGGTATATGCCGTATACTGTATATTCTCTTTCTCTCTCTCTCTCTCGATACTCGTTACACTTACGCCGCGCGAGTCTAACGCCGGCTAGTTGGGATTTTCTCTCTCTCTCCCACTAGCGGACTCGTGCTCACTCAGCACTACACGACTCCGCGACGCAATGTCTCTCTCTCTCTCACGCACTGGTTCTCTCTCACTCTCTCTCTCTCTCTCTCTCTCTCACACAACCACAATATACGGCTAGGGATACCCGCGCGTCCCTACTCTAACGCGAACTCGAAATTTCAAATTTCTATTCTCGCTCTCTCTCTCTCACTCATACACACAATTCAATTATAATGGCATGCATCCATGCCATTATAAACCTATATGCTCTCTCTCTCTCTCCCTCTCTCTCTCTCTCTCTCCCTCTCTCTCTCTCTCTCTCCCTCTCTCTCTCTCTCTCTCTCCCTCTCTCTCTCTCTCTCTCTCTCTCTCTCTCTCTCTCTCTCTCTCTCGCCTTTTACACACCCGTTTTTCGCCAGGGAAAAAGAGAGAATTTTAAATAATTAACCCGCTGTTGTTCTTTATGTACAGGTAGACCTGTACAAAAAGAAATTGTTTAACCAAAACAAAAAAAAAATTCACCGACCCGAACAATCCTCGACACGCAGGTGGTACAACTACCGTCCTGTCACGGTCGCCATTTGTAACGTGGTATTTCGTCCTAATACCATAGTTACAAGTAATTTATTAATTTAATCAGGGACGACGGCCCCGAAGAACACGTCTCTGTCGTCGCCGTGGGTTGACGAGTCAACCCGTCGGGACACGGTAGCGGAGATAGGACGATCTCCTCTATACCGACACACGTGGCGGGAAAATCGGGGATCGGAATGTGGTTTGCGGGTTAATCTATAATCAAAATGATAACGCGACCGTTAAGTTAATATAAAATAAATAAGTATTTATTTAATAAATTACACGGAGGTGCCCGACAATAATTAACGGGGCGTTCTCCCGGTCGCGTGGTATATACGCGGCAAGCAGAGGCTGCCCCCGTGCTCGCCCCGCGTAACGATTATTCGGTTTCGGTAGCACCGGTGTGCTACCGAACAAACATACACACACACTCACTCAACACACCTAAATACGGATACCGACCAATGTCGGGCACTTACCGGGCTGGCTGGTCCATGGGCCCTGGTGGAAGTCGGCGCCCCGACGTCCGTTGGCCGGTGGAGTCGGCCCGGTCTCCCGTCGTCCTCGACGGTAGTCTGCAGGTGCGGCCTGATGCCGCGGCGATTCGCCTACCTCGGGGAATACTCAACCCGAGGTGTATGGTCCTTCGCACTGCACTTTCACAATCTCACTAGCACTCGCGTACGGCTTCCCGGAGTACGGACGAACCGGTCCGGTACTTCCCGTGGCTCGCGAAACTAAGCGTGACGAGGGGTTTAGAAGGTGCTGTCGCGGTCAAGACCGGCAGCGTACTGAGCTTTTCGGGAATTGTCGCATTCCCGAAAAGTATCTAACACACACACACAATAACAATAGAGTACATGGATGCTCGCACACATCCTTGCTCGTAGACATAAACACGCGTGTTTCGTGGCCTTGAAGAGGCAACGCACGAAACAATAACAATGTGCGAGATTTCACTATGTAATATATTATATACACGAAATAATATTTTAGATTCAATATTATTTTATTTCATTGCAACGACGTCTCGTCGCAAATTCTATTAGCTCGTAAGCAACAATCTGAAAAAGAATCGAAAAAGGATTTCAAATATAATATTTTTCAACTTAATAGTTTTAAGTAAAAATTTATGGATACTGAAAAATTTTTTATAGAAAATCATTTAAATGATAAACAACAATCCTAAAAAGAAATCTAAAAGAGATTTCAAAGAGTTCTTTAAATATCTGCGAATGTCCTCGGACATTTGTCAATTTTAAAAGAATTTCTTTAAAATTCTTTTTCAATTCTTTTTTCGGGTTATGCTTATGGATTTTAATACTTTCAATCCTTTTCAAGTTTAACTGTAAAGTACTATATGATTGCAAATATAAAAAAGTATGCCAATTTCTTCTTATAAAAATATTTTTCGAATACTTTTAGAACATTTTCTTAAACCTAGTTATAAATACATTTTTAATTTAAGGATTTATGGATTTCCCAAAAAGATTTCTTTAAGACAATTTTTCTAATACTTTTAATCCTTTTTAAAATATACATGTAAAGTATTATGTAATTGCAAATAGAAAAAAATTATGACAATTTCTTGTTATAAAGATATTTTTCAAATACTTTTAGAATACTTGCTTACGCCTTATAAATGTATTTTAAATGACAAAATGTATGGATTTCTCAAAGATTTCTATAAGACAATTTTTCTAATACTTTTAATCGTTTTTAAAATATACATGTTGTGACGTGGTATTCGCGTACCCGGAATGATTAATTATTTTTAATAATTAAATTAACCGTTGGGCCGCGTTGCCCAATACCGCGCACACAATTAATTTATTTATCCGAACTGCTGCTGTCGCCATGAACGCGAGTTCGCTGGGACGAACGGTGTGGAGGATTCGGGCGATCCTCCTTGCTACGACACGATACGTAAATTAATATAACGTCGGCGGGAGCGGGGAGAATAAAATAAACACAGTTGATTAAAAATAAAAATAAAAGAAATATTTATTTTAATTTAATAATTAACAGAATGGCCACTCAAGCCGTGTGCCGCGACAATAGTTACTTCGCGCGGGCGGAAGTCCCGGGAAACCTGCCGGATCGAGATCCTCGCCTGGGACAGGATTCACTTCCGGGAACCGCTGTTCGAGTACCGTTGTACTCGAACACACTCCCGATGTACACACACACACACAAGGGAGGGGGAGGGTCACGATAGTAAATTTAACGCTTACCGGTGACGCTCCTCGGGGATGGCTTAGCCGATCCTCGGCGACTGGTCGACCTCCTTGACACGGGAACGACCGGTGGTTGAGGTGGTGAAGGCGGCCCTTGCCGCGGCGAGTGAGTCGCGATTCGCGGTATCACCCGCGCACGACCCCGTCCTTGATTACACACACACACACAAACACACACAAAACTATACGGACACGCGTTTGAGTCCACCCGGGTCTCCGCACCTAGCTCTGCTCCGGACAACCGTTCACAGAGCTTAATGCAGGAGGGGGGTGCGGCGCACTCTCGGCACTCACGAATAGCACGCGATCACGGTTAAACAATAATCCGTCTTGATCGACGGATTATTCCACACTGATTAGGCGATCGCCTAATTTCTCGAAAAAGGAATGGGAGTGGGGAAACTCACACACTCTTCCGCGCTCCCATCCCTACGTATAGTCGCGCGCGTAATTGTACACTCGTAGAAAAGTAAACAAGTGTCGTCGGTTGGCCTTGACATACGAAAGGCTTCGAGGACTTACAATTCGCGAATTTAAGTACTGTATTCGTCGTGAATAGATTGTGTGACGATTTCCGTCACAAAGGCCCCCCTAGAATCCACTACCCTCGGGAAGGCCGAGTCGAAAGAAAGGCACAATCTATCCACGACTGCGCGCCGTACGCTTCTCTTCTTATCTTCAATTGGAGGCTGCTTCAATGATTCTTCGTGCTTCGTATGATATTGACGTGGCATGCAGTCACCAAGCCAGCCTTCGCTGACTGTTCTCACGTACGCCGATACGTTTTCCCTACCGCTTTACATGGCAACCCGAGGTGGTACATATCTCTTCACATCGGATATGTGTACCTCGGTCCGTTTCCGACCAGACTCTTCTAGTCTCAGAACTACTGGAGATAGTACTTCTTTAACTTCAAAGGGTCTGTCAGACTTTGGTGCCAGTTTAGCAGACATGCCTTACGCACCTTAGGAAAGTGTACGGCCGATTTAAATCATAAGCCATGAGGACCTGCTTGGAGACATCTTGTAGTTCTGACTTTATCAGACACCGTAAGACAAATTGGTGGGCATCGTGGTAGATACCTGGCCAATAGTAATCTCTTGCAACGCGTTTGTAAGTTTTTCAATTCCCATGTGACCCATAGCTGGGTGGAAATGAGAATCTACTAGAACTCGGTTCGTCTGCTCTAAGGGTAGCACAAGACGCCAGCCTTCCTCTAGTTCTGATGCAGAGTCCAGGACTTTACCGCTTGTAAAACGATATAGCATATCATCCTCAATTTTCCACTCCGGAAATCATCGAGGGCATGAGCGTACATCGTTTAATCTAGCAATATACCATGGGTCTGTAATTACTTCGAACGAGGCAATCTCTTCTTCGTCGGGGTCTGGGTTGATGGCACGAGAAAGCGCGTCCGGGACATAGTGCAAGGCTCCTTTCTTATGCACTATTTCAAAGTCCCATTGCTGCATTTCAAGCATCCATCGTGCTAACCTACACGACGGCTCCTTGAGATTTTTGAGCCATATGAGAGTACTATGGTCGGTCACAGCCGTGAATCGATAGGTCTCAATGTATGGTTTCAATCTCTTAATAGCCCATATGAGAGCCAAGCATTCTTTTTCCGTTGTCATGTAATTACGTTCAGCGCGATTTAATAATCGGCTGACGTAGACAATCGGATGCTCGAAACCCTCGTCGTCCAGTTGCGTCAACACCGCACCTATTGCTAAGTCACTAGCGTCACTTTGGACGGTAAATGGCTTAGAAAAGTCTGGACGGGCTAGTACAGGCGCTTCAGCTAACGCAACTCTAAGCTGACAGAACGCCTCCTCCTGCTCCTCGCCCCAATCCCAAGCCTGGTCTTTACGCAGCAACTTGGTAAGGGGAGCTTTAATGTCAGCTTCTCGATTAATGAATCGAGAGTACCAGCCTACCATCCCGAGAAAGGATCTCAGCTGTTTGACATTACGAGGAGTAGGGTAATTAAGGACTGGAGCGACTCGTTCCTCGTCAGGCCTCAAGCCGTCCGCGTCCAATTTGTACCCAAGGAACGTTACGCTGGAACAACAAACTCACACTTCTCTCGATTCACTTCGAGTCCAGCGTCATTCAACGTCCTCGGCGACTGGTCGACCTCCTTGACACGGGAACGACCGGTGGTTGAGGTGGTGAAGGCGGCCCTTGCCGCGGCGAGTGAGTCGCGATTCGCGGTATCACCCGCGCACGACCCCGTCCTTGATTACACACACACACACAAACACACACAAAACTATACGGACACGCGTTTGAGTCCACCCGGGTCTCCGCACCTAGCTCTGCTCCGGACAACCGTTCACAGAGCTTAATGCAGGAGGGGGGTGCGGCGCACTCTCGGCACTCACGAATAGCACGCGATCACGGTTAAACAATAATCCGTCTTGATCGACGGATTATTCCACACTGATTAGGCGATCGCCTAATTTCTCGAAAAAGGAATGGGAGTGGGGAAACTCACACACTCTTCCGCGCTCCCATCCCTACGTATAGTCGCGCGCGTAATTGTACACTCGTAGAAAAGTAAACAAGTGTCGTCGGTTGGCCTTGACATACGAAAGGCTTCGAGGACTTACAATTCGCGAATTTAAGTACTCTATTCGTCGTGAATAGATTGTGTGACGATTTCCGTCACAAAGGCCCCCCTAGAATCCACTACCCTCGGGAAGGCCGAGTCGAAAGAAAGGCACAATCTATCCACGACTGCGCGCCGTACGCTTCTCTTCTTATCTTCAATTGGAGGCTGCTTCAATGATTCTTCGTGCTTCGTATGATATTGACGTGGCATGCAGTCACCAAGCCCAGCCTTCGCTGACTGTTCTCACGTACGCCGATACGTTTTCCCTACCGCTTTACATGGCAACCCGAGGTGGTACATATCTCTTCACATCGGATATGTGTACCTCGGTCCGTTTCCGACCAGACTCTTCTAGTCTCAGAACTACTGGAGATAGTACTTCTTTAACTTCAAAGGGTCTGTCATACTTTGGTGCCAGTTTAGCAGACATGCCTTACGCACCTTAGGAAAGTGTACGGCCGATTTAAATCATAAGCCATGAGGACCTGCTTGAGACATCTTGTAGTTCTGACTTTATCAGACACCGTAAGACAAATTGGTGGGCATCGTGGTAGATACCTGGCCAATAGTAATCTCTTGCAACGCGTTTGTAAGTTTTTTCAATTCCCATGTGACCCATAGCTGGGTGGAAATGAGAATCTACTAGAACTCGGTTCGTCTGCTCTAAGGGTAGCACAAGACGCCAGCCTTCCTCTAGTTCTGATGCAGAGTCCAGGACTTTACCGCTTGTAAAACGATATAGCATATCATCCTCAATTTTCCACTCCGGAAATCATCGAGGGCATGAGCGTACATCGTTTAATCTAGCAATATACCATGGGTCTGTAATTACTTCGAACGAGGCAATCTCTTCTTCGTCGGGGTCTGGGTTGATGGCACGAGAAAGCGCGTCCGGGACATAGTGCAAGGCTCCTTTCTTATGCACTATTTCAAAGTCCCATTGCTGCATTTCAAGCATCCATCGTGCTAACCTACACGACGGCTCCTTGAGATTTTTGAGCCATATGAGAGTACTATGGTCGGTCACAGCCGTGAATCGATAGGTCTCAATGTATGGTTTCAATCTCTTAATAGCCCATATGAGAGCCAAGCATTCTTTTTCCGTTGTCATGTAATTACGTTCAGCGCGATTTAATAATTGGCTGACGTAGACAATCGGATGCTCGAAACCCTCGTCGTCCAGTTACGTCAACACCGCACCTATTGTTAAGTCACTAGCGTCACTTTGGACGGTAAATGGTTTAGAAAAGTCTGGGCGGGCTAATACAGGCGCTTCAGCTAACGCAACTCTAAGCTGACAGAACGCTTCCTCTTGCTCCTCGCCCCAATCCCAAGCCTGGTCTTTACGCAGCAACTTGGTAAGAGTGGCTTTAATGTCAGCTTCTCGATTAATGAATCGAGAGTACCAGCCTACCATCCCGAGAAAGGATCTCAGCTGTTTGACATTACGAGGAAGGGTAATTAAGGACTGGAGCGACTCGTTCCTCGTCAGGCCTCAAGCCGTCCGCGTCCAATTTGTACCCAAGGAACGTTTCGCTGGAAGAACAAAACTCACACTTCTCTCGATTCACTCCGAGTCCAGCGTCATTCAACGTCCATAGTACGTATTCGAGCCATTTTAGATGGTCCTCAAAAGTTTCGGTAATGACGGTCAAGTCGTCTAGATAACCAAACACATGAGGTTCCACCTTAGGCCCGAAAATTGCATCTATAAGCCGTGCAAAGGTCATAGGAGCATTCATGAGGCCAAAAGGCATTCTCGTGAACTGCCACAGCCCTGACCCTGGTACAGCAAATGCAGTATAATGCCGGCTCGGCCATTAATATTTGGAAGTACGCTATCTTAAGATCAATTTTCGATATATACCTTGCATTATGCAGCTTATCCAATATGGTATCCATATTAGGAATTGGATAAGAATCACATTTTGTGACTGCGTTAAGGTCTCGAAAATCGATACAGAAGCGATAACTTCCTTCGTCCTTGCGAACGATGACTGGAGCAGCTGACCAATCACTCGCACTCGGTTCAATAATGCCCTTGTCAAATATCTTTTTGACCTCACTCTGGGCAAATTCGAGGACCTTGGGAGACATACGTCTTGGCTTATGACGAACCGGTCTTGCACCAGGCTCAACCTCTATGTGGTGCTCCGGCAAGAGTAGGCTTTCAACTAACTCTTTGACTTGTTTCCGCTGGTCGTCCTGTATCTCATTATACCAGCACATTCAGCGGAAATCCTCGAATCGATGTCATAAGCTGTATCTCTGACGAAGTGTCTCCAATCACTCTCGCCAATACGCCAGATAGCTTCGCCTAATTTAACTTCCATATTCCAATGTTGTAGAAAATCCATACCGAGAATGATGGAATGCTCAATATTCTCTACAATTCTCAGTTGGATATTGCCATCAAGGCCTTCTACACAGAATAGAATGTCGATAAGGCCAAGGACTTTAAGTGCTGGTCCAGCCACACCTTTCACGATAACCTTGACAGGTCTCCATTTAAACTTGTACTGTTCGACAACATCTGATCGTACAAGAGAGACCATGGCGCCAAATCCTTTCCACCGAGTTGTACCAAAAAGAATAGCCGGTTATCCGATTGGGTTCCAGCAATTATCTGATTGGTTTGACTATCGTCGTTAGGGGTCGATGCTGTGTGCGTCATTTTAGACGTACTTGGTACGGCATCTGCCCCCCCCCCTGAACTGTACTTCTTGGCAACGTCTTTTTACGGTTCATGTTATGCACACCATCGACAATTACCTTCTCCACCAAGGGCTCGTTGTTGAGGACAATTTCCTTCTCCACCAAGAGCTTCTTGTCCTCTTTACTAGGTGTGTCACAACGGGGTGACGATGAGCAACAACCAAGGTTGTTCACTCTGATGGTGCTAAGCGGCTGAGATAACGATCTCTTGACGCTTTCTTCACCAATAATATCTCTGCTATCAGAGTATAATTGCCTTTGGAGTTCCTTAGACCAATCTTTAGCCTCACGCTTTTGTTGGTCTAATAAGGTTCCTTGTTCTGTTTTACCTTGCAAAGCTCGGGTGGGATTGACAGGTTGTGTTCTAAGAACTTTTCCATCTGTCGAATCCCCAGAACGTTTAGGATCCTTACACTCAAACTTGCTTTCAACACCAACTTCGGTCTGAGAGGGAATTTGATCTCCGTTAAGGACTTTAGAGAAGTCAGCAAATGATTTGCTAGACTTCTTAAAGAGTTTAGAGGGTTCTCCAACCTTACACTCTTGCCCTTGTAAACCATACGGTTTACTTACTGCAGTGCAGGGCGCCCGGGGCAGCTCGGGTGCCCTGCGTTCGTTTCCCACGTTTTGGAGGAATCTGACGCAGTTAGGACATGTTTGGAGTGTAACGCCACTAGTTCCACACAGCTGGCACTCCTTTGCTACCAATTCGGTAGAGCACGGCTCAGCGGAGTGCCCACTGTTTCCGCATCGGTAGCATGTTCGGCTCGGGCAATCCGACGACCTATGACCGACTTTTTGGCATGTGAAACACACGCCGACAAAGTTGGTGCTCAGGTTCGTTGGCTTTACTGCCGTCGCCTGTAGTTGCACATACCTCACCAGGTTTTGTGCCATTTGTGGGACAAAAACGTTTTGCTGGGGCAGTTGAGAATTCGTCAAAGCACGTCTTTCTCTTTTGCCCGAGCTTTGTTTTTGTTGCCCAGGTGACTGTTGAGAAACAGCCACGTACGATACGGATTTCGAATTGGGGGCACTCACTCCATTATTCGACTTGCCGTATCGTTTCTGAAAACTATTAGCGACGTTGGAAGTACCGTACACAGCAGCTGCTTCGTATTCGCTTGAAGAAGAGTTTGGCGAGTTTTTCGCACTTTTCTTGCTCTTCTTCTTAATAGTTTTCTTCGACGACTGTTTATCCGAATGAGAAGACTCATCCTTACTCTTTTTGGTACAGTCGCCATTTTGCCCGAAACTCGTGCTCCACCGCTCTGTTTCGGGAAAGCTTCTGGTACGAGCTTCTCGCGCTTAACGTTGGAACTGGAGAATTTCGTGTCCCATGTTAAATGCTGCTCGTATTCTTTACCGTAGCTTGTCAAATCAGAGAGATTCCTGATTTGTCGTACTGGTATGTACCTACGGTAGCCTGGCCTCATCTGCGAGTAGGCCATTTCACTTGTTGTTCTAATGAGGGAGGGCATTTAAATTTATTTACGATCGCTCTGAAACAGTTCAAGAACGTCGTAGCCTTTTCTCCCTCATTTTGTGTTCTTGATCGAAGTTCCATGAGTAAATCTTCGTTCTTTATTATACGGCCATACTCATTTAAGAACTCGATCTCAAAATCACGCCAATCTCGAAGAGATGGCTGAACTGTTCTATACCAGAACATAGCTGATTTTGAGAACACATTGGGCAGGGCACTAAACATCCTGCTATCTGAGAACTCGTTGTCATTTCTAAAGTCGTGCAAACGGTTCAGAAACTCTTCCGCGTCCTTCTTGGTCTCACCATCAAAGGACATGTTCCAGATACGCAGCTCTCGTGCGCACCCTGTCCGATCGTGCGTTCGGTTATCGTCTTCACGATACCTTGGCCTGGCCTCGTAGTAGTCTCTTTCCCGACGGTCATCTCTATTATCTGTCCGGGAACTCCTACGCCTGCTGGTAGAAGGATTCCTACTCTCTTGTCGGCCTTCAGCCGCCCTACGAGAATCGGATCTCCTACGAGCAGATTCGCGATCAGACTGATACCCATCGGACGAATCCGTCTGAGTACTCTGATCGCATGTGGCAACCGCACGTTTCTCTCAAAGCGTTTCTCTACGTCTGTCAGACCTCTCTTTGTGACTTTGCTCCGGAATTTCCGTCTGTGCTCGGTCGTCGAGTTTACGGTTGGACTGACGTTTCTGAGGACGTCTCTCCGTACAGATTTCACGACGTTCATCGTTGCTTAAGGCTCTACTCACAGAACGATGGTGTCGTGAATTTCTGTTTGGAGTCGTGTACTCACGCCTCTCTCTTCTATCTTGTCCCTCACAAGTCTTAGAAGAGGTCTCACGACGTCTCTGTTCAAACCTCGGTTTTCGTAAGATTAAACACTGACGTCATTAGAAGGTCATATCCATTCCTATCATCAACAAATTGACGTTCGGTTGTATTAGCGTCGGGTTGCTTGTTGTCGTATTGTCTAGAGGTGTAGCCTCGTGACGTACGACGGTCGGCTTCCGTCTGCGAACCCAAGTCGAAATGTTGTGTTGGCACTTCACTCTCTTTTGTGTCAAGATGTCCGCTGTTTCTTGCTCGTCAATTGGGAGGTAATGTGCGGGTGCATAAAAACCTCCGAATTGAGCAGTCGTCACGGTCGTAACCGTCGACGTGGTGGTTGTGCACGAGGTTGCAGCAAATCTTCTTCAGGAATAGGTGCTCTGTCACTAGCAACCCTTTCGCGATCCGACATTTCGGACTCGCAGGAAACTTCCGTTCCTGATGGGACCACACTCCCTTTCCTGGAACGAGGTTTCCTAATTTCCCATAGTTCCTGACATACTAGAGGTTTATGTGCAGGCTCTGCCCTTACATTCTCATCGTATTCAGGGAACCATGGTATTTCCAGATTAATGTCTACACATCTTATCCGGTGACGCAAAAGGCGTTCGCGGCACTCCGCCTCTTCGCCATATGCGTTTAAACTTAGATGCTCCAATTGGGCATACACTGCCTCAATCGGAAGCTTCTTCGTTTCCCGACGGTCATCTCTATTATCCGTCCGGGAACTCCTACGCCTGCTGGTAGAAGGATTCCTATTCTCTTGTCGGCCTTCAGCCGCCCTACGAGAATCGGATCTCCTACGAGCAGATTCGCGATCAGACTGATACCCATCGGACGAATCCGTCTGAGTACTCTGATCGCATGTGGCAACCGCACGTTTCTCTCAAAGCGTTTCTCTACGTCTGTCAGACCTCTCTTTGTGACTTTGCTCCGGAATTTCCGTCTGTGCTCGGTCGTCGAGTTTACGGTTGGACTGACGTTTCTGAGGACGTCTCTCCGTACAGATTTCACGACGTTCATCGTTGCTTAAGGCTCTACTCACAGAACGATGGTGTCGTGAATTTCTGTTTGGAGTCGTGTACTCACGCCTCTCTCTTCTATCTTGTCCCTCACAAGTCTTAGAAGAGGTCTCACGACGTCTCTGTTCAAACCTCGGTTTTTCGTAAGATTAAACACTGACGTCATTAGGAAGGTCATATCCATTCCTATCATCAACAAATTGACGTTCGGTTGTATTAGCGTCGGGTTGCTTGTTGTCGTATTGTCTAGAGGTGTATCCTCGTGACGTACGACGGTCGGCTTCCGTCTGCGAACCCAAGTCGAAATGTTGTGTTGGCACTTCACTCTCTTTTGTGTCAAGATGTCCGCTGTTTCTTTGCTCGTCAATTGGGAGGTA
This sequence comes from Theocolax elegans, assembly GCA_026168455.1. Taxonomy (NCBI): domain Eukaryota; kingdom Metazoa; phylum Arthropoda; class Insecta; order Hymenoptera; family Cerocephalidae; genus Theocolax; species Theocolax elegans. Next base: position 21,820,846 of record CM047430.1, read on the forward strand.
ATGTGCGGGTGCATAAAAACCTCCGAATTGAGCAGTCGTCACGGTCGTAACCGTCGACGTGGTGGTTGTGCACGAGGTTGCAGCAACCGAAACAGGAACATAAGGGATAGCAGTCGAGGTAGTGTTTGCTGCCAGTACCTCACCAAACCGTTTGGGTATAGCACCTGTTGTTGCCAACCTCGGGCTTTGTGCAGTACTCAATGGCGAGTTTCTAGACAGACCACTTGGTGACTGAGCTCCATCTTCTTCAGGAATAGGTGCTCTGTCACTAGCAACTCTTTCGCGATCCGACATTTCGGACTCGCAGGAAACTTCCGTTCCTGATCGGACCACACTCCCTTTCCTGGAACGAGGTTTCCTAATTTCCCATAGTTCCTGACATACTAGAGGTTTATATGCAGGCTCTGCCCTTACATTCTCATCGTATTCAGGGAACCAGGGTATTTCCAGATTAATGTCTACACATCTTATCCGGTGACGCAAAAGGCGTTCGCGGCACTCCGCCTCTTCGCCATATGCGTTTAAACTTAGATGCTCCAATTGGGCATACACTGCCTCAATCGGAAGCTTCTTCGTTTCCCGACGAATATCCCTAGCTATGCGTGATTCACGCATAAGCTGGGCCATTCGGGCTTCATAACTGCTGGGCATTATTTTTTTGGCCAGCAGCAGTCGACGTGTTACGTCGAGAGAAGTACTCTCAACCGGCATTTCAGATGAAATCCCTAGTGTTTCAAATACTTCAAAAGTATCCAATTTTCAATTGGAAACTATTTTATTGGACTCACCACAATAAAATAATTATTACTCCCAACGAGTAAAACAAAAAATTTGGTGTTGGCTTAATTACCATAAATTGTAAAAATGCACCGACTAGTGTACCAACAAAATTAATTCACTTAATCAAAATCCAAAAGATTTTCCTTAAACGAATATTTATTTCGTCCTTAGAAGGACAAAATAATTAAATTTTGTTGGTTAAAGTTGTGGCAAATCACACACTTAACACTTCCACCAAATTTAAATTAATTATTTAACTTACTCACAAGTCGAAATAATTAATGCTTATAATAGTGTCTTGTGACTAACACACACAAAGACTCTATACAATTGCTTCTGCAAGCAAAAATAATTATTAACAAAAAAAAATCCTTAAATTATTTCAATATCGACGGTAATTTACTAGTAATGGTAAATTTGACGATTTCCCAAAATATCTCTCTCGCCAGTTATACTCCAAAAGATTCCTCACTGGCGAAAAGAATTTATTTTGTTATGGAAATTGAAATAATTAAAGTTTCAATCTATTAATAAATACAGAACAATAAATTATAAAGGAAAAAAAGAAAAAAAATTAAATTATTTATCTCACTAACGAGCCTAAGTAATTAATTTTAAAATGAATATAAAAATAAATACAGTGTCTTGTGATTTACACACACCAAGACACTATTTATTATTTTGCTTTTCCAAGCCCAAAACAAAAAAAAATTTTCCTTTATAATTTACACTACACTACAAACACAAATTTAATTAAATTACTTCAACAGTAGGGGTATTTACAAAATGTTGTAAATCCCGTATGGTTTGCAACAAAATAATTATTTCACTAATTGTCGTCCTAAACAACAATTTTTCAGCGAAATATAATTATTTTATCCTAAAAAGGACTAAATAAATAATTTATGTTGCTACCAAATTGAAATAATTTATATTTCCTTTTTTAGATAAATTGAACGAAAATGATATGAAAATTTAATTATTTAACTTGCTAACAAGTCTAAACAATTAAATTTATACACCGAATTATTTTACTCAAACACACCCAAAAAATTATAACCAATTATTTAACTAACAAACAAGTCTAAATAATTGGTAAAAATGTGTGGAAATATAATTTAAACACACAAAAAGATAAAAGAAAGTTTTTTACATATATTAAAATTTCACAGCAAATAACGAATACAAAATATTAGGTTAGATGCCGATCATTAAAATACATGCAAAAAAAAAATTTTTAATTATTTAACTCACTCTCGAGTCTAAATAATTATATATTATAACTCTCGTATCTTTGCCGAACAATCACACAAAGATACTTAACATTAATTGTATAACTTGCAACAAGTCTAAACAATTAACACGAGTTATAAAAAAAAATTTTCTCACACACAAAAATATACAAATTATATTACAAGTATCGTGAACAGTAATACTCAATAAATACAAAATATTAAATTAAGCAATCACTGTTAGATAATTGTAATAAAGATAATTTTAATTATTTTACTCACACACGAGTTTAAATAATTAATATTACAACTATTGTAACTTTGCGGCTGATTGACACAAAGTTACTTAATGTTAATTATTTAATTTGCAAACAAGTCTAAATAAATAACAAAAGTTGCAAAATATATTTTATACACACAAAAAAAATGATACATATATTATAAAAATAATTAGTAATAAATAATACAATTATTAACTATATTACTACATATAATATATGCGTGGGTCAGGGAGGGGAGGAGAGCAAAAATAAAAATGCTACGCTCTCGAATAGATTGTGTGACGATTTCCGTCACAATGTATAGTATTATATAATTGCAAATAGATAACAATTATAAAAATTTGTTGTTACAGACATTTTTCAAATACTTTTAGAATACTTTGTTACACCTTATAAATGTATTTTAAATGCCAAAATGTATGGATTTACTCAAAGATTTCTATAAGACAATTTTTCTAATACTTTTAATCGTTTTTAAAATATACATGTATAGTATTATGCAATTGAAAAGAGAACAAAATTATGAAAATTGCTTCTTATAAAGATATTATTTTAAATACTTTTAGAACACTTTTTGATGCCTGGCAGATCTATTTCTAGAGCGGACATTCGCAGATTCTTTAAGAACTCTTTCTTTCCGAAAGTATGCTTATTGGGATGTTTGCATTGAAAGTTTATGACATATTTACTAATAATTAGCATCTAAAAAATGTTTATTCAATTATTATTAAAGAAATTATTATTTATTAAAAAATCAAAACGCTATGTCATGCTTTTGTTTGAGCTACCTGTATGAATTTTGTTAGATTTTTATTTAATATATTATTATAATATTTATGTTGAAAGGTGTAGATCCGTGTAATTTGGATCTGACATTGCGTTCAGGAAAATTCAGTCAAATCAAAAAAGTTTCTTCACACACTCTTAACCCCAAAGAGTAAAAACTGAACCTTAAATGAGTAATTTGTTGACTTTACTACACTTTAAGTAACGTTGAAAATCCCAAAACAACACCTTTTAAACGACTAAACAACTAAAATTGCTCTGAACAGTACAAAATATAAAAATTACTCTTCACAATAGGGTAAAAAGTAAAAATTGCAGTCCTTTAAAGATAGAAGAAAATGGAACTATTGCTCTATTGAAAAGTATAAACTAATATAATCTGAATGGACCTCCCAGTTACTCGAGTTAATATTGTACTATTTATTACCAATAACTAAAGTTGTAGTGAATTTCATCATGTTTAAACAATTATTAATTTATATCCACTATACTGGAGTCACTGGGAAGTCTATTGAGACTATACGCAAGCTATTTTATATATATGCAAAATTTCTATTTTACTTCATGAATAATATATGCTCTCAAGAGTCTTTGTGGCAAACAAATAAAAGTAAAACCAACCAATTGATAACAATTCATCACATATGATAGCTTGCGTATAATCTGAATGGATTTCCCAGTTACTCGAGTAATATAATAATACTATTCATTTTCAATGACTGGAGCTGTAGTGAATTTCACCATGTTTAAGCAAAATCTTGTAACATGTATGCTCTATCTACATAACTTTTGATTTTATCGGTTTCATCATAAAACATTTTAATAAAGTCTGGATTTCCAACGGTATCCAAAATTTTATAATTTACACATTTGTGTTTGTGTGACTTTGACTGCAATGTGCAATGCATTGTATCGACAACCTTCCTATGATTATAAAAAATTTAAAAAATTAAGTTTTAATCAGAATAATTCAGAAATTTTAAATTAATAAAAAGTTTGACACAATAAATGAAAGTTGAATACTTTATACTTTGATATAAAACTATAACCAAACAAAGTGCATGTCAACAGAGAGTACTGAGCTGACAGTAGCAGTATAATATAGCGCCTCTCGGTGACATTTCTAAACAAAATGTCCTGCCAATCATTGGGAGCTCTGTACGCGTTCTTTGACCGGCTGGCACGCAACGCTGTCTTTCTATCTCATACAACTCCCACATCGCTATCTCTTTTCGCTTTTTATAGATATATATATATATATATATATATAGGGAGACGATAAAAGGGAAGAAGCAAAAATCGAGAAAAGGAACTCAGCAAGCAATATCTTTGGCATCGATTTTCTTAATTATGCGTGAATGAATTTGGACAAAACTTGTTTTACAGTAAGGATTAGCAATAAGAAAAGTAGTGCGTGGTCAATAGCACAAAATAAATAAATAATATTGAAGTGGTTAAAAAGTAAAAATCTAGGGGGGCTAGTTAGCTGTATATAATGGCTCTCGCGCCTTTTGATCGAATCTAATATAGGAGTGTGTAAATAATAATGGCAACATATCATGTATCGCATAGATAATAAATGTGCGAAATATCAAATAATAGTTATTCTGGACTTAGGGAGTAAAATAGGCATTTATTCCCGGGATGAAAGTTGCTGCTCGAGCTTTAGCGAGTCATAAAATTCGTAGAGGAAAAACCACATAAGTTAATTCACAAGTGTTGTACTTGTCTACTACGGAGTACTTGACCTCCGGGAAACGGATCTTATCCTAATCTTGGTATGTCTTTTATAATATAAAAATGTGAAGAAAGCCAAGTTATCTCTTGTGAATGGACACTTTTACGGGAGTTATTCGACATCTAATATTAATTATGTTTAACACTCGTGAATTCATAGTTTGGATAGGGTTATCGATTGTTTTAACGAGTCAAGTTATTTATTGAATTGCACAACGTTTCGGAGACAAATTGGCCTCCATCTTCAGGTGCTAAACTTTATTAATAATAATTAATTAGTTTATATAATTCCAATATAATCGTCAACAACGAAAATTCTTTACCCTGTGATTGTCACATTGCGTTTCAAACAAAAACTTGTTAGTATTTTAGAGTGCCAATTCTCAACTATAATAATAATTAACATTACATTAATCAATGAATATAGCAACAAGATTAAATAAATAGTTAGTTGCTTTCTTCACCAAGACATCGTATGACCTCCGTCGCTGATTAGCACCGGTTTGGGAGCATAAAAAGAGCGACGTTAAAATAATAATAATAAAAAAAAAAATAGTTACCAAATTAATCACAGAAGTTATAAAGCTTTCAAAGTCACACTTATTCTTCTTCTTCATTTTAGTCAAATGAATTGTTTACCAATTGAAAAATTAATAATTTAAATAAATTAAATAAATAAACAATACCTCAAAAACAAAAAATTTTCGTTATGCAGTTTTAAATATTCGCCGGTTTTATAGTTATCTAAATTACCAATTACATGGACTTAGTTAATTATATAGTTATCTATATTACCGATTTTTTTCTAGTCAATTTCATGTTCGAAATTTAAATCGTAATCAGTTGAATATTTGTGTCGTAGTCAAGTGTATCGTCCCATATACAATTTTATTGAATGTTTACATGTTTTTTTGTTTTTGAGGTTTTGTTTATTTATATAAATTATTTAAATTATTAATTTTTAAATTGTTAAATAATTCACTTGACTAGAATGAAGAAGAAGAAAAAGTGTGACTTTGATAGCTTTATAACTTCTGTGATTATTTTGTTAACTATTTATTTAATCTTGTTGCTATATTCATTGATTAATGTAATGTTAATTATTATTATAGTTGAGAATTGGCACTCTAAAATACTAACAAGTTTTTGTTTGAAACGCAATGTGACAATCACAGGGTAAAGAATTTTCGTTGTTGACGATTATATTGGCATTATATAAACTAATTAATTATTATTAATAAAGTTTAGCACCTGAAGATGGAGGCAAATTTGTCTCCGAAACGTTGTGCAATTCAATACATAACTTGACTCGCTAAAACAATCGATAAGACTATCCAAATCTAATATTAATACTAGTAAAAATTATTTCCAAACTCAAACGAAAAACCAGAAGAATGTTGAGTTCCTAACTAGCGTCCGTTCATTCTCCTTGCCTTTCATATTCTTTCATACTACCTTTCAAACTTTTACTTTCATCTCCATTTATTCTTCTTTCGTTCTATTGCCATATTTCCTCTTTCAGCGTCATTTATCCTCCTCAGTTATATTTTCCCTAAGAAGATGTGTTGATTTCTATCCTATTGTCTAGTATGAAAAACTATCTTGATTACCTCTGTATCTATCTCCTTTCCTATTCATCCATTTGTTTGTTACGATGAAGAGCTTTTTCTATCCTAACTACTTTCATTTATTCCCTTCTCACTTATGCTTTTCCTTTTTCTCTTATCTATCTACTTTTTGGAATATTATCTAGCCCTACTCTACTCAATCATTCTCTTCCCTTATTTCCTCTATTTGAGTTTCCTCCTCAATTTCTACTATGTCAGCAACTAAGTCTCTTTCTAGAATTTCCGTAGCATCCTTTGCGAGCAAGATTTCTTTTGTCATCCTTGTCAGCCTCTCGGTCCCTTCCTTTGTCTCCAATAAGGCTTTTGTGTCTCTCATTCCTGCCTCTGTCTCCTGCATGTGTTTTAGTCTTATTTGTTCGTACTTCACGCATTTCCATATAACATGTTCCGGGGAGTCTGTCTCTCCGCAGCTGCATAGGTCTGATTCTACAAAGTTAAATTGCATTCTGAAAGTTTGAAAACTTCCATGTCCACTAAGAATTTGCATTAGATACTTGCTCGGTTTAAGCCACGTCTTTTTCCTTCTTTCTTCTACGTTTGGCATTATCTCATATGTATATCTGCCCTTTATAGAGTTATCTCACCTCGACTACCATACTTTCCTCATTTCCTTGTCCAATTCACACCTTGCATTATATTTCCTCTTCCATTCGTTGCCTGGTAGTGGATTCTCCACCGTCTGGTATGCGTAGTCCATGTATTTAAATTCCTTATTCTTCCTTATGTAATACATGCTCCAGTTGTTTTCAATAGAGCAAATCTTTGAGACATTATGAGCTTTTTCTTTTGAACATTACTTGCGAGTTTAGACCATCCTGCTACTGCGTATGTTATGATTGGTATATAGACCCCTTTGTACATTATTTCTAGGGAACGATAGCCCAAGCCCCACTCGTCTCTAGCTAGTTTCGCTAACCTTTGGAAAATTCTTCTGGTTTTCATTGAGATCTCCGTGACATGATGCTGCACATTTAAGCCTTTGCCAAATGAAACTCCCAGTTACTTGGCTGGTTCCTACCTTTTAATTCTCTTGCCATTTATCTTAATTACTGGGTAACATTTTTCATGGAATGTTCCCTTGGCTAAGAGCATGCCGCATTTTGCATGCTCTTTCATTTTGCATGTTTCATTTTGACCTTTTTGCTCCATTTCTCTATCATGTCGATTGCAGCTTGTCCTCTTATTTCCAATTCTCTCCTGGAGTCTCCTTCTACGATTACTGCCTGATCATCGGCGTAGGCTATCGTCTCATGTCCTTCTCTCTCTATTGCGTGAAGTATTTTGTCGAACACTACGTTCCATAGGATCGGCCCCAATAGTGAGTCTTGGGGACATCCCTTTGTCACATCTTTTTATTATATCTTATAATTATTTCATACAGTCTCCAGGGGCATCTCATGTGTCTTAGCTTTTCCAATACACCTGGCCACCAAACGTTATCAAATGCTCCCTTAATATCAAGGAATATTATGACGATGTATTTCTTGTCGGATTGTTTCACTTTATTGATTACATAGACTATCGCATCTTCTGTGGATCTGTTCTTTTAAAGCCATATTGCTTATCTGAAAGACTGGGCTCTACTACTTTTTCCAGTTTCCTAATTATTAGTCCTTCCAGTATTTTGCCTAATATTGATAAAAGGCATATTGGTCTATATGAGCTTAGGAGACTTGGGTCTTTATCGTTTCCTTTCTTTAACGTGATGACCTTTCCAACTTTCCACATATTCGGAAAGATGCCATATTTTAAACAGCTATTATATATATTTAACAGATCTTCGCCAACTACCTCCAGAGCACTTTTCACAATTGTCAGATCGAAACAGTCTATTCCTGGAGCTTTACCTGGCTTCATTTTCTTTATCACTTGTGCCATCTCTGTTATTGTAAACTCCTCCGTTTCTCTATATTCGTCTGTATACCTATTGTTTTGCAGCCTTATATTTGCTTGCTCTTGTGTCTTTGAGTATATTTCATCGTCCGGAAACAATCGGTCGAGTATCTGTTTTGCTGTTTCTTCCCAAGTCAACGTGTATCCACTGTCTGTTAAAATATTACTCGCGATGTCTCTAATCCTTGCCTTCTTGGCGGCCAGTTTGTACGGTAAGCTCCATGGATTGTCGTTGCCTTGTTTGGTTACGAACTCTTCCCATTTATGGGTCTTGTCGAGTCAATTAGTCTTGTGTACTGTCTCTTGGCCGACTTATAAATCCTTTTCCTGTATTCCCTTTGTTCTGGATTTCTCTCCTTTTGAAATTGCCGTCTTAACTTATTAATGTATTTTTTGGCCAGTGTCAGTTCTTCATTCCACCATAGGACTCTCCTATTTGACCTATTCTTAATGGGTATGGCTTTGTCACATACCATCCTTATGCCGTTGGTTATGTTTCTCAAGCCGGCGATCGTTGAGTCTGTATCGTGATAGTTCGGAATTGGTTTCCAGTTTTCTCTTAGAGTGTGCACAAATAAACCCCAATTTGCCTTGCTTATCATGTAACGCCTCATATTTTCACTATTCCTATATCTTCCATTTGCGGTTATTTCTCCTATTTCGAATGTTATAGTCCTATGATCGTCGGAAGTTCAGTTCCTTTGAACTTTCCAGTTATGTATTCTTTCGATCATATTACGTGAGGCTATTGTTACATCTACATATCCTTCTCCGACTTAGGTTGCGACCGTTGCTATGCTATTAGGGTCATTTATCACACTCAAGTGTTCTGGATTATAAACTCTTCTAGCTTTTCTCCTTTTGCGTCTGTGTCTACTGAACCCCATAGGGCAGATCTAGCATTAGAATCAACACCAATAATAAAGTTTTTTCCTTGCAGTGCGTTTATTATTGTTTGCAGCGTATTGAGGTGCACTTTGATATCAACCTTTAATTGGAAGTATCCACTTATAAGATAAACTTTATATGGCATCGAGGCTTCGGCAACCGCAAAGTGTGTCGTGCAGAGATTTGATATTTGCAAAACTACTGCGTTCGCGTCTGTTATTGCTATAGCAGCCCATGGGGTTTCTTTTCCAGAGACAATTTTTATTCCCATTACGTAAACCATCGCTTTATTCGTTCTTGTATACGGCTCTTGTAACATTAAAGCTTCAATTCCATTTTCATACGCCTTCTGCCTGATTTCGGGTACTACACTTCTCGATCGCCTGGCATTTAGTTAAGCTACATATAACCGGTTATTATTCTCCGTAATCCGTGCTATTCACTAATCTTTCCAATGCTTTGATGTAGCATGGACATTTCGTATTTAATACATTATGTTCCGGTTTTTTCTTGGCCTTTAAGCCATTAATACATTTTTTCTGGTTGTTCTTGTTTGGGCATTTCTCAAGGGAGTGGCCTTTTTCTGCACAGTGAGGACAGTAGATTTCATTATGACATACTTTGCTTATATGTCCGTAACCTTGGCATTTAAAGCACCCAGAGACTAGTACGAAATCCTCTTTTGCAACAACCTACTTCTCATCTCTGGTGTAACTTCTGTTACCCAGTTTGTTCTAGTTTCCTCTTTCTTGCCTGTCCTAAATTTAGGGGTTACATGCCTTTGGGCCTCGTCTTGTGTGCATATGTTTCGTTCTGCTATTATTTCTACTATTTCTTTTTCATTTACGCTCTTTGGAAGGTCGTAAATGATTAACCTCGGTTTCTGTTTTGTTGATCTCGTCATCTCGAAGTGCTGCTTTAATTCTTTTTTGTTTAGTATCTTTTGCAAGGATTCCTCATTTTTTGTTTCTATTAGTAAGCCCTTGTTTATTGTACGCAGGCTTCTTATCTGTATTTTCTCTATTCTTGGTCTGAAGTCTGCCTAAAACCTTTGTTTCATTTCGTCTTCTGACTTGAAAGATTCAGCGATCTTCGGTCTTATTAGGAGCTTATGGCATTTCGGGTTCTTGATGTTAACTTGCTTTGCCGTTTCCTTCGGCGCTACAAGTCGTTTCGTGACCCCTGCATACGACTCTTGTTTATTCTGATTTCTGTCACTTAGCGATTTTACTTGTCCCTCTAGATATGCGTTCTTCGCTATCAGGGTGGACATTATCGCGTGAATATTGTCTAGAGCCGTATGCGCTCTTTCGCAGTCTTTCTTGACGATATACTTCTTTACCGTCTGTATCTGTTGCAGTACATATAGTGGCGTCTCCAATATATGTCTGTTTACTTTCTTATTTTCAAGGCAGACCTCAGTTTCCGTTTCCAGGTCCGACTCCGAAGAGGAACCCGAGCTATTCATGGCCTTTTTGCTTGTTCCTGGCCTATGTATCTTCTGTTCCTTCGACTCCCCCTCCGAGGAAGATGACAGGCCGCGCTTACCCATTTTCTTGAGACTACTTTTCTCCTTGTTTGTAGTTGTTGCTGTAGCTGTTGTTTTTGTGGGGTTGGGAACCCCTTTGTTTTCGTGTATGTGCACCATTGAGTTTTTTATGATCTTGCTCATTTTTCATGATATATTAGTGTGCTCTTTATGCATCCTCTTGATTGCACGACGCTATAAACTCTAGCAAGTTATTCGGTGATCATCTATTAGCAGTTATTATTTTGACGGGTTTGACCGTGAGCCTTAAACGTGTCGTGGCCTCGTCAAATACAATTTAAACCTCCGAGTGCCGCTTCCCTTCCAGGTGCCACCTGGAACAACCTCAGCAAGTTTAATTTTTACACACGCTGCTACAGGGCAGCTCGACTAACTGGTGAAGAAAGCCCGGGCCCTGGTACTATCGTGCGGTCCGAGCGACGACCTCCCGGTTTGTATGATGTACCACCCCCTTTACATACAGGTATTCATAGTACTTCCCGTCGGGTTGTAGGTTTTCACTGCCTCCCTTGCTTGGCGCACTGCCTTCTCGTGTCGCAGGTTCGTATACCCTGAGTTTGCATCTTAGCACCAGCCGGCCACCTCTCCAACCGGCCAGTGCCCATTGCTGCGATTTAGCCTACCGAGACGCTGAAGTTAACAATGTCAGCCATTGTCGTTTCCCCCTCTGGCGGCGTGGACGTACGCAGTTGGTTTTCCAGAGAACACACACACACACCACGAATCTGCTTAGTTGCCTAAGTAAGAGGGGAGGTTTACTCTTACGTGACGCGTACCAGGTGGCGCATAGCAAAGCTCACTCAGAGTGATCAGTTGGCGATTTTTTTCCTTTTCTCTCTTACGTATATTGATGTTTATTAAGCAAGAGCAACAAGGAAAAAAATCGCCATTTGACACTCACTAATGGAGTGTTGGATACCTAACAAAGAGTGGGCTTGAGGGAAAAAGAATACCTCTCACGGATCGTACACTAACAATTACACTTATTTTACAAACAAACATCATATACACAAAACTAACGGAATCCATTCCTTAAAACTATTAGCATCCATGGGTGCGGGTGGATGGACATAATAATAAACGGAGGGACTACTGGGATAGATGGAAGCAAAGCAGCGGATACAAAAACCCACCTCCTGCCGCTGATAAAATTATACGTTCCTAAAGTTAAATGTAAAGATTTACATAAACGGACGTTCTCCAACTGAGAAGGCCACACGGGTGGTTTCAGACGATAAGTAGCCAGAAAATATGACCACCATGGGTAGAAGCGAGGGCCCTGCATGTAAATGAATACCTTTCCTACTGAGTCTAGCTTCCAATACAAAGTCCATACGTGACAAACTTATGGAGGTATGCGGTTGCTAGAAAAATAACACCCACTAAAAACTAGTGCCCTGTATAGGGATACACATGGTATCGCGGGAGGAAGCGGGTATGTTGACGCTACCCGAAAGAGATGTACGACATGATCTATACAGCGCGGCTCCCGCGAAATCTCCCGATGGCAATGCATGCTCCCAGGGGGGTGTTGACATGCCAGTGAAGGATGTAGGGTCACGACTGAAGCGAATGTACCATTCTCGCCGTAATTATCCCCTACATCTGAGGCACCGCGTTCGGAGATGGGCCGCCGCCTTGGAGAATAGTAGGAAATTATGGAGCAAACTAATGTTTGTAATACTATTGTAATAAAGTAATTGTAATATCCCTCTGGTAGTGCGATTAAAGGCTAATTCTATGTCTAGGAAGACTGCTAAAATCATACTTCTGTTTTACATGCCTTTTTTAATAAAGCCTACGGCATTCGCAAGTGCTGTATCCACCAACTTATCAACCTGATAGGCATGTTGTCTATGGTGCAGCGATGCAATTAGCAGTGGATTTTCTTTAATATATTTATCAACGAGTATTTCCAGCGTTTTTTATAGAAACGATGTAAGGGTTGTCGGTCTAAAATACTTAGCTGTTTTGTATTGCACCTTTCCTAATTCAGGTATAAAAACTATTTTTGTCTGTCTCTATCCTGACGATATTATCCTAGCGCAAGGAACTCTCTACAAAACTTTTCCAAAGCCGATATGAATATATCTCCACCCTGCTGTAGCAGATACTAACCGCTTATAGGGTTCAAATGTACCTAGTGCATATTTTATTCTTTTTTTACCTGTTGTATATTTTGCCATATTTCGTTAGAGTATTCTTCTCTAAAGCCAGAGAATTGTGATTCCAATAATTTTTTTAATTTTTGCTGCCTGTTCTCAGTTCAATTTTCCCTTTTTATTTTGACAAAATCCACTGCAAGTTTTTTAGGGTTTTGAAATATATTGCAAAGTCTAACCGTATCTGATGAAGTTTGTTTGTTTGCTGCAATAATTTCTCCATCCTTCCACTGCAACATTTTATCTCCTTATTATATTCTCTCTGTGCTATCTGAGTGCATTTTACATGCGCATAGACTGTTTATACAGGCGTCTCACTATTTTCTGAGTTCTTCTAAAGAGTTATTCCACCAAAGTGCCCTTAGTTTTAGCTTTCCTTCTTAACTCACAATTGTTTTCAAATGAGCTCCTAAAAACCTTCTCTAATAGATACAGGGAAACCACCCATCCTTGCCGCAAATTCGTCTTTGTATCCTACCCAGTTTGTCTTTCTTGGATTTCTTGTCCGATTTTTGAACGTATTGAGTCCTCCAATATGGAAGACAATATGATTGTGATTCGACATAGAGACTTCATCCGAAACCTTCCAGTCAATGACATTCAGACGACTACATCTCGATTCAGTCTTTATCTCAATGACTTCTTTCCTTATAACATTTCGAAAAGAAGGTGAATTTTCTCTGTTTAAGATGTCTATGCTTGTAAAGCATAAAAGGTCTTTCTCCTCTACTATTCAGTTAGTACTGCCCCATACTATGTATTATGAGTTTGCGTCATATTCTACTTTCAATTCTGTGCCTTTATCGTCCTATTCTCTAATTAGAAATACTACTTCATCTGGCAGACATGCCGTCATTTCGTCGGGAAAGTATGCTACCCCACCATGATTACCCTCTCTTTACATTTCACCGATTTGTAGGTGAGACGCACTGTACACAAGTCCCTTATACAGTGATTTGCCACGGACTCTGCCTGCAAACACTCAACGATAATGTACGTTCTTGCAGAGTCAGTATTTTTCCTTATCAATACATTACATTATATATAAAAGTAAAAGTATTTGTAGCAGATTGTCTATCAATGTTCTATTAAATAAGTCATCAATTACAAAACCATATTAAAAAGAAATACAAATTTTTAAGGAATTTAGCTAACAAGGAGAATCCATACCCTTTGGGAATCGGATGTTTACAAAACTCTAAGATATGATTTGTACTGTAAAAACACGAAGAAAGTTATAAAAACAGTACTATAAAAACATGAAGAGTTTTAGATTCCAGTGCCCTTTTTATCATGGATATAAGCAAATAATGAAAAATCTTGGTAAAAAAACCATAGATTTTCATTGCTTATAACTCGAAAACGAGTAAAGATATACATAAAAACCAAATTTTAGAAGAAAACTGAGAAAGGGTGGACATGTTTAAAAAAAAAGCTCAGGTCAAAAGTTGTGGAAGAAATAAAAATTAGATAAAATTTTGGCCTAAAGAAATCATCAAAATGTAATACTAAATTATAGATAAAATTTCGTCTAATTTTTATTTCTTTCATAACTTTTAACCAAATTAAGATATTTAACTCAAATAATTTAAACTTCTTTTTTTATAACATATTTACACAATCTTAGTTTTATTTTGAAATTTAATTTAAATGTACATCATTGCTTATTTTCGAGTTATAAGCAATCAAAGTCAATGACTTTTTCAGCGTTATTTTTCGTTATTTGCTTACATTTATCATAAAAAAGGGCATTGGAATCTAAGACTCCGGCTTTCTTCATATTTTTATAAGAAATAAAGAAGCGTTCACTCGGCTTCTAACTAGGCCAGAACGTAAGAAAGGAGTTGGGACTCCTTGTTATACACACGCATGCACACGTACTGTTACAGAAAGTTTTCATGCTTTTTTCCGTATATGACGGCGGGCAATGTATAACGCCGATGAGCTGTACCAAGTTCGTATAAACTTGTACTTAAACTTCACTTAATACGCCGCACCTATAATATATATTAAAACACGGACAAGTCCAATATGAATTTGAGCTTCATATTTAATAAATGATTCCCACTTGTCCAATGTTCAAGCTGTCCCTGTATACGTTTTTGATGTCGAGCTTCCAGCTGGCATTTTGATTATAAGGTGCAAGAAGGAGAGAGAGAAAAATTGCGCCACTCCGCGCAGTATACGTGCGTCGGATCGGCCGAGTTAAGCCGATTAGATCGGACTCGCTAAGCTCGGTGATTTCGAGTTGGGCCGTCGAACAACACCGGTTTTTCTATATCGACATTATTATTTAAATTTTCGAGTGTGAATTCCTCGTGTACAAGTTATATCTAGCTTCCTAAGGTGAGATTTTCTTCCAATTATTCCGTTCTCCAGCTTCCCGTAAAAGCTGTTAAGCGTGTGTGTGCGATAATCGCGAGACGATTGTAAACAATTTTGCATTATATACACGGCTGGTGACCGTGACTCCTTTGAGCGATCAAGTTTATTTTATAATATTATTTAATTAAATATTCCAGCTTAAATTTTAACCGTGTTGTCTATTATTTATGCGAAGCCGTTCACCTTGACCCAGAGTGAATGTTTTTTAAGGTACAAATTTTACAAAAAAATCAAGAGATTTATTATGGAGAAATCGTACATAAGACGACGACGAGGGTCCGCATTCATCGCCAGTTCCGGATTCTTACCGGCTAAAACTCCAAACCCAACGCTTTCACCTACCTAGCCTAAAACTGTTTTTCACATTACTTCAAGCTGGAAAGCGTGTCTATGACATGCGTCATTCGTTCCTTATTCTATCCTCCCACGTTGAGACTGCCACTTATCGTGAAACGGCCTTCCTTGCGGTTTCAAGCGCGCGCCTAAAGATGACGCAGGCTCCGGGCCCTGCCATATGAATTACGCCCTGAACACCCTTTGATGGACAAAAAAACATTGGAGAGCACTCTTGCAATTTTTAAGTTTGTGTTTAGTCTCGCCGCACTTGTAGCATGACGAGAACCTGTCCACTCCTTTAAACTTCCGCGTCGCGTGACCGACATCTAGGCACCGATAGTACTTGTTAACCAAAACTCGTTCCCGGACGCGACAGCTTACAAAGCCCACGCAAAGATGTCGCATCGACTTCAGCTTGTCAGCAGACATCTCCCCGCCCTGTTGGCCGTACGCTCAGAACCTGGGCGCCGCTGTCGTCCGGCTCGACTTCCTTTCGGAGCTTCCCCAAGACTTCAGCAAACGTACGGTCCCTCGCGACAGTGACCACCAGGGTGGATACCGGCGCCATCTGCGCTTTCTGCTATCAAGAGGCGCCTGTCCCGACTTGACTGTCGGCTTTTTTCCCGCCACTGACGCGGACTTGGATGCTCCTTGTCCATGCCACGTGGTGGTACCTCCTTTCGAGGTTTCTTCTTCTTGCGGCTCTTAAAGACCTCGGGGGGTTTTGGGGGCCCTCTCTGGTTTAGCTATTATGTCTCTTCTCTTAAGCCGCTGACGATTCTCGTGACCAACTCGACAATCCTCGACTTGGCACTTGTAATCGTCGACTGCCAAAAACATCTTCTTGGTTTTCCCGTAGAACTCTTGTACAAGAGTGTCTACGGTATTCAGCCCTGTCTTCACGACCATGGAGATGTTAAGCTGCTTTGCACATGCAGCCAACATAGCCTGCAGTTCGTTCTTTAGGTGGTCGTAAGTGGAGTCGATCTCCTCTTACACCTTCTCTACCTTCTCGAATTCCTTGCGGAATATTTCTACCTCCTCTTGAGATTCCTTACTATAGGCAGAGATGCCACTGACGGCACTACCAAGGCTGGTAACGCTGCCGCATCGTAACCTGCTTGCGGATGCAATACTCAACATCTGTAACGACGGCTGCTGTTAGGGGTTTTCTTTCGAGGGCACCACCTCTGACGTGTTCGAACAACACCGGTTTTTCTATATCGACATTATTATTTAAATTTTCGAGTGTGAATTCCTCGTGTACAAGTTATATCTAGCTTCCTAAGGTGAGATTTTCTTCCAATTATTCCGTTCTCCAGCTCAAGAGATTTATTATGGAGAAATCGTACATAAGACGACGACGAGGGTCCGCATTCATCGCCAGTTCCGGATTCTTACCGGCTAAAACTCCAACCCAACGCTTTCACCTACCTAGCCTAAAACTGTTTTTCACATTACTTCAAGCTGGAAAGCGTGTACTATTGACATGCGTCATTCGGTCCTTATTCTATCTCCACGTTGAGACTGCCACTTATCGTGAAACGGCCTTCCTTGCGGTTTCAAGCGCGCGCCTAAAGATGACGCAGGCTCCGGGCCCTGCCATATGAATTACGCCATGAACACCCTTTGATGGACAAAAAAACATTGGAGAGCACTCTTGCAATTTTTAAGTTTGTGTTTAGTCTCGCCGCACTTGTAGCATGACGAGAACCTGTCCACTCCTTTAAACTTCCGCGTCGCGTGACCGACATCTAGGCACCGATAGTACTTGTTAACCAAAACTCGTTCCCGGACGCGACAGCTTACAAAGCCCACGCAAAGATGTCGCATCGACTTCAGCTTGTCAGCAGACATCTCCCCGCCCTGTTGGCCGTACGCTCAGAACCTGGGCGCCGCTGTCGTCCGGCTCGACTTCCTTTCGGAGCTTCCCCAAGACTTCAGCAAACGTACGGTCCCTCGCGACAGTGACCACCAGGGTGGATACCGGCGCCATCTGCGCTTTCTGCTATCAAGAGGCGCCTGTCCCGACTTGACTGTCGGCTTTTTTCCCGCCACTGACGCGGACTTGGATGCTCCTTGTCCATGCCACGTGGTGGTACCTCCTTTCGAGGTTTCTTCTTCTTGCGGCTCTTAAAGACCTCGGGGGGTTTTGGGGGCCCTCTCTGGTTTAGCTATTATGTCTCTTCTCTTAAGCCGCTGACGATTCTCGTGACCAACTCGACAATCCTCGACTTGGCACTTGTAATCGTCGACTGCCAAAAACATCTTCTTGGTTTTCCCGTAGAACTCTTGTACAAGAGTGTCTACGGTATTCAGCCCTGTCTTCACGACCATGGAGATGTTAAGCTGCTTTGCACATGCAGCCAACATAGCCTGCAGTTCGTTCTTTAGGTGGTCGTAAGTGGAGTCGATCTCCTCTTACACCTTCTCTACCTTCTCGAATTCCTTGCGGAATATTTCTACCTCCTCTTGAGATTCCTTACTATAGGCAGAGATGCCACTGACGGCACTACCAAGGCTGGTAACGCTGCCGCATCGTAACCTGCTTGCGGATGCAATACTCAACATCTGTAACGACGGCTGCTGTTAGGGGTTTTCTTTCGAGGGCACCACCTCTGACGTGTTCGTAGAACGAAGCGCTTGGTGGCCTCCCCCAAAATCCATGAGACCAGCGCCGGCCACCGGGGCTTTCACCCGATCGGCACCGACGGCGGGATTGACTCCTAGTTTGGAGCTGCCCGCTTGGGGTAGTAGGTATTCCATTCGCTTGTTCATAATCCTTCTTCAACTGTTTGGTCCACGAAGGCTATTTTGTTTCACCTCTACCCTTCACGCAAGCGTGACGAGCTTTCCCCCATCCGCCACCCGGGGGACGCGCCGCATACGGGAACAGGAAACCCCGCGCGGATTATTATTATTATTATTATTATTTTTTTTTTTTTGGAGTCTGTGGTAATGACATTTTACGCACAACCGGCAAACTATCCACCCCCTCGCAAGGGCAGACAGTCCATCGACTGCGGGACTCAGTAGGTAGATAGATAGATAGATAGATAAAACTTTATTGGCTTTATAGGGGTAGAAACCCCGTTAACACATTACCACAAAAAATCTTATAAGCATTTACAAAAAACAAAAATAGTTATAACAAAATAATAATAATAGCAAAATTAGCGCAATAACAAAAGATAATTTTCGTCGCTTATAACTACGCCAATAGAAAGATAAAATTAACAATAAAGCCATAATATAAAATACAATAATAAAGATAAAACAATAATAAAGATAAAATATTAAACTCAAATGTTACGCAGCATAAATCGGCCTACCGTTAAACAATCTGAGGACATATAAGATTCTCACGCACAACTCTGTCCTCCCGGTTAAGGGTTTAAGAAGAAAACGAGAAAGATATCTAAGATGATTTACTGTATGGTCGATTTGAGTGAAATGTTCAGCAAGATAATGTTGAATAGAATTTATCGATCTTCCCAAGTCAGAGGTGTAGGTAAAAAAGAAATTTTAACACATTTTTCTTTTTTCGTAACGTTTCGGTAGACAATGCTACCCTCTTCAGACTGTATAAAATTTATTAATTTCGATTAGTACATCTCAGAATATAATGTAAACCAGGAACGTAAATGAAAAAAATTAAAAAATATACCTTCTAATATCAATATCGTACAATGTTTACAATATTATTTCGCCGCAAGTCGATTTAAATTTTCGCTTCTTTTTCCTCATTCTAAACACGAGGAAACGTCAAACAGATGTATACACGACGAAAATTTCTGCTGTATATGAAACAATACCAGATTCGTACTTTCTTATATAGGGATAATTAGGAAGTTTGTGTTTATATTTTTTCTATTGATGACGCATGATCAACGTTGTGTACAATACGTTTGATTTCAGATAAATTTAAATTTAAAGGCTTTTCATTTTATATATAATTTGCGAATACTGTTTATTTAATTTAATTGAGTCTTCTTGTTTGCTTATTGAATGTTTTTGTAAATTTATGTGTACCATTTCAGATGCAATTCTTTTTCCGTAATTCGGTTCTTTATCTAAAATCTTAAAATTTTGCCAATCAAAATCGTGTTGATTATTTTGTACGTGTTGAAAGATCATAGAATTTTTGTTAGTTTTATGGTCATTTATTCGGGTAATTATTTGTCTTTTTGTTTGTCCTACATACGAAGCATCACAATTGTAGCAATTTAATTTATATACTATGTTATTTTGAGTTTTTCTATCAGTTTTATCTTTCCCTTTAATTATGATATTACTTAATTTGTTTTCAATAATTGGAATTGTTTTTAATCCGTGTTTTTTAAATTCTGATGATACTTTTTCATAAAAACCATTTAAGTAAGGTAGTGTTATTGTTGCTTGGTAGTTATTGTTTTCATTTCTATAGTGGTTAGTTGTCTGTTGATTTAACACTGCAAGTCGTTTTTTAACGTATCTATTTATAAATTTTTTTGGATAGCTATTTTTTATTAAATACTCTTTTATTTTATTGATGTTTTGTTTGTGGTAATTTTTATCTGAAAGTTTAGTTGCTCTATCTACTAAGTTGTAAACCATCGCAATCTTTTGTGAAATTGGATGAGCTGAGTTGAAATTTAAAAACCGTGCCGAGAAAGTGGGTTTTGTATACCAGTCTGTTATAATTTTATTGTCGTTTTTTATTAGTAATGTATCTAAAAAGCTGATTTTATTGTTCTGTTCAATTTCATAGGTGAATTTTAGTTTTGGGTCATAGGAGTTGAAAATGTATAACATTTCATTAATTTTATCTGTAGGAATGCATGTTATTATGTCGTCTACATATCTATAATAAAAAATGGGTTTAAAACTTAAGTTGTTTAAACATTCAGTCTCTAGATCTTCCATAACTATATCAGCGAATAAACCTGATGTTGCTGCGCCCATAGGTGTGCCATCTGTTTGTTTAAAGTATTTATTGTTAAATTGAAAATATGTATTGTTAATTAGGTATTCAGATGCATTTATTATTTCTCTTATTGGTATTTCTGTCTTTTGTATAATTTGACTACACCTTCTTTCTATGCTTTTTCTTATTAATGAACAACTTATGTTTGTAAACAAAGCTTGAGCGTCTAGGCTAACAAGAGAATATTCGCTCGGTATATTTATGTCTTTAATTTTATGTATAAATTCAATGCTATTTTTTATATATGATTTCGGTTTCGATATGCAGTTAGAAAGGATTTTATATAACTGTTTGGATAAAAATTCAGTTGGTGATCCTATTGTAGATACTATTGGTCTCAAAGGTACATTTTCTTTATGTATTTTTGGCAAACCGTAACATTTTGGCAGTGAAGTGTTAGTTTGTGTTAAACGAGTAGAATTGTATTTTTTATCTAAGAATCCGTTATCATTCCATTTTTTGAGAAAATTATAAGAGCATTTTTGTAGAGATTTTAATGGATTTTTTTGTATAGTTTGGTATGAATTGTTATCTGATAGTAATAATTCCATTTTGTCAATATATTCTTTCCTATTCATAACAACGGTAGTGTTTCCTTTGTCGGCGTAAGTTATAATAATATCTTTGTGTTTTTTTATAAAATCTTGCGTTTCTTTATGTTTTTGTAGTAAAATGGTATTTTTGATCGGTATATGTTTGGTTTTATTTTTTAAATGTATATCTATATTTTCAACTAAGTTTTGTCTTAGTGAATCAGCAAGTTCTTCATTTATTTCATTCATAAAAAGGAAATTTTCTAAAGATTTTATATAACTGACTGAAATTTTATTGTTTAACGTAAATGGTAAACTAAATTTGGGTCCTAGTGAAATTATATCAGCCACGTTGTTAGGTATTTCAATATCTGTTAAATTTTTTATCCAGTTTTTAGTGTTTGTATTCTTGGTTAAATTATTTTGTGTAGAATTCTTTATTTTTTTGTTATGTTTAATATTTAAATTATCTCGGTATCGTGTATTATTATTTGTTTGGTTTTTATTTATTTTTTTAAAAAGATTTTGAGGCAAAAGATTTTTAAGATTTTTACTAAGCAATTCATTCTTTTTTTCTAATTTTTTAACATGAATGCAAATATCTTCTATTTCAATATTTAAAAGTTTGATTTTGATATTTTCAAGAAGACTATTAAATTTTTTGTTACCAGTATTGCTGTAGAAAAACAGATGTTTCACGTTGCGATTTAATAGCGTTTACGATAAATTCTATTCAACTGATATTAAAAAATACCAAGTGATAAAATCAAAATTTCAACATGAAATCAATCGACCTTGGATCTACAAGGGTCTTCGAAATCAACAACATCTCAGAAAATTCTAAATTCTTCAATGACATCGAGCAACGATTTGGTATCTGTACTCGACAAGAACAACGTGAATGGATTCACACCCAAAGACAACTAACAAGGAATCAGGCCCAACGAAAATTCCTTCTACAATGCCGTACTTATGATAGAAAACCACGACATATCGAAACATTAAATCGCAACGTGAAACATCTGTTTTTCTACAGCAATACTGGTAACAAAAAATTTAATAGTCTTCTTGAAAATTTCAAAATCAAACTTTTAAATATTGAAATAGAAGATATTTGCATTCATGTTAAAAAATTAGAAAAAAAGAATGAATTGCTTAGTAAAAATCTTAAAAATCTTTTGCCTCAAAATCTTTTTAAAAAAATAAATAAAAACCAAACAAATAATAATACACGATACCGAGATAATTTAAATATTAAACATAACAAAAAAATAAAGAATTCTACACAAAATAATTTAACCAAGAATACAAACACTAAATACTGGATAAAAAATTTAACAGATATTGAAATACCTAACAACGTGGCTGATATAATTTCACTAGGACCCAAATTTAGTTTACCATTTACGTTAAACAATAAAATTTCAGTCAGTTATATAAAATCTTTAGAAAATTTCCTTTTTATGAATGAAATAAATGAAGAACTTGCTGATTCACTAAGACAAAACTTAGTTGAAAATATAGATATACATTTAAAAAATAAAACCAAACATATACCGATCAAAAATACCATTTTACTACAAAAACATAAAGAAACGCAAGATTTTATAAAAAAACACAAAGATATTATTATAACTTACGCCGACAAAGGAAACACTACCGTTGTTATGAATAGGAAAGAATATATTGACAAAATGGAATTATTACTATCAGATAACAATTCATACCAAACTATACAAAAAAATCCATTAAAATCTCTACAAAAATGCTCTTATAATTTTCTCAAAAAATGGAATGATAACGGATTCTTAGATAAAAAATACAATTCTACTCGTTTAACACAAACTAACACTTCACTGCCAAAATGTTACGGTTTGCCAAAAATACATAAAGAAAATGTACCTTTGAGACCAATAGTATCTACAATAGGATCACCAACTGAATTTTTATCCAAACAGTTATATAAAATCCTTTCTAACTGCATATCGAAACCGAAATCATATATAAAAAATAGCATTGAATTTATACATAAAATTAAAGACATAAATATACCGAGCGAATATTCTCTTGTTAGCCTAGACGCTCAAGCTTTGTTTACAAACATAAGTTGTTCATTAATAAGAAAAAGCATAGAAAGAAGGTGTAGTCAAATTATACAAAAGACAGAAATACCAATAAGAGAAATAATAAATGCATCTGAATACCTAATTAACAATACATATTTTCAATTTAACAATAAATACTTTAAACAAACAGATGGCACACCTATGGGCGCAGCAACATCAGGTTTATTCGCTGATATAGTTATGGAAGATCTAGAGACTGAATGTTTAAACAACTTAAGTTTTAAACCCATTTTTTATTATAGATATGTAGACGACATAATAACATGCATTCCTACAGATAAAATTAATGAAATGTTATACATTTTCAACTCCTACGACCCAAAACTAAAATTCACCTATGAAATTGAACAGAACAATAAAATCAGCTTTTTAGATACATTACTAATAAAAAACGACAATAAAATTATAACAGACTGGTATACAAAACCCACTTTCTCGGCACGGTTTTTAAATTTCAACTCAGCTCATCCAATTTCACAAAAGATTGCGATGGTTTACAACTTAGTAGATAGAGCAACTAAACTTTCAGATAAAAATTACCACAAACAAAACATCAATAAAATAAAAGAGTATTTAATAAAAAATAGCTATCCAAAAAAATTTATAAATAGATACGTTAAAAAACGACTTGCAGTGTTAAATCAACAGACAACTAACCACTATAGAAATGAAAACAATAACTACCAAGCAACAATAACACTACCTTACTTAAATGGTTTTTATGAAAAAGTATCATCAGAATTTAAAAAACACGGATTAAAAACAATTCCAATTATTGAAAACAAATTAAGTAATATCATAATTAAAGGGAAAGATAAAACTGATAGAAAAACTCAAAATAACATAGTATATAAATTAAATTGCAACAATTGTGATGCTTCGTATGTAGGACAAACAAAAAGACAAATAATTACCCGAATAAATGACCATAAAACTAACAAAAATTCTATGATCTTTCAACACGTACAAAATAATCAACACGATTTTGATTGGCAAAATTTTAAGATTTTAGATAAAGAACCGAATTACGGAAAAAGAATTGCATCTGAAATGGTACACATAAATTTACAAAAACATTCAATAAACAAACAAGAAGACTCAATTAAATTAAATAAACAGTATTCGCAAATTATATATAAAATGAAAAGCCTTTAAATTTAAATTTATCTGAAATCCAACGTATTGTACACAACCTTGATCATGCGTCATCAATAGAAAAAATATAAACACAAACTTCCTAATTATCCCTATATAAGAAAGCACGAATCTGGTATTGTTTCATATACAGAAGAAATTTTCGTCGTGTATACATCTGTTTGACGTTTCCTCGTGTTTAGAATGAGGAAAAAGAAGCGAAAATTTAAATCGACTTGCGGCGAAATAATATTGTAAACATTGTACGATATTGATTTTAGAAGGTATATTTTTTAATTTTTTTCATTTACGTTCCCGGTTTACATTATATTCTGAGATGTACTAATCGAAATTAATAAATTTTATACAGTCTGAAGAGGGTAGCATTGTCTACCGAAACATTACGAAAAAAGAAAAATGTGTTAAAATTTCTTTTTTACCTACACCTCTGACTTGGGAAGATCGATAAATTCTATTCAACTGATATTAAAAAATACCAAGTGATAAAATCAAAATTTCAACATGAACTATAAGTCAATGGTCCAATAAAATCCAAACGTCTAGACTCAACTGACAACCATCGCAAATGTAATCTATACGGTGTTACATGATCCCGTCTACGCAGAGTTCCCCATACAAATCGCACACACGCATTAAGGAGTCGCTCAAGTCATAGGTTCCGCACCTGATCAATATTATTATGCACAGCACACGCATAATCAAAATGAGGCATAATAAATGTCTCCACAATGTATTTTCTAGTGATTTGAGAGAATGCCTCCCTATGGAACCACAATGAGCGCAAGACCCCATGGACCCTCTGCGATATTAACAAAACCTGCTTTGACCAGTCCAGGGTGGGTGACAACCAAACACCCAACGATTTAACCTCATTCTCGTAATCCAAATGGGCATTTAATAGCTTAATTCGGGGAGCAGCAGCCAGATCCACTTGCGAAACATAAGCCTGACTGCCTAGGATTATGACCTTTGTTTTGTTTACAGTCAAAGCAAGACCATTGGATACTGTCCAAGAAGCAACCGCATTCGCATCCTGCGTAATTCGATGCACACCCATCTCAAAATCCGCTGGTAGAAAAGAATGATAAACCTGGGCGTCATCAGCATGAAGCATGCATTTACTAAATTGAAGGACATCCGGTAAATCATTCATGAAGATGGAGAATAATAATGGACCCAATACACAGCCCTGTGGCACTCCCGAGTTCACCCCAAGCCAATCCGAACAACCACTCAAATCACCCACAACCGCCTGCGTACGACCTACTAAATAATGATAAAACCATCTCAAAATAGTATCAGTGCAACCCAACCTACGCAATTTAAGCAGAAGCGGCCCATGCGGTATAGAGTCGAACGCTTTAGAGAAGTCGAACAGAACCAAGACTGTTATCATTCGGGAATCTATAGCCCTTCTAATATCATCCAGGACCTCTAGAAGCGCAGTCTGCGTATTATGACCTCTGCGAAAACCCGCTTGTCTTGGATTTAATAATTGGTAGTTTTCTAAATAAGACGACAACTGAAAATGAACTAAACGTTCCAAAAGTTTCGAGATCTCGCAGAGTTTGGCTATCGGTCTAGTATCAGAACAGGTTCGAATCCTGCTCGACTTCGCCAGCGGAAACAATAAGGTTCGCTTCCAACATTCCGGGAAAAATCCAATTGTTAATAATTCGTTGAAGACTTCAACTAAGTGCGGAATTAATTGCAATTCTAAAAGTTTTAGCATTTTTAGCGATAACCCATCTGTTCCCATAGCCCTCGACTTTGCTCTACCAAGAACACGCTGAACTCCTCTAGGGTGTATGGTATCAAACTCAAATCTAGCAGGAGTAATACGATCACCTTCATTCACCTGAAACAATGAATCAAGAAAAGATGGAGGAAAAGTGCAAGGCGATTCGAAACAGATGCATAATGGACATTTAATTGCTGAGAGGTAAAAAATTCTAATGGTGATGAACCAAGATTAGTGTCCAATCCCAACCCTTTCAGCTCTCTCCATTTGGCCCTAGGATCTGTAGCATTCATCAGTTTATCAGAAAGATATTTGTATAAGATGAATCCAACAGGGGCGCTCACGTAGTTGTGCGAATAATTCTGCCGCCCAATTGCCACTCCAAGCGAAAATAACCTCGAATATTGACAGGTTGTTTGCAGCGAAAATTTAGGTGGAAAGACTAACTGCTAAAGCAAACTTTATCGAGAAGTGCAAGCTGCAGTCAGTCCGCCCACGTAAAGTATGCACTGTAAAGCTCAGGAACAGATGTGAGAAGAAGGCGAAGATATAAATACGGAGCAAAATTGAAGGACATCCGGTATAGCCCTTCTAATATCATCCAGGACCTCTAGAAGCGCAGTCTGCGTATTATGACCTCTGCGAAAACCCGCTTGTCTTGGATTTAATAATTGGTAGTTTTCTAAATAAGACGACAACTGAAAATGAACTAAACGTTCCAAAAGTTTCGAGATCTCGCAGAGTTTGGCTATCGGTCTAGTATCAGAACAGGTTCGAATCCTGCTCGACTTCCGCCAGCGGAAACAATAAGGTTCGCTTCCAACATTCCGGGAAAAATCCAATTGTTAATAATTCGTTGAAGACTTCAACTAAGTGCGGAATTAATTGCAATTCTAAAAGTTTTAGCATTTTTAGCGATAACCCATCTGTTCCCATAGCCCTCGACTTTGCTCTACCAAGAACACGCTGAACTCCTCTAGGGTGTATGGTATCAAACTCAAATCTAGCAGGAGTAATACGATCACCTTCATTCACCTGAAACAATGAATCAAGAAAAGATGGAGGAAAAGTGCAAGGCGATTCGAAACAGATGCATAATGGACATTTAATTGCTGAGAGGTAAAAAATTCTAATGGTGATGAACCAAGATTAGTGTCCAATCCCAACCCTTTCAGCTCTCTCCATTTGGCCCTAGGATCTGTAGCATTCATCAGTTTATCAGAAAGATATTTGTATAAGATGAATCCAACAGGGGCGCTCACGTAGTTGTGCGAATAATTCTGCCGCCCAATTGCCACTCCAAGCGAAAATAACCTCGAATATTGACAGGTTGTTTGCAGCGAAAATTTAGGTGGAAAGACTAACTGCTAAAGCAAACTTTATCGAGAAGTGCAAGCTGCAGTCAGTCCGCCCACGTAAAGTATGCACTGTAAAGCTCAGGAACAGATGTGAGAAGAAGGCGAAGATATAAATACGGAGCAAAAGTGAATAGTGACTAGTCGACTCACCTTGCGCGCGCAGAGAGTAGGAGTAAACTATTAATACACACTAAACCCACATATCTCTGTTCGCATCGACACCAGCCCGGAACTGTTATTCACATTACTTCAGACTGGGCGGCTGTCCTTGCGTGTCCAAAAAACACATTCATTCTTTTACTCTTTTATTCTCGAATCACATTCGCTCAATCTGTCAGACATTCATCTGCTTTTTTGCTCCGCAATACATTCGTAACGTAATTTGTGATCAGGCGCCAGCTGTCCGCGTTCGTCGTCATAGGTCTCGTCACGTTTTCCGGTGTGATCGCTCCTATGTCCATTTCAAGTCGTTGACGTTGATCTGCCCATCGCCTGCAGGCGAAGAACGTATGATCAGCGTCGTCATAGACCCATCCGCAGTACTTACATTCAGATGAAGCAAGTCTGCCCTTCTTCTGTGGATAGCCGCGGAAGTATCCGTGTCCAGAGAAAAATTGGGTGAGATAGAAGTCTACCTCACCGTGCTTTCTCCCCTTCCACGGAGCAACCGCAGGGATAAGTCTACGTGTCCATCGTGTCTGTTGGGTATTTGTCCACCGTGTTTGCCAGAGTTCCATTGTTTTCGTACGCTTTCGTTCCGTTGCGAGTAGGTCGACACCGTTCTGTACGCGCACGCGGTTCTTCACTCGCCCACCCGCTGTACGCTAGTCATCGCTTTCGCTCGTCTCATAACGTGTAACGCGTCCGCCCAGATTTCCGCCCCATATAGCATGATCGAGTGGGTAACGCCCATTAGTAGTCGTCGAGTGCTCGGTCTCGGTCCATTCGTATTAGCCATGAGTCTGCTCAAGTCTTTTGTCTTTTCTTGTGCCTTTGAGTCACCGTGTGTACGTGAGGCCAGAAATTCAGTTTCGTATCCAAAATCACCCCTAGATACTTGATCTCGTCTCGGACCACCACGCATTCGCGTCCGACTGTCAGCGGTATCCCCGTGTCGATTCTTCGTCTAGTTAGAAGCACAAGTTCTGTCTTTTGTAACGCGATTTGCAGTCCGTGGTCTTTAATCCATTCAGTCTCCCGCCGCATAACCTGGTTCAGCTTTAGCTGAATCAGGTATGTGTCACGGATCACGATAATGGCCGCAACGTCATCAGCGTAAGCGACGAGGGATGTGTCCGTCGGTATCTCCATTCGGAGAAGACTGTCATACAGTACGTTCCAGAAGTCTGGCCCCAGAATGGAACCCTGGGTGACTCCTGCAGTTATTCGTCTGTCTTTTCGTCCATCAGTGGTCTCGTATGTGAGACGTCGGTCCCTCAGGTAGTCCCTTACAACCCAGAGAAGATAGTCGGGCACCCGGAATGCTGTTTCCAGCGCTTCCAGGATATCCACCCATCTCGCCGAATTGAAGGCGTTCCTAACGTCCAACGTGGCCAGTAAGACTAGAGGCCTGGTCGCGTGGCACCTGGTGTTATGCTTGTCGAAAATGGTTTTCACGAAGGTTACCGCTTCGATGGTTGAGCGCTCTTTTCGAAACTCGTGCTGTCGGTCTGATAAGTCTCCTGCGTCCTTTATCGACTGTAGAAGCCTTGGTCTAAGCAATAACTCGTACAGTTTTCCGGTGGTATTAAGTAGGCTTAGTAGCCTGTAGGATGACGGATTCTCAGGGTCCCCCTTATTTTTACTAATGAAAACCAATTGAGCCATCTCTCAATGTCTGTTGAAAAAGCCCTTCCCCAGGCACCCGTTGAATGTGTCGAGGAGCACCGACGGTCGTCGCAAAACGACGAAACGTAAGATTTCCGACGGCACACCATCAGGGCCCGGTGCCTTGTTTGGTTTCAACGAGTTTGCAGCTCTGGCAAGCTCCGCACTCGT
Source organism: Theocolax elegans (assembly GCA_026168455.1). NCBI lineage: Eukaryota > Metazoa > Arthropoda > Insecta > Hymenoptera > Cerocephalidae > Theocolax > Theocolax elegans. The sequence continues at coordinate 21,850,380 of CM047430.1, forward strand.
GAATAGAGGGCATTCTCCGTTTGTATGTTTAACGGTTTTCTTCCTCCTCACGGGATGAGTTGGAAAGAGACCGTCGACGGTCTTGTTTATCGTCTCTGCGTCCTTAGTTATCGGCGGAACCCGTCTCCCCAGTTGGTGAGTCACGATCTTGTAACCCGTGCCCCAGGGATCCGAGTCCACCTCGTCCGTCAGTCTTTGTCAGCACTCTTTTTTGCTGTTATTTATGGCGTACCGCAAACGCCTCCTACTCTGTCTGTATTCTTTGGAGAGAATTAGTGCGGTTTGTCGATCGCGAGCCCGTTAGGCCTTCTGACTGAGTGCTAGGTAACTACATCGGATGTCCGCGATCTCGGCTGTCTACCAGTATATCTCTCGTTTGTTGCGTGCGTAACGTTTCCGCGGCATAGAGGCTTCACACAATTGTTGAAGAAACTGGGTTGTTTCTCCGGCAAGCGCTTCAGCCCTGTCGCGATTAGTCATTTCACAAGGTTCCATCTGTGACAGTGGTTCCCCGCGCGTCATTTGTCTGTCGAGTTTGTTTAAGTCAATTCGTTTCACGTCCCAACGAGGAGGGTGAGTTACCCGAGTTCTGCTCGTTCGCAATTTGTCCATAAGACCGAAGGTGATGTACTGGTGATCGCTGGCTGTGTAGTCTTCGATCACTCTCCATCTTCTCAGCCTTTGTGTCATGCTGTCCGAAACAAGGGTCACGTCGGGCACAGAATCACCAAAGCCGGGTCATCTGTACGTCGGCGTGTTTCCCTTATATGCCACTGTCAGTTCAAGCCTTGCGGCCATCTCCAACGCGTCTGATCTTCTCGGGCATCCCCCACTCTACCGCGCGTGCGTTAAAGTCGCCCGCCACGATTATGTTGCCAGGGACGTCTCTCACGGTGTCTTCGAGAGTATCCAGCTTTTCCGCGTATTCGAGAGCGCTATAATTCGGGCTAAGGTAGACGCTGACGTAGGTGACATTGCCTACCGTTGCCCAAACGTAGCTCTCCCCGGATCCGCGCGCGATGATCCGCGTTGCCCATTCCCCGCGCACCCATAATGCCGCTGTACTCGTGCTGCTAGCGAGCCAGTTCGGCGGTGTTAAATCCCGGTACTGTTCGCTGATGACGAGAATTTTTGCATCCAGCTCCGCCGCAATCTGAGGGAGCAGCGCATGTGCTACGCTACTCCAATTCATATTGCATTCATATTGCGAGGTATTTGTTGTCCTTCTTAGGACAGAGATAAGCACTCAGGTGTGTTTTTGCACGCCCGTGCATCGTGCCCCTCTCGGCCGCATTGCCAGCAGCATCGGTGTCTGTCCGGTCCTTTGCAGTCTTTTTTAATATGCCCATATCCGAGGCATTTGTGGCACCTAGATACACGAAGCCTAGGTCTCACGCGGCAGTTAACCCAACCGATTTTTATTCTTCCTTTCTTAAGGATCTCGGTCGCATCCCTCACGTCAAAATCACATACCGCAAGGGCCAGGCCTCGAGAGTTAGACCCAAAGACATGGACCCTTCGATCTGCGGTTGTCCCGAGTTCCCGGTTAATCGCGTCTTTTACGACGTTGTCGCTTGTAATGCAGTCTAGGTCTAGGAACTCTAGCGTTGTCGTAGCTGTCAGATCTTTTACCTGGGCACTTTCTCCGGGGGCGACCTGTAAGGTCCGTTGGAAATCCTGCCGCGACTCTTGTTTACCGAATCGTAGCAGAACTCCACCCTCTTTCGTTTTGCGGATCTGTCGCACGTCTGTCTTTGTCTTCGCGGGATGGTCTGTAAGACATTTGCGTACGTCTGTCCCTCCGCCGGTTAGATCAGGATCGTGCCTCTTCCCTGTTTAAGATTTGGCCGATTCGATTGCCGACTTTGGTGGGCAGTAATTGTCGGTTTCCGGAGCAGTTTCATACGTTGCAATTCGTACATCGCGACTTCAACCGATTCATTTATTTCGCTCATTCCGTTTGTGATTACGTGGCTTGCATTTTTTTGGACATTCGTTCTCTCGGTCATCCTAGCCAGGCTACTGCGTATGTTGAGCAGCTGTTCGTGCAGCTTACTCTCAGCTAGTTGGAGACCCTCCGACGTGGCGTGCGAGTTTTCCTGACGCAGTTACCGCCACGCCAACAAGGTTACCTACCGGCGTGATGGGGGAGCTGGGAAGCCCCCGTGATTCTCCTGAGTCGGATGGCGCAGGCAGCACTCTAGTACCTGCAATTTTAATACAACTTTCCATTATATTTTATTAATACCCGTCCCCCTATATGTGTGTGTTTATGTAAAGTGGTCAGATAGTCACCAGGCGGTGGCTTGCACGGTCCGTCCTAAGCAGTCCCGATAACTTAGCTCCCCTACAGTCCGGTGGCATCGACCGTTTCTCCCCCACGACTCGCAGCAAGGTCCCATCCGATCGCCAGTCGGCATTACTACGAGAAGCGATATTTGCGCCGTTTCCGACGTTTACCACTGTACAGGGCAGCCTCCCATGCTGGCTAAGCATGGTTCGGGCCCAAAAACTAGTGGCGGCCCAGGAGTGCGATGCTGGTGTTAACGGCAGCATCCTCCAGAGTGGATGAGCCTGCAGTCACAAGAAAGCCTCCTGTTGTTCGCTCCACCACCCAGCTGATAACACCTGCTTCCTATCTTGTCTAAGTCATCGGCTATTTCATTACCATGCACATCTACATGACTCGGTATCCATTTTAGAGCTAGCCGCTTGTTCCCCTCTGCCAGTCTATTTAATGTCCTATGATATTTCCAGATTAGACTGGACTTGATAGTGTATCCGTTCAGAATCTGCAGCAATGATCTGCTAATCGAGAAGATGTATATCTCCTCGCCTCTACAATGCTCCAGTTATGTATTAGGTTATGCATTCTGCGAAGGAATATATCTTACTCTTCCAATTGGTTCTACCATAGGCTCCTGCCCCCACCCCCTGGAGATTATTTGATCCATCAGTGTACCAGAGTTATTTTCCCTCCGATATCTTGACTCGTCCTTTCCTCCAGTCATCTTGAGTAGGCAGGCTGACTCTGTATTTCTTATCGAAAAGGAACTTTATGTTACATCTATCAGCTTCCTCGTATTAGCTTTCTCTCAAATTTCGCGGTAGCGTACTTAAAAGTCCTCTATCTGCTCGTTGATTTAAAAGATTTTAAATTATTAAGTATCTTCTAATGGCTTCTGCCTTAAAGGTAAGCTGAAAGGGGTCAATAGTCGTTCTGACCTCTATTGCCTGTATCAGCGTAGTTCTTAGAGGACTGGTGATACAGCGTAAGACCAATCCCCTAGAATCTAATTTGCTGTCTATACACCAGCTCGCTTTCACCAATTCAGTGCTGTATACGTGAGTTTCGGTTTTAAGTAAGCTATGTAAATCGAAGTCATGGTATCTGGTTTCGACCCTAATGCATGTGCAGAGCTCTATGTGTATGCCATAGAATCTTATAACTTTATTACACTGATTCTCTAGATGCTCTTTTCAGTTTAATTTCCTGTCCAGAATGAAACCTAGATATTTCTTTTTTTCTTTTATTTCTAGCCGCTTTCCTACCAATTCGAGGTATTTTACGTGTGTTTTTCACTTACATCTTCAAATACCATAACTTCCATTTTTTTGTTTTACCGTTAGATCACCTCCTTAGCACCATTAATATACCTTATTTAAGGCATTTTTTATGATGTCAATCAGTGTTTCTGAGAATGGTTCTCTGACTATTATCACCAGGTTGTCTGCATATTTTACAACCTCACAACCAATATTAGTTAGTAGGCATAGTAATGTATTCGTTATGAGGTTCCAGAGGGACGGGTTGATACCCCCCCCTGTGAATATCCCGTGTTCACCCAGCCAGTTACCTTGGTAGTTCCCTTGGTCATTATTAACTTTCAATTTGATAACAAGATTTCCAACCAGTTAATAACTGGCTGAGCTATTCTATGTCTCTTCATAGCTTCCTTGATAACTCTTTTGGAGGTATGGTTAAAGAGCACTCTATGTCTAAAAAAGCTACCAAGACAAAGCGTGCAATTTCATTTCGTTCTTCAATTAGGTTTACTATTTTGCTCAGAGCAGTCTCTGTGGAGTAACCTGCCCTGTACGCATGTTGCAACCTATGAAGTGATCGCTCTTTTAAAGGTTTATTTTTCATATATCTGTGTATGAGCCTTGCCACTGTATTAAGCATTAGCGATGTAAGACTTATAGGTCGGAAGTCTTTTGGGGAGCTATAGCTCCCCTTATCCGCTTTCGGAATAAACGTCACTCTCGTTCCCTTTCAACTTTCAGGAATGAAGCAATAAGTCTAACTATCGAACCGATGATACACACTCCCTTTGTGTCTATCTCTCTCACACCCCTACGCAATAGTGCAGAAGCGTCTTTGCAGTGATGCAAGTTAATTTGTGAAATTTGCAGCAACATTGAAGTTATTATTTCGAACTTCCAGGCACTTTTGCATTTTTATAAGACTCCCCTACTGCCGGAGCGTGTACTTTGAAAGATACTCACTCCAACAAGTAGAAGGGTCAGCAATCTTGAACCTGAAGGGATCTAGCTTGGGACTCCGGCATCAGCACCAAAAAAAGTTGTTCTGTGCTGTAGCCCCGTCGGACGTCACCTTATTTCTATTTACCACTCACCAAGTAGCGATGTTTCATGACGGACTGTACTGCATTAGCCGCCGAAGCACCAGCTCTGCGGATTTTGGTGTTCCCGGTATCCACGCACTAGCCTTCACTAGCCTCTGCTGTACCTCCATCCCATTCACCGATAGGGTAGGACCTTACCAGGATTTGAATTCAGGCAGGAACCCACCCAACTAGTTCATATACCGTTGTTCTTCCGCTATAAGCACAAACATCCTCCTCTGCAGAAGGACACAGCAAACTTTGGCAGTTGGTCAGACGGACGAGCATCTTTCTCCTCCTCCAGTGCGACCCTGAAGTCTTCTGTTCGAACTGTTCTGTGGTAAAAAGTACTTTAGGATATCCTGCCGCCGCCATGACCCTCATCAGAGTATTCGTTCTTTATGTCGCTATGTGCCCCATACTATATTTCGGCTTTTTGGTGCCTTCAGTATTGCTCACCTCTCCCGGCCTGTTTTTAAGCCGTTTTTGTATCCGTTATCCCTCGAACGGAGTTTAGGGCCCGCTTATTTTGCTGTCTGTGCTTTTGCCTGCGATTTTTCTCCGCGTGGCTTCTACCCATCCAGGTCTTATCCTCATGGGTCTCTATTAGCATTCCAGCTCCCTTTTCGGGATTAGACAACGTCAATGGCCTGTTGAGTTTATTTATTTGTGTCTTCTGGCAAACAGATATGCCACTGGACGCTGCCTACTGACTATTAGTAGCTCCTACTCCTGATAACACCGAGACTACCACCAAAACGTTGGTTAATGTTGAGAGTTAGGTTCTCTCCGACGACGGTAGCCATAGTCATGGATTAAAGTGTTTTTTGAATTGTGATAAGGTGCCCCCCATCGTCGTCCGAACTGCCTTCGCAGATGCACAACGACCCACTTAAGCCCTACGATAGGAAAGCCCCTCACCATGAACAGCAGGATTCCATCCGGTCACTACCCGGCACTACTACTCCAGCTAAGATTATACATCGATTGATAGGGCAGCCAGGCCTTGCTAGTTAGGCAATCCCGAGCCTATGTATTATTCAGCGGCCTAGGAGTGTCTCAAACTAGTTTATCCTAGATTGCTACCGAGAGTGCCCCACCTGTCCGCTTGAACGGCCACCCTACGACAAAGAAACACCCTTCGAGAGCCCCACTTTGAAAAGTTTCTTGTATGTATTGAAGTGCATGTTTATGTTGTTTAAATGTTTGTATCGGTGTTGTGCTCACCGATGAGGTCCGAATGTTTTCATTCATAACCCGCGCTTTTAGGGATCTTTTCATCCATCGGCAAGATCCGTTTATAAGGCTGCCTCTCATACGCTTGGAAAAAGACGTTTATAGGTCTTCCACTCATACTCCACTAAGACTCCACAGGTGAGACAGATGCAGGTGATGTGATGTGTGCTTTTCCGTGTTCTAGCCAGGAGCCCTTTCATGAAATTCCCTTTCGGGGCAGAAGAGCCACGATTTTTTAAAGAGATGTTACTCCTCTATCCCTTTTCAATTACATTGTTTCCAGTGACTTCCGGGCTTTGGACCCACTTGCTACGGTCCATCCGTGATAAAGTCACCACGGATAAACCCTATCAGGGTTATCAAGATTTCAAGAAGAACAAATAATAATTACTTTTAAATACGTCTATATATAAGGCAAGAACCACCTTAATGTTTATTTTAATTAGTTTACGTAAAATAAAAGAAAATTGCTCTTTTTGATATATATATATATATATATGATAAATTATAATGAATTATAAATATTAGTTAGTTACTCTACTACCACGCAATTGCGATTGCGCTGAACCGCTACTTGTTTGTTTCCGATTTCCTCTTTACTTCTATTGAAGTACAAGTGCAACAGGTCTCAAACAGTAGAATTGTAATAAACTTACAAAAGAAAAACTGCATTTTTGGGGGTTGAATTATGTAATCGCACCTGCAGCAGAAATTATACAGATATGCATATGCGCACGTGCAACAGGGCCTCTTCTGCGAAAGTGCATACGACTTATAGATGCTCGAGTATACAAAGTCAACTCCAGTAATACAAGTAGGCACCTTCTAGAATTGCAGCAAAATTGTACACTTTGCCTTGCAGTAGGTCCTGATCAGCAGTATTGCAACAAACTTACAAAACAAAAATTTTATTATTGGGAGTTCAATTATGCACTCGCTTTTTCAGTAGAAATGCTGCAGATTTACACACGCGCACGCGCAGTTGGTTCTCTTCTGCAGGATTTCATAAGACTTACAGATGCTCAAGCGCATATGGTCGATTGTAGTAATGTAAGTAAGTACCTTCAAGCATTGCAGCAGAATTGCTTTACTTTGTAGTGCATCAGGTCTTAAGCAATAGACTTGTAATAAACTTAGAATATACATGTTGCATTGTAGTAGCCTAGTGATTCTGGTCTAGTGCATAAACAATTAAAGAAGCGTAGGTTAAAACTGCGATCAACATTCGATTTTCTAATTAGCGAACGGCCGTTACAATTTTTTAAGAGTATTTATTTCTTTCAATTAGAGATATCAATTCATAATACTTACTACAATCCCTCAGAAACCCTGAGATTCTTGGGCATAATCTTCTTTTTAAAAATAATGTTACTTTCAAGACTAGTGATTATTTATTTTGTAATATGGTAAAATCAACTATTAACAAATCTTGAATTAACCTAAATTTCTTTTAAATTTTACTGAAGGCTTACATACTATAAACTGAAAAGAGGAAAATAAATATACTTAATGCAAATGAGCAAGAAACTTTTTATATTTAATAGAAATCTTCTAAAGCTGAAATTTAATTATATCCAATCTTATAAATAAATATCGACACATAATTTCATAAAAAATACATCTTATGAAGTATTCAAAATTAGAATATAACCTAACAGTAGAATATCAAAGATGAGACCAATTTTGAAAAAGTTAAAAATTATAATTTATTTTACAAATGTAATGTGCAACTAATAAATAATTTGTTAAGTAAAGCTACGGTACGTAATTTGCATTGATGTAATTTACTTAAAATCTGAAAAAGCGTCAATGTATATAGAATATAATTTTTAAATTTAAACTTTTTTGCATTCTAAATGTCCTTTCGGTAATCCTATCAGTTTTAAATTTTAAATTATTATTATTAATATTGTAAAATATTCATATTTCAGAAAATGGGATAGATATTTATTAGAAGAGACGATTGACTCATTAATTCTTGAATTGCCATTATCGAATGATGCTCCTGGTGGAATGGTCTTATATCGACGAACACTTACAATAAGGTAATGTTCCTAGCAGGATTATTTTAATGAAAAATTTATTATTATATTAAATATATACGCCTATAATTTAATTTAATTTAATCTTTTAGTTTCTTTTTTAAGGCCTTCGTTCGTATTACGAAGAAACTTAGATATTGTATATCTGATGTAGATTTATTGCCTCCAGAACTAGAAAGTGCTGGTGACTATTTTCACTTTCAGCGACCGCAGAGTTCACAATATTTTCAAATGGTATGTATAAGGAAATTCTACTTTTGCAATTGAGCTCTTAATTTGTATTTTAGTAAAACAATACTATTATACAACAAAGTTATTCATAAACTATCATCATCTTGTCCACTATGAGTCTACGTTTTAAGTCAGAAAATCTGACGTGAGTAAATTCGATTTTTTACCATCAAATGTATGTATGTATGTGATTCTGTAAATCTATATCTTTCCACATCTAAATTAATTGCAAATACATTTTCAGTAATTATTAAACTTTCTAACATTATCTACAGAAATTCGTAAGAATTTATGGTCAACAAATAAAAATAAATACATATAATTTCTAGTATATTTACAAGGTGTTCCTTCCTCTCGGTCACGAATTACTTTACAACTTTGGGAACTATTTTCTGGTGCACAAATATTAAAGTATCCATATATAACGCAATCTATTAGGCTATTATACAAAAGTTTTACATAGTTAATAAAAAATTGTAAAATTCACGGAATAATTATGGAGATAGACACTCAAATTTAAATCTAGCATACATATGGTTTAAAAAAAAGAACTAGGATTAAGTAAATACAATTGAATAAAAATATTTAACATCACAATTTCGATAAAAATGATGGAAGATATAATATGAAATTTTCGCCTAAAAAGGCTGAATTAGCGTTAAAATTTCGCCTAATAATTATTTCTAAAAGAGAAAATGAATTTATTGATTTCCACAAAATAAAATACAGTGTTTGCTGTGAAGTTGTCGAATTTTTTGATGTTTCTTACAGGGATTCTTTTCAAAACTATAAACATTATTAACAAACTATATAACAAATAAACATTAATTTAAAACATTACTCTACACACTTTCTGTAACCTAATCAAAATATTGTCCCAAACAAAAAGCTACATCTATCTTTGGCGTTATTGAAATAGTCGAATGCACTAAAATTAATAATTAACAATAATAAATTAATAAATAAACAATAAAAATTAATAAAAGTTAAAATGAAAAATTAACATATAATCAACCGCAAAATCCAAAATAAAATTACACTTGATAACGCAGTAAAAATATTTAGCTGCACTATCACTAGTACACGTCTACAAACTGGGGTGCAGTGGGTATTGCAAGGCTAAAACTTGTCGACAGCGCTCTCACATATCAGAAAAACATGTTTCACAAAGAAGTGATACCTTAACGCAGAGAGGTGGATTTGAAGAAATTGACAAGACAAAAGCTCTACAAGAGCAGATGGAAACTATGGGAGCACAAATAACAAGGCTAACCGATGTTGTAAGCCACATGACGTCCCAAAGAGTCTAAAGTACGCAATTGGATCTATTGGATCTACTAGTCCCAAGTCCACGTGTTCAATTTCAGGACATATATACCTGCTAACAGCCAGATGAGTCACCGGTACAGCAGGAGGACGCGCGACTACAACCGCAAACGCCAGGTCCAGCTCCTAGCGCCGCCCTGGGCTTAAATTCACCTTCAAGGCCCCAAGCGTCGTGCGTCTAAGAACAACGGTCCTGGGTTTCGCGTTCATTTAACCCCATACGCGATCGTGGCGGGATTGTGAGAAAGTGGGGAATAAAGTTCTCAGCACGGGAGCGAAAGCAATAGCAACTTCTTAGAGCGCGTGGAAAACTATAGAGTTCTAGCAAATATGACACAGGACGAATTCTTTCCTTTACTTTCGTAGTTGCTGCTAGAAGATGCCGCGAGATTGCAATGCCGCTAAAAGTGGCGGAATCAGGATGACACCCCGAGCGAAGAGGTGTAAAGTGAGGCCACTCCCAGTAGGGAGTCCAGGTCCACAGCGAGCATTCCGCCGTAAAAGGGGAGGGGTCGTCTGCGGAAAATCGCTAGGGTGGTCGTTCGTCCGACAAATAGGGCCGTAGAATCGCGCATTAACGATAGGGGATTACACCCAAAGCGTAGTAGGGGTCGTCCGCGAAAGAGTCCGAAGTAAGGACATACCTGGCGATGCCAAGATTAGAAGATGAAAGAACCTCGCACAAAATGAATGGAAATTGGGTCCTAGTCGATTTGGCTGAAATTGCAGTATGTTATAGTTTTCGACATTCCGAACAAAAGTTCTCACGGGCGCAAAGTAATTCTATGTGTAGTTTCAGAGATATAGAGAGAGGAGTATCTGATATTTGCTGTAGACCTGAACCGGATTCACTAACTTTCTAATTGATTGATTTAAAATGCGACGCTTATGTAGAGTTGAAAATAGGTAGGTAACCCCAAACCCACAAGCCCGAAACCCACAAACCCCGAACCGTCAAAGGCCCATATAACCCTAGACCACAAACATTGAACCCATAGACCACAAATTAAAAAATCTCAGACCCACAGACTCCAATCCCGCAAATCCGAAACCCACAATCCCCAATCCATAAATCTTAGACCCACATTGTGGTCGTGTGTAATTATTTTTTCAAGGATAAAATGTAAGTTTCAAATCAGCTATTTACCGTCGTCATTAGCCGAATCCGATGTGCACCACGGGGAGGTTGAGGAACGGATTTTGCACATCATTTGGCCCTGAAAAGGGCCGATTGTTCACGTGTTCAGAGTAATCTGACTTATTTCTGTCTATATATGTGCATACGTGTGCACCTGCCTGTTCGTATCCACGCGCGTACGCTCGACTATGTGTGTGTGTTCGTATGTGTGTGTGGGAGTGTGATTGTCTGCGTGTTGATTTTTAGTTTGGATTTTCTTGCGATGGTCTATTTCAAGCATATCCAAAAAACCACAATATACTGGTTACGTGGGAACATGTGCCTAAAGTTCAGGCGCCTGATTTACAGGTACAATAATAACCATTGATTTGTTCATGATCATCATCAGGTGAATGTGCGTCATTTTGATTCACTGGTTGATATGATATCCAACTCGAGTTGAAATTCTTCAACTTCATCTCTCTGAACTTTATCTTGAATGTATGAACGAGCTAATTTAATTTGATGTACACCCTATATGACCCTGCAGGCTCGCCGACAAGAAGCCCCGTAGCTCGTGTTCTTTAGCCATGCATCAGTCAAAATTGGTGCTCCATATTAACTCCGATGTTGGGCATGATGGAGGCAAGCGCATATGCCACCCTTGTTGCCTTCAAGCCTGCGTTAAGTAGATGTTCTCTAAACGATAGTCGTGTGTCCAGTGCGACTCCAAAGGTATCTTACGGAGTCCACCGAACGGACTTGCTTACTGCCAACCGTGAAGGTGGTGCACGTCCTCTTCTTTTTCCGGGAGATGAGCACCGCCTCAGTCCGCTACTAATTCTATAGAGATGTCTCCGAGGTATTAAACCTCTTCGACGCTCTTTCGGACGGCAACGAGTGCAAGGTCGTCGGCGTAAGCCACCATCGAACCCTCCCTGGGGGAGCCGCTGTCTCAAAAGACCGTGGTAAACTACGTTCCATAACAACGGCACCAGGACCCAGCCCTGCAGCACGCCCCCAGTGATGTTACAGGAGGGCACATCTGCATCAGTGTCGTACAGCAGGGTCCGATCCCTCAGGTAGCTGGAGGCGATTCTTCGAAAATAAAGCGGCACCTTAAGATTTTCTTGAGACAGCATGATGCTGTCCCATCTTACCAAGTTGAAGAACGCCTTCAATTTTTTATGTTCAGGGCAATGACTGCACACATGCACCTGGCAATTCTGCTGCTACTGATGGCGGTCGTGGCGAGCTCGACAACTAGATTTATGGTTTTTCGAACTGGTTCTTGGAAAGGTCTCCTTCCACTGAGATGGCTGCCTCCAGCCTGGCACCGATTACCTGCTCAAATAACTTCCCGATAGCTCCTCCGGGGGTATTTCCTTTCGGTAGGAACACTAATTCATGAACCCCATCCATCATTGAAGCATGCGTTGAATGTGTCTTTAAAAAAATTAGGGGCTTTCAGCGTCGTGGTCTTAACTGCCAGGCCGAGTATGTCGTCCGGCCCCGGGGCCTTTCTGGGGATGATTTGCCAGGCAGCTACCCTCAGCTCACCTTCCGATACGACCGCACCGTCCACCGCCGTTAGGCCCGTGTCTAATCCTCTATCTCGTTGTTGTGGGAAGAGATGGCGAACGACTCTATTGAGGAAACCAGGGCAGGTTGGTGTTGCCGTACCCATGGGATTAATCTTATTCATGATTGTTTTCTATGGCCTACCCAAGGGGTCGTATTATATCTCCTCGCAGAAGTCACGTCAGCAATTTCTCTTCATAGCTCTGATGACAATTCTGAGCTCTTTTCTCTTTTTCTCATAGTCCGCGGTCAGTTCCTCGGCTTCTTTCTAGCTCTTTGGTGTAGTCTTCTAGCCCTCAAATATTTGCGACGAAGTTTTGCTATTTCCTCTGACCACCAATAGACTGGTGGTCGGCCACGAGGGTTTAATTTCGTGGTCACGGATGCGTCGCCGGCAGCTGTTATGGCCGTCGCAAGGTTTCGAGCTGTCTCGCTGTGTATTCCCTCCACCACTGGACCCTGCAGGAAGCAAAGAAACACCTCTTGGTCAAAGGAAGCTAATGCCCACCTCTTCTTCACCGTCCGCAGTTTAGTCCCAGGACTCCTGTTGGTCAGCTGGAGCCAGTACAGAATCGCCTGGTGGTACTACCCGTGTATCGATCGCTAACCCTACAGTCGAGCCTTTCCCCCACCATGGTCGGGTCAATGAAGGTTAGGTCGACTACGGACGACTTGCCCCCTTTGGCATACGTGAGAGTCGTCCCCTCGTTAGCGGTCTCCAAGTCCAGTGTAGAGAATGCGTCGAGAAGAAGACGTCCATGAACGTTCGTCCGGGCGCTGCCCCACTTCTTTAGTCAGGCGTCAAAGTCCCCACCGATTATGAGGAGCAAACGGGAGGATCGTGCGTTGTTGACGATGGCGTCCAGGAACTTCGCAAAATCCTCGATAGTGTCATTGGGCGGATAGTAGCAGCTGTAAAAACGCACACCCGCCACTTCTACCCAGGTGAAGCCGGGAAGGGAGGCGGCCATTTTGCGGAATATATGTAGATTTCTACACACCCAGATGGTCGTTTTGTTAGAAGTGTTACTCACCCACCTTGGGCTCTCGCGGTCCCTATACTCCTCGCCGACAATGACGATGTCTGCTTTCTTTTCTCTGACCAACTGGGGCAGAAGGTCTTGGGCCACCACACAGTGGTTGAGGTTAATCAGGAATACCTTAATCGGTTCTGATCGGTACCCCAAGCCTTCTACCGGGTCCTTTATTGCGTCCGTGCAGTTCACTGCATTGTGGTTTTCTCGGCCGCACCGGTAGCATTGTGCCGAGCAGTCTTCGAAATGTGTCCAGCCTCGTAAGACTTGTAGCACCGCGAGTACCCTTCTCGGAGCCGACCTCTGCAGTTGACCCATTCGATTTTAGTTCTCCCGTCTTGCATCCACTTTTCGGCAGCTGCTGCCGGGAGTTGTATTGTCGTGAATAGAGTGCCACTATATGAGCCCCTGATTTTAATGATTTTAGGGGCCACCACGTTTAGCCCTATCCTTGCCGCAGCTGCCTCCTGTACTGTTGTGGACTCGTCTATGTTCTTGATGTAGATGGACTCTGTGATTCAGTAGCTGAACTTTCGCTGTCCCACTAAGGGTGGACGAGATTATCGTCTTCAGGTTGGATGTATCAGCACCCGGCCGTCATAGTTCGAGGAGAGGTTCCCCAGCCCTGCGGCGCCCGATGCGAGTGACCCTGTCTCCCGGACTTTGGACTTCAAGTGGCAGCAGTTCTGTGACCTATTTCTGACCAGGTTCGACAGCTCCACAGTGAATAGCACCCTCATGGCATCTCTTTATTCCAACTACCAGGGAGACAAGGAGATGGTCGGCATCTTCCTGCGCGAGAAATATCTGCTGTTCCAGCGGATTCAACCCGATGTGCCCGAAGCTGTGCGGGTCTAAGCCATGCTCGAGCTCCTGCGACCAGCATTAAAGAAGGTACTCCGGCCAGCAGCCATAAACACATTCGCGGACTTACTTAGTAAAGTAGTTGCATTCGAGCAAGACGAAGCCGAGAAAGAAGCCAGTCGACGGAAGGTTGGAAATTCGGACGAGCGGAAGGCACACAAGTCGACCAACCTTCCTCCTAGGACATTAGGGCTTTTCCAGTGTTGGTACTGCCCGAACGACATCTCCACCGAGACTGCCCGATGTATGTCCGTCGACGGATGCCACGGGAAACTACGGTTCCGGAAAACTGGAGACAGGCGACGGAAAGGCCGGCAACCGACGCCAATACAGCAGCAAGCCGGAAATAAATAATATTTTTTCCCATGCGACGGCTCAACCAACTATCCGTGTCGTACTCAACGGGAGAGAAGTCTCCGCCATTGTCGATCCTGGATCTACAGCCAATCGTCAGTCGATCGCACTTGTCAGATTCCCAACAAGTAACCAACAATCCCGTCACTTTCCATTTGGCAGCGGAGGGAAACCATCTCCAGGCATTCGGACAGACGGACATCACAATCTGCGTCATGGATAGAGAGTTACGGTTATCCGCATACGTCTCCGCAGAACTGCGCCACCCACTGATCCTGAGATTACCCTGGTTAATCTCCGAGAAGGGTATCCTGGATTTTACGTGTTGTACCTTGGAAGCCGTACACGGGTGACGATACCATTGGTTAATCGTCCGCACACGACGGAGAGAGACATACCTCTACCTCGGACAAAGGTCGTTCATGGTCTACAGGGAGAGTAGGCGGAACGATTACAGCAGGTCCTTAAAGAATACAGCAGCGTGTTCTCTCATCCGGGGGGTCGTCTCGCTCAAACCAACAGTGCAGTCCATGAATTACGTCTCATTTCGACCCAGACTTTCTGTCTACCCCCATACCGGTGCTCAAATGAGAAGCTGCAAATCATCGAGGAGCAAACTCAGGAGATGCTGGCAGAAGGAATATTAGAACCGACCTGTTCGCCTTACTGCTCCCCAATTGTGTTGGCGAAAAAGAAGGACGGTAAGCCCCGGTTCTGCGTGGACTATAGTCGACTGAACAATATCACCGAAGACTCCGCACAGCCTATCCCAAGGATATCCGACGCTCTGAAGGACTTGGGTCAAGCCCAGATATTTTCATCGCTCGATCTACAGAGCGGATATTAGCAAATACCCATAGCAATGGAGTCAAAGAATTACACCGCCTTCACGACGCCCTCCGGAGGATGTTACCAGTTTCGAGTGATGCCGTTCGGATTAAAGGGGGCTCCCGGTACCTACCAACGAACGATGAGGCAACAGGTGCTGACTGGTTACATCGGGAAATTCTGCGTCGTCTACCTTGACGATATTATCATTTTTTCCCGGGATCTCGAGGAACATTTACTGCACGTGGCGATGACCCTCGAGAGGCCGCTGCCGTCCTCTTTTTTTCTTTTTTTTGGACGACCGTCGACCAACTTTCTGCCTGAGGTACATCTTGCGTTTTCGTGACTTTTCGAATGTAGGGGTTTGTTTGTCCCGTTTCCGTTTTTGTTGTTGCTGAGGTGTAGACTCATCCATACATACATCTTTGTTTGTCATTGTCAATTTGCGGAGCAATTTCATTCGCTGCAATTCATACAACGTGACTTCAACCGATTCATTTATCTCACTCATTCCAACTGTTATGATGCGGCTAACATTCTTTTAGACGTTTGTTCTTTCGGTCATCCTAGTTAGGCTGCTGCGTATGTTGAGCAATTGTTCATACAGCTTGCTCTCTGCAACCTCCCAAATAGTTGGCGACCCTCCGATGTGGCGTGCGAGTTTTCCTGACGCAGTTACCGCCACGCCAGCCAGGTTACCTACCGGCGTGATGGGGGAGCTGAGAAGCCCCCGTGATTCTCCTGAGTTGGATGGCGCAGGCAGCACTCTAGTACCTGCAATTTTAATACAACTTTCCATTATATTTTATTAATCCCCGTCCCCCTATATGTGTGTGTTTATGTAAAGTGGTCAGATAGTCACCAGGCGGTGGCTTGCACGGTCCGTCTTAAGCAGTCCCGATAACTTAGCTCCCCTACAGTCCGGTGGCATCGACCGTTCCTCCCCCACGACTCGCAGCAAGGTCCCATTCGATCGCGCTTCGGCATTACTACGAGAAGCGAGGTTTGCGTCGTTTCCAACATTTACCACTGCAAAGGGCAGCTTCTCATGCTGGCTAAGCCGGGTTCGAGTCCAAGAACTCGTGGCTACCCAGGAGTGCGATACTGGTGTTAACGGCAGCACCCTTGCAGAGTGAACGAGCCGGCAGTCACAAGGAAGCTCGCTGTAATCGCTCCGCCACCCACTT
This sequence comes from Theocolax elegans, assembly GCA_026168455.1. Classification (NCBI taxonomy): domain Eukaryota; kingdom Metazoa; phylum Arthropoda; class Insecta; order Hymenoptera; family Cerocephalidae; genus Theocolax; species Theocolax elegans. The sequence goes on from CM047430.1 coordinate 21,866,808, forward strand.
GAAAACACCTGCTGTGTCTCCGCTCTCCCTAGCATAGAACCCAGTGCAGTCAGGCCACACTCGGAGCACACTCGTTTACAGGGGTCTTCCCATTCGCACAGGTCGGTCTTGTTTATAGAGCCGCCTTTCAATGTATGTGTGTTTGGTGTGTGAGTAGTCGTTAAAACATCAACATACCATTATCAGCTGCGTTTGTATCCCACTGTCCGCGGTCGCGTATTCAGTATATTAGCGACTGACCAGAGAACAGACTAGTTATAGTCTCCTATGACCAATACTATCTCTGGTCGTTCCACTATCCGCAACCTGTCGACGCGTCCGGTAGCATGGAAAAGTGCTCAACCCTCCAAAGGAAGGTTCCCGGATTATTATTATTATTATTTTTTTTTTTCTCGTAGAAAACTGAAAAATCTTACATAAGACGACGACGAGGGTCCGCACTCATCGCCAGTGCCGGATTCTTACCGGCTAAAACTCCGAACCCAACGCTTTCACCTGCTCAGCCCGGAACTGTTTTTCACATTACTTCAAGCTGAAAGGCGTGTCTGCGACATGCGTCATTCGTCCCTTATTCCTTCCTCCCTCGTTGAAACTGCCACTTATCGTGAAACGGCGTTCCTTGTGGTTTCGAGCACGCACCAAAAGATGGCGCAGGCTCCGGACCCCGCCATGTGAGATACTCTCTGAGCACTCTTTGATGGACAAAGGAAACATTGGAGAGCACTGTTGCGATTCTTAAGGTTGTGTCCAGGCTCGTCGCACTTGCAGCATGATGAGGACCTGTCCACTCCCTTACACTTCCGTTTCGTGTGGCCGAAGTCCAGGCACCGATAGTACCTCTCGACCAAATCTCGATCCCGAATGCGACAGCTTACAAAGCCGACGCTAAGATGTCGCATCGACTTTAGCTTGTCAGCAGTCTCGTAATCTAGCTTCACGATGGCTGTCTTTTGTTGATTGCGGTTGGGATCCAAAAGCTTCACCTCTCGGCTATCAGGCGGAGACGTGAGAACTTTATTTAGGGCCGCCACCACTTCGTCCCTCGTTGTGAGAGCGTCCAGGTCTCAGATCTCCAGGGGCACCCTTCGATCTGGGATCCTAACTTCTCCCATACCTTGAGTAGCCATGCGGACTATCTCCGCAAATGCTGCTGCGTCCATCTTTTTGCCCAGCCGGAGCAGGACATCTCCCCGCCCTGTCGGCCGTACGCTCAGAACCAGGCCGCCGCTGTCGTCCGGATTGACTTTCTTTCGGAGCTTCCCCAAGACTTCAGCAAACGTACGGTCCCTCGCGACAGTGACCACCAGGGTGGATACCGGCGCTATGTGACACTTTCTTCTATCAAGAGGCGCCTGTCCCGACTTGACTGACGGTTTTTTTCCTGCCACTGACGCGGACTTGGATTGCTCCTTGTCCATGCCACGTGGTGGTACCTCCTTTCGAGTGTTCTTCTTCTTTCGGCTCTTCGAGACCTTGGGTGGGCTTTGAAGTCCCTCTCTACTTCTCTTTTGAGCCTGCATTCTAGCTGTAGCCGCAAAGACAGCACACATCTTTCCGGAAAGGGAGCTGGAGAACTGAAGATGGAACTCACCTGCACACTAGGAGAATCGTCTCCAAGGAAAATCTCAATCTCTCTCCCGGGCGGATATTAACTATACGTTCTTTCCAAAATCTCGATACGGCTCGTTTCATATATCACTCGGGAAGCTCTCGTCTTATGGCAGCTCGTTTCGTCTCGGAGTGAGCCCTGCGCGAAGACGCTGCGCACTCGTCTCTACTCTCGACTCGGCGGCCGTGCGAGAGCTATGCTGGGCCTCTCGAACGCGCGCGCATGTTTGCGTACACAGCGGGCTACGCACGGTCGGTAATTTGCACCGACCGTTCGTTGCTAGATCTCCGTGTGGACATTCGCGGATCGGCAGGAATAGTGGCGCTGAAGTTTGGATATTCACTGGGACATATTCAGGATGCTGAAGGTTGGTGCTGCAGGAGGTTTCGTTGTCAGGTAACAATTTAGTCGTTGCTTAAGAGTAATTCGCTAGGCTGATTCGCCCGTTTGTTTGAGACTTCTAGGTGCAGTTTCAACGGCGACCTGGGTGCCTGGGTAACTTCCTCTGGTTGGCTGAGACGCGGGTTTCATACAAGTGCTTATGGAGAAGCATTTACATCCAGGATATCGTAGGTAAGTGCGGCTGTTTCCGTAGCAGTAGTATTATGGTTTGAAGTGTTTCTAACCTCTTACTTAGTGTAAACACTAGGGTTAGATATCTCCTATGCCTCCTAATATTTCCAGGGCGAACTGCATATAGTCGCAGCTTCTATGTCCTTCTTCTTATCTCTTAAATTAGGTAATTTGCAAATTACCCTTTGCAGGTACTCGGTACTAGGCTGGAGCGAGGACCTGGATGTTAAAGCGAGGCCACTCTACGTATAACCTGGGAGCGCTATCGTATCTCACAGCCTCTACTGCTAGTCTACGGCTTCTTAGCATGGTGCTGAATCCAAGGATCAGGGAGGATCATTTCCAAGGAGTAGGACTGGTGCTGGAGGTTTACTTGAAAGGATAGTGTGCATGTGCATCCTCTCTTCGAGCATCTTGTGGCTTGCTCGCCTAGTGCTACGTACACTAACGTAGAATAAACTCTCTAAGTGACATGTGATTTAAGCACATCGTCACTATGTATATATATATGGGGTATTCCACGTGAAGTGGTCCAAAAAAAAAAATAAATAAAAAATTTTTTTACTAGTCGAATCTATTAGAAATATGTTAAAAAAGATGTAGCCAAATTTTTAGACCGCTATCTTAATTAGGTTTAATGTTGTTGACAATTGAAAAATTGCATATTTCTGAAATTTTAGATTTTTTACCATATTTATTACTTTATAACTCAAAATCTATACATTTTTTGTTATATACATTACATATAAAAAAGTTTGTAAATTTTAAGTAGATTTTATTAATAAACTTTATTTTCCCAAGTGACATAATTAAGTGTTCGTTACCAGTAAAGTAAAACTTAAAATACAAAAAAAATGTAATGCGCCACAATTTTTTTTCCAAAATAAAAAATCTATGGAATCGTTGGTTAATTATCTTTCCATCAGTCTATAACAGGACTGTGGCAGATAATTCTGGTCCAAGATATGGCCATTTTTGTAAATTTTTTCCAAAAATAACAAAATTAATTATATGACTCGTACACCATTACTCGCAAACAAGCAATATGCCTCTGCACTCACTCCAATATAATAAATCACATTTTTCATTATATGTCTGTGAAGCAATATATATTTTTTAACCTTAGATGCATGGGAAATAATATTAAACAGTAACAATAGTGAGCTAGTTACAAGACAGATCATTCGAGTCCACATATTGCCATAGACGAGTTCTTCAACTTACTACACATATACTTAAAATTATATTAGACTAATAACATCAAAAATCTAGAAAGAGATGCTAAAGAAATGAAATAGTCATATATTAAGTGTATTAGAAAAAAATACTGAAGAGTACGTGGCCATAATAAGCTAATAATAAATTTCTTTTATCGTCCCCAATAAGATTATTTTTATCATATACTGGGCAATGAGATATCTTATATTATATTAAAGTGGATCGACTTTTGGTCTCCGGTTCTCCGGTTCTCCGGTTTTTTAAAAATGCATTTTTATAGTTTCAAAGTTTTATTTTAATTGGACTTTACACTTTTGGGCCTTACATTTTTTGGACCTTACATTTTTTGGACCTTACATTTTTGGGCCTTACATTATTGGCAACGGAATTGTAAAGTTTCATTTTAATTGGACTTTATTTTGGGCCTTACATTTTTGGACCTTATAAATTTTGGGCCTTACGTTTTTGGGCCTTATAAATTTTGGGCCTTACATTTTTGGGCCTTATAGTTTTTTTAAACAAATAGATATCAACTACTATGTCGATATTATTACCAGAAAATTATCTTAATAACAATAATTAAAATAACATTTGATTACGTAATTAAAATTAATAAAATTTCAACACTGGAACATACAATAAATCAAATTAATTTTCATTGTTTATTTTACAAACTTATTTTTGCAAAAATTTCAAATTACAATTATTATGTTATTAAATTAAATTACATTTATTACGTTACAATTGTACTCTATTCACTTGTATATTTCATAAGATATATTTTATTTAATATATCGTTTTTATTGTTTATATAATTTATAAATTCAGCAAGTATTCATCGAAATCATCTTTAACAGAAAAATTAAATTATATCATTAAATATTAAATGTATAATTAATTAAACATTAGATAAAATATTCAAATAAATATTACTGTTTTTAAAATGCCATTTAGAAGATTTATATCCAATATGCATATTGTCACATATTATTGATATTATATATGTTATATCTGTAACAAAAACATTTTTATTATTAATTATAAATAAATTGACAAAGTCAAAACTTTACCTTTTAACTTAATCATTAAGAAATACTACTGCATTTTTGATTATTTCGATAGTCTTAATAAACTAATCAGGATACTGAAATACAAAAAGACTTATTATATTTCAAACAATGATAATTTAAAATGAAAACAAGATAATTTTATAATATACCTTGTGACTTTAATCGTATGGAATGCCATTAGGAATATAATATTTTATTGATATAATATTAATTGGAATGCTGCTGCCGTTTGTTATTTTTGTTCAGCGCTGCATTCATTGGAATGCTGCTGCCCTTTGTTTTTTTTATTCAGCGCTGCATTTATTGGAATTATGAGTGTCAAACTACTAGCAAAGAATTTGTGCAAATATTGGCCCATTAGATGGAAAGTTTGGCCCTCTTTGTGTAAAGGTTGGCCCAGATTGTTTAAATGTTGGCCCATTTACAGAAAAGATTATTACAACATATTATTTACAACATATTATTATTGCAATATTAAATATTATCAACGCACTTAAGTGCGCCTTAATTTAAGAAATTGCATGTGAAAAACAATTTTTTACTGGTTGAAAAATTTATTCCATAATCAATACAAAATGTTCCTAAATTGGCCAAAAGTGGGCTAAAGTTTGCCAAAACTGGAAAAATGTTCCAAATATTTCAATGTTGGTAAACATTGGCCCACTTTTGGCGCAAGTTGGCCCACTTTTAGGCATACTTTGGAGCATTTTCATCGAAAATGTATTCCACTAGGGTATGTATAATATTAGTATTTATAAAATATTAAATTTATATTAACTATATTTCATTCATTTCATTGAAGCTACTTTCTGTTTTCTATAATTTTATATTTTGGAAAGTTTGGCCCTCTTTGTGTAAAGGTTGGCCCAGATGTTTAAATGTTGGCCCATTTACAGAAAAGATTATTACAACATATTATTTACAACATATTATTATTGCAATATTAAATATTATCAACGCACTTAAGTGCGCCTTAATTTAAGAAATTGCATGTGAAAAACAATTTTTTACTGGTTGAAAAATTTATTCCATAATCAATACAAAATGTTCCTAAATTGGCCAAAAGTGGGCTAAAGTTTGCCAAAACTGGAAAAATGTTCCAAATATTTCAATGTTGGTAAACATTGGCCCACTTTTGGCGCAAGTTGGCCCACTTTTAGCATACTTTGGAGCATTTTCATCGAAAATGTATTTCCACTAGGGTATGTATAATATTAGTATTTATAAAATATTAAATTTATATTAACTATATTTCATTCATTTCATTGAAGCTACTTTCTGTTTTCTAATAATTTATATTTTATTTTTTTCAGCTTTACAAAAAAATATTAATAAAAAATTTAAAATAATCGTTTAGAAAAATAAAAAAAATTATAATTATTATTAAACAATTGAAACAAATTATTAATATTATTTTTATAATTGTGAATCATTTTGTAAAATAAACCATTTTTATAATGGGTTTGACGGAAATAAAAATATTAGTTGTAAAAACGATTGAACCATATAGCGACGATGCTGCTACGTTAAATGATGAACACATATTAGAATTTAATAACATTCTTAAATCATGTACACCATTCAATATGGAAACAACTCTTTTAGTTCAAAAACAATATAATATTAACTCAGTTCAAATGAATAATGAATACATTCAATTGTTATTTTCTGGAAAATATGAAAAAGGTCATTGGATTTGTATGTATTACAATAATAGAACGATACACATTTATGATAGTTTAAATGCTAAATATTTGCAAAATGAACATAAAGTATACATCAATAGATTACTTCCAGATAGTCAACAATTAAAAATTGTTTTTGAAATAGTGCAATTTCAAACCAATAGTTATGATTGTGGAATTTTCGCGATAGCTTTTGCTGTCTCTATTGTATTTAATTTATGCCCATGCAGTTTAAACTATGATATTTCCCAAATGCGTTCACATTTACTAAAAATATACGAAACACGTAGTATTACGATGTTTCCAATTTTACAAAATATAAACTATAATATTTCAACAATACCAATCAAAAGATACATGATTCATATTTGTTGTATTGATGAAAAAAAATTGAATTTCAATGTAGCAGAAATAAAAATAATAGAATAAAATTTTCAACAGAAATTTAATTCTGAACAACAAACAATAATGAATTTATATAATAAAGATAAAATCATTTCCGTTGATTCTATTACCCCAATGGAAATAGACTATGAAATACCATCTTATAGTTCATTTTATCAAAAAAATAAAAATAAACAATTTAATGATATAGAAATAAAACAGCTAAAAATAAAACAGCAAACTATGATAAAAAGGCAAACAATTAGCTGTATCGATATAAAAAATGAACGAGAAAAAGAAGCGTTGCATAAAAAAGAAGCTTATATAAGGAGTAAAGATAGTAATGACGGCAAAATAGAAGAAAAAAATAAAGAGAAAACAGCAAACCATAATGAAAAGACAAAAATAAATAGTGACGAAATAAAAAATGAACGAGAAAAAGAAGCATTACGAAAAAAGAAGCTTATGTAAATAATAAAAATAGCAACGACGGCAAAATAGAAGAAAAAAAAATAAAGAGAAAACAGCAAACCATGATGAAAAGACAAAAAATGAATGGTGACGAAATAAAAAATGAACGAGAAAAAGAAGCATTACAAAAACAACATATTTATTATAATGAAAATACTGATCAATGTAAAAAAAATGAAAAGAAAAAATTAAATGGAAAAATATTAAACAAAAGTAGAAAAAATGATATCGATAAATTAGTATAAAACCATTTACAAAAAAATTTAAAAAGACGCATATGTATGAAAAATGACAAAGACATGGAAATACCAATCATATTGCTTAAAAAATTAAAAATTGATGAAGGAAAATTTTTTAACGTATATGATAAACCAATTAATACTAAAAAAGGTATAAATTATAAAGAATTAAATAAACGTATTTTAATTAAAAATGAACAAAATGTAAAATTAGTAAGTAAATCCAAAATAATAGGTCGAATAGCAAATGTAGATTTTGATGAAAAAATAATTATTGAAAACAATTTAGGTTATATGTCTGAAACTTGTAAACATTGTAATACTAAACATTTTGTTTTTGAATATACACTAGGTAAAGAATTTTCTAATTGTTGTCACAAAGGAAACGTAGACTTACCAAAAATGCCTCCCTATCCGGAAGAATTAAAGCAATTAGCTACAGGAATATCGGAAGATAGTATTAATTTTCGCAAAAATATTCGGCTATATAATAATGCGTTAGCTTTTGCAAGCTTTGGAGCTAATTTTGATAAGTTATCTGGTAGTGCACCACAAATTCTTAGAATATGTGGTCAAATATATCGCAATGTTTTTGCTTTAGATCCAAATGAAAATGAAGCTCGAAAATATGGGCAATTGTATGTTCTAGATAATGAATTAGCTGCAGCTGAAAGAAAAAGTTTTAAAAATAATTTAGATACAAAATTAGAATTGTCAAGTAAATTAGATAGCTTAATTAGAAATGTTAATCCTTATGTTAAAGCTTATAAAATGATGTATGAGGTAGAAAAAGAAAAATTAGAATATTAGAAGAAAAATTAGATAAAAATATATATATAATGAAGCTACTTGTAATGAAGTTGCAATGGTATTTGTAAGAAAAAATGGACTGCCTACTTCAGAGCGGGATATAGTTATATATTCAAAATATGACAATCCAATTAGTATTCCTTTAATAAGTAAACACACTGATCCAATGACATACCCACTTATTTATCCAAATGGAGGATATGGATGGATGCCTAATATGAAATGCAAATATAAGAAAAACAATATTTCATGTTTGCAATTTTATAATTACAGACTTTCTATGAGAAATGGATTTAATCCATATCTTAATATGGGAAAAGTTTCTCAACAGTTTACAATTGATGCATTTGTAAAAGTTGAACAATCAAGATTATATTTTGTAAAGAAAAACCAAGATATTTTAAGAAGCGATTATTATAAAGGCGTAATGGATTATTTACACAAGAAAAAGGAATCTGAAAATATAAAAATTGGAAAAATGTTTATTTTGCCATCAAATTTTGTTGGAAGTTCAAGATTCCTAAAACAAAATTACATTGACTCAATGAGTATAGTAAATCGTTACGGAAAACCTGACTTATTTATAACAATGACATGTAATCCAAACTGAAAACAAATAACTGTATCTGTGTATTCCACAGATTTTTGATTTTGAAAAAAAAATTGTAGCGCATTACATTTGTTTTGTATTTTAAGTTTTATTTTACTGGTAACGAACACTTAATTATGTCACTTGGGAAAATAAAGTTTATTAATAAAATCTACTTAAAATTTACAAACTTTTTTATATGTAACGTATATAACAAAAAATGTATAGATTTTGAGTTATAAAGTAATAAATATGGTAAAAAATCTAAAATTTCAGAAATATGCAATTTTTCAATTGTCAACAACATTAAACCTAATTAAGATAGCGGTCTAAAAATTTGGCTACATCTTTTTTAACATATTTCTAATAGACTCGACTAGTAAAAAAATTTTTTATTTTTTTTTTTTGAACCACTTCACATGGAATACCCCATATATATTGTAACGGTAAGGTACTGTTTCCCTACCGTTTGACGAATTCGAGCAACATGAGCGAATAGTATCATAATGTTCGCATCGGCTCGGCTCGTCGTTGCTACACGGGCGAGATCGACTTCGCGCGCAAAAGATTCGCGCACGCACCATATTAGAGAGGTGAGGGGGAGATTAACGCGCGCTGCGAAGAGAGATAGCCGCCTTCTTACGTGAAAGGTGTGATCCTCCTGCGTCCCGTGTTTAGCTTCGCCGTGCTGTGATTTGTTGTGCGTTTTGTGTGTGCGTTCCGACTGCAGGCCGATCCTGCATTTGCAGTGAGTGCAGCCACACAACCTCGGTGTACGGACGAACGGACAAGCCGTCCTACACCGCAGCGAGTGAGAGAGAGAGAGAGACAGCAACCGATCGGCTGGTCGTTGTTTACCAACGACTACAGCAGCGTATAAAGTAAGTGGTACCACTTCACGCGATCGTGTTTTTATTCGCAATTAATAAATAATCGCATTGCTTTATACCAGTCCCGTTGACTGGGTATACTATTTTTAGTTCGCGATATTTTTCCTCCTCTCTCTACAAGTCGGCCGTTTACCGACTTTTAATAAAAGCGTAGATCTCGACGACAATCAGATATTTTATTTGTTATTTATCTTTATTTTTATTTCAATAAACTCAGTTGATTATTAGAATTCAATCCGGTATTCAAGTATTTGAATTTAACCCACGTACGATTCCTTCCGTAATCCTAAGGGCTCGTATATTTCTGGTTGACAAGTGCTCGACGCAATATCCCTGTTTCGCGGTCAATTTCAGATTTGAATTTTACCTAGTTGTTATCTGAAACAGTAACTCGGTTTCAGACTAACACTTAACAGATTTGGTAGAGCGGACAGGTAACCGACGCCGCAACGCGGGAAAATACGTTTATTTAAATACGTTAAGTTAAACCGTACCGCTGAGCAGCCGCGAGATTAAAATAAACATCCGTGCGGCAACTAAACTGTTACAATATATGGGTGGTTCTCTGTGAATTCGAAGATGAAAAAAATAAATATTGCTATAACTGTGGGAATAATTTTTAGAGGTGTCCAGTAGTTCTCCTGAATTTTTTCAGATTTTTTTGGGGCAATTATTTTAAGTTTCCCAGAGTCGAAGTTGATATTTTAGCACTTTCTTGCATTATATGCCCATTTTTTATGAATTTGTAGCTTCCACGGGATGCATTATTCAATATAAACATAAATATGACTATTTTTGTAAAATTTTCTGAATTTATCATTAAAAATTCTTTTAAATTCATAAATGTATACTGTCGCACTCTTGTAAGCCATTTAAACCTTATATAGTGTAAATCAGCAATTCTGCTCTGGACTCTTAAAACCTAACACTGTCTAAAAGATGTCTTTTTATAGTCAGAAACTGCCAAAAATTTTCAAAGTGGGTCTAAATCATTAAGATTGATCAAAATATCCCGGAAAAGTGCCCGAAATATTAATAGAAATGTATATTTGTTGCCCTATAACTATGAATCTGTTAGCATGATCATTGCAAAAAAATTTATGCAGTTACCTTGGAGTGGTGTAGAAGCATCTCCACTTTTTTCAGTATCAATTTAACCTCCTTCAATTTTATGTTAAGCTCGTGTAACAAATAATATTTTTAGATTTAAATGGAGTAAATGTGATTTAAGTAAACGTGAGTTAAGTTTATGCAAAAACCAAACTCACTTTTTAACCATTTCTAACTCACTTTTATCATGACGCCCCAAGGCTTCATCCCGGCACTGTAGCGGTTCACAGAAGAGAATAGGATTTTTAAATTTCTCAAATTTCGGTTCTTTAAGGGGATGTCAAACACAAATTGCAGGAAACTACACTTTTTAACCCACCAATTTTAAATTTAAATTTAAAATATTTAAAATATTTAATTCAAAATTTGAAAAAATTCATAAGCATTGATTAAAACTTAAGAAGGGACTGATGGTTTGGTTTTTTTAAGAAAACATCGTTTTGCTAGTAATAATTGTAAAACCATTTTGTGTCGGTTATTATTAATGAAAAAGGCATAAATTTTCATCCCAAACATCATAATCAAATTATCGATTTAAAAATCTAAAAATATTTAGATTTTTTACAAAATTTATTTTTTATATATCAAAAATATTAAAAATGACCATTTTTGAGTCCGCCACCTCCTTAAAGTTGAATAATAATTTATAATAATGTATGGTTCATAAATGTTAAAATATATAGTCCCATCTACAAATTTTAAAGAGATATCTAACAGAATCTTTAATAATAATTTAAATGATTTTTCAAATTAAATGGTTAATTTTATGTTTATCTCGATTGTGAATAAAGAATTCGAATTAAATGTTTTATAAAATGAAGAATAATAACGCGAATTGAATACTACAAATTTCATTAATTTTCAAGATAAAATATCATCAAATTTTTAATAACAGCTTAAATTTATTCTATAAATTTGCTGTACTATAACGGATTAGAGCTTATTTTCTTTCAAAACCTATTTATTATAGGATGGAGATTGGCAAAAATAGCCTTTCTACCAAAGCTAGGAAAAGTGCAACACACTACATCTAAGGATTTTAGGCCGATAAGTCTTACGTCGTTTGTATTAAAAACACTGGAAAGACTTGTCGATAGATATATCAAGGAGACGCCTCTCCGAAGTGAACCGCTGCACTGCCGACAGCACGCCTATCAGGCAGGCAGGTCGGTGGACACAGCACTGGTAGATGCGGTAGGTTTTATTAAAAAGGGTATGGAAGATAGAGGTATGGTGCTGGCGGCTTTTCTAGATATAGAAGGGGCCTTTAACCATACTACCAGAGAATCGATTACAAGAGGAATGAAGGATCATAAGATTCCTGGGACCGTCATCAGATGGATAAGCAATATGCTGAACTCCCGGGTAATAATGGCAAACTGGGGGTCATACAGTAGTACTGGAAAAGTAAGAAAAGGATGCCCACAAGGAGGGGTGTTGTCACCAACTCTTTGGTGCCTTGTTGTGGATGACCTGATTCGTGAATTAAATGAATCAGGTATTTACACTCAGGCCTATGCGGACGATGTGGTCATCATGGTAAAAGGGGATGATGAGAATATTCTGGCGGGTCTTATGCAATGTGCACTTGGACTCGTGGAAAATTGGTGTAAACGGGTAAAACTTGGTGTGAACCCCAGCAAGGTCAATATCTTGCTATGTACAAGTAGATATAAGACCAAGCCAATTGTGGGCCTCCGATTACAGGGGACCCCAATTGAATTGAGCAAAGAAGTTAAATTCCTGGGTGTGGTAATTGACTCTAGGCTCAACTGGGGGAAACATGTAAAGGCAAAGTGTGATGCAGCAGTAAACACTTTCTGGGTCTGCAGAAGAGCGTTTGGTAGATCTTGGGGACTTGGTCCTGAGAAGGTTAGGTGGTTGTATGAAGCCATCATTAAACCAAGGCTCATGCATGGAGCCCTGGTATGGTGGAGTAAATGCAATATTAAGGCACACATCAAGACCCTGGATAAAGTCCAGAGAATGGTTATGCGGGGTATTACAGGCTCAATGCGCACGACACCAACGGTCGCATTGGAGACCTTGTTAGATCTTCCCCCATTAAATGCGGAAATTAGGACATGTGCTTACAAAGCATTCTGCAGGCTCTTCGGAACGGCAGATTGTAAGTTGTTCAGGGATAAAGAGCTGATAAGTCAAACATTGCCACTTATCGAAGAAAGAGGGTGTGATAAAATGTCGGAGAGGATCTTCTTCTCCAAACCATACAAAATCACTTATCCAGATAGAAAAGAATGGGAGGAAGGATCACACGAGCTACTGAAAGGTAGCACAGTGTGGTTCACGGATGGTTCTAAGAATGAAGAAGGAGTTGGAGCTGGGGCGTGGGAGAAAGGGAGTGTGCTAGAAATAGTATGCTCACTCGATGCGCACGCCACAGTGTTCCAAGCAGAAGTAAGGGCCATTACTGAAGCGGCGGACAGCATACTGAATAGGGGGATAAAGAATAGAACTGTTACCTTCTGTTCGGACAGCAAAGCTGCTCTAATGGCACTAGAAAGTAACACGATCACGTCAAAAGAAGTGTTGAAATGCAGAAATGCACTGGAGTTCCTGGCTGTGCAAAATGTAGTAAATCTACTTTGGGTACCAGGTCACTCCGGAATAATAGGTAATGAAAAAGCGGACAAGCTAGCAGGCATGGGAGCAAATCGGACACGAGCAAAGCATTGCAGTGTGGCCCTACCTGCCTGTGAGATAAAAAGAACAACAAAGAGCTGGCTCAAGAGTGAGTTAATAAGAAAATGGAAACAAGAGAAAGGATGTAAACAAATGAAAGATCTTATAGGAAACAACCTGCCGGAGGAATGGATACACTCCCTAAAGAATCGAAGCAGAAAAACGCTTAGGTTAATGACGGGTTGGTTGACGGGACACTGGAATGTAGGGTACCATCTGGAGAAGATGGGGCTACGAGCCTCTAGTAAATGCAGATGGTGTGAAAAGGAAAAAGAAACAACGGCACATCTTCTCTGTAAATGCCCAGCTCTAATGGGCACTAGAATGAGAGTGTGCGGAAAGCCTCTGTTGGAAGCGGAGGAAATAAAGGAATTCAACCTGACGTCCTTTTGCAAGGTGGTTGAATGCATAAATAAGGTATTGCAAAAGAAAAATAGGTAAAATGGAGGCACAGCACAATGGGCATATTGGTCTGAGTGCTAGTTCGGCATGTCCCTGAGTTAGGGCCGCCGGAACACCTCCTGATCGAGACTAAGACTAAGGGGATGTCAAACACAAATTGCAGGAAACTACACTTTTTAACCCACCAATTTTAAATTTAAATTTAAAATATTTAAAATATTTAATTCAAAATTTGAAAAAATTCATAAGCATTGATTAAAACTTAAGAAGGGACTGATGGTTTGGTTTTTTTAAGAAAACATCGTTTTGCTAGTAATAATTGTAAAACCATTTTGTGTCGGTTATTATTAATGAAAAAGGCATAAATTTTCATCCCAAACATCATAATCAAATTATCGATTTAAAAATCTAAAAATATTTAGATTTTTTACAAAATTTATTTTTTATATATCAAAAATATTAAAAATGACCATTTTTGAGTCCGCCACCTCCTTAAAGTTGAATAATAATTTATAATAATGTATGGTTCATAAATGTTAAAATATATAGTCCCATCTACAAATTTTAAAGAGATATCTAACAGAATCTTTAATAATAATTTAAATGATTTTTCAAATTAAATGGTTAATTTTATGTTTATCTCGATTGTGAATAAAGAATTCGAATTAAATGTTTTATAAAATGAAGAATAATAACGCGAATTGAATACTACAAATTTCATTGATTTTCAAGATAAAATATCATCAAATTTTTAATAACAGCTTAAATTTATTCTATAAATTTGCTGTACTATAACGGATTAGAGCTTATTTTCTTTCAAAACCTATTTATTATACCTCAATTTTTAATTTTTTTTTTTAATTTTTTAATTGTCGTGTTGGTATTTTCCAATTATAAAAAAGCAGTACTACTTTAGCAACCTAAAAATAATATTGACATTTTTAATTAAAAAATTTGAAAAAGTTCATAGATATTATTTAAAACAAACCTGAAAGCCTGACGGTTTTCAATTTGAAATAATTGATCCCATTTACATTAAAAAAATAAAGAAAATTGTTACTTTAGGCTTTGACATCGCCTTAACGATAATTTATGGATTTTATTTAAAGAAATTTATTATTAAAATTTAATGCATACTAATTTTGTAAAACAATCATTTTCATTTTTTATATTATACAATAATTAATTAAAAAGTATCTAACTATTACTCCGAAAAAAATCTTTGTCCCCTTATTGGTACTTTTACCTCGTAATGAATATAAAATTTAAAATATTAATATGTATCAACGTATTTATTCTCTATTTATAAATGTAATAAATTATAATTGTTACATATTACATTTATTTTAAAATTAAAGTAAATGTAAAATTAAAATCGTTGTGTGAATACACATTTTAAATAATTGATTTCATGTAATGTAAATATCTTGTTGATTTCTAACGGTCACTTCTCTTATAAACACTTGCCTCTCGAGTCAGCATACGCGCACAATAAAATTAATTAATTTACAACTTAAATCGACTACAATTATTTGCCTTTACACAATGATAATTTGTTTATTGTATTAACAATAATCAAGATGCAACCGAGCAAGCATTAGCGAGCGAGGCACCTATGGCTAGTATTTTATTATTATCTACAGCGTAACAGCGATTCTTTTACATCAATTACTTATTAGGATTTTTATAATTGATACTTCGAAATATCTACATCTACTCTACATAATATTAAAATTTTATAAGTGAAATTGTGAATTTTTCTGTAAAAAACCCCTTATACTGTAAAAAATATTTAGTGAATGTCATTTTTTATGAGTCCATTGTGATCGCATTGATACGAGGATAAATTTACCACTATTACAAATTTTTTAAAGAGTCGTTTTTTATTAGTTTTTTGGCTTGGAAGTTTCAGTAGTCCGCGTACGTACGTACGTCCGTACGTACAACTTTTTATACATACATTTTACCATTAATTATTACAATTGCACAACCGATAATTAATTTTGTTGTCAACAATTAATTGTCGTGGTGCCAGGTATAAATTGTATGTATTCAAAAATTATAATAAATATATATTATTTGTAATATTAATAACAAATTATATTTAGAAATGTATATAAAATAAGCATTTTTCTGTAAATTCCCACTTTACTGTAAATAGTTATATCAATAAACAATATCTTTTTTAGACTTTATGTGTCCCTGGAATTATGACAAAAAGTTCCTAGATCTTTCGGGAATTTTGGAGGAAATTCGGGATGAGTCGACTAATTACGGGGTTTCCTGGATATTTCGGGAATTTCTGAAATATTTCAGAAAGACTCCACTAATGACGGAATTTCCTGGATATTTCGGGAATATATGAGGAAATTCGTGATGACTCTACCAATTACGGGAATTCCTGGATCTTTCGGGAATTTCTGAGGTATTTCGGGATGACGCTACTAATTACGGGATATCCTGGATATTTCGGGAATATATGAGGAAATTCGTGATGTCTCTACCAATTACGGGAATTCCTGGATCTTTCGGGAATTTCTGAGGTATTTCGGGATGACGCTACTAATTACGGGATTTCCTGGATATTTCGGGAACATCTGAGGAAATTCGTGATGACTCTACCAAATACGGGATTTCCTGGATCTTTCGGGAATTCCTGAGGTATTTCGAGATGACGCTACCAATTACGGGAATTTCTGGATATTTCGTGAATTTCTCAAATATTTCAGAAAGACTCCTCTAATTACGGGATTTTTTGGATATTTCGGGAATATCTGAGGAAATTCGTGATGATTCTACCAATTACGGGATTTCCAGGATCTTTCGGGAATTGCTGAGGTATTTCGGGATGACGCTACTAATTACGGAATTTCCTGGATATTTCGAGAATTTCTGAAATATTTCAGAAAGACTCCACTAATTACGGAATTTCCTGGATATTTCGGGAATTTCTGAGGTATTTATGGATCACTCTACTAATTACGGGATTTCCAGGATATTTCGGAAATTTCTGAGTAAATTCGGGATAACACCAATAATAACGGGATTTTCTGGAAATTTCGGGAATTTCTGAAAAAATTCGGGATGACTAATAATTACGGAATTTCCTGGATCTTTCGGGAATTTCTGAGGTATTTCTGGATAGACTTTATGTGTCCCTGGAATTATGACAAAAAGTTCCTAGATCTTTCGGGAATTTTGGAGGAAATTCGGGATGAGTCGACTAATTACGGGGTTTCCTGGATATTTCGGGAATTTCTGAAATATTTCAGAAAGACTCCACTAATGACGGAATTTCCTGGATATTTCGGGAATATATGAGGAAATTCGTGATGACTCTACCAATTACGGGAATTCCTGGATCTTTCGGGAATTTCTGAGGTATTTCGGGATGACGCTACTAATTACGGGATATCCTGGATATTTCGGGAATATATGAGGAAATTCGTGATGTCTCTACCAATTACGGGAATTCCTGGATCTTTCGGGAATTTCTGAGGTATTTCGGGATGACGCTACTAATTACGGGATTTCCTGGATATTTCGGGAACATCTGAGGAAATTCGTGATGACTCTACCAAATACGGGATTTCCTGGATCTTTCGGGAATTCCTGAGGTATTTCGAGATGACGCTACCAATTACGGGAATTTCTGGATATTTCGTGAATTTCTCAAATATTTCAGAAAGACTCCTCTAATTACGGGATTTTTGGATATTTCGGGAATATCTGAGGAAATTCGTGATGATTCTACCAATTACGGGATTTCCAGGATCTTTCGGGAATTGCTGAGGTATTTCGGGATGACGCTACTAATTACGGAATTTCCTGGATATTTCGAGAATTTCTGAAATATTTCAGAAAGTCTCCACTAATTACGGAATTTCCTGGATATTTCGGGAATTTCTGAGGTATTTATGGATCACTCTACTAATTACGGGATTTCCAGGATATTTCGGAAATTTCTGAGTAAATTCGGGATAACACCAATAATAACGGGATTTTCTGGAAATTTCGGGAATTTCTGAAAAAATTCGGGATGACTAATAATTACGGAATTTCCTGAATCTTTCGGGAATTTCTGAGGTATTTCTGGATAACTCTACTAAATAAGGTATTTCCTGGATATTTCGGGAATTTTCAAATATTTCAGAAAGACTCCTCTAATTACGGGATTTTTTGGATATTTCGGGAATATCTAAGGAAATTCGGGATGAATCTACCAATTACGGGATTTCCAGGATCTTTCGGGAATTGCTGAGGTATTTCGGGATGACGCTACTAATTACGGAATTTCCTGGATATTTCGAGAATTTCTGAAATATTTCAGAAAGTCTCCACTAATTACGGAATTTCCTGGATATTTCGGGAATTTCTGAGGTATTTATGGATCACTCTACTAATTACGGGATTTCCAGGATATTTCGGAAATTTCTGAGTAAATTCGGGATAACACCAATAATAACGGGATTTTCTGGAAATTTCGGGAATTTCTGAAAAAATTCGGGATGACTAATAATTACGGAATTTCCTGAATCTTTCGGGAATTTCTGAGGTATTTCTGGATAACTCTACTAAATAAGGTATTTCCTGGATATTTCGGGAATTTTTGAAATATTTCTGAAAGACTCCACTAATTATGGTATTTCCTGGATATTTCGGGAATATCTAAGGAAATTCGGGATGAATCTACCAATTACGGGATTTCCTGGATCTTTTGGGAATTCCGACGTATTTCGGGATGATTCTACCTATTACGGGATTTCCTGGATATTACGCGAATTTCTGCGGAAATTCGGGATGAATCTACTCATTACGGAATTTCCTGTATATTTCGAGAATTTCTGAAATATTTCAGAAAGACTCCACTAATTACGGGATTTACTGGATATTTCGGGAATATCTGAGGAATTTCGTGTCGATTTCACCAATTACTAGATTTCCTGGATCTTTCGGTAATTGCTGAGGTATTTAAAAAAAATCTCCACTAATTATGGTATTTCCTGGATATTTCGAGAATTTCTGTGGTATTTCTGGATAACTCTACTAAATAAGGTATTTCCTGGATATTTCGGGAATTTCTGAAATATTTCTGAAAGACTCCACTAATTATGGTATTTCCTGGATATTTCGGGAATATCTAAGGAAATTCGGGATGAATCTACCAATTACGGGATTTCCTGGATCTTTTGGGAATTCCGACGTATTTCGGGATGATTCTACCTATTACGGGGATTTCCTGGATATTACGCGAATTTCTGCGGAAATTCGGGATGAATCTACTCATTACGGAATTTCCTGTATATTTCGGGAATTTCTGAAATATTTCAGAAAGACTCCACTAATTACGGGATTTACTGGATATTTCGGGAATATCTGAGGAATTTCGTGTCGATTTCACCAATTACTAGATTTCCTGGATCTTTCGGTAATTGCTGAGGTATTTAAAAAAAATCTCCACTAATTATGGTATTTCCTGGATATTTCGAGAATTTCTGTGGTATTTTTGGATAACTCTACAAATTAAGGGATTTGCTGGATATTTGGGGAATTTCTGAGGTATTTCTGGATAACTCTACTAAGTACGGGATTTCCAGGATATTTCGAGAATTTCTGAGATATTTCGGAATGACGCTACTAATTACGGGATTTCCTGGATATTACGCGAATTTCTGCGGAAATTCGGGATGAATCTACTCATTACGGAATTTCCTGTATATTTCGAGAATTTCTGAAATATTTCAGAAAGACTCCACTAATTACGGGATTTACTGGATATTTCGGGAATATCTGAGGAATTTCGTGTCGATTTCACCAATTACTAGATTTCCTGGATCTTTCGGTAATTGCTGAGGTATTTAAAAAAAATCTCCACTAATTATGGTATTTCCTGGATATTTCGAGAATTTCTGTGGTATTTCTGGATAACTCTACTAAATAAGGTATTTCCTGGATATTTCGGGAATTTCTGAAATATTTCTGAAAGACTCCACTAATTATGGTATTTCCTGGATATTTCGGGAATATCTAAGGAAATTCGGGATGAATCTACCAATTACGGGATTTCCTGGATCTTTTGGGAATTCCGACGTATTTCGGGATGATTCTACCTATTACGGGATTTCCTGGATATTACGCGAATTTCTGCGGAAATTCGGGATGAATCTACTCATTACGGAATTTCCTGTATATTTCGGGAATTTCTGAAATATTTCAGAAAGACTCCACTAATTACGGGATTTACTGGATATTTCGGGAATATCTGAGGAATTTCGTGTCGATTTCACCAATTACTAGATTTCCTGGATCTTTCGGTAATTGCTGAGGTATTTAAAAAAAATCTCCACTAATTATGGTATTTCCTGGATATTTCGAGAATTTCTGTGGTATTTTTGGATAACTCTACAAATTAAGGGATTTGCTGGATATTTGGGGAATTTCTGAGGTATTTCTGGATAACTCTACTAAGTACGGGATTTCCAGGATATTTCGAGAATTTCTGAGATATTTCGGAATGACGCTACTAATTACGGGATTTCCTTGATATTTCGGGAATATCTAAGGAAATTCGGGATGAATCTACCAATTACGGGATTTCCTGGATCTTTTGGGAATTCCGACGTATTTCGGGATGATTCTACCTATTACGGGATTTCCTGGATATTACGCGAATTTCTGTGGAAATTCGGGATGAATCTACTCATTACGGAATTTCCTGTATATTTCGGGAATTACTGAAATATTTCTGAGAGACTCCACTAATTACGGGATTCCTGGATATTCGGGAATTTCTGAGGAATTTCTGGATAACTCTACAAATTAAGGATTCCTGGATCTTTCGGTAATTGCTGAGGTATTTAAAAAAAAACTCCACTAATTATGGTATTTCCTGGATATTTTGAGAATTTCTGTGGTATTTTTGGATAAATCTACTAAGTACGGGATTTCCAGGATATTTCGAGAATTTCTGAGATATTTCGGAATGACGCTACTAATTACGGGATTTCCTTGATATTTCGGGAATATCTGAGGAAATTCGTGATGACTCTACCAATTACGGGATTTCCTGGATCTTCGGGAATTTTGAGGTATTTCGGGATGACGCTACTAATTACGGGATTTCCTGGATATTTCGGGAATATCTGAGGAATTCGTGATGACTCTATCAAATACGGGATTTCCTGGATCTTCCGGGAATTCCTGAGGTATTTCGAGATGACGCTACCAATACGGGAATTTCTGGATATTTCGGGAATTCTCAAATATTTCAGAAAGACTCCACTAATTACGGGATTTTTTGGATATTTCGGGAATATCTGAGGAAATTCGTGATGATTCTACCAATTACGGGATTTCCAGGATCTTTCGGGAATGCTGAGGTATTTCGGGATGATTCTACCTATTACGGGATTTCCTGGATATTACGCGAATTTCTGTGGAAATTCGGGATGAATCTACTCATTACGGAATTTCCTGTATATTTCGGGAATACTGAAATATTTCTGAGAGACCCCACTAATTACGGAATTTCCTGGATATTTCGGGAATTTCTGAAATATTTCTGAAAGACTCCACTAATTATGGTATTTCCTGGATATTTCGGGAATATCTAAGGAAATTCGGATGAATCTACTCATTACGGAATTTCCTGTATATTTCGAGAATTTCTGAAATATTTCAGAAAGACTCCACTAATTACGGGATTTACTGGATATTTCGGGAATATCTGAGGAATTTCGTGTCGATTTCACCAATTACTAGATTTCCTGGATCTTTCGGTAATTGCTGAGGTATTTAAAAAAAATCTCCACTAATTATGGTATTTCCTGGATATTTCGAGAATTTCTGTGGTATTTCTGGATAACTCTACTAAATAAGGTATTTCCTGGATATTTCGGGAATTTCTGAAATATTTCTGAAAGACTCCACTAATTATGGTATTTCCTGGATATTTCGGGAATATCTAAGGAAATTCGGGATGAATCTACCAATTACGGGATTTCCTGGATCTTTTGGGAATTCCGACGTATTTCGGGATGATTCTACCTATTACGGGATTTCCTGGATATTACGCGAATTTCTGCGGAAATTCGGGATGAATCTACTCATTACGGAATTTCCTGTATATTTCGGGAATTTCTGAAATATTTCAGAAAGACTCCACTAATTACGGGATTTACTGGATATTTCGGGAATATCTGAGGAATTTCGTGTCGATTTCACCAATTACTAGATGTCCTGGATCTTTCGGTAATTGCTGAGGTATTTAAAAAAAATCTCCACTAATTATGGTATTTCCTGGATATTTCGAGAATTTCTGTGGTATTTTTGGATAACTCTACAAATTAAGGGATTTGCTGGATATTTGGGGAATTTCTGAGGTATTTCTGGATAACTCTACTAAGTACGGGATTTCCAGGATATTTCGAGAATTTCTGAGATATTTCGGAATGACGCTACTAATTACGGGATTTCCTTGATATTTCGGGAATATCTGAGGAAATTCGTGATGACTCTATCAAATACGGGATTTCCTGGATCTTTTGGGAATTCCGACGTATTTCGGGATGATTCTACCTATTACGGGATTTCCTGGATATACGCGAATTTCTGTGGAAATTCGGGATGAATCTACTCATTACGGAATTTCCTGTATATTTCGGGAATTACTGAAATATTTCTGAGAGACTCCACTAATTACGGGATTTCCTGGATATTTCGGGAATTTCTGAGGAATTTCTGGATAACTCTACAAATTAAGGGATTTCCTGGATCTTTCGGTAATTGCTGAGGTATTTAAAAAAAAACTCCACTAATTATGGTATTTCCTGGATATTTTGAGAATTTCTGTGGTATTTTTGGATAAATCTACTAAGTACGGGATTTCCAGGATATTTCGAGAATTTCTGAGATATTTCGGAATGACGCTACTAATTACGGGATTTCCTTGATATTTCGGGAATATCTGAGGAAATTCGTGATGACTCTACCAATTACGGGATTTCCTGGATCTTTCGGGAATTTCTGAGGTATTTCGGGATGACGCTACTAATTACGGGATTTCCTGGATATTTCGGGAATATCTGAGGAAATTCGTGATGACTCTATCAAATACGGGATTTCCTGGATCTTCCGGGAATTCCTGAGGTATTTCGAGATGACGCTACCAATTACGGGAATTTCTGGATATTTCGGGAATTTCTCAAATATTTCAGAAAGACTCCACTAATTACGGGATTTTTTGGATATTTCGGGAATATCTGAGGAAATTCGTGATGATTCTACCAATTACGGGATTTCCAGGATCTTTCGGGAATTGCTGAGGTATTTCGGGATGATTCTACCTATTACGGGATTTCCTGGATATTACGCGAATTTCTGTGGAAATTCGGGATGAATCTACTCATTACGGAATTTCCTGTATATTCGGGAATTACTGAAATATTTCTGAGAGACTCCACTAATTACGGGATTTCCTGGATATTTCGGGAATTTCTGAGGAATTTCTGGATAACTCTACAAATTAAGGATTTCCTGGATCTTTCGGGAATTGCTGAGGTATTTAAAAAAAAACTCTACAAATTAAGGGATTTGCTGGATATTTGGGGAATTTCTGAGGTATTTCTGGATAACTCTACTAAGTACGGGATTTCCAGGATATTTCGAGAATTTCTGAGATATTTCGGAATGACGCTATAATTACGGGATTTCCTTGATATTTCGGAATATCTGAGGAAATTCGTGATGACTCTACCAATTACGGGATTTCCTGGATCTTCGGGAATTTCTGAGGTATTTCGGGATGACGCTACTAATTACGGGATTTCCTGGATATTTCGGGAATATCTGAGGAAATTCGTGATGACTCTATCAAATACGGGATTTCCTGGATCTTCCGGGAATTCCTGAGGTATTTCGAGATGACGCTACCAATTACGGGAATTTCTGGATATTTCGGGAATTCTAAATATTTCAGAAAGACTCCACTAATTACGGGATTTTTTGGATATTTCGGGAATATCTGAGGAAATTCGTGATGTCTACCAATTACGGGATTTCCAGGATCTTTCGGGAATTGCTGAGGTATTTCGGGATGATTCTACCTATTACGGGATTTCCTGGATATTACGCGAATTTCTGTGGAAATTCGGGATGAATCTACTCATTACGGAATTTCCTGTATATTTCGGGAATACTGAAATATTTCTGAGAGACCCCACTAATTACGGAATTTCCTGGATATTTCGGGAATTTCTGAAATATTTCTGAAAGACTCCACTAATTATGGTATTTCCTGGATATTTCGGGAATATCTAAGGAAATTCGGATGAATCTACCAATTACGGGATTTCCTGGATCTTTTGGGAATTCCGACGTATTTCGGGATGATTCTACTATTACGGGATTTCCGCATATTACGCGAATTTCTGTGGAAATTCGGGAGGAATAATACTCATACGGAATTTCCTGTATATTCGGGAATACTGAAATATTTCTGAGAGACCCCACTAATTACGGAATTTCCTGGATATTTCGGGAATTTCTGAAATATTTCTGAAAGACTCCACTAATTACGGGATTTACTGATATTTCGGGAATATCTGAGGTATTTTGTGACGATTTCACCTTACTAGATTTCCTGGATCTTTCGGTAATTGCTGGGTATTTAAAAAAAATCTCCACTAATTATGGTATTTCCTGGATATTTCGAGAATTTCTGTGGTATTTTTGGATAACTCTACAAATTAAGGGATTTGTGGATATTGGGGAATTTCTGAGGTATTTCTGGATAACTTACTATACGGGATTTCCAGGATATTTCGAGAATTTCTGAGATATTTCGGAATGACGCTCTAATTACGGGATTTCCTTGTATTTCGGGAATATCTGAGGAAATTCGTGATGACTCTACCAATTACGGGATTCCTGGATCTTTCGGGAATTTCTGAGGTATTCGGGATGACGCTACTAATTACGGGATTCCTGGATATTTCGGGAATATCTGAGGAAATTCGTGATGACTCTATCAATACGGGATTTCCTGGATCTTCCGGGAATTCCTGAGGTATTTCGAGATGACGCTACCAATACGGGAATTTCTGGATATTTCGGGAATTTCTCAAATATTCAGAAAGACTCCACTAATTACGGGATTTTTTGGATATTTCGGGAATATCTGAGGAAATTCGTGATGATTCTACCAATTACGGGATTTCCAGGATCTTTCGGGAATTGCTGAGGTATTTCGGGATGATTCTACCTATTACGGGATTTCCTGGATATTACGCGAAATTCTGTGGAAATTCGGGATGAATCTACTCATTACGGAATTCCTGTATATTTCGGGAATACTGAAATATTTCTGAGAGACCCCACTAATTACGGAATTCCTGGATATTTCGGGAATTTCTGAAATATTTGAAAGACTCCACTAATTATGTATTTCCTGGATATTTCGGGAATATCTAAGGAAATTCGGGATGAATCTACCAATTACGGGATTTCCTGGATCTTTTGGGAATTCCGAGGTATTTCGGGATGATTCTACCTATTACGGGATTTGCCTGGATATTACGCGAATTTCGTGGAATTCGGGATGAATCTACTCATTACGGATTTCTGTATATTTTGGGAATACTGAAATATTTCTGAGAGACTCCACGATTACGGGATTTCCTGGATACTTCGGGAATTTCTGAGGAATTCTGGATAACTCTACAAATAAGGATTTCCTGGATATTTCGGGAATTTCTGAAATATTCAGAAAGACTCGACTAATTACGGGATTTACTGGGTATTTCGGGAATATCTGAGGAATTTCGTGACGATTTTACCATTACGGGATTTCCTGGATCTTCCGGTAATTGCTGAGGTATTTAAAAAAAAAAAACTCCACTAATTATGGTATGTCCTGGATATTTCGGGATTTCTGAAATATTCAGAGAGACTCCACTAATGACGGAATTTCCTGGATATTTCGGGAATATATGAGGAAATTCGTGTGATGACTCTACCAATTACAGGAATTCCTGGATCTTTCGGGAATTCTGAGGTATTTCGGGATGACGCTACTAATTACGGGATATCCTGGATATTTCGGGAATATATGAGGAAATTCGTGATGTCTCTACCAATTACGGGAATTCCTGGATCTTTCGGGAATTCTGAGGTATTTCGGGATGACGCTACTAATTACGGGATTTCCTGGATATTTCGGGAACAATCTGAGGAAATCGTGATGACTCTACCAAATACGGGATTTCCTGGATCTTTCGGGATTCCTGAGGAAATTCGTGATGACTCTACCAATTACAGGAATTCCTGGATCTTTCGGGAATTTCTGAGGTATTTCGGGATGACGCTACTAATTACGGGATATCCTGGATATTTCGGGAATATATGAGGAAATTCGTGATGTCTCTACCAATTACGGGAATTCCTGGATCTTTCGGGAATTTCTGAAATATTTCAGAGAGACTCCACTAATTATGGTATTCCTGGATATTTCGGGAACATCTGAGGAAATTCGTGATGACTCTACCAAATACGGGATTTCCTGGATCTTTCGGGAATTCCTGAGGTATTTCGAGGATGACGGCTACCAATTACGGGAATTTCTGGATATTTCGGGAGTTTCTCAAATATTTCAGAAAGACTCCTCTAATTACGGGATTTTTTTGGATATTCGGGAATATCTGAGGAAATTCGTGATGATTCTACAAATTACGGGATTTCCAGGATCTTTCGGGAATTGCTGAGGTATTTCGGGATGACGCTACTAATACGGAATTTTCTGGATCTTTCGGGAATTCTGTGGTAAATCTGGATAACTCTACTAAATAGGTATTTCCTGGATATTTCGGGAATTTCTGAAATATTTCTGAAAGACTCCACTAATTATGGTATTCCTGGATATTTCGGGAATATCTAGGAAATCGGGATGAATCTACCAATTACGGGATTTCCTGGATCTTTTGGGAATTCCGACGTATTTCGGGAGTGATTTACCTATTACGGGATTTCCTGGATATGTACGCGAATTTCTGTGGAAATTCGGGATGAATCTACTCATTCACGGAATTTTCCGGTATATTTCGGGAATTACTGAAATATTTCTGAGAGACTCCACTAATTACGGATTTCCTGGACTATTTCGGGAATTCTGAGGAATTTCTGGATAAACTCTACAAATAAGGGATTTCCTGGATATTTCGGGGAATTTCTGAAATTAGTTTCAGAAAGGACTCCACTAATTACGGGATTTACTGGATATTTCGGGAATATCTGAGGAATTTCGTGACCGATTTCACCAATTACTAGATTTCCTGGATCTTTCGGTAATTGCTGAGGTATTTAAAAAAAATCTTCACTAATTATGGTATTTCCTGGATATTTCGAGAATTTGTGTGGTATTTTTGGATAACTCTACAAATTAAGGGATTTGCTGGATATTTGGGGAATTTCTGAGGTATTTCTGGATAACTCTACTAATTACGGGATTTCCAGGATATTTCGAGAATTTCTGAGATATTCGGAATGACGCTACTAATTACGGGATTTCCTTGATATTTCGGGAATATCTAAGGAAATCGGGATGAATCTACCAATTACGGGATTTCCTGGATCTTTTGGGAATTCCGACGTATTCGGGATGATTCTACCTATTACGGGATTTCCTGGTTATTACGCGAATTTCTGTGGAAATTCGGGATGAATCTACTCATTACGGAATTTCCTGTATAATTCGGGAATTACTGAAATATTTCTGAGAGACTCCACTAATTACGGGGTTTTCTGGATATTTTGGGAATTTCTGAGGAATTTCTGGATAACTCTACAAATTAAGGGATTTCCTGGATATTTCGGGAATTTCTGAAATATTTCAGAAAGACTCCACTAATTACGGAATTTCCTGGATATATCGGGAATTTCTGAGGTATTTCTGGATCACTCTACTAATTACGGGATTTCCAGGATATTTCGGAAATTTCTGAGTAAATTCGGGATAACACCACTAATAACGGGATTTTCTGGAAATTTCGGGATTTCTGAAAAAATTCGGGATGACTAATAATCACGGAATTTCCTGGATCTTTCGGGAATTTCTGAGGTATTTGTGGATAACTCTACTAAATAAGGTATTTCCTGGATATTTCGGGAATTTCTGAGGAATTTCTGGATAACTCTACAAATTAAGGGATTTCCTGGATATTTCGGGAATTTCTGAAATATTTCAGAAAGACTCGACTAATTACGGGATTTACTGGATATTTCGGGAATATCTGAGGAATTTCGTGACGATTTTACCAATTACGGGATTTCCTGGATCTTTCGGTAATTGCTGAGGTATTTAAAAAAAAAAACTCCACTTATTATGGTATTTCCTGGATATTTCGAGAATTTCTGTGGTATTTTTGGATAACTCTACAAATTAAGGGATTTCCTGGATATTGGGGAATTTCTGAAGTATTTCTGGATAACTCTACTATTACGGGATTTCCAGGATATTTCGAGAATTTCTGAGATATTTCGGAATGATGTTACTAATTACGGGATTTCCTTGATATTTCGGGAATATCTGAGGAAATTCGTGATGACTCTACCTTTTACGGGATTTCCTGGATCTTTCGGGAATTTCTGAGGCAATTCGGGATAACACCAATAATAACGGAATTTCCTGGATATTTCGTGAATTTCTGAGGTATTTCTGGATAACTCTACTAAATAAGGGATTTCCTGGATATTTCGGGAATTACTGAAATATTTCAGAAAGACTCCACTAATTACGGGATTTTCTGGATATTTCGGGAATATCTGAAGAATTTCGTGCTGATTCTACCAATTACGGGATTTCCTGGATCTTTCGGTAATTGCTGAGGTATTTAAAAAACAACTCCACTAATTATGGTATTTCCTGGATAATTTGAGAATTTCTGTGGTATTTTTGGATAACTCTACAAATAAAGGGATTTCCTGGATATTTCGGGAATTTCTGAGGTATTTCTGGATAAATGTTCTAATTACGGGATTTCTTGGATATGGCGGGAATTTTTGAAATATTTCAGAAAGACTCCACTAATGACGGAATTTTCTGGATATTTCGGGAATATATGAGGAAATTCGTGATGACTCTACAAATTACGGAAATTCCTGGATCTTTCGGGAATTTCTGAGGTATTTCGAGATGACGCTACTAATTACGGGATTTCCTGGATATTTCGGGAACATCTGAGTAAATTCGTGATGAATCTACCAAATACGGGATTTCCTGGATCTTTCGGGAATTTCTGAGGTATTTCTGGATAATTCTACTAAATAAGGGATTTCCTGGATATTTCGGGAATTTCTGAAATATTTCAGAAAGGCTCCACTAATTATGGTATTTCCTGGATATTTCGGAAATATCTAAGGAAATTCGGGATAAATCTACCAATTACGAGATTTCCTGGATCTTTTGGGAATTCCGAGGTACTTCGGAATGATTCTACCTATTACGGGATTTCCTGGATATTACACGAATTTCTGTGGAAATTCGGGATGAATCTACTCATTACGGAATTTCCTGTATATTTCGGGAATTACTGAAATATTTCTGAGAGACTCCACTAATTACGGGATTTCCTGGATATTTCGGGAATTTCTGAGGAATTTCTGGATAACTCTACAAATTAAGGGATTTCCTGGATATTTCGGGAATTTCTGAAATATTTCAGAAAGACTCCACTAATTACGGGATTTACAGGATATTTCGGGAATATCTGAGGAATTTCGTGACGATTTTACCAATTACTAGATTTCCTGGATCTTTCGGTAATTGCTGAGGTATTTAAAAAAAATCTCCACTAATTATGGTATTTCCTGGATATTTCGAGAATTTCTGTGGTATTTTTGGATAACTCTACAAATTAAGAGATTTGCTGGATATTTGGAGAATTTCTGAGGTATTTCTGGATAACTCTACTAATTACGGGATTTCCTTGATATTTCGGGAATATCTGAGGAAATTCGTGATGACTCTACCAATTACGGGATTTCCTGGATCTTTCGGGAATTTCTGAGGTATTTCGGGATGACCCTACTAATCACGGGATTTCCTGGATATTTCGGGAATATCTGAGGAAATTCGTGATGACTCTATCAAATACGGGATTTCCTGGATCTTTCGGGAATTCCTGAGGTATTTCGAGATAACGCTACCAATTACGGGAATTACTGGATATTTCGGGAATTTCTCAAATATTTCAGAAAGACTCCACTAATTACGGGATTTTTTGGATATTTCGGGAATATCTGAGGAAATTCGTGATGATTCTACCAATTACGGAATTTCCTGGATATTTCGGGAATTTCTGAGGTATTTATAGATCACTCTACTAATTACGGGATTTCCTGGATCTTTCGGTAATTGCTGAGGTATTTAAAAAAAAACTCCACTAATTATGGTATTTCCTGGATATTTTGAGAATTTCTGAAATATTTCTGAAAGACTCCACTAATTATGGTATTTCCTGGATATTTCGTGAATTTCTGAGGTACTTCTGGATAACTCTACTAAATAAGGGATTTCCTGGATATTTCGGGAATTACTAAAATATTTCAGAAAGACTCCACTAATACGGGATTTTCTGGATATTTCGGGAATATCTGAAGAATTCGTGATGTTTCTACCAATTACGGGATTTCCTGAGTCTTTCGTAATTGCTGAGGTATTTAAAAAAAAACTCCACTAATTATCGTATTTCCTGGATAATTTGAGAATTTCTGTGGTATTTTTGGATAACTCTACAAATAAAGGGATTTCCTGGATATTTCGGGAATTTCTGAGGCATTTCTGGATGAATGTACTAATTACGGATTTCTTGGATATTTCGGGAATTTTTGAAATATTTCAGAAAGACTCCACTAATGACGGAATTTTCTGGATATTTCGGGAATATATGAGGAAATTCGTGATGACATCATCAAATTACGGAAATTCCTGGATCTTTCGGTAATTGCTGAGGTATTTAAAAAAAAAACTCCACTAATTATGGTATTTCCTGGATATTTCGAGAAGTTCTGAGGTATTTCTGGATAATTCTACTAAATAAGGGATTTCCTGGATATTTCGGGATTTTCTGAAATATTTCAGAAAGGCTCCACTAATTATGGGTATTTCCTGGATATAGGGAATAGTCTAGGAAATTCGGAATAAATTTACGAATTACGGGATTTCCTGGATCTTTTGGGATTCCGAGGTACTTCGGGATGATTCTACCAATTACGGATTTCCTGGATATACGCGAATTTCTGTGGAAATCGGGATGAATCTACTAATTACGGAATTTCCCTTATATTTCGGGAATTTCTGAAATATTTCAGAGAGACTCACACTAATTATGGTATTTCCTGATATTTCGGGAATATCGTAAGGAAATTCGGGATAAATCTACCAATTACGGGGATTTCCTGGATCTTTGGGAATTCCGAGGTACTTCGGGATGATTCTACCAATTACGGGATTTCCTGGATATTTCGTGAATTTCTGAGGTACTTCTGGATAACTCTACTAAATAAGGGATTTCCTGGATATTTCCGGGAATTACTAAAATAATTTCAGAAAGACTCCACTAATTACGGGGATTTTCTGGATATTTCGGGAATATCTGAAGAATTTCGTGATGTTTCTACCAATTACGGGATTTCCTGGATCTTTCGGTAATTGCTGAGGTATTTAAAAAAAAACTCCACTAATTATCGTATTTCCTGGATAATTTGAGAATTTCTGTGGTATTTTTGGATAACTCTACAAATAAAGGGATTTCCTGGATATTTCGGGAATTTCTGAGGCATTTCTGGATGAATGTACTAATTACGGGATTTCTTGGATATTTCGGGAAATTTTTGAAATATTTCAGAGAAAGACTCCACTAATGACGGAATTTTCTGGATATTTCGGGAATATATGAGGAAATTCGTGATGACTCTACAAATTACGGAAATTCCTGGATCTTTCGGTAATTGCTGAGGTATTTAAAAAAAAAACTCCACTAATTATGGTATTTCCTGGATATTTCGAGAATTTCTGAGGTATTTCTGGATAATTCTACTAAATAGGGATTTCCTGATATTTCGGGGAATTTCTGAAATATTGCAGAAAGGCTCCACTAATTATGGTATTTCCTGGATATTACGGGAATATCTAAGGAAATTCGGAATAAATTTACGAATTACGGGATTTCCTGGATCTTTTGGGAATTCCGAGGTACTTCGGGATGATTCTACCAATTACGGGATTTCCTGGATATTACGCGAATTTCTGTGGAAATTCGGGATGAATCTACTAATTACGGATTTCCCTTATATTTCGGGAATTTCTGAAATATTTCAGAGAGACTCCACTAATTATGGTATTTCCTGGATATTTCGGGAATATCTAAGGAAATTCGGATAAATCTACCAATTACGGGATTCCTGGATCTTTCGGTAATTGCTGAGGTATTTAAAAAAAAACTCCACTAATTATCGTATTTCCTGGATAATTTGAGAATTTCTGTGGTATTTTTGGATAACTCTACAAATAAAGGGATTTCCTGGATATTTCGGGAATTTCTGAGGCATTTCTGGATGAATGTACTAATTACGGGATTTCTTGGATATTTCGGGAATTTTTGAAATATTTCAGAAAGACTCCACTAATGACGGAATTTTCTGGATATTTCGGGAATATATGAGGAAATTCGTGATGACTCTACAAATTACGGAAATTCCTGGATCTTTCGGTAATTGCTGAGGTATTTAAAAAAAAAACTCCACTAATTATGGTATTTCCTGGATATTTCGAGAATTTCTGAGGTATTTCTGGATAATTCTACTAAATAAGGGATTTCCTGGATATTTCGGGAATTTCTGAAATATTTCAGAAAGGCTCCACTAATTATGGTATTTCCTGGATATTACGGGAATATCTAAGGAAATTCGGAATAAATTTACGAATTACGGGATTTCCTGGATCTTTTGGGAATTCCGAGGTACTTCGGGATGATTCTACCAATTACGGGATTTCCTGGATATTACGCGAATTTCTGTGGAAATTCGGGATGAATCTACTAATTACGGAATTTCCCTTATATTTCGGGAATTTCTGAAATATTTCAGAGAGACTCCACTAATTATGGTATTTCCTGGATATTTCGGGAATATCTAAGGAAATTCGGGATAAATCTACCAATTACGGGATTTCCTGGATCTTTTGGGAATTCCGAGGTACTTCGGGATGATTCTACCAATTACGGGATTTCCTGGATATTACGCGAATTTCTGTGGAAATTCGGGATGAATATACTAATTACGGAATTTCCCTTATATTCGGGAATTTCTGAAATTTTCAGAGAGACTCCACTAATTACGGGATTTCCTGGATTTTTCGGAAATTACTGATGTATTTCGAAATGTCTCTACTAATTGTGGTATTTCCTGGATATTTCGGAATTTCTGATTTATTTCGGGATGACGCTACTAATTACGGATTTCCTGGACATTCGGGAATTTCTGAGGTATTTCTGGATAACTCTACAAATTAAGGGATTTCCTGGATATTTCGGGAATTTCTGAAATATTTCAGAAAGACTCCACTAATTACGGGATTTTTTGGATATTTCGGTAATTGCTGAGGTATTTAAAAAAAACTCCACTAATTATGGTATTTCCTGGATATTTCGGGAATTTCTGTGGTATTTTTGGATAACACTACAAATTAAGGGATTTCCTGGATATTTCGGGAATTTCTGAGGTAATTCTGGATAACTCTACAAATTACGGGATTTCCAGGATATTTCGGGAATTTCTGAGATATTGTGGAATGAAGCTACTAATTACGGGATTTCCAGGAAATTTCGGGAATTTCTGAGATATTTTGGAATGACGCTACTAATTACGGGATTTCCTTGATATTTCGGTAATATCTGAGGAAATTCGTGATGACTTTACCAATTACGGGATTTCCTGGATCTTGCGGGAATTTATGAGGAAATTCGGGATAACACCAATAATAACGGAATTTCCTGGATATTTCGTGAATTTCTGAGGTATTTCTGGATAACTCTACTAAATAAGGGATTTCCTGGATATTTCGGGAATTACTGAAATATTTCAGAAAGACTCCACTAATTACGGGATTTTCTGGATATTTCGGGAATATCTGAGGAATTTCGTGATGATTCTACCAATTACGGGATTTCCTGGATCTTTCGGTAATTGCTGAGGTATTTAAAAAAAACTCCACTAATTATGGTATTTCCTGGATATTTTGAGAATTTCTGTGGTATTTTTGGATAAATCTACTAATTACGGTATTTCTTGGATATTTCGGGATTTTTGAAATATTTCAGAAAGACATCCACTAATGACGGAATTTTCTGGATATTTCGGGAATATATGAGGCAATTCGTGATGACTCTACCAATTACGGGAATTCATGGATCTTTCGGGAAGTTTCTGAGGTATTTCGAGATGACGCTACTAATTACGGGATTTCCTGGATATTTCGGGAACATCTGAGTAAATTCGTGATGACTCTACCAAATACGGGATTTCCTGGATATTTCGGGAACATCTGAGGTAATTCGTGATGACTCTACCAAATACGGGATTTCCTGGATCTTTCGGGAATTTCTGAAATATTTCAGAAAGGCTCCACTAATTATGGTATTTCCTGGATATTTCGGGAATATCTAAGGAATTTCTTGCGATTCTACCAATTACGGAATTTCCTGGTTCTATCGGTAATTGCTGAAATATTTCAGGAAGGCTCCACTAATTATGGATTTCCTGGATATTTCGGGACATATCTAAGGAAATTCGGATAATCTACCAATTACGGGATTTCCAGGCTATTTCGGAATTTCTGAGATTATTCGGAATAGCGCTACTAATTACGGGATTCAATGATCTTTCGGGAATATCTGAGGATTTCGTGATGACTCTACCAATACGGATTTCCTGATCTTGCGGGAATTTATGAGGAAATTCGGGTAACACCAATATAACGGAATTTCCTGATATTTCGTGAATTTCTGAGGTATTTCTGGATAACTCTACTAAATAAGGGATATCCCTGGATATTTCGGGAATTACTGAAATATTTCAGAAGACTCCACTAATTACGGGATTTTCTGGATATTTCGGAATATCTGAGGAATTCGTGATGATTCTACCATACGGATTTCCTGATCTTTCGGTAATTGCTGGAGGTATTTAAAAAAAAAACTCACCTAATTATGGTATTTCCTGGATATTTTGAGAATTTCTGTGGTATTTTTGGATAAATCTACTAATTACGGATTTCTGTGGATATTTCGGGAATTTTTGAAATTATTCAGAAAGACTCCACTAATGACGGAATTTTCTGGATATTTCGGGAATATATGAGGCAATTCGTGATGACTCTACCAATTACGGGAATTCCTGGATCTTACGGGATTTCTGAGGTATTTCGAGATGACGCTACTAATTACGGGATTTCCTGGATATTTCGGGAACATCTGAGTAAATTCGTGATGACTCTACCAAATACGGGATTTCCTGGATCTTTCGGGCATTTCTGAGGTATTTCTGGATAATTCTACTAAATAAGGGATTTCCTGAATATTTTGGGAATTTCTGAAATATTTCAGAAAGGCTCCAGTAATTACGGGATTTCCTGGATATTTCGGGAATTTCTGAAATATTTCAGAAAGACTCGACTAATTACGGATTTACTGGATATTTCGGGAATATCTGAGGAATTCGTGACGATTTACGAATTACGGGATTTCCTGGATCTTTCGGTAATTGCTGAGGTATTTAAAAAAAACTCCACTAATTATGGTATTTCCTGGATATTTCGAGAATTTCTGTGGTATTTTTGGATAACTCTACAAATTAAGGGATTTCCTGAATATTTTGGGAATTTCTGAGGTATTTCTGGATAACTCTACTAATTACGGGATTTCCAGGATATTTCGAGAATTTCTGAGATATTTCGGAATGATGCTACTAATTACGGGATTTCCTTGATATTTCGGGAATATCTGAGGAAATTCGTGATGACTCTACCTATTACGGGATTTCCTGGATCTTTCGGGAATTTCTGAGGCAATTCGGGATAACACCAATAATAACGGAATTTCCTGGATATTTCGTGAATTTCTGAGGTACTTCTGGATAACTCTACTAAATAAGGGATTTCCTGGATATTTCGGGAATTACTAAAATATTTCAGAAAGACTCCACTAATTACGGGATTTTCTGGATATTTCGGGAATATCTGAAGAATTTCGTGATGTTTCTACCAATTACGGGATTTCCTGGATCTTTCGGTAATTGCTGAGGTATTTAAAAAAAAACTCCACTAATTATCGTATTTCCTGGATATTTTGAGAATTTCTGTGGTATTTTTGGATAACTCTACAAATAAAGGGATTTCCTGGATATTTCGGGAATTTCTGAGGTATTTCTGGATGAATGTACTAATTACGGGATTTCTTGGATATTTCGGGAATTTTTGAAATATTTCAGAAAGACTCCACTAATGACGGAATTTTCTGGATATTTCGGGAATATATGAGGAAATTCGTGATGACTCTACAAATTACGGAAATTCCTGGATCTTTCGGTAATTGCTGAGGTATTTAAAAAAAAAACTCCACTAATTATGGTATTTCCTGGATATTTCGAGAATTTCTGAGGTATTTCTGGATAATTCTACTAAATAAGGGATTTCCTGGATATTTCGGGAATTTCTGAAATATTTCAGAAAGGCTCCACTAATTATGGTATTTCCTGGATATTACGGGAATATCTAAGGAAATTCGGAATAAATTTACGAATTACGGGATTTCCTGGATCTTTTGGGAATTCCGAGGTACTTCGGGATGATTCTACCAATTACGGGATTTCCTGGATATTACGCGAATTTCTGTGGAAATTCGGGATGAATCTACTAATTACGGAATTTCCCTTATATTTCGGGAATTTCTGAAATATTTCAGAGAGACTCCACTAATTATGGTATTTCCTGGATATTTCGGAATATCTAAGGAAATTCGGGATAAATCTAACCAATTACGGGATTTCCTGGATCTTTTGGGAATTCCGAGGTACTTCGGGATGATTCTACCAATTACGGGATTTCCTGGATATTACGCGAATTTCTGTGGAAATTCGGGATGAATATACTAATTACGGAATTTCCCTTATATTTCGGGAATTTCTGAAATATTTCAGAGAGACTCCACTAATTACGGGATTTCCTGGATTTTTCGGAAATTACTGATGTATTTCGAAATGTCTCTACTAATTGTGGTATTTCCTGGATATTTCGGAAATTTCTGATTTATTTCGGGATGACGCTACTAATTACGGGATTTCCTGGACATTTCGGGAATTTCTGAGGTATTTCTGGATAACTCTACAAATTAAGGGATTTCCTGGATATTTCGGGAATTTCTGAAATATTTCAGAAAGACTTCACTAATTACGGGATTTTTTGGATATTTCGGTAATTGCTGAGGTATTTAAAAAAAAACTCCACTAATTATGGTATTTCCTGGATATTTCGGGAATTTCTGTGGTATTTTGGATAACACTACAAATTAAGGGATTTCCTGGATATTTCGGGAATTTCTGAGGTATTTCTGGATAACTCTACAAATTACGGGATTTCCAGGATATTTCGGGAATTTCTGAGATATTGTGGAATGAAGCTACTAATTACGGGATTTCCAGGAAATTTCGGGAATTTCTGAGATATTTTGGAATGACGCTACTAATTACGGGATTTCCTTGATATTTCGGGAATATCTGAGGAAATTCGTGATGACTTTACCAATTACGGGATTTCCTGGATCTTGCGGGAATTTATGAGGAAATTCGGGATAACACCAATAATAACGGAATTTCCTGGATATTTCGTGAATTTCTGAGGTATTTCTGGATAACTCTACTGAATAAGGGATTTCCTGGATATTTCGGGAATTACTGAAATATTTCAGAAAGACTCCAGTAATTACGGGATTTCCTGGATCTTTCGGTAATTGCTGGGGTATTTAAAAAAAAACTCCACTAATTATGGTATTTCCTGGATATTTTGAGAATTTCTGTGGTATTTTGGATAAATCTACTAATTACGGGATTCTTGGATATTTCGGGATTTTTTGAAATATTTCAGAAAGACTCCACTAATGACGGAATTTTCTGGATATTTCGGGAATATATGAGGCAATTCGTGATGACTCTACCAATTACGGGAATTCCTGGATCTTTCGGGAATTTCTGAGGTATTTCGAGATGACGCTACTAATTACGGGATTTCCTGGATATTTCGGGAACATCTGAGTAAATTCGTGATGACTCTACCAAATACGGGATTCCTGGATATTTCGTGAATTTCTGAGGTATTTCTGGATAACTCTACTAAATAAGGGATTTCCTGGATATTTCGGGAATTACTGAAATATTTCAGAAAGGCTCCACTAATTATGGTATTTCCTGGATATTTCGGGAATATCTAAGGAATTTCGTGACGATTCTACCAATTACGGAATTTCCTGGTTCTATCGGTAATTGCTGAAATATTTCAGAAAGGCTCCACTAATTATGGTATTTCCTGGATATTTCGGGAATATCTAAGGAAATTCGGGATAAATCTACCAATTACGGGATTTCCAGGATATTTCGGGAATTTCTGAGATATTTCGGAATAGCGCTACTAATTACGGGATTTCAATGATCTTTCGGGAATATCTGAGGAATTTCGTGATGACTCTACCAAATACGGGATTTCCAGGATCTTGCGGGAATTTATGAGGAAATTCGGGGTAACACCAATAATAACGGAATTTCCTGGATATTTCGTGAAATTCTGAGGTAATTCTGGATAACTCTACTAAATAAGGGATTTCCTGGATAGTTCGGGAATTTCTGAGGTATTTCTGGATAACTCTACTAAATAAGGGGATTTCCTGGATATTTCGGGAATTACTGAAATATTTCAGAAGACTCCACTAATTACGGGATTTTCTGGATATTTCGGGAATATCTGAGGAATTTCGTGATGATTCTACCAATTACGGGATTTCCTGGATCATTCGGTAATTGCTGAGGTATTTAAAAAAAAACTCCACTAATTATGGTATTTCCTGGATATTTTGAGAATTTCTGTGGTATTTTTGGATAAATCTACTAATTACGGGATTTCTTGGATATTTCGGGAATTTTAGAAATATTTCAGAAAGACTCCACTAATGACGGAATTTTCTGGATATTTCGGGAATATATGAGGCAATTCGTGATGACTCTACCAATTACGGGAATTCCTGGATCTTACGGGAATTTCTGAGGTATTTCGAGATGACGCTACTAATTACGGGATTTCCTGGATTATTCGGGAACATCTGAGTAAATTCGTGATGACTCTACCAAATACGGGATTTCCTGGATCTTTCGGGCATTTCTGAGGTATTTCTGGATAATTCTACTAAATAAGGGATTTCCTGAATATTTTGGGAATTTCTGAAATATTTCAGAAAGGCTCCAGTAATTATGGTATTTCCTGGATATTTCGGGAATACCTAAGGAATTTCGTGACGATTCTACCAATTACGGAATTTCCTGGTTCTTTCGGTAATTGCTGAAATATTTCAGAAAGGCTCCACTAATTATGGTATTTCCTGGATATTTCGGGAATATCTAAGGAAATTCGGGATAAATCTACCAATTACGGGATTTCCAGGATATTTCGGGAATTTCTGAGATATTTCGGAATAGCGCTACTAATTACGGGATTTCAATGATCTTTCGGGAATATCTGAGGAATTTCGTGATGACTCTACCAAATACGGGATTTCCTGGATCTTGCGGGAATTTATGAGGAAATTCGGGGTAACACCAATAATAACGGAATTTCCTGGATATTTCGTGAAATTCTGAGGTATTTCTGGATAACTCTACTAAATAAGGGATTTCCTGGATATTTCGGGAATTACTGAAATATTTCAGAAAGACTCCACTAATTACGGGATTTTCTGGATATTTCGGGAATATCTGAGGAATTTCGTGCTGATTCTACCAATTACGGGATTTCCTGGATATTTCGGTAATTGCTGAGGTATTTAAAAAAAAACTCCACTAATTATGGTATTTCCTGGATATTTTGAGAATTTCTGTGGTATTTTTGGATAAATCTAGTAATTACGGGATTTCTTGGATATTTCGGGAATTTTTGAAATATTTCAGAAAGACTCCACTAATGACGGAATTTTCTGGATATTTCGGGAATATATGAGGCAATTCGTGATGACTCTACCAATTACGGGAATTCCTGGATCTTTCGGGAATTTCTGAGGTATTTCGAGATGACGCTAGTAATTACGGGATTTCCTGGATATTTCGGGAACATCTGAGTAAATTCGTGATGACTCTACCAAATACGGGAATTCCTGGATCTTTCGGGCATTTCTGAGGTATTTCTGGATAATTCTACTAAATAAGGGATTTCCTGGATATTTTGGGAATTTCTGAAATATTTCAGAAAGGCTCCACTAATTACGGGATTTTTTGGATATTTCGGTAATTGCTGAGGTATTTAAAAAAAAACTCCACTAATTATGGTATTTCCTGGATATTTCGGGAATTTCTGTGGTATTTTTGGATAACACTACAAATTAAGGGATTTCCTGGATATTTCGGGAATTTCTGAGGTAATTCTGGATAACTCTACAAATTACGGGATTTCCAGGATATTTCGGGAATTTCTGAGATATTGTGGAATGAAGCTACTAATTACGGGATTTCCAGGAAATTTCGGGAATTTCTGAGATATTTTGGAATGACGCTACTAATTACGGGATTTCCTTGATATTTCGGGAATATCTGAGGAAATTCGTGATGACTTTACCAATTACGGGATTTCCTGGATCTTGCGGGAATTTATGAGGAAATTCGGGATAACACCAATAATAACGGAATTTCCTGGATATTTCGTGAATTTCTGAGGTATTTCTGGATAACTCTACTAAATAAGGGATTTCCTGGATATTTCGGGAATTTCTGAGTAAATTCGTGATGACTCTACCAAATACGGGATTTCCTGGATCTTTCGGGCATTTCTGAGGTATTTCTGGATAATTCTACTAAATAAGGGATTTCCTGGATATTTTGGGAATTTCTGAAATATTTCAGAAAGGCTCCACTAATTATGGTATTTCCTGGATATTTCAGGAATATCTAAGGAATTTCGTGACGATTCTACCAATTACGGAATTTCCTGGTTCTTTCGGTAATTGCTGAAATATTTCAGAAAGGCTCCACTAATTATGGTATTTCCTGGATATTTCGGGAATATCTAAGGAAATTCGGGATAAATCTACCAATTACGGGATTTCCAGGATATTTCGGGAATTTCTGAGATATTTCGGAATAGCGCTACTAATTACGGGATTTCAATGATCTTTCGGGAATATCTGAGGAATTTCGTGATGACTCTACCAAATACGGGATTTCCTGGATCTTTCGAGAATTTCTGAGAAAATTCGGGGTAACACCAATAAAAACGGAATTTCCTGGATATTTCGGGAATTTCTGAGGTATTTCTGGATAACTCTACTAAATAAGGGATTTCCTGGATATTTCGGGAATTTCTGAGGTATTTCTGGATAACTCTACAAATTAAGGTATTTCCTGGATATTTCGGGAATTTCTGAAATATTTCAGAATGACTCCACTAATTACGGGATTTTCTGGATATTTCGGAAATATCTGAGGAATTTCGTGACGATTCTACCAATTACGGAATTTCCTGGATCTTTCGGTAATTGCTGAAATATTTCAGAAAGGCTCCACTAATTATGGTATTTCCTGGATATTTCGGGAATATCTAAGGAAATTCGGGATAAATCTACCAATTACGGGATTTCCAGGATATTCGGGAATTTCTGAGATATTTCGGAATAACGCTACTAATTACGGGATTTCAACGATCTTTCGGGAATATCTGAGGAAATTCGTGATGACTCTACCAAATACGGGATTTCCTGGATCTTTCGAGAATTTCTGAGGAAATTCGGGGTAACACCAATAATAACGGAATTTCCTGGATATTTCGTGAAATTCTGAGGTATTTCTGGATAACTCTACTAAATAAGGGATTTCCTGGATATTTCGGGAATTACTGAAATATTTCAGAAAGACTCCACTAATTACGGGATTTTCTGGATATTTCGGGAATATCTGAGGAATTTCGTGATGATTCTACCAATTACGGGATTTCCTGGATATTTCGGTAATTGCTGAGGTATTTAAAAAAAAACTCCACTAATTATGGTATTTCCTGGATATTTCGGGAATTTCTGTGGTATTTTTGGATAACTCTACAAATTAAGGGATTTCCTGGATATTTCGCGAATTTCTGAGGTATTTCTGGATAACTCTACAAATTACGGGATTTCCAGGATATTTCGGGAATTTCTGAGATATTGTGGAATGACGCTACTAATTACGGGATTTCCAGGATATTTCGGGAATTTCTGTGATATTTTGGAGTGACGCTACTAATTACGGGATTTCCTTGATATTTCGGGAATATCTGAGGAAATTCGTGATGACTTTACCAATTACGGGATTTCCTGGATCTTGCGGGAATTTATGAGGAAATTCGGGATAACACCAATAATAACGGAATTCCCTGGATATTTCGGGAATTTCTGAAATATTTCAGAAAGACTCCACTAATTACGGGATTTTCTGGATATTTCGGGAATATCTGAGGAATTTCGTGATGATTCCACCAATTACGGGATTTCCTGGATCTTTCGGTAATTGCTGAGGTATTTAAAAAAAAACTCCACTAATTATGGTATTTCCGGGATATTTCGGGAATTTCTGTGGTATTTTTGGATAACTCTACAAATAAAGGGATTTCCTGGATATTTCGGGAATTTCTGAGGCATTTCTGGATGAATGTACTAATTACGGGATTTCTTGGATATTTCGGGAATTTTTGAAATATTTCAGAAAGACTCCACTAATGACGGAATTTTCTGGATATTTCGGGAATATATGAGGCAATTCGTGATGACTCTACCAATTACGGGAATTCCTGGATCTTACGGGAATTTCTGAGGTATTTCGAGATGACGCTACTAATTACGGGATTTCCTGGATATTTCGGGAACATCTGAGTAAATTCGTGATGACTCTACCAAATACGGGATTTCCTGGATCTTTCGGGCATTTCTGAGGTATTTCTGGATAATTCTACTAAATAAGGGATTTCCTGAATATTTTGGGAATTTCTGAAATATTTCAGAAAGGCTCCAGTAATTACGGGATTTCCTGGATATTTCGGGAATTTCTGAAATATTTCAGAAAGACTCGACTAATTACGGGATTTACTGGATATTTCGGGAATATCTGAGGAATTTCGTGACGATTTTACGAATTACGGGATTTCCTGGATCTTTCGGTAATTGCTGAGGTATTTAAAAAAAAAACTCCACTAATTATGGTATTTCCTGGATATTTCGAGAATTTCTGTGGTATTTTTGGATAATTCTACTAAATAAGGGATTTCCTGGATATTTCGGGATTTTCTGAAATATTTCAGAAAGGCTCCACTAATTATGGTATTTCCTGGATATTACGGGAATATCTAAGGAAATTCGGAATAAATTTACGAATTACGGGATTTCGTGGATCTTTTGGGAATTCCGAGGTACTTCGGGATGATTCTACCAATTACGGGATTTCCTGGATATTACGCGAATTTCTGTGGAAATTCGGGATGAATCTACTAATTACGGAATTTCCCTTATATTTCGGGAATTTCTGAAATATTTCAGAGAGACTCCACTAATTATGGTATTTCCTGGATATTTCGGGAATATCTAAGGAAATTCGGGATAAATCTACCAATTACGGGATTTCCTGGATCTTTTGGGAATTCCGAGGTACTTCGGGATGATTCTACCAATTACGGGATTTCCTGGATATTACGCGAATTTCTGTGGAAATTCGGGATGAATATACTAATTACGGAATTTCCCTTATATTTCGGGAATTTCTGAAATATTTCAGAGAGACTCCACTAATTACGGGATTTCCTGGATTTTTCGGAAATTACTGATGTATTTCGAAATGTCTCTACTAATTGTGGTATTTCCTGGATATTTCGGAAATTTCTGATTTATTTCGGGATGACGCTACTAATTACGGGATTTCCTGGACATTTCGGGAATTTCTGAGGTATTTCTGGATAACTCTACAAATTAAGGGATTTCCTGGATATTTCGGGAATTTCTGAAATATTTCAGAAAGACTCCACTAATTACGGGATTTTTTGGATATTTCGGTAATTGCTGAGGTATTTAAAAAAAAACTCCACTAATTATGGTATTTCCTGGATATTTCGGGAATTTCTGTGGTATTTTTGGATAACACTACAAATTAAGGGATTTCCTGGATATTTCGGGAATTTCTGAGGTAATTCTGGATAACTCTACAAATTACGGGATTTCCAGGATATTTCGGGAATTTCTGA
Organism: Theocolax elegans; assembly: GCA_026168455.1. Classification (NCBI taxonomy): domain Eukaryota; kingdom Metazoa; phylum Arthropoda; class Insecta; order Hymenoptera; family Cerocephalidae; genus Theocolax; species Theocolax elegans. The sequence goes on from CM047430.1 coordinate 21,911,114, forward strand.
GATATTGTGGAATGAAGCTACTAATTACGGGATTTCCAGGAAATTTCGGGAATTTCTGAGATATTTTGGAATGACGCTACTAATTACGGGATTTCCTTGATATTTCGGTAATATCTGAGGAAATTCGTGATGACTTTACCAATTACGGGATTTCCTGGATCTTGCGGGAATTTATGAGGAAATTCGGGATAACACCAATAATAACGGAATTTCCTGGATATTTCGTGAATTTCTGAGGTATTTCTGGATAACTCTACTAAATAAGGGATTTCCTGGATATTTCGGGAATTACTGAAATATTTCAGAAAGACTCCACTAATTACGGGATTTCCTGGATCTTTCGGTAATTGCTGAGGTATTTAAAAAAAAACTCCACTAATTATGGTATTTCCTGGATATTTTGAGAATTTGTGTGGTATTTTTGGATAAATCTACTAATTACGGGATTTCTTGGATATTTCGGGATTTTTTGAAATATTTCAGAAAGACTCCACTAATGACGGAATTTTCTGGATATTTCGGGAATATATGAGGCAATTCGTGATGACTCTACCAATTACGGGAATTCCTGGATCTTTCGGGAATTTCTGAGGTATTTCGAGATGACGCTACTAATTACGGGATTTCCTGGATATTTCGGGAACATCTGAGTAAATTCGTGATGACTCTACCAAATACGGGATTTCCTGGATATTTCGTGAATTTCTGAGGTATTTCTGGATAACTCTACTAAATAAGGGATTTCCTGGATATTTCGGGAATTACTGAAATATTTCAGAAAGGCTCCACTAATTATGGTATTTCCTGGATATTTCGGGAATATCTAAGGAATTTCGTGACGATTCTACCAATTACGGAATTTCCTGGTTCTATCGGTAATTGCTGAAACATTTCAGAAAGGCTCCACTAATTATGGTATTTCCTGGATATTTCGGGAATATCTAAGGAAATTCGGGATAAATCTACCAATTACGGGATTTCCAGGATATTTCGGGAATTTCTGAGATATTTCGGAATAGCGCTACTAATTACGGGATTTCAATGATCTTTCGGGAATATCTGAGGAATTTCGTGATGACTCTACCAAATACGGGATTTCCTGGATCTTGCGGGAATTTATGAGGAAATTCGGAGTAACACCAATAATAACGGAATTTCCTGGATATTTCGTGAAATTCTGAGGTATTTCTGGATAACTCTACTAAATAAGGGATTTCCTGGATATTTCGGGAATTTCTGAGGTATTTCTGGATAACTCTACTAAATAAGGGATTTCCTGGATATTTCGGGAATTACTGAAATATTTCAGAAAGACTCCACTAATTACGGGATTTTCTGGATATTTCGGGAATATCTGAGGAATTTCGTGATGCTTCTACCAATTACGGGATTTCCTGGATCTTTCGGTAATTGCTGAGGTATTTAAAAAAAAACTCCACTAATTATGGTATTTCCTGGATATTTTGAGAATTTCTGTGGTATTTTTGGATAAATCTACTAATTACGGGATTTCTTGGATATTTCGGGAATTTTTGAAATATTTCAGAAAGACTCCACTAATGACGGAATTTTCTGGATATTTCGGGAATATGTGAGGCAATTCGTGATGACTCTACCAATTACGGGAATTCCTGGATCTTACGGGAATTTCTGAGGTATTTCGAGATGACGCTACTAATTACGGGATTTCCTGGATATTTCGGGAACATCTGAGTAAATTCGTGATGACTCTACCAAATACGGGATTTCCTGGATCTTTCGGGCATTTCTGAGGTATTTCTGGATAATTCTACTAAATAAGGGATTTCCTGAATATTTTGGGAATTTCTGAAATATTTCAGAAAGGCTCCAGTAATTATGGTATTTCCTGGATATTTCGGGAATATCTAAGGAATTCGTGACGATTCTACCAATTACGGAATTTCCTGGTTCTTTCGGTAATTGCTGAAATATTTCAGAAAGGCTCCACTAATTATGGTATTTCCTGGATATTTCGGGAATATCTAAGGAAATTCGGGATAAATCTACTAATTACGGGATTTCCAGGATATTTCGGGAATTTCTGAGATATTTCGGAATAGCGCTACTAATTACGGGATTTCAATGATCTTTCGGGAATATCTGAGGAATTTCGTGATGACTCTACCAAATACGGGATTTCCTGGATCTGCGGGAATTTATGAGGAAATTCGGGGTAACACCAATAATACGGAATTTCCTGGATATTTCGTGAAATTCTGAGGTATTTCTGGATAACTCTACTAAATAAGGGATTTCCTGGATATTTCGGGAATTACTGAAATATTTCAGAAAGACTCCACTAATTACGGGATTTTCTGGATATTTCGGGAATATCTGAGGAATTTCGTGATGATTCTACCAATTACGGGATTTCCTGGATATTTCGGTAATTGCTGAGGTATTTAAAAAAAAACTCCACTAATTATGGTATTTCCTGGATATTTTGAGAATTTCTGTGGTATTTTTGGATAAATCTAGTAATTACGGGATTTCTTGGATATTTCGGGAATTTTTGAAATATTTCAGAAAGACTCCACTAATGACGGAATTTTCTGGATATTTCGGGAATATATGAGGCAATTCGTGATGACTCTACCAATTACGGGAATTCCTGGATCTTTCGGGAATTTCTGAGGTATTTCGAGATGACGCTAGTAATTACGGGATTTCCTGGATATTTCGGGAACATCTGAGTAAATTCGTGATGACTCTACCAAATACGGGAATTCCTGGATCTTTCGGGCATTTCTGAGGTATTTCTGGATAATTCTACTAAATAAGGGATTTCCTGGATATTTTGGGAATTTCTGAAATATTTCAGAAAGGCTCCACTAATTATGGTATTTCCTGGATATTTCGGGAATATCTAAGGAATTTCGTGACGATTCTACCAATTACGGAATTTCCTGGTTCTTTCGGTAATTGCTGAAATATTTCAGAAAGGCTCCACTAATTATGGTATTTCCTGGATATTTCGGGAATATCTAAGGAAATTCGGGATAAATCTACCAATTACGGGATTTCCAGGATATTTCGGGAATTTCTGAGATATTTCGGAATAGCGCTACTAATTACGGGATTTCAATGATCTTTCGGGAATATCTGAGGAATTTCGTGATGACTCTACCAAATACGGGATTTCCTGGATCTTTCGAGAATTTCTGAGAAAATTCGGGGTAACACCAATAAAAACGGAATTTCCTGGATATTTCGGGAATTTCTGAGGTATTTCTGGATAACTCTACTAAATAAGGGATTTCCTGGATATTTCGGGAATTTCTGAGGTATTTCTGGATAACTCTACAAATTAAGGGATTTCCTGGATATTTCGGGAATTTCTGAAATATTTCAGAAAGGCTCCACTAATTACGGGATTTTCTGGATATTTCGGAAATATCTGAGGAATTTCGTGACGATTCTACCAATTACGGAATTTCCTGGATCTTTCGGTAATTGCTGAAATATTTCAGAAAGGCTCCACTAATTATGGTATTTCCTGGATATTTCGGGAATATCTAAGGAAATTCGGGATAAATCTACCAATTACGGGATTTCCAGGATATTTCGGGAATTTCTGAGATATTTCGGAATAACGCTACTAATTACGGGATTTCAACGATCTTTCGGGAATATCTGAGGAAATTCGTGATGACTCTACCAAATACGGGATTTCCTGGATCTTTCGAGAATTTCTGAGGAAATTCGGGGTAACACCAATAATAACGGAATTTCCTGGATATTTCGGGAATTTCTGAGGTATTTCTGGATAACTCTACTAAATAAGGGATTTCCTGGATAATTCGGGAATTTCTGAAATATTTCAGAAAGACTCCACTAATTACGGGATTTTCTGGATATTTCGGGAATATCTGAGGAATTTCGTGATGATTCTACCAATTACGGGATTTCCTGGATATTTCGGTAATTGCTGAGGTATTTAAAAAAAAACTCCACTAATTATGGTATTTCCTGGATATTTCGGGAATTTCTGTGGTATTTTGGATAACTCTACAAATTAAGGGAGTTTCCTGGATATTTCGGCGAATTTCTGAGGTATTTCTGGATAACTCTACAAATTACGGGATTTCCAGGATATTTCGGGAATTTCTGAGATATTGTGGAATGACGCTACTAATTACGGGATTTCCAGGATATTTCGGGAATTTCTGTGATATTTTGGAGTGACGCTACTAATTACGGGATTTCCTTGATATTTCGGGAATATCTGAGGAAATTCGTGATGACTTTACCAATTACGGGATTTCCTGGATCTTGCGGGAATTTATGAGGAAATTCGGGATAACACCAATAATAACGGAATTTCCTGGATATTTCGGGAATTTCTGAAATATTTCAGAAAGACTCCACTAATTACGGGATTTTCTGGATATTTCGGGAATATCTGAGGAATTTCGTGATGATTCCACCAATTACGGGATTTCCTGGATCTTTCGGTAATTGCTGAGGTATTTAAAAAAAAACTCCACTAATTATGGTATTTCCGGGATATTTCGGGAATTTCTGTGGTATTTTTGGATAACTCTACAAATTAAGGGAATTCCTGGATATTTCGGGAATTTCTGAGGTATTTCTGGATAACTCTACCAATTACGGAATTTCCTGGTTCTTTCGGTAATTGCTGAAATATTTCAGAAAGGCTCCACTAATTATGGTATTTCCTGGATATTTCGGGAATATCTAAGGAAATTCGGGATAAATCTACCAATTACGGGATTTCCAGGATATTTCGGGAATTTCTGAGATATTTCGGAATAGCGCTACTAATTACGGGATTTCAATGATCTTTCGGGAATATCTGAGGAATATCGTGATGACTCTACCAAATACGGGATTTCCTGGATCTTTCGAGAATTTCTGAGAAAATTCGGGGTAACACCAATAAAAACGGAATTTCCTGGATATTTCGGGAATTTCTGAGGTATTTCTGGATAACTCTACTAAATAAGGGATTTCCTGGATATTTCGGGAATTTCTGAGGTATTTCTGGATAACTCTACAAATTAAGGGATTTCCTGGATATTTCGGGAATTTCTGAAATATTTCAGAATGACTCCACTAATTACGGGATTTTCTGGATATTTCGGAAATATCTGAGGAATTTCGTGACGATTCTACCAATTACGGAATTTCCTGGATCTTTCGGTAATTGCTGAAATATTTCAGAAAGGCTCCACTAATTATGGTATTTCCTGGATATTTCGGGAATATCTAAGGAAATTCGGGATAAATCTACCAATTACGGGATTTCCAGGATATTTCGGGAATTTCTGAGATATTTCGGAATAACGCTACTAATTACGGGATTTCAACGATCTTTCGGGAATATCTGAGAAATTCGTGATGACTCTACCAAATACGGGGATTTCCTGTATCTTTCGAGAATTTCTGAGGAAATTCGGGGTAACACCAAATAATAACGGAATTTCCTGGATATTTCGGGAATTTCTGAGGTATTTCTGGATAACTCTACTAAATAAGGGATTTCCTGGATATTTCGGGAATTTCTGAAATATTTCAGAAAGACTCCACTAATTACGGGATTTTCTGGATATTTCGGGAATATCTGAGGAATTTCGTGATGATTCTACCAATTACGGGATTTCCTGGATATTTCGGTAATTGCTGAGGTATTTAAAAAAAAACTCCACTAATTATGGTATTTCCTGGATATTTCGGGAATTTCTGTGGTATTTTTGGATAACTCTACAAATTAAGGGGATTTCCTGGATATTTCGCGAATTTCTGAGGTATTTCTGGATAACTCTACAAATTACGGGATTTCCAGGATATTTCGGGAATTTCTGAGATATTGTGGAATGACGCTACTAATTACGGGATTTCCAGGATATTTCGGGAATTTCTGTGATATTTTGGAGTGACGCTACTAATTACGGGATTTCCTTGATATTTCGGGAATATCTGAGGAAATTCGTGATGACTTTACCAATTACGGGATTTCCTGGATCTTGCGGGAATTTATGAGGAAATTCGGGATAACACCAATAATAACGGAATTTCCTGGATATTTCGGGAATTTCTGAAATATTTCAGAAAGACTCCACTAATTACGGGATTTTCTGGATATTTCGGGAATATCTGAGGAATTTCGTGATGATTCCACCAATTACGCGGGATTTCCTGGATCTTTCGGTAATTGCTGAGGTATTTAAAAAAAAACTCCACTATTATGGTATTTCCGGGGATATTTCGGGAATTTCTGTGGTATTTTTGGATAACTCTACAATTAAGGGAATTCCTGGATATTTCGGGAATTTCTGAGGTATTTCTGGATAACTCTACTAATTACGGGATTTCCAGATATTTCGGAATTCTGAGATATTGTGGATGACGCTAACCAATTACGGGATTTCCTGGATCTTTCGGGAATTTCCGAGGAATTCGGGATGAATCTACTCATTAACGGAATTTCCTGTATATTTCGGGAATTACTGAAATATTTCTGAGAGAACTCCACTAATTACGGGATTTCCCTGGATCTTTTGGAATTCCGAGGTATTTCGGGATGATTCTCCCAATTACGGGATTTCCTGGATATTACGCGAATATTCTGTGGAAATTCGGAATGAATCTACTAATTACGGAATTTCCTGTATATTTCGGGAATTTCTTAGGAGTTTCTGGATAACTCTACAAATTAAGGGATTTCCTGGATATTTCGGGAATTTCTGAGGTATTTCGAAATGTCTCCACTAATTGTGGTATTTCCTGGGTATTTCAGAAATTTCTGATTTATTTCATGATGACGCTACTAATTACGGGATTTCCTAGATATTTCGGGAATTTCTGAGGGAAATTCGGGATGAGTATATTATCACGGAATTTCCTGGATCTTTCGGTAATTGTTTGAGGTATTTAAAAAAAATCACTAATTATGGTATTCCTGGATATTGTGGGAATTTCTGTGGTATTTCTGGATAACTCTACTGATAAGGGATTTCCTGGATATTTCGGGAATATCTGAAATATTTCAGAAAAGACTCCACTAATTACGGGATTTTCTGGATATTTCGGGAATATCTGAGGAATTTCGTGACGATTCTACCAATTACGGGATTTCCTGGATCTTTCGGTAATTGCTGAGGTATTTCAAAAAAAACTCCACTAATTATGGTATTTCCTGGATATTTCAGGAATTTCTGTGGTATTTTTGGATAACTCTACAAATTAAGGGATTTCCTGGATATTCGGAATTTCTGAGATATTTCTGGATAACTCTACTAATTACGGGATTTCGTTGATATTTCGGGAATATCGGAGGAAATTCGTGATGACTCTACCAATTACGGGATTTCCTGGATTTTTCGGTAATTGCTGAGGTATTTAAAAAAAAACTCCACTAATTTTGGTATTTCCTGGATATTTCGGGAATTTCTGTGGTATTTTTGCATAACTCTACAAATTAAGATATTTCCTGGATATTTCGGGAATTTCTGAAATATTTCAGAGAGACTCCACTAATTACGGGATTTCCTGGATATTTCGGGAATTTCTGAGGAATTTCTGGATAACTCTACAAATTAAGGGATTTCCTGGATATTTCGGGAATTTCTGAAATATTTCAGAAAGGCTCCACTAATTACGGGATTTTCTGGATATTTCGGAAATATCTGAGGAATTTCGTGACGATTCTACCAATTACGGAATTTCCTGGATCTTTCGGTAATTGCTGAAATATTTCAGAAAGGCTCCACTAATTATGGTATTTCCTGGATATTTCGGGAATACTAAGGAAATTCGGGATAAATCTACCAATTACGGGATTTCCAGGATATTTCGGGAATTTCTGAGATATTTCGGAATAACGCTACTAATTACGGGATTTCAACGATCTTTCGGGAATATCTGAGGAAATTCGTGATGACTCTACCAAATACGGGATTTCCTGGATCTTTCGAGAATTTCTGAGGAAATTCGGGTAACACCAATAATAACGGAATTTCCTGGATATTTCGGGAATTTCTGAGGTATTTCTGGATAACTCTACTAAATAAGGGATTTCCTGGATAATTCGGGAATTTCTGAATATTTCAGAAAGACTCCACTAATTACGGGATTTTCTGGATATTCGGGAATATCTGAGGAATTTCGTGATGATTCTACCAATTACGGGATTTCCTGGATATTTCGGTAATTGCTGAGGTATTTAAAAAAAAACTCCCTAATTATGGTATTTCCTGGATATTTCGGGAATTTGTGTTTATTTTGGATAACTCTACAAATTAAGGGATTTCCTGGATATTTCGCGAATTTCTGAGGTATTTCTGGATAACTCTACAAATTACGGATTTCCAGGATATTTCGGGAATTTCTGAGATATTGTGGAATGACGCTACTAATTACGGGATTTCCAGGATATTTCGGGAATTTCTGTGATATTTTGGAGTGACGCTACTAATTACGGGATTTCCTTGATATTTCGGGAATATCTGAGGAAATTCGTGATGACTTTACCATTACGGATTTCCTGGATATTTCGGTAATTGCTGAGGTATTTAAAAAAAAACTCCACTAATTATGGTATTTCCTGGATATTTCGGGAATTTCTGTGGTATTTTTGGATAACTCTACAAATTAAGGGATTTCCTGGATATTTCGCGAATTTCTGAGGTATTTCTGGATAACTCTACAAATTACGGGATTTCCAGGATATTTCGGGAATTTCTGAGATATTGTGGAATGACGCTACTAATTACGGGATTTCCAGGATATTTCGGGAATTTCTGTGATATTTTGGAGTGACGCTACTAATTACGGGATTTCCTTGATATTTCGGGAATATCTGAGGAAATTCGTGATGACTTTACCAATTACGGGATTTCCTGGATCTTGCGGGAATTTATGAGGAAATTCGGGATAACACCAATAATAACGGAATTTCCTGGATATTTCGGGAATTTCTGAAATATTTCAGAAAGACTCCACTAATTACGGGATTTTCTGGATATTTCGGGAATATCTGAGGAATTTCGTGATGATTCCACCAATTACGGGATTTCCTGGATCTTTCGGTAATTGCTGAGGTATTTAAAAAAAAACTCCACTAATTATGGTATTTCCGGGATATTTCGGGAATTTCTGTGGTATTTTTGGATAACTCTACAAATTAAGGGAATTCCTGGATATTTCGGGAATTTCTGAGGTATTTCTGGATAACTCTACTAATTACGGGATTTCCAGATATTTCGGGAATTTCTGAGATATTGTGGAATGACGCTACCAATTACGGGATTTCCTGGATCTTTCGGGAATTTCCGAGGAAATTCGGGATGAATCTACTCATTACGGAATTTCCTGTATATTTCGGGAATTACTGAAATATTTCTGAGAGACTCCACTAATTACGGGATTTCCTGGATCTTTTGGGAATTCCGAGGTATTTCGGGATGATTCTCCCAATTACGGGATTTCCTGGATATTACGCGAATTTCTGTGGAAATTCGGAATGATCTACTAATTACGGAATTTCCTGTATTTCGGGAATTTCTTAGGAGTTTCTGGATACTCTACAATTAAGGGATTCCTGGATATTTCGGGAATTTCTGAGGTATTTCGAAATGTCTCCCTAATTGTGGTATTTCCTGGGTATTTCAGAAATTTCTGATTTATTTCATGATGACGCTACTAATTACGGGATTTCCTAGATATTTCGGGATTTCTGAAAATTCGGGATGATATATTAATCACGGAATTTCCTGGATCTTTCGGTAATTGTTGAGGTATTTAAAAAAAAACTCCACTAATTATGGTATTTCCTGGATATTGTGGGAATTTTGTGGTATTTCTGGATAACTCTACTGAATAAGGGATTTCCTGGATATTTCGGGAATATCTGAAATATTTCAGAAAGACTCCACTAATTACGGGATTTTCTGGATATTTCGGGAATATCTGAGGAATTTCGTGATGATCCACCAATTACGGGATTTCCTGGATCTTTCGGTAATTGCTGAGGTATTTAAAAAAAAACTCCTAATTATGGTATTTCCTGGATATTTCGGAATTTCTGTGGTATTTTTGGATAACTCTACAAATTAAGGAATTCCTGGTATTTCGGGAATTCTGAGGTATTTCTGGATAACTCTACCAATTACGGAATTTCCTGGTTCTTTCGTAATTGCTGAAATATTTCAGAAAGGCTCCACTAATTATGGTATTTCCTGGATATTTCGGAATATCTAAGGAAATTCGGATAAATCTACCAATTACGGGATTTCCAGGATATTTCGGGAATTTCTGAGATATTTCGGAATAGCGCTACTAATTACGGGATTTCAATGATCTTTCGGGAATATCTGAGGAACTATCGTGATGACTCTACCAATACGGGATTTTCCTGGATCTTTCGAGAATTTCTGAGAAAATTCGGGGCGTAACACCAATAAAAACGGAATTTCCTGGATATTTCGGGAATTTCTGAGGTATTTCTGGATAACTCTACTAAATAAGGGATTTCCTGGATATTTCGGGAATTTCTGAGGTATTTCTGGATAACTCTACAAATTAAGGGATTTCCTGGATATTTCGGGAATTTCTGAAATATTTCAGAATGACTCCACTAATTACGGGATTTTCTGGATATTTCGGAAATATCTGAGGAATTTCGTGACGATTCTACCAATTACGGAATTTCCTGGATCTTTCGGTAATTGCTGAAATATTTCAGAAAGGCTCCACTAATTATGGTATTTCCTGGATATTTCGGGAATATCTAAGGAAATTCGGGATAAATCTACCAATTACGGGATTTCCAGGATATTTCGGGAATTTCTGAGATATTTCGGAATAACGCTACTAATTACGGGATTTCAACGATCTTTCGGGAATATCTGAGGAAATTCGTGATGACTCTACCAAATACGGGATTTCCTGTATCTTTCGAGAATTTCTGAGGAAATTCGGGGTAACACCAATAATAACGGAATTTCCTGGATATTTCGGGAATTTCTGAGGTATTTCTGGATAACTCTACTAAATAAGGGATTTCCTGGATATTTCGGGAATTTCTGAAATATTTCAGAAAGACTCCACTAATTACGGGATTTTCTGGATATTTCGGGAATATCTGAGGAATTTCGTGATGATTCTACCAATTACGGGATTTCCTGGATATTTCGGTAATTGCTGAGGTATTTAAAAAAAAACTCCACTAATTATGGTATTTCCTGGATATTTCGGGAATTTCTGTGGTATTTTTGGATAACTCTACAAATTAAGGGATTTCCTGGATATTTCGCGAATTTCTGAGGTATTTCTGGATAACTCTACAAATTACGGGATTTCCAGGATATTTCGGGAATTTCTGAGATATTGTGGAATGACGCTACTAATTACGGGATTTCCAGGATATTTCGGGAATTTCTGTGATATTTTGGAGTGACGCTACTAATTACGGGATTTCCTTGATATTTCGGGAATATCTGAGGAAATTCGTGATGACTTTACCAATTACGGGATTTCCTGGATCTTGCGGGAATTTATGAGGAAATTCGGGATAACACCAATAATAACGGAATTTCCTGGATATTTCGGGAATTTCTGAAATATTTCAGAAAGACTCCACTAATTACGGGATTTTCTGGATATTTCGGGAATATCTGAGGAATTTCGTGATGATTCCACCAATTACGGGATTTCCTGGATCTTTCGGTAATTGCTGAGGTATTTAAAAAAAAACTCCACTAATTATGGTATTTCCGGGATATTTCGGGAATTTCTGTGGTATTTTTGGATAACTCTACAAATTAAGGGAATTCCTGGATATTTCGGGAATTTCTGAGGTATTTCTGGATAACTCTACTAATTACGGGATTTCCAGGATATTTCGGGAATTTCTGAGATATTGTGGAATGACGCTACCAATTACGGGATTTCCTGGATCTTTCGGGAATTTCCGAGGAAATTCGGGATGAATCTACTCATTACGGAATTTCCTGTATATTTCGGGAATTACTGAAATATTTCTGAGAGACTCCACTAATTACGGGATTTCCTGGATCTTTTGGGAATTCCGAGGTATTTCGGGATGATTCTCCCAATTACGGGATTTCCTGGATATTACGCGAATTTCTGTGGAAATTCGGAATGAATCTACTAATTACGGAATTTCCTGTATATTTCGGGAATTTCTTAGGAGTTTCTGGATAACTCTACAAATTAAGGGATTTCCTGGATATTTCGGGAATTTCTGAGGTATTTCGAAATGTCTCCACTAATTGTGGTATTTCCTGGGTATTTCAGAAATTTCTGATTTATTTCATGATGACGCTACTAATTACGGGATTTCCTAGATATTTCGGGAATTTCTGAGGAAATTCGGGATGAGTATATTAATCACGGAATTTCCTGGATCTTTCGGTAATTGTTGAGGTATTTAAAAAAAAACTCCACTAATTATGGTATTTCCTGGATATTGTGGGAATTTCTGTGGTATTTCTGGATAACTCTACTGAATAAGGGATTTCCTGGATATTTCGGGAATATCTGAAATATTTCAGAAAGACTCCACTAATTACGGGATTTTCTGGATATTTCGGGAATATCTGAGGAATTTCGTGACGATTCTACCAATTACGGGATTTCCTGGATCTTTCGGTAATTGCTGAGGTATTTCAAAAAAAACTCCACTAATTATGGTATTTCCTGGATATTTCAGGAATTTCTGTGGTATTTTTGGATAACTCTACAAATTAAGGGATTTCCTGGATATTTCGGGAATTTCTGAGATATTTCTGGATGACGCTACTAATTACGGGATTTCCTAGATATTTCGGGAATTTCTGAGGAAATTCGGGATGAGTATATTAATCACGGAATTTCCTGGATCTTTCGGTAATTGTTGAGGTATCTTCAAAAAAAACTCCACTAATTATGGTATTTCCTGGATATTGTGGGAATTTCTGTGGTATTTCTGGATAACTCTACTGAATAAGGGATTTCCTGGATATTTCGGGAATATCTGAAATATTTCAGAAAGACTCCACTAATTACGGGATTTTCTGGATATTCGGGAATCTCTGAGGAATTTCGTTGACGATTCTACCAATTACGGGATTTCCTGGATCTTTCGGTAATTGCTGAGGTATTTCAAAAAAAACTCCACTAATTATGTATTTCCTGGATATTTCAGGAATTTTCTGTGGTATTTTTGGATAACTCTACAAATTAAGGGATTTCCTGGATATTTCGGGAATTTCTGAGATATTTCTGGATAACTCTACTAATTACGGGATTTCGTTGATATTTCGGGAATATCGGAGGAAATTCGTGATGACTCTACCAATTACGGGATTTCCTGGATTTTTCGGTAATTGCTGAGGTATTTAAAAAAAAACTCCACTAATTTTGGTATTTCCTGGATATTTCGGGAATTTCTGTGGTATTTTTGCATAACTCTACAAATTAAGATATTTCCTGGATATTTCGGGAATTTCTGAAATATTTCAGAGAGACTCCACTAATTACGGGATTTCCTGGATATTTCGGGAATTTCTGAGGAATTTCTGGATAACTCTACTAATTACGGGATTTCCAAGATATTTCGGGAATTTCTGAGATATTGTGGAATGACGCTACTAATTACGGGATTTCCAGGATATTTCGGGAATTTCTGAGATATTTTGGAATGACGCTACTAATTACGGGATTTCCTTGATATTTCGGGAATATCTGAGGAAATTCGTGATGACTCTACCAATTACGGGATTTCCTGGATCTTTCGGGAATTTCTGAGGAAATGCGGGATAACACCAATAATAACGGAATTTCCTGGATATTTCGGGAATTGCTGAGCTATTTCTGGATAACTCTACTAAATAAGGGATTACCTGGATATTTCGGGAATTTCTGAGGTATTTCTGTATAACTCTACTAAATAAGGGATTTCCTGGATATTTCGGGAATTTCTGAAATATTCAGAAAGACTCCACTATTTATGGTATTTCCTGGATATTTCGGGAATATCTGAGGAAATTCGGGATGAATCTACCAATTACAGGATTTTCTGGATCTTTTGGGAATTCTGAGTTATTTCGGGATGATTCTCCCAATTACGGGATTTCCTGGATATTACGCGAACTTCTGTGGAAATTCGGAATGAATCTACTAATTACGGAATTTCTTGTATATTTCGGGAATTTCTGAAATATTTCAGAAAGACTCCACTAATTACGGGATTTCCTGGATATTTTTTATTTTAATACCTTGTTTTAATATATTAATATTTTTGTGTTCAATATAATTTTTGTTGACAATTTCTTGTTTTTGTTTTCTGTCAATACTTATTTTTACAGTATATTTGTTTTTAATTCTTCTTTATAATTTTGAGATTCTTCTATTACATTTTCTTTCGATATTGTATTTTTCTCAATATTGTGTCCGAAACCTTGTTTTAATCGCGAGCGAAGCGAGCGTTTTTGGCTAGTTTTATATGATTTTTTTATTTTGAATCGTTTTACAAATACAAGCTCTGTTTATTTTCAAAGCTTACAGTTTGACGCAGCTACTTTAAACAAAATTAGACTTTCTGGAATTCAGACTACTATTAAACTGTCAAAATGCAATCAGTTGCATTCGCAGGGATAAATATATTAACGTTTAAAGTCCATGCATAAGACCACTATTAGCTTATATGAATAATAACTTTGGATTCAAATTATTTGTTGAACCTGCAAAGCCTCTAAACACATAAATCTATAACTTGGCACATTATCCCTTATAATCTAATGTTAAGTGTTTACTCGCCTGAAGGGCTCGGCTAGCTCGTAATTCAATGATTTAAATTTTACTATTATAATAATTATAAAAACTAGCCAAGATGCTCGCTTCGCTCGCAGTTAAATAGTCTTGTTAACATAATAATTCTTTACCATCAAATTACATGTAATGTAATATTCAAAAAATTACTTGTTAAAAACTATTTAGTAAAATAATTTATAGTACTAGTAATTAAATAAATATTATAATTATATAATTTGTTGGGATAAATCCGTAATAATTAATAAAAGAATGATCATTTTTACTATTTATATCATTAACAATTTTTGTTACTCCCAATAATTAATTCGAATATTATTATTTACATTAATACCTGATAAACTTTATATAATTCATAATAGATCGATTCATATTAAGGGGATGCAATACTCAATTAGTTACCTACCGAGCCATATGAGACAATTATATTTAATTAACTAATACATATTTTGAATAAAAGGAAATGATGACATCATTGCCCTGTGTACTTGTATAATCTATTTTTCTGCAAAAAGTCAAACAGATATTTTAATTCTTATTAAAATGGTATTGGAAAGAAATTTTCACATAGCGGATATTAGGTTATAAAATTTCCTTCCAATCATTCTCGTTAATTATTGCGCGTACATACTTTGCGCTTTGCTGAATTGCAGAAGATACCAATACGGGGGCAATGATGTATTGGTTTTACATTTATTCACGTATTTAATGATTATTTAACAAAATGCGTGTGCCATTACTCGGTCGGTAAAAATTGACTATTACATCCCGTTAATAAATTATTAATAATAACATTCCAATTAGAATTTAAAATATCACATGTACTAGGATGACAAATATTAGAAGTTCAAATAGAAATAACGATTTGCTTTTACAATTTTTGATATATTGTTTTGTTATATTATTTTTGATATATTGTTTACTTATATATATATATATATATATATCCCCATTAAAAAATCTCACTGGAGATCTCAGATCATATCCCAGGTAAGATGTCATACCGAAAGCTCATTTCAGCAATTTTTCGTTCATTACACGTTTTAAACCTTCTTATGTCGATTGATAACTTGTTTAAGTGGGTATCATACTCAATTACAAATACAAATTTCGCACCAGAAAATAGCAGACGAAAAAACAACTAATTTATTTATAACAATTAATAAAAACAAATTTACGCAAAAACAGGAGTTAGTATTGCCCTCCGTTATTTAATTATCTATCATTTTACAAAGCTTCAAGTTACTATAACAACATGTCGCCGCAAAAACCTTGAAAAATGCAATATTCTTATAATTTCTTGTATGAAAAATAAAAGTCAACTCTTCAGACATTTTCGAAATTGCAATGAAAACAGCTTCAGCCCGGATTTGAACCGGGACCTAGCTCTTACTCTCGCACTCTATTACTATAACTTTCTTTTTCTCTCTATCTCTCATTCTCTCTATCTCTCATTCTCTCTATCTCTCATTCTCTCTATCTCTCATTCTCTCTATCTCTCATTCTCTCTATTTCTCACTCCCTCTCTATCTCTCATTCTCTCTATCTCTCATTCTTACTCGCTCTGTACCTCTCGTTCTCTGTCTCTATCTCTCATACTCTGTCTCTATCTCTCTCTCATTCTCTCTCTCTCACTCTCTCTCTCTCTCTCATTCTCTCTCTCTCACTCTCTCTGGACCGGTTATTTTTTTGATTTTTATAAATTCAATCATGAATATGTTGTTGTTCTGCAATGGTATGTTATTTGCTGATGATCTTCAAATTTATATACAATGTTACCCGCATGAATGTAATATAGGTATTCAAAAGTTATCAAGTGATGGAAGTAGAGTGGTACATTGGGCACGTGAACATGGCCTTGAAATAAACTTTAACAAAACTAAGGCTATGCTTATTGGAACGGTTCAGCAACAGCGTGTTATAAATAGAGATCTTTTGCCACATATATTGATAGATGGACAAAGTATTGATTTAGCCAGTTCTGTGAAAAATCTTGGTGTAACATTTAGTGATACCTTACAATGGAATACTCATATTTCAGGGCTGGTCTCTAGGGTTCATGGTGTTCTGCATAAATTGCGAAATCGTGGTAATTTTTTCTCAATTAGCTTGAAAAAGAAATTAGTTAATGCTCTAATTCTTCCATATTTTGATTATTGTTGTCTTGTTTATTGCGATATTCCTGATTATCTGAATATTAAACTGCAACGTCTCATGAATGTCTGTGTTCGATATATCTTTCAACTTAGAAAAGACGCAAAGCTTGAGGTCTTCTATAATAAATTGGAGTGGTTGTCAGTGAACAATCGCCGTTCTTACTTTATGGGGTTATTAGTGTTCCAAGTACTGATTAATAAAAAACCTGATTATTTATATTCGCTGTTACCATCACCAAATACTGATTTGCGACGTTCTGAACGTACAAAACATTCTGCGTTTAATCGTCCCTTAGTTCTCACTAATACATATCAAAAATCCTTTACGATCCAAGCTATGGATCCCTACTGAACTTAAATTAAGTACTTCGCTGTATATATTCAAAAATCGCCTATTCTCTTACCTATTGAATGGGAATTGAGACTATCCACTGTGATACAATGTGTTAGTGAATCATATTCATTCTAGTTAGATTTAAGACTTCTCTTAATTTATAAGCGTATTTAGATAATTATTTAGACTTCCTAGATTAAAGTTATATCCGAAAGTGTTAAATTGATTGATTGGTACATATAATGTTTAAATTTTATAAAATTGTATTTAAGATTGGCATTTACTTATTATTCATGTAAATTTTTTTTATTTGTATTATATATGCTTTTGCCCTATGGTCGATTTTCTTCCTGGGCATAATAAACATTTTTCAAATCAAATCAAATCTCTCTCTCATTCTCTCTCTCTCACTCTCTCTCTCTCATTCTCTCTCTCATTCTATCTTCCAATCTCTATCTTCATTTCATTCTCTCTCTCTAATTCTCTCTCTCTCCCTCTCTCTATCTCACATTCTCTCACTCCCTCTCTATCTGTTTTCCTATCTCTTCCTCTCACTGTCTCTCTCGCTCTGACTTATTCTCTCTGACGCCAAGATGATGTTTGTCGGACGGACGGACGGACGGACGGAGAATGAGAGAATGAGACAGAGCGAGAGAGACAGTGAGAGGAAGAAATAGAGAGAGAGAGACAGTGAGAGGAAGAAATAGAGAGAGAGAGAGGGAGAGAGAGAATGAAAGATAGAGAGAGGGAGAGAGAAAGAGAGAGAATGAAAGATAAAGAGAGGGAGAGAATGAGAGAGAGAGAGAGAATGAAAGATAGAGAGAAAGAGAGAGAGAATAAGAGAGAATGAAAGATAAAGAGCGGGAGATAATGAGAGTTAGAGAGAGAGAGAGAATGAAAGATAGAGAGAAAGAAAGAGAGAATAAGAGAGACAATGATAGATAGAGAGAAAGAGAAACAATAAGAGAGAGTGAATGAATGATAGAGAGAAAGTGAGAGAATAAGAGAGAGTGTATAAAAGATGGAGAGAAAGAGAGAGAGAATAAGAAAGAGTGAATGGGAGATAGAGAGTGAGAGCGAGAATGAGAGAGAGAGAGTGATAGGGTGCGAGAGTGGGAGCGAGTAATAATGAGGGACTGTGAGAGGGAGAGAGTGAGTATAAGAATGAGGGAGTGTGAGGGAGAGAGAGGGAGAGTGAGGGTGAGAGAGGGAGAGTTAGGGAGACAGAGAGAGAATGGGTGAGAGATTAAGTGGGAGAGAATAGATAGATAGATAGAAAACTTTATTGGGTTTTAGGGGTAGAAACCCCGTAAACACAAAAATACATACATCGTAAAGTATTACAAAAATAAATTAACAAAGTAAAATTAACAAATAAAATACAACGCAGGAATAAAATAATAATAAAAACGATTGAAAGTAACAAATTGTAAAAATAAAAATAAAGATAAAACGCAAGAATAAAACGCACGCGAGTTTATAATACAATGCCAAGTAATGCATAATAGAATGAGCAGCGTAAGAGGTGGGCGCAGAGAAAAATATAAAGATAAAAATAAATATAAAAATGAGCACAAGAAAATGTAAAATGAAGGAATAACTTATTGAAAAAATAATACTGATAAAAATATCACAAAAATAATAGACAATTAATAAATAAAAATATCACAGCGCAATTATAACATTAATTTTCCTCATTCGCTTCATTCTGTAACGATAAGTCGCTTACATAGCTAATATCACGCATAAAACTTATATCTAAAGCAGTAAGGTCGCTTAATTGGGGACGGATGAGATTTTCACGGGTCGCTCTTTCCTCCCAAGCTAAGGAATCGAGACGAAGAAAATGAGTAAAAGTAGATGATTTGAATGTGTTGATGTGGGATGGATCGAATGACGTAATAGAGAGTGAGTTTAACTGCTTGGTGGCTGTGATGACAAATGATTTGTGAAGCGATTCAGTACGAGGGGGAAGATAGGTTAACGGTTTCGGAGGATGACGAGATAAGATGCGTAGGTTAGATGAGCTGCTAAGTTTGACGAAGTGATCTGCTTGGTAATGAGGAGAATTATGTGATAAGATGATAAATGATAAAGAGGTAATGAAAAATAATCGTCTCGACTCAACAGATAGCCAGCCCAACTTCAACCTATAGGGCGTAACATGATCGAATCTACGCAAGTTTCCCCAAACAAATCTGACGCAAGCATTTAGGAGCCCCTGGAGCTTCATGTTTCTGGTCTGGTCCAGGTCATTATAGACCGCGCAAGCGTAATCAAAGTGAGGGAATATTAAGGCTTCTACAAGAGATTTTCGGATGCTTCTGGAGAAGGCACGTTTATGAAAGCGTAGCGAACGTAAGATTCCGTGCACCCTCTGAGAAATTGTCAAAACGTGTTTGGACCAGTCTAGAGTGGGCAGTAGCCAGACGCCAAGTGATTTTACTTGATTTTCGTAATGGAGAGACTTATTCAAAAGCATAACTCGCGGGGCAGTGGTTAGATCTATACGCGAGACATATGCCTTACTAACCAGGATCATTACTTTTGTTTTATTAATGTTCAGATCTAAACCATTGAGAGAAGCCCAGGACGCAACCGCATTTGCGTCATGTGTGATTCGCTGGACACCCAATTCAAATTCGTCCGGTGGAAAGGAGTAGTAAACCTGGGTGTCATCGGTATAAATCATATGATTACTATACTCAAGAACATCCGGGAGATCATTGATAAAAACTGAAAAAAGTAATGGACCCAAAACACTGCCCTGCGGTATGCCTGAATTTACCCCAAGCCAGTCAGAGCAGACGCCCAACTCATCCACTACCGCTTGCGAGTACCACCATCTAAGAACCGTGTTTGAGCAACCCATATTACGTAGCTTAAACAACAACGGGCCGTGCGGTACCGAATCAAACGCTTTGGAGACGTCGAACAGGACCAAAATCCTGATCATACGTGAGTCAATAGCCCTTCTGATGTCGTCGAGAACACCTAAAAGGGCGGTCTGTGTACTGTGGCCCCTGCGAAACCCTGCCTGTCTATCAATCAGTTTGAGATTTGATTCCAAATAGTAAGATAACTGCGAGTGTACCAACCTTTCAAGCAATTTAGAGACCTCACAGAGCTTCGCGATGGGCCTGGTATCTGAGCAAGACTCAATCCAACGAGAATGAGATAGATAAAGAGAGAGAATGAGAGATAAAGAGATAGACAGAGAGAGAGAATCAGATAGATAAAGAGAGAGAATGAGAGATTAAGAGAGAGAGAGAGAGAGAATAAGCTAGAGAGATAGAGAGATAGAGAGAGAATGATAGATGGAAGGAGAGATAGAGAGAGGGGAACAGAGAAAGAATGAGTGATTTGATTTTTGATTTGATTTATTGTATTGCAGCCTTGGGGTATAACCCTATCTGGCTGAGATGAATTACAGTGTTATTACAGAAGTACAAAGTAGCAAATACAATTGACGTACGGTTCCACGCAATTTTAATCAAGAGCAAAACATTATCGCATACAAATGTGCCTAGCTACCTCGAGAGAAACAAAGCAAAGTTCAGTAGAAATTAAAACAATACTCTCTAAGTACATCAAATAAAGAATTTAGCTAGAATTATAATCGAGGTAGCTAAACAGATATGCTCTCTCTCTGAATTCTTTCCTCCCAGTCGATTGCATCACGCCGGAGCAGCTCATCACGCAAATCAATTTTAAATCTTTTTATATTGTTACTGTCAAAAACAATGTCGTTTAAAGAGTTAATAATTTTAGAAGCTGTGATCAGAAATGAGCAGTTCCACGCCTCGGTTCTGGGAGGAGCGTACAACAAGAATTGAGGCTTAAATCTGGTGGATCGACGAACAACATTTAAGTCCACCTCCCTAAAGCGCTCTACAATATATTTAGGGTTAATATTACTAATACACCTAAAAGCTAAGGAGGCAATGACGTGCTCCCGGGCGCGTCTGACCGATAGCCACCCAAGTTCAAGACGATGAGGCGTAACGTGACCACGAAAAGGTATATTACCTACCACAAATCTAACACAGGCATTAAGTAACCTTTGTAATTTAAGGTCACGAGTAGCATCAAGGTCGTGGTAAACAGCGCACATATAACTAAAGTGAGGGAAAATGAGCGTTTCAACCAATAATTTACGCATGTCACGAGTTAATCTACTCTTATTAAATCTTAAAACGCGTAGAGAGTTATGTACTCTCCTAGAAATTTGATTAACCTGCTTGTTCCAAGCTAAAGTATTAGAGAGCCAGAGACCCAAGTTGAGAACCTCAGTTGAATATTGAATAGGCTTGTCTTGAATAGAAATATTCTTGAGTTGACTAACATTTAAGGCACTTACAAATTGTTGACTGCCTAGCAATATAACTTTGGTTTTCAAGGCATTAAGTAAAATACCATTACTGAGGGCCCATCTGCTGACCGCGTCGATATCAGTCTGAATGAGTTCAATTCCCCGAGAGATTTCATGAGGAGCAATGTGACAATAAATTTGAGTATCATCGGCAAATATCATGTATTTAGAGTAAGACAGAACGTCAGGCAAGTCGTTAATGAAGAGTGAGAAGAGTAGCGGTCCCAATACACTACCCTGCGGTACTCCTGAAGGGGTCGCTCTCCACTTAGATAAGTTGCCCAATCCATCTGTGACTGCCTGACGACGATCATGCAGATAACTGTAGAACCATTTTAAAGTAGAGTCTGAACAGTTTACGCTTCTAAGTTTGAGCAATAGCCGTTTATGGGGCAAGGTATCGAACGCTTTGCTAAAGTCTAAGAGGACAAGAATAGTGACCATCCGTTGGTCAATAGCCTCACGCACGTCATCCATAACACCAAGGAGAGCCGTTTGTGTACTGTGACCCTTCCGAAAGCCTGCCTGTCTGTCGACAAGTATTTTGTTATTCTCAAGGTAGTCGGAGAATTGTTTATGAGCGATTTTTTCCAGTAACTTAGATAATTCAGGCAATTGAGCTATTGGGCGAGTATTATCAGGCGTCACAATTTTGCTGGTTTTAGCTAGTGGGAGAAGCAGTGCGCGTTTCCATTGAGAGGGAAAGAAGGATTGTTCGAACGACAAATTGAATAGATTAGTAATTTGCGTAATGAATGGAGGGGGAGCAAGTTTAAGCATTTCAATGGAGATGCCGTCAATCCCCTTAGACTTGGATGAGGCATTCTTGAGAACTAACGCGACATCATCATCAGAGATAATGTTGAAGTCAAAATGGAACGCAAGGCATGGATCAAGTGGAATACCTATAGCAACATCGAGGTCATCAGCGTTAAGTAGCGTATTTGGGCAACTGCTATGAGCATAGTGAGTATTTAGGGCGTCAAGGGAAAAATAATCAAGTGGCGAGGGCTTAGATTGGCCCAAGATGCCCATTTTTCTTAATTCACGCCATTTTCCTCTAGCATCTGGGGCACATTTAATTCGATTCTCGAAAAAAGAGTTTTTCCTAACGTCAAGTTCGTTTGATACATCGCGACGTAGTGATCTGAATCTATCAATGTCCACCGCGCGGCCATAACAAGATGCGATTTTAAACGCTTTATCACGAGCTTTCATCTTAAGAGATAAGTCGTGTGTAACCCAAGGCTTCATCTTCTTGCCCAGTATAAGTTTTTTAATAGGTGCATGCTTATCGAAAGCCTTACATAACGCGTTCTCCAAATTGCACAATTTTTTATCTAAATTATATGCCTTTCCGCTTAAACTAGTGTTAAATGTAATATTGCTATCAAATCTACCTGTTTCAAATTCAGTCTTTAGATCACAGTAATAATCACAGTTAAAATCAGTCGAGCAATCCCCGGGCTCATTAAGATTGTGAATAATATCATTGTGGAGATCATTTACATTAATACGTTTCAGATTACGCGTTAGAATAGATCTGGGCATTTTTTCCGGAGCAGCTAAATTGTAGTCAATCTCAATAAAATCATGACCGGCCGCAAATGGAGACAGTGATTTCCTATATTCGACTATCGCACTTGGATCTCTTAAAATAAATAAATCAAGCCAAGTATCAGCTGTTCTAGACCGGTCACGAAAAAGAGAGTGGTGAGTAGGCTCGGAAGGAACCAGGCTAAGGTCAAGGGCATCAAATTGAGACTGCATGAATGCGGAATCATTAGTACTTATTTGCATATTAATATTAAAATCTCCAGTCACAATAATGTGAGAGTAAAGAGGCAATAATGATTCAAGTTTCTCGAAAAAATAAGCAGGATATGCGGAGTGAGGTCTACGATACACAACAGCAAACAGAATATAAGTAGACAAAATTTTTATTTCAACCATCAAAAATTCGGGCGTATTATCAAATGTCGGATCACTCGTACAAATAACTTTGCTCGCAAAACTTTCATTAATGTAGACTCCAACTCCACCACCTGATTTACCAAGTCTATCAAGACGAAGAAACGTAAATCCGTCAAGCTTGACCAACGAATCAGGGTCTAAATCACTCAAAAAAGTCTCAGTTACACCTATTATATCATATTCCTTAGCTACTGTTTGAGCCTCCAATAGATTAAAGTTAGATTTTAAACGATTTATGTTAATATGACCCACTAAAATAGTTTTCTTAAGTTTGGTCGCTCGGGGTTGCTCAGCCCTATCTCATAGTTCCATGGAGGGTAGCTGTGCGATCGGTGGTTGATTAGAAAGCAGAGATGGGAGGGAAGTGAGATCCTGCTGGTTGCGTATCAGTATGAAAGGCGACTTGGCCGATTTGCGCAAGCACACCGTCAGATTCCTAACCACGGGTCTGAGGTAGCCCTTCTCTCTTGCCACTTGTCTAGCGGCTTTCTCTAAAATATAAATATCGCGCGGCCACAAGGGGGATACAAAAATCTTCATATTACCTCCACACCCAAACAATGAAGCAGCTGTTTGATTTTTTAAAACAGATGTTTTGGAGATAATTAGATCCCGGACCGTTGGTGAAGAAAGTTTAATAACAATGGAAATATCTTTTCTGCTAGGTGCCTGAGATATTACAGCCGCATCAGAATCCTTACTTTTATCTTCCCAGAGACGAGCCACCATAACGTGCGTAAGGAGCGACGCAAGTCCTAAACTTTGCAAAATACGATGCACGATTTGTTCAGGTGCGAGGTCAAGACCTAACGGGACACCCGATATTTTTATCTCGCACGAATCAACAATAGTTCTCGACTCAGATTGCAAATTTAAATCATACCGAAGCGACGCGATTTCTTTTTGAGTGGCCTCACAAGTATTTGTAATAAGAGTACGCAGAGAAGAGACTTCACTCGTAAGTTGCGCAACAGATTGTTTAAAATCAGTTTGAAAGTTCAAAAACCAGCGAGGCGTGACCGAATCGTCTCTCTGCGGCTCCATAATAGATCTACTAAAACACGCGCTTTTGGCCTTTAAGATATCGAGTCGGGATGCAGAACTTCTAGGTGCAAGATTAACGCAGCGCGATTTGACAGTCTGGGTGATCGATGGAGAAAGTGGGGATGCTCTACGTTTGTTAAGAACGGCACCTGACGTCGACGGTAATGACGTCACATCAGCTGAAACGCGCTTATCACGATTTGGTGATTTACAATTAATAAAATTCGCACAGTACGGATCGTTACAATGAATAAGCGAAGCGTCGATAGAACCGAGCGGATTTATACAACTTAAGTGTAAAAGTCGGCCGCACTTATTACAATCTATACAGTCGCTCGTATCTAGATTAATAGTCTCACCACACAGAGAGCATTTGCCGGCACTCATAATACATTGGTACAAAATTATTCAAAATACTGCATCGACCCGACACCTAGCGGCAAAAATAGAAAACTGATTCTGCGATAAGTTACCTTTGTCGGTAACAAATAGCACGTGTTAGCTTAACCTTAAAAATACTTAATTTTACTCGCTAGTCTAATTAATAACTAATTATAACAAATACCTTAACAAACTAATCAGTGTAAAAAGTCAAAAGTCGATGTATAAACAATGTTTAATGCACAGATCACTGTAGAATAGCAGCAGCGGAAAGCACTAGTAGATCATGCCACAATACTCAAGATCGACCGCCTCGACAGGTGCCATCCAAGCATTAACCTCCAAAGCATCAAGCATGCAGCTAGAAAAGTCACTCGCGGCCAAAGAATTGCATAGGCGTAAGATGCAGATTAGCAGAAAGCTTCGGGGCCGTGTTGAGGACCTTTCTAGAAGAAGTGTTACTCCGGGGAGTACAAAAAGCAGGGTTAAAGCAACAGAATTTGCAGAGCAGTACAAAGCGGCTGTGTAAAGCTTACCCGAGAGAGAGAGAGAATAAGAGAGAGAGAAAGAGAGAGAAAATTAGAGAGAGAGAGAATGAAAGATAGAGAGAGAATAAGAGAGAAAGAATGAAAGATTGAGAGAAAGAGAGAGAGAATTAGAGAGCGAGAATGAAAGATAGAGAGAAAGAGAGAGAATAAGAGAGAGTGAATGAAAGATAGAGAGAAAGAGAAAGAGAATAAGAAAGAGTGAATAGGAGATAGAGAGCGAGTGCGAGAATGAGAGAGAGAGTGTTAGAGTGCGAGAGTGGGAGCGTGTAAGATAAAGAGAGAGAATGAGAGATAAAGAGATAGAGAGAGAGAGAGAGGGAGAGCGCGAGAGAGAGAGAGAGAGAGAATGAGAGATGGAGAGAGGGAGAGAGATAGAGAGAGAGAATGATAGATGGAAGGAGAGATAGAGAGAGAATAATAGATGGAAGGAGAGAGACAGAGAGAGAATAATAGATGGAGAGAGAGAGAGAGAGAGAGAGAATTAGAGATAAAGAGATAGACAGAGAGAGAATGGGATAGATAAAGAGAGAGAATGAGAGATAAAGAGAGTGAGGATGTAAGAATAAGAAATGTAGAGTAAGAGAGATAGAGAGAGAGAATGGAAGATAGAGAGAGAGAGAATGGAAGATAGAGAGAAAGAGACAGAGAATTAGAGAGAGAGAATGAAAGATAGAGAGAAAGAGAGGGAGAATAAGAGAGAGAGCATGAGATAGATAAAGAGAGAGAATGAGAGATAAAGAGAGTGAGAGAGCAAGAATAAGATAGAGAGTAAGTGAGATAGAGAGAGAGAATGATAGATGGAAGGAGAGATAGAGAGAGAATAATAGATGGAAGGAGAGAGACAGAGAGAGAATAATAGATGGAGAGAGAGAGATAGAGAGAGTGAGAATTAGAGATTAAGAGATAGACAGAGAGAGAATGGGATAGATAAAGAGAGAGAATGAGAGATAAAGAGAGTGAGGAAGTAAGAATAAGAAATGTAGAGTAAGAGAGATAGAGAGAGAGAATGGAAGATAGAGAGAAAGAGACAGAGAATTAGAGAGAGAGAATGAAAGATAGAGAGAAAGAGAGGGAGAATAAGAGAGAGAGAGCATGAGATGGATAAAGAGAGAGAATGAGAGATATAGAGATAGGGTGAGAGAGAGAGAATTAGATAGATAAAGAAAGAGAATGAGAGATAAAGAGATAGAGAGACAGAGAGAGAGAATTAGAGAGAAAGAATGAAAGATAGAGAGATAGAGAGAGAGAATAAGAGAGAGAGCATGAAAGATAGAGAAAAAGAGAGAGAATGAGAGATAAAGAGACAGAGAGAGATAGAATGAGATAAAGAGAGAGAGAGAATGAGTTAGATAAAGAGAGAGAATGAGAGATAAAGAGAGTGAGAGAGAAAGAGTAACATAGAGAGTAAGAGAGAGAGAGAGAGGGAGAGAGAGAGAGGGAGAGAGAGAGAGAGAGAGAGAGAGAGAGAGAAGGAGAGAGAGAGAATTAGAGAGAGAGAATGAAAGATAGAGAGAAAGAGAGAGAGCATGAGATGGATAAAGAGAGAGAATGAGAGATATAGAGATAGAGTGAGAGAGAGAATTAGATAGATAAAGAGGGAGAATGAGAGATAAAGGGAGAGAGAATTAGAGATAAAGAGACAGACAGAGAGAGAATGGGATAGATAAAGAGAGAGAATGAGAGATAAAGAGAGTGAGGAAGTAAGAATAAGAAATGTAGAGTAAGAAAGATAGAGAGAGAGAATGATAGATGGAAGGAGAGATAGAGAGAGAGAGCGAGGGAGAGAGAGAGAGGGAGAAAGAGAGAAAGAAAGAGAGAGAGAGAATAAGAGAGAAAGAATGAAAGATTGAGAGAAAGAGAGAGAGAATTAGAGAGCGAGAATGAAAGATAGAGAGAAAGAGAGAGAGAATAAGAGAGAGAGCATGAAAGATAGAGAGAAAGAGAGAGAATAAGAGAGAGTGAATGAAAGATAGAGAGAAAGAGAAAGAGAATAAGAAAGAGTGAATAGGAGATAGAGAGCGAGTGCGAGAATGAGAGAGAGAGTGTTAGAGTGCGAGAGTGGGAGCGTGTAAGATAAAGAGAGAGAATGAGAGATAAAGAGATAGAGAGAGAGAGAGGGAGAGCGCGAGAGAGAGAGAGAGAGAGAATGAGAGATGGAGAGAGGGAGAGAGATAGAGAGAGAGAATGAAAGATAGAGAGAAAGAGAGAGAGAATAAGAGAGAGAGAATGAAATATAGAGAGAAAGAGAGATAAGGAGATAAAGAGAGAGAGAGAGAGAGGGAGGGAGAGAGAGAGAGAGAGGGAGAGAGATAGAGAGAGAGAGAATGAAAGACAGAGAGACAGAGAGAGAGAATTAGAGAGAAAGAATGAAGGATAGAGAGATAGAATGAGATAAAGAGAGAGAGAGAATGAGTTAGATAAAGAGAGAGAATGAGAGATAAAGAGAGTGAGAGAGTAAGAGAGATAGAGAGAGAGAATGATAGATGGAAAGAGAGATAGAGAGAGAGAATGATAGATAGAAAGAGAGATAGAGAGAGAGAATGATAGATGGCGAGAGAGAGTGAGGGAGAGAGAGAGGGAGAGTGATAGAGAGAGAGAGAGAGAAGAATGAATGATAGAGAAAAAGAGAAAGAGAATAAGAGAGAGTGCATGAGATAGATAAAAAGAGAGAATGAGAGATAAGATGATAGAGTGAGAGAGAGAATAAGATAGATAAAGAGATAGAGAGAGAGAGAAAATGAGAAAGATAAAGAGAGAGAATTAGAGATAAAGAGATAGACAGAGAGAATGGGATAGTTAAAGAGAGAGAATGAGAGATAAAGAGAGTGAGAGAGAATGAATAAGATAGAGAGTAAGAGAGAGAGAGAGAGGGAGAGAGAGAGAGAGAGAGAGAGGGAGAGAGAGTGAATTAGGGAGAGAATGAAAGATAGAGAGAAAGAGAGAGAGAATAAGAGAGAGAGCATGAGATGGATAAAGAGAGAGAATGAGAGATATAGAGATTGAGTGAGAGAGAGAATTAGATAGATAAAGAGGGAGAATGAGAGATAAAGAGATAGAGAGAGAGAGAATTAGAGATAAAGAGATAGACAGAGAGAGAATGGGATAGATAAAGATAGAGAATGAAAGATAGAGAGAAAGAGAGGGAGAATAAGAGAGAGAGCATGAGATAGATAAAGAGAGAGAATGAGAGATAAAGAGAGTGAGAGAGCAAGAATAAGATAGAGAGTAAGTGAGATAGAGAGAGAGAATGATAGATGGAAGGAGAGATAGAGAGAGAATAATAGATGGAGAGAGAGAGAGAGAGAGAGAGAGAGAGGGAGAGAGAGAGGGAGAGAGAATGTAAGATAGAGAGAAAGAGAGAAAGAGAGAGAGAATAAGAGAGAGAGAATGAAATATAGAGAGAAAGAGAAATAGAATAAGAGAGAGAGAGAATGAAAGAGAAAGAGAAAGAGAAAGGGAATAAGAGAGAGATAATGAAAGATAGAGAGAATGAGAGAGAGAATAAAAGAGAGAGAATGAAAGATAGAGAGAAAGAGAGAGAGAATAAAAGAGAGAGAATGTAAGATCGAGAGAAAGGGAGAGAGAATAAGAGAGAGAGTATGAAATATAGAGAGAAAGAGAAAGAAAATAAGAGAGTGAGAATGAAAGAGAAAGAGAAAGAGAAAGAGAATAATGAAAGATAGAGAGAAAGAGAGAGAGAGAGAATAAAAGAGAGAGAATGAAAGATAGAGAGAAAGAGAGAGAGAATAAAAGAGAGAGAATGAAAGATAGAGAGAAAGAGAGAGAGTATAAAAGTGAGAGAATGTAAGATAGAGAGAAAGAGATGGAGAGATAGAGAGAGAGAGAGAGAGAGAATGAAAGATAGAGAGTAAGAGAGAGAGAATAAGAGAGAGAGAATATCTCTCTCTCTCTCTATCTGTCTCCCTATCTCTTCCTCTCACTGTCTCTCTCACGCCAAGATAATGTTTGTCGGACGGACGGACGGACGGACGGACGGACGGACGGACGGACGGACGGACGGACGGACATTATAATTTATCGGTTTTTTTTTTTTTATATCACTTAGTAATTATAATAATAATTTTTTTGTCAGTAATATGATGCATTAACTTATGTTACACATATTTATCATAAAATATATATGTTTTAAGTATTTTTCGCAAGAATAGGGGAGTTTTTACAAAATCGCTCAAAAAGATAACTTTAATATAATGTAGATTTTGTTTAAATTTTAATATGTGCGTTGCTATTAGAATTGTATAAGTCAAATATTTATTTTTCCTTTATTTTTGAAGCATGTAACAACACAAGACTTATGTCATTATTATATTATATTACAATTATATCAATTTTATTATCATATTATCCATCACGCACAAATAATATACGTTTACTATACCATTCATTATAATAAATACTGTTTCCATAAAGACAATATTGAAAGACTTCATGAAAAACGAAGGTAAGGAGATATACTAGGAAGAAGTGCAATATCACAAAACCTACTGTGTGATGAATAAACAATAAATGCCTGAAAATGGTGTCAACATATCTCAGGATACCATACTAAGAATATATCGTTGAAGAGACACGATATCCCAAAAAATATTTTATCAGAAGCGAACAATCAACACCTAAAAACGATCTCTAGATACCGTTAAGTGAGATTACAATAATATGGCATTTTCTATGAAAAAGCGCAAATCCAAAACCAAAAATTTCATTCTAATTTTTTTTTAATTCTTATGCATGATGTTCAAATATAGTTATGGCAACGTTATCTTAGCAACATTCCAACGTTGTTATGAAAATCGCTGCAACGTTGGAGAAACGTTGCTACAACGTGGGAGATGTCCACTAATATTTTGTAAGTTGCCGCAATGGGTGAAAACCTATGTTGAAACAACGTCTAAGCAACATTGAAAAACAACCTACAAAATCTGTTTTGTCTAAAAGTTGAATAAATGTCCTAGAATAGTTTAATAATATTTTTCTAAACGTATACAAATTTATGAAATATTAAAAAAAATTAAAAAAAAATTTCTTGTTCGGGATTAGAACCTCCGATCTTTAACTCCGGAGACTTGCTCTCTACCAACTAAGCTATTGTATTGTTTCTGTCATTGTGTTAAATTGAGGCTATAAACGTTAAAGCATATTCTAGCTATTTGTTATTTAACATGATCGTAATTTAACAAGGCCAGGCTCCATTCTGTTGAACTCTGTACCGTCGTATTTAAAGCAAATACTTGGTCTGGTAACTTTTTGTCCCAAGTGTTGTACTTCTCGGTACTTTAAATGGTCCTGGTTTGCATTGGTCCATTTCTTTTGGTTGTAACAATGAGACTCATTTGCTACAAATTAAAAAAAAGGAACGGGCGTCAGGTCTTAAACCCGAGCCCCTTTGGATCCGAAGGCGTTAACGCTACCACTGCGCTACGCCCGCAATTGGTCGTAGCTGTACTTTTCCGCGTCTTCTGCCTACCGATACGCGCGCCATATGCCAAGTGCCGATCCTTGCGCTGGCCGCGTCGGTACTACAGAGCCCTAAGTGACGGGGATCTGTTCTCATGCAGATCCACCAAGTCACAACTCCCCCCGCCTAAACGATGAATACCCCCGGATTTATCGTAATATTAGGACGAAAGGGTAGGGAGCTGGGTCGTAGGTAAAGCAGAAGCCTATGCATGGAATCATTAAAACTTAGAAACTAGGAAACTAGGGTGCTGGAAGGAATTAGGTACTTTTATGTTGGGCGCCATGTAACAATGAGACTCATTTGCTACAAATTAAAGAAAGGAACGGGCGTCAGGTCTTGAACCCGAGCCCCTTCGGATCCGAAGGCGTTCACGCTACCACTGCGCTACGCCCGCAATTGGTCGTAGCTGTACTTTTCTGCGTCTTCTGCCTACCGATACGCGCGCCATATGCCAAGTGCCGATTCTTGCGCTGGCCGCGTCGGTACTACAGAGCCCTAAGTGACGGGGATCTATTCTCATGCAGATCCACCACATCACATGGTATAATATTAATAAATTAAAATTATATGTGAGGTTTTTTGTTTTAAGGTTATATATATATATATATATAAATTGATCAATCGGTACTTATGCCGACAAATTCTTACGGGAAATGGGAATTGTGCATACTTTGGGGTAATTATGCCGACGTCAGCATAATTCCACCGAAAATTCAACCATGTATCCGTACTTATGCCGACACACAAAAAATCGGAAAATTATCTTTGTGAGCCCCGCTTTGACGTTATAACTTCAATCCTTCATTAATATTATAAGGTCAAAGTGTGCTTTTTTACGAGTGAGGGGTATTTAGGTATTTGGGTTATTGGTTTTTTATGCATTATTCTATCAATTAATATTCTCCCCCTTATATCTGAGTCGTTACATATGTTTTATAACCTCAAACCACCAAGATAACACGTAGTGTCACCATAAGTACCGATACTGTTGTTTGTACATATATATATACACATTTCTAAACAGGGGGTTATGGAGCCTCATGTGTTAAATCCCAATAACCCTATCCTTTTCCCACTCATTCTTAATATGGCAGGTTTATGGAGCCGGGGCTCCATAATCTTTTCTGTCTCTTTTTATCGTACTAAAGTACGTATCTTCCCTCTCTGTCATGGGCGTCATAAACCCCGATATTTAAAATTATATTTATATAATATATATATATATATATGGGTGGTTCTCTGTCCGGGAAAAGTGCCCGAAATATTAATAGAAATGTATATTTGTTGCCTTATAACGATGAATCTAGTAGCATGATCATTGCAAAAAAATTTATGCACTTACCTTGGAATGGTAGAAAAGTATCTCCACTTGTTTCAGTATCCATCTAATCCCCTGTAAGCTGCTAAAAATACAAATATTATTATAAAATTATAAAAAATTATTTTTTAAACATTTATAATGCTGGATTTTTAGTTTTACATCCCTTACAAGAATTATAATACTAATCTGAAGGATTACTATAAAAGTATCAACATTATTATTATTATTATTCAGCAATACATTGTTTAGATTTCACAAACTTGTCACTGTCACGTTATCATATTATTCATTATAATTATATATCCGATTTATTTATATATCTTTTGTATTAAATACGTATATTCAGTTATTGTAATAATGATGTTTGTATATTTATAGTAATCCTTCAGATTAGTATTATAATTCTTGTAAGGGATGTAAAACTAAAAATTCAGCATTATAAATGTTTAAAAATTAATTTTTTACATTTGTATAATAATATTTGTATTTTTAGCAGCTTACAGGGGATTAGATGGATACTGACACAAGTGAAGATACTTTTCTACCACTCCAAGGTAAGTGCACAAATTTTTTTGCAATGATCATGCTACTAGATTCATCGTTATAAGGCAATAAATATACATTTCTATTAATATTTCGGGCACTTTTCCCGGATATTTTGACCATAAGTGATCTTAATGATTTAAACCCACTGTGGAAATTTTTAGGCAGATATATGGTATGGTGGCGTAATTCACTGTTAACACTATTTGTATTTTTCTTTGAATAAATGATTATTAGATATGTCATAATACACAAATTTGTTTGTAAAATAACTACAGTGCAACTAGGAATTGTTTCATTTTACTGTTTTGTAAGAAATAACCATTTTGTTAACACATAAATGAAATGATAATTGAATATTTTTATTTTATTTTTCTTTTTTATTAATTTATTAAAATTATACACTGATGTATTAATAAAAACACCTTCTACGAAAATGTCAACATTTGCAAGTATGGTTTCCAATCACACTTTGAAAAATTTTATCTGATAAAAAATCTTTAATTATTACTCCCATCCTATTTCTACTTATATTTTGCTTAAACTCCATAATAAGTTTCTGCAATAGAAAGTACTGAAATCAAAGCGGAATAATCGACAAGTATTTTTTACCATACCATACACTGAATTTTTTTTAATTAAACTTTTATATATTTTGCTTAAACTCTATAAAAAGTTTTAATTAATTTCCACAAAACTGATAAAAAGGAAACTTCGTTTTTTTTAATTTTCTTTAAATAAACAATGCCTATCCTTCCCGTGCGTTACCTGAGTAGATAAACAATTTTATAAAATAATAACCTTTTTTATATGTAACTTATATTCCATAATAGTTTTCTGCAATTGAAAGTACTGAAATCAAAAACACCTTCCAAGAAGGTGTCAAAACCCGCAAGTATTGTTATTCTAATCAAACTTTGAAAATTGTTATCTGATAAATAAATAATTTTAATTCTAACTCCCTTATTTTATCTATTTCTGTGAATTTTAATTAAACATTTCTTAATATTTTTTTAATATACAAAAATTACATATAAAAAATTTCTGCAATGAAAGAACTGAAATCAAACTGAAATCGACAAGTATTTTGAATCGTACCATAAATATATATTTTACCCGCGTAAAAAAATTTAAGCTTATATGAAGTTTGTATAAACTTTACGTTTGTCTAAACTTCATATGACGTTGGCTAGCAGGACTGAGCCGAACTTGGTAAATATTGATTACACATTTGTAGAAAGTTTATATCAACATAAAATAATGTCCTGGGTAAGTTTAAAAATAGTTTTTTTGATCGTGCAAAATTTGAATTAATAAAAAAATAAAAAAAAAATAAATTCTGGACCCAAGATTCGAACCTATAATTAAAGTTTATATGAACTTTATATAAGGCCATCAAGACTGAGCCGAACTTGTGTAACTGACTATTCAAGTTTGGCGAAAGTGTATCAAAAGTTCATCTGAAATTGATATAAAGTTTTTATAAGGTTTTGTTACAATTACTGACAAATAAAATAAAGTTTATACTAACAAGGAGACCCTCATATGTTTGGGAAACGGATCGTGCCCAGCTTGTAGTATATGTTTTCTAATATAAAAATATGAAAAAAGCCAGAGCCGCAGACTCTAACAATCGTTTTTTCAAAAGTTATACGCAGTTAAAGCAAAATTTCCAAAAAAAAGAGACTCCACTTTAAACGCTTATAACTTCTGACCTATCAAATATTGACATTCAAACCAAAGTTTACTGAAAAGCTGAGATAAAATAGATACATTTTAAAAAAAAGTACGTTCAAATCCGTTAAAATGGAGCAGAGTTATAGCCGAATTAAGAATTTAAAGAAATTTAGCTTAAAAAAATCAATAAAATTTGTACTGCTCAATTTTTGTTTAAAATTGCTTCTAATTCTTAATTTGGTTATAACTCTGCTCCATTTTAATGGATTTGAACGTACTTTTTTTTAAAATGTATCTATTTTATCTCAGCTTTTCAGTAAACTTTGGTTTGAATGTCAATATTAGATAGGTCAGAAGTTATAAGCGTTTAAAGTGAAGTCTCTTTTCTTTGGAAATTTTGCTTTAACAGCGTATAACTTTTGAAAAAACGATTGTTAGAGTCTGCGGCTCTGGCTTTTTTCATATTTTTATATTAGAAAACATATACTACAAGCTGGGCACGATCCGTTTCCCAAACATATGAGGGTCTCCTTGTAAGTTTAGCCGAACTCAATATCAACATGATATCAAGTTCAAGTATATAAAGTAATATAATGTTGATATCAACATACCCAAAGAAAAATTTCAAAAATCTTCTTTAACTGACATCATTAAGTATACATCGGTTAGAAAAATGGATATTTGAAATGTAACCAAAAAATTCGAACCTGCCACTAAAAAATGCAAAAAAGTGCTAAAATGTCAACTTTGACTCTCTGTAACTTAAAATAATGGCCCAGAAAAAATCTGAAAAAATTCAGGAGAACTACTGGATACCTCTAAAACATATTCCCACAGTTATAGCAATATTTATTTTTTTCATCTTCGATGTCACAGAGAACCACCCATATATATATTGTAACGGGGTACAATCTTTCGCGTCGGTAGGGGTAAAGGGATCGGTTGCTACGGCACTGCCTAGTTATACTCCCTAGGCGGTGCTCCGAGAGTGCGCGGCGGATTCAAATCAGTGAACCCTGCGCACGACCTACCGTTGCGATGTCCGTTAACAACTGCGAGATCACTTGCCGATCTCGCGTCTTTGTACAGCTAAAACGTCGTGAGCTGAAAAGGACCGCGAATAAAAGGGATAAATTCGCGGTAAGTTTACCAATAATCAAACTCGTACTCGGATATTGATTACATATGAATTTTATTCAAGGTAAAGAAATAGAAACAAAGTTTAACAAAGAACAAAGATTTAACAAAAGCCGTATATAGGCCGCGTGAGGTCTCGCGACGAGGTGTCTCTCTTTCTAGCACGCGTACGCGGTCGCCCGTTAGCTTCCTCGCCGTCGCGCGCGGGCGAGATCCGTCGATTCCTAACTTAAAGTTATAGCCGTAAAGAGAGAGTCTTTACGGCTTCGGCGGGTCGCGAGTGGTGCACCACGTACCTTAAATCTCGATTCTCCCCGTCGATGCGTTCGACTTCGCCTGTTTTCCCTCTCTCCGTCGGGCTCTCGCGCGCGGCAACTTCGCCGTCCTCGCAGGTTCCTGGGAGTCGCTGGAGCTGTGCACTTAACACCAGCACGCTCACTCCACCAAGTCACTCACTCTTCACGGCGCGAAACCCAGAACCCGAGCAAGAATCCGCGATAACGATTCTTGTTCTCTTGCCGCGAAATATCAAGGAAGGCGTTACCGGCGACGTGTCTATCTACGATGACTCGCATAAACTCTCTATACTCTCCTTAGTCAGCTTGCGCGTCGGACCATTATTAGTCCTTACGCGCGGGCTTTCCCGATCGCCTACGAGCTTTTCCGATCGTCACTCGCGCTCGTTATAAGGTATAGCTTCATACGCATAAGAGTATGTAGCTTACCTTTACAATATATATATATATATATATATATATATATATATATATATATATATATGTATATATTCTTTTCATCCAGTTTTGAGTCTGGGGGTGCTGGTACTGCCTTATATTTTTTATTGCAGTTTACTAAGGCATTCTGGGTATCTTCCGGATAAAAATATTTAATGAAGTCATTTATAAATACTGCTCTCCTTGAATCATCTTGTTTTCTATGTATAATATAATCGATGGGACCGAATTTTAAGAATTCTTCGTGGTATTGTTCCTTCGTTGTATTTTTGGGTATCTGCACAAACAATCTGCATTATCCGAAGTGTGTAATATTTCAGAACGTTGCATGAGGTCCCGTCTAATTTGGTTTACCAAAATTGATTTTAATTTATTAACTGTAGAATTTGCAATATCAGCGCGGTTGTATGTGGTCAATACAACGTTCCTTCCAGCAGAATTACTTATTCTTTTAAATTTTATGGTGACAAACCCACAATTAACTAGGAAGGTATTTCATGCAAAATTATCAAAATCAGTTCATAAGTCGTATGTATTTAATTATTCATTCAAACAAATTATATTTATAAATAATAATTCAATTTATAAAAATTTTGCAGATTAAAATTGTGACTAAAAGATCTATTTTCACATTTTATAAATTTTGTTTTATTTTTAAAACTCGTTTAATAAAAAAAATTTTTTATTAATTGCAACCAAAAAATGTAAATAATATTATACGTTAACAATAATGAAAAATTGAAAATAGCTTATATAATTTAGAGACAAATTACTAGTTGTCATATTGTTATTCACCGCAATCAAAAATCCCTAATAAATTTTTTTTTAGAATTCTTATGTTTTTAGAAGACCCCCGTCCTTCTTTTATGTTTAAAATGAGGGATAAAAAAGAAG
Organism: Theocolax elegans; assembly: GCA_026168455.1. Lineage (NCBI taxonomy): Eukaryota > Metazoa > Arthropoda > Insecta > Hymenoptera > Cerocephalidae > Theocolax > Theocolax elegans. The sequence continues at coordinate 21,948,522 of CM047430.1, forward strand.
GTTTGTCATATTCGCATATACCAAAAACCCCTTTACTGTTTTCGGAATTGTTCTAATTTTAGTCGCCCTTCCTTCGCCCCACGACTATGTAACATTAAATGGAGAATAAATAAAGACTGGTTGTCGTAGTGTTATTCACCGTAACCAAAAATCCCCATTATAGTTTATTTAAAATTCTTATATTTTTAATCCCCTTTCCTCCTTATTTCATTTTTAAAATGGAAGATAAAAAAGAATGGTTATCATATTGTTATTCACCTATACTGATAACCCCTATATAATATTTTTTTATTTTTCTAATTCCCCCCACCTCCTATTTCCTCCCCATCTATCATTACATGTATGATAAATGAAGAGTGGTTGTCGTTTTCAGCTTTAACCCTTCCACTCCACACATATACTGAATTCTTATAACTTGTGGGATACCGGATAGAGTATTACACGTACATTTAAATACGAGTAATACACGGGTATTTAAAAACCGTTGTATTTATTTATTTTTTATATCACTAAATTAATAAAAAATTATTACAATGTTTTTTGTGACCTCAGCCCGAGAATTACTAGATTGAGAGTGAGAATGAAAAAGAGAGTAACAGACAGCCAGAGAGAAAGACTAGAAAGAGACAGATAGTGAGACGAAAGAGTGATAGAGAGATTGATTGATTGATTGATTGATTGATTTTTTTATTTGGCCTATTGGGGTAGAAAGCGATACAATAAAATAAAATTACAAATAAAAATAACATATTTACAATAATCTTAATACTAAATAATAAATAATTTAACAAATAACAAACAAATGACGAATCGCTCGCAAAGACAAATAAATAGAACTAGTCTACGCATAATTAAGCAACTAAGTAGCTTTCTCGAAGTGCGGGATAAGCCGTGGTGTGATGTTCCGGTCATGATTCGTGTAGACCAGGCAGTTCTGTCGAGCCCAAACAGATAATTGGAGAGGAAAGTTTTGAAGTTATCTATGGAAGAGGGATTAAAGGTGATGGAAAGAAACTGGTTGAGGATGCGGGTGGAGGTTATGACGAATGACTTATTTAATGATTCAGTGCGTGGCGGAAAGTAGGTGAGCGGTCTAGGTGAGTGACGAGAGGAAGAGCGGCGATTCTGATCAGGAGTGTCAAGCTTAATGAAATGATTTGCCAAGTAAGTAGGTGAATTATGAGAAATAATGTTGTAGGCTAAAGAGCCAATGAGAAAGGATTGTCTGGACTCAACCGAAAGCCATTTTAAGCCTAATCTGTACGGAGTAACATGATCACGTCCCGCTATATTTCCCCATACAAATCTTACGCACGCATTCAGCAGTCTTTGGAATTTAAGATTCCTGGACTGATCTACAACATGATAAACCGCGCACGCGTAATCAGAATGTGGGAAAATGAGCGATTCTACCAAGTTCTTTCGGAGTTTAAGTGACATAGTTTTGTTGTTATAGCGCAGCGAGTGTAAGACTCCGTGAACGCGCCTTGAGATTGCCATGACTTGCTTTGACCAGTCAAGGTAGGAGTAATCATATCTCCAAGCGATTTTAGCGCATTTTCGTACTTCAAATAATCATTACATAGTCTGACCCTCGGAGCAGTGTCAAGGTTGATACGAGCCAAATAAGCCTGACTACCCAGGATCATGACCTTCGTTTTTTCCACATTAAGCTTAAGACCGTTATTAATTGCCCAGCTAGCTATTGAATTCGCATCACGAGAAACACGTTGAACTCTAGTACTAAGGTCTGATGGGAAAAACGAATAATAGACCTGGGCGTCGTCGGCGAATAACATATAATTGCAATATTTAAGGATCCAAGGCAAATCGTTAATGAAAATGGAGAATAGAACAGGACCTAGGACACTGCCCTGAGGTACACCCGCGTTCACCTCGAGCCAGTCTGATGTCATGACAATCTCGTCCACCACGGCCTGCGTGCGGCCAACAAGGTATCTGTAGAACCAATTCAGTACAATATCAGAGCAGCCGATATTGCTCAACTTCCGGATAAGTCGATCGTGAGGTACCGTGTCAAAGGCTTTAGAGAAGTCAAACAAGACTTAAATCGTGATCTTCCTAGAGTCGATGTCCCTTCTTACATCATCAAGTACACCTAGAAGAGCTGATTGAGTACTATGTCCCTTTCGGAACCCCGCTTGCCTGGCTGATAATAAATAATTACTTTCGAGATACTCAACCAGCTGATCGTGCACCAATCTTTCCAGAATCTTCGAGAGCTCACAGAATTTGGCCATCGGTCTTGTGTCCGAGCACGACTCTATCCTGCCCGACTTCGCCAACGGAAATAATAAGACCTTCTTTCAGCATTCCGGAAAATAACCAATGGAAAGCATATTATTAAATAAGTCTGTTAGAGGTAACGTGAGTTGCGGTTCAAGTAATTTAATAATTTTGGTTGAAATGCCATCGACACCTGCGATATTCGAGGAAGCTCTAAAGATAGCTCTTTGAACCTTTTTGGCTGATATGGTGTGGAATAAGAATGAAGGAGATGAGGGTGATAAATGATATAAATTAGTAAGGATGGACGCGAATGAATGTACGCAAAGTGGTGACACATGGTTGGAAATAGATGCATAATGGATGCTTAGTTGGTGAGTAGAGAAATGCTGCAATGGCGAGGGGCTTGTCTTGGAGCAGAGACCCATGTTCATAAGGTGTTTCCAAGACTTGGTGGGCTCCTTTTCGTTACGAAGCTTGGACTCCAGGAATTGAAATTTACTGGAGTTAAGTGAATTCTTGACACGATTCCTCAGGGACTTGTATTTATCATAATCCGAAGCAGAACCCGAATTATGAAAAACTCTGAACGCCATGTTTCTGGCTTTAATATCAGCTCTAATGTCTTGTGTAACCCATGGTCTATGCTTGAGAGTGAGTGAGTGAGAAAGAGAGAGATTGATTGCTTGATTGATCTTTATTTTGGCTTGAAGGAACGAATGATAGACCTGGGCATCATCGGCAAATAACATATAGTTGCTGTACTTTAAAACCTTAGGTAAATCGTTGATGAAAATGGAAAATAAGATCGGACCCAGAACACTGCCCTGAGGCACACCAGCATTTACCTCGAGCCAGTCAGACAACATACCAACCTCGTCCACGACGGCCTGCGTGCGACCCACAAGGTATCTGTAAAACCAGTTAAGTACCAAGTCTGTACAGCCGATATCACCCAACTTGCGGATAAGTTTATCGTGCGGAACTGTATCAAAGGTCTTGGAGAAATCAAATAAAACTAAGATTGTGATCATTCTAGAGTCAATAGCTCTAGAAAAACGGTAAAACTTAGGAACAGCTGACAGCAAAAACACAAACTATTTATAAAAATAGATACTGCTGTCAGTGAGCGTCCCGATGTTTCCTCTGAAAAAATACTCGAGGCAGCTGTGTGAGTACTCTATAGATTTCAAAACGGAGCAAATTACTAGACAACCTTGTACTCACCGAGAGAGAGAGAGAGAGATAAGGAGAAAGGGAGAGTTATTGATACAGTCAATATGTTGGTATTTTTGTACCAAAATAGAAATGTATTAAAATCATTATATTAAAAACTATAGAATTGCTTACTTTTTATATTTGATTTATATGTAATAGAAACTCATTAAATTTATGTTATAATTTTTTTTACTATAAAATGTATATATATATTGTTTGAAAGACAATACATTATGTTTTTGTAATAAACCTCGACCCTTTCCTCCTTTCTCTGTCTCGCCCTCCCCTCTCCCCTCTCTCTCTCTCTCTCTCTCTCTCTCTCTCTCTCTCATTAGTCTCATTTTACATGTTCTCGATCTTGACCATCTTAGTTCAGATATTTTAGACGTGCGTCCGTTTGTTGTTAAGAAAAGCTCATCGGTTTCTTCAGTTCTGTCCTCCAGTTAGGCCTCTCAAAATGCCACTAAAACTTTTATAATTAGACTTAAGTCTTCAGGAACGCGAAATTTTATTTTAGAGGTTAAGCGTAAATTTGGTATCCTTAAATTTGGGTCGATATCAGAGGGCGCTGATAGTTCGTCATCAACTACCGTTAACTTGTTTGAGATGTTACTCCCTTGTATCCATGAGTTGCAATTATTAGTTAAGAGTAAGCTAGAGCCTTTGAATTATAAATTTATATGGACGCGTGATAGTATTATTTATGTAAAGAAGGATGAGAAATCTGAGTGCTTCCAGATCTTAACCGAGGCTGACCTCAATGATGTTTTATTCTTAAGACTACCTAACACTCAGTTAACGGTTGGTGATTCTTCAAAAACCTCCGCTAAGGTATCTCCTGTCGTTTCTTATGTAAGAGTTGGCCATATTAATGTGAATTCGTTGCTGGATCATCGTGCCGAAGTTGAGACGTTATTAATGTCTGAGGACCTCGATATTCTTGCTTTGTCGGAGTCATGGTTAACCCCAAATAGGCCAAATTCTATTTACAATGTCAATAACTATAGTCTTGTACGGAATGATCGTGGTTTGGCTTCTACTACTGGCAAGCGAGAGTATATGCAAGGTGGTGGAGTGGCGTGTTATGTGAGAGATGGTATTGTATTTCGTATAATAGAGGCCCCTCAGATTAAAGATGTTAATGAAACTGAGTGTTTATTTTTGGATTTATTAGTTGGTAGTTCTAAGATTCTTTTGGCAGTTGCTTATCGTAGACCCAAGGGCCATGTTTTGTCGAAGTTCTTCTCTGTATTGCAGGAATATTCGCACCTATATAGTAACATCATTATAGCTGGGGATTTAAATTCAAATCTTCTATCTAGTGAGTACTACGGCACTCACTTAAGTGACTTAGTAAATGAACATTCTCTTTATCTTGTGCCTTTTAATGCTACACATCATCGTGAAAATTGTGATACTTGGTTGGATGTCTTTATTGTCGATTCAGAGGTGAAAGTTGGATCTTCGAAGCAATCAGTGAGCCCTTTTATAAATGGACACGATTTTATAATGATTGACTATAAGCTTCCCTCTTTTAAAAAACATTCTAAACTTTATACTTATCGCGACTTTAGAAATTTTTCACCTGCAGTGTTTTCTGAAGATTTTACTAGAGAGTTTGCACGTTTGAAATCAAGATTGGATGAAGGCTTCTCTGTTGATGCCTTTTTTGATTGTTTTCGCAGCGCTCTCCTTGCAAGTCTTAATAAGCATGCGCCATTTATTTCACGCTTAGTCCGCCCACAACCAGCCCCATGGTTTAGTCCTGAGTTGAAAGCCAAATGCAAGGCTCGTAACGTTCTTTATAAAAGAGTAAAACGTACAGGTGATATTAGGATATTGGAGGAATATAAGAGAGTGCGCAAAGTATTAAAGTCTGAGATAGTTAAGGCTCGTGATTCGTACTGCTTGAGGAAGATATCAGATACTTCTGACTAGTCGTTCTGTTGAAGATTCGTGCGCAAGTTTGGCATTACTAGAGACACTTTTGACTCCCCGTTGAAATTTTTTTCAGCTCTTGAATTAGCTCATCATTTTGCTACTGTGACTAATCGTCATCTTTGTTGCACTCACGTTGAGTTAAATGAAATCTTAGCTTCGGATACTACGGACATCTATCCATGTTTTGAATTGCAACCCGTTACTGTTGAGCAAGTCAGTAAAGCTCTTTCTTTATGTCTACCAAAAGCCAAGAATCGTAGTTCTGATGGTCTTTCCCTGTTGTACTTTAAGGACGTTTTTCCTTTCCTAATACATATAATTGTTGAGCTGTTTAATTTATCGATGAGTACTAGAGATTATCCAACTCTGTGGAAGCAAGCCTTAATTGTGCCTCTTAGTAAGGTGTCTAAGCCGGTTTCACCCTCTGATACTAGACCAATTGCCAATCTTGCTCATTTCGCGAAGGTCTCTAACCGTTTAGTAACTCAACAATTGACTGACCATTTGGAGCATAATGAGATGTTGTCACCCTTTCAGTCTGGTTTCCGTAAACACTTTAGTACTCAGGCGGCCCTCATAAAGATAACTGACGATATAAAATTGGCTATAGAGAGGGGCATGATTACATTTTTGCTATAGTTTGATTTCAAAAAGGCATTTGACACTATTGGTCATATAGAGCTCTTAAAAACTATGAAGCGTTTAAATTTTGCAAATTCTACTATAGAATGGTTTTTTTCCTATTTGTCAGGTCGTTTTCAAGCTATTGTAGGGTGCGATGATCATCTATCTGGTTTTGTGCCAACTTCTTCAGGTGTCCCCCAGGGTTCTACCCCTGGACCTATTATTTTTCTTATTTTTATAAACTCTATTATCGGTCAGTTATGTCATTCTAGGGGTATGTTGTTTGCCGATGATTTGCAAGTATATCTGCATTGTAGCCCCCATGAGTGTAATGTTGCGATTGACAAACTTTGTTTTGATGGTTCTAGAGTTCTTTAGTGGGCAACTGATCATGGCTTGGATATTAATTTTGGCAAGACTAAGGCCCTTCTTGTAGGTTCTGTGCAGCAATTAAGAGTCATTAACAAACAACTTCTGAGGCCTTTCATTGTTGGTGGTCAACAAATCGATTTGGTTAGTTCTGTAAGAAATTTGAGAGTTGTTATTAATGAGAATCTCCATTGGAATGTACACATCTCTAGTATAGTCTCAAGAGTCCATGGTACACTTCATACCTTGCGAAATCGTGGTAGTTTTCTTACAATGCCTATGAGGAAAACGCTAGTTACAGCTTTGGTACTTTCATGTTTCGATTATGCGTGTCTTGTATATTGCGATCTTCCTGATTACCTTAATACAAAGCTCCAGCGTCTCATGAATGTGTGTGTTCGGTTTATTTTTCGTCTTAGGCGTGATGCCCGCTTAGATGTCTTTTATGATAAGTTAAATTGGCTAACAGTAGCTCAACGTAGGCATTACTTCATGGGAGTACTTACCTATCAAGTTTTAACAACTAGGAAATCAGGATACTTGCATGCCTTGCTCCCTGCACCAAATAGTGAAGTGCGTCGCTCTGAACGCATCAAATATTCTTCGTTTGAGCTGCCAATTGTATGTACTACTACGTATAGCAAGTCTTTCACTATACAGGCGATGGATTTCTGGGATTCTCTTCCTCCGGAACTGAGATTGGTTACCAATGTTGAATTGTTTAAGACTGGCTTACATAATTTTCTTAAGGGTATTACATAATAAAATTGTTATACTTTTCTTTGTGATATTGTTGAGACTGTCTGTTGTTTATGAGATTAATGCTTTTTGGTGCGTTTTTAATGCTTTTATTTTATTTTTATTTTATTCTACATTATTTATATTGTTGTTTTAACTACTAATATTATACTTATTTTTAACTAATACGTAAATTGTAATATACAAGATTCTCGAGCGTATATATATATGTATGTAAGCGTATTGTAAAATATTTTAATGTATATTATTGTCGTTTTTGCCTTATGGTTAAATTTGACCTAGGCATAATAAATACTTTATCAATCAATCTCTCTCGAATTCTCATTCTCATTTTCAATCTTATTTTATAGTAAATTCATTTCATGACCTAGTTGGAGAAGGTAGCATTTCACTGCCTGATGACAAAAATATTATATTTTCTTGAAGTATGTAAAAAATACGAATTAATTCACGTGTAGTCCGTGTACCCGTGTAATTAACGCAAATACACTGCACACGGGTTTGTGTACGTCATTGTATAATACAGCGTGGTACGTGTACCCGTGTACACGTGAAATCGAGAGCTTTACATTTTACATATTTCACGCTTTTTGAAACGAGACGAATAATTTAAAATTTCATGCATAATTATCAAAATCAGTTCATAAGTCGTATGTATCATAAGGCGCGCCAGCGCCTGATGCAGGCGCGCAAGCCCTTATATACAGCTACTTTAACCATCGTTAATTATTCATTCAAACAAATTATATTTTTATATAATAATTGAATTTATAACAATTTTTCAGATTAAATTGTGGCTAAAAGATCTATTTTCACATTTTATTACTTTTGTTTAATTTTCAAAAATCTTTCATAAAAAATATTTTAATTCATTGCAACCACAAAATATAAATGATATTATACAATCACAATAATATAAAATTGAAATTAATTATAAAAGTTATTCTAATACTACATTTGGTATTACCTTAAAAATAATGACAGAAAAATAATATTTTAATATCTTTAACCACCTTCCTTACGCATTTTTCATCTTTCAAATAGGAGATGATGAAAAATGTTTGTAAAAAAAATCTATTTACATGTAATAAAAAAAAGGTATCGTCAAATAAAATATATATATATATATATATATATATATATATATATAAAAACAAAATGAATTTAATTAGGAAAGACCCATAATTATATATATATATATACTAGGGGGGCTTCGCCCCCCAGCGCGCTTCGCGCGCCAACCCCCTATTTTTAATTTCGCAAAAGGTTTTTCGTAATTAATATTTTTAAAATAATGTTTTAAATTGTATTATTTCTTCATTACTATGGACACCTTAAAAATTAAACAGATTCACGCAACATCTTGCAGGTACTGCTTTAGTGCTTTGGGTTTTATACCAAAAATTTAATTTTTTTTTAAATACGATTATAATTTATCAATAAAAGTTTTTACTAAAATTTAGTATAATGAAATTAGAATAAAAATAATAAAAAAAATAGAGACATATTAAATGTTAACTGTAAATCTTAAACTATATGAATTCTTATAAAGACTAAAATTATATTTTAATAATTAGAAATCTTAATGAAACATTAACTTACCAAAAATAGTAAAGTGCATATACTTACTAAATTGTAGTATTTAGTAACTACTTATTAAAATTTTGGAATGTTTTAAACGGATCTAAATAGAACTTCACCTCCTAAAATTAATTTATTTAATGACGAAGGATCATCGCCAAAAGTTCTATGTCTTTAATATTTTGTACTTTAATAGCAATAAAACTTTCTTCTTAAATAAATAAATTTTTGTATTAATTTTAAAGAACTATTTATAACATTTTAACGGCATATAAATAAAAACCTGATTCTTTTATTTGTCCCGCAATTCGTAATTTGCATCCTCTTTCAAAATTTGCGTTTTAATCCATAATTATATCCAATTTATTTTTTCCTTTAGTTACAGAGCCCATATACTTATTTTGATTATGATAAACAAATGCATTCCTTAAATAACCTTCTGTTTCTAATAAATACATACTTGTTTATTTAAAATATTGTTTTCTATAAATATACATAATCTACTCACTTATATATCCATACAATTTTGAAATATTAATTTAAAAAATATTTAAATTAAATGCTCCTAAATTAATAGTTTTTGAAAAACTTTTCAAATGTAATTCGTATTATATATTGCCACTGTTAAAATTTTAATTTTCTTTTGCCATTACTGTTTATAATAGAATTATCTTAAAAATGCAATAATTAATGTATATAATTTTTAACCTATTGTATATATCATATTGATGTTTAGAAAAGTGTATTATTTACTTAATATTTTTTTTTTTTTTTATTCTTGATTTGTGCTCTCTTTTTCCTGGCACTTCCTACCGTTTATCCCCCTGGGGACTTTAACGGTGTCCACCTACCACCTATGTGTGGGTGCTTTTATCCCTCTCTTAAAAACCCCACCATCTCGCATTCGCCCGGGGTTATGCCCGTGGATGAGGGAAACCTGTGAAGCAGGGAAAACCTCATCCGAGATGGCCGGTGTATTCGAAACATTCTTTTTGAGTGTCAAAGTCACATTGCGTAGGCCTTGAACACCGAAACCGAATGTTTCACACCTCCCGCTCACGTTGTGAAGTGTGAAAAAAACACCTAACCCGCCACGAAAGCCAAACCCATTCAAGTGCGAACCGCACTTAGTGCTGCTTACCTTCCGTGACCGGCCGAGGTGCGTCTCCGCCACTCCGCCACCGTGTCGGTTTATTATTTACTTAATATTTAATTAATATTTATTTTATCTTCAAATAATTTTGCATCTATTGTCATCAGGAATGAGTAAACTAATACACATTCCTTCAAGTTGTGCTCACTTTTTTTCGCTCACGGAAAAATACATATATTATGCATTTTTGAAAAAAAATTTTAAAGTATATATATATTAAATAAATATTCCGCTGCGCACACACGCACACACACACACCCACGGACGCACGCACGTACACGCACGCACGCACGCACGCACGCATGCACGCACGCGTACACACATACACACCCGCGCACGCCCGCGCACACACACACATACATATATATATATATATATATATATATAAATAATATATATAACATATGTATATAATATATATAACATATATATATATATTGTAACGGTAAACGGATGGTATGGTACGAAATAGTACCGATCGCGTAGACTTACCGTTCGAGCCGCGTGACGCGCACGCGCGAACGAGTGAAAATACCGGTGTGCTCGGCGCACCGGCAGTATTGTGCGAACCTCGATCTAGCGCGATTCCGGGATTATAAGTCAAGGAGATAGAGAGAAGAATCGGGTGAGAGAAAGAGACGACGGAGAGACAAGCAGGAGAAGAGAGAGAGAGAGAACCGGACGCCAAGACGTAGCCCAACCAGGTCGTCCCGAAGTACAAGTAAGTACTGGCCAGGCGTGCGCGAATAACCGCGGGTAACGCAAAGTAAGGTTAGCGACGGGATACGCGCGGTATTCCGACGGGTGAGTCAATCGAGAGAATAGCCGCTCTCGTCGCGTCTCTCTCTCCGCAGCTTAGACGCGTACACGGCAGACCGGAGTGCTTAATACTTCGGCACGATCCTAACCGCGTCAATCCGTTTTGCAGCCAGGTAACTCGTACCCAGCGAATCGTCCGCGTCCTCAAAATCGACCAACCCGTCGAATCTTAACGCGAATAGCGGTGGGCGCACACACACGCGTATTTGTTAACAGTCTGATAGTTGTTTATTATCGGGCCAAGGAATAGCATTGCCTTGGCCTGACCTTGTATTTATCATAGTCGGTTATTACACCGTTCATCTCATTTAATTATAATAAATTCGTTCTGTAATTGTACACACGATATAGCATTTTATTGGTTTCCCGACAGACCCTATCCCGAAGGCGATGTCGTGCATTGCACTTCGCACGACACATAGCTGAGTAGCCGAGCACGGGTATCGGTGGCAGATAACACTCGTTATCGAGGAAAAGCGTGTACTAGGTAAGTACACACGCTGTACACAGGGAAGACGTCGTCGTGCGGAGCTTGAGGCTAGCTCGCGCCACTTCAAAGGACGGTTCCGCCGATCGGATAGCTGTCTGGTAAAACAGCTGATCGTTGCATCGAGAATATCTCCTGTGCATTGAGGATATGCACAGGACAATTAAAACCCTCCCGACGAGTAAAATCAACCCTGTTACAATATATATATAACATATATATTAGGCATTTGAAATAATAAATACATTTTCAATTTACAGTAACATATAAATAATATAAAACAATAATAATAATAAAAACAAGTTTTCTAATAAAATAACAACTTAAAAACTAAACATAAAACTGGATTGCGCAATTGCCCTAGTAACAGTGCTTTCTGAAGATAAAATTTCATAAATAAAACAATACACAAATAAATAAACAAATATACATCAGACCCCGAATAATTATCACAGCATTACATGCCCAAGTTCAAGTCGAGGTGAGGGATTTGAGGAGGTGTTATGCCTTCATTGCACATTCTATTTTCCCAAGCAGTTTGGTCAAGTCCAAACAAGTGATTGAATAACGAATTTTTTAAATGACTGATAGATGATGTGCCGAATGAAAATGGAGGAAGTTCATTAATGATTTTAGATGCAGTGATGACAAACGATTTATTCAATGCCTCGGTACGAGGGGGAAGATAATTTAGCGATTTTGATGGATGACGAGAGGAGGTGCGAGGGTTATGATGGAGAGTATTTAATTTGATAAAATGATTAGCCAGATAAATGGGTGAGTTATGAGCGATGATGCCGTATGCAAGTGAGCTAATGAGGTATGAGCGTCTGGACTCAACTGACAACCACCTGAGACTTAACCTATATGGAGTTACATGTTCCCTTCTTGCTATGTCCCCCACACGAATCGGACACAAGCATTCAGTAGCCTTTGAAGCTTCAGATTTCTGGTCTGATCGACGTCATTATATACCGCACACCCATAGTCGTCAAAATGCGGAAAAACTAGTGATTCAACCAGACTCTTCCTAAGACCTCGTGACAAAGTATCGCAATGAGTGCAAAACCCCATGTACGCGACTCGAGATAGTTAACACCTGTTTTGACCAATCAAGAGAGGGAGAGATCATGACCCCAAGCGATTTAACCTTACATTCATAATTTAAGAGATCCGCTCCCAACCCTACCTTCGGGGCAGGGTTCAAGCCGATATGCGATAAAAAAGCCTGACTACCCAGAATCATAACCTTCGTTTTTTTTTACATTTAGCTTTAATATGTTCGTGTGAGCCCATAGGGCTATCGCATTGGCATCTTGTGCGATACGTTGTACCCCTGTTTCTAATTCTGACGGAAAAAACGAATGGTAGACCTGGGCATCATCGGCAAACAGCATACAATCGCTGTGTAAAAGAACCTTTGGCAGATCGTTAATATAAATAGAAAAAAGTATTGGGCCAAGAACACTGCCCTAAGGCACCCCCGCATTTATCTCGAGCCAGTCCGATAACACGCCTGTCTCACTCTCCACTGCATGTATGCGGCCTACAAGATACCGATAGAACCAATTTAATACGTTGTCAGAGCAACCAATCTCACACAATTTTTGCATAAGTTTGCCATGAGGCACAGTATCGAATGCCTTAGAGAAGTCAAACAGGACGAGAATCGTGAACTTCCTAGTATCAATGGCTCTCCTAACGGCATCTAGAACACCTAGGAGTGCTGTCTGGGTACTATGCCCCTTACGAAAATCTGCCTGTCTATCAACAAGAATATGATTCTTCTCAAGGTATTCAGACAACTGATTGTGTATAAGTCCTCTGGAAAACCAACTGCGTGCGTCCACGATGCCAGAGGGGGAAACGCCGATGGCTGACATTGTTAACTTTAGCGTCTCGGTAGGCTAAACCGCAGCAATGGGCATCGGTTGGTTGGAGAGGTGGCCGGCTGGTGTTAAGACGCAAACTCAGGGTAAACGTATCTGCGACACGAGAAGGCAGTGCGCCAAGCAAGGGAGGCAGTGAAAACCTATAGCTCGACGGGAAGTACTATGAATACCTGGATGTAAAGAGGGTACATCATATAAACCGGGAGGTCGGCGTTCGGATCGCCGATCGTGCACGCCCGGACCGCACGATAGTACAAGGGCCCGGGCTTTCTTTGCCAGTTATTCGGGCTGCCCTGTAGCAGCGTGTGTAAAAGTTAAACTTGCTGAGGTTGCTCCAGGTGGCACCTGGAAGGGAAGCGGCACTCGGAGGTTTAAATTGTATTTGACGAGGCCACGATACGTTCAAGGCTCACGGTCAAACCTGTCAAACAACAACTGCTAATAGGTGATCACCGAATAACTTGCTAGAGTTTATAGCGTCGTGCAATCAAGAGGATGCACAAAGAACACACTAATAATATAAAAAATGAAATGTCAACCCATAAGAATAAACTAATGGTGTACAGACAAGAAATAGAAAGGGAACCCAACCCCAAAGCAATAACTACAGGAGCTGGTTTACCTAAGCGGAAACCAAAAGAAAGAGAAGCAGAAAAGGACAGCAAAGGAAACAAGCGCGGCCTGTCGTCTTCCTCGGACGAGGAGCCGAAAGAGCCAAAAAGGGCAAAGCCCGGAATGGCAAAGAATACAAGATCAAAATCGGAGTCTGAGTCTTCAAGCTCGTCGGAGTCGAAAGGCACGGAGATTGAAAGTTGCAAACAGAGTCGGAAAACAGTGGTTAAAAGTCTTATTGAGGTACCAATGTACATGTTGGACCAAATAAAGACAGTTAAGAGACATCTAACAAAGAAGGATAGTGAAAAGGCACACGAGGCCTTAGATAATATGCACAGCCTGGTATCGACACTGCTGGCGAAAGCAGCATTCCTAGAAGGACAAGTCAAAGTCCTATCAGAGCAAAAGCAAAAAGCAACGAACACGGGTAACTCTTCGTACGCAGACATTACCAAGAGATTGGTTACGCCAAGAGAGACTACCAAAGCTGTTGCAATAAAGAATCCGGCAATGTACAAACTCATAATAAAGCCGAAAAAAGCCGACAAATTCAGAAACGAAGATGAAATAAAATCTAAGTTTCAAGCAGAATTTCGACCGAGAGCAGAGAAGTCTCAGATTAGAAGCCTCAGAACCATAAAGGTTTAATTATAGAGACGGAAAATGAAGAATCTTTGCAAAAGATTCTAAATAAACCGTCTCTAAAAGAAACCTTCGAAATGCATAAATCAACAAAGCAAAAGCCGAGGATGATCATATATGATCTCCCCAGAAGCATAACCGAGAAAGAGATAAAAGAATTAATAGTAGAGCAAAACGTTTGCTCGGCTGACGAGGCGGAAAAGAACTAACGCCGAAGTTTAAAACAGGGAAGCGGGACACGAGCAGGACCAACTGGGTTATTGAAGTAACCCCAAAAATTAGAAGTAGGTTGTTGCAAAGAAGGAGGATCTTTGTAGACTACCAATCTTGCAAGATACATGACTTTGTACTAGTCTCCCGGTGCTTGAAGTGCCAGGGATTTGGTCACATTAGTAAAGTGTGTAACAACGAGGTACATTGTTCGCATTGCACCGAAAAAGGTCACTCGTTCGACAAATGTCCGAAGAAACAGGAGAATAAAAAGTGCATAAACTGCGTCAAAGACAAAAAGAAGTCGGACCATAATGTTCTCAACACTAAATGTCCGTGCTACACAAAAGCACTAGAATGGCTAGTCAATAACACAGATTACGGGGAGTAATAAACCCTGTATTTTGATAACACAACTTAATGTCAGACGAGCACAGCGGGTGGTACCCGAAATGAAGCAAAAAGCGTACGAAAAGGGAGTTCACGTTATTATGCTACAAGAACCATACACAAGGAATAATAGAGTGACGGGATACGGTATGGGTGTAAGAATAGTCTCCTCCAAAGAAAATCCGTGGGCAGCCATAGCAATAACGGACCCGAATGTGATAGCGATGCAAATAACTAACTTATGCTCATCGCACTTCGCAATAGCAGAAATATCAGTACCATATAAAGTATACCTAATTAGTGGATATTTCCAACTAAAAGATGATATTGAGATACATCTAAGATCACTCCAAGCGATAGTAACGGCTTTACAAGGAAAGAGCTTTATACTTGGTATTGATTCGAACGCATGATCGCCACTGTGGGGCCCTATGGAAACGGATGCAAAGGGAGAGAAACTAAAAGAATTTATACTCCAGAATAATCTCAGAGTAATAAACGACCCTAATAGCATTGCAACAGTCGCAAATGAAGTCGGAGAAGGCTATGTTGATGTAACTCTAACCTCACCAGATATGGCACAAAGGATACAAAACTGGAAAGTCCAAGAAAACTGGACATCTAGTGACCATAGAGCAATAACATTTGAATTAGTGGAACAAGCTCAGGGAGGTAGATACAGGAAGCAAGAGTACATCAAAAGCTATATAACAAGTAAAGCGGACTGGGGATTGTTTATTAATACACTGAGAGAAAATTGGAACGCCCAACTGCACCGATAGGATATTGGTTCAACAATCGCTGGCATTAAAGACATAATAAATGGGATAAAAATAGCATGTGACAAAGCTATACCCACTAAGAACAAAACAAGCAGAAAAGTTCCATGGTGGAACGAGGAATTGATAAAGGCCAAAAAACACACAAACAAGTTACGCAGACAATTTCAAAAGGAAAGAGATCTGGACACAAGAGAACGTGCAAAAATGACCTATAGATTGGCCAAGCGACAATATACAAGACTAATAGACACAACCAAAACCCAAAAATGGGAAGAATTTGTGACCAAACAAGGTAATGACAATCCATGGAGCTTACTGTACAAGCTGGCTGCCAAAAAAGCAAGAGTTAAAGAAATCGCAAGTAACGTAAAGACAGACGATGGCTACACTATGACCTGGAATGACACATCAGAACCAATTCTTCATCAGCTCTTTCCAGACGATAACCTGGAAACAGAAACGAGAGAACAGAGAGAAGTAAAGCAACAAAATCAAAGATATACAGACGAATACAGTGAAACAAAAAGTTTTACAAAGCAGGAAATGGTGCAATTAGTAAAGAAAATGAAATTAGGAAAAGCGCCAGGAATCGACTGTTTCGATCTGAAAATAATAAGAGTTGCTTTTACAATAGTTGGTGAAGAACTGCTAAGGCTATATAATAACTGTCTAAAACTTGGTGTATTTCCGAATACTTGGAAAACAGACAAAGTAATTACAATCAAGAAGGGAAGAGAAAAAGATCCTTGTCTGATTAGCTCATACAGACCCATATGCCTGCTACCAGTTTTAGGAAAAATTCTGGAAGGTCTGATAATCAAAAAATTAGATCAAATTGTGAACCACGCCTGTCAGATAAACAATTCGGTTTTAGAAAAGGAAGATCAACCGAAGATGCGATAGTGTACTTAAAGACCAAAATGCAAACTCAAGCTGTAGCTGTAGACATTAAGGGTGCATTTGACAATGTATGGTGGCCGAGGGTACTAAAGAATCTCAGAGGCATGAACTGCCCCTGGAGACTGTACAATGTCATTAGGGATTACCTCTGTAATAGGAAAGTAATAATAACCAAAGGTGGCAATTTTGCAAGCAAAAATGTGACGAAGGGATGCCCACAGGGATCTCTATTAGGACCAATTCTATGGAATGTCGTATTTGATGAAGTGCTTCCCAAGTTAGACAGAGAAGGACATGAAACGATAGCCTATGCAGACGACCAAGCCATTATAATCGAAGGAGACTCCCGTAAAGAACTGGAACGGAAAGGACAAATGGCCATAAATATAATAGAAGAATGGAGTGCAAATATCAAAATGAAACATGCCCCAGATAAATGTGCAATGCTACTAGCAAAGGGAACATTTCATCAAAAATTTTACCCATTAATCAGAATAAACGGACAAAGAATCAAAAGGCAAGAACCGTTTAAATATCTGGGCGTTTCTTTTGGCAAAAGCCTTAGCGTACAAACGCATGTTACGGAGATCTCAAAGAAAACCAGAGGAATTTCCGAAAGGCTGGCCTTTCTGGCAAGAGAGGAATGGGGCTTAGGCTATCGATCACTAGATATAATATATGAGGGAGTGTTCATACCCATAATAACATACGCAGCAGCAGGATGGTACGGGCTCACAAATAATGTCTAGAAAAAGAAACTCATAATGTCGCAAAGATATGCCCTGATGAAAACCGCAGGAGCATACAGAACCATCTCAGCCGAATCTATTACAACAATTACAGGTCACCTACCGATTGACTTAGAATGTGAGAGAAGAATCGGACTATACTGGATGAGGAAAGGAAAAGAGTACCGATATAAAAACTTTACAGTTCAATCGGAGGAAAGACTAGGTGCTCGAAGAGAAAGAAAATTGTTAATAGAAAGGCTAAATCAGAAAATAAAATAGGAATGGCAGTTGAGATAGGACAATACGGTAAAAGGAAGACGCATGTGTGAAGTACGAAACAATACGGCATAAATATGTACAGGATATGGAAGAAGCAGCTAGAAACACGAAAAGGATGATGACGACCAAAGAGGGAATAGACAAACTAACCATGAAGGTTCAAGACATTATGCTTGTAAAGATTGCTACCGAAGACTTAGAAAAAGACTTGGCTTTAACCGCGACAATAGCAGAAGTAGCAGATCCAGAGGAAGACGAAGTGTGAATGATAGAAGTAGGCCCAGTTAATCTTCCAGAAGTAGAAATAGGATAGAGAGAAAGGAAAAGAATAAGTGAGCAGAGGGAGAAAGTGAATTAAGTGGAAGACGGAAGATAGTAGATATTTTAAAATCGAAAGTTGCACTAATAAATGTCGCACTAACAGTGGTAGTAGAACAGAGGTACTCAAGGTCGATAGAGATGTTGTACTAACAAAATAATGACTAACATTCCGGATAGGGAAAAAGGGTTTTCGTAGAATGAAAGTTGAGCGAAAGGAAAGAATGACTGTAAAAGCTCAGAATGAAAGAAAGGGTGAGTGAGAGAGCTAGGTACATAGGAACTCCTTCTTTTAGTTTAGGCAAAAGCCAAGGAAGAGAGAAGAAAAAAGAGAGAAGAGAAGAAAGAAGAGAGAAGGGAAGAAAGAAGAGAAAGGAAAAAGAAGAGGAAAACCTTAGGAACAGTTGGTCTTGCTCCCCTGAACACCCGCAGAGAGAATATTAGGGTATCGAGTATAGTATAAAGAATCGATAACAGCGCCCCCAATATTGAAATTAGACAAATTCCATACTAGACTTTTAAGACCTCCATGAGAAGCACTAACATACTGTCAATGGACCTAGCCAATAAAACCACGTGTTCATGTCGGGGAAGCGGAAATAAAAATATTCAGTAGTATAAGTCAGCGTTAGGGCAGTGTATAAGTCTCTCTAAGATTTTCGAAAGCTCACAAAGCATCGCAATCGGTCTTGTATCTGAGCACGATTCTACCCTGGTCGACTTCGCCAATGGAAACAGTAATACCTTTTCCAGCTCTCTGAAAAATAGCCAAATGAGAGCATCTTATTAAAAAGATTAACAAGGTGCAGTGTTAATTGAGGCTCCAATAACTTAATCATTTCAACAGATATGCCATCAATCCCCACTGCCCTTGAGGACGCTCCCCGAATTGCATGTTGAACTTCTTTCGCGGTTATAACAGAGAAATGAAAAGAGGGAGATGAAGGTGATGTAGGACAAGAATTGCATGATATAGTTGAAAATGTTTGTACGGAAAGTGGTTGAACATGATTTGAGACTGAAGCATAGTGACAATTTAACTGTTGAGATGTGAACAATTTAAGCGGTGATGGATTTGTCTTAGAACTGAGGCCCATGTTTTTCAGGCATTTCCAGGATTTCTTTGGATCTTTCATGCTACTAAGTTTCTTTGCCAGAAAGTGAAACTTACTTGAGTTGACAAGCATTTGAAACCTGCTTTCTAAGACCCTTGTACACGTTATAATCATCAACAGAACCTGTAGCACAAAATCTATTAAAAGCTGCATTTCTGACTTTAATGCTTTCTTTGATTTCCCGAGAAATCCATGATTTGTGATTTATTTTAATGGAGTGAAATGTCATAGGAGCTAGCATGTCAAAAGTAGATAAAATTGAATTACATATAAATATTAATGTAGATAAAATAGTGCTGTGAATGTAACCGACACGGTGGCGGAGTGGCGGAGACGCACCTCGGTCGGTCACGGAAGTTAAGCAGCACTGAGCGCGGTTCGCACTTGGATGGGTTTGGCTTTCGTGGCGGGTTAGGTGTTTTTTCACACTTCACAACGTGAGCGGGAGGTGTGAAACATTCGGTTTCGGTGTCAAGGCCTACGCAATGTGACTTTGACACCCAAAAAGAATTTCGAATACACCGGCCATCTCGGATGAGGTTTTCCCTGCTTCACAGGTTTCCCTCATCCACGGGCATAACCCCGGGCGAATGCGAGATGGTGGGGTTTTTAAGGGAGGGATAAAGCACCTACACATAGGTGGTAGGTGGACACCGTTAAAGTCCCCCAGGGGATAAACGGTAGGAAGTGCCAGGAAAAAGAGAGCACAAATCAAGAATAAAAAAAAAAAAAAAAAAAAAAAAAAAAAAAAAATAGTGCTGTGAATGTTATTAGATGAATGAACCTAATGTGAATGCGGACTAGGTTGATGATTATATGGAGACATATCTATAGATACAGACTGGTCAGGCCTAGGTTGGGTGAATGATTGAGATGAGGAAGAAGAGGTGATGAATGAATCGAATGTAGTTGCAAGATTATGAAGGTTGATCTCCCCTAAATTTCGTCTCCCAAATACCTTCACTTGAGACTGCTCATTATCAATCCGAAAAGTAATACTTATGGCATCGTGTCCAGCTGCGAAAGAAGCTGACGTCTTAACATATTCATGCTCAGGTACTGGTTCACGAATAAGGAAGAGATCCAACCACGTGTGAGATGGCCCACCTGATGAGTAAAAGTCCCAGTGCCGTTAGAGTAGCTCTAAACCTATCTGCCATGGCACTGATGGAATTCATGTCAAAGTTAAAATCTCCGTAGGGTAAGCGGCCGAAGGCCTACGGTAAACCACTGCTAAAACCATTGAAACTGATTTGCCTGTCAAACATAGTACCATCGCAATGACATCATGAGAAATTGAAGATTATTAGGCCAAAAGAAACAATAAATTTTTCATATTAAATTTTGGCTAAAATTTCTTCAATTTTTTATTTTCTTCATAACTTTGCTTTAAATTAAGCAATTTGAGCTTCTTTTTTGTCAAACCATAGTTACTTGAACTCAACTTTTTACTGGTTTGTGATTTGATTGTTTATCTTTATTTGTTTCCGAGTTATAAGCGATCGAATTGGAAGTAATTTTTACTGCTATTATTATTGGATGTCGAATAACTCCCGTAAAAGTGGCCATTGGCAAGAGATAACTTGGCTTTCTTCATATTTTTATATTATAAAAAACATACCAAAGTTAGGATGAGATCCGTTTCCCGGAGGTCATGTACTTCCCTTGTAAGTCTAAAACTATGGGCCTCGCGTAGCCCCGCTTGCTCGATTTACGAATAGCCGCCTGCCATAACTCGAAGACAGGCTTCGGCCATAGAGGCCTGACAAATAACGCATTCTCTCCACCTTCACCGAAGATATCTCGCGCCTTATGTCCCTTCAGGAGTTGAGCTTTTCGATGATTGCGTCTCTGGATGTTACGGACGACATTTTTAAAACCAGATCTCGTGTGAGTATCGGACCCGTCGAGTTTGCTTTCAACCGCGGAGTCCAAGGACGAAGGTCAATTATTTGATTGTTCAATTTGGGTATTTTCAGCACATTAAATACATTGGTTAAGAGTTCGTTATCAGATTTCCTTGTTTCTTTGGGCAGCCCGATAATGAGTAGCTCGCATGTGTCCTTTGATGGAGGTTGTGACACTGTATTTATGTCCTTGCTACGTATTTCCAAGCTGCTAACCCGGTTTTCCAGCTTACCCATGCGCGCATCAATAGCCGTGAACTTTACCTCGATTTCTTCCTCAATCGAACTAACCTTCGCTTTCAAATCTTTAATTTCGGCTTCCACCTCATCAACCTTACCCTCAACACGATTTACTACATCTATAACTGATTTTAGATCGCTCCGCAAGTTTTCCCGGAAGCTCCGGGTAAACACTTCTAGCCACGGTGGCAGATCGGCCGCCATTGGAACGGAGTCGTTGAGCGTGTCGTGCACCGCCTGATTGGGCACAGCGGGCGACGGAGGCAAGGCTACACGTTTAGCGCAAGAGGTGGTAGGAGTAGGCATGGTCGCCAGCGCGGCACTGTCGGTCGCGATAGACTGGCGCGGTAACCCGGGCGGTGGCGCCCTCATGTCATTTGAAGCTGGGACTAACGCCTTCGATCGCGTTTTCACGAGTATACAACAGCGACGCTCGGACGAGCCCGGCACGACCTCAAAACAGTTTGTGTGAGCAATGTTACTACATAGATTACACACCTCTGTATAATCCTTGCGCGTCAATCGTGCTCCGCAAACAAAACAGCCTCGCGGTGTTGCCATATTTGCAAGGTGAGTTTCGCAACGTTGGTGTGGACTCCGTGCGCTGAATTGATCGCCCAATCTTCGTAAATTCCTCCAGATAACCTCCAAAATTTTGCAATTTATTTCTGCAATTTGCGGACAGCTGACTACAGTAAAAGTGCATCTATTTTAATAGGTACAGACTGTAGACAGCGGGCGTCTAATTTGCCTTGCACTGAAAACTCGAGTTGGTCGCGTGAGTACAATAATCATATAAGTAATACGGAGAAATAAACAGGTGTCATAGTATTCAGGGTGCCAGATAGATAGATAGATAAAACTTTATTGGGTTTATAGGGGTAGAAACCCCGTTAACACATTATTACAAAAAATCTTATAAGCATTTACAAAAAAAAAAACAAAAATAGATATAACAAAATAATAATAATAACAAAATTAGCGCAATAACAAAAGATAAATTTCGTCGCTTATAACTACGCCAATAAAAAAAATTAACAATAAATATATAATAATATAAAATACAGTAATAACGATAAAACTATAATAAAGATAAAACAATAAACTCAAATCTTACGCAGCATAAATCAGCCTACCGTTAAACAATCTGAGGACATATAAGATTCTCACGCAGAGAGAGAGGGTGAGAGAGAGTGATATTTGATTTGATTTGATTTAGTCTTTATTTGGCCGTTTGGGGTAGAAACCCCATAGGCATTAACAGACAATACAGAGCATTAGTTTTTACAAGAGTAATTAAAATCTTAAAACTAAATAACAAAATATACGCTAACTAACGATATAAAAATCATAAATTAAAATATACAATTAGAATTGAATATAAAATAAAAATAAAAATAAAAATATAAATAGTTGATTTTTAACAATCTTAACAATGTAAATAAAAACGCAATTAATTAGCAAGTAACATAGTAATACAATAAAATAATAAAATAATAAAAGAACGCTCGAATCGCTCGTAGAGATAAAACAAAATAAAATAAAAAGCAAAGGTAAAACAGACTTATAAACAGTACATTAACTACATAGCGTCCTCGAGATATGGGATGGGCCGTGGTGCGATGCCCTCGGTTGCGATCCGCGTTGACCAGGCATTCTTATCGAGCCCAAACAAATGATTAAAGAGGATGACTTTGAAGTTATCTATGAACATGGGGTTAAAGAAGATGAAAGGAAGCTGATTAATGATGCGGGTGGAGATTATAATGAATGACTTGTATAATGATTCAGTGCGTGGCGGAAGGTATGTGAGGGGTTTAGGTGGATGACGGGAGGAAGATCGAGGATTCTGAACAGGGGTGTTTAGTTTAATGAAATGATTTGCTAAGTAGGTTAGTGTATTATGAGAGATAATGTTAAATGCTAGGGAGCCGATGAGAAAGGACCGTCTGGACTCGACCGAAAGCCATTTTAAGCCTAGTCTATACGGAGTAACGTGATCACGTCTCGCTTTGGAGTTTAATATTTCTAGTCTGATCTACATCGTGATAAACCGCGCATGCGTAGTCAATATGCGGGAAAATAAGTGTTTCTATCAGATTCTTACGGAGTTTAAGCGACATAGTTTTGCTGTAATAATACAGCGAGTGCAGTACTCCGTGGACGCGCCTTGAGATTCCCATGACTTGCCTTGACCAGTCTAGGGTAGGGGTTATCATAACACCACGCGATTTTACCACATTTTCATATCTTAAGTAATCATTGCATAATCTGACCTTCGGAGCAGTGTCCAGGTTGATACGCTCAAGATAAGCCTGACTGCCCAGGATCATGACCTTCGTTTTTTCCAGATTTATCTTAAGACCGTTATTAATCGGCCAGCTCGCTATCGCATTCGCATCATAAGTAACACGTTGAACTGCATTATCGAAAGATGAGAGAGAGAGAGGGAGAGAGAGAGAGATTGATTGATTGATTGAATAATTTTATTCGGCCTTTGGGATTTAAACCCCGTAGGCACTCACTAAGATAAATACAATCAGCAAAATACAAATTTTAACAATAAATAGTATAACAATAATATATATATATATAACAATAATAACAATAATAAAATCAAATAAACTACAAAAAGTCGTTTAAAATAGAACAAAATAAGTTAACAATATTAGTAATGAGATAAAACCAATAAAATAATAAAACAATAGCAATGTATTCTACTCTATTTTATTCGAGGCGAGGGATCAGCGGTGGGGTTATCCCCTCATATTGCATTCTGGTGGCCCAGGCAGTTTGGTCGAGTCCAAAAAAATAGTGAAATAATGAATCTTTGAATTTAGCGATGGATGATTTCTCAAATGCATGTGGAGGGAGTTCATTTATGATCTTGGATGAGGTGATGATGAATGATTTATTTAAAGCCTCCGTACGAGGAAAGAGGTAGTTTAATGATTTTGATGGTTGACGAGTAGAAGTGCGGTGATTATGTTGTGAGGTATTTAATTTGATGAAATGATTTGCCAGGTAACTAGGAGAGTTATGAGAGATGATGCTAAAAGCAAGTGAGTCGATGATGTATGAACGCCTGAACTCGACGGATAACTACCTGAGACCTAACCTATACGGAGTGACGTGTGTACATCGTTGTAGACCGCACACGCATAATCAAAATGAGGAAAGACAAGTGCTTCTACCAGTCTCTTTCTAAGACCACGTGACAAAGTTTTTCTATAATATCGCAATGAGTGTAAAACACCATGCACATGACTCGAAATAGATGACACTTGCCTTGCCCAATCAAGAGATGGAGTAATCATGACCCCGAGCGACTTAACCTCACATTCATATTCCAAGAAGTTCGGTTCCAGTTTAACCTTAGGGGCAGTGTTCAAGTCGATGCGCGATAAAAAAGCTTGACTACCCAGAATCATAAACTTTGTTTTTTTAACATTTAACTTAAGTCCGTTTTTGTGAGCCCATAGGGATATTGCATTTGCATCCTGTGTAATACGCTGCACTCCCATTTCAAATTCCGCAGGAAAAAACGAATGGTAGACCTGGGCATCATCGGCAAGTAGCATATAATTGCTATGTGTAAGTACTTTCGGCAGGTCGTTTATAAGGATAGAAAAAAGAATCGGTCCAAGAACACTGCCCTAAAGCACACCAGCATTAATTTTCCCACAGCATGCATGCGACCCACAAGATACCGATAAAACCATGTTAGCACGTTATTAGTACAACCAATATCACTTAATTTTTTAATTAATTTATCATGGGGTACTGTGTCAAAAGCCTTGGAGAAATCAAACAGGACAAGAATCGTGATCTTTCTGACGTCAATGGCTCTCCTAACATCATCAAGAACACCCAGGAGTGCCGTCTGGGTACTATGTCCCTTACGAAAACCTACCTGTCTCTCAATGAGAATATTATTCTCCTCTAGGTATTCAGATAATTGATTATGCACAAGTCTTTCTAAGATTTTTGAAAGTTCACAAAGCTTTGCAATCGGCCTTGTGTCAGAGCACGATTCCACCCTGCCCGACTTCGCCAAAGGAAACAATAGCTCCAGCTAAAAACATATCGTTAAAAAAATCCACGAGGTGCAGAGTTAATTGAGGCTCTAACAACTTTAGCATTTCCACGGATATGTCATCAATCCCCACTGCCCTCGATGATGCTCCCCGAATTGCGTTTTGAATTTCTTTCGCAGTGATATTGGAGAAATGAAAAGAGGAGGAGGAGAGTGACAAAGGACATGAATTACATAAAATGGTTGAAAAAGACTGGATAGACAGTGGCTGGACGTGATTTGAGACAGAAGCGTAGCGACTGTTAAGCTGTTGTAATGTGAATAATTTAAGTGGCGATGGATTTGTCTTTGAGCTAAGACCCATGTTTTTAAGGCATTTCCAGGACCTCTTGGGATCGTTTGCACTGTTAAGTTTATTTGCCAGGAAGTGAAATTTACTCGAGTTTACAGCATTCGAGACATGATTTCGGAGCCCTTTGTAAACATCGTAATCTTCATTTGAACCAGTAGCACGAAATGTTTCAAAAGCTGCATTTCTGTCCTTAATTTTTACTTTAATATCCCTAGTAATCCATGGCTTGTGTTTAGTTTTTAAAGAATAGAATTTTATTGGTGCTAACAAATCAAATGTCGAGAGAATTGCCTCGTTTATGAGTGTTACATTATTTGAGATAGTGCTATGATTTACAATTGATGGATGATTATGGTGTGAGAACGGACCATGCTGGTAGTTAGACAAGGACAAATCTATAGAAACATGCTGATCAGGCCTAGGATGATTGAATGATTGTGATGAAGACAAAGAGGTGATAGATGAGGTGAATGTGGTTGCGAGGTTATGAAGGTTGATTTCTCCCAGATTTCGTTTTCCAAATTCCCTCACGAATTATCAGTTGGTTGCAGTTTCGAAAGGTAAGTGCGTATGGTGCACTTTTCCCCTTTCTTTTATTGGTCGCGAATTCCCGGTCCGCTAGGCGTGTGTGTGCCATCTTACTGTTTTTGACTCGAGATTAATTATTCGAGATTAGCAAGCGCCTGGTGCCTGAATCCAGTTGTAAATCATTTCAAGCTCCCCGCGTATTTATTTAAGAAGGCCCGCACCCTGATCCCAGTGCGGCGAGACAAAGTAAGATTAACTATATAATAGAATAGGATTTCTAAGTAGCAATTGACTTCAATCGAGGTATAATTTATTTTTACAGGGACAATATTAATAATTATATAACCAAATAGAAAGATCTTATCTCGCGAAACATTATTATTTATATATTATTTATATATTATATTATCGTTATTAGTCCGACATAATTAATGTTCCCACTACTAATTGTAAATTAAAAATTTTCATTTGAGATAAGACCTTTCTATTTTGTTTTACGAGATAAGACCTCTCGGATTGAAGCCATCGAAATAAAGGTGAAGTACGAGGTTTTGTACGAATCATTTGATGCAATGTTCGGTGATAGGTCTCCAAATAGTTGTTCGTGCGATTAACTACCTTAAATAAACTAAATCATTTGGACGTGACCTTTACCATCCATTCCTGCTCGCAATAATTCGTAAACCGTGTCCATTTCTTTAAATTCATTTTTTACGTCAGCCTCATACTTTATACAATTTTATTGCCCAGCAAAATAATGCTCTATCTTTTTTATGGTTCAAACTGCTACTTTAGCATTGGCTGCAGGCAGGAGAGGAATCAGCAATATTTTTTTATTATTACATAATTTTCTGGCTGATTTTGCTTATAATTCTTCAGGCATATCTTATAATCTTTGGATTTAGCCTTCCTAATCATAGCTTAAAATTATGAAAATATTAATTGATAAATCTTTAGTCAACGAATAATATTTATTAAATAATCTTTGAACTTCAATCTGATTATCATCAATTACTTAAGCGTAGTGAAAGTAGTAACCTCTTACAGAGATCTTTTCATAGCTCTCGATTAGGGAACGGAATAGCGCTTTTTCATAATCACAAACGGCTCGTGTTACGTCGTGTAACGTGACATAAGAACCCAAATGCAAGGCCCAACTTACAAAAAGATAAAAAATGTATTATTAAGAGCTTAAAACAATTTTACTTTTAGTTTGCAGTTCATAAATCGACTAAGTACCTCTAATCAAGAGAATGTCTGTGGTGCTGCAGGAACGGGTCCACATTACTTAAAGTTAAAATCAAATTCATTACACGCATCTTACATACTCCGCATAGCAAACCATGGAACTTACTGCTAATTAAGAATATTATAATGAAGGAAGTCTATGATACGTGAAATGAAATAATGACCCCAATAGACATATGATTGCAAATTGACAGCAACTTTGCAAAAAAAATTTGTACCTGCTTATCCAAAATTTGCGTCAATGTAAGTCCTTATTTATTATAAATTTGCTTCAAATCATTTACATGAAAATAGTGACAGCAAATTTATATAAAATTAAAGTCAATTGTTGCATAAAATTATTACTTTTTAAATAGCAAGTATTGCTATAAATGTGCTTTTATTTTGTTGAAATAATATTTTAAGTAAATATAATAGCAAATACATTTATTATTTTATTATTTTTGTGCAACTAGATCGCACGTCGCATCACCACAACTAGTAAATGTGTTAGTCTCTTAAAATTGCAAAAAAAGTAACAAAACTTGAAATACTTCACAAAAACACAGATTTTCTTGAATAAAAAATACATTGAAATTATTATTTTCATGATTGCAAAATAGCAACAAATTATCATCAAATCGTGTTGCAATATACTGCACTATGTAAGCATTTACTGATTTAATTTTGCTACCAATTTGCTGAAAAAGAATTTCTCAGATTATGATATATTTCTTAGCAAATATATACCAAAATTATATCAACTCGTGCAGCAGAGTTAAATAACAAATTAATCTAAATCTGCGTCCTTATTCGTTAGCAAATTTATAGCAATTATTTGTTGCAACTTTTTTTAACAATTTTACATAAAATTTAGGTACACGTCACTATTATGTAATGTCTTGTTAGCAAGTTTAACACAAGTTGTTTTCAAAAATTGTGTAGCAAGTTTTAACGAAGTTTTGTCTGTGCAACTCTGTCTATTGGGGGATATATCGTTACAACATTGTAATTTTTGCACATTGTGAGCATTTGCGAAATTCCTCTCAAATTTCATTGATAAAAAAGTCTTTTTCTTATTATCGTGCGGAAAGTACCACTTTCCCACACGCTATTGTTTATATAACTCGAAAACGAATATTGATAGGAACTTAAACTAAAAACTAAAAGATACTTGAGTTCCAGTAGATATGATTTTTAAAAAAAAAAGTTTTCAATTGCTCAATTTGCAGCAAAGTTATGAAGTAAATAAAAAATTAAAGAAATTCAAACCAAAATTTAATATAAAAAATGTATGTTTTCTTTCGGCCTAAAATTCCTTAATTTATTATTTTCTTCATAACTTTTTTCCAAATTGAGCAATTTAAGATCTTTTTTTCAAAACATATTTACTTGAACTTAACTATCTTTTAGTTTTTGGTTTGACTTCCTATTAATATTTGGTTTTGAGTTATAAGCAATCAAAGTGAAAGTAATTTTCATTGAAATTATTGTTAGATATCGAAAAACTTTCGTAAATGTGGCCATTGGCAAGTAATAACTTGGCTTTCTTCATATTTTAGGCACGACCGCTACACGGATGAGCCTTATATTTTCATCATTGCAAAATGTGTGATGCATCAAAATATATTAGATAATGGGTTGTAAGAGAAATGTATGCGTATTAACGTATATTATATTACATACATATTATGTACGCGATAACTCAGTCAATTTTTGACCGATTTACCTGAGATTTACAGGGTAACTTGTCATAATGTAATTAGATAATGGTCCTATTTTTAGATATATAGCACTGAAACACTAAGTTATAGCATTATTTTTCATTGCTCAGAAACGATTATGCAGCATTATCTTGAAATGTATTAGTCGTACATAAAAACTTTATATGGACAAAATATTTGTCTCAA
The DNA here is from genome assembly GCA_026168455.1 of Theocolax elegans. Lineage (NCBI taxonomy): Eukaryota > Metazoa > Arthropoda > Insecta > Hymenoptera > Cerocephalidae > Theocolax > Theocolax elegans. The sequence goes on from CM047430.1 coordinate 21,977,794, forward strand.
AATAACAAAACTTTTTGCTATTGTACACTTTACGCTCAGAATAATATTTTCAGAGATGAATAGAGAAAAACGGTCAAAACCATGAAAAAAATATTAAAATTCACGTTTTTTTGCAATAAAACTAAATCTATCGTTTATACGGCCGCACGTGACGAGCTAGTTATATTACAAAAGACATACCAAAGTGAGGATAAGATCCGCTTTCCGGAGGTCAAGTACTTCCCTTGTTAGTTAGAAGGACATAAAGAAATCATGCAGGTGTATAAAAATATTGGCATCTACATGCAAGGAAAGAATTGATAAGTGAGGTTATGCTAATCATAACATTACCATAACTCTCGAATATTAACTATTTTGATATAGTAAACATTGTCTCAAGAGTTAATATATTATCTTAAAAGCAGCTCCAAACCCTCACAGCCAAATTCCAACCAGGAAATCCTGCAGCAGTAAACCTAACGCACATCAGTTGATCGAACGCCGTGAGAGTGAGAGAGTGCGAGGATCCAAGTATCGGACATCCAGTCTAAACCTTAAAACACGTTCACTGGGGATCAGGGTGAACGGCTCCCATATCATAAAATAACAACACTTTTATTTTAGCTAGAAATTTAATATTAATCAATTAATAATAATACACAAGATAAACGAACAACTAGTCACGGTCGCCAGCCGCGTTCACGCGGCAAAATTTATATTTTGTATTATACGCGATTACCGCACACACACGCACAATCACAGCTTGACGGGAAGCTGGAAGACAGGGAGTTTAGGCAGGAACTCTCACCTGCAGATGCTCGAATTTAACAATTAATAATATATATAGCCACTCTTGATAATGATTAAATATGCGTTGTAAAACTACACGTCTCGTTCGACGGCCCGACTCGGAATCCCCGAGTTCGTCTCGATGTACCGATCAGCGAGTCCGCGCGCATGCGCCACGCGCAACAGTTGGCTCTCGTTCGCTTGACTCGGCCGATCCGACGTGCGTGTCTTGTTTATGTACAGTGAACACCTCCGTCCCCGTGCACCGTCTCAACTGCTGGATACGAACAACCCGGAGTCGCTTCTACAGGAACAACGTCAATAAACGGTAAAATACTCTCGTTCCATACAATAACCTGTATTAATGTTAGTTCTTCCGAGTTTGTTTATTTGTTTCAGGTGCGGCATGCGGGAACGACGACGTCAACACTGTATTGCAGATTTCCTCAGCTACTTCTTCCGCACCAGGTTCCGGAGATGCCTATTCTTAAGTCAATATCCAGCTGGATTGTCCGAGGTAATGTATAAATAGCATTGTTTCTTCCTTTAAACTTAAACTCTTGTGGAAGTAAGATCCTAACCTCAACTCACCTCTCCTTCTCCTTACCTGCAACTAGGTTTTGACAACCTACTGCTTTCCTCAATTCTAATTTTATATTCAGTATGATTTATTTAATACTGTTGCAGGTACTCGAAGGAGGTTTTGTACCAACGAAGGATTATTACTTCTTGGAGGAGGCTGGATGTTTACTGGTTGTCGACGCTGTCCAATATTACATGTTCTACCTCTACTGCTACCTTCTACGATCACCTTCTCCAGGACACAAGGAACAGGATTTATAGCAGGACCTCACTCAACTACTTCAGGATTCAACTTCAACTACCGGATAATTATTTACAAGAATGTTACAAGGACAGTGAGTGTGTGCTTGTGTGCTTATGCGTATCTTTTACTGGAGTGCGTACTCCTGCCTCACGGTCTAGCCTATCTGGATTCCGAGTGAGCTTTATAATTAATTCCTATAAGCTACGGGGCTTTGGAATATTACATATATAATATAAATATAAATCAAGTATGTGACATGCAGTTATAACTGCCATGTCACAACCTGTAACACGGCAAATCAATTAAGCGTTAAGCGAATAATTACAGAATGATATTAAATAGTTACTTCATGTGCAGCATCGCCAGAAACAACATTCTCCTCACACAAGCTAGCAGCCACCATGGAAACCCATCTTCATCATATCCACATGGCCGTGGCCACTCACGGTACAATACACGCAAGACGACGGCGGGCGATAAGATGCGCGGGCATGTCGGGCCCGGGCAGTGAAGTAACGAACGAGCCACAACTCGAGAGAGCTCATCATTCGCGTGAGTAACGCTGCCGAGTATTACCGACGTGTGAACGAGTTATTGCGTGTGTGCGCAGCAATAGATTATAGCAGATTTTCCAGGAGATGATCTCCAGGACATCGAGTTTGTGCATGCCTTTGGCAAGTGCACAGCAGCCCTTTCTTTTTGTAGGTGTGCTTCCTCTCTCTCTCCTCCTTTCCTCGTTAACTACTCGTACAACAAACCACCACAGATGTCACGCAGCCGAGCATCGTTATAAAATTGCCGTGAATGTATTGGCGCCCATTGTGGTTCTTGGCATCGACAATGTGTTCTTCTTTTGTTCTTTAAAAATGGCTGCATAGTAATATTTTGGTCGATGTTGAAATTTACTTATTAATTATAAAACAATATAATACAATTTTGTTTTTATAGCAGCACTAATGAAATCAACAATAAATTAATTTAAAACTTGAAGTGCGGCGCTAATTTTCTAATATTTCAAATACTCTAATAATAATGAATAAATTATAAGCAACACCATTCAAGGCATTCTTAATAATAAGGTATATATAACACTCTATTTGAATTAATAAAAAATTTTCACTTCCTGGAGACGATGTCCAGGTGGACAGGGTGAGCTCTCGGTAATCTGGACATCGTGTACTGGAAAGCCCACATGTCATTCTGCTTAAATTAAAAAAAATTTTAATTAAATCAGGGTGTACCCCCATACGACCGTCCCCACTCCCTTCAAGGCATTAAAGAGAGCTAATATAAAAAGCGTATTGAAAGCCTTCGACGAACTCAGAATAAACAGATGGAAATATCCCAAATACTTGATTACCGATAACGGAATAGAATTTATTAATTGGATAGTCACAGAGAAGTTAGCATAATAATTGATTACGCAATCCACAATTCTTCCATGTTTTGCTCAAACCAACCCTGTGGAAAGGGTGAACAGAAATATAAAGCCAATAATTAACAGCTACTTAGTTGACGATCATAGCAATTGGGACACATATCTAGGCGAATTTTATTTTGCATTAAACACGATCGTACACTCTTCAACCAAATATTCACTAGCATTCCTGGAATGGATCTCCTGCTTACCGGGCAGTTGCCTTACCACTTGGCCAACGACAGTGGTACATAAATAAAAAATTAAATCAACGTATAACTATAAAAAATTCAAGTCAGTCAGCCTTGGAATAAAAATAATCTGATACATGTTATAGTTCATAAAATTATTAATTATTATACATACACTTACTTAAAAATTGAACTCTTATTGGCTTTATAGAAAATAGAAGATGGTTTTAAAGTAACTATAATATGGTGTGCGAACGATAGAGCATTTTCTTAAATAACATTTTTTTTATATTATGTTAGGCAGTGTCAGTATGAAATATTCAAGTTACTCAACATTGGAATAAATAAATAAATTACTAAATGACTTTTCCATTTATTAAAGAATCAATCGCATATATTGGCTTTACAGAAAAAACAGGTTTTTAGCAACTGTAATAAGAATGGGAAATGATAAAGCATCTGCTTAAATGTAACATTTTTTTTTAATTATGTTAGTCATTAGTCACTATCAATCATTCAGGTCACTCAGCATTGGAATAAAAATCATTGTGTACATGTAAAGGATAGCAAATTATTAAATAACTTTCAAACTTGTCAAAGAAATGACATATTGGTTTTATTTACATGTTGAAAAAGGTTTTAACTAATTATATAAGTACAGAGAATCAGAATTACTCAATATTTTATAAATTATTAAATTAAGTCAATCTATTTTATAATTATTAAACATTCATTTCACTTAACATTGGAAAGTAAATAATCCTATGAGTGTTATAGTTCATATAATTATTAAATATTATACACTTGCCAAAGTATCGAACACATATATTGGCTTTATTGAAAATAAAATATGGTTATTCAGTAAAAATCACTGTATTCATGTAAAAGTTACAAAATTATTAAATTAAAGTACTATAATCAGGATGGAGAACGATAAAGCAAGCCAATTTAATTGTACTATATTATTTTTTAAAATTATTTTGGTCAATGTGGAAAATCATTTAGATCAAGATAGATTTATTATAAAGATACAAGTATAAATACCTTTAAATAATAAAGTTACATACAAGTACATAACATTATGTAAATACAATATGATAGAGTAATATAATATAATAAATATAATTAAAATATGTAATAATATAAATTTATTTTGTGTACAATTCGTTAAATGATTGTTAAGATTAAATAATATAATAATTTAAGATAGAAAAGGAAATACCGATACTTGCATAAAAATATAAGCATTGTTTTTATGGTATAGTTTTTTATTATCACTTTTCTTTCTCTCTTGCTCTCTTTCTCTTTCTCTCGTCGAGAGATATCAAAGGTTGATAGTATACCATACGGGCGGATATGAAGTCTTCAGCTTGCAATAGTTAGTTGCAATGTTTTACAATAAATAATACCGAAATGGAATAGTGTGAGGTGTTGGAAAAATTACGTAAACATTTAATTGTAACTTATAACTTTTCACAACAAAATCGGCCAGACGATACAGCTGTGATGAAAATATTCACTTGATACTAGCTCCCTCTTACGGCTACGTTATAACTTTTTCTATATGTTTTTACCTCTGTACGCGTTCTTTCACGGGCTGGAAAAGAGTGTCTTTCTTTCTCTCTTATATGTTTGCCCATCGCTCTGTCTCAACTTTTTTCCAAGTATAAATATAGATATATACGGGTAATGTAAAAAGGGAAGAAGACCGACCGAGGGTTAAATAACATTGGGTATAAGATAAACTTCATTCATAAGCTAAAATATTTAATTTTTCAAAATTTAAAATCAACATAACTTTGGTTTAACTTCATCAAGCTGTTTAACCGACGGCTTATTTTCAAGACTTTGTTTTAATCTACCACTGTATTGATAATTATAGATAAATCCATTATTTATCCTATATTAGGTTTCCAAAAAAACCCGGTTTTATAGAAAAAAGCAAATAAAACTTAAAAATCGATTAAAAATCAATAACTCAGAAAAGCATATTTTTACCAACCTAGAAAGTTAATTTTTGTGATGTATAAAAACATACTAAAATTTGAAGAAAAAAATGCATTTTTTGGGATATTTGTATTTAAAAAAAATCGTTTTTTTTGTTTTTTGACGTTTATCATTGCGGGATTCAGTTTGACCTTAAATATATGATTTTTTTACATAAAGTACATAATATTACCTATATTTTGAAGAAAAATTCACCTCAAAAAGTTAATTTTGAAAATAAAAGTTTATTTGAAATTTCGTAATCTTCGAATTTCGTATAATTGATGGGTTAATATTGCCAAAAGCGTGTGAGTGGATAAATAGAGTAAATATACGAACGGAACGCCGTCTCGTACTCTATTAACGTTTTACGGTTTATGAACACAGAACGATCCACAGCCTGTGAATTTATTACCTTTGTACTACCTATCCGGTGTAACCTACCGATTATACTGATTCAATTTTCCGGACAAATAAATAAAAAAAAAATATAACAAATAAATCAATAAAAATAGATATTTCAAATTACGCGCGCATAGACATTGATAACTCGCGAAGAGAGTTCAAGCGCTCTCCCCTTTTGGAGACACGCGTGTCCTTTCCCACTCACCCCGGTCTTCAAGTTAAAATAATGCGCAGTTAGACGCGAGGCCGATATACGCGTATATTTTAGATTTTAAAAAAAGGATTTAACTTTTGCTTCAATATACGTGTATTATGCATATATAACACAGTATGAAAGAAACATTTGTAATTAGTTAAAATGTTTATATTCTTTAAAATACTCGGCCACCTCGCTTTTTACGGTTGTGACAGACGCATATGTAGAGATAAGATTTGGCATATTCTGCGTGATTGCTACCGATTATGCGGCCGTGTGACTCATAATCGATATGTGTGATCTATGAATTTTCTACCATCGACCATTATTAAAATTATCATAATATTGTACAAAACATTTGAAATCGCGCTATTTAACGAGCTGGTATTAAATCAATTATTTGCAAAATTACCGACGTTGGAAGCTATCCATGCCATGAATTTAAAAAACGAAAACGCGCCTAAGATTGGTATATTCAGATTAGAGTTTACCATATTTATCATGTGAATTTGTACACCGGTTTCAATTTAACACTTAGCAGTTAGTACTGCGGACGTATAATCGCTGTTATAAAATGTTTGTTTTAAAACGGCCATAAGGTATGTTCGATCGTACAGCTGAGCAACCATGAACAAACGTCCACGGAGCAATGGCACTGTTACATTATATATTTATGAATCCTATGTTTTTCTGATTTAGGCTCTTAATAAAATCTATGTTCGACAACCAAATATTTAATGTAAATAGTAATTACCTATCAGACTAATATACCATATCATAACCAATTCCTCATTAGCACCCAATTGTTGATCATTTTTTCTAATTTTTCAATATTAAAATATTTTAACAATAAAATATTGTAATAAAATAAATTTGCAATGTATATATTACGAATAAATATTAAAAATAATGTCAATTTTTATATCCACTAAAATGTGATCAAGAATTGGCCGTACCTGATCAGAAATTGGTTACATTAAGATATTGAATTAGCGTTATAGTATATCAGTTTAAAACTCTTTATTTGCTGACAAGGAGAGGCTACACAAATAACAAAAATTCTCGCCGATAACCCCTTAACTTTCATCGTTGATAACTCTGAAACAATTAAAGATGTATACTCAAACCAATTTTTAAAAGAAAGCTGAGATCGAGTAGATACGTTCTGAAAAAAGAAGATCATCAACGAACTAATATCGAAAATTTTGCATTATAACTTGATGATTTCTTTAGATCAAAATTTCGTCCAATTCTTATTTCTTCCATAAGTTTTGATCAAATCGAGATATATGAGCTTCTTTTTTTTCAAAATATATCTATTTGATCTCAGCTTTTTTTTAAAATTTAGTTTGAATATACATCTTCAACTGTTTTCGAGTTATTAGCAACCAAAGTTAAGGATTTTCTAGACATGAATTTTTGTTATTTGTTTATATATATCGTAAAAAGGGCATTAAACACTAAATCTCCGGCTTTCTTCGTATTGTTAGAGTAGAAATCATATCCTAGAGTTTGGTAAGGATATGCTATCAGAGGGCGTGGTCTCTCCTTGTGAAATAAAATATAATAATGTAGACTATAATACAATTTGTCCTTTTAGATTTCACCAGATCAGCTTCCACTAGATTTAATTGGTCGACCAATTGTTCACATCAGTGCATACAAACAAGCGACAGGCGAAGCTAAATATTGCGACGATATTCCACGAATTGCTGACGAATTATATTTAGCATTAATACTATCAACAAAGGCTCATGCTAAAATTATATCTATAGACTATTCGCAAGCTTTATTAATTGACGGTGTAAAAGGATTTATTGATGCTAATGATATACCTGCTGACCGAAGGCTTATCGGGCATAAAGTTTTTGATGAAGAAATATTCGTATCACAAAAAGTAATGTATAAATATATCATAAATACATAAATACAGTTGAAATAAATTATTCTCATGTGATTTATAAAACCTGTAAATGCATAAGTTATGATAAAAGAGATCCAGTACCTATCTCTACTGTACCGGCACTTGTTATGTGCAGTTTTTATGTATGTCTCCTACATTATTTAGGACATATTCTAAACCTAACCTAATTTAGTTGGAAACCGGCTGTTTTTTGAAAATTTGTAAATTAGATATTTTATGTATAACCCTAGGTAAACGTACAATCTAAAAAATAGGGGTTCCAGCCTCCGGGTTAAGGATTTTGCTGCAACTTTGGACATTAGTAGGAAAAGTCTTTTCCTTCGCCTCCGTCAGATCGACAAATTTTTCCTACTAATTACCATGGAGAGCGCTTATCATATTTATTAAAACTTTGGAAATTATTTTCTGGTACACAAATCTGAAAGAATTCATGTGGTATACAATTTCATTTTGTTGGATGAATCTGGGATTTCGGCTGGGAAGGGCGAAATAATCGGCACTAACACTCACACACGTTTATATATTCAAAGATAAATTTGTTTTATTATATATCAACTATTATGCGCCACTGCGCCTCTGAATCTCTCTCTGAAACTTACAGATAAAATACAAAAGGATGAATTAATTTATTCCGTATATGATTATAAACACGGTCCGTGCTCACAGACGGTCAACACGAGAGTGACGCGCACTCGTCGCGGTACGAGAGACGGCAATTTATCGTCTCCTGATGTTAGGTGGCGCTCTCTCCACGTGATGCGGAGCTCGCTGGTTTCGCTCAGCCAACACTCCCTCCCTCCGTATTACTCTCTTAATTTTCAGCGTGATCAGTCGAATCTGTAATCAAACAAATGATACATAGCAATGCTTTAAATTTAAATTTTCTCTGAATTGTTTATTTTATCTCTTAATTCTTTATGTATTGGTTCGGGTAAGGGTTTAGTTAGTATGTCCGCTAAATTCTCTTTAGTGTTAATGTATTCAACTACAATTTTGTTCTCGCCAACGCATTTTTTAATGTAGTCCCCATGTGTCTCTGAAATATGGATTTTGCTTCCCTTTTTCTCCCTTGTGTTTAATTTTTCCACTATCTCTGAATAACTATCGTCAAAATCTTTCAACTTATGGGACCCGTCCATTTGTGTGCATTTACCAGCTGACTTGTTGTCACACCACATTTTGACTGGATAGTAGGTTTTCCCGGTCATATCTCTGATCGCTTTATCCAACGATATAATCTCTTGGCATGTATTGCTCATGGTGAGGTACTCAGCATGACGCGTTGATGTTGCTCCATGTTTCTGTTTATAGCTTCTCCAAGCTACTGCGTTTCCAAACAGTTTTATGACATACCCTCCCGTTGATGTTGAGTCTGCATTGTCACTGAAACTTGAGTCAGTGTATGCTTCTAGTTTGCCTCCAAAATCACCGTAAGTTAATCCCACTTGCATTGTCTTCTGAAGATATCTGAATATTCTCTTTATGTCTTTCCAGTCATTTTCTGTAGGTGAAACTTGTTTCCTGGACAAGTAATTGACTGCATAAGCAATATCTGGTCTTGTTACTCCTGCTAGATATAACAAGCTTCCAATAGCTTCTCTGTATGGTGCTTTGCAAGGCGATGTATTTTCTTCTGAATTACTATTTATATTTCTTTTCTTCACTTGTCTTGTCACCATAGGTGTGTTTTGAGGATGGCATTCACTCATGTTGAATCTTTCCAACACTTTCAATGTGTACTCTTCTTGATTTAGCGTCATAGTTCTTTTTAATCTGTCTCTCTGAATTTGCATACCTAAATATAGGCTAGGTTCTCCTAAGTCGTTCATCTTAAATGTTTTGCACAGACTAGACTTTACTTGTTGTAATTTCTCTGAATCGTTTCCTGCTAGTATGATGTCATCTACATATAGCACTAGAATGAGTACTCTCCCGTTTTGTCTCCAAGTGAACAAACAGGGCTCATGAATGTCTCTTTCTAAACCGAGTTTTCTGACTTCTTCTGTAAATTTCATGTTCCATTTCTTAGGACTTATTTTTAAACCATAAATCGTTTTCAGTAATTTGCAAACTTTCTTTCCTTTGGATTTCTCTGAATTTTCTAATCCCTCTGGAATTTCCATGTAGATCTCTTCAAGTAGTTCTCCGTTCAAGAAAGCAGTTTTTACGTCAAGTTGTACTGCCTCAAGGTCATACTTGGTAATCACAGCCAGTGCGGATCGAATCACTGCCATACGTGATACTGGAGCATAGGTTTCTGTTAATTCGTATTGGTTTTTATCTTTAAATCCTCGAATGACAAGTCTCGCTTTGTGTTTAACTTGTCCTTCTTTGCTTGTCTTTTTCTTAAATATCCATCTGGAATCAATGACATTCGGTTTACCCTCCTCTGAATTTTGTTCTGGAAAATCTACGATTTGCCAAACCTTGTTTTCTGCCATTGCTTTTAGTTCTTCATCAATAGCTTTTATCCAGCTCTCCTTGTCTTGCGAATTCATTGCTTCTCTGAAGTTAGTTGGATCTTGGTTCATTTTAGCTATATTCGCATATGTCATTTCGTCTTCGTCCTCTGTATTTATCAGTACGGTTTGACTGTTATTTGCTCTGTATATAAAGTCTGGATCTCTGAATCGACTTTCTTTGGCCTTTCTTTTAAGAACAGGTCTTGTACTTTCAACTGTGTCGTTCGAAAGAGCTTTCCTTTTTCTGGATTTCAATGTCTCAGTATCTGGTCGTTGATTACTTTCAGTTATTGTAACTTCTGAATTCTGTGTGTTCTCTTTTTCTTTAGAATCTCCGAAACTAATTTCCTTTTGTTCTGTTTTGTTGATTATATCTTTATAGACCAGTTTTTCATTGAATCTGACGTGTCTTGATATAATAAATCTTAACGATTGCGGATGCCATAATAAATAACCTGTGGACGTGTAACCTACTAAGATTGTTTTTAATGCTCTCTCTGAAAACTTATTCTCTGGAATTGGAATTTTAACGTAAGCTACACACCCAAACCTTCTCAATTCTTTTACATGACTTTCTTTACTGGGACTTATCTTGGAAAGTGGGGTTTTGAAGTCATTACTCTTATGCGGCGTTCGGTTGTACAAATGTACTGCAGCTTCTGTAGCTACTGACCACATTGTGTTAGGTAAACCCGAGTCGAATAGCAAGGCTCTTACTTTCATCTGAATTGTTTTGTTGAACCTTTCTGCTGTTCCATTCAGCTCTGGTGTGTGTGGTGGTGCAAAATCACTCGAGATACCTTCTTTATTTATGATCTCTGAAAATTTTCCACCAGTGAACTCTGTTCCATTATCTGCTCTTATAAAACATACTTTTTCTTGTTTACCCAGTAAGTTTCGAGTGTGTTTGAGGTAGTCCTCAAGACATTCCCCTGATTCGTTTTTGTGTTTCACACAATATGCCTTGGCATATTTAGAGAAGTCATCAATCAAAACTACTATATACATATTCTCACCTGGGAAGGAGGGTGGCGATATTTTACCCATCGTGTCCGCATGTATTGTGTGAAGTGGTTTTTCTGAACGTTGTCTATTGTTTTTGAATACTGGTTTTTCCATTTTAGCGAGTATACAAGGCTCGCAGTTCATGATCTCTGTGTTTAATTTTACGTCTCTTAATTCATTTTCATATTTTTTCATTTGTTTCATGTATTCTAAGGAAGCATGTCCTAGTCTTTTGTGCCACAACATTCCCACACTTAGTTTTTGTGTGGATGTTGTTGCGTCACATCTCTGAATGTCTTCTCCTAATTTTTCTATCTCTGAATTTGAAATTGGATGATTTAAATCAAGTATTTTCCTGTTTAACCAGTTATCATTAACCTCTTTATTAATATCATTTTCTTCCGTATTTTCTTTCTCATTCTCCCTCCCAATGTCACTCGGACTCTCATTGTCGCATGCCTGCGGTAACAGGTCCGTTTGACACTGCGAAAGAAAATCGTCCACGGTAACTAGACTAGCTTTTATAGTGTAACTATCATATTCTGAATCAGGCTGCTCTGAATGTAAAATATTAAATTTAACTATCCAGTTAGGCGATTCATAATTTCCTGACAAATATTCCTCTCCGGATTCTTTATCAAAAACTTTAAGTATCTTATCGTCAAGATAAATCCCGTATCCCGCTTCTGCAAATTTTCGAAGGGATAAAAGGTTCTCTGAAATGTCTGGGGCCGCTAATACATTTGATAAGAATATTTTTTCGCTATTGGGAATTGATTTTACATAGAGGTTCCCTTTACCGTCTATTTTAATATTTGCCTTTTTACTTTTGTTAGCGCTCTTAATTTCCCCTGAAGTTTTATGAAAGTCTCTTAAAATTAACCCCTTATTTATGATATGATGTGTTGCCCCTGAATCAGCTATAAAGTTGATATTGAAATCTGAATGTAATTTTTGGTTGTTACCTTGTGGTGGTGTTTTTTGTCCATTTTGCGCCACTCTGGCTTTAACGTTTCCGCCGCCTCTTTGGTTTCTTAAATAGGGTTTCCCATATGGTCTCGATTTTCCCTTATATGACGCGCCTCTTTTTACGAACTTACCACCACCTCGTTTTGTGTTTGTGTAGTGTTGTGTATTTATATTTTTGTTGATATGATCATACCTCTGAACTTTGTTGGGGCAGTCATCTCCTTTATGCTCTCTGACCATGTTGCAGACGTAACAAAACCAAAGATTATCGTACCGAAGCGGACAGGCCGTCTGGTAGTGTCCCATCTTTGTACATCTGTAGCATTTAACTTTGCTCTGTTGATTCTCTGAGCTTTTGTCACGTCTCTGTCCCTCTGAATTACTGGCCACCTGTGCCCTTGGTGTCTCTGAATTATTTATCTTTTGAGCCTCGATCTGTAACAAGCAGTTTTTCATGTCGTCAACAGTCATCATAGTCCCGGTCTGACTTCTCACAAGATGTGTCGAAACCAATTCTTTACTAGTTTCACACACAGCCTGATAAAAAATCGCTCTTTTTTCCTCATCTGAAAGATGTGACTGTGGCGTACATGTTTCGTGTTCTTGTACTAAATTGTCGAATCTGTCACAAAAATCTACTACTTTTTCTTTTTGTGTTTTACGTAATGTGTAGAGTTTCTGTCTTATTGTCATCTCTGAAATGTTTAATTCTATTTTCTTTATTTCTTTGACTTTTTCAATTATTTTACTAGGTTCAGTTATATTTAATACTCTTTTATGATAGTGATCTTCTAAGTGACTTATAATTATGTCTCTTACTAATTTCTTATTTTTTAACGTTTTCTCTGAACTATCGTTATCAAATTTCTCTGGACTGTTTATGTTATCGGCTAAGTCATTTGAAGCTAATTCTGAATTTAATGAATCAAGCCAAAGTTCTAGATTCCCCTTTAGTTTCAATTTGTAATCTCTTTTAATATTAATTTTGCTAGTTGTAATTGAATTTTGCAAATTTGTTGTTAAATTATTGTGAAGTATCAAGTGTCTATTAATGTTTTGAAATGTTTCACTTAATTGTGCTAACGTCTGAATGTTATCTGTCTCTGTATTTTGTCTTTCTGAACTTTGTCCAGATAGGGTCTCTGTATATGTGTGCGTGTTCGAAGTGTTTTGTGGTTCAATTCGTGTTGAGTCAAATTGAGGAGGTGGTATCTTTTCAGGTACCTCGTCGATGCGTAGCTTCAGATTACGTATCTCTATCAGACACGTATCGATAACACCATTTTTCCGTTTAACTTCCTTAATCAACTCCTTCTGGTTTTGTACTGACTCTTGAAGCGAGTTGTTCAATCGCTCGAACTGCTCTCGCTGTACTCGCATGCAGTTTATCAGTTCGTTGATAACTGCTGCCGATGGTGTTGGCGAGTCATTTACAGCGATCGTCTCTGTAGCTTCGTTCTCTGAATGTTCGAGCTCCTCTCCTTGGCTTTCGTCAGTTGCCTTATTGTCGAGTTGGCTTCTGGTGTTCTCTGAAGTATCTGACATTCTGAATGAAAATATTTTAATTAGTTATATTGAATATTAAAGTACTACTATTAATATTCAGTGATCGTTATACTGGTTACCACGATACAGTACTCCCTCCCAACCGATTAGCCATATACTGGTTTCATCGTTACTTTAGGGATGGGGCGGCCGCGTACATATAACGTAGTCCCTTGGTATTGATCACGCTTTATTTGCAGCGGTTTGATTCTCTTAATTATCAATTTGTCTTAATTATTTAATTAAAACACAACCTCTTTACTATTTAATTAAATAAATTTAATTAAAAACACAACCTCTTTATTATTTAATTAAAAAAATTTAATTAAAAAACACAATCTCTTTAATTAAAAACATAATCTCTTTATTATTTAAATAAAAAAAAATTTGATTAAAAAACACAATCTCTTTAATTAAAAACATAATCTCTTTATTATTTAAACTCTTTCTCCTTTGATCAATTTATTCTCTTAATTATTTATAATTCTGTAGTTCACATCTGTATTTATTTCTGTTCAAAACAAAAAGTCCCTCTCTTTATTTCGATGTCGCTTTTGTTTACTCACTGCATATAAAGCTTATGTATAGATATGTGTATATATATATATATATTTATGTGTATTGTTTATTTTTAACTAGTATCGTGTTTTATATGCATGTAAATACGTTTCACATCTATTCGAAGTATGCGGTACCTTGCGTTGTCTGTACTGTGCAAAAACAGTTTTCATAAACCGACCAAGTACTACCTGTATCGGCTCTCAAACGAACAGCGTCCCGTACGTTGAGAGAGAATCACCTATTCTCATGCACTTTTGTACACGACACACACTCAGTAATCGAACTCGCGTCGATGTGTTACGAATATTGCGAGAGAAACGCCGTTAATCAACATTGTAAACAAATGCCTCGCTTGCTGTTGCCCGCGCGCCGCGCTTTTCTCAGAATTGACGTCTGAAACGTTCGTATTCGAACGTACTTGCTTGCACCGGCGCGCCGCGCGTTTCTCGGAATCGGCTCTGAAATCTTTCTCTGAAATCTTTTTCTGTTCTTATCAACTCTGTATATTTCGCGTTTCCCTCTAATTTAATTAAACTTTATCATAATTACTAAAAAAAACGATACTTTATATATTACACATTCTTTAAATTTTAACTTTGACTCGCACGATTTTTCACTCTTATTTTCTCTGCACCCCGCGTAACACTGTACTTAAATTTAACACTTCTTTGTATCTTCTCTGAATACAACTTACTTGGCTCTGTAACTTCTCGGCGATAAACTCAATCAGTAACCAAACTCGTGTGCCTCAGGTGTCGACCCGCTCGTCACCTGCGTGCCCTGTGCCCGTAGCCTATTCACTTGCGTGCAGGAGGCCGATAACCTGTTGGATGAATCTGGGATTTCGGCTGGGAAGGGCGAAATAATCGGCACTAACACTCACACACGTTTATATATTCAAAGTTAAATTTGTTTTATTATATATCAACTAAAATGCGCCACTGCGCCTCTGAATTAATCTCTCTCTGAAACTCACAGATAAAATACAAAAAGATGAATTAATTTATTCCGTATATGATTATAAACACGGTCCGTGCTCACAGACGGTCAACACGAGAGTGACGCGCACTCGTCGCGGTACGAGAGACGGCAATTCATCGTCTCCTGATGTTAGGTGGCGCTCTCTCCACGTGATGCGGAGCTCGCTGGTTTCGCTCAGCCAACACATTTAATGAAAAATAGTGAAATAAGTATACTTTAGTTTAATTTCTGATAACTCAAAACAATCACAAAGATAGACACTCTACCTCAGATCTGGCAGAAAGAAAAAAGGAAACTCAAATATTTTAATTTAGACAAAAGTTATGGAAGAAATAAGAATAAGATGAAAGTTTTGCTTAAAAAGTCCATCAAATACTTGAAAATTTTAATTTCGTTAACATTTCATCTTATTTTCATTTGTTTCATAACTGAATAATCAAACTGAAACATACATTTTCACAATTTTTTATTAAATGCGTAATATTTATCGTTAAACAGTCTTTGAGATTGAATTTCACCTGAATTCTTTCATATTTGTGTACCAGAAAACAGTTTCGAAAGTTGCAACAAATCCGTCACCCGGAGGCTGGAATCCTTCCTTGCAAGAATATTAAAAAATATTCGTGAACTACACAAAACAATCGTAAATACGTTGAAGATGAAAAATCACCACAATTCGTCGCCTGATGATGCTAAATATAGACTGAATCATAGTATCATATCGTCGCCTCCGAATAAAAACATATATATAACAAGAGGGAATAAAGTTGAACTTTCTCCCAACTATACTTATAATTAGCAAATATTTTTTATTAGAATATTAAAAACAATATAATTATAAAATAATGCAATTTCATAAAAGTAAAGTACAATCACATCACAATATCAATTTTTTCAAATATTTATTCTACGTTTCTATGTAAAAATGAATTTATGTACTTTTACACATTTATGGACAGTCCGTATACATATCGATTTCATAAAGTTATCAAAAAATATTAATTTCCACTATTTTCTTAAATATTTAAAGAATTTTTCAGGATTTTTTAACAGAACGCATTACCCACACAGCATGTAATATTACAAAAAAATATTACATGAAATATTACAAAAAAAAATGCGGAAATGATTAGAAAATATATCAAAAATATTACAAAATATTCTTCTGAAATAATTCATAGTAATATTTTTTAAATATTAATGAAATATTTGGTGTAATATTTTCACTAATAGAAAGTAAAATATTTCACAACATATTACAACAATATTACTGAAATATTTCATGTAATATTTCGTGTAATATTCCATAAATATTGTATGCAATATTTCATGAAATATTGTTATACTATCAATACATGTTAAAACAAAAATAATCATTTGGAATATTACTAAAATATTGCACAGACTTTCATCACAATATTTCATGTAACATTGTCGAAACATTACAGTTTAATATTACGTGAAATATTTCAATAATGTTTGAGGAATATTCCTGGAGACTCGATTATATAATTTTTTCTTGTGTAATAGAATTTCGAAACGAAACGTATTTGACATCCGGCATTGCGCTCCACACTATATGAAATCTTACAAAAAAATATAACCTAAAATAATGCAAAACATATTGCAATAATATTATAAAATTCTTCAATTTCTTATTTTCTTAACTTTGCTCTAAATTGAACAATTTAAGCTTCTTTTTTTAACCATATCTACTTGAACTCAACTATACCTTTCAGTTTTTGGATTGATTTCCTATCAATATTCGTTTTCGAGTCATATAATAGCAATCAAAGTGAAAGTAACTTTCATTGGAAATATTATTGTCAGATGTCAAATCACTTTCGTAAAAGTGGCAATTGGCAAGTAATAACTTGGCTTTCTTCATATTATTATATTCCAAAACCTATGCCAAGGTTAGGATAAGATATATCCGTTTCCGAAGGTCAAGTACTTCCCTTGTGAGAGAATACCAATACTGTTACAAAGGTAATAATAGTGTAATAATAGTGTAACTAATAAAATATGTAATGTTACTAGAGCGCTTAGAGAAATTAAAAAAAATACGTAAACGTATACATGAAAGTGCATTATTCGACAATATAATAAGTCAGACAGTAATAAGTTGTAATATATGAAAATTAGTTTTTTTATTTATTCATGAAATGTTAAAAATTTTTGGCAGTAGTGTCAACTTAAATTGTGGCGATAAAAATCATCGTCTGAATTAACGTGTTCTCCAAGCAAATTTTGAGTTAAAGTCTTCTCCAAGCGATTTTTTAGTTAACGTGTTCTCCAAGCGAATTTTGAGTTAAAGTCTTCTCCAAGCGATTTTTGAGTTAACGTGTTCTTCAAGCGAATTCTGAGTTAACGTGTTTTCCAAGCTTTTTTTGAGTTAACGTGTTCTCAAACCGAATTATGAGTTAACGTGTTTTCCAAGCGATTTCTGAGTTACAATATTTTTATTCGGAAGCGACGATATACAATTGGTTAGCGTATATTAACGAGGCTAGATAATCTCAACACACCGCTCGGTGTATCTTACCTCGTAAGTCTTGCGTCCATACGCAAGACAATAACCTGTACTTCTAGGCTTTTAGGATTACAATTACAAATACAATTTTTGTATAAATTCATTTATAATATTATTGTACAAAGCTGCTATTAAAGAAGAATTATACTGATTTAACTACTATAATTTACTTTTAACCTTTACAATTAGGTTACATATCTATAGGGAAACTTTTTCAATTGTATCAATCATTTTACTGTTTTTCAAATAAATTTTTGTCTAGTGCAACATTGGGTTAAAAGTATTCTGTGATGTTATAAGATTAAATTGCAACCGTGCTTTTTAACTCCTTAGTTTTTACGACATTTGGGAAAATTATAGTCAGTACCCACACAGATTAGGTTACATTTAGAGTTTTATTTCTTATATTACGATAATTATATAACACTGTTTTGCTATCGTCCATTTACATATAATGTTTATTCAAAATATTTCTTTCGTTTATCTATATGTTGTAACATGTCCTAAATAGTTTTAAAGAAATAAATATTTACTGTGTATTTCAAATGTCGGTACAATGAAGACATTTACGGATGTCACATACCGTTAAGGAGACAAGAAAGTGTTTTTGATATTGTAGGTTTTTGGACTACAAAATTTATTTAAATATTATATACTTCTAGTATTTTGGTACATAAAAATTTGAAAATTTTCATAAAAATCAGTTATTTTAGTTAGTAGTAGTTTAATTAGCATCAAAATGAGTCTCAACTCATTCCAATCCAATGATCTGGTCTGGAGAGTGTGACAATGGGTAAAATTGGTAGTAAAGTACGTACAACTAACTATAGGAGAGTGTCACACCTGCGGGAAATGGATTTTTACCAAACTCTAAGATATGTTTTCTACTATAAAAATATGAAGAAAGTCGAAACTACATACTCCAATGCTCCATTTTACGATAGATATAAGCAAAAAAACGAACAATTTCGTTAAATTACTCTTGACATTGATTACATAACATTATTTAACATAAAATAAACTGAGTTTAAGTAGATATATTAAAAAAAAACTCAAAAATTTCAATTTAATCAAAAGTTATGGAAGAAATAAGAATAAAACGAAATTTTTACGAAAATTTAGCATTACAATTTAATGATTTTTAAGGACAAAATTTTATATAACTCTTTTTTCTCGTATAATTTTTGACTAAATTCAGATATTTGTATTTCTTTTTTTTTCAAAATGTATCTACTCGATCTCAACTTTCTTTTAAACTAACAAGGAGGGTTTCCACCTTCCGGAAAACGGATTTCGTTGGAACTTTGAGAGCTATTTTCTGGTACCCAAATATAAAAGAATTCATATGAAATTCAATCTCATAGGCTGTTT
This sequence comes from Theocolax elegans, assembly GCA_026168455.1. Lineage (NCBI taxonomy): Eukaryota > Metazoa > Arthropoda > Insecta > Hymenoptera > Cerocephalidae > Theocolax > Theocolax elegans. The sequence continues at coordinate 21,996,934 of CM047430.1, forward strand.
GACGAAAGTTATATGCAGTTAACGAAAAATTCTGAATTAAATATGTTTAAGCTTAATCGTCAATAACTCGGAAAGAAATGGACGTAGTTGCTCAAACTTAAATCCATTAAACAGTTGAAATCAAGCACATATAGTTTAAAAAAAAACTCAATTATTTCAATTTGGACAAAAGTTATGAAAAAAATAAGAATTAAGTTTGAGCAACTACGTCCATTTCTTTCCGAGTTATTAGCGATTCAGCTTAAACATATTTATTTTACAATTTTTCGTTAATTGCATATAACTTTCGTCTAATAGCCTATGAGATTGAATTTCATATGAAATCTTTCATATTTGGGTACCAGAAAACAGCTCTCAAGTTGCAACAAAATCCGTTTCCCGAAAGGCGGAGCCCCTCCTTGTAAGTCTGAATGTACATCTTTACTCGTTTCCGTGTTATAAACAACCAAATTTAAGAGTATTTTTGACGAAATTTTTTGTTTTTTTTCTTGTATCTATCGTAAAATAGAGCGTTAGAGTATGTAGCTCTGGCTTTCTTCCTATTTTTATAGTAGAAAACATATCCTAGATTGAACATATCCTTGGTAAAGATCTTAGTAAGATTAAGGTCTAATATGTCTTAAATTTCTGACTTTTGTAAATACTTTCATGTTACAAAATCCTAGAAATATATAATATTTCAATTAAATTTTGTAGTCCAAAAACCAACAAATTTTTTTTACATGCTTAGCATTGGCTTATCTCCTTAAGAGGACTTCGAAGCTAGCGATTTTATCAATATAAAAGTTTGTAAGGAGCTTTGACACCAGAGCGTTATTCTACACAGTAATATAACTAATCTGTCAAAATTTGGTTGCAGATTCATTCAGCATTGAAGAAGAATAGTGTGAAACTAATTTTTATGCAACATAATCTGACTATTGTGAAATACAGTTTCGGACTATTATTCTTAAATACTCAATGACGTTGCACCAAAATTTGATAAGTTACTTATAGTACTGTGTAGAATGGTGCTATGGCGCTAAAATTCCCCCAAAAATGATTTTGTTATTCATAAAAATTAAAAAGGTACTTATACAAGCTTATTCAGGTTACGTTACATTAGAATTACAGTTTCGCACTATTCTTCGTAAATACGAAATGAATTTGCACTAGAATTTGACACATTACTTACATTACAGCATGGAATGGCGCTCTTGTGCCAAAATTTTTCATAAACTTATTTAGTTAAAGAAAAACATTAAAACCGTCACTCCTATATGTCGATAAAATCGCTAGCATCGGCGTCCTCTTAAGAGTATTCCATACCTTAGAACAGATCTACTATACCGATACTTTTAATGTAATGGATAATATTTAATATACTTACTAACATCCCTGACGTGGTTTTGCCCACTTTCTAGGTTACATCAATCCATATATTTGATGTATGTTCCGTTATAAAACTTCTGGAATAATAATATTTCGCGAGAGAAACATTCCTTGCAAAGATCTTGTAACAAGGAGGATTTAGTCTACTTGTCAAAGGCGTTAGCAGTACCGACACCGCGAGGTGGTATATATAATCATATATAATAATCAGGCGCTACGACCAGTGCGGGCGTAGCGCAATGGTTAGCGTGAACGCCTTCGGATCCGGTTCCTTTCAAAACCCGACGCCTGCTTTATTTTTTAATTTTCGCACGAGCAGAGCCTCATGTTATAATCTACTCTATCATATTGGAAAGTCTAGCCTTGTAACTTATTAATTCTGACAGCAAAAGTTTAATTGGGAATTATAAACGCTTAAATTAAATCAATAAAATATTTCCGGTTCCACCGAGAGCATCTACAAAAATTACGTCACCTCGCTCATGGCTTACGCTATCAATAATAGCCGAAAAGTGCATCACTGATCATCACCTAATTTTGGTAGCTTAAGTTCAATAAAATTATTTAATTTGTGCTTGACCCTATACCTTCTATAAACTGCAAACAACATGATTAGATGAAGCTGCGTTTATCAGAGATAAACGAACAGTCAAAACTTTTAATAGATGACATATATCGTTCAAAAAATACAAAAAAGTAACCCTGAAACATTCTTGCACAATTTAGAAAAATGCAAAATATCGCATGATATGGATTTGAGGCCTGCGATGGCTCGGTCGGTAGGGCGTCGGGCTTGTAATCTGGAGGTCCCAGGTTCGATTCCCGGCCCCGGCCGATTAATACAAGCACCACTGGCGAATGTATTTTCAACAAGTGCTTTATTCACCAAGACATCGTATGATCTCCGTCGCTGATTAGCACCGGTTTGGGAGCATAAAAAGAGCGACGTTAAAATAATAATAAAAAAAAAAACATTTTCATAGTGATTATTTGAACTATTTATTAATATTAGTTTCTTGGCAGATCAACACATAGTTATCTATAATTTACACTTTTTTACACGGTTTTACACTTTTTTTCCTTGCGGAAGATTTTGTATTCATAATATTCTTATTATTTCATCATTCTCTTTATTTACTACGTTATCAAAAAAATACAACCAATTATTTTTGATAAAATGGCTGATATTGAAACTTGGAGTAGTAGCGAGTCTGAATCTGAAATACAAGATTTGGAGAATGAGGAAATTCATGAAGTTGATTTGGTAGAAAATGATTATGATGAAACTCAAAGTTTTGAAAACGCGTACTTTTATCCATCAATCAAAGATTTTCAAGATACTTCTAAAATAAATCCTAACATCTCTATATCGGGGAATAAAGCAATCAATTACTTTAAATACTTTTTTGATTCCTCTCTGATTGAAAAAATTATAGATGAGACGAATCGCTATGAAAGTCAGAATCATGAAGATCGGCAATCCCATCAGAAAACTTGGTCTCCTCTTACAAAAGATGAATTTGAATGTTTTCTTGGCCTTTCAATTCTAAAGGGCCATATTCGAAAAGGTGACTTGAAAGACTATTGGTCTAAAGATCCTCTGTTTTATACTCCAATTTTCGGTCAAATAATGTCTAGTGGTAGGTTTCTTGCAATCTTACGCCATTTACATTTTCATGATAATGAAGATACCTCGAAAATCGCTCACCATCCTTTAGTGAAAATAAAACCAATAATGGACTATATAACAAAGTAAATTCTCAGCAGCTCTTATTCCAGGCAAAAATGTGTGCATAGATGAAAGCCTAGTATCATGGAAAGGCAGGTTTCGGTTTGGCATCAAACTTTTCGAATTAGTAGACTGTGAGACTGGATTCATTTTGGGTTTCATTGCCTATACTGGCGCTGATACTGATTATCAGAAGTTTGATTTGGGTATTACTGGGGATATTGCCGCTTATTTCTTACAACTTTATTATTACAAGGGTCATGTCATATACATAGATAACTGGTATACATCTCCCATATTGGCAAAATTTTTGCATCATCGCGATACAGGAATGTGTGGCACGGTAAGAATAAATGGAAAAGGAATGCCAAAATTATAAAATAAATTAGAGCGAGTTGAAGTTCGAGTTGCGCATAATAATTTGTGGATGACAATCAGGTGGCAAGATAAGCGTAGTGTTTGCATGTTTACAACTGTACACGAACCTGAGTTCTGTACCACTGGCGAAAAACACTATCAAACTAATGAGGATATAAAACCACGATGCATCCATGAATACAACCAAAATATGGGTGGTGTTGACAATGTAGATAGACAATTGTTTATAACCGAAACAGTTAGAAAAACAATGAAGTGGTATCGCAAGTTATTTTTCCATCTTATTGATCTAAGTTTATTTAATACTCGTTTTTGGTATAAAATGAAAATTGAAGGACCGATGTCCTTTCCTTCATGCCGAATATCGGTTGTTACATAATTGTTGAAATTGGATAATACTAATGATAGGACCGACTGTGGTGGCGGTGTGGTGGAAACGCACCTAGGCCGATCGTGAAAGTTAAGCAGCGCTGACGTGGTTAGTACTTGAATGGGAGACCATTCTCGTGAGGCTTTCGTGAACGGTAGGGTGTTTTTCACATTCCACAATGCGCGAGCGGGAGGTGTGGAACGCTCTGTGTCGGTGTCATGGCCTACGCAATGTGACTTTGACACCCAAACAGAATATTTTAAAGACACCGGGCCATCTCGGGTGAGGTTTTCCTTGCTTTACAGGTTTCCCTCTCCCACGGGCAGAACCCCGGGCAAATGCGAGATGGTTGGGGATTCAAAAAGATGGGGAAAAAGCACCCACACAGAAGTGGTGGGTGAACGCCGTTGAAGTCCTCCAGGCGGGGATAAACGACATGAAGTGGCAGAAAAATGGCACAATACTAGTAAAACTAGTACTAATGATAGCCTTTCTCGTCTTGTTAGCCCTCCTACTCGATTAGTTGGTCGTCATTTTCCAAGGTTGCTACAAGTCGAAGGTGTCACTTGTGTGCTTTACGTAAAATTATTAGTCGAACAAAATACATGTGCTCTGATTGTGATATTCCTTTATGCGTAGCTCCATGTTTTGAAAAATATCACACAAAAAAAATTATCAAAAAGTCAATTAATTAGAGGTGAGAGGCAAGGGGACTCACGAAAATAAAGCACCCTAACGTGAGAGGCAAGGGAACTCATGGAAATCAAGCACCCCAAAGGGATCAAATTTTCGCTACATCCATGCTGTTGATTCTGGGTCATGCTAAGAGCGAAAACTAATATATTTTTTCATAATACATCAGTGATAAAAATACATATAATGCATATCATTTTGGACTAAAATACTACAAGTAATGAAGTTGACCCTAAAATACAATTTTCAAGGTCGAGGATGTCTTCTGAACATTTTTTGATATTTTTTTCGTATTCAGCGCATCCAAATACGTCTAAAAGCACTTCTAACATGCCAAATTAAATTTTTAACATTGGACTTTACGTTCCAGACGGGACTGGTCGATATATCGACCACCATATTTGGTCAGGCACTCCACGTGACATATGTTTTCATTTTATGCACAAATATTGTGTAAAAAAAAGTCGAATTTCAACGTCACAATCCCCGTCCTTAAAAGGTTAACGAGTCAAGTTATTTATCGAATCACACAACGTTTCATTTAAACTATAGTTTTGGTTAAATTCACCGATAACGCTCCAAAATAGCCGTCACTATTGTTACTGCATTTCAACAGACAACATTCTTCGTAATTGGTAGCTCGGTAGGTGAATTGAAACAAACATAAGTTAGTTGTATGAACAGATGCGTGGTTCAATAGTTGAAATTAAATAATTTTTGTTGTTGAACAGAGTAAACTATTTAAACTATCAACGCATCTGTAATTAAAAAATGGTATACAATTCTAGATATGTTTTAATTCTTTTAAACAATGAATTTCAAGATTATCCATAACCGTATCAGCAAATGCTGGTAATATAGGTGGTCCCATAGGTAAACCAAAACTGTGCTTATATAATGAATTATCAAAGGTAAAAAAGGTATTATTAAAGAAAAATTCTACTTTATTACGAATGTTGTTGTTGTAAAGTATTGAACATTTGTTGTGAATGAATTTAAATCGACGATCAAGGCTATGTATTTCATTACAGAGAATATTGCTAAACAGTGAACTTACGTCTAATGACAACAAAACATATCCAGATGGTATAACAACATTATCAAGCTTGGGTAGGATTATCGATTGCTTTAACGAGTCAAGTTATTTTTTGAATTGCACAACGTTTCGAAGACAAATTTGCCTTTATCTTCAGGTGCTAACGTTTATTAATAATAATTAATTAGTTTATATAATGCCAATATAATCGTCTACAACAAAAATTCTTTACCTTGTGATTGTCACATTGCATTTCAAACAAAACTTGTAAGTATTTCGGAGTGTCAATTCTTTACTATAATAATAATTAACATTACATTATTAATCAATGAATATAGCAACAAGATTAAATAAATAGTTAAAAAAACAGTCACAGAAGTGATAAAGCAATCAAAGTCACACTTTTTCTTCTTCTTCATTTTAATCAAGTGAATTGTTTACTAATTTAAATAATTAATAATTTAAATAAATTAAATAAATGAACAAAATCTCACAAACAAAAAAAAACATGCAAACATTCAATAAAATTGTATAAGGGACAATACACTCGACTGCGACACAAATATTCAACTGATTACGATTTAAATTTCGAACATGAAATTGAATAGAAAATAGTATATTATGACACTGTTGTGGGGGATGGTTTTCTAGCTTTCTCGAGGTTGTTCGCACGAGCGAAGCGAGTGAGAACATCGAGAAAGATAAACAAACATCTTCCACAATAGTTTCGTACGATATTTTATAACATTAGAACCTCAAAATCTGAAATGAAAGTGGGATTTTGAGGTTAAAATGTTATAAAATTGGTAATATAGATAACTATATAATTAACGAAGTACATGTAATCGGTAATTTAGATAACTATAAAATCCGCGAATATTTAAAACTGCATAACGAAAAAATGTGACTTCAAAATTGGTTACAAATTATTTCTTATTTTTAAAGTTGTGTATAAGCGAGGTGTATGTTATTTGTAGTTTACTAGCATCTTCTTTTTTATTAATAAGTTCTTTTTGCAAGTTAATGTGTAAAGTTTCCGATATAACTCTTTTTCTGCAATTATTTTCTCTGTCAAGAATACTTATATTATTAAAATCAAATTTGTGAACTAAATTGTTAATATGATCATTAATTACACATTGTTCATCAGCTTGCGACGCTACTTTTCGTCGGCGCAATTATTAACCGACGGAGGTTCCGTCGTAGCGACGTTAAAAATGGTGATATCGCCGATTTCTATTTTATTGGGCGCCTGGCGATATTTATAATGGAATTAATCACTTGAAAAGAGAAACTACTTAATAACCCGGCAAATTCTCATCACGACTCCTCGTCACCGAGGGGATCCCGACGGCTGAACACCTCGGAACCGGCGGCGTTTAGAGTAAAGGAAAAATAATGAATAACACTCTCACGAATTCAGTAATAAACCACAACTATAATTTATTTAAAATTCAAATAAAAAGTATTATCAATTCCGGCACCAACACAACGGTTAACGCGATTTCGCGACCGGTACTCACACACGTGCACACGTTCACACAAACTCCGTCTGGCGGTATAAAAAAATACAAATATTAGTATTAATAATTCGACCGCCCGTCGGGCTAACCATAATATACTCGCCTAATTAATTAAAGAATCTCTTTATACTCGACTCTGCTCTACTCTACAAAAAAATGGCTACTCCGCCTCAAAATACTATTACAGAAAAACTCGACTATATTGTCGGACGACCAGGTAGCGACCACATAGCGAATCATCGAGACCGGCTTCTTCATCCGGCTCGCGGTGTGGCTTGATCCTCCCAAATTAAGGATTTTCCTCCCCACCCTATCGCTATTCTTCTCTATCTTATATCTACTCCTTATCTACCGGCGTTGATTACGGTGGTTGATTACGTGATTAATACGCGTAGTCAGCCTTGATCTTATTTCTGTCAAGGCCGATTATCCAATAATAGTGGTTTACGTCACCACCAACCTATTAATTATTGGGTCGATCACGCAACCAATCATCCCTGGCACTCGGAAAGCGCGCAATACAAATAAACAATTGCCATATCGATAACCCAATCGATGTTGCCGCCCCGTGCCTACCGGCTATATAATTAATACTAACTAATCTCGACACACTCATACAATTAAAATTTATTTTAACCACTATTTACAGCTATAAACATTTTAAAAGTTACTACAATTCGCCCCAAAATCTACCGACGGATCTACCTATTTTTACTTAATTAACTAACGACACGATCTAATTAAAATAATTGATTATTCTAATCATACTACCAGCGCATACCCACATCTACAACCGGCGAGTATGTATACATGCGCGCGGTAGACAATAGTATATACGCATACATATATGTGCGAGCACCGTACATATATATACATATATATACATACTCTATTATACCGTGGTATACCTTCGTACACACATATTAGGTATACCGTGACTCCTACTCTACTCGCGTGCTCCCCCTCGCTCCGCGCGCTCTCTCCCATAATCCCAGCTACAGTCGCTCACTCGACTTCTTCGCGCGCGCAACACTCTCGCTGCTCGAGTGATCCCCCCTTCCCGCGTACCACGCCTAGTGCCGCACGATCGTCGCCGTTGGTGCCGCGTTCTCCGGTATACGGGTGTAAGGTGGGGGGCACCCTGGCTCTCTTGGCTAGTTGCGCGAAGTTCGGCGCGCGCGTACCCATGCGTCATCTCAACCGTCGTCGTCTGCTGAGCACGTGTGACGGTTGAGGTTAGGACGCCGCCTAACCTCCTGTCTTTTTGACATCAGCAGCGGATACTCCAGGGATCGTGAAACGACCTGGGCTCGGTCCTTGGCTCACGATACCTCTCGGCCGTGGTCTGGCTCGTGGTCCGCTTGTTACCGTCGGGTATCGGTCGCGTCTTGCCTCCGCTCCATCACTATAACATACCCGTACGGTGGGTATCAATACTTATTTAAAAGTGCATCGGTGCACTTCGGTACGCCAGCGAGGGATTCGCTACCTGCGACGCAATCGCGAGCTAACTTTAAGTGAAGTTATGCATGCACATGACTTGTAAATACATATCATGTGCATGTATTGGACGTTGTACATTTTACAACGTCACAAACTTGTAAATTCTTGTAAACCTTTTTATTGATGCTCATTAATTGTGATCGTTAATTTTCTTTTTGTTTATCCAACACAAGACGCTTCGCATTACACCAATCAATTTTGTAAACTACACCAGCTTGTTGGATTTTTTTAGTTCTGTCTTTTCCTCTCCTTATATAACTACTAAGTGAATTGACAATTTTCGGAACAGTAGAAATATTAAATTTTTTAACTTCTTTGGAAACATCCTCAAACAATTTTGGTCTATAATGTAATGGTATAATTACACCTCTTTTTTCACTATTATTGTTAATAACATTTTGATTATTAGTATAATTTTTATCAACATTATGATTAATTTGAATACGTTGATGTATATTATTATTAATAAATTTAGGAGGATAATTATTTTCGCATAATATAGTTTTTAATAATTCGAGATTTTTATTGTGAAATTTCTTATCAAAAAGCAGTATAACCTTATCAACCAGTGAATAAACCATAGCTTTTTTCTGTGAAATTGGATGTTTGGAAAAATAATTTAAAACTCTACCAGAGAAAATTGGTTTAGGGTAACAATCAATTACAATATTATTCCCTTCTTTAATTATTTTAATTTCAAGAAAATTTATCATATTATTTTGTTCAGATTCAGTTGTAAATTGTAACTTCTCGTGGTAATAATCAAAAACTCTAGTCATTTCCTCCAACTTATTTTTAGGAAGTATTGTTAATATGTCATCAACGTATCTTGTAACGGTGTGCTTGCCCGTGCAAAAATATTGAGTTGCCCGTATTATAACCACGTAGTTCGTGGTGAACAAATCTGTCTAGTATCGCCGACTAGATATCTCGTACTCGATGATTAAACAGAATATGCAACTATATATACACTGTTTACAAATATTTCCCGCGTAGCGGTTGCGGTTACCTGTACGCACACTTGCCGTTAAAGTTGTTTGGAAATCGTACGTCGATTTCCAACAACGACAGGTAAAATAATGATAATCTTTCCTGAAATGGACCGCGGTAAGAAAATTATATGTGAGTTCGGGAGAGTCCGTATATTTATATATGACTCTTAGGATAACGGACGAACAACTATATGCGTCGGTTCAAAATCTATAAATCAACACGATTTGATATGGATTAAATATTAACAGATTTATTAAATGATATGCAATAACAACTAAACACAAAAACAATTGTCGTTTGAGGTCAATACACGCATGAGGGTTGAGTCGTAAACGTCGGCTCAATGCGAGAGGGGAAAGGGGTACGCGAACTAACTCTCTTAAAAATATACGAACGATCACGTTAAAAAAAACTAATTAATACGCGATAATTGTCGCTCGCACGAAAAGTGGTACCACTTACTTTTTATTTTTGTTCGAATCACGAAGAAACGCACAATAAGAAACAGCTAGCTTCTTCTCTCTCGCTCTCTCTTTATCGCTTTATCACTCAGCAAGGCAGGAACAACTCTCAACTGCCGAGTTATTTGCGTCGTGCGTATATTAAGATAAAAGCACTAAAAAATATCACAGAAAACTCTCGGAGAGAAAAACTATATTAACCGGGATCTCAACCGTGACACGTGTCGTCGCGATCTCTCTCGTGTACCGGTAGACCTGCGCGCGCAAACGCTCTCTATCGAATTGCCGATTTTCGTTGGGCGGGCATTGGCCGTTCGAGTCGTTGGCTATATCTATATCTATATATAGCGCTCGTGTTTACCTACCTAATTCGTATAATGGTGAGTGAATATCACTTACCATTACAATCTATAGTATATTAATGTTTTTACGGTTAATTTCTTAATGCATTCTTCTTCTAAATCCACCATCACTATGACAGCAAAAATGGGGGAGCAAGGGCTATCCATAGGCATACTATGAACTTGTTGGTAATACTTATTAAATTGAAAAAAAAGTATTATTTATTAAAAAATCTGTAGCGTCCAAAAATCGTGCAACGGAATATTGAATTTAATGAAAATTAATTTATGTCTTTTGTCAATACTATTTTTTATTAATTTGTAAACAGAGATACTTCATCAAAACTAACCATTATATAGTCTTCCGATATTACTAAGTTTTTTATATTTTTACACAAGTCAATACTATTTAAAATGTGGGAACTAGGTATTTTCAAGCTATTTTTTAATACAAAATTAATCCTCTTCGATAAACTATATGTTGGACCTCCAATACAAGAAACAATAGGTCTTAGCGGTATATTCTTTTTATGTATTTTTGGATGACCATATATTTTAGGTAAGTGAGTATCTGTTTGGGTCAAAGTATATTTATGATAATTTTTATCTAGATATAGATTATCATTCCAATAATTCATAATATTTTCTTAACGTTTCTGTAAATTATTAAGTGGATTTTTTTGAATTTGGATGTATGTACTTTGATCCAGTAATAATTCATTCATTTTGACATCATATTTATTAATATCCATAGCTACAGTTACATTACCTTTGTCTGACATGGTAAATAAAATATTGTTATTGCTTGAGAATGGTTTCGCTTTTTCTATCTTCCGTGAAATTTTTCTGTCTTGCATTTTAATATGTTTAATTATTTTGTTTTGATTTTGTATACTATCAGCAACATTAATTCTAATATTTGTTTTACAAGTCTCTGCAATATCATGATCCATTAAATATTCTTCTGAATTTTTAATTATATCTATAGTTATGACATATTAACAATAATTCCTAAAAATAAGCTGGAGGAAATGGCTAGAGTTTTTAATTCTTACCACGAAAGTTACAATTTACAACTGATTCTGAACAAAATAATATGATAAATTTTCTTGAAATTAAAATAATTAACGAAGGGAATAATATTGTAATTGATTGGTACCATAAACCAACATTCTCTGGTAGAGATATGTTATTAGAGTTATTAGAGGTAACGATCCTCTTAGGTCAACAATCAGGATTTACAAAGTATCCGTGTTTCTTATGTTTATGAGATTGTAGAGATCGCGCGTATCATTACGATAAAAAGGTTTGGCAAGCAAGAGCAAGTCTCGAACCAAGAAATCACAATATACTGAAACAGCCTTTAGTTGATCCATCAAATGCATTACTTTCGCCTCTCCATATAAAACTCGGGTTAATAAAACAATTTATAAAGGCGTTGGATAAGGAAGGACAATGTTTTTAATACCTGAAAAATCAATTTCCTCAATCGACTGAACCTAAGTTGAAAGAAGGGATATTCAATGGACCTTAGATCAGAAAACTATTTTACGATGAACATTTCATAAATATAATGGACGATATAGAAAAAGCTGCATGGGTTAGTCTTCGAAATGTTACTCGAAACTTTTTGGGAAATGAGAGAATTGCTGTCTATGAAGCAATCGCAGCAAATATGGTAAGTAACTTTCAGCATTTGAGATGTTTGATAAATTTTAAACTCCATTTCTTAGATTATCATGATAGCTATTTTTCAGAGAATTTAGACGATTACGGCGAAGAGCAAGGTGAGTGTTTCCATCAAGATCTGAAAGAAGTCGAACAGCGTTGGCAAGGAAAATGGGACGTAAATATGATGGCAGACTACTGTTGGCTACTAAAAAGAGACACTGAAGGTAACAGTAATTCGAAAAGGATTAGAAATCCACTATATAGATCCTTTGAAAACAAAAGAGAACGTTACAAGCGAAAGAAGGATTAAGCAGTTTTCTCAACTGCAATATCCAGCGCTTCGATTAGAAGACACTTGACTCTTATAAAACTACAAGAAAGATAAAAAGTAACCAAAATACCACTTCAAAATACATGCATATTTGACTCAATAATGACAAAAAAACTGATCCAGTTTTTTTAATGTTTTATATAAATTGTGGCAAAACTGTGGGCGATGAGGTTAACACACCTCGGATTCTTATTCAGCGATCTGAAAAACATAAATGTATGACATTTTGCTCAGCCTAAACGGTTTCTTCCCAATTTGACCTTAAACTGACCTTGATCCTGATGTGATGGGGTCAAACCGACCTTGGATTCGAATTCAGCGACCCGAAAAACATACAGGTATGGTGGTCTGATTCCGATGTCAGACCGCTTTTTTTATGTGCCGGTGAAATCAATCTCGGGCTCCCATTTGTATAATATCATTACCTTACTATAAACAATGTTTTATAAATGTTCGTCAATGTTAAGAAAACATAATATTAACATAATTCCGGTAATTAGTAATGAATTAAATGATATTATAAAACTTCATCCATAAAGATCCAACAGATAAATGGGATAACACATGTTGATTATAAATTTACGTGTAAAAAATGTCCTGCTTCATACATTGGAGAAACGAAACGATATCTAAAAGATCGGATTAACCTTTAGAGGACGGGAATTTTCTGGTACAAAAAAGCTTTTTTTGTCAATAAAATTAAGGGGGTAACCTGCTTTGGAAGGACTAAAAAACCGTTTTTTAAGGAATTTTTTTAAGATAGAAAAAAATAACCAACTCCAGAGAACTTTCAGGAATATTTTATTATATAATTGAACATTATAAAAAAATTTTTTTAAAGAAAAATATCACAATGCAGCCGATTATTAGGCACATGATCGTGACTTCTCTAATACAGTGTATTTTCTGGTTATGTACTGCACAGACTCGAGGTTGGTAAGAAGTGTGGAGGATTGGCGGCCTGCGTGTCTCTGACTCTAAACCGACATTTTCCAATTCTAGTGAGTTTTTGATACTCCAACTGTCTGGAAAATGTTTTCATTAGTACTTGCCGTCGTTTACCCAATGCCTTCTACTGCCTCCTCTATCTCTCTCTTTGATGCCCTCTCGAACGAAATTTATCTTCATGATCATTTTGTAGTTAAAGGAGACTTTAACATAGACATTAGAAGTACTCATGGTGTTGCTACCATGATGCGTACTAATCTATCAACACTTGGTCTTACTCTTCTTCCTTCGGAGCCAACCCACAATGCACAATTCTCATTCATGGCTTCATCTCTTCATGTTACGCGATTCTGTTCTGTTCTGTAATTATGCAAAATCCACTGTGACTTTTGCTACTAGTCATAATGCCATTGAGCTTTCACTTAATCTTACTAGTTTACCATCAAAAATAAAAAAGTTTTGATCACGTAATCTTGGGGGAATTATCTCCATAATCTAGCAACGTTATTCACATCCATCTGGACTCAGCCGTCACTCACTTCCACTTTCACCCACATGCATTTTACATCACTTTCACTGTAAATAATCCCATAATTGTCGACCAACAAAACATATCTCATTTACATTATTCATCTTCACACTACTCCTCTCCAATTCGACCTTTATAATCATTCGTTAATCTTTCCCACTGATCCTTCTCCCTACCTTGATAATACCATCTCTCATCTTAATAACTGAATTCTTTCCTCATTCGACTCTCTGACACCCAAAAAACTCCTCGTTGGTAAGCCCTCGTTCTAACCCTGGGTAACTCATGAGATTGAGTTTATCATTACGGAAAAGAATGCTGCTTATAACAGATTCAAAAGGACGAGACTGCCCTCTGAATAACAAAAGCTTAATTTCCTTCGCAACCCCGTTTCGAAAATTCTTGATACAAAAAAATTCCAATACCTTACTGATAAGCTTAGTAATGCTTCTGATTCTTCTCATAATCAATGGACAAACCTTAGAAATATGAGCCTGGGTGCCAGACCTCGACCATCACCATGACATACTTTTCCGCTCATCAACTCAATTTGCATTATGCTTCCATCTCTAACACCATGTCTCCACTTACATGCCAGTTCCTAGATTCTTTCCTCTTCTCATTAAATCATACGTCTAATCAAAAGATCATTTCAAGAAAGAATGTAAAGTCGAGTAGGATTAAATCGTGTTCTGACACGCTTCCAATTGCGAATTTCTGTGAGCTATCTAAAATACTTGAACTATTGGTTCATGAATAGCTTTCATTCAACCTGGAAAACCAAAAACCAGAAGAAAGTTGAGTTCAAGTAGATATGGTTTGAAAAAAAAGAAGCTCAAATTGCTTAATTTGAAGCAAAGTTATGAAGAATATAAGAAATTGAAGATTATTAGGCCAAAAGAAACAATAAATTTTTCATATTAAATTTTGGCCTAATAATTCATCAATTTATTATTTTCTTCATAATTTGGCTCCAAATTAAGCAATTTGAGCTTTTTTCAAACCATATCTACTTAAACTCAACTTTCTTCTGGTTTTTTATTTGAATGCCTATCTTTATTTGTTTTTGAGTTATAAACGATCAAATTGGAAGTAATTTTTATTTATATTATTATTAGATGTCAAATAACTCCCGTAAAAGTGGCTATTGGCAAGAGATAACTTGGCTTTCTTCACATTTTTACATTACAAAAGACATACCAAAGTTAGGATAAGATTCATTTCCCGTAGGTCAAGTACTCCCCTTGTTAGTGGGCTATACACAGATGGTAGTTGACGAGGTCGGTAGAGCATCTACCTGGCTCGAGATAAATTCAGGAGAACCTCAGAGTAGTATCTTAGGCAAATAATTATTTCCGTTTTTATAAATGATTTACCTAGTGTCCTGGAATACAACAACAGTATACTGTTTACTGATAACGCCCAGGTGTATCACTTGTTCTTTCCTGCTTATCTGGAATTGGGTATACAGCGTATTATTCATAATGCAAATCGTATTGACTAATGGGCTTCTTCCAACGGATTTAAATTTAATGTTTGTAAAATGAAAGTGGTACTCCTGGGTAGTCAGGCTTATGTTTCACGTATTGTCGTGTGCACTGCTCCGAGAGTTAGAGTTGGATATGAATTATTGAGGTATGAGAACAAGGTCATATCACTGGATATCTGGTTATCACCCACTCTTGATTGATCTAGGCATGTCCTATCGATCTCTCAGCGGTTGTCTGGCGTTTTACACTATCTTTGTTTTCATAGGCGTGCACTACCTTGGATATTGAGGAAAAATTTAATAGAAGCTTCAATAATGCTGCACTTTGACGATGCGTATGCGATCTACAATGACGATGATCAGACCACGCAACTCAAGCTACAGCGCCAGCATTTAGACTGGGGCTAAATGGCTGTATGTCGAGTCTAGACGTATACTCATGATTGATTCCATAGCTTTCACAATTATTACCCATAATGCACATCGTTATCTCTCTGATCATTTTATAACACTTGGTATCGCCTGATCTATCTCTTGCACTTTCTCGTAATCCTCCTAAATCCTTTACGTTCTTTCCTCCTTGTACTAAAGCTCCTTATAAATCATTTATAATCACGGTATCACGCATCACTAATCAGCTTCCTTTCATCTCAATTGATTGCTCCCCTATTGTCTCATTTAAAAAGTTATTATTCAATCATGGAATTAGAGTCGAATGCCAAGGAATCGTTGCGCAACCCATCGCTGATCTCACAACATTATCACTCTGAACGTGTATTTATGTATTTAATTATATTTTTTTACAAATTTCGATATCCGTAGTGCATTTTATCTGTTTGCTTATTTTAATTTATTTTTCACTGCATAACTTTTAATTATTTTTTATAATTTTCATCTTTTTTCATATTATTCTTTTAATTGAAACTTATTTAAATATTTATTTATTTTATTTTATTTTGTTATCTCATTTTATAATTTTTTTATATTTTTTTTATTGAGTTGTATTTGTTTCTTTAAATTTTTTATTGTTAATGCTTTTATTTTATTATTCTTATTTTTAGTTCTATTATAATTAACGTTATTATTATATTTCTTTATTTTGCGATGTCAATAATGAATCTATCTTTTTTATCTGTCCATTTATTGTATTTATTAATCTATAATTATTATTTTTTTTATTTTATTTTATCTTTATGATCTTTCTATTCTGTTTTTATTGACGTTAATATATTTTTATATCTTAAGTTTTATTTAATGTATCTATTTATTCAAAATATATTTTTTTCGGGTTTTCGGGGTTTTTACCCCTAGTAACCAATTAAGGTCATCAAACTCTCTTGTATCTTTCGGTCAATAATCCGTAGTGTAATAGAATATCGTATTTCTTTTCTTAACTTGGCGGTCGGAACGATACTGCTGGTGAGTCAAACATGCTAGTCCTCCGCCTCGCTCACGTATGTGCGTTTCGCGTGTTATACGGTGAAATTGCAAGATGGTTATTATTTCGGTTATTGTGGTCCATTTATTGTTACAATAGATTATATGCTATTTTATATTTCTGGATTTGTGTATCATAATTAAGCAATATTTTAATATTATATTACACTTGCTAACTTTTAATTACATATATTGTTAGTCTAAGATATACCACTGATTCATAATAATTTGTCACCGCTGCAAACAAATAAAATATAGTAACTATCAGTCATTATGTTGCGAATATCGGGATAGTAGATACGTTTTCAGGTGCGACCTTCAAGAATTCATTATTACCATCACAAGATATTTTGATTCAATCAAAATATATAAATTTGAAAAAAGTATAAACTTATTTTAAAGAAGTTCTAAAATCATTACGTCTTTATTGCATTTAGTAACATTCTGCGAATATCTTGTGAAAGTTGAATGATATTCGTGCAACTCTGAACATGATTGTTGCGTACTTTATAAAGAAATTAAAATTATACTATTGTTATTGTTATTGTTAAATAATAAGTTTAACCTATTAATTATATAAGGTTACGAGTCAAGGGCAAATTCTCGGTGCAATCATAGCAAGTAATCAAGTAACTGCACAAAAAGCTGTAAAACTGGTTAAAGTAGAATATGAAGATCTTAATCCAATTATCATTACCATTGAGGTACATTATTATTTTAAATTATTTTCAAAATTAATATTATAGTATTTTGAATATAAGTTGTATTTTATAAAAAATTATATATTTTAGGATGCTATTAAAGCTCACTCATTTCTTTCTAAAGTTCCAACTGTAGTATCTAATGGCGATGTAAATAATATTTTTAAAGAAGCCAATAATGTTATAGAAGGGCAAGTACGAATTGGAGGTCAAGAACATTTTTATTTAGAAACCCAAACGTCATTAGCTGTCTATCGAGAAGAAGGAGAGTTAGATTTATACACTTCGTCTCAAAATCCTACAGCATTACAAAAACTTACTGCACAAGTACTTGGTCTTTCTATTAATCGTATAAATGTATGTGTGAAGAGGCTCGGAGGAGGTTTCGGTGGAAAGGAGACTCGAGAAGCTCTAGTTGCTTTACCTGTAGCATTGGCCGCCTACAAGTTAAGTGTATTTCTAAGTAATTGCTATTATAGATAAAGCTATTCTAGAAATTTATTTTCGAATTTATATATTTAAGTAGGCCTTAAAATTGAAGCTAGACGAAATAAATAATCCTCAACAGCTCCATCAAAGTTCCGATTATGTTACAAATATTATATATAAAAGTGTTGAAAGAAGTTGAGAAAATCATAAATGATTTGCAGGTTATCTATGAATATCATAAGTTCTACTGTGACGCGCAAAGGGCGCTGCTTATGCATAAATATAAAGAAACAATACTATGACTACTGTAATTATAAATAAATTGAGATATCAATATATTCTGCTTTTCAATTGTTATTACGTTATATACGTAAGACTAGACTGAAAATTTTACAATAATAATATATTTACCTAAAAAAGTAACGCACATCAAAAATTTTTTTTAAAAGTTATGAAAAAATAAATACTAGCTGAAGATCCTGACTTCCTAATGCTCGCTCGGGTTCATTTACTTTGAATGAATTGTTTTATTTTTTTATTAATTCTTATTACCAAAATTCGTCATAAAATAATGTCAAATGGTGACAGGCAGTTAAACGTAAAAAGGAATATTAATGTTTGTCAAGAGCTGTAATGGGGTAAACATATCTCTCTATAATATATAAATATTTCGCCGCCGCCGCCGCCGTGTCTAAGAATTCAGAATTCTACATATATATGGGTGGTTCTCTGTGACATCGAAGATGAAAAAAATAAATATTGCTATAACTGTGGGAATATGTTTTAGAGGTATCCAGTAGTTCTCCTGAATTTTTTCAGATTTTTTCTGGGCCATTATTTTAAGTTACAGAGAGTCAAAGTTGACATTTTAGCACTTTTTTGCATTATATGCCCATTTTCATGAATTTTTAGCTCCCAGGGGATGCATTTTTCACTAAAAACATAAGTATGACTTTTTTTGTAAAATTTTCCGAACTTTTCATTAAAAATACTTTTAAAGACATAAATGTATGCTGTCACACTCTTGTAAGCCATTTAAACCTTAAATAGTGAAAATCAGCAATTCTGCTCCGGACTCTGATAACCTAATAGTGTCTAAAAGATGTCTTTTTATAGTCATAAACTGCCTACAAATTTCCAGAGTGGGTCTAAATCATTAAGATCACTTATGGTCAAAATGTCCGGGAAAAGTGGCCGAAATATTAATAGAAATGTATATTTATTGCCTTATAACGATGAATCTAGTAGCATGATCATTGCAAAAAAATTTATGCACTTACCTTGGAATGGTAGAAAAGTATCTTAACTTGTTTCAGTATCCATCTAATCCCCTATAAGCCGCTAAAAATACAAATATTATTATAAAATTATAAAAAATTATTTTGTAAACATTTATAATGCTGGATTTTTAGTTTTATATCCCTTACAAGAATTATAATACTAATCTGAAGGATTACTATAAAAGTATCAACATTATTATTATTATTATTCAGCAATACATTGTTTAGATTTCACAAACTTGTCACTGTCACGTTATCATATTATTCATTATAATTATATATCCGATTTATTTATATATCTTTTGTATTAAATACGTATATTCAGTTATTGTAATAATGATGTTTATATATTTATAGTAATCCTTCAGATTAGTATTATCTTAGTATTAATTATTAGTATTAATTCTTGTAAGAGATGTAAAACTAAAAATTCAGCATTATAAATGTTTAAAAATTAATTTTTTACATTTGTATAATAATATTAGTATTTTTAGCAGCTTACAGGGGATTAGATGGATACTGAAACAAGTGATGATACTTTTCTACCACTCCAAGGTAAGTGCACAAATTTTTTTGCAATGATCATGCTAATAGATTCATCGTTATAAGGCAACAAATATACATTTCTATTAATATTTCGGGCACTTTTCCCGGATATTTTCCCCCAGAATTGCTGATTACCCCTACCGACGCGAAAGATTGTACCCCGTTACAACTGGCGCCCAAATACGTGTGGATTAGGGATTACGCCGGATTAATTATCACAGAGAAGTGATAATTAATTTTATGAATTATTTATTTATTTAATAATAAGAAATTTTTTAACAAGAATAAAGCTTTTATTACCAAGTGGGTAGTAAAAGCCGAAAAGCCGCCGTGGTATTTGCGGACAAATACCACAACGTGAGGTCGACCCTGCGACTCAATTAGATTAATTTCCATCTCTCTCTCTCTCTCTCGAATCGTCTCGTTTTCGGCGGATTGAGACAATTATTCGTAAATAATTGACTCAAAATTCAACGAAGCGAATTGTAAAGCCTGCGCAAGGTTACAAACTTGAACCTGGTATAATTGAAGCTTTTCGGACGGACATAACCTGGCCCGACGTCCTAACATTTATAGGTTAGGATAACAAATCCATGTTTATGCGATTGTAAGTGAGGTCATGCGTGCGGTTTAAATAATTTTTAGATAACGATAAGATATTAATTTGTCTGTGATTAAGTTACTTAAATTATTTAAATTCACTAGTTTAAGAAGATTTAGTTGCGATAGACCTCGAGCCAGGTTAACAATTTAAATTAACGAGTAGATGAGAAAAATCTTGTATATTATTAATTTTTAAATTCAAATTGTTCTCGGTTTTCTTTGATAGTTCTCTAGTGTGTGATAATAGAGTTCAAGAGAACCTGTCCGAAAAGCTAGAAGTGTATTTGCGAATAGCAGATTCAAGTGCGTGGCTATATATCTTAGGGAAAAGATAATTCCTTCAACTTTTGGCCCAATAATTTTAATTTTTCTTTGCTGCCACGCAAATTAAAATAGAATAACCTTGCGCACGCCAGGCCACAGTGCACCAAAAATAGAGATTTTTGTTTATTTGAAGTTATCCGCGAGCGATAATTAAATAAGCGCAATGGCCGACCGAAACGCCGACAGTTTTGTCCAAGGAGACGAGGACATTATAGTGCAGGTGGACGAGTGGATCCACACCCAGAACGCAGCACAGATCGAGGCTCACCTAGAACAGATGGAGCTTCGACTTGATGGTTCCCGCTATCAAAAGGCGGAACGCCTACAGCAATGGCTGCTAGGAAATTATTCGGCCGACGAGTTCAGTCAAGAAACTGACACCGTCAATGACCGGATAAGGCGGGTCGAGAAGCGGACAGAAGTGATCCGCCGAGTCGGGGAGAAAACGCCAGGAGCGTTACCTGATGAGAGAGGTACGCACCTGATTGAGGAAAATCTCAATCGTTCGACCCGACTACATAGCGAGGACCTGCCAACAGCCCCAGAGGAGGGCCAGTCTAGCAGCCAATCCAGTCGGAGGGGTAGTCAATCTGACTGGATAACGCTAATAGCGACCGATGGGACGCCATTTGATGTGCCGCGGCTATTCTCCACATGTCTGGCAGAACAAATTGCCAAGACAAAAGCTCTACAAGAGCAAATGGAAAGTATGGCGGCACAGATAACGAGGCTAACCGATGCCGTAAGCCACATGACGTCCCAAAGAGCATCAAGTACGCGATTGGATCCACTAGGCCCAAGTCCACGTGTCCAATTTCAGGACACGTATACCTGCTACCGGCCAGAGGAGTCACCGGTTCAGCAAGAGGACGCACGACTACAGCCCCAAACGCCAGGACCAGCTCCTAGCGCCACCCTGGGCGGAGCTTGGGAGGGGGGAGACACCTGGGTACCAGGAAGGCCCCCATGTGAAGAAAGTTCACCCTTAAGGCCCCAAGCGTCGTGCGTCCAAGAACAACCGTCCTGGGATTCGCGCTCATTTAACCCCACACGCGACCGAGGCGAGATCGTGAGAAAGTGGGGAATAAAGTTCTCAGGGGACGGAAGCGAGAGCATTAACAGCTTCTTAGAGCGCGTGGACGACTGCAGAGTCCTAGCAAACATGACGCAGGATGAAGTCCTTCCTTCTCTTTCGCAGTTGCTGGTGGAAGACGCCGCAAGGTGGTACCGCAATAACAAAGGAAAGTGGAGGAATTGGGACGAATTCACGTGCTCAATTAAACGCTGGTACGGAGCCAGCGAAACTTACCAAGAGAAGCTGATCCTTGAATGCACCTCACGTACTCAGGGCGAAGACGAACCGGTACGTGAGTACATGAATTGCATGATAGGCATGCTACAAGAGCTCGTCCCCAAGCCTAGCGAGAGGAACCAGGTAGATCACCTCTACCGAAACATGCTGCCGAGAATCCAGCGCCGGTTCAAGCGAATCGAGGCGCAGACGATCGACCAGCTGTTTGACTTGGCCCGCGAAGCGGAGCGGCTGCAAGAGCGCGAAAAGCTCTACAAACCACCTCCAATGGAAGGGGAGCTGGTGCGGCCGGAGTTCGCGTATAAGGCCAAGAAGAAGTCAGAGAAGGCTCCTCTGAAGGCAAAGGTAGCAGCGGTGGAATCCGATAAATCCACCACCGGCAAGAATCTGGTGGAGCTGGACGCGATTCTCAACCAGCTGAAGAAGCTGCTACCAAGTGAGAACGGGAGCGCAGCCGGGAGTAGCAAACCAGGAAGTCCCAAGAGTGGACGGCGGTTTGCTCAGAAAAAGAAACCGCCGAACCGGCCCGGAGAGCAGAGGGGCCAGTACGAGAAGCCCCGCGGCGGAAAGAGCGCTGAAGGAGGGCCAAGCAGGACGCCCTTCGATCCGAGCAAACCGATTTCCTGTAATGGGTGCGGTAAGCTTGCATATTTCCGCCGCCATTGCCCTGACTGTAATAAGGGAAACGCCTCCGGGAGCGGCTAAACGGGACTCAGGCCGAACCCAAGGGCCAGAGAGTCCCAGAGATGCCCAGAAGCTCGGGCCCACGGAATGAACGAGACCGCGCGGAGCTCATCCGCGGCGGGATAGACTCGATGAAGCCAGAGGAGCACAGGAAGGGAATCGATTCCCGAGATTCTAGTCCTCAAGGTCAGCAGGAGCCACACCGGAGCTACCGTCCAGAGGACGAGACGCGCTGGTGGCTCCAAGCGGAAATAGGCGATTTCCGGATCAGAGCCCTGTACGATCCAGGAGCTTCGACGACGGTAATGGGGTCTAATGGCCTCACAATCGCTACCGCCCTGGGAAAATCGCTCTTTACCGAAAACGCGGGGAGAGTGAAATTGGCTGATGGTCATGCACAACCACTGAGTGGGCACGTAATGTTGCCTTTCACCATGGGTGGTGAGACCAAGGAGCTCAGGGTTGCCATTATGCCAAATCTGGACGCCAAATGTTACGTAGGAGTCAATTTCGTACGTGCATTTCGTGCAGTTCTAGACCCAGACGCTGATCAGCTGTTCCTCAAAAACAGCAAAGCCCACGTCCAGTTAGAGGTAGCTAGCTTGGACGGAGGTACGGCTTCTTTGTCGTCAGCAGGTGTGGCTGACGCAACCGACAGTCAACGCGAGGAATTGCGTCAGCTGTTGGACCGAGTTCTATCCAACACCATGCCAAAGATCGGTCGATCTCACGATGTCGAGCACACAATCGACGTCGGATCAGCCAAACCGATCAAGCAGCGGTACTACCCGGTCTCGGACAAAATCCAAGAAGAAATGCACCGCCAAGTGAAGGAGATGCTTGACTCCGGGGTCATTGAGCCCTCGACCAGCGGATGGTCCAACCCGGTGGTGATGGCGAGAAAGGATGACAATTCTAGACGGTTTTGTATCGACTTCAGGAAAGTCAACGCTCTAACAAAACCAGATGCATATCCTTTGCCTTTCATGCATGATATACTGCGCAAACTAAGAAAGGCTCGCTATATCTCCACTCTCGACATGAATTGCGCCTATCATCAGATACTGTTGCAAGTCGAGTCGCGCCCTATTACTGCTTTCACAGTTCCTGGATTGGGACTGTTCCAGTTCACTAGGATGCCGTACGGATTGGCATACGCGGGAGCGACCTTTCAACGGATGATAGACCAAGTCGTAGGACCAGACCTGGCGCCGCACGCTTATGCTTACCTTGATGATATTATCGTCGTGTCGGAGACATTCGAGGATCATAAGCGTTACCTAGAGGAAGTCCTTAAAAGACTGGCAGAAGCAGGACTTTCGAGAAACCGGGATAAGTGCGTTTTTTGTAAGTCAGAGGTTAAGTATCTTGGCGTACTGGTAAACCGGGACGGAGTACGTCCCGATCCCGCCAAGATAGAGCCGATAAAAGAGTATCCGGCTCCGAAGAATATTAAACAGCTTCGCCGTTTCCTCGGTATGGCTTCTTGGCATAGGCGATTTATGCCGGATTACGCGACAATCGCAGAACCCTTGACGCGTTTAACCCTGAAGAACCAGCGGTATGAGTGGCTTGATGAGCAAGAGCAAGCCTTCCAACAGCTCAAGGCCGTCTTAATGACAGCACCGATTCTGCAGCGTCCCGTCCCAAATGGGCAGTACATACTGCAGACAGACGCCAGTGACACTGGTATAGGGGCTGTGCTACTCCAACTCGTGGATGGAGACGAAAGAGTTTTGGAGTACGCAAGTCGGATCTTGTCCCCAGCCGAGAGGAATTACAGTGTCACCGAACGAGAATGTTTAGCTGTCTGGGCAATAAAGAAGTTCAGGCAGTATATAGAAGGTTACGAGTTTCGAGTCGTAACCGACCACAACAGTTTGCGTTGGCTCTGCAATATGCGCAACCCAACGAGTCGTCTCGCAAGATGGGCTCTCGAACTCCAAGCGCACACCTTCACGATTGAGCACAAGAAAGGTGCGCTTAATCATGTTCCAGACGCGCTCTCCAGAATGTATGAAGAGGGAGAGCTGACGATAGCCTCGGTCTCTTAGAGCGACACCACTGTTGACCCGTGGTATCTCGCATGGGTAAAGGATGTATCAGAGAGACCACGGGAATTCCCCGAATGGAAAGTAGTAGGGGGAAATCTATATACTTACCGGCCTGACCCCACCTTAGAGGACGTCATGGAAGACCCCGAGGCATGGAAGATGGTAGTGCCTCAAGAGAATCGCCCGTCGATACTAAGAGAATGTCACGACGATCCAACTGCTGGCCACTTAGGTCGCGAAAAGACTTTCGCACGGGTTGCCAGATTATACTATTGGCCCCGATACTATGCGGAGGTAGGTGACTACGTGCGGAAATGTCAAATCTGCCAGCATTGTAAGGTAGAGCAGCAACCGCCTAGAGGCCTAATGGGCCGTAGAGTAGTCGAAAGACCTTGGCAGGTAGTCGCAGGTGATGTGACTGGACCATTACCCCGCTCTACCCACGAATTCGAGTACATTCTAGTCTTCCAGGACTTATTTACGCGCTGGATTGAAGCGGTCCCAATTAGAAAAGCAAACGCAAAAACCATAGTAAAGGAGTTACACGAGCGTGTCCTCATGCGTTTCGGCACGCCGGAAGTATTTCACTCCGATAATGGGACCGAGTTCAAAAACAAGATGGTCGACGACTATCTCAAAGAGAAGGGAGTGTACCATACGACGACACCTCCTTACCACCCTCGAGCAAACCCTGTAGAAAGGTCGAACCGCACGCTTAAGACAATGGTAGCTTCGAACATCAAGGAAAAGCATACCAGCTGGGACGAAAAGCTACCGGAATTAGTGTTTGCGATAAACACAGCGGTTCAAAGCTCGACAGTGTGGAGCCCGGCAATGTTGAACTACGGTCGACAGCCAGAGCCACCTAGCACGGACCGGCGAGAGCAAGAAGAGCTCGCACAAGAATGGTTTGATCAGCAGCGGCTCCAGGACTGGTCTGAGAGACTGTCCAGGCTAACCGAGTTGCACAGAGTGGCCTCCGAGAATGCCGCCGCGGCTCAAGCGAGACAAGCCGTATATTTCAACGCCGGGCGTCGAGACGAAAACTTTGAGATAGGCGATCTTGTATGGAAAAAGAACAGAGTCCTGTCTTCCAGCGCTGACAAGACAACCTCTAAGTTGGCACCAAAGTATGTAGGCCCATACGTGGTTGTCCAGACAAAAGGCTCAAACACGTACCTTATCCAGGACGGGCAAGGCGACGAGGAGATGATACACGCCGAACATCTCAAGCCCTACGTGCCCGACAATGGAATGCCTCTGGCCGAAGTAGACGACGTCGCCCAACCGACGATGGACGAAGAGGCGACGAGCGACCCGCCTCCAGCGAGCGAAGACACCCCGAGCGAAAAAATGTACTCTCCGGCCGCTCCCAGCGGGGAGCCGAGGTCCACAGCGAGCGTTCCGATGAAAAAGGGAAGGGGTCGTCCGCGGAAAACCGCTAGGGTGGTCGTCCGTCCGACAAACAGGGCCATAGAACCGCGCACTAGCGTTAGTGAATCAGAACGGAAGCGCGGTAGGGGTCGTCCAAGGAAGAACCCGAAATAAGGGAATACCCGGACAGTACCAAGGCTAGCAGCCGACACCCATCTCTGAAGGCTCCTTTTGGATTAAACTCTCCTCTGCCACGGAACGAGCAAATTGAGAGTCCCTAGCTCGTTCTGGACGACTAGATCTCAGAAGTTCCGTGGCCAAAGATTGGGCATCCGAGCCCTATCCCGATCCTGCACCCGCGAATCTCAGATACACACGTCCAGTGTACGTGGAATCTGGGAGGGGGGTGTAAAGGTAAGCTACATACTCTTATGCGTATGAAGCTATACCTTATAACGAGCGCGAGTGACGATCGGAAAAGCTCGTAGGTGATCGGGAAAGCCCGCGCGTATGCCGCGTAAGGACTAATAATGGTGCGACGCGCAAGCTGACTGAGGAGAGTATATAGAGAGTTTATGCGAGTCATCGTAGATAGACACGTCGTCGGTAACGCCTTCCTTGATATTTCGCGGCAAGAGAACAAGAATCGTTATCGCGGATTCTTGCTCGGGTTCTGGCTTTCGCGCCGTGAAGAGTGAGTGACTTGGTGGAGTGAGCGTGCTGGTGTTAAGTGCACAGCTCCAGCGACTCCCAGGAACCTGCGAGGACGGCGAAGTTGCCGCGCGCGAGAGCCCGACGGAGAGAGGGAAAACAGGCGAAGTCGAACGCATCGACGGGGAGAATCGAGATTTAAGGTACGTGGTGCACCACTCGCGAGCCGCCGAAGCCGTAAAGACTCTCTCTTTACGGCTATAACTTTAAGTTAGGAATCGACGGATCTCGCCCGCGCGCGACGGCGAGGAAGCTATCGGGCGACCGCGTACGCGTGCTAGAAAGAGAGACACCTCGTCGCGAGACCTCACGCGGCCTATATACGGCTTTTGTTAAATCTTTGATCTTTGTTAAACTTTGTTTATATTTCTTTAACTTAAATAAAAATTCATATGTAATCAATATCCGAATACGAGTTTGATTATTGATTACCGGCGTACATCATTCCCGTTATCCCGAATACCGCCCTCTCCGTTTCAGGAGCGGCCGAGGTAAACTTACCGCGAATTTATCCCTTTTATTCGCGGCCCTTTTCAGCTCACGACGTTTTAGCTGTACAAAGACGCGAGATCGGCAAGTGATCTCGCGGTTGTTAACGGACATCGCAACGGTAGGTCGTGCGCGGGGTTCACTAATTTGAATCCGCCGCGCACTCTCGGAGCACCGCCTAGGGAGGATAACTAGGCAGTGCCGTAGCAACCGATCCCTTTACCCCTACCGACGCGAAAGATTGTACCCCGTTACAATATATATATATATATATATTTATATATTATATATTACACCGCTGGTGTAAGTTATGTCCTAAAATACGTGAAAATTAGTGATTTTATGAGGTTTATGAGGCATAACTTACACCAGCGGTCTTTGCCCACAATCTAACCCAAGCCATTCGAAAACTCGCGAAATATGTGAACTTTTGAGAGGTGTTAGATTAAAATCGATTGTAGCGTGGTCGCCTTTTTTTATATTCAATATGTCCAGGTGTTCTATCTCTTCGAGATTTTAAAATTAAGAATTGTAACCAGGGTAGATAAGTTCTAAAGATTAATTTAAACAAAAGTTGTTTGTAATGTTTTTTCAAAAAAATCAATAGATTTTAAAATAAGAGACTTTAAATATAGTAATTTTTCCAAAAAATTGAAAAATTTCCACTTTTCATGGTTGAATAACTCTTATGCAAATTATTTTTAAAACTTAAATTTTTTTTGTATGTTCTTGAAGATGTTTCCAGCCTGTTCTCAAATTTTGGAGCGATTTAAAATTTTCATCGTACCACTACTTAACGTGAAATAGCCCATATATATGTATATATATGTATGTATGTGGGTGTGTGTGTGTGTGGGTGCGTGCGTGCGTGCGTGTGTGTGTGTTCGTGCGTGCGTGCGTGTTCGTGCGTGCGTGCGTGCGTGTATGTGTGTGTGTGTGCGGCGGAATATTTATATAATATATATATATTTTAAAATTGTTTTTTCAAGAATACATAATATATGTATTTTTTCCTTGCGCAAAAAAAAAGTTGTGGACATAACTTGAAAGAATGTGTATTAGTTTACTCATTCTTGATAAAACTCATAAAATGTTTAAACGTATACTCAATAATAATAACGGATCTAACATGCAATGTAATGCTTTAAATACAGATGCAAAATTGTTTGAAGATTAAATAAATATTAATCAAATATAACATACACTTTTCCAAATATCCATATGATATATACAATGGGTTAAAAATTAAATATATTAATTATTGCATTTTTAAGATAATTCTATTATAAACAGTATAGGCAAAAGAAAATTCAAATTTTAACAGTGGCGATATAAAATACAAATTATATTTTTTTTTTTTTTTTTTTTTGTTATTTAACGTCGCTCTATGCTGCCAGGGCTAATCAGCGACGGAGGTGAACGGTGTGTCTGTAAACAAAGCATATGTAGTTGTAACAGTGGTGCTTGTGTCCATCGGAAGATATCATCGGTCACTGTAATTAGTCTAATAATTACAGTTTCCTGTCCTCCCGTTGGAACCACCGCGATCCTCTTTACATCTTCGCGTCCCTAACGTTCCCTATAGTTCAGATGCCCGTGCCTCTAATGCACTGACAAGTGCACGAAACGCACGCGCACCCGAACTGGCATGACATTATAGTGACACACCGGGCCACTGAGTCGCGGTGTTCGAAAAATGCACATGAAAAAATTTTCAGAGGTACACGTCTGGGATCGAACCCACGACCCTCGGTGTGAGAGTCGGGAGCTCTACCCATGAGCCACCGCGGCTCTTACGAATTATATTTGAATAGATTTTCAAAAACTATTAATTTAGGAGCATTTAATTTAAATATTTTTTAAATTAATATTTCAAAATTGTATGGATATATAAGTGAATAGATTATGTATACTTATAGAAAACAATATTTTAAATAAACAAGTATGTATTTATTAGAAACAGAAGGTTTTCTAAGGAATGAATTTGATTATAATAATCAAGATAAATATATGGGCTCTGTAACTAAAGGAAAAAATAAATTGGATATAATTATGGATTAAAACGCAAATTTTGAAAGAGGGTGCAAATTACGAATAACAGGAGAAATGGAAGAAACAGGTTTTTATGTATATAATATTTATATTAATAGTTCTATAAAATTAATAAGAATTAATAAAAAAAATTTATTTATTTAAGAAGAAAGTTTTATTACTCTAAAAGTACAAAATATTAATGCCATAGAACTTTTGGCGATGATCCTTCGTCATTAAATAAATTAATTTTAGAAGGTGAAGTTCTATTCAGATCCGTTTAAAAAATTCCAAAATTTTCATAAGTAGTTACTAATTACTACAATTTAGTAAGTATATGCACTTTACTATTTTTGGTAAGTTAATTTTTCATTAACATTTATAATTATTAAAATATAAATTTAAGCATTATAGGAATTCATATAGTTTAAAATTTATAGTTAACATTTAATGTCTTTATTTTTTTATTACTATTATTCTGATTTCATTATACTAAATTTTGGTAAAAACTTTTATTTAGAAATTATAATCGTATTTAAAAAAAAATTAAATTTTTGGTATAAAACCCAATGCATTATAACAGTACCTCCAAGGTGTTGTGTGAATCGGTTTAATTTCTAAGGTGTCCATGGTAGTGAAAGAGTAATACAATTTAAAACATTATTTAAAATAAATTTATTACGAAAAACCTTTTTCGAAATTAAAAATAGGGGATTGGCGCACGAAGCGCGCAGGGGGGCGAAGCCCCCTAGTATATATATATATATATATATATATATATAAATTAAATTAATATAAAAATTTAACAGATTCACACAACACCTTGGAGGTATTGCTATAGTGCTTTGGGTTTTATACCAAAAATTTAATTTTTTTTTAAATATGATTATAATTTATAAATAAAAGTTTTTACCAAAATTAAGTATAATGAAATCAGAATAAAAATTAAAAAAAAATAGAGACATATTAAATGTTAACAGTAAATTTTAAACTATATGAATTCCTATAAAGCTTAAATTTATATTTTAATAATTATAAATGTTAATGAAAAATTAACTTACCGAAACTAGTAAAGTGCATATAGTTACTAAATTGTAGTATTTAGTAACTACTTATTAAAATTTTAGATTATTTTAAACGGAACTAAATAGAACTTTACCTCCTAACATTAATTTATTTAATGACGAAGGGTCATCGCCAAGAGTTCTATATGTCATTAGTATTTTGTACTTTTAGAGTAATAAAACTTTCTTCTTAATTAAATTAATTTTTGTATTAGTTTTAAAGAATTATTTATAACATTTTAGCGGCATATAAATAAAAACCTGTTTCTTCCATTACTCCCGTAATTCATATGTTACACCCTCTTTCAAAATTTACGTTTTAATCCATAATTATATCCAATTTATTTTTCCCTTTAGTTACAGACTCCATATATTTATTTTAATTATTATAAACAAAGGCATTCCTTAAATAACCTTTTGTTTCTAATAAATACATACTTTTTTATTTAAAATATTGTTTTATATAAATATACGTAATGTACTCACTTATATATCCATACAAGTTTTAAATTTTGATTTAAATAATATTTAAATTAAATGCTACTAAATTAATAATTTTCGAAAAACTTTTCAAATGTAATTCGTATTTTATATTGCCACTGTTAAAATTGAATTTTCCTTTTGCCATTATTGTTTATAATAGAATTATCTTAAAAATGCACTAATTAATATATTTAATTTTTAACCCATTGTATATATCATATGGATATTTGGAAAAGTGTATGTTATATTTGATTAATATTTATTTAATCTTCAAACAATTTTGCATCTGTATTTAAAGCATTACATTGCATGTTAGTCTTGCAATAATTAGCGCGCACACACACACACAAACTATATATATATATATATTATAATGGTAAGCGAGTTACCGATCAGGTGAGTAACCGAAAAGAGTATCGAGATTGATGCGCGCGCAGAGAACGCGCGCGAGAATCGTGCGCAAGAGAGTAATGAGATAGAGTTTGCGCGCGATCGGGAACAACAACGTGTTAGGTATAGACCGGTATAGACTGTTTTACGGGATAAAAGAGCGAAAGGACTGTTGTGCGTTGTGTGTGGGTGTGAGAATCTTCTCCCCACTAACCTCCACGTCGACGTGTGCAGCAACACCTCTCACAGGCAGTGAGAAAAGGAGGCACGGTGTATCCAACCTTCTCGACCGTTGGAGAGAGAGAGAGAGAGATACACGAGTACGAGCTCTCTCTCAGTGGCACAGCCTTTTCGCGCCGAAGCGAGATATTCAGATACGCGGTAAGTGGTGCACCACGTTTAGACCCGCGTGTCTATCTAATAATTCGCGTCCTGATTTACCTGGTACGGTCCAGGTGAGGAAGCGTTCCTCCTTTTCCCCTTCTCGTGACAATACCCGCACGGATAGGCAGGTCGGTGGTTCGCGGGAGCCACTTCACGAGAGAAGGCGCGCACGACGTAGGAAGCTTCTACGTCTAAGCTCTCTACGTCAGAGATACATACGTCACACGGTGTGACGAATGCCATCAGGTTAAGCAGCCGATCATATCCGGATCGGTTGCTCGTAACTCGTCGGTTAATAGGGTTTAACTACTTGTTTCGCGCTGACCTCGGGGGTAGTCATCGGTACGACTCCCCGTAAATTGTTAAAGTTAATTTATAGTTAATTTGTTACTATTTAATTGTTTAGTTAATAAATTGTCTCGGCGAGACAATCTTTCTCGCCGATTAACGAATAATATCGATTGTTGATAGTGTTTTACCGGTTACCGTCCTATCCTACGAATACCGCCCTCTCCGGTGTTTATCCTAGTTGGCAATTTTGGGCATAGGGCCTAACACACGGTATCTAAGTCAAACGAGGTGTTTGACGTTGTTAACGGCATTGCACGGGAATCAAAGGGATTCCCGGCCGCATCGTGGGACTGCACACTTAAGCTTGGTAAGTTGGGACAAATTAAGCCTAACCGTGGGCCTTACATATCCCCAGTACCCACCCCGTTACAACTGGCGCCCAATACGTGTGGATTTTGGATATAGGACATCGGAAAAATCAACAAGCACGATATAGTTGTTCAATTGTTAATAATATTGTTAATTAACGATTGGATAACTCGCGTACAATAACGAGGTCAGCAGTCACGTTTCGAAATTCTGAAGTATATTTCGGTACTCTTTCGTTCCCCCTCGAGGCGGGATTTGTTTATTAACAAATAGAATTGTTATAAACAAATAAAAATTTGTTTATAACAAATAAAATTTTTTTTTATTTTTCTCGTCTCGACTACTTAGTAGTAGACACAGGAAATTGGTTCCTGGTCGAACATAGGTGGCGCCACTAGAAAAAGGTCGCACAAATAGGAAATTTGGTGGGTTTTCGAATGGAATCGATAGACCGACCAACGTTACTTGGAAATTGGGTAGTTTGGACCAAACCAAGTAACTAGCGCCACCTAGAGGAACGAAAGAACGCAACAGAGCGCGACATAACCTGGTGGCAATTAATCGGTCTAAATAAATTGTTTGTAAGTGTATGCAAGGTTTAACTGGTTTTTGCTGGCACAAAACAGGAAGCTTATAACCTGGCTCAGACCTTTACAAATTGTATTATAGGTTATATTTTTGTAAGAGGTCAAGCGCGCGGTAACTTTAATTATTTAATTTATTTATTTATTGATTTATTTATTATTTATTTATATAGTACCGTTAAGTTAGCGCAAGGTAAGAGCCAGGCAGTAGTTTATCGTAAATTTATTAGCAAATTTGTTAAAAATAGTTTAAACTCGGTAGTGCTTCCTGATCAAAGTAAGACAGGACTTACTTTTGGCATCCGGTTTTGTGCTTTAGCGGTTAGCTTAGGTAGAAGCAAAACCCAGTTACGCGGATTGGACATTTGGCAAGTAACGCCAAAGTTAAATATTCGACAGCATATAACCTTGCACACACATAGTGCGTCAAGCCAGCGAGGCTACTTACTGTTAAACGTATAAACGACGCTACAACTGAAGATGGCCGCTCAGCAGAAAGACGTTGATAGTCAAATCGATGCATGGATCGAGACGCTCACCAGGGAGCAAATTGAATTACACCTGGACGCCTTGAACCTAAAATCGACAGGCTCGGTTCATAGGAAAGCCGAGCGACTCCACCAGTGGCTATTAGGAAATTATTCGGCCCAGGAGTTTAACCAGGAGGAAGATGAAGCCACAGCAGTTTGCAGCCGTCTCCAACGGAGAAATAGGTGGCTGCAGATGCTAGGTGAACATCAAGACGAGGAGTCAGATGAACGTAGCCCAGGTCAGGAAGTGTATCTGGTACTGCGGGAGAACGCTGCGGTTAAAGACAACCTGCACAGGACGGTGCAGGATTTCGATGACGTCGAGCTAGATGAAACGACGTCAGTCGCGACCAACACAGAGCCTCAACCCGAACGAGAGAAAGAATGGCTGTCATTGGTCTCAGAAGTGGGAAAAATTTTTAAAATCCCTCGATCGTTCTCCCAGACCTTGGTGCAGCTTATCAAAAAAGTGAATAACCTTACTACAAAGGTGGATAAGCTGATGTCCGAGTGCACTCAAACCGCTCACAGCACGAGATTAGACGGTACCAACCAATCTCACCATGTGCAATTTCAGGACACATATACGTGTTATGGTCCTGATGCAAGCGAGATAGGTGAGGCGCAAGTAAATGGCGAGCAACAACGCACAAGCGCCCCTCAGTGTAAGCCTGATGGAGCTTAGAAGGGGGGAATGCGCGCGAATCCCAGAGGATTCCTCAAGCGCGCAGCTCGCCAAACAAGGATCGGAAATTCTCAACACCAAGCTTCTCTACGTCATCGAGGTTGAATGGAACACCTCGGGACATCAGCGGCATTGTTAGGAAGTGGCAGGTCAAGTTCTCTGGCGACAAGAGCCAGAGCATTGATACCTTCCTAACTAGGATCGAGGATTGCAGGATCCTGGCCAACCTGTCAGAGGACGAGTTATTGCCGTCACTCTCGGAACTTCTGACAGACACTGCCGCCACGTGGTACCAGAATTAGAAACACAAGTGGCACTCCTGGCAAGATTTCGTGACTTCGGCTAAATGTTGGTACGGAATGAGCCAACGTTTCCAGCAGAGGATCATCGCCGAGTCCAACGCACGGACTCAAGGACCCGATGAACCGGTTAGGGACTATATGACGTGCTCTATCGCAATAATACGAAAGATAGTCCCTACGCCGACTGAAGCGCAGCAGCTCGATCATTTGTATCGGAACATGCTGCCACAGCTTCAACGGCTGTTCAAGAGAGCGGAAGTGAGCTCAATTGAACAAATGCTGGACCTCGCCACGGAAGCGGAGCAGACGATAGAAGGTGAGAAAGTATATCGTCCACCACCTACGGAGGAAGGGTCTCTGCTTCCCGAAATGGCGTATAAGCCGAAGCGAAAAAAAGGTTCGCCGAAGGCTAAGGTAGCGGCCGCTGAGGTAAGCCCAGCCAAACCAAGCGAGCCAGACGTCGTCGACCGCATCGCAAAGATGCTGGAGGATGCGCTGCGGCCCACCGTCTCCCAATTGGCGTCGACGACCCGACAGTCCCGTAGGAGAAGCCCAAGGTCTTGTTCTCCAAAGAAAGGCTCGCCGGCCAACCGATCTCCGTAGAGTAGAAGGTTTGGCAGAACTAATGGCCCGAGCAAGAGCTTCGGACACCTGCAGGAGAAGAAGAGTGGTAGTCCACAGAGAGAAAAAGTGAGGGAACAGCCGAAAAACCGAATGGGCTCGACTTTCGATCCGACTAAGCCTCTTACCTGCAAGGGCTGCGGGAAAATTGGATATTCCCTCAGGTACTGTCCGGTGTGCACGGGAAACGCCAAAGGGAGCGGTTAACCGGGACGAAAACCGCGACCCAAGAGCTTGGGTCCCCGCTGTCCCAGGTGAGTTCGGGACAGACCCGCTCCGACCGAGAGTATGGTCCAGAGAAGAGCGGAAATGGGCCTCAAACGGAGGAACGGTCCCAAGAAGCCAGCAGACCAACCTCATTTTATAAACCAGAGGATGAGAGTCGTTGGTGGCTTCTCGTGAAGATTGAGGGCTTTCGTATAAGAGCCTTATACGACCCCGGAGCCTCCACGACCGTGATGGGACCCAGCGGTCTGCAAATCGCCGCAGCATTGGGCAAGGAGCTCATTGTGGCGAACGCCGGACGCGTCAAGATGGTGGATGGTACTTACCCACCGCTAAACGGTCATGTGATCTTACCTTTCACTGTCGGGAAGGAGACACGTGAAATAAGAGTAGCGATCATACTAAATCTTGACGCCGAATGCTACGTAGGAGTAAATTTCGTACGAGCATTCAGAGCCATATTGGATCCGGATAGCGACCGCCTGTTCCTCAAGGACAGCAAGCAGCAGATCCACCTCGAAGTTGCTGGAATAGGAAGTATGGCCACCCTCTCGTCCGCTGGGATAGTGGACGCAACCGAGACAGAAAGGGAAGAGCTGCGAACGCTAGTAAGCAAAGTGCTGTCTAATACTTCTCCCAAAATCGGGCGAACCCAACTCATCGAGCACTCGATTGACGTGAGATCAGCTCGCCCGATAAAGCAGAAGTATTACCCGGGGTCGGAGAAGATCCAGGAGGAGATGCACCGCCAGGTCCGAGAGATGCTAGATTTAGAGATCATAGAGCCCTCGGACAGCGGTTGGTCAAGCTCTGTGGTGATGGTACGCAAGGAGAACGGATCACGTCGGTTTTGCATTGACTTTAGGAAAGTCAATGCGCTAACGAAACCAGACGCTTATCCCCTCCCGTTCATGCAGGATATCTTGCGCAAGCTGAAGAGATGTCCGTACATTAGTACTCTGGACATGAACTCAGCGTATCATCAAATACCTCTCCAGAAGGAATCACGTCCTTATACGGCTTTCACAGTCCCGGGGATGGGACTGTATCAGTTTAAGCGGATGCTATACGGATTGGCATACGCCAGCGCGACCTTCCAACGCATGATTGACCAAGTGGTTG
The DNA here is from genome assembly GCA_026168455.1 of Theocolax elegans. Taxonomy (NCBI): domain Eukaryota; kingdom Metazoa; phylum Arthropoda; class Insecta; order Hymenoptera; family Cerocephalidae; genus Theocolax; species Theocolax elegans. Next base: position 22,033,325 of record CM047430.1, read on the forward strand.
GTCCTGATCTCGGGCCCAATGCCTTATCTCGAGATGGTGCTGAAAAGACTGACCGAAGCTAACTTGACAGTAAATAAAGACAAGTGTGTCTTTTGTCAAGATGAGGTGAGATACCTTGGCGTGCTGGTCAACAGGGATGGAATTCGTCCCGACCCAGCCAAGACAGGGCCGATAAGGGTTTATCCGGCTCCCAAGAACCTCAAACAGCCGCGACGATTCCTCGGCATGGCGTCGTGGTATCGGCGTTTTATGCCGGATTACGCCACGATTGCCGAGCCGCTTACCCGTCTCACGAAGAAGAACCAAGAGTACGAGTGGTTAGATGAACAGGAACAGGCTTTTCAGCAGCTGAAGGCCCTGATCATGACTGCTCCAGTTCTTCAACGACCCAGTGCAGATGGACTGTTTAGTCTGCACACGGACGCGAGCGATACCGGCATAGGAGCCGTGCTCGTTCAAGAGATAGACGGAGAGGAAAGAGTCATTGAGTTTGCCAGTCGCATTCTCACAGCACCCGAGAAGAATTATAGCGTTACGGAGAGGGAATGCTTGGCCGTGGTCTGGGCTATTAATAAGTTCAGACCTTACATCGAAGGGTACCACTTCAAAGTGGTAACGGATCACAGTAGTCTTCGCTGGTTGTGTAATATGAGAAATCCAACCAGCCGACTAGCGAGATGGGCTTTAGAGCTTCAAGCTCATGACTTTGTCGTCGAGCACAGAAAAGGAGCTCTGCATCACGTTCCCGATGCCCTATCTCGCATGTATGAAGACGACGAGCCTACAGTAGCAGCAATGTCGTGGGCTCAAACTACTGAAGATCCTTGGTACCTAGACTGGATCAAGAACGTTTTCGACAGACCCCGTGATTTCCCCGACTGGAAAATAGTTGGAGGAAATCTATACATCTATCGCCCCGACAAAGAGTTAGAGGAAGTGATGGATGATGAGCAAGCATGGAAGCTGTTCGTACCCGTAGAGAATCGTCACTCTATTCTGAGAGAGTGTCACGACGACCCCTCAGCTGGCTATCTCGGTAGGGAAAAGGCATTCGCCCGCGTGGCCCAAAATTATTATTGGCCACGGTTCTACGCAGAAGTTGCAGATTACGTCAGGCGATGTCAAGTGTACCAGCAATGTAAGGTCGAGCAACGTGCTCCCTCAGGGTTAATGGGTCACCGTCAATCGGACAGACCATGGCAGGTGGTATCAGGAGATATCACTGGCCCGCTTCCACGCTCTAGCCGAGGATACGAATACATCCTAGTATTCCAGGATTTATTCACGCGCTGGATTGAAGCAATCCCGATACGAAAAGCTTACGCAAAGACGATAGTCCGCCAGCTTCACGAACGAGTGATTAACCGGTTCGGCACCCCGGAAGTATTTCATTCGGACAACGGGACCGAGTTTAAAAATAAACTTGTAGACGAATACCTCGAATCTAAGGGAGTGTATCATTCGACGACACCCCCTTATCACGCACAGGCCAATCCTGTCGAGAGGGCCAATCGGACCCTTAAGACAATGGTGGCGTCGTATATCCAGGATAAGCACAGCGACTGGCACGACAAGCTGCCAGAGTTAGTCTTTGCACTAAACACAGCGGTGCAAAGTTCTACTGGATGGAGCCCGGCTATGCTGAACTATCGTCGCCAACCCGAGGCGCCTAGTACAGCTCGTCGAGAGCAAGACCGGCTTGCCCAGCAACAGTTTGAGTTCCGTAGACTGCAGGATTGGAACGACAAAATCAAACAGTTGCCAAGACTGCACGAGAACGCAAATCGTCAGTCGGCTGCCAGTAAGGCCCGGCAAGCCGAAATCTTCAACTCACGATGGAGGCCAGCGGAATTCGAGGTAGGAGATCTGGTGTGGAAACGCAACCGGATCCTATCGTCCAGCGCACAGGGTATCTCGGCTAAGCTTGCTCCGAAATACACAGGGCCATATCTCATCATCAGTAGGAAAGGTATGACTACCTACGTCATACAAGATGATCAAGGGGACCAAGAGGTATCTCATATAGAGCATCTGAAGAGATACGTCTCCGAAGATGATGCTGAACCAAACGATGAAGAGCAACCTACGAGATCTCAACCGTCGAGAGATCAACAGGTGAAGTGCGACCCACCTGTAGCGAGCGAAGCCTCCCCTGCGAGGGAGTATAATGCGAGCGAGTCACCTGGCGATGGGACTCGGTGTAAACCTCGTGAGACGTCGCGTACGTCCTTAGATAGGGCCCCCGCTTCCAAACGACCACGTGGTCGTCCTCGGAAAGCGAATGCGACCGTACGACGCCGATCCCCAGTAAGACAGCATATAGATGCGCAGCCAGAAACTGTTCCCCTTAGACGAGGACGAGGGCGTCCTCGTGGATCAAAATCCAAATAAAGAATAGTATCGTTTGAAACAATGGGCCATAAACTGAGATCGTGATTTTTGTTGCAGATGATCATCGAGGTTGAGCAGTAAGCCCTGGAGTTCCTCCTAGCCAGGATGATAGACACCCTGGCCAGCCACGGCGAGATGCAGACGGCGGACGTCCGGTCTGCAGTAGTTGCTGCCGTAGATCATCGGCAGCAACAGCTCCAGAAGGAGCATCGCCGTGGCCAGGAGGATATCGCCGCCGTCGTCCAGGAAGAGGTCCTGGAGGATGGCCAGGGCCAGGACACGGCCTACGTAGCGACCCCTGCGGACCGCTTGAAGCAAGCAAAGGGGACGATACCCATGCCCTCTCCATCGACGACAACATCCGCGACAGAAGAGCGGATGGAGAAGGAGGGCAATCAGGTATCGGATCGTCCGCAGGGGAAGACTGAGCCGGAACCAGCTAACACCAGACCCCAGCTCCGTCGTCCCCACTCCACCGGGTCTCAACCCGCAACCTCTGCGGCGATAGAGGAGGCGCGATCCAGGACGCAAGAAGAGGAGTGGCAGGAGACGGAGGCTGCCCTCAGGCACATGAAAGCCCTGAGGGTTCAGCTACGGGCGGCCGAACAAGAGGCCTTGGCAAAGTTCGATGCTTTTGCCGAGGCTCATCCGACGGCTCCCATCACCAAGGGTGTCTAGGGTGAGCGCGATCAGGACCTCAAAAAGGAGCGCAAGGACCTGGCAGCGTTCCGTGCTCAGCAGCGTGAGGCCAAAGAAAAGGCGGCGGCAGAAGAGAGGAAGCGCGAGGAGGAGCGCCAGCAGCGGCTGAGGGTTGAGGCAGCCTATAGGCAGGCTGCTGAAGAGCACCGGCGTCTTCAGCAGAAAGCGGATGCTAAAAGAAGAGCCGCTGTGCTGGAGGCGCGGCTGCAGTTCCAGCCCTCCACGAGCGGAACAAGCGGTTACAAGGAACCGAAGTGTCCGCTCTGCCGCTGCAAAGGGGTCGCTGACCCGAAGAAATGCCCTCGCTTCAAGGCGCACGACGAAATCAAGGCGGGGCGCAGGAAGCAGGGCTGAGAGCCATAAGGAGCCAACGACCCAACCCCTCCAAATGAATATAGATACTTGTGTTTTTTATTAAAGTTTTATAATAAAAATAAGGTATACCTCCTGATTATTTATCCTCTTTCCTGTTCCTCGCGGTACAGAGTCCACATACAGAGTATGCGGAATCTGGAAGGGGGGTATAACGGTAAGCGAGTTACCGATCAGGTGAGTAACCGAAAAGAGTATCGAGATTGATGCGCGCGCAGAGAACGCGCGCGAGAATCGTGCGCAAGAGAGTAATGAGATAGAGTTTGCGCGCGATCGGGAACAACAACGTGTTAGGGACCGATATAGACTGTTTTACGGGATAAAAGAGCGAAAGGACTGTTGTGCGTTGTGTGTGGGTGTGAGAATCTTCTCCCCACTAACCTCCACGTCGACGTGTGCAGCAGCACCTCTCACAGGCAGTGAGAAAAGGAGGCACGGTGTATCCAACCTTCTCGACCGTTGGAGAGAGAGAGAGAGATACACGAGTACGAGCTCTCTCTCAGTGGCACAGCCTTTTCCCGCCGAAGCGAGATATTCAGATACGCGGTAAGTGGTGCACCACGTTTAGACCCGCGTGTCTATCTAATAATTCGCGTCCTGATTTACCTGGTACGGTCCAGGTGAGGAAGCGTTCCTCCTTTTCCCCCTCTCGTGACAATACCCGCACGGATAGACAGGTCGGTGGTTCGCGGGAGCCACTTCACGAGAGAAGGCGCGCACGACGTAGGAAGCTTCTACGTCAAAGCTCTCTACGTCAGAGATACATACGTCACACGGTGTGACGTATGCCATCAGGTTAAGCAGCCGATCATATCCGGATCGGTTGCTCGTAACTCGTCGGTTAATAGGGTTAGACTACTTGTTTCGCGCTGACCTCGGGGGTAGTCATCTGTACGACTCCCCGTAAATTGTTAAAGTTAATTTATAGTTAATTTTATTTTATAGTTACCTTGGAGTGGTAGAAAAGTATCTTCACTTGTTTCAGTATCCATCTAATCCCCTGTAAGCTGCTAAAAATACAAATATTATTATACAAATGTAAAAAATTATTTTTTAAACATTTATAATGCTGGATTTTTAGTTTTACATCCCTTACAAGAATTATAATACTAATCTGAAGGATTACTATAAAAGTATCAACATTATTATTAATATTATTCAGCAATACATTGTTTAGATTTCACAAACTTGTCACTGTCACGTTATCATATTATTCATTATATATCCGATTTATTTATATATCTTTTATATTAAATACGTATATTCAGTTATTGTAATAATGATGTTTATATATTTATAGTAATCCTTCAGATTAGTATGATAATTTTTGTAAGGGATGTAAAACTAAAAATCCAGCATTATAAATGTTTAAAAATTAATTTTTTACATTTGTATAATAATATTTGTATTTTTAGCAGCTTACAGGGGATTAGATGGATACTGAAACAAGTGAAGATACTTTTCTGTCACTCCAAGGTAAGTGCACAAATTTTTTTGCAATGATCATGCTAATAGATTCATCGTTATAAGGCAACAAATATACATTTCTATTAATATTTCGGGCACTTTTCCCGGATATTTTGACCATAAGTGATCTTAATGATTTAGACCCACTCTGGAAATTTTGAGGCTTTTTCTGACTATAAAAAGACATCTTTTAGACATAATTCCCTAAATATCCAGGAATTTCCACAATTAGTGGAGTCATTCCGAAATACCTCAGAAATTCCCGTAATATCCAGGAAATCCCGTAATTAGTAGACTCATCCTGAAATGACTCAGATATTTCCGAAATATCCAGGAAATTCGGTAATTAGTAGAGTCATCCCGAATTTTTTTAGAAATTCCCGAAATATCCAGGAAATCCCGTTATTATTGGTGTTATCCCGAATTTCCTCAGAAATTCTCTAAATATCCACGAAATTCCATAATTAGCGGGGTCATCCTGAAACATCCAGGAAATTCCGTAATTAGTAGACTCATCCTGAAATGCCTCAGATATTTCCGAAATATCCAAGAAATTCCGTAATTAGTAGTCATCCTGAATTTTTTGAGAAATTCCCGAAATATCCAGGAAACCCCGTATTTAGTGAAGTTATTCTGGAATACCTCAGAATTTCCCGAAATATCCAGAAAATCCCGGAATTAGTAGTCATCCCAAATGCCTGAGATATTTCCGAAATATCCAGGAAATTCCGTAATTAGTAGAGTCATTCCGAATTTTTTCAGAAATTCCCGAAATATCCAATAAATCCCGTAATTAGTAGAGTCATTCTGAAATGCCTCAGATATTTCCGAAATATCCAGGAAATTCCGTAATTAGTAGTCATCCCGGATTTTTTCAGATATTCCCGAAATATCCAGGAAATCCCGTTATTAGTGGTGTTATCCCGGAATACCTCAGAAATTCCCTAAATATCCAGGAAATTCCATAATTAGTGTAGTCATTTCGAAAAACCTAAGAAATTCCCGAAATATCCAGGAAATCTCGTAATTAGTACAGTCATCCCGGAATACCTCAGAAATTCCCGATATATCCTGGAAATCCCGCAATTAGAGGAGTTATCCCAAAATAACTCATAAATTCCCGAAAGATCTAGGAACTGTTTGTCATAATGCCAGGTACACATTAAGTCTAAAAAAGATAATGTTTATTTATAATTATTTACAGTAAAAGGGGAAATTCACAGAAAAGTGCTGATTTTAGATATATTTCTAAATCTAATTTGTTATAAAAATTACAAATAATATGCATTTATTATAACTTTTTATGTATTCAGTTTGTACCTGGCACCAGAACAATCTATTGTTGACAAAAAATTAATTATCGATTGTATAATTGTAATAATTAATGGTAAAATGAATGTACAAATGTTGTACGTACGTACGTACGGTCGTACGTACGTACGCGGACTAATGAAACTTCAAAGCCAAAAAACTAATAAAAAACGACTTCCTAAAAAAATTATAATAGTGGTAAATTTACCCTCGTATCAATTCATAGTATAATTCACATTTCACTTATAAAATTTTAATATTATGGTGATTTGTTACAAAGTAAATACTTAACTTTGAATTTGGGTCGAATTTTTCATATTCACGATTTAACATCGGTACAGCTCGGCATAGCGTAGCGCGGTCTTATATGTACATTATCTCTTATAAAGAAGATCTGTCAAGTCTTCAAAATTTCCTTATGAAAAATTTTTGAACAAACGTAAACCGATCGATGCGGAAATTATAATAGCTAAAAGAAATAATTAAAAATGGTAAAAAATAATAGTTAGAAAAGTTTATATGTTGTCCAAATTTTGGTCTTTATAAGTTTGTCTAAAAGATACTAATTTTTATTTGTACAAAAGAAGAAATATTTATATGTAAAAAAAAAATAACTGACAATAACCAAAACTAAAAGTTTTAGTAATAAGTATTACAAAAAATTTTAATGCTACTATTTGCTATTTCATACAACGTGACTATTTAAGCTTATAAATCAATAATAAAACTGATTAAGAATTTTTTATAGTATTTAGCTATATTAATTTATCATTTCCAAAAAATTTTTTAGTTTTTTAAAAGTAATAACTAATAAATTTTCTGTGAGATATTAAATTTAAAACATTGTAATCGCTATTAATTTTTAAATAAACAATGAATCCGAATTTTTAAAAAATCTCTCTAGATTTAACACTCTTACTTACTCTAAATATCATAGAAAAATTTTTTTAACAATTTTTATTACTGTGAATGTAGTATGCTCTGAATGTCTTGAAATTATATTACTATATATATCTATATAACTATAAGTATAAATAATCTAAGATCCTCATACAACAAAAAATAATCTTATAAAAACTAATATTATTTAAATCTGAATTTCACAATCAAAACCAATCAAAATATTTCAAATAAAAAGAGATTTTAAGTTCAATTGTAAAATACGATATAATCCGGTAAAAATATGTTGGATATCAAATGACAATATCATACAATAAAATGTACTCTACAAGTTAAAAAATGTATTGCTGGTATTATTTCGTCGCTTCCGAATAAAAGGGTCGTATCTCAGCGGCCGGTTCGAAAAGAACGTATCTCAGCGTCCGGTTAGAAAAGGTCATATCTCAGCGGCCGGTTTGAAAAGGTCGTACCTCAGCGGCCGGTTAGAAAAAGTCGTATCTCAGTGGCCGCTTGGAGAAGGTCGTATCTCAGCGGCCGGTTAAAGAAGGTCATATTTCGCGGGCTAAATTTCTTTTCTTAAATTTAAGTTGGCAACATTGACAAAAATCTTGTTGCATTAGATTTAACATGCGAATAAATTATAAATACTGTACGAACACACATATATTTGTGTATATATATATATATATATATATATATATATATATATATGGGTGGTTCTCTGTGACATCGAAGATGAAAAAACTAAATATTGCTATAACTATGGGAATATGTTTCAGAGGTATCCAGTAGTTCTCCTGAATTTTTTCAGATTTTTTCTGGGCCATTATTTTAAGTTACAGAGAGTCAAAGTTGACATTTTAGCACTTTTTTGCATTATATGCCCATTTTCATGAATTTTTAGCTCCCAGGGGATGCATTTTTCACTAAAAACATAAGTATGACTTTTTTTGTAAAATTTTCCGAACTTTTCAATAAAAATACTTTTAAAGACATAAATGTAAGCTGTCACACTCTTGTAAGCCATTTAAACCTTAAATAGTGAATATCAGCAATTCTGCTCCGGACTCTGGTAACCTAATACTGTCTAAAAGATGTCTTTTTATAGTCAGAAACTGCCTAAAAATTTCCAGAGTGGGTCTAAATCATTATGATCACTTATGGTCAAAATATCCGGGAAAAGTGCCCGAAATATTAATAGAAATGTATATTTGTTGCCTTATAACGATGAATCTAGTAGCATGATCATTGCAAAAAAATTTATGCACTTACCTTGGAATGGTAGAAAAGTATCTCCACTTGTTTCACTATCCATCTAATCCCCTGTAAGCTGCTAAAAATACAAATATTATTATAAAATTATAAAAAATTATTTTTTAAACATTTATAATGCTGGATTTTTAGTTTTACATCCCTTACAAGAATTATAATACTAATCTGAAGGATTACTATAAAAGTATCAACATTATTATTAATATTATTCAGCAATACATTGTTTAGATTTCACAAACTTGTCACTGTCACGTTATCATATTATTCATTATAATTATATATCCGATTTATTTATATATCTTTTGTATTAAATACGTATATACAGTTATTGTAATAATGATGTTTATATATTTATAGTAATCCTTCAGATTAGTATTATAATTTTTGTAAGGGATGTAAAACTAAAAATTCAGCATTATAAATGTTTAAAAAATAATTTTTTATAATTTTATAATAATATTTGTATATTTAGCAGCTTACAGGGGATTAGATGGATACTGAAACAAGTGGAGATACTTTTCTACCATTCCAAGGTAAGTGCATAAATTTTTTTGCAATGATCATGCTATTAGATTCATCGTTATAAGGCAACAAATATACATTTCTATTAATATTTCGGGCACTTTTCCCGGATATTTTGACCATAAGTGATCTTAATGATTTAGACCCACTCTGGAAATTTTTAGGCAGTTTCTGACTATAAAAAGACATCTTTTAGACAGTATTAGGTTACCAGAGTCCGGAGCAGAATTGCTGATTTTCACTATTTAAGGTTTAAATGGCTTACAAGTGTGTGACAGCATACATTTATGTCTTTAAAAGTATTTTTAATGAAAGTACCGAAAATTTTACAAAAAAAGTCATACTTATGTTTTTAGTGAAAAATGCATCCCCTGGGAGCTAAAAATTCATGAAAATGGGCATATAATGCAAAAAAGTGCTAAAATGTCAATTTTGACTCTCTGTAACTTAAAATAATGGCCAAGAAAAAAATCTGAAAAAATTCAGGAGAACTACTGGATACCTCTAAAACATATTCCCACAGTTATAGCAATATTTATTTTTTTCATCTTCGATGTCACAGAGAACCACCCATATATATATATATATGTATGGGTATAACTGTGGGAATACATTTTAGAGATATACAATAGTTCTCTTGAATTTCTAGTTTTTTCGGGGCCATTATTTTAAATTACAGAGAGTCAAAATTGACATGTTAGCACTTTTTGCATTCTATGCCCATTTTCATGTATTTGTAGCTCCCAGGGGATGCATTTTTCACTAAAAACATAAATATGTCTTTTTTTGTAAAATTTTCTGAATTTTTCATTAAAAATACTTTTAAAATCATAAATGTATGCTGTCACACTCTTGTAAGCCGTTTAAACCTTAAATACTGAAAACCAGCAATTCTGCTCCGGATTCTGGAAACCTAATGCTGTCTAAAAGATGTCTTTTTATAGTCAGAAACTGCCTATAAATTTCCAGAGTGGGTCTAAATCATTAAGATCACTTATGGTCAAAATATCTGGGAAAATTGCCCGATATATTAATAGAAATGTATATTTGTTGCCTTATAACGATAAATTTTACAAAAAAAGTCATATTTATGTTTTTAATGAAAAATGCATCCCCTGGGAGCTACAAATTCATGAAAATGGGCATAGAATGCAAAAAGTGCTAACATGTCAATTTTGACTCTCTGTAACTTAAAATAATGGCACTGAAAAAATTTGAAAAATTCAAGAGAACTACTGAATATCTCTAAAATGTATTCCCACAGTTATATCCATACATATATACACGGAGAAAAATTTCTAGTAAATTTTACCCTGGAATCCATGGTAAACGTGGGCAAAGTGTTTTTATAGGCAAATTTACCAATGTCCCGTATAAAAATTATACAGGCGAAGGATAAGTTTTATTATACAGCAGGGTAATTTTTACATCCCGGCAGTCGGGTCCGCGCACAAAAAAACCTATTGCGCAGGCGCGTACTGCGTGTACGCATAGGTATTCGCAATTCGTTCGCCCGAAACATGTGCATCGCGGCCACGAGCAACTATTCGATCTCGGAGATTTCATTACTGCGGCTGTTGGATTATTAATTGACTGCACGTCTGCATCCTAAATAAAGAATCTTCATCTATAATGTAGACTTCTTTGGTAGTCAGGATAGAAAGAAGTAAACAAAGGTATTGATTAAAGATATATATATTTGAAGGAATTTAAAATAATAAGTTCTCGTTGATAGTTACGCGTCGGTCTCTCAAGTACAACTGATCTAGTCTTTTTCGACAACGCATCGGGAGCTGCCCTTTTCTTTCAATTGCTGTACCTATGTAATAAATGCGCACATGTTTACATTGACGGCAAGCCCCATTAGAACAATATGTCTCTTACCTTTACCTGAACGGGTAGCGGCTGTACAATAAGAGTACCGCTACAATATTTCGATAATCCTTAATTATGCTATTATTAACACGTACTAATAATAAACTAATACTAATTAGGGAAAAGAAAAGGTAAGCAATGTAACGCCTCCTCCGATTATCAAAATGAATACCAAAGTTAGGATGAGATCGGTTTCCCGGAGGTCATGTACTTGTTAGTATTTGTAACAAAACCTTATAAAAACTTTATATCAATTTCAGATGAACTTTTGAAACACTTTCGCCAAACTCGAACAGTCAGTTACACAAATTCGGCTCAGTCTCGTTGGCCAACCCCATATCAAGTTTAGCCAAACCTAAAGTTTATATAAAGTTCATATAAACTTTAATTATAGGTTCGAATCTTGGGTCCAGAATTTATTTTTTTTAATTTTTTTATTAATTCAAATTTTGCACGATCAAAAAAACTATTTTTAAACTAACCCAGGACATTATTTTATGTTGATATAAACTTTCTACAAATGTGTAATCAATATTTACCAAGTTCGGCTCAGTTCTGCTAGCCAACGTCATATGAAGTTTAGACAAACGTAAGGTTTATACAAACTTCATATACACTTAATTTTTTTACGCGGGTAAATAAACATTTATATATATATTACATAACTTCGTAAAAAGTTTCTGCGATTGAAAGTACTGAAATCAAACTGTAATCGACAAGTATTTTGAATCATGCAAAAATGTCTACCAATCTGAATACAGATTTTTTTTATTAAAAGTATCTTATACTTTTACTTTTCATTTCTGGCCCTGCCATGTCTTACAGTAGTAAATAAATAATATTCTAATGATGTTAATTTGTGCAAAATTAATTTCTGCAAAACTAATAAAATGGACATTTCTTCTTTTTTATTCTTTTAAGGGGGTGCCATACTGGATTATTACCGACTGAGTAAGGTAGATGCATTATTGCATTTAACGGACATATTTTTGTTTTATTTGCAAAACGCAAATACAGAAGCACTAGATAATAACATAAAACGTATTTATACAAAGTTTGAAGTCAATATGTAAAGGACACCCTAAAAAAAGTTTGCAGGGAAAAAATAGTCATTTTTCCGTGCAAACTTTTTTTAGGGTGTCCTTGTTGTATTGACCTGAAACTTTGTAGAAAGACATATTATACCATTATCTAGTGCTTCTGTATTTGCCTTTTACATAATATTAATAAAAAATAAATAGTTTATATTACTGATAAAGTTTGCTTAGTACCAATTTCGTCGATAGAGTGCGCGACGCGCTTCGTCTGTGGTATTATACTTAGAGTGGAAGCACTTGCGCAAATAGTTGTTGCAAGATGGCGCTAAATACCATAATTAATATACCGGGCATATGTCAATAAACAGAATTATAATAAATATCGTGTTTATGTATTGTAGAAAGACTAATTTGTTTTACCAGTGCATCCGTTATTGTACATATATGTATCAAGATTAATGCTTGATACCATCATGTACTGCTATGTGTGCCATGGCACGTCATTGTGACTCTCCCTCTTTCTCTCTCTCTCTCGCCCTCTCACTCTATCTCTCTCTCTTTCTTACTCAACAAGAGTATATATGCGCATGCGCATGCGCACCGTTTACATCACCACTGACGAAGTTCACGTGGATCGCGTCCCGTTCCAGGTTTACCAATGTCTCAGTAAAAAGAGACTTGTAAACATTACGTCAAATAACTACTAGCTATCTAACGAGTTTTATTTTTAAAATATATCACACTTACATGTTCATTTTACCTTTATTATAACTATGGGAATTTGTTTAAATAAATATACAAATATTAGTAAAGTCGTGAATATAACTACTAACTGCATATGTATCTTATTTCGAATATACACGTGTAAACAATTATAAATTATAATCAGAATTATAATCAGTAGCATCAAACACATGTGCTTATTGGCCCGTTTTATTTATTTAAAATATTTCCTTTTTACCGTATAAAATATAATCGACACCGCGCGGCACGATCCCGCGAATGTGCGAATGCGGGAGCGTGCCTCGTAGTGTCCTGGTCGGGAATTTCGACTGAATCGACAATTGCAAACGGTCCAAAAATTATTTAAACAGCTAGGAAGTGAAACTTGAATAGTTTAGACAAGAATATATCTCCTTTCACCCATTTTAGTACTCAAAATATTTGTTTTTTACCGTAGAAAATATAATCGACACTGCGCGGCACGCTCCCGCGAATGAGCGAACGCGGGAGCGTGCCTCGTAGTGTCGTGGTCGGGAATTCCGACTAAATCGGCAAATGCAAACGGTCTAAAAATTGTTTAAACCGCTAGGAACTAAATTTTGAATAGTGTAGACAAGAATATATCACCTTTTGCCCATTTTAGTGACTCAAAATATTTATTTTTTATCGTAGAAAATATAATCTGCACTGCGCGGCACGCTCCCGCGAATGAGCGAATGCGGGAGCGTGCCTCGTAGTGTCCTGGTCGGGAATTTCGACTGAATCGACAATTGCAAACGGTCCAAAAATTATTTAAACAGCTAGGAAGTGAAACTTGAATAGTTTAGACAAGAATATATCTCCTTTCACCCATTTTAGTACTCAAAATATTTGTTTTTTACCGTAGAAAATATAATCGACACTGCGCGGCACGCTCCCGCGAATGAGCGAACGCGGGAGCGTGCCTCGTAGTGTCGTGGTCGGGAATTCCGAATAAATCGGCAAATGCAAACGGTCTAAAAATTGTTTAATCTGGTAGGAAGTCAAACTTGAATAGCCTAGACAAGAATATATCTCTTTTTGCCCAATTAAGTGACTCAAAATATTTATTTTTACCGTAGAAAATATAATCGACACTGCGCGGCACGCTCCCGCGAATGAGCGAACGCGGGGGCGTGCCTCGTAGTGTCGTGGTCGGGAATTTCGACTAAATCGGCAATTGCAAGCGATCTAAAAATTGTTTATACCGCTAGGAACTAAATTTTGAATAGTGTAGACAAGAATATATCTCTTTTTGCCCATTTAAGTGACACAAAATATTTATTTTTACCGTAGAAAATATAATCGACACTGCGCGGCACGCTCCCGCGAATGACCGAACGCGGGAGCGTGCCTCGTAGTGTCGTGGTCGGGAATTTCGACTAAATCGGCAATTGCAAGCGATCTAAAAATTGATTATACCGCTAGGAACTAAATTTTAAATAGTGTAGACAAGAATATATCTCTTTTTACCCAATTAAGTGACTCAAAATATTTATTTTTTACCGTAGAAAATATAATCGACACTGCGCGGCACGCTCCCGCGAATGAGCGAACGCGGGAGCGTGCCTCGTAGTGTCGTGGTCGGGAAATTCGACTAAATCGGCAATTGCAAGCGATCTAAAAATTGTTTATACCGCTAGGAACTAAATTTTGAATAGTGTAGACAAGAATATATCTCTTTTTGCCCATTTAAGTGACACAAAATATTTATTATTTACCGTAGAAAATATAATCGACACTGCGCGGCACGCTCCCGCGAATGACCGAACGCGGGAGCGTGCCTCGTAGTGTCGTGGTCGGGAATTTCAACTAAATCGGCAATTGCAAGCGATCTAAAAATTGTTTATACCGCTAGGAACTAAATTTTAAATAGTGTAGACAAGAATATATCTCTTTTGCCCAATTAAGTGACTCAAAATATTTATTTTTTACCGTAGAAAATATAATCGACACTGCGCGGCACGCTCCCGCGAATGAGCGAACGCGGGAGCGTGCCTCGTAGTGTCGTGGTCGGGAATTTCGACTAAATCGGCAATTGCAAGCGATCTAAAAATTGTTTATACCGCTAGGAACTAAATTTTGAATAGTGTAGACAAGAATATATCTCTTTTTGCCCATTTAAGTGACACAAAATATTTATTTTTACCGTAGAAAATATAATCGACACTGCGCGGCACGCTCCCGCGAATGACCGAACGCGGGAGCGTGCCTCGTAGTGTCGTGGTCGGGAATTTCGACTAAATCGGCAATTGCAAGCGATCTAAAAATTGATTATACCGCTAGGAACTAAATTTTAAATAGTGTAGACAAGAATATATCTCTTTTTACCCAATTAAGTGACTCAAAATATTTATTTTTTACCGTAGAAAATATAATCGACACTGCGCGGCACGCTCCCGCGAATGAGCGAACGCGGGAGCGTGCCTCGTAGTGTCGTGGTCGGGAATTTCGACTAAATCGGCAATTGCAAGCGATCTAAAAATTGTTTATACCGCTAGGAACTAAATTTTGAATAGTGTAGACAAGAATATATCTCTTTTTGCCCATTTAAGTGACACAAAATATTTATTATTTACCGTAGAAAATATAATCGACACTGCGCGGCACGCTCCCGCGAATGACCGAACGCGGGAGCGTGCCTCGTAGTGTCGTGGTCGGGAATTTCAACTAAATCGGCAATTGCAAGCGATCTAAAAATTGTTTATACCGCTAGGAACTAAATTTTAAATAGTGTAGACAAGAATATATCTCTTTTTGCCCAATTAAGTGACTCAAAATATTTATTTTTTACCGTAGAAAATATAATCGACACTGCGCGGCACGCTCCCGCGAATGAGCGAACGCGGGAGCGTGCCTCGTAGTGTCGTGGTCGGGAATTTCGACTAAATCGGCAATTGCAAGCGATCTAAAAATTGTTTATACCGCTAGGAACTAAATTTTGAATAGTGTAGACAAGAATATATCTCTTTTTGCCCATTTAAGTGACACAAAATATTTATTTTTTACCGTAGAAAATATAATCGACACTGCGCGGCACGCTCCCGCGAATGACCGAACGCGGGAGCGTGCCTCGTAGTGTCGTGGTCGGGAATTTCGACTAAATCGGCAATTGCAAGCGATCTAAAAATTGATTATACCGCTAGGAACTAAATTTTAAATAGTGTAGACAAGAATATATCTCTTTTTACCCAATTAAGTGACTCAAAATATTTATTTTTTACCGTAGAAAATATAATCGACACTGCGCGGCACGCTCCCGCGAATGAGCGAACGCGGGAGCGTGCCTCGTAGTGTCGTGGTCGGGAATTTCGACTAAATCGGCAATTGCAAGCGATCTAAAAATTGTTTATACCGCTAGGAACTAAATTTTGAATAGTGTAGACAAGAATATATCTCTTTTTGCCCATTTAAGTGACACAAAATATTTATTATTTACCGTAGAAAATATAATCGACACTGCGCGGCACGCTCCCGCGAATGACCGAACGCGGGAGCGTGCCTCGTAGTGTCGTGGTCGGGAATTTCAACTAAATCGGCAATTGCAAGCGATCTAAAAATTGTTTATACCGCTAGGAACTAAATTTTAAATAGTGTAGACAAGAATATATCTCTTTTTGCCCAATTAAGTGACTCAAAATATTTATTTTTTACCGTAGAAAATATAATCGACACTGCGCGGC
Organism: Theocolax elegans; assembly: GCA_026168455.1. NCBI lineage: Eukaryota > Metazoa > Arthropoda > Insecta > Hymenoptera > Cerocephalidae > Theocolax > Theocolax elegans. The sequence continues at coordinate 22,049,595 of CM047430.1, forward strand.
ACGCTCCCGCGAATGAGCGAACGCGGGAGCGTGCCTCGTAGTGTCGTGGTCGGGAATTTCGACTAAATCGGCAATTGCAAGCGATCTAAAAATTGTTTATACCGCTAGGAACTAAATTTTGAATAGTGTAGACAAGAATATATCTCTTTTTGCCCATTTAAGTGACACAAAATATTTATTTTTTACCGTAGAAAATATAATCGACACTGCGCGGCACGCTCCCGCGAATGAGCGAACGCGGGAGCGTGCCTCGTAGTGTCGTGGTCGGGAATTCCGAATAAATCGGCAAATGCAAACGGTCTAAAAATTGTTTAATCTGGTAGGAAGTCAAACTTGAATAGCCTAGACAAGAATATATCTCTTTTTGCCCAATTAAGTGACTCAAAATATTTATTTTTTACCGTAGAAAATATAATCGACACTGCGCGGCACGCTCCCGCGAATGAGCGAACGCGGGAGCGTGCCTCGTAGTGTCGTGGTCGGGAATTTCGACTAAATCGGCAATTGCAAGCGATCTAAAAATTGTTTATACCGCTAGGAACTAAATTTTGAATAGTGTAGACAAGAATATATCTCTTTTTGCCCATTTAAGTGACACAAAATATTTATTTTTTACCGTAGAAAATATAATCGACACTGCGCGGCACGCTCCCGCGAATGAGCGAACGCGGGAGCGTGCCTCGTAGTGTCGTGGTCGGGAATTCCGAATAAATCGGCAATTGCAACGGTCTAAAAATTGTTTAATCTGGTAGGAAGTCAAACTTGAATAGCCTAGACAAGAATATCTCTTTTTGCCCAATTAAGTGACTCAAAATATTTATTTTTTACCGTAGAAAATATAATCGACACTGCGCGGCACGCTCCCGCGAATGAGCGAACGCGGGGGCGTGCCTCGTAGTGTCGTGGTCGGGAATTTCGACTAAATCGGCAATTGCAAGCGATCTAAAAATTGTTTATACCGCTAGGAACTAAATTTGAATAGTGTAGACAAGAATATATCTCTTTTTGCCCATTTAAGTGACACAAAATATTTATTTTTTACCGTAGAAAATATAATCGACACTGCGCGGCACGCTCCCGCGAATGAGCGAACGCGGGAGCGTGCCTCGTAGTGTCGTGGTCGGGAATTCGACTAAATCGGCAAATGCAAGCGATCTAAAAATTGTTTAATCTGGCTAGGAACTAAACTTGAATAGTGCTAGACAAGAATATATCTCTTTTTGCCCAATTAAGTGACTCAAAATATTTATTTTTTACCGTAGAAAATATAATCGACACTGCGCGGCACGCTCCCGCGAATGACCGAACGCGGGAGCGTGCCTCGTAGTGTCGTGGTCGGGAATTTCGACTAAATCGGCAATTGCAAGCGATCTAAAAATTGATTATACCGCTAGGAACTAAATTTTAAATAGTGTAGACAAGAATATATCTCTTTTTACCCAATTAAGTGACTCAAAATATTTATTTTTTACCGTAGAAAATATAATCGACACTGCGCGGCACGCTCCCGCGAATGAGCGAACGCGGGAGCGTGCCTCGTAGTGTCGTGGTCGGGAAATTCGACTAAATCGGCAATTGCAAGCGATCTAAAAATTGTTTATACCGCTAGGAACTAAATTTTGAATAGTGTAGACAAGAATATATCTCTTTTTGCCCATTTAAGTGACACAAAATATTTATTATTTACCGTAGAAAATATAATCGACACTGCGCGGCACGCTCCCGCGAATGAGCGAACGCGGGAGCGTGCCTCGTAGTGTCGTGGTCGGGAATTTCGAACTAAATCGGCAATTGCAAGCGATCTAAAAATTGTTTATACCGCTAGGAACTAAATTTTAAATAGTGTAGACAAGAATATATCTCTTTTTGCCCAATTAAGTGACTCAAAATATTTATTTTTTACCGTAGAAAATATAATCGACACTGCGCGGCACGCTCCCGCGAATGAGCGAACGCGGGAGCGTGCCTCGTAGTGTCGTGGTCGGGAATTTCGACTAAATCGGCAATTGCAAGCGATCTAAAAATTGTTTATACCGCTAGGAACTAAATTTTGAATAGTGTAGACAAGAATATATCTCTTTTTGCCCATTTAAGTGACACAAAATATTTATTTTTTACCGTAGAAAATATAATCGACACTGCGCGGCACGCTCCCGCGAATGAGCGAACGCGGGAGCGTGCCTCGTAGTGTCGTGGTCGGGAATTTCGACTAAATCGGCAATTGCAACGGATCTAAAAATTGTTTATACCGCTAGGAACTAAATTTGAATAGTGTAGACAAGAATATATCTCTTTTTGCCCAATTAAGTGACTCAAAATATTTATTTTTTACCGTAGAAAATATAATCGACACTGCGCGGCACGCTCCCGCGAATGAGCGAACGCGGGGGCGTGCCTCGTAGTGTCGTGGTCGGGAATTTCGACTAAATCGGCAATTGCAAGCGATCTAAAAATTGTTTATACCGCTAGGAACTAAATTTTGAATAGTGTAGACAAGAATATATCTCTTTTTGCCCATTTAAGTGACACAAATATTTATTTTTTACCGTAGAAAATATAATCGACACTGCGCGGCACGCTCCCGCGAATGAGCGAACGCGGGAGCGTGCCTCGTAGTGTCGTGGTCGGGAATTTCGACTAAATCGGCAATTGCAAGCGATCTAAAAATTGTTTAATACCGCTAGGAACTAAATTTGAATAGTGTAGACAAGAATATATCTCTTTTTGCCCAATTAAGTGACTCAAATATTTATTTTTTACCGTAGAAAATATAATCGACACTGCGCGGCACGCTCCCGCGAATGAGCGAACGCGGGAGCGTGCCTCGTAGTGTCGTGGTCGGGAATTTCGACTAAATCGGCAATTGCAAGCGATCTAAAAATTGTTTATACCGCTAGGAACTAAATTTTGAATAGTGTAGACAAGAATATATCTCTTTTTGCCCATTTAAGTGACATCAAAATATTTATTTTTTACCGTAGAAAATATAATCGACACTGCGCGGCACGCTCCCGCGAATGAGCGAACGCGGGAGCGTGCCTCGTAGTGTCGTGGTCGGGAATTTCGACTAAATCGGCAATTGCAAGCGATCTAAAAATTGCTTTATACCGCTAGGAACTAAATTTTGAATAGTGTAGACAAGAATATATCTCTTTTTGCCCATTTAAGTGACTCAAAATATTTATTTTTTACCGTAGAAAATATAATCGACACTGCGCGGCACGTTCCCGCGAATGAGCGAACGCGGGAGCGTGCCTCGTAGTGTCGTGGTCGGGAATTTCGACTGAATCGGCAATTGCAAACGGTCTAAAAATTGTTTAATCTGGTAGGAAGTCAAACTTGAATAGCTTAGACAAGAATATATCTCCATTCACCCATTTTAGTGACTCAATATATTTATTTTTACCGTAGAAAATATTATCGACACTGCGCGGCACGCTTCCGCTAATGAGCGAACGCGGGAGCGTGCCTCGTAGTGTCGTGGTCGGGAATTTCAACTAAATCGGCAATTGCAAACGGTCTAAAAATTATTTAAACCGCTAGGAACTAAATTTTGAATAGTGTAGGCAAGAATATATCTCCTTTTGCCCATTTTAGTGACTCAAAATATTTATTTTTTATCGTAGAAAATATAATCGACACTGCGCGGCACGCTCCCGCGAATGAGCGAATGCGGGAGCGTGCCTCGTAGTGTCCTGGTCGGGAATTTCGACTGAATCGACAATTGCAAACGGTCCAAAAATTATTTAAACAGCTAGGAAGTCAAACTTGAATAGCTTAGACAAGAATATATCTCCTTTCACCCATTTTAGTGACTCAATATATTTATTTTTTTACCGTAGAAAATATAATCGACACTGCGCGGCACGCTCCCGCGAATGAGCGAACGCGGGAGCGTGCCTCGTAGTGTCGTGGTCGGGAATTTCGACTAAATCGGCAATTGCAAGCGATCTAAAAATTGTTTATACCGCTAGGAACTAAATTTTGAATAGTGTAGACAAGAATATATCTCTTTTTGCCCAATTAAGTGACACAAAATATTTATTTTTTACCGTAGAAAATATAATCGACACTGCGCGGCACGCTCCCGCGAATGAGCGAACGCGGGAGCGTGCCTCGTAGTGTCGTGGTCGGGAATTTCGACTAAATCGGCAAATGCAAACGGTCTAAAAATTCTTTAAACCGCTAGGAACTAAATTTTGAATAGTGTAGACAAGAATATATCTCTTTTTGCCCATTTAAGTGACTCAAAATATTTATTTTTTACCGTAGAAAATATAATCGACACTGCGCGGCACGTTCCCGCGAAGGAGCGAACGCGGGAGCGTGCCTCGTAGTGTCGTGGTCGGGAATTTCGACTGAATCGGCAATTGCAAACGGTCTAAAAATTGTTTAATCTGGTAGGAAGTCAAACTTGAATAGCTTAGACAAGAATATATCTCCATTCACCCATTTTAGTGACTCAATATATTTATTTTTTACCGTAGAAAATATTATCGACACTGCGCGGCACGCTTCCGCTAATGAGCGAACGCGGGAGCGTGCCTCGTAGTGTCGTGGTCGGGAATTTCGACTGAATCGGCAATTGCAAACGATCTAAAATTGTTTAAACCGTTAGGAACTAAATTTTGAATAGTGTAGACAAGAATATATCTCTTTTTGCCCATTTAAGGGACTCAAAATATTTATTTTTTACCGTAGAAAATATAATCGACACTGCGCGGCACGCTCCCGCGAATGAGCGAACGCGGGAGCGTGCCTCGTAGTGTCCTGGTCGGGAATTTCGACTGAATCGACAATTGCAAACGTTCTAAAATTGTTTAAACCGCTAGGAACTAAATTTTGAATAGTGTAGACAAGAATATATATCCTTTTGCCCATTTTAGTGACTCAAAATATTTATTTTTTACCGTAGAAAATATAATCGACACTGCGCGGCACGCTCCCGCGAATGAGCGAACGCGGGAGCGTGCCTCGTAGTGTCGTGGTCGGGAATTTCGACTAAATCGGCAAATGCAAACGGTCTAAAAATTCTTTAAACCGCTAGGAACTAAATTTTGAATAGCTGTAGACAAGAATATATCTCCTTTTCAGCCCATTTAAGTGACTCAAAATATTTATTTTTTACCGTAGAAAATATAATCGACACTGCGCGGCACGTTCCCGCGAATGAGCGAACGCGGGAGCGTGCCTCGTAGTGTCGTGGTCGGGAATTTCGACTGAATCGGCAATTGCAAACGGTCTAAAAATTGTTTAATCTGGTAGGAAGTCAAACTTGAATAGCTTAGACAAGAATATATCTCCATTTCACCCATTTTAGTGACTCAAATATTTATTTTTTACCGTAGAAAATATAATCGACACTGCGCGGCACAGCTCCCGCGAATGAGCGAACGCGGGAGCGTGCCTCGTAGTGTCGTGGTCGGGAATTTCGACTGAATCGGCAATTGCAAACGTTCTAAAATTGTTTAAACCGCTAGGAACTAAATTTTGAATAGTGTAGACAAGAATATATATCCTTTTTGCCCATTTTAGTGACTCAAATATTTATTTTTTACCGTAGAAAATATAATCGACACTGCGCGGCAACGCTCCCGCGAATGAGCGAACGCGGGAGCGTGCCTCGTAGTGTCGTGGTCGGGAATTTCGACTGAAATCGGCAAATGCAAACGTTCTAAAAATTGCTTTAAACCGCTAGGAACTAAATTTTGAATAGCTTAGACACGAATATATCTCCTTTCACCCATTTTAGTGACTCAATATATTTATTTTTTACCGTAGAAAATATAATCGACACTGCGCGGCACGTTCCCGCGAATGAGCGAACGCGGGAGCGTGCCTCGTAGTGTCGTGGTCGGGAATTTCGACTGAATCGGCAATTGCAAACGGTTCTAAAACTTGTTTAATCTGGTAGGAAGTCAAACTTTGAATAGCTTAGACAAGAATATATCTCCTTTGCACCCATTTTAGTGACTCAATATATTTATTTTTTACCGTAGAAAATATTATCGACACTGCGCGGCACGCTTCCGCTAATGAGCGAACGCGGGAGCGTGCCTCGTAGTGTCGTGGTCGGGAATTTCGACTAAATCGGCAATTGCAAGCGATCTCAAAATTGTTTAAACCGTTAGGAACTAAATTTTGAATAGTTAGACAAGAATATATCTCTTTTGCCCATTTAGGGACTCAAAATATTTATTTTTTACCGTAGAAAATATAATCGACACTGCGCGGCACGTTCCCGCGAATGAGCGAACGCGGGAGCGTGCCTCGTAGTGTCGTGGTCGGGAATTTCGACTGAATCGGCAATTGCAAACGGTCTAAAAATTGTTTAAACTGGTAGGAAGTAAAACTTGAATAGCTTAGTCAAGAATATATCTCCTTTCACCCATTTTAGTGACTCAAAATATTTATTTATTACCGTAGAAAATATATTGGACACTGCGCGGCACGCTCCCGCGAATGAGCGAACGCGGGAGCGTGCCTCGTAGTGTCCTGGTCGGGAATTTCGACTGAATCGGCAATTGCAAACGGTCTAAAAATTGTTTAAACCGTTAGGAACTAAATTTTGAATAGTGTAGACAAGAATATATATCCTTTTGCCCATTTTAGTGACTCAAAATATTTATTTTTTACCGTAGAAAATATAATCGACACTGCGCGGCACGCTCCCGCGAATGAGCGAACGCGGGAGCGTGCCTCGTAGTGTCCTGGTCGGGAATTTCGACTGAATCGGCAATTGCAAACGGTCTAAAAATTGTTTAAACCGTTAGGAACTAAATTTTGAATAGTTAGACAAGAATATATCTCCTTTCACCCATTTTAGTGACTCAAAATATTTATTTATTACCGTAGAAAATATATTGGACACTGCGCGGCACGCTCCCGCGAATGAGCGAACGCGGGAGCGTGCCTCGTAGTGTTCTGGTCTTCGATTTCAGGTAAATGATAATTATAAACGATTTATAAATTTGTTCCTAGGCTTGGATGTAACATGTGACTAATGCCATCATATACACAAGTTTATTTGCCCATTTTATTTATTATATGTATATTATTTTACATATATTACACATGTGTTTATTTGCCCATTTTATTTTTAAAATTTATGTCATTTGTAGTATTTGAATATAAATTAAACTCTCTATACAATAACATGCGTATTATATTGCAATACTCATGGGTTCCCCCACTACACGCGTTCCGAATTCCCTATACTCGATATACGCAATCACCGTGTCGACACGAAGCACGGACCGCGGGACCGCATGTATTCAGTGTGCGCGCGCTTGAATCTAGTTAGATTCAAGATGGCGGCAACTGAGCACGGGCCAGCACGTAAACAATGTGCTTCGAGTAAGTTTCACCATGTGTGCGCGATCCTTGTCGTCGGGGACGTTACCCGGGCACTGACGCGGAGTGGTGTGTTTGTGAATGTGTTCATATACGCATGTAGACGGCCCCCCAGGTGACGCAGTCCACTACGTTCACAGGTCTTCGGCGCGGTCAACAACGCAGCTGATCCCGGTGAAATTTTAAACGTTCATCATTTTATAAAGTATGCACTATCTTAGTGCTATTGTAAGTATACTTCAATTATTTTCTTATTTACTTATTTAAATCAATTATCCATCTTCCTCTTATTAAATTCTATTCACTATTTAATCCCTTTTGCTTCCTTATAGAGAAAGTTTTGTAATTGTACAATTTTTTGACTCTCTTAAAACATCTTATAAATATGTTTATTTATTTTTTTTTAATTATTTATCCTCCAAGTAGCTTTTTTTAAAGACAATTTTCGATTTTTGAATAATTCATTTTTGGGTTGACTAAGTATATCTATTAGTTTTTTTGTTATTTAAAAAAAAAATTTGAATGATTTTGTTTTTTGGAAATTAATTAGCTAAATGAGCTAACAAAATGAATGTAAAGCAAAACTTTCTATGTCAGTTTTTATTTAGTCAATAACTTATACATACGCAAATATGAATAATTTGTTTTTATGTAAATCACATTTGAATATTGAACAAAATTATAGAAATATTCTTTATGTTTGTGAAAAGATGTAGTGTTTTTTAAAAAAACATGCTAATTCAGAGGTATTCGTTTAACATTTTAAATATACTTTTTAAACAAATATAAATAATTTTAGATATATCGTAAAATATTATTTATTTATAAGAAACGAAATATTTTTAGAAATATTATAAAATTTTTTTTATATAATTAAATAATACTATATTTGAGTAATATATTACATATAGGATCAACATTTTAATTTGAGGAAGTTACGTGCCAATTAATTGGCAGCTGTTTTTTTATTCTGTTGATAACTCCCTTCATAAATTGAATATCCAGTCTTCGATTACTTCTTCCAAAATACTTATTCACTTATACATTATTTTCCTTTTATATTCTATATTATATATTTTATTTACTTCCTACTTATTACATATATGTCCCTATTAATAATTACTATTACGCAATATTAACATATTTCTTATTACAGATGCAGCGTGCCAAGGAGTAGCTGACAACGGCAAACCCCACGGACACGCTGACACCGTACAATGTTCTGGATGTTCACCTTGTAAATACAGATAAGTATATTTACATGATATTACCTCTTAATATTGAATACTTATTGATTAATATATATTTTTTTTATTTTCAGGTATCGGTTAGTGATGTGACTACATCACAGAGTAGGGCCAGAAATGAAAAGTAAAAGTATAAGATACTTTTAAAAAAAAAATCTGTATTCAGATTGGTAGACATTTTTGCATGATTCAAAATACTTGTCGATTACAGTTTGATTTCAGTGCTTTCAATTGCAGAAATTTTTTACGAAGTTTAAGTAATATATATATAAATGTTTATTTAAAATATATATTTATGGTACGATTCAAAATACTTGTCGATTTCAGTTTGATTTCAGTTCTTTCAATTGCAGAAATTTTTTATATGCAATTTTTGTAATATTAAAAAAAATGTTTAATTAAAATTCAAAGAAATAGATAAAATAAGGGAGTTTGAATTAAAATTATTTATTTGTCAGATAACAATGTCAGATTCAATTGCAGAATTTATTTATCAGATAACAATTTTCAAAGTTTGATTAGTATAACAATACTTGCGGGTTTTGACACCTTCTTGGAAGGTGTTTTTGATTTTAGTACTTTCAATTGCAGAAAACTATTATGGAATATAAGTTATATATAAAAAAGGTTATTATTCTATAAAATTGTTTATCTACTGATGTAAAGCACGGGAAGGATAGGCATTGTTTACTTAAAGAAAATTAAAAAAAAGAAGTTTCCTTTTTATCAGTTTTAGAAAATACAGCAATACCTCATAAAATACGATAAACGATTTAATAGCGGTTGCTTCTACGACAGGCGTAACCGATAAGATCCTGTAATCAAACCGCTCATTTATGTGATAATACTGATTAAACCCTATAAACGAACCACATAGCTTGCTTGACAATATTAGAATATACCGGTAGATTCGACAAATTGCAATCATGCAAAATCATCAATTATTTGTAATCCAGATACATGCCTATTCGTTGTAAATAGTAAATACAGTAATACCTCATAAAATGCGATAAGCGATTCAGTAGCGGTTACTTTTTCTACTGGCAAAGCCAGGTACGATGCGTTAGGCAAGCCGCCCATTTCATGCGTCGATCGTCATTAATCCCTATAAAGGCACCAGGTAAGTTGTTATATAATATTGAAATATGTTGGTAAGGTCATATAGCCGTTACTTGGCGTTATAGTGAAACGCCCTATTAAACCTTATATTTTTGTATTCTCTATAAGACAATAACTGTTAAAATCCCCATAGAAATCCACTTGTTAAGAATATATCATTTTGTATTACCTGAAATAGAACTATAGATAATTCATTCATGTTCGGGTTTTTCATTATAAAATACTATAAGCTTTAGAGTGAAAAAGCATTGATATATAAGTACGTGAAAGGTGGCAAATCCTTATATAATGCCCGGTAAATATAAATACAAAATATTTAAATATAAATGTGTACCCGATATACTCCGATAAACTATTTTATGCTCTTTATGTTACACGTTTATTCCTATAAAACCTTATAAACAAATTTATTTTTATCGCATTTTATGAGGTGTTCATTATGAAGCCTATAGTTATAAGCTTATTCTTTCCGATTCGTATTAAATCATGTATAGCATTCTATCGCAAATCCGGGTGCAAAAGCCACATGAAGTACGATAAAAAAATTTTTTTTATAGTTTTATATGAGGTTTTTTCAACAGGGTCTCTCTATAATATATAAATATTTCGCCGCCGCCGCCGCCGTGCCCAAGAATTGAGGATTCAACATATATATGGGATATTCCATGTGAAGTGTTCCAGTTAAAAAAAAAGAATTTTGTTTTAATGTATGGAATCAGTAAAAAAATACTTGAATAGAGTGTAGCCGATATATATTAAATAAATATTCCGCTGCACACACAGACACACACACACGCACACGCACACGCACACACACTCATGTATATAACACATATATATATATATATACATATATATAACATATATATAACATATATATATACATATATATATATGTTGAATTCTGAATTCTTAGACACGGCGACGGCGGCGGCGAAATATTTATATATTATAATGAGATATATACTATATAAGTAGCATCTGTATTGTTAAGTCATATCATAAATTGATTTTCTTTCAATTTTATTTGTAATGTGTATAAATAATAAATTCATATAGAATATATTTCTTTAATTTAATAATTTGTGTAACTTGATTTATGGAATTTTCTGAAAATATCTATCTGTAATTGTTTATATTTCTTCAAATACAAGTGTGTATTTGACAGTGCGAAATAACCTATCCCTATCTTGAAGATTTGTTCGTGGATGTATGATCGTATGTGAGATGGTGAAAGTATACTTATTATGATTGTGTTTTGGTGTGGTATGTATGTGAGCGTGTAAACTGTAATAAATTTAAAATCAATAAATGTGTAACTTTGTAGATTAAAAGTATTTATTAATAAAATTCTGTACTTGCATCATAATTTTAATTCCCTTAATAATAATAATGGAAAAAAATTAATTTACGTAATTTAATTACTTAACAAATAATTACTTTAAAATAACAATGATTTTCATAAAATATGTTTATTTTATCATATTCTCTTAACATAGTTTGCATTTTATAGGTAGCAAATAAATACATTTTTATCATTTAACAAATAAAAGTAAATTAATTAATATCATTTACACGTTCACCTATATAGACAACAACACACACTCACACACTCGAATAAGGAAGAAGGTGGAATTTTCCATCACTGCACCGTTTTGGTTCACCTCTTGTCGAGTGTAGGTCGTGCTGCTTATATTTTTAATTTATTTAGTTGGAATTTGTAAGTAAAATTTTTTTATTTGTTTAATTTGTTATATAATGCAAAATAATCAATTGTAATGATAATCACATTTAACATTAAAATTGTATTGATATTTAAGATGTGCGTAAAATGTGATTCGTGAGATCGGGTTTTAAGAGATCGCAAAAGTTCCATTTCAAAATAAATAAATATATTTCTTACTTTTGCACTTCAGGAATTTCAGTGTTGTTGTATTGTATCATGGTATGTGTGTGTACGTGTGGTAGAATAAATCTACAAATTTATTGGTGAACCAAAACGGTGCATTTATGGAAAATTCTACATTCTTTGTGCGTTGGCGTGTGTGGGTGTACGTATGAGTGCATGTAAGAGTGTATGTGTTGGGGTGTGCGTAAGTGTATGTGTATTGTGGCGTGTGGTCGTCTTTTTTTGATAATCAATATTTTCGGGTGTTCTATCTCTTCGAGATTTTAAAATTAAGAATTGTAACCAGGACAGATAAGTTCTAAAGATAATTTTAAACCAAACTTGTTTTTAATGTTTTTTCATAAAAATCAATAGATTTTGAGATAAATGGCTTTGAAAATAGCAATTTTTTAAGAAATTGAAGAATTTCCATTGTTTATGGTGGAATAACTCTTAGTCAAGTTATTTTCAACACCTAAAATTTTTTTTCTATTTTCTGGAAGTTATTTCGAGCATGTTGTCAAAATTTGGTGCGATTTAAAATTTTCATCATAGCACTTAACGTTAAATAGCGCAAATGCACATATATTATATATTTTATCACATTATTATTTTTAATTAATTTTTATTACATATGTTGATGAGTTATTTTAATTACTAATATAATAGTGATATTATTATGGGGGACTTTAGGGAGTGATCTTTTAATTGAAATAATCTTTCTCTCTCTCGTCATTAGTGGTGACACGGGATCTATCCTTAGATCCCGTAATAAAATATAATCAACCGGTGTTTTCTCATTATCGGGTTAATATTCGTTATCGCGAGTGAATAGATATCTGGATCTATATATTAATTCAACGGCTTTTTCTTTGGGTGGGTCCACCGTGTTATAAGTACGAATTAAATATTCATTATTTTATAGTTCATGTATGAGACTGGAAGGAATTTTATTTAATAGTTTTTATAATTATGAATTCTAAACCAGCATCACAGCATCAACTATAAAATAATGAATAATTTATTGGTCCTTATAACACGGTGTACCCACCCAAAGAAAAAGCCGTTGAATTAATATATAGAACCGGATATCTACTAACTCGCAATAACGAATATTAACCCCATAATGAGAAAACACCGGTTGATATGATAGCACGAGTTGCATACGATATTTTTTGCAAATTTGTGTAAAATCATATAAATATATATAAGCTTAAAAAATTACACTTTACAGTTAAAATACTGTTCTTGATACACTAGCTTAATGCACAGAATTGCAAAAAGTATTATACGTTGTTTGTGGAGTGAATTTACCACTGTAAATGGCAAGCTCAGCAGTATTTGAACGCAGGTATTAGAAATTCAAATAAGAGTTTAAATTCACAAAGTGTAAAATTAGATAATGATATATTAACTCTGCAAGTCTTTCGGAACATGTACAACTTGATTTGTAAAAAAGATAAGAAAAAAGTTGTGTAAAAGAAAATCTTGTTTTAAATTTTAAGTCATCTGTCAACACCAACAAAGACTTTCTTGAAGTTGTTACTAGTATATTTAAAGTTTTTTTTTACTACAGATTTAGCGATTAATTTTACTGCCCAACAAAACAAGAAGATAAGCTAATCTTTACAGATAATTGATTCTATAATTATTTTAAAGAAGTCTTATTTCTAGAGTATAATACAAATAAGAAAGCTATAAATAAACCATTGATTAAACAAGTAATTGGCACTGTGTTAAACAATACTAAGAATTGAGACGAATATTAGAAAAAATGGAATTGTTCACACTTAACAAAGAATAGATTTGAAAAATTTGTATAGTTTGCAGTATATTATAATTATGTATCCTGAATTTATTAAATATTTATAATAAACAAAAATGTTAGTAATAGTAATCTCTCCTATAATACATAAATATTTCGCCGCCGCCGCCGCCGCCGTGTCTAAGAATTCAGAATTCAACATATATATATATATATATATATATATATATGTTATATATATATATGTCATATATAACGTTTAATGTTGTAAAACACCTTCAAGAAGGTGTACATTTTGGCAAGTATGGGTTCGGTCCGATCACAATTTTCCAATATTTTTATTTTAACTAAACCTATATTACATAATAACTTATTTATCAATAGAATAATACTAATGAAGTTATTACATTAGAAAGTACTGAAATTAAAATGCAATTGTCAAGTATGGTGTATATTTTAATCACACTTTTAAAATTGTTGTACATAATTCGTAGAAAGTTTCCGCAATAGAAAGTACTGAAATCAAAATGGAATCGGCAAGTATTGCTTTTCAAAAATAAATATATTTTTCGAACTGAATGTACTAATATTTTCTGAAAAATTCTATCTTACTCATTTATTTTTTTTTTTTTAGTTACAGCAGAAAATACACAATTTTATAATAATATTCATTTGTGCAAAATTAATTTATGGAAAAGTAATAAAACAGAAATTTTTCTCATTTTTATTCTTTTTAAATGAAATAATACTTGCACCACCGTATCACGAGGTAATTTTGAATATTCTCTTACTAACTTAAGAAAGTAGATTAACGATTAAAAAAATGTTAAAATAAAGATTTCTAATGTTTTAAACTATAAAACGAATTTCTATTTGGAATGGATCGTATCTATTCATTTTTTTTACTATATAATAATTATGAAGTACTTGTACTCGGTTTGACAAATTAATATTATCTGCAGTAATGATATATATAGGGCTTATGAGAGTCACTAAAAATCATTTAGATATGTTGTATCTATTAACTTACCTTAAAATATTTATAATAACTTGATATGTGCATATATAATATATTATGCATTGCTAATTATAACTTATTAAAAGTAATAAGGCAAACCAACGCGTGGTGCAAGTATTATTTCATTTAAAAAGAATAAAAAATGAGAAAAATTTCTGTTTTATTACTTTTTTCCATAATGAATTTTGCACAAAATTATATTATTATAAAATTGTGTATTTTCTGCTGTAACTAAAAAAAAAAATAAATGAGTAAGAAGAGAATTTTTAGAAAATATTAGTACATTCAGTTCGAAAAATATAGCTAAACCTATATTACATAATAACTTATTTATCAATAGAATAATACTAATGAAGTTATTACATTAGAAAGTACTGAAATCAAAATGCAATTGTCAAGTATGGTGTATATTTTAATCACACTTTTAAAATTGTTGTACATAATTCGTAGAAAGTTTCCGCAATAGAAAGTACTGAAATCAAAATGGAATCGGCAAGTATTGCTTTTCAAAAATAAATATATTTTTCGAACTGAATGTACTAATATTTTCTGAAAAATTCTATCTTACTCATTTATTTTTTTTTTTTTTTAGTTACAGCAGAAAATACACAATTTTATAATAATATTCATTTGTGCAAAATTAATTTATGGAAAAGTAATAAAACAGAAATTTTTCTCATTTTTATTCTTTTTAAATGAAATAATACTTGCACCACCGTATCACGAGGTAATTTTGAATATTCTCTTACTAACTTAAGAAAGTAGATTAACGATTAAAAAATGTTAAAATAAAGATTTCTAATGTTTTAAACTATAAAACGAATTTCTATTTGGAATGGATCGTATCTATTCATTTTTTTTACTATATAATAATTATGAAGTACTTGTACTCGGTTTGACAAATTAATATTATCTGCAGTAATGATATATATAGGGCTTATGAGAGTCACTAAAAATCATTTAGATATGTTGTATCTATTAACTTACCTTAAAATATTTATAATAACTTGATATGTGCATATATAATATATTATGCATTGCTAATTATAACTTATTAAAAGTAATAAGGCAAACCAACGCGTGGTGCAAGTATTATTTCATTTAAAAAGAATAAAAATGAGAAAAATTTCTGTTTTATTACTTTTCCATAAATTAATTTTGCACAAATGAATATTATTATAAAATTGTGTATTTTCTGCTGTAACTAAAAAAAAAAATAAATGAGTAAGATAGAATTTTTCAGAAAATATTAGTACATTCAGTTCGAAAAATATATTTATTTTTGAAAAGCAATACTTGCCGATTCCATTTTGATTTCAGTACTTTCTATTGCGGAAACTTTCTACGAATTATGTACAACAATTTTAAAAGTGTGATTAAAATATACACCATACTTGACAATTGCATTTTGATTTCAGTACTTTCTAATGTAATAACTTCATTAGTATTATTCTATTGATAAATAAGTTATTATGTAATATAGGTTTAGTTAAAATAAAAATATTGGAAAATTGTGATCGGACCGAACCCATACTTGCCAAAATGTACACCTTCTTGAAGGTGTTTTACAACATTAAACGTAAAGTTTTATAGTAATAAATATTTATAAAAATACTTGTCAATTTCATTTTGATTTCAGTACTTTCTATTGCAGAAACTATTTAGGAATTATGTATACGTAGTTAATTTCTTAATAAAAAAATTTTGTTTTTATTGTGGTGCAACAAAATTTGCTTAAAAATTAGAAATGTTTAACTATTATATTTACATAGCAATTTTAAAAGTGTGATTAAAATATACACCATACTTGACAATTATTGCATTTTGATTTTTTAAACTGTAGAAACCATACTTGCGAATGTTGACACCTTCGTGGAAGGTGTTTTATAAATTACTATTTAGAGACACAAATTGAACATTAAACATGTAATAATAACAAATAAATAAATTATTGAAAGTGAAACCCTAATATTAAGGACACCAAAAAGTAGTTTCTGCTCTTGCCTTCAGAGATGAAGTGCTTCCGACAAGTTAAAAACACAATAGACTGTGCATTATTAGTTCATTGAAGAATGTTGATGAACAATTTTAGTATAATATATTTGTTAAGAAAGTGTAAAGACATTAAAAAATATAATTTATTATTTCTAATAAGAAACATTTTGTAAATAAATATCCTTATTTCCTTTCTTAGAAGTTAATAAATAATTGTTTATTCAATTATTTTGGATGAAAAATATTACAATGTTATTATGAATAAATTGTTGTTTATTCAATTATTTTGGATGAAAAATATTAGAATGTTATTGTATATTGTACAAAAATAATGTGCGTGTTTAATTATTGGATGCACATTCCATCATATACTTAATATATTGGTGTTTTGCAACCATAATTAAATAATATTAACAATTTTAAATTTATACAATTTTTTTAATTACGAGAAAGTCTTAGGTTTCTGGTACTACTACTACTGCTATTATGATTATTGGAATTTACAGATTCTCTTCTACTTATTTCACTGATGTCCAAATTATCATTTGTAGTTGGCTGAAATAATTTATTAGTTTGCACATGAAGTGGTGTACTTGTTATGATAGGTTGCTTGATTCGTTTGTTAATTATACTATGTGGTCTTCTAAAGGTATTTATTTTTGTTATTGATTTCCTTTTCATGTCAATAGTCTTATTTAAATTAACTAACTTGCTAGCTAATTGCTGTTTTTGTGGTTTACCTTTTGAATTAACTTTATTAATTTTATCTGTTTTATCCATTTCACTATTTGATTCTCCTTTGGATGTGTTGACTTGCTTTAATTGTTCTACCCTTTTTTTATTCACAATATGAATAGCAGCGCTTATTGCACTATTATCACCAGTAACATTTTTTTCATTTGCATTCTTCTCTAATGTAAAGTTTAGTTTTGTTTGTCTTATTGTATCTTGAAGTTTTTTTTTCTTTTTCTTGTTAGTTTTCTGTGTTTGTTTAACATTCAATTTGTTTGAGAATTTCCTTGACTATACTGTTCAGTCGAGCCATCATTTTTACCTTGTGACTTTTTGTTAGTTTGTAATTTATTAACAGTTGTTTTTTTAATTTTAGTATATGAAAGCTTCTTCACCGCTTGTTTTGTTTGTTTCTTTTTTGGAGTGCTCATCTGGCTAATATCATCATCTGAGCTTTCAAAATCTGATAAATCCTAAAAGAGAAGTAAATGAATAATGTTTTTTCAGTTTTAAAGTCTTTAGTTTAAAAATACTTACACTTAAATTTAATATTGTATCATATTTTTCCAACTTCCATTCCATAGGTGCATTATCTTGTTCAATTATTTGAATAAATGCTTTTTTTAATGTTAAAGTTTTAAAACATTCGAAAAAGATTCTAAATGCTGCTTCATATTAGTATTGTCAATATCATCAAAGCTATTTAAGTCAAATTTTACTTTAATAGGATTTTCTTTTGTTAAGTCATAAAATACATAAACAATTATGTTAAAGTAGATATTAGTTTCAAAATCTTTGCATTTCAGAAACGTTATAAAACAAAAGTATAAGAATAATGCACATCCACAGAACAATTACAAACATCTTCCAAATAAGGTTTCAAATCATAATATTGTTTTTTTCGTTTGTGATACGTGTCTAAGTGCAACTTAAGATTACTTACAAATATTGGAGTATTTACAATATTATCCAAAAAGGTGTTTCTTTAATTACTTGATGCAAATCTATGGCCAATGGAATATCCAAAACTCCAAATGTTCCCTTATTATTTTCATTAAAAAATTTGAACAGTATATGTTTTTATATGTTCGTCATCATCATATATTGCAAACTGAAAAATACATTCATCCTTATTAAACTTAATGCAATGAATTCCATTATTACGTTTCTTAACATCTGAGTTTTGTTCGCTAGTTTTTAGTTGTTTCATTTGTTCATTGTAATTAAGTTCCATTTCATTAAATATTCTATCTCTCTTCGGACTTTTTCCTTTTTATCGTTTATTTACTCATCTTATTAGTGAGATGCTATTTTTCTTTACACAGAAATACTTGTTTTATCTGTAACACTTTTTGCACGCTGTAATGTACACGCAGGTTGACGTTTGACTTGATTATCTCTCACTTCACTCTATCTCTCTTTCTCTCCCGTGTAAGTAAATCTGATCCCCTGCACCTATGTGTTAGGTTAGGTGACATTTTTGATGAAGATACGGGAATGTCATAATATTATATATATAATATATATATATATATATATATATATCCAAAGGCCCCCCGATTAATTTTAGATTTGAAAATTTAAAATAACAGTTAAATTTAAGAGTTAAATTAGCTGTCTATATAAAATATAAATATATAGTGTTGGAGAACACGAAGAAAAAGAAAAATTTTTCTCTCATTCCGAAAGTAAAGAATTCGACATCCGAAATCTTGATATCGTTTTATTGTAAAAATGCGATAATGAATGAATCCAAAATTTTGTCGAAACTATAAAATATGACTAAGAATTATTGGGGATTAATGTTGATACGTATAAAAAAAGATGTACATTAAAAAATTAAGAAAGTAAAAATTAAAGGTTTGTTTTAGCTGTATATAGGGCTAGTGCCGCGTACCCATACTTGCCTCGGGTGCGCGACACGCGCCCCTTGATTACTACGTATTTTTCTTTTTAATGCTGCACAAAAGTTTCCCCCCACGACCCAATAAACAACTAATCTCTCTCTCTCTCTCTCTCTCTCTCTTTCTCTCTGCGCGCGCAAGGTGAGTCGACCTACCGCTATTAATATTCATTCCGTCTTTACATCTTCGCCTTGTTTCTCACGCTTATTCCTGAGCTTTACAGCGCATATCATAAGAGGGCGGACTGACTGCGGCTGGTACTTTTTAATAAAGTTTGCTATAGCAGTTAGTTCTTCCACTTAAATTTTTCATTGCAAACTATCGTCAACTTCGAGGTTATCTCTGCCTAGAGTGGCAATTAGACAGCACAATTTTCGCACAACTCGACTACGTGGGCTCCCCTCTTGGACTTCACCGATACTACGGCCATCTCAGCTCCCCTTCTCTTTTCTCTCATCTTGCCGCCGCACCTGTCGTGATGCCATACACCACGCCAGCACTGTACCGCCTTATCACATCGTTATTGGCGCAATGTCCTCTGCAAGATGCTGTTTTGTCTGCAAAGTGCGTATTACGAGAAATGATTATTCGGAGGTATGTCCGTCGTGCAACAACATCACGCACTCGCACTGCGTATCAAGCCTACCTGATACGAACATACGGTGGTGCTGTCATTTAATACAAATATCTGTGGCCTCGTGTGTTAGCGGCAAGCACCTACTGGGTCGCGTATTGCGAGGACGGCGACGAGCGTGATAGCTGCGGAGACTCTCGCAACTGTCGTGCGCAAAGCGCTTGACCTCGCCCCCATCGCCATCATTGACACAGGTTGCTATGCAACCTCGCGCAACCACACCTGCTCCCAATGCAGAGTGATCGGATGGCTCTCGGGAAGCCATTGCGATGGCGGACGCTCGTCCAGCGTGGTTCAACAGTTTTGAGCGCGCTATAGTAAAACTTGTCGAGAGGGTTGAGGTCAAAGTCGACGGCGTGAACTCAAAACTTAATACATTCAGCGCAGAGGTAAATATACTGCGCGGACGTGTGGATACACTTGAAACAAGTGCGAATGAACGTTTCGGCGAAGTAGGAGCTCGTGTTGAGCGTCTTGAAGTCAACGTCAACAGACTTCTCGATCGCGATTCTTCCTCGACACCGGCAGCTGTGGACGATATCGGTAGCCAAGATAAAAAATCCTGTGATGTCTTGTTCACAGGTCTACCGGTCGCCTCCACACTAAACGACCTTAAATTAATAGAAGCTATTTTAACTCGCATCAACCTTCCGCTGGTCATGCCTCACGTCGTCGAGATCCGACCATTGTTACCACGCTCAATTAATTCTATTAATTCATCCAATTTGAGCCAATCGATGAACGAACCATCTATTCTCACCACCACGTCAAAAGGCTTAGTTTGTAGGGTCACTTCACCTGCTGTCAGATACCTAATCATGGAAAGAGCCCATCTTTTAAAGGGTGCGACAATATCAAGTGTTTTCGGAACGGGAGCGGAGTCTTCCTTATTTATTAGGCCACTGTGGCCAAAGACGGTACATGACCTATGTTCGAAATCCCTGCGTAAAGCAAATGATTTAGGCTACTTGCGGCCGGTTATTAAAAATTATGTCGTCTATATGCGTCAAGAAAAAAAAGGTGCATTGATCCGTATTAACTCCGAGGCTGAACTCCTCTCTCTACAGTCAAATCCTCTACAGTCAAATCCTGTACTTCCTGCCTTATGAGGGGCAGCTGGTCAGGCGTCTCTATCACACTCACACTCATACATACATTCCTTCTCTATCATTCATCTTAATATTAAGAGGCTCAATACACACTTCTCATCAATAGAAGCCTTAATTTGTCTACAAGCCTATGATGTTATTGCTCTCACTGAGACCTTTTTAACAGAATCTGACTTCTCTGATACAGTAAAATTGTCAGGGTACTCCCTTTACAGATTTAACCGAGTGGGTAAGGAAAGAGGGGTGTTGCTGCATACGTTAGAGACAAATATAAAGTCAATATGCTGACTCATTCTGATAAACTGTTCTCTAACTCTTCTGAGTTTTTTTATATTGCATAGTGCAATATAAACCGGCAAATCGACCTTGCTGATTTTGAGCGATGTTTACAGACGGCCAACAGCATCTTACCCTACTGCTTTTTTCGAATTACTATTTGATATCCTTCCTTCCCATAGTCTTGCTGCTATCACCGGGGTCATCAATATTGATATGAAGTCCTGAAGTGCCGCGGCAGACATGATGAGAGCTAATATAGCAGTCCTCAATTTATCACTCATTAACTCCGATCCAACTTATAACGCGGTCACATCCTTAGGTTTTTCACACACATGGCTTGATCTCTTCCTGATTAGTGATCCTTTACCTGAGCTTAAGTATTTTAAATCAACGACTTCTTTTGCTGCGGGCCAGAACTACATAGCAATTCAACTACTAACTAACAGAGATCCGCCCAAAATAAAAAGAAAGTGGTCACGTGGTTTGGAAGGGATGAACTTCCAAGAACTTGCTATTACATTCAACTCTATTTACAATGCCAACACACCTCACTCATCTCAATATTCATCTAATCCTCATACTGCAAATCCTCTAGAGTCCCCTGACCAGAATTCGAACTCGTACTTGAATTTAAATTTGAATTCATCTAATTTGTTGTCTTGTTCTCCCAACAACAATCTATCTTACATCCAATCACCTAATTCATTTATCACTACTCACCACACAAATCCACTCAACATGTCCCCATCTAATTTATTTTCCATACCTCATCGCAGTCACTCACCCAGCATGTCTTCACCTAATTTATTATTCATAGCTCATAACTTTCATTCAAACAGCTAGGTATGCAAATCTCATTGCTCTCTCCTCACGATCATAACTCGCTGCTTCATAATCATAATTATGCTCACGACATTTCATCCTCTCACCTCCTAGCTTCCATATCTCACCTCATGGTATCCGCCCTTTCCGATTTCGATACCATTGCGCCGGCTAAACTGGTAATTGTTGGTAACAAATCTAAACCATGGGTGACAGCAGAGGTTAGAGGACTTATTATGTCCAGGAACATTGCATTTAAAACCTCAAACCGCATGGAAGACTACGAAGAATTCAAATTATTAAGGAACAGAATCTCAAATCTTCTCGATAGTAATAAATATAACTATCTTACAAACAAGCTAAAAATGCTGCAAATCTGAAAGCTAAATGGAGGGAATTGAAAAACCTGGGAATATGCTCCAAGACTAACCAATCTCCACTGGACACTTTCACCACCCAGCAATTAAATAACTACTATGTTTCGATCTCTAATCGGGTTCCTCCGCTTTCACCTTTCTTCTTAAATTCAATTTATTCCTCCGCCTCCGACCTATCTAGTCTGTCCAAATTCGAATTTGATCAATTAGTTCCTAAGGAGTTCAGCGTGCCGTATTTAACGGGAAATCGAGGGCAGTGGGGACGGACGGGCTATCTGTGGCGATGCTAAAAATGCACGAGCCACAATTAACTCTACAACTTACATCTATGTTCAACGACATGTTGTCGCTTGGCTTTTTTCCTGACTGCTGGAAGAAGTCAAATGGCGGAATCCTGTTCTCAGATTTCCTGAGTTGGGAGAGGGTGAGTGACTCGGCCCCCATTTCCGAGAGTTCGATTTTTACCTCCTGCGACAGTGGAGGAAGAGGATTGCCACTAGTGTGCCTCGAAGTCGTGTTGCTTCGCCGAGCCTGTGTTGGCGATCAACTGCCCAACATGCTATATGATTGATACACTAACACGCTTAGTTATTGAACACATGCCGTTGGCGGCTATACAATTCATCAGAGCAACCGTGGTCATGGAAGACCTTACCCCAGACCGCAACCGCCGAGATGTCTCACAGAGGTGTGTTATCGAATGACGGGAAGCCTTCCAGGCTTTTAAAAGTATTTCTCCCGACGTTTCCTTACGTAGGTTCGATGCACCATAAACTCGCACGAGAAGGCATTAAGAGCGTCAAGCTCCGAGCCCGATCATGCCGACTACACTATTGTCGAAAGTGAGGGAAGTCGAAAACCCATTTGGCCGGACTCTTTTATATTGTTCCGGCTCGGTGTATACCGGGGTGGGAACAGCCTAAAAATGCCTTCAAAAATCATTGTGGAGTTCAGCGTACCTTAAGGACTCAACTCAGTCTCTGGCAAGCCAAAGCAGGAGATCAACTGAGGGGAAATTCCTTAGGAATACGTTCCACACGCCTCGAAAGGGGCGAAACCAGCATTGTGCAGAAAGTTGTTTCGTGAAAATGGTCCAGGTAACTCGGGTTTACTGGGGTAGATAATAAATTTCCGCCTATCGCCTAGCAAGTGATGGGTCCACCACTGTGGGTAAAGGGCCTCGGCCGGAGTCATAGCAGCTCCCAAAAGCAAGGAACCTCCGAAGCACAATGTAGGGTTGAACAACCAAATACAGGTCGATTTCTTTAAGCAAGGGTTAGTAGGTTCGCCGAAGGCCCTCGAGAAGAAGTTAGCCTTTCAATCACTCAGTTAAGAGTTGGGCTCCCTTATGGCAGCCTCCAGACTATCCAAGCTAAGAATTCAGATCTTCGGATATGAGCTCATCACCCACCCGTAAGGGTGGGTTTTTCCATTTCAGGAGATTTTTCGAAAGTAGCATGAAAGGATAGTGAGGAGACAGACCAAGAAGTAAGGGTAACTCAAACTGAACCAGTTTAGCACTTGGAAAATTCGAAAGCATGGAAGTCGATGGGTACTACGTGAACCCTGTGGGGATTCTCGAACGCCAACTAAGGAGAATCTCTATTCCGTTCCAGTGCGATCTATAGCCTGAGCAGTTTGCCAAGGCGAGTCTTACCAATAGAGTATCACATAGAAAAACACCCGACTATGACGCTTAAAGGCAGGCAACCATACCTAGCCTGAATCTTGTACATAAAAGAACTGCCAAATGCAGATAAACTCGAGATGCAATTGATCCTGTAAATAATAGAGATCCGCGGAGCGGCAATCAGCCGTGATCTGGTTGCGATAGCGAGATTGGCCTAATGCCTTGTAAATATAAAGATTTCTATGGAGAGCATTCTATGATAAAACGATGGAATATGAATCAAGATGATTATCCATCAGTGCACTATTTGAACCCTCTGGATAATCTTATCACACTCAAAAATAATATTCATTGGGTAATGAAAAGAAATGCACGAAATAAGATTCTAGATTCCGTCTCAAAGAGACGAGTAGGTGTAAGTGTAGATAGTAGACGTAAGATAATATATATAAGGTTTGTAAATATTGTACATAATAGGGAACGTTAAGTTTAGTGTTAAGAAGAATCTCTCCGCCGTACGGACCCGGCACTCGCGTATTTTCACGCTATTTTCGATATCTTGGGGGTATCAAGAAATCTTTTTTAAACGTTTTTAATTTAGGAGACAATTGCACTTGAGAGGATCGCTAACAAGCGCTTACCATCCGAGATGCCCTCTTCCAATAAGGAACGGCAGCGTCTTCGAAAGCGAAAGGGTGGATCGACGAAAGGGCCCTCCAAGGCGGCACGCTTGGACACAAACCCTGTCGATCGTAAAAGTTTAGCTAGGAGTCGGACTCGTACGGACGGGCCTCAAACAGAGTCAAGCTCTAACAGAGGCCTGAAAGTTAAGATCCTCCAGCTAAACATGGCTCGTGCGAGAAACGTCACAGACGAAACTCGCGAACACATGGTCAGAGCAGGAGTAGATTTGGCTCTAGTTCAAGAACCATACTCCTTTAAAGGATGTATCTCGGGGATTGGACTAAGCATTGGTACGATAGTAGGGACCAAACACGGGGAAAAACCCTCGGCTGCTATTTTATATAGCTCTGGTACCCTCACGTACACACGAATCTCCCAGCTCTGTAGCAGCCACTGCGTATGCTCAATGGTGAGCAGTCGCTTTGGCAACTTCTATGTGGTCACTCTATACTGCCAATTCAGAGATCCCATAGGGATATATCTGACGCAGATTAGACGCATTCTATCCGAGCTTAAAGACCAAAAGGTTCTTGTAGCAATCGACGCGAATGCTAAGTCTACCTGGTGGGACTCGCCGACGAGAGATGGCAGAGGATAACTACTTGAGGACTTTATTCTCGAGCACAACCTTACGGTGGTGAACCGGCAAGGGCAACAGGCCACTTGTGTAAGCGTAAGAGGGGAAACCTTCATAGACGTAACACTCGTGACCAGGAGCCTAAGCCACCTCATAACTGAATGGAAGGTTGAGGACTGGAGTACGAGTGATCATAGACCTATTTCCATAACATTGGACTTTGAGAGATAACCGACTCGCCAAGTAAAGATAATGGAACCACGTTTCAATATTCGAAAAGCGGACTGGGAAGTCTTCAAAGAGGCTCTAAAAGTTGAAAAGACGCGCCTATCGGACTTGCAGATAGATTCTAAAGAGGACGTTGACACATACGCCCACGAACTCGAAGAGTCAATCATTAATGCTTGTAAGAAGGCGATCCCCATGAAGAAGCGATTTTCCAAATCCGCTCCATGGTGGAATCCACGGCTGACACGCCTCAAATATAGAACCAAAAGACTCGAACGGAAATGGCTCTACCTGAGGAAGAGAAGCGGGACGTCTGAGACCAGATCGCAAAGATTCCAGAACAAAACGCTCAAGCATGTGAGAAAAGCTAAGAGAGAATACAAGTCCGAAACAAGTAAGTCCAGAAAGAGAAGCTGGAGGAGCTATATCACGCTCGAAGGCAGCAAAAACGTATGGAGCCTTCCGTACCGAGTTGTATCGGGCAATATGAGCACCACCAAAGCTCTCAATACTGTGTCAGGAATAAATGGATCGACAACTACCTGGAAGGAAACGTGCGAATCTCTGCTCCAACAGTTAGTACCAGATGATGACAGATCAGGAGAGACAGAAGCTCACCATGAGATCCGACAGGCTTGCCTGGAAGAATATATCTCGAGTGAGGCACCTCCATTTACCCGACTTGAAATAGTTCAAGCAATTCGAACCAATAAAAGCGGGAAGAGTCCAGGTACCGACAGAATTGAAGCGAAGGTACTTAAAAATGCAATTCCACTGCTAGACGAAATTGACAAATTATACAATGCTTGTCTCAAGTATGGTGTCTTCCCAAAGAAATGAAAAGAGGGAATGCTAATTACGGTACTCAAAGCTCCTGACAAAGATGAGCAGGCTGTGAAGTCATACAGGCCCATATGCCTACTAAGCATAATGGGTAAAACGTTGGAAAGGCTCATTATAGAGCGACTAAAACAGCCTGTGAACTTGGAGTCAGGACAAACATCGGAGCGCCCACACATCAGTACGTCGACTGACCAATACGGTTTTACACCAGGAAAGTCGACGGAAGATGCGATAATAAGGCTGACGCAAATAGTAGAGGAAAGCCAGTGCAACTACGTCTTAGCGTTCCCACTCGACATCTCTGGGGTTTTTGACAATCTGTGGTGGCCTAGTCTTTTGAAACAGCTAAAAGACAGACAATGCCCCACAAACGTCTAGAACCTTATACAAAGTTACGTCCAAGATCGAACGGTGTACATAAGAGTTACGTACGACGAAGCACGAAAAGAAGTAACTAAAGGTTGCCCATAGGGGTCTATTTTCGCTCCACTTGGATGGAACTTAGACTATGACACCCTAGTCAAAGAGTTTCATGACGCAGGCTTTAATTCGATAGCATATGCCGAAGACATTATAACAATCGTCGAAGGCAAGAGCCAACGTCACCTTGAAACAGAGGCGCAGCGTATGATGAACATTGTCGAGAACTGGTGCAAATTACACAAACTGGAAGTATCAATTCCTAAATCGGGAATGATATTATTGAAAGGCAAACTTGACTCAAGCAAGCCTCCCAAAGTCAAACTGGGAGGCCAAAACATTCGTATGCTTAAAGAAATGAAGTACCTGGGCGTCACGTTCAAACCTAGATTTGGAGTCATTCAGCACGTTAAAAACGTGCAGAAAAAGTGGTTCGACCTTCTCGGTCGACTACATCTCCTCTCTGGCGCAAATTAGGGGATGAAAGAAAGATCCCTCAGTCTGATATATAAGTGTCTCTTCATCCCAATTGTCGCCTACGGTGCGGTAGGATGGTGGAACAAGGCTAACAGTCACAGCAGGAGAATCCTTGCTACTTTGCAATGGAAGACCCTAGTCTGGACTTCGAAAGCTTATAGCACTGTCTCCCATGAGGCACTTCAGGTGATCTCTGCCTCTCCTCCCATTGACTTATTGTTAGATGAGAGGGTCGCTCATTACCATATCAGACGTAGCGAAGTTGTCCAATCGTCAGACGAACCGATCGAACGGAGCCGTAGTGGAGACTCGAAAGATCCGACTGCCATTGAGAAAGT
Organism: Theocolax elegans; assembly: GCA_026168455.1. Taxonomy (NCBI): domain Eukaryota; kingdom Metazoa; phylum Arthropoda; class Insecta; order Hymenoptera; family Cerocephalidae; genus Theocolax; species Theocolax elegans. The sequence continues at coordinate 22,077,034 of CM047430.1, forward strand.
ACAGTTCGAAAGCAAATCATGGATCAATGGCAGAGAAGATGGGATACCACGGGCAAAGGTTCAGAGACACACAAGTTTTTCAGCAGTGTTGATGACAGGATGCGAAAGGGGTGGCTAAAGCCTAACCACTACACATCGCAGTTCCTAACGGGACACGGATCTTTTAAGTCTTACCTTAACCGATTCGGGTTGAGCGAAGATTCGAGATGTGAATGTGGAGAGGAACAAACTTCTAGCCACATACTCTTCGATTGTCCCTGCGTAGTCGAGATCCGGAAACCCCTGGTTAACTTGGTCCGGCAACATGGTCACACGTGGCCATGCGAACCGAGTTTACTAGTGAGTAGCCGGGAATTGTACCAGGCATTCAAGAAGTTTGCTAAAAAGTACATAGAACCTTCCAAGCTGAAACTTGAAGACAACCCCAGAAACCGACCCCAGACTCCAAAGACGCCGAACCCGTGTGATAGTCAAAGAGCGGATGTTTCGAGGAAACGGCCACTCCCCTGGCAATCATGCATGAAGCACTGTACTGTGAAGCTGGTCAGACTGTCTCATCAGACTCTCCAGTCCGTACAGAGTGCTTAAGGGCTTCCCTCAACAGGGAACGCCAGTCGAATCCCATCGTGGAATAGTTAGAACCCTTGATTTGAACGGCCTCGTCTGAACGATGAGAATAGAGGGATCTAACGCTTCACGGAATGTAAAGGAATTTCTCTTACAAACTGCATTCATTCGAACGTTAGACCACCTACCGCAAAACCTCCTCGGGGATCCGGGGAGTAATAGGGAGATTTGCTTCGGCAGGTCGACAGTTGGATCAGGATGACTTTACTCTGGTACGCAGGGACTGGGATCCGAGCCCCACGTTGGCGTACCTCTGAGTTGAAAGTGAAACGTCAGCGTGTCCCCAGTATTGGGTTGGACTCTGCGGGGCACGTGGTTGCAAGCAGGCTTGACGGGTAAAGCGAAGAGTAACCCGGGTGCCGCTTATGTTCGAAAGCGGACGACGGCGGTGAGCTAAACACCGCCGCATTCACACCGAGAATTACGATTCTAGGCTAGCCGTCGCAAGGCGGTGGGCCCCAGTAACGAGTTTCGGTACACTGTTCAAGTGGCCTCCGATCGTGGTAAACCGATCCCATAGGTAACTCTCGACGGCTTTCGTGACTTATAAAGTTATCGGAATGCCGAATCGAATCCGAAGCGCTTGGGATCATTTAGAACAAAACTATCTAATCCTGAGGGGTTACGAAAGTCAAATGACGGAGAAACCAGGGCGATCAAATACTGTCAGCTAGACGGTGCAATGTTGTCCTATGGAAATACTCTAGAACAGTCATATAATGCATGCTGGAAGAAGTCTTTACTCTTTCCAATGACGAAGTCGAAAAGGATCGAATCATGCTCGGACACCAGACCCATTGCTAAACTCTGCGAGGTCTCAAAATTGCTTGAACGATTAGTACATTCACAGTTGTCTTATTACTTGGAAACAAATCATAAATTGATAGACAGACAAGCAGGATTTCGCAGAGGTCATAGTACGCAGACTGCACTCTTAGGTGTTCTCGATGATATCAGAAGGGCCATTGACTCGCGCATGATCACAATATTGGTTCTGTTCGACTTCTCCAAGGCGTTCGACTCGGTGCCATACGGCCCTCTGCTGCTCAAACTGCGTGATATAGGTTGCTTGAACACGATATTGAAGTGGCTTTCACTACTTAGTTGGTCGTTCGCAAGCAGTGGTGGACGAATTGGGCGTCTGTTCTGACTGGTTAGGGGTACATTCGGGCGTATCGCAGGACAGTGTTTTGGGTCCTTTACTTTTTTCGATCTTCATTAACAACCTTTCAGAAGTACTCGAATTTAGTAATTACATGATCTATGCCGATGATGCTCAAGTCTATTACTCTTTTCCTCGGGGGAATTCGAACTGGGTGTCCAGCGAATCACACGTGATGCTAACGCGGTTGCATCTTGAGCTACCATGAAGGGCCTAAACTTAAATGTAAATAAAACTAAAGTAATGATCCTGGGCAGTAAGGCATACGTGTCGCGTATAGACCTAACCACTGCCCCGCGTGTTAAGCTGTTGAACTTCTTGCTTCATTATGAAAACCAAGTGAAATCACTAGGTGTCTGGCTGCTGCCCACTCTGGACTGATTCAAGCACGTCTTAACTATTTCTTAGAGGGTGCATGGGATTTTACGTTCGTTACGTTTTCGTAGACGAGCATTCTCTAGGAATACCCGGAAATACCTTGTCGAAGCTTTAATTCTACCTCACTTTGACTACGCCTGCGCAGTCTATAACGACTTGGACCAGACCAGAAATCTAAAGCTCCAGAGACTACTTAATGCTTGCGTCAGATTTGTATGGGGAAACTTGTGTAGATACGGCCACGTGGCGCCCTATAGACTGAAGCTGGGCTGGTTATCAGTGGAGTCGAGACGGCTATTTTTCATCAGCTCTCTATCATTCAGCATTTTGGCGCACAACTCGCCACATTACCTTTCATATCATTTCATCAGAATCAATAGCGCATCTGAACAACGCATTTCATCCCGCCATCCTCCTAAACTGTTGACCTATTTACTACCTCGTACGGAGTCACTCCGCAAATCATTCGTCATCACTGCCACTAAACAGTTAAACTCACTCCTATTCACATCATTTGATCCATTTCATCTTAACACCTTCAAAACATTTGTCTTTGAACACTTTCTTCGTCTCGACTCCATTGCATGGGAGGAAAGAGTAATAAATGTAAATATAGTCCGACCCCATATAGGCGAATTAAGCGAAATAATGATTGGTAAGGTAATGATTCGTCGTTATTTACAAGACCGCTTTGGCCAAAGGCAGTACATGCGCTTTGGTCATTAACCGTGCGTAAAGCAAAAGAATTAGGGTATTTGCGGCCGATAGTATTAAATTCAATTGTTTATCTAAGAAGAGAGAAGAAGGGATCAATGATTCGTATAAATGCTGAAGCTGATCGCCTCTCCCTTCCTCCTAGTCCCGAGTGTCCTTCGCAATGAGGCGATGTTGGTCAGGCGAAAAGTTTGTTTTCAATTATTCATATTAATATTAATAGACTTAAGACTCATTTTAGCTCATTAGAAGCATTGGCTTTTCCGCAGACATATGATGTGATTGCGCTTACTGAAACATTTTTGAAGGAATCAGACGCCTCAGATATTCTTAAGTTACCGGGTTATACGCTATATAGACTTGATCGTTTGGGTAAAGAAGGTGGTGGCGTAGCTGCGTATGTTAGAAGCGATTATAAAGTAGTTACGTTGGCACATTCTGATGGACGGTTCTCTAACTCACCGGAATATCTTTTGTTAAATATTTCAAGTAAATTTTCGTCGTTAGTTCTGGGAGTTGTATACAGAAGGCCAACGGCAGCTTATCCTTCAGAATTGTTTGATGTATTGTCGGATTTACTTCCGTCGCATGACCATACTGTTATTACGGGTGATTTTAATATAGATATGAAATCGGTGGGCGGTGCGGCGGACATGATGAGGGCAAATATATCGGCTCTGAATCTTACTCTTATTGATTTGGAGCCGACTCATTATGCGGTCACATCGGTGGACACATCTCATACGTGGTTAGATCTTTTTCTTGTTCGTGAACCAGTACCTTATTTTAAATTTAAGAAGCCATTGGTCCCCTTCGCGACGGGCCATGATTCTATCACAATTTATATGCAATTTCAGAATGTACACCCTTCATGGTTATGATAAAATCCACAATGACGATTTTAAAGGGTTAAATCCAGGTTGTAATAAAATTAACAACCAATTTGATATTAAAAGTTGTACGACGTTTCGTCTGCCAGGTTTTGCAGATCTCTTCAAGTACTAATTTATTGGACACAAAAAAAATTATAAATAAATATACAAAAAACTTTTTAAATAACAAACAATTCACAAAATACACTATATATAACAAAACAATTTTTACCATAAATGTCAAACAGTTAGCAATGATCTTCCATTACTCGTAGATGAGTAGAGTCAAGTGAAATTTCAAAAATTGTTATTGCTATATATAGCGTGTACAAAAGATTGACATATGTATAATATTCGCAGAAGTACAAGGATGTGATCGGTCTAACGATTTTACAAGTTCTAAGAATAATTTTCAACGGTTACAAGATGTTGTTGTAAGAAGATGTTGTAAATTCTACTCAACATAACAGTATCTTCTTTCTTATTAATAGTATTTTTAGTACTTTTAATATGAAGCATTTCCGAAATCAAACGTTTTTTATAGCAGTTTTCAATGTCTAAAACTTTAACATTTTCAAAGTCGAATTCATGATTTTTATTCTTCATGTGTAAACTCACAACAGACTCCGGATTACGTGACTTATTATGCTCAGAAATGCGTTCTCTAAGTGCTCTCTTTGTTTCACCGACATATGATACAGAACAAATTTTACAATTAAATTTATAAACAGCACCACATATGTCCATTTTTTTTAATTTATCTTTTCCTAATTGTATGATGTTACTGAGTTTGTTGCTTATAATTGGTAATGTAGATATATTAAATTTTTTTAACATGTATGAGCATTTTTTAAAAAAATTTGGATAAAAGGGTAGAGATAAAACTAAAAAAGGTGCTTTTTTGTTGTCTTTACAGTTAGCAGAAATTTTAATTTTTCTTAAATTTATTTGAATAGTTGTTCAGGTTTAAAATACGTTTTATTAAATTTATATTATCATTGTGGAAGTCCGTGTGAGACAGTAAAATTGCTCTATCAACTAAATTATAAACTATATTTTTCTTCTTTTGGTCAGAGTGATTTGAGTAAAAATTAAGTATTCTATCAGAATTTGCAGGCTTTCTATACCAGTTAGTTAAAATTTTGTCATTTGATCTGATTAATGAAATATCTAAAAAGTTTATAATGTTATTTTTTTCCAATTCATAAGTATATTGAAGATTTTCACTATAACTATTAAAAACGCTTATAACCACATCAACATGTTCTTTTTTAATACACATTATAGTGTCGTCCACATATCTATAGTAAAATTATGGGATACAATTGTATGAGTTTTTCAGTTTTAACAAACAATTATTTTCAAGATCTTCCATGACTAAATCAGCGAAAAGAGGAGATATTGGAGAACCCATTGGTGATCCAAAAACTTGTTGATAAAATTTTTCATTAAAACTAAAAAATGTGTTATTAAATAAAAATTCTACAATATTACGGACGTTACTAAAAGGTATTTTACATTTATTGTGGATGTGCGACCAACGTCGATCTAAACTGTCAAGAACAGCTGAGCACGAAATATTAGTAAACAAAGAGCTCACATCAAGAGACATTATAATATAATCATACGGTACCGTTATCTTCTCTATTATGTTTTTAAATTCAAAACTATTGTTAATGCGAGACTTGGGAGAAGGAATTGACATTTTTAGAGAATTATATGTGAATTTTGCTAAAAAATGTGTCGGGCTATTGATTGTAGATATGATAGGTCTGAGTGGAAAGTTTTCTTTGTGAATTTTAGGAAGGCCATATGCTTTCACCAAACAAGTATTAGTCTGAGTTAATTGATTGTTATGGTATTTTTTTCCCAAGTACTCACTCTCATTTAATCGTTTCATTATATTATAGACATTATTCTGTAATTTTTTTAAGGGATTCTTCTTAACTATTTTATAAACTTTATCATCATTTAACAGTGTATTCATTTTTTCTATATAATCAGTCTTATACATACAGACCGTAAGATTTCCTTTGTCAGCATGTGTGAAAAATATATTTGGGTTTTCGTTTAAAAAATCTTGTGTGATTCTAACATTTTTTGCAAACGATTTTTCATTACTAGTCACGTGTTTTGTTGAATTAATTTCACCTTTTATATTGTTAACTATTATATTTCGAATTTCATTTTTTACTTCGTTGTTGATTTCAAATGTATCAAATTTAGTTTCCATATTTTTTACGGTAAGAACAATGTCTTTTTTCGTAAAATTTTTATTCTCGTTGAATTTTGGCCCTAATGACGTTACTTCAACTACTTCTTTCGGTAGTGCAATTGAAGTCAGATTTTGTATCCAGTTACTATTCTCCTGTATATTAAGATTTTGATTTCTTTTGTGTTTGTATATTAAATTTTTTAATTTTTGACTATGTTTATATTCGAGTTGATTAAAATTCTTACAGACTTAGGAGTAGAATTTACAACAACATCTTGTAACCGTTGAAAATTATTCTTAGAACTTGTAAAATCGTTAGACCGATCACATCCTTGTACTTCTGCGAATATTATACATATGTCAATCTTTTGTACACGCTATATATAGCAATAACAATTTTTGAAATTTCACTTGACTCTACTCATCTACGAGTAATGGAAGATCATTGCTAACTGTTTGACATTTATGGTAAAAATTGTTTTGTTATATATAGTGTATTTTGTGAATTGTTTGTTATTTAAAAAGTTTTTTGTATATTTATTTATAATTTTTTTTGTGTCCAATAAATTAGTACTTGAAGAGATCTGCAAAACCTGGCAGACGAAACGTCGTACAACTTTTAATATCAAATTGGTTGTTAATTTTATTACAACCTGGATTTAACCCTTTAAAATCGTCATTGTGGAGTTTTTTAATTTATATGCAAATTATTAGACAGCCAATGAAGGAGAGGAGGTATTGGACGCGTAACTTGGGAGAGGTCAGTCATCGTGATTTAGATTCGGTTTTTAGTAATATTTTTAATTTAGGTTGGTCTTCTTGTTATAATAGTAGATTTTCTACCTCTAGTCATAGTGTTTTGCCTGACCAGCAATCAAATGTATTTAGTCCGTTGTTGTCATTAGATATAATTCAAACATAGTTACAAGCATGCAATCATCTGATCATAACTCTATCACTCATAATGTCATATCTAATAATGCAAGTTCATTATATTCCTTAATTTCGGATACCATGTCATCACCTAATTTATTCGCCATCTCACCAAATTCATTTAGCATGTCATCATCTAATTTATTTTCCATTTCATCTAATTCGCATATTTCTCATAATTTTCTGTCTCATTGATGATTTCTCATCTTTCGACATCAGCCCTCTCCACATTTGATGAACTAGCGCTTTGTAAGCTAGTAGTCATTGGGAATAAGTATAAGTCATGGGTTACAATGGAGACCAGGAATCTGATTAAAGCTAGAAACATGGCTTTTAAGACTTTTCAAGTCTCGCGAAATACAGCTGATTATGAAAGGTATAAGATTCTAAGAAATAGAGTTTCTAATATGCTTGATAGCAATAAATACAAATATCTTTCTGATAAATTGTTGAATGCTACAGATCCTAGGACCAAATGGAGAGAGCTAAAAGGGTTGGGATTGGGCACTAATCTGGGTTCATCACCTTTAGAAATTTTTACCTCTCAGCAATTACATTTCCATTATGCATCTATTTCGAATCGTCTTGCACCTCTTCCTCCATCTTTTCTTGATTCATTGTTTCAGGTGAATGAAGGTGATCGTATTACTCTTGCTAGATTTGAGTTTGATACCATACATCCTAGAGGAGTTCAGCGTGTTCTTGGTAGAGCAAAGTCGAGGGCTATGGGAACAGATGGGTTATCGATAAAAATGCTAAAACTTTTAGAATTGCAATTAATTCCACATTTAGTTGAAGTCTTCAACGAATTATTAACAATTGGATTTTTCCCGGAATGTTGGAAGCGAACCTTATTGTTTCCGCTGGCGAAGTCGAGCAGGATTTGAACTTGTTCTGATACTAGACCGATAGCCAAACTCTGCGAGATCTCGAAACGTTTAGTTCATTTTCAGTTGTCGTCTTATTTAGAAATCTATCAATTATTAAATCCAAGACAAGCGGGTCTTCGCAGAGGTCATAATACGCAGACTGCGCTTTTAGGGGTCCTGGATGATATTAGAAGGGCTATAGATTTCCGAATGAAAACAGTCTTGGTTCTGTTCGACTTCTCAAAATCGTTTGACTCTGTAACGCATGGGCCGCTTCTGCTTAAATTGCGTAGGTTGGGTTGCACTGATACTGTTCTGAGATGGTTTTATCATTATTTAGTAGGTCGTACGCAGGCGGTTGTGGATGATTTGAGTGGTTGTTCGGATTGGCTTGGGGTGAACTCGGGAGTGCCACAGGGCAGTGTATTGGGTCAATTATTATTCTCCATCTTCATTAATGATTTACTGGATGTCCTTCAATTTAGTAAATGCATCCTTTATGCTGATAACGCCCAGATTTATCATTCTTTTCCACCAGCGGATTTTGAGATGGGTGTGCATCGAATTACACAGGATGCGAATGCGGTTGCTTCTTGGGCAGTATCAAATGGTCTTGCTTTGAATGTAAACAAAACAAAGGTCATAATCCTTGGCAGTCAGGCATATGTTTTGCGAGTGGATCTGGCTGTTGCTCCCCGAATTAAGCTGTTAAATGCCCATTTGGATTACGAGAATGAGTTTAAATCGTTGGGTGTTTGGTTGTCACCCACCCTGGACTGGTCAAAGCAGGTTTTGTTAATATCGCAGAGGGTCCATGGGGTCTTGCGCTCATTGCGGTTCCACAGGTGGGCATTCTCTCAAAGCACTAGAAAATATCTTGTAGAGACACTTATTATGCCTCATTTTGATTACGCGTGTGCTGTGTATAATAATATTAATCGGGTGCGGAACCTAAGACTTCAGCGACTCCTTAATGCGTGTGCGATTTGTGTGGGGAACTCTGCGTAGACGGGATCATGTAACACCGTATAGATTACATTTGCGATGGCTGTCAGTTGAGTCTAGACGTTTGTATTTTATTGGATCATTGGCTTATAGTGTTATTGCTCGAAACTCGCCTCATTATCTTGCTGAACATTTCACTCAAATCGACCATACAGTAGATCATCTTAGATCTCCTTCTCCTTTTCCTCCTAAACCCTTAACCTATCTTCCTCCACGTACAGAATCCTTAAATAAATCTTTTATAATAACTGCCTCTAAATTGTTAAACTCATTTCAGTTTAATTCATTCATTCCATTTGATCCATCGCATATTAATCATTTAAATCATCCTTATTTGAGAATTTATTTAGACTTGACTGTTCAGCTTGGGAGAACAGAGTTGTGCGTGAGAATCTTATCTGTCCTCAGATTGTTTAACGGTAGGCCGATTTATGCTGCGTAAGATTTGAGTTTATTGTTTTATCTTTATTATTGTATTTTATATTATGGCTTTATTGTTAATTTTATCTTTTTTATTGGCGTAGTTATGCGATGAAAGTTATCTTTGCTAATTGCGCTAATTTTGTTATTATTATTATTTTTGTTATACCTATTTTTGTTTTTTGTAAATGCTTATGAGATTTTTTGTATTAATGTGTTAACGAGGTTTCTAACCCTATAAACCCAATAAAGTTTTATCTCTCTCTCTCTTTCTCTCTCTCTCGCTCTCTCCCTCTCTCTCTCTCTCTCTCTCTCTCTCTCTCTCTCTCTCTCTCTCTCTCTCTCTCGCTCTCTCTCTCTCTCTCTCTCTCTCTCTCTCTCTCTCTCTCTCTCTCTCTCGCTCTCTCTCTCTCTCTCTCTCTCTCTCTCTCTCTCGCTCTCTCTCTCTCTCTGGCAGGCACATTGCAAATCGGACGGCCGCTGTCTACAGCTCGTACCTAGTAAATTAGTTGCACTTTTGCTGTAGACAGTCGTCCAGAAATCAAGAGAAATTGACTGCTATATTTTCGAGGTTAGCCGGAGGAATTTGCAAGCGGCAGGAATTGGGCGGCAAGATCTGCGCGCGGAGTCCAGGCCAACGTTGCGACTATCGACTTGCAGAAATGGCAACACCGCGGGGCTGCTTTGTTTGCGGAGCACGGCTGACGCGAAAGGACTACACAGAGGTGTGTAATATATGTAACAACATCGCTCATATGAATTGCTTTGAGGTCGTGCCGGGATCGTCCGAGCGGCGCTGTTGCGTGCTCGCGAAAAATAAATTAAAGACCCAAGTAACAGCTCTAGTTGACACGAGGGCGCCACCGCCCGGGTTACCGCGCCAGACTAACGCGACCGACAGTGCCGCAACGGCGACCACGCCTACTCCTACCACCTCTTGCGCGAAGCGCGTAGCCTCGCCTCCGTCGCCATCATTGTCGCAGGTTGCTAAGCAACCTCGCGGCGCTCCGCCCACTAAGCCCAATCAGGTTGCGCAAGACACGCACGCCGACTCCGTATTAATGGCGGATGGCCCGCCACCGTGGGTAGAAGCCTTCACGCGGAGCTTGCAAGACAGCTTAAGGAGCGACTTAAAATCGGTTTTGGAGGTGGTGAGCCGTGTGGAGGATAAAGTTGATGAAGTGAAAACGGAGCTGAAAGACTTGAAGGCGAAGGTCAGCTTGATAGAGGAGGAGATTGAGATAAAGCACGCAGTCTTGGATGAGCGACTAAATAAACTGGAAAATAGGGTTACCAGCATTGAAAACGGCAATATAAAAGCTGCACAGTCTCCAGCGCTGAAAGATTCCTGTGAACTGCTTGTCACGGGGTTACCGAGTAAGACAGAGAAGTCTGAAAATCAGCTGATTGCAGATATCTTAGAGGCAATCAAGCTACCGAAACTACTGAACCAGGTGATTGATCTTCGGTCTTGGACTCCGCGACAGAAATCCAAGTCAACGGGTTCCCCCCTACTGAAGTGCGTTCGCGTGGAATGGTTATCAAATTCTCGTCGAATGTCTCCAGAGATGCAGTAATGGAGAAGGCGCACCTTTTGAAAGGACGAAGAGCTCGCGACATTTTTGGTGAGGGTGATGAAAACTCATTGTTTATAAGGCCTCTTTGGCCAAAACCGGTGTTCGAGTTGTGGCAAGCGGCCGTTCGGAAATCAAGCGAATTGGGTTATGCGAGGCCCATAGTATTAGATTTCGTAGTATTTATGCGAGAGGTGAGGGACGGTCCGTTGAGGCGAGTAAGCTCGGATACTGAACTTTCTAGCTTTCCTCCTCTTCCTACTCATTCTAAATGAGACAGGGCTGGTCGGGCCAAATCATCAAAATCATTTTCCATTTTCCATTCAAATATCAATAGACTCAAAACACATTTTTCATCCATTGAAGCATTAGTTCACCCGGCCTCTCACGATGTCATCGCAATCACAGAAACCTTCCTTACTAAGCACGATTCTTCAGAAATTGTTAAATTAACAGGATATACTTTGCATCGCTTGGATAGAGAGGGTAAGGAAGGGGGTGGTGTGGCGGCTTATGTCCGGGAAAGTTTTGGAGTAAAGGTCATCGCGCACTCTGAACCGGTTTTCTCCAATACTCCGGAATTTTTAATTTTATGTTTGACGGGTAAGGCTGATTCTTTAGTGTTGGCAGTGGTATATCGCAGGCCAACAGCCGCCTACCCTACAGAATTCTTCGAGATTTTGTCGGACATACTACCGAGATACAAAAACGTCGTAGTCACTGGGGATTTCAATATTGACATGAATTCCTCTAGTGCTATGGCAAATAAGTTTAGAGAAAGCATATCAGCACTGGGACTTTCACTCACTCGGTCAGAGCCAACACACCATGCAATGACGTCGGGCGGGCCTTCTCATACATAGTTAGATCTCTTCCTTGTTCGTGAACCAATACCCGATTACGAATATATTAAAACAACAGCTCCTTTTGCAGCAGGTCATGATGCTATAAGCATTACTTTAAGGATTGCTAACACGCCGTCAGACGTGAGGGTATTTGGAAAACGAAATCTGGGAGAGATCAACCTTCATAACCTCGCAACCACATTCACCTCATCTATCAACTATTTGTCTTTATCACAATCACCTAGTCCTCATAGGCCTGATCAGCATAACTCTACAGATTTGTCCTTATTTAACCACCATCACGGTCCGCTCTCATATCAAAATCATTCATCAAATATAAATCATATCACTATTTCAAAAAATGTATCACTCATAAATAAAGCAATTCTTTCGACATTTGATTTGTTAGCACCAATCAAGTCATATTCTATAAAAATACAGCACAAGCCATGGATTACCAGGGACATTAAACTGATAATTAAGGACAGAAATACAGCTTTCGAGAGATTTCGTGCTACTGGTTTGAGTGAAGATTACAAAGTTTATAAAGGGCTCAGAAATCATGTCTCGAATGCTGTAAACTCGAGTAAATTTCACTTCCTGGCAAATAAACTTGACAGGGCAAGCGATCCCAAAAGATCCTGGAAATGCCTGAAAAACATGGGTCTTAGTTCTAAGACAAATCCATCGCCACTTAATTTATTCACCTTACAACAGCTTAACAATTATTACGCATCTGTCTCAAATCACGTACAGCCATTGTCCATTCAGTCTTTTTCAACCATTTTATGTAACTCATGTCCTTTATCACCCTCCTCCTCATCTTTTCAATTCTCCAATATCACTACTAAAGAAGTTCAGAACGCAATTCGGGGAGCGTCCTCGAGGGCAGTGGGGATTGATGGCATATCCGTAGAAATGCTTAAGTTATTAGAACCTCAATTAACTCTGCACCTCGTGGATGTTTTTAATGATATGCTTTCAACTGGATATTATCCTGAATACTGGAAGAGGGTGCTGCTGTTTCCTTTGGCGAAGTCGGGCAGGATGGAATCGTGTTCTGACACAAGGCCGATAGCAAAGCTTTGTGAACTCTCAAAGATCTTAGAAAGACTTGTGCACAATCAATTTTCTGAATACCTTGAGGAGAATAATATCCTCACTGAGAGACAGGCAGGTTTCCGCAGGGGACACAGTACCCAGATGGCACTCCTGGGAGTCCTTGATGATGTCAGGAGAGCAATTGATGCCAGGAAGATCACGATTCTTGTCCTGTTTGATTTCTCCAAGGCTTTCGACACGGTACCCCATGATAAATTAATTAAAAAATTAAGTGATATTGGTTGTTCCGATAACGTGCTTACATGGTTTTATCGGTATCTTGTGGGTCGCATGCATGCCGTAGAGAATGAATCTGGTGAGCGCTCAGATTGGCTGAAAATTAATGCTGGTGTGCCTCAGGGCAGTGTTCTTGGCCCGATTCTTTTTTCTATTTTCATTAACGATCTGCCGAAAGTACTCTCACACAGCAATTATATGCTGTTTGCCGACGATGCCCAGGTATACCATTCGTTTTTTCCTGCGGAATTTGAAATGGGAGTACAGCGTATTACTCAGGATGCAAATGCAATAGCCCTATGGGCTCACAATAACGGACTTAAGTTAAATGTTAAAAAAACGAAGGTTATGATTCTGGGCAGCCAGGCTTTTTTATCGCGTATCGACTTGAACACTGCCCCTAAGATAAAATTGGAAATGGACTTTTTGAAGTATGAATGTGAGGTTAAGTCGCTCGGGATCACGATTACTCCATCTCTTGATTGGGCAAGGCAAGTGTTATCTATATCGAGTCGTGTGCATGGTGTTTTGCACTCATTACGTTACTATAGAAAAATCTTATCACGTGGTCTCAGGAAAAGACTGGTAGAGGCACTTGTCTTTCCTCACTTTGATTATGCGTGTGCGGTCTACGACGATGTTGACCAGACCAGAAATCTTAAATTACAAAGACTATTAAATGCTTGTGTACGGTTCGTGTGGGGTGACATACCGAGGAGAGAGCACGTCACTCCGTATAGGTTAGGTCTCAGGTGGTTCTCAGTCGAGTCCAGGCGCTCATACATCATCGGTTCACTTGCTTTTAGTATCATCTGTCACAATTCTCCTAGTTACCTGGCAAACCATTTCATCAAACTAAACACCTCGCAACATAATCACCGCACTTCCACTCGTCAACCAATAAAATCATTAAATTACCTTCCTCCTCGTACGGAGGCTTTAAATAAATCGTTCATCATCACCTCATCCAAGATCATAAATGAACTCCCTCCACATACATTTGATAAATCATCCATCGCCAAATTCAAAGACTCGCTTTTTCACTATTTGTTTGGACTCGACCAGACTGCCTGGGACACCAGGATGTAATATGAGGGGATAACCCCACCGCGTATCCCTCGCCTCGTATAGGTTATTTAGTAACTTAGATATTATACTAGTATATCCATTGTTTCGCTTTATTATTTTTATTGTTGAATTATTTATTGTATTTTATTTTATTTTATCGATTTTATAACTCACTTGATTTTATTATTGTTATTATAGTTGTACATATTTTTTTTTGTTATTTTATTTATTGTTAATAGTTTATTTTGCAAATTGTAATTTCCATTGAATTTGCATTCAATCAATCAATCAATCTCGAATCTTTAGTGGATCGTATGGTCAGGTCGACTTTTCGTTTCACACACGTTCTCTGTCTCGTTCGCATGTATTTGTTACGCGTCTGATACGGTAAGCTCGCGAGATCGGTATTATATCATGTTATCTCGGTCCGTTCGCCTTTAAAATTCACTAACTTTTTTTTTAAATTCGGAACATACAAAATTTCTAAAATCATTTTATATATTTTTCTTTGCCCAATGTGACCATAAAACTCCTGTAATAAAAATGTATGTCTCTTAATTATTTTTTTTGGAATTATAGTCATTAAATTATTATGCGATACTTTAAATACGTATTCGTTTGAAACAATATTTTTTTTGGAATTTTTCATTTCTATTTCGTTTATTATTTTACATATATTTTGAACTACTCTTTGTAATTTTTTCAAATTTTTATGACTATCGTTTATATTTGTATCTATAGAATTTTATTAAATTGTATCATAACTGTATCATTTAAATTGCTTGATTCGGTATTATTTAAACGACCTAAGTAATCTGTTGCTTTATTGTTATGTCCTGATAAATATTCTGGTATTATATTCAAATTTTGAATGGATAAATTTCATGCCCAGACTATTGCGAGTATTTTTTTGCAGTCGTAAAATAATTTATTTCATAATTTTCATAATTGTGATAAAATTCCAGCGATCGCGAAATTAGTTGCATCTGCTGTTAATATATATGTTTCTTTTTGGATCTACAAAATTTAATATTATTTTAAATAAATGTTCTGTTTTACCAAGAGCAATTTGGTGTTCATTACCCCATTTCTTAAGAAATCTTAAGAAATTTCGTAACTCTAACGTTTCTTGGATTTTTAACATTTTTTATTGTTTTAATTTTATCTGGATTTAGTAACTTCTTTTTGCTTGTAATTATATTACCTAAGAATTCAAGTTCTTATTTAACAATATTTTATTGACAAAATTTAATCTTAAATTATTTTTTTCATTTATTAAATATATATATATATATATATATATATATATATATGGGCTATTTCACGTCAAGTGGTAAGATACAAATTTTAAATTGCACTAAATTTTGAAAACAGGCTGGAAATATCTTCGAGGAAACAGAAAAAACTTTTTAGGTGTTTAAATAATTTGATTAAGAGTTATTCCGCCAAAAAAAATGGAAATTTTTTTATTTTTTTAAAAAAGTGCTATTTTTAAAGCTATTTATCTCAAAATCTATTGATCGTTTTGAAAAAACATTAGATACAACTTTTGTTCATAATAATCTTAAGAACTTATCTACCTGGGTTACAATTCTGAATTTTGAAATCTCAAAGATGTAGGACACCCGAAAATATTGATTATCAATAAAGGCGACCACGCCACAATTGATTTTGATCTAACCCCACTCAAAAGATGACTTTTTCAAGAGTTTTCCAATGGCGGTGGTTAGATTATTGGCCAAGACCGCGTGAAAGTTATGCCTCATAAACGTCATAAAATCACTAATTTTCATGTATTTTAAGGCATAACTTTCACCAGTGAATCATCATACCACTTCACGTAAAATAGCCCATGTGTATATATATGTATTGTGACAAGGTGGATTTAACCCACTTGTCAAAGATGCCAGCAGTACCGACACCGTGAGATAGCGCGTTGTCGGTAGTAAATGAGAGCAATAAGCAAGCGCTACGACCAGTATAAAATGAACGTTAATCAAAGCATTCAAAATTAGTTTCATTAAATATGTATAATTTATAGTTTTTATTGTTACAAGGATAACTTTTTAATTTGTTCTTTAAGAAATAACCAAGTAATCCCGTAATTAGCGCGGATATCCCGAAATACTTTAAAATTTCTCGAAACATCGAAGAAATCTCGTAATTGGTGCATATATCCCGGAATACCACAAAAAGCTCAAAATATCCAAGATACACCGTAATTGATGCAGATATCCCGGAATACGACAACAATTTTGGAAATAATAAAGAAATCTAGTAATTGTTGCAGATAACCCGGAATATCTCTAAAATTCCCGAAATTCACGAATTTTTCCAGAAATCTCGTAATTAGTGAAAAATCGCGAAAGACCTTACAAATTTACGTAAATCCATAAAAAAACAATAATTGGTGCAGCTATCCCAAAACTCCTAAATAATTCCCGAAGTATCAATAATATTCTGTAATTGGTGAAGATAT
Source organism: Theocolax elegans (assembly GCA_026168455.1). Classification (NCBI taxonomy): domain Eukaryota; kingdom Metazoa; phylum Arthropoda; class Insecta; order Hymenoptera; family Cerocephalidae; genus Theocolax; species Theocolax elegans. The sequence goes on from CM047430.1 coordinate 22,093,533, forward strand.
CGCCAAATTCCTTGAAAATTCGTGAAATATCTAAGAAACTCCGTAATTAATGCAAAGATCCTGGATCACCTAAAAAATCCCACAATATCCAAGAAATAACGTAATTGATGCCAATATCCCTTAATACCTTCAAAATTCTCGATTTACCCAAGAAATCCCGTAATTGGTACAGATACCCGTACTACCTTGAAAATTACCGAATCCAAAAGTCTGTAATTAGTGCTAATATCCCGGAACACCTTAAAAATTTACGAAATATCAAAGTTATTCCGTAACAAGTGCGAATATCCCGGATTACCTTAAAATTTCAGGAATATCCAAGTAATCTCGTAATCAGTACTGATTTTCGGGAATACCACAAAAATCTCAGAATATCCAAGAAATCACGTAATTACGGTAGATCACCTTAAAAATTCCACAAATACCCAAGAAATCTCGTTAATAGTGCAGATATCCCGAAGTAACACAAAAATTACCGAAATATTCATATAATTACATAATTAGTGCGGTTATCCCGGAATACCTCAAAAATTCCCAAAATTTTCAAGCTTTCCCGTAATTGGTACATATATCCCGGAACACCATAAAATTCCCGATATACCCAAGGAATCAAGTAATTAAATTAATTAATATTTTTATCGGTCTTACAGTCAATTCACCCCCGAAGAATCTATAAAAATAATAAAAATAAAAAGTAAAAAATAAAAATACTAACTGAAAATAAAAACAAATTATTAATAAAGCAATCTGACTGCCCCTCTGCACCAAAAATCTACTAACCCCAAATATGCTGTCCGACATTTCGAGCTCGCTGCTGCTCCTCATCAGGGACTGATAGGACTGACTGAGGAGCAGCAGCGAGCTCGAAACGTCGGAGAGCATATTTGGGGTTAGTAGATTTTCACCTTAGGGCTTCGCCTGCGTTTATGTGTGCTGTGCTTGGGACTGGGTTTTTAGTCTGTGAGAGTAGGCAGGTTTTGTTTACTGTGCGGGTAAGTAGTTGTAGGATAAGGATACATGGGTAGGTAGACATATTTTAGGGACTTGTATAGCTTGTGCAGGTAAGTAGGTGTTCGCTAAGGGTTCGGTAACTATTACTTTGACATATGCAAGTACATTGTCACAGTATATGTAAATAGAGGCTATGGTATATAATCGCTTCTTGTAATATTAAGTTTATTTTTTGCGGCACGTCAATATGTAAATGTCTATAAGCATTTCCGTCTTACATTTTGTGGTACCTCGCCCTAACACCACGTACAATTAATATATTAGATAGCAGGGAACAACGGCTACGAGGAATATGTTAATCTCGTCGTCGCGAGGTCGAGGAGTCGATCACGCGAGACTCGGTAGCGGAAATAGGGCGATTTCCTACGCACCGACAAGCGCTACTGGAAATGCGGGAACGGAAGGAAGAACGGTTGTATTTATATTAATAATTCACACGCGACCGAGTAGTATTAATAATTTAAGAATGCTTTATTTCGTTTAATTGTTACACGGGAAACCCGACAAAGAATATAGAGTATTGCCTGGTTGCGTGATGCTTGCGCGTCAAGCGGGGAGCTTGTCACTCGCGCTCGCCCTACGCAAAGCACGACGATTTCGGTAACACCGGTGTGTTACCAAACACTCACACACACTTCCATACAACACACTCTAAGGGAGTAACCGACTAACTTCGGCTACTTACCGGGCTGGCTGCTCCATGCGTCCTTAAGGAAGTCGGCGCCCCGACGTATCCTTTCCGCTGGATGTGGCCCAATGTTTCGCCATCCTTACTCACGTGCACTGCACAAATTACTATCTGCACGACACTCACGTATCACACACGAAATACGGCTTCCCGGTCATCGGACAAACCGGACCGGTGCTATCCCGTGCTGCGGTATAGGTGAACTCATGTGTCGAATATTATGCGAGCTCGGTCACGGCCGGTCACAGACTAAACTTTTCGGACGATTTGAGATCGCCGAAGAGTAGCTAACACACTCACACTTGTTTACAAAGGTATGTGGATGCTCGCATACATCCTCGCGCGACAATATAAACAAACGGTTTGCGTGGCCTTGACTATATAGAGTTCCCGAAATGAATATAATACACACTTTTAAATTCTCTTAAATTTATTATGTACAACCAAATATTAAATCTATATTAATATCATTTCATTGCAACGACGCCTCGTCACAAATGAAAGAGGATGGAATAGATACTTGGATTTTAGACCATGTAAAAATGCTTGCGTTGATTATACTTGGCGTGTCAACAAAGGAAGTCAGCCATTTAAGGCATTGCAAGACTTCTAAAGTAGCTTGGGATGAATTGAAAGAAATTTATTTATCAAGTGGACCAGTTCGAAAAGCTGCATTATATAGACAATTGTATCAAATGAAAAAGTTATTAAATCAATCTATGTCTTCATTTATATGCACGTTTGAACAAATTTCTGATCTGTTGAAGGAAGCTGGAATAACCATACCGGATGAACCACTTTCAATAATGTTACTTAGTTCTTTGCTAGGTGAATTCGCAACCTTTCGATGTTAATGAAGACTGCAAAACTGAGAGTGAAAATAGTGCTTTAATGTCTTGACAAAATAATACAAAAATACCAGAAAGTGAACTTAATTACGTACTTTTGTCGAGATCCTAAAGTCATTATAATAAACGCGGTTATAACAAAAGTTGGATAAAGCCAATTGTTTGTTAGAAATATCACAAAAATGGACACTTGGCTAAAAATTGCTGAAGTAAAACATTAATCGTGGAGAATCAGCTCAAGAAACAATCCTTCATACCACGGAAACTCTGTTAAGTATATTGAAAAATAATGAGAGGTTTGGACAGCGGAGCGGCGACTCACATGTGAAATGATATGAAGTTTTCTACTGAAATTTATGAAGAACACAACGTTCCAGTAAGCACTGCTACGAAAGATATTACAAATTTTGAAGGTATAGACAATATGAGTTTGATAATTTTGATAAATAATACTAAAAATTCGATTAAATTGTATTATTCTCTGTACGTGACTAATTTGAGAAATAATTTGCTGTCTGTTAATAAAATCGCGCGAAAAGACAATTACCTATTTTATTAATATCATTATTTTATTAATAAAATAATTTTTGAATATGACAAAGCTAAAATTTTTGATAGGAACGGTATGATATTATTAAGGGCGTTCAATATTTCTACGAGATTTCTATACAATTCGAATGTCTCATACATACACTGCGATGTTTACAAATAAATATACGAATAATTAAATTGCATTAAAGACTTGGTTATTTATATGTTCGCGATTTGTATAAGTTATCAAATAATCCAATGAGGGCGGGAATACATTTAATCATAAACAATCACATTTGGAATGTGAAATTTTGAATGAATTTTATACAAAATTGTACGTTAAGCTTTTAATTTGTCAAATACCCGTATTAGAAGGTTAATAGAAATTATACACTCATACATCTGTGACCCAAATAAAAATTTTTTAAATAAAATTACAAATTTTATCAATTTTGACTTATTAATTATTTAAATAAATTAATTTAAATAATTAAAAAAATCTTCCGAGAGTCGGGCTTGAACCCGGACCTCTTGCGCCGCACGCATATGCACTACCGCTTAAGCCACTGTGCTATGTGTACAGAGCTTCACTATATGTCTACATATAGTCGTGTCCGTTACAGCCTCTAGTGTATTTTTCAGCGGAATATGAGCTACATATAGGCAAATCTCCCTAACTTTTTTTTTGTGTCACTCACTGATTTAGCAGTTTTAAAATGTGTTTAACCTCTTTGTACCAGTTTTAATTTATAGTTGTGTACTCTATCTATACGGTTAAAGCTCAATAGGTACTTTGTCAAACTTCTTTGTCTCAAATTGATGCTTCAATAATTGAAAAATGTAAGAAAAATGATGAAATATCGTGTCACTTGGAAAAAATAATTTATTATGGTTACTGTAGAATTTGGAGCATTGCTTGCAAATGGTTGAAACTTTAAATAAGTATTCTATTTTAATAGTGCATCAAAAAAATCTTCCATATTTTGATGTGCTCCCTTCTAGTAAAAAGTTTAAATGGTTTGAAATTGTGTCACTGGAATTTCACTAAATTTTAAAATTATCATATTTTTCTTTCTATTGACTGGAACATTTGCGAAATCAGTAAATAACCAAATTCTACATTTAGTAGATGTAAAAAGAAATACATTGAGGTATAGCGCAAGTATGGGCTTGCAAAAATGAAGTAGAAAATAAAATTCAAGTAAAAGAATTCATGCGAAACTCGTCGAAAAATTCATAGCAATGTGACTTTGGAGGACTGTCATATTTTTTCTGTATACAGCACATCAAAATAGTAAAAATCTCTTAAAGAACATATTAAATCCAACAATCTGTCAAATTTACAGAGTTTTTTTATTAATGCTCCAAAAGTTACAGCAATGTAAACCATTTTTTTAAGAAGTGCTAATTTAAAAAAAATTAACTAAAATTAATTAAAACATGAATAAATTACAAATTGGATTTTCTCTAACAAGTAGAATACATCTTCATTGAAGTTTCAATAAAATTTAGTATTATTTCCATAAACTATTGGCCGAAATCGTACGCGTTTACTAGAATTTACGGAATCGACCAATGTTTACTAACAGATAGACTTAACTTGATAGCACGTTTGCATGAAAATTTTCGTATGAGAAAAAGGAGGGGAGAGAAATTTAGAGTTGAATTTTGTGGAATTTTCAATTATATCGACTATAAGTTGTTATTCTGTGACCGTTACTGATGTTTATTATATTTCGTTATATTTTTATTATTCTAAGCTTTATAAATAAAATCTTAATAACCATATCACTATTTTATCTTATCTTATTATAAAAAAAAAAAATGAAATATCGCGCACAACTTTTGGAGCATTTCTCGCTCATGAAAGCACATTATACCAATCAATTCCAATAATATTTCTAACCTTTCACACTACATTGCAAAGGTGTGCTCCTAAAATTGCCTGAACCCACGTTTCTTCGCCAAAAATTAAAAGTTAGGGAGATTTGCTCATTTTTTTTGTTATGACAACGTTACAACGTTGTTATAAAAGTTGTTGAAACGTTGCCGCGATAGGTGGATATAACGTTGTAACAACGTTTGAGCACCGTTGAAAATGCCTTTGAAAAATGTATTTCATATAAAAATTTAAAAAATGTCCTGGGTAAGAGAAAAAATACATTTTTAAATGCACAAAATTTTAACTAATAAAAAAAATAAAAAACAATTTTCAACCCGCGGGAATTGAACCTTGGATCTTCAGCTCCGAAGGCTTGCTCTCTACCAACTGAGCTATTTTGTTGTTCCTGTCATTAAATTAACTTTAGGTTATTTATTTCGGAGCATATTTTGATAGTAAGTTATAACCAAAAGTTAATTTAATAACAGGAACAACAAAATAGCTCAGTTGGTAGAGTGTAAGCTCCGGATCTGAAGATCCGAGGTTCAATTCCAGCAGGTTGAAAATTTATTTTATTTTTTTTTATTAGTTGAAATTTTGTGCATTAAAAAATGTATTTTTTCGCTTGTCCAAGACATATTTTAAATTTTTATATGAAATACATTTTTCAAAGGCATTTTCAACGTTGCTCATACTTTGTTACAACGTTATTTTCACCTATCGCGGCAACTTACATAAATCTTAGCGGACATATCCCACGTTGTAGCAACGTTGTTCCAACATTTGAACAACTTTTATAACAACGTTGTACCGTTGTCAAAACAACGTTGCCACAACGTTGCTACAACGTTTCGTGCTAGTAGAGACTGTCTTTACAAGTAAGAAACTTAAGTGCTGAAACACTTTTAGATGCTACACATGTTGCGACGCTAACTTTTCGTCGGAAAGAATTTATAATTAATTTAAATTATAAGCCGACGCAGGTTCCGTCGTAGCGACGTTAAAAATGGTTACGATATCGCCGATTTGTATTTGATTGGGCGCCTGGCGATATTTAAATTAAAATGAATAATTACTTTACAACACTACTCAGCAACCCGGCAAATCTCCACCTCGACTCCTCGTCATAGAGGGAATTCCGACGGCTGACCACCTCGGAACCGGCGGTTTTTAGAGTAAGGTGAAATATGAAATAACACTCACGAATTCTATCTTTAACCACAACTCATTTATTTAAAAAGTTAATAGAAATTATAATTCCGGCACCGACACAATATATATACTCGCGATCCGCGACCGGCTCACACGCACGTGCACACACTCACGCAACTCCGTCCGTCCGGCAAATATATAAAATTTAATATTTAAAATATTAATAATAATTCGGCCGCTCGTCGGGCTAACCGTAAATATTACTCGCCTAATAAACTTCTCAGCTCCAATACCGCTCAACTCGCACCTCAACTAACAACTCTACTCAACTAACAACTATACTCTCAACTCTACTCTACTCAACAATGATAATCGCTACTCAACTCAGTACTCTACTCTACAAAAATCGACTGCCTCGTCGGACGATCGGGTAGCGAATCGTCGAGACCGGCTTCTTCATCCGGCTCGCGGCGTGGCTTGATCCCCAAAATTAAGGATTTTCCTCCCCACCCTATCGCTATCCTGCTCTATCTTACTATATTCCTTATCTACCGGCGTTGATTAGGGTGGTTGATTGCGTGATCGATACGCGTAGTCAGCCTTGATCTTATTTCCGTCAAGGCCGACTATCCAATAATAGTAGTTTACGTCACCACCAAACTGTTCATTATTGGGTCGATCACACAACCAATCATCCCCTGGCACTCGGAAGGCGCGCATTACAAATGATAAATTACCATATCGGTAACCCAGTCGGTGCTGCCGCCCCGTGCCTACCGGCTATGTAACTAATACTAACTGTCCCGACACACTCATACAACAATTAATATTTAATTTCCGCACTATTTACAACTATATACAAACTTATAAAATTATTAAACATCGCCCCAAACTCTACCGACGGATCTACATATTTTTATCTAAAATTAACTACACTATCTAGCTAAATTAATTAATTATATAATAATATACGTGGGCGCGCTTTATCAAGAGTATACACCGACACATAGGTGTGCGCGCACCGTATAAATCTATATATACATATATTCTAGTATGCCGCGGTATACCGTATAAATTAGGTATACCGCGACTCCTACTCTACTCGCGCTCCCCTCGCTCCGCGCGCTCCCACCCATTATCCCACTACGGTCGCTCACTAGTACGTAGTTCGGGCGTGCGCGCACCCATGCGCTATCTCAGCCGTCGTCGTCTGCTGAGCACGTGTGATGGTTGAGGTTAGGACGCCGCCTAACCTCCCGTCTTGTTGACATCGGCAGCGGATACGCCAGGTATCGTGAGACGACCTGGGCTCGGTCCTTGGCTCACGATACCTCTCGGCCGTGGTCTGGGTCGTAGTCCGCGTACTACCGTCGGGTACCGATCGACTCTAAAACATACCCATACCGTGGGTATCAGTGTTTATATTAAAAGTGCATCGGTGCACTTCGGTCCGCCTGCGAGGGATTCGCTACCTGCGACGCGATCGCGAGCTATAATAAAGTTAACTGTATGCATGCACATGACTTGTAAATACAAGCCATGTGCATATACTTGTACGTTGTATGTTTTACAACGTCACAAACAGCCCCCTCCTAAACCGAAACACCCCCGGTGTCCTTCGGTTTACTACAACTTCTTACTCTAACTACTTTTTTTTTTTTTTTTTTTTTTTTTTTTATGTTATTTAATGTCGCTCTATTTATGCTGCCAGGGCTAATCAGCGACGGAGGTGAACGGTGTGTCTGTAAACAAAGCACATGTAGTTGAAACAGTGGTGCTTGTGTCCATCGGAAGATAATCGGTCACTGTAATTAGTCTAATAATTACAGTTTCCTGTCCTCCCGCTGGAACCACCGCGATCCTCTTTACATCTTCGCGTCCCTAACGTTCCCTATAGTTCAGATGCCCGTGCCTCTCATGCACTGAAAAATGCACGAAACGTACGCGCACCTGAACTGGCGTCACATTATAGTGACACGCCGAGCCACTGAGTCGCGGTGTTCGAAAAATGCACATGAAAAAATTTTCAGAGGTACACGTCTGGGATCGAACCCACGACCCTCGGTGTGAGAGTCGGGAGCTCTACCCATGAGCCACCGCGGCTCTACTCTAACTACTTTTACTCATTACACAAAAGTTATTCACCCTAAATTATATATCATATAATTTAAAATAACTCTTACAACTACTACTATTCTCCTAACAACGATTCGTTCGCGATACTACTTCTTCCCTCGCACGGGCGTCGGACCGAATTGCACATTTCAATTTTATTTATTTATCAATAACCACCACCATTATAAAATAAAAATAAATAATAAAAATAGAAAAGAGAATAATTAATAAAAAAAAATTATATTATTATACCTATTCCCTCTCTCTTCCGGCGTATTCTCCTCTACTACCGACGGTTTTCTTCTTATATACATCTTAACTCTATGCCTTAATCTACTATATACATTTTTCTTCTTCTTCACAACTACCGGCGGTGTCTTCTTCTTCTTTCTCTTCTTCTTCTCTTCTTCTTAGGGCTCCCTGACGGGTAATTTTGCCGTAGGGCCGACCCTATTCTTCTGCTCTACCACCGGCGGGGATTACTCTCCTGTCTTGCTCGACTTATTGATTGCCGAGTAGTCGGCGGAGGATCCTCTCCTGCAGATCCGCGGGCAGGTGACGAGTACCCTCAATGGCTCGTAATAGCTCGGCGGGGGATACTGCTGCAGGCGGTGCGGGGGTAATTGTCGCTTCAAGTTCGCGACGGCCAGGTGCTATCCCCTGTCCCTCCATCTCCTCGACTACCGGGCGCTCCACCACTTCTTGGGGCGGTGGTTCGACCACATCTCCTCCTGCTGCCGGTGGAATTGGTGAAGACGACCGTGTGAACTCTGCCTGGGTCGTCGGACAACTGGGAAGCAGCCATGTCCCGGACGGACCTACATCCCAGCGAGATACTCTCGTGGTTGCGGTGGTCGTCGGGGACAGGTGGTCTCCCTTCCCCTGCCGGCATACGGTGGTGGGGTTACGCCTAATTGGTTCCCGTGCGCCTTGACGGACGATCCAGACCGCATAGGCCCGAGCACAACGGGGGCATTCGGAGGCATGCACATGCCGCCGCCCACAGTTTTCGCAGTGTAACTGCTCTGGGCGGGGACAATGACGCATGTCATGGCCTCATTGCCAACAATTACGGGCCTATATGGAGCTGGTGGTTGCTCCTCTCCTCGACGATTCGGCGGTCCTGGCGGGGTCGGAGACCGACTACGGATTGGGGAGGGTATCCCGGACTCGTAGTCGTCCAGTGTTAGCTGCCGGCGAGGATTGTACCGGCTTCGCTTGGGCACTGGCGCGACCTGAGTCCGTTCCTCATCCCATTCCCCTGGCGGTGTGGACCCCGTTCTCCGGCGGATGGGGAACCATTCGCCCCTCATCGGGGGTAGGCGTAACCTCGGCGGCGGTGTGGGGGTACGTGGCCGTTCCGCGACGGGAGTAACACCCTTGGCTTCCTCAGGGTTAGGGCGGTTGTCTCCCACTAACTCCTGGAGCTCGTGCACCGCTCGCCGACTCTCCTCGGCCTCTTCGCTGTCCCCAACAGCTTCTTCTTCATCTTCCGGCGGTTTTCGTGCACTAGGGGCTAGACGGGGTGGCGACTGCAATCGCAGGGTTCTTACCCCACTGACCGCTAGGGCTATCGGGCACCGCGTAACCACTGGCACCATTCCGATCCGGCGGAGTGGAAGTCGGACCATGCAGCGAGGTCGCGGGATGGCTCCCCGACTTGCCACGGTGGGTGGGGCGGTGATCTCCGATGCGGGGCTCAACTCCTCTGGTCGACCTGCTGGTAAGGGCAGTTCATCTTCCTGCATGAGGTTAGCATCCTCCTCCTCTGATGACTCGGAGGATGGGATGAACTCATGCAGGGGTTCTCCTTTCCAGACAGGTTCGGTGAAACCCACTTCAGGCCGATGGGTGGTTCTGCTCGGTCGAATGCGCTCCGGCGTTTCTTTCGGATCCCAGGAGGACTCCTGGAATTCGAATTCTGGGTAAGGTGTGGCCTCCCTCCTTACCCCTACTCTTCCGGCTGACTCGGCGATTCGGCATCTTCTTTACCTAAAACAGATAGTTAACATTATACCGGCGGTCGTCAAATCTGGCGGGACATAACAAGGACGTGACATACTTCTCTACTTCTGTAACACACACCTACGGGGTTGGACGAAACGTTTTAGTTCGGAGACATGCGATTTCGCGATTTTCCGACTGTTTCCTTCACCACTACCCAACACATACACTGTAGGGGACAACACTTTTACGATATCGAACGGTCCTTCATATTTCGGCGCAAGTTTGGCGGAATATTTATTCGCGGCGTTAGATAACGTATGTACTCGTCTAAGTACTAAATCTCCGACGGAAAGACTAACATCTTTACGTCCCTTGTTATACTGTTTCTCCTGCTTGGCACGTGCTTGATCTATGTGTCGAGCTACCAAATCTCGCAGGGCATCTAGACGTTTCATTCTCTCCTCCCATACCTCCGGCGGAATTCTAACGACTGGTCTATGACCTTCTACCTCTCTCCTCAAGCTTTTTACTGGCTTAGGGTGTCTGCCAAAATTTAAGAAGGCAGGTGACACCTTGGCATGGCGAAATTCGTGCACGTGCACGTCCCAATTCCGATGGTCTCCACCGACAAATGCTGCTATCATCGCCTTCAGCGTCCTATTACTTCTCTCGACCGGATTAGCCTGGGGAAAGTACGGAGGCGTCGTGACGTGCTTAACCCCGTACTCCGCCAAGCTAGCTTTCAACAATTTATTGTCGAATTCTCGACCATTGTCTGAGAGAAAGTAATCTGGCGTCTCCCAACGGAATAACACCAATTCCTCGAACGCCCTCGCAACCGACTTTCCGTCTGCTGATCTCAGTGGTTTCACCTCAATCCACCTGGTGAATAGATCTTGGAATACCACCAAGTATCGACACTGGCTCTTACTTGGTGGAAATTCCATGAGATCAGCGGCTACCACTGCCCATGGTCTCTCTACGATCCGGCTTCCCATTAATCCGACGGGTCCTGTCTGCGATACCTTGTATTGCTGGCAGGTCTGGCAACTACGTACGAAGTCATGGGTGTCATACCACATGCTCTTCCAATAATAGTCTCTGGCCAGTTTGTCGTACGTCTTCTCGATCCCTAGGTGCCCAGCAGACGTGACACAGTGCGACTCTTGTAACACTTGTTGACGATGGTCTGCTGGCACAACTAGCCTCCAACCTTCTTCCGGCGTAGTTATTGGATCGAGTAATGGGTCGTATCTATGGCGATACAATAGGCCGTTCTCTACCTTCCAACCGTTGAATTTAGCTGGACGTTCTGGCACTTCTTTCAGCATCTTAAGATACCATTGGTCCGCTATCTCTTCAAACGCGGCTACATCTTCCTCTTCCGATGGAAACATCCTGGACAAGGCGTCTGGGACGTGGTTCATAGCTCCCTTCCTATGTACCACCTTGAAGTCCCATTGCTGCATCTCCAAGGCCCATCTGGCAAGACGGCCAGTTGGGTCCTTGAGATTCTGCAGCCATCGAAGGGCACTATGGTCAGTAATGACCGTAAAGGTGTAACCTTCGATGTACGGACGCAACTTCTTAATCGCCCACAACATGGCGAGACACTCCTTCTCTGACGTCGTATAGTTTTTCTCAGCCGGCGTCAGCACTCGGCTGATATATACAATCGGATGCTCTCCATCATCCTTCTCCTGCGTGAGGACGGCTCCCAAGGCGAAATTACTGGCGTCGCACTGGATAGTAAACGGCTTACTGAAGTCCGGCCTTGCGAGCACTGGCGCCTGGGTGAGAGCTTTCTTCAGAGCGTCGAACGCCTCCTGCTGCTCCTCTCCCCACGTCCACTCTTGGCTTTTACGGAGAAGTTTTACCAAAGGTACCTTCAGCTCAGAGTCCTTTTCAATGAACCTGGCGTACCACCCGACCATTCCCAGGAACCGGCGCAATTCTCTAACATTGCGGGGCTCTGGGTATTCTACTACCGGCGAAACTTTCTCTGGATCAGGGCGCAATCCTTGGCTGTCCAGTATAAAGCCTAAATACGTTACACTGGAACAGCAAAACTCGCACTTATCCCGGTTTACCATCAGTCCAGCATCCACGAGCTTCCTCAATACTAACTCCAGCCACTTCAGATGCTCGTCAAAATCTTCTGTTACTATGATTATATCATCTAGGTAACAGAAGATATACGGCTCGTATTCTGGCCCGAATAACGCATCCACTAGACGCTGGAACGTTTTCGGCGCATTTGTAAGGCCGAACGGCATCCTTTTAAACTGGTATTGCCCTGATCCTGGCACGGCAAAGGCGGTATACTTCCGGCTGGTTGCTTCCATCATTATCTGAAAATACGCCTGCTTCAGGTCGATTTTCGTAATGCACTTTGCCCTTCTCATCTTATCAAGGATGGAATCCATTGTAGCCATTGGATATCCGTCTTTTTTCGTAACCTTATTGAGATCACGGTAGTCGATGCAGAACCGTATCGATCCATCAGGTTTCTTAACCATCACCGGCGCACTGCTCCAATCACTGGCAGACCTCTCAATAATATCACTACGCAACATCTTATTTACTTTATCTCGCGCGATCTCCAACATCCTCGGCGACAACCGGCGAACCTTATGCATTATAGGTGATGCATCTCCGACATCAATGTGATGTTCGGTTAGGTCAGTTGCACCGAAAGTATCCGACGGTTCTGGCAATATGCCTTCTACGAGACGCCTAACACGTTCTCGTTGGTCATCCCGTAACTCCTGGATGCCTGCGCATTCAGCATATATCGTCGCTTCTCCGTCTTCCGCCGTGGCGGCGAAGGTTCTCCATTTTCCTTCTCGTGCTCGCCACTCTCCTCTACCTAGGCGGGTATCTACGTCAAAAATCCGGCAGAAATCCATGCCTAGTATGACATCATGGTCTAGGACATTCATGGCTTTGAGCGGAATGATTTCGGCGTATCCGTCTATTTCCAAGCTAATATTTAGGATTCCTATTACCCGGCGAACATCTCCTGTGACGCTTTTAATTGCTGTCTCACATGGTTCCAACCGGCTTCTGAATCTCTCCGTTACTTTAGGTCCAGCGAGCGAAATCATAGCTCCTGGATCAAACAGCGCACTATAACTCTCTCCTCCGAGATTCAGTTCTAGGAAATTCCTATTATCGGCCGACGTAGCTGCTACATTCTCGTCGTCTCGACGGACTTTTTGCTTCTCCTCACCCTTCGGCGGCGGAATACATAATTCCGTCCGCGTTCTCTTGGGAATCGCTCCCGTACTTCTTGGAATCGGCGTCGGAATACTATCTACCACCTTCTCTACCGGCAAGTCAAGTGGCGAGGGTGCTGAGAGCATCTCTACGGCGCGTTGCACTATGTGTAGCCTCGAGAATTCTCGTTCTTCTTCGAGATCCTCATTGGGCTGTAACGGTGCGGCAACTTCGCTCTCCTTTTGCCTCACCCTTTCACGAAACGTTTGTAGACTTTTCCGCGAATATTCCGCTTCACCTAGCGAATAATCAACGGATTCCGGCTGGAGAAAACATAAACCACGTTTCCTCAACCGCTTCATGTCTACCTCGGGCGTAACGTGATTCTCGGCTTGCCTCTCTTCACCACCTACGGCATTCTCCTGCTTCTCCACCGGCGGGTTGTAGTCAACCTTCCCGGCGAGATTTAAGGAGTGCTGCTGGGGGATCAGCGGACTTACTGTCCCCCAGTCAACAAGTTTCCCAACTTGACACGTATTTCGGTACAGTCAAGACAATTGCGGAAAACCGCTCCTGGTTTACCGCACATCTGACACGACTCTTGCGATCTGTGTGACGGCGACTGCGATCTGAACACCTTCTCTGGGCACTGCGCCGCTCGATGTCCCGTCTTGGCACACAGAAAACACTTGGCGTTCGGACATTCCGCTGCTCGATGCCCTACCATCTGGCAGTTAAAGCAGGGACCATAAAATTCCCGACGACTTGGCGACTTCGACTGGAATGTTGCATTGCTCGGTTCACTCGGCGGTGCAACCTTCTGCTGACGGGCGTACGGTTTACCCTCCCACTTGGCAGCAGAATTCGTCGATCTAGTCGGCAAACCTCGATTCGCAACTGCGGCGTAAGTCGGCTTCTGAGCTACTTGCACTTCCGCAGCCACGCTCGACAAAACGTCCTTCTTCTGACGTTTAGACTTCTCAGCTACCTCCTTGGTTGCTGCTTGCTTCGCCTTTTTGCTCGCAGCGACCTTTCTCTCGACTTTCACTTCGGCGGCTTCCTCCATGTCTACATCCGACAACGCGGCGACCTTTTGCTTTATCGATCGTCTCTTGTATGCTGCTCCAGGGATTCTCGACTTCTCAACCGGCGGTGGCGGGGTGTACCGGCTGTTCAACTCCTGCTGGCGTTCCCACTTCCGCCCATAGTACTCCAGGTCTTTGAAATCTTCTACGAGCTTGCTTGCCATCGCAGTCCGATACTCTGGCCGAAGATTTCGATACGCTGTCTCTACTAACACTTTCTCCGCCGGTGGTTTCTTAAAGTGTCCGACGATTATTCGCAGGTTAGAGAGATACCGCGTAATCTTTTCTCCCTTTCCTTGCGTTCGTCGGCGTAACTCGTCCAGCAAATCCTCGTGGTCGAATTCACCTATAAATTGGTGTCGGAACTGACGCCGAAAATCGCGCCACGAGGCTATTTGCGTCTTCGTTGACCTAAACCACCGGCTGGCGTCCTCGCTCAGTATGCACGGCAATGCACCTAGCAATTGTGCATCTGTCAAACCAGCGCTCTTCCTACAATCATTTAGCTGACTGAGGAACTCGTCGGGCATCTCTCTCTCATCGCCAGCAAACCTCAGCCCCCAGCTCTTTAGCACTTTCATGCTTCGAAGACTCTCGTCTGGTTTCAGACTGATTGGGCTGGACGACTTCTCTCTTCGAGACCGCACGTGCGTGAACCCTTCATGGGAATCATTCTCCGATTCGCTGGAATTAATCCGGGTGAGCTTTCGTCTCTTTGAGCCACTGCTCACTACACTACCGGCGGAAGCATTCTGCTTGTGACTGTCCTCATGGCAATCCGGCAATTCGCATTGATTTAACGCTGATTCCACGTCTTTCAAATCAATCGGTTTGATCGCCGTACTGCATCTCGTAGAGTTCGCCATACTCTTTGGCGGTTTACTCTTCGACTGCGCAGTCTTCTTTGCCGGTTTTGTGCTCTTCCTCCTTTTAGGATTCGCTCCCTCCGCACTGGAGTTACCAGACTCAGTGTCGGATCGGCCTGACGGTATGACCGCGTCGGATTCGGCGGGAATAATACTTCTCTTCTTATACGACTTTCTAAGACCACTCGGACTCAAGGCGGTTTCTCGATCACTCCTACTCTCTACCGGCGGAACCTGATCAGATCTAGCGGGAAATACACCCATTCGTATCAGTAACGCATCCCATTCGGTCGGATGTTGGCGGATATAATTACCCAACTCCGGCGGAATTGTGAGAGGCGCTGGCGCATAACTAGTTGATGGTAATGCAATCGACGACGTAATCGGCAAGCCTAACCCAGACTGCGTCGTAAACGTATTAGAATACGTGCAGGTAGTCTGCGTGGCGACTGTCGTGTACGTTGGAACTCTCTTGTCCGCTGCATCTTCTCTGTCGGTTCCACTTGGCCGTAACTCGCTATCCGCCTCACTGTCCGCTAAGCTACCATCTTCAGAGGTTACCGTCTCTCTGTCACCTACTCCCTTATCTGTAGTGACAACGCTCTTCTTCCACCTTCGTCTCTGCTTGGCAGCATTATCGACTGCCATCATCACCTTTGCTCGATAAGCACCTGCGCTTACCGACTCCTTACGTATCTCCGCATGGTCTTCGTCCCATTCGTACCACGGAATATTATCGTTATCCGGTTCGGCTTCCCGCAACCGGGCGCGCAATAGTCTGTCCCGCAACGCAGCGCTTGATCCGGCGGCACACAGCCGTCGTGACGCTAACTCTCGACCGACATGTTCATCCGCCATTTTGGCGATCGTCCGCTTCAAATTACGTCTCTCTCTACCGGCGGTACCCTCGAGTAATATATGCATCTGTTCGACGTGTTCGGCCATTTTAAATTATTAATCCGACGGTTAAATAAATTTATAAAATTATAATAAACCGACCCGAATCCTTCAAACGGGTTATTCGACACGGCAAAATTCACAAATGATTACTACCACCACCACAACAATTATTATCTACAAACCTTGTGCCGTGAGGTACTAATTATCAATAAATAAATTAATTGAAAATAATTAAATTATCACCTCGCGCTTACACTCTCAAGCACAAAATCTCTATATACTGTATAACTGGCGGTTTACAAACTGGCAACCTGTAACAGAATAAAAGTCTGGCGGTTTGGCAATTTGTTCAAATATCGGCAGTTAATATTGGCGGTTCCGGCGTAATTGCTCTACTACCGGCGGTTAATACCGGCAATTCGTTGTATTTTGAATAACACCTGAAACAGAAATAAATCTGGCGGTTTTGGCGAAAATTCACAAGTACCGGCGGTATATACCGGCGATAATAAATTGAGCAATCACTGAAACAGAAATACAATTCTGGCGGAAAAATACAAATATATATATAACAAATATTTATATGAAGTAAATATATATGTAAATACAATCAATATATAATTATTAATAATATTTAATAATAATCAAATAAATTGTAGATTTGGCACGAGGTTTACACAAACAGGAGGGCCCGCCCAAATGGCAATAGGTATACACAAAAATTTACCATAAATTACCACTACTCAAAAAAAATTTAACACTTATAAATGGTGTTAATTTTACACAAAAATTCCGGACGGATACTCAATCACACACTTTACTCTGCCGTCAATTACTGCCCCACGTTGGGCGCCATTTTGCGACGCTAACTTTTCGTCGAAAAGAATTTATAATTAATTTAAATTATAAGCCGACGGAGGTTCCGTCGTAGCGACGTTAAATATGGTTACGATATCGCCGATTTGTATTTGATTGGGCGCCTGGCGATATTTAAATTAAAATGAATAATTACTTTACAACACTACTCAGCAACCCGGCAAATCTCCACCTCGACTCCTCGTCACAGAGGGAATTCCGACGGCTGACCACCTCGGAACCGGCGGTTTTTAGAGTAAGGTGAAATATGAAATAACACTCACGAATTCTATCTTTAACCACAACTCATTTATTTAAAAAGTTAATAGAAATTATAATTCCGGCACCGACACAATATATATACTCGCGATCCGCGACCGGCTCACACACACGTGCACACACTCACGCAACTCCGTCCGTCCGGCAAATATATAAAATTTAATATTTAAAATATTAATAATAATTCGGCCGCCCGTCGGGCTAACCGTAAATATTACTCGCCTAATAAACTTCTCAGCTCCAATACCGCTCAACTCGCACCTCAACTAACAACTCTACTCAACTAACGACTATACTCTCAACTCTACTCTACTCAACAATGATAATGGCTACTCAACTCAGTACTCTACTCTACAAAAATCGACTGCCTCGTCGGACGATCGGGTAGCGAATCGTCGAGACCGGCTTCTTCATCCGGCTCGCATTCCCCACCTTATCGCTATCCTGCTCTATCTTACTATATTCCTTATCTACCGGCGTTGATTAGGGTGGTTGATTGCGTGATCGATACGCGTAGTCAGCCTTGATCTTATTTCCGTCAAGGCCGACTATCCAATAATAGTGGTTTACGTCACCACCAAACTGTTCATTATTGGGTCGATCACACAACCAATCATCCCCTGGCACTCGGAAGGCGCGCATTACAAATGATAAATTACCATATCGGTAACCCAGTCGGCTATGTAACTAATACTAACTGTCCCGACACACTCATACAACAATTAATATTTAATTTCCGCACTATTTACAACTATATACAAACTTATAAAATTATTAAACATCGCCCCAAACTCTACCGACGGATCTACATATTTTTATCTAAAATTAACTACACTATCTAGCTAAATTAATTAATTATATAATAATATACGTGTGCGCGCTATATACAAGAGTATACACCGACACATAGGTGTGCGCGCACCGTATAAATCTATATATACATATATTCTAGTATGCCGCGGTATACCGTATAAATTAGGTATACCGCGACTCCTACTCTACTCGCGCTCCCCTCGCTCCGCGCGCTCCCACCCATTATCCCACTACGGTCGGTCACTCGAGCATCTTCGCGCGCGCAACACTCTCGCTGCTCGAGTGATTCCCCCTTCCCGCGCACCACGCCTAGTGCCGCACGAGCGTCGCCGTCGGTGCCGCGTTCCCCGGTATACGGGTGTAAGGTGGGGGAGCACCCTGGCTCTCCCGACTACTAGTACGTAGTTCGGGCGTGCGCGCACCCATGCGCTATCTCAGCCGTCGTCGTCTGCTGAGCACGTGTGATGGTTGAGGTTAGGACGCCGCCTAACCTCCCGTCTTGTTGACATCAGCAGCGGATACGCCAGGTATCGTGAGACGACCTGGGCTCGGTCCTTGGCTCACGATACCTCTCGGCCGTGGTCTGGGTCGTAGTCCGCGTACTACCGTCGGGTACCGATCGACTCTAAAACATACCCATACCGTGGGTATCAGTGTTTATATTAAAAGTGCATCGGTGCACTTCGGTCCGCCTGCGAGGGATTCGCTACCTGCGACGCGATCGCGAGCTATAATAAAGTTAACTGTATGTATGCACATGACTTGTAAATACAAGCCATGTGCATATACTTGTACGTTGTATGTTTTACAACATCACAATGTTATTACAAACAATTGGACAACAATTTGATAGTACTTAATCAAGTAAGTTGTCCTAATCTCTCTGTTACACTTGTAACATACTTGCTTAATTCGGGATTTAAATTCACAGTAAAATAAAGCTACGAGGGCGAGGCTGATAAAGCCCTCAATCTCCTCGGTGACAAAATTAGATCCCTTGAGGACTTTGTTCTGCCAAGAAACAATGTCCACAAGGAGATAATGACTTTGGCAAGGGCGGTGAGCAGGGCGTTGGCCCATTATAACAAAGTGCGTCACGTCAGCTCAGAAATTGCGACACCATCAGCCAAAAATAAAAGGGAGGACGGGGAATGTCAAACCTCCCCTACATTTAACCACGTCGCCGTTACGACCAGACGTGAAGGAGAAGAAGGCGGATGGTGCCACACAGGCTCAGTCAAAAGCCCCTGACTGGGCCACAGTAGTAAAAAAAGGGCAAAAAGAAGACAGGCAATCAGCCGCAGCAGCAACAACAACTGAAGGAGGCCAGCAAACCTGCCAAAGATACATAAAAATCTAAGGCCGGAGCGAGACCCTCACGCCCAGATGCTATTAAGATCAAAACGTCAAGCGGCGGCTTATACGCTGACATCCTGCGGAAGGTCAAGGCCGCACCGGAACTCCAAAGTCTGGGAGACAGGGACACCTGCATCAGGCACACCAAGGCTGGGGAACTTCTCCTCGAACTGGGACGGCCAGGTGCTGATACATCCGACCTGAAGGCGATGGTCTCGTCCACCCTGAGTAGGACAGTGGAAGTCCAGCTACTGTCTCACAGAGAGTCCATCTCCATCAAGGACATGGACGAATCCACGACAGTACAAGAGGTGGCCGCGGTGATTGCGGCAAAGATCGGGCCAAACGTGGTAGCCCCTGACATCATTAAAATCAGGGGTTCTTATAGTGGCACTCTATCCGTAATAATACAACTCCCGGCAGTAGCTACCAAAAAGTTGTTGCAAGACGGGAGAATTGAAATCGGATAGGTCAATTTCAGAGTTCGGCTGCGAGAAGGGTCCTCGCGGTGTTGCAGGTATCACGAGGCTGGGCACATCGCCACGGATTGCAATAGCGCGGCCGACCGATCGGCGTAATGCTACCGGTGCGGCCGAGAGGGCCACAAAGCAGTGAACTGCTCGGACGCAATAAAGGCCCCGCAGGAGGCTGAGGTATTGATCAGAAATGATTAAGGTACTCCAGATTAACCTCAACCATTGTGTGGTGGTCCAAAACCTTCTGCCCCAGTCGGTCAGAGAAGAAAAGGCAGACATCGTCATCGTCAGCGAGAAGTTTCGGGATCGCGAGAACCCAAGGACAAACGTCCGTGGACGGTTTCTTCTCGACGCCTTCTCTACACTGGAGTTGGAGATCGCTAACAAGGGGACGACTCCCACGTATGTTAAAGGGGGCAAGTCGTCCATCGTCTACCTAACCTTGACCGTCCAGAACAAGGTGGGGTAAAGACTCGGCTGGAGGGTTAACGATACATACACAGGTAACAACCACCAGGCTATTGTGTACTGGCTCTAGCTGACCAACAGGAGACCTGGAGCTAAACTGCGGCTAGTGAAGAAGAGATGGGCACCGGGTTTCTTTGACCAACAGGAGTTTCTTTGCTTCCTGGAGGGGGCAGTGGTGGAAGAAACACCCAACGAGAGAGCCCGAAACCTTGCGACGGCTATAGGCTTGCTACGCATCCATGGCCACGAAATTAAATCCTCGTGGCCGACCACCAGTTTATTGGTGGTCAGAGGAAAAAGCGTAGCTGCGTCGCGAATGTTTGCGGGCTAGAAGCCTGCATCAAAGAGCAAGAAAGAAGCCGCGGTTCGAAGACCCATGTGGAAAAGAGAAAAGAGCTCAGAACTGCCATCAGAGTCGCGAAGAGAAAGTATTAGTGAGACTTCTGTGAGGAGATAGAAAACGACTCCTGGAGCAGGCCATACAAAACGGTTATGAATAAGATTAACCCTAGGTGTACGGGAATACGTTCGCCACAAGAACGAAACAGAGCACTAGACACGAGCCTGACGGCGGTGGATGGTTCGGTCGACCCACTGGACGTATCAGAAGACGAGCTGAGGGTAGCTGCCTGGAAAATTATCCCCAGGAAGGCGCCGCGCCGGGACCGAACGGCATACCCGGCCAGGCAGTTAAGACCGCGGCGCTGAAGGCCCCTAATGTCTTTGGGACACCATCAACGCATGCATTAAGGATGGATGTTTCCCAGATCACTGGAAGGTATAGGAGTTGGTGCTCCTACCGAAGAGAAAAAAAACCCGGAGCCATCCTCGTACCGACCACTCTGCATGCTGGATAAATGCGGGAAGCTATTTGAGCGGGCAATAGGTGCTAGCTGGAGGCAAAGGTTGCTCAGCCATAGACACCATAAATCGAGTTGTCGAGCTCGCCACGAATGCCATCAGTGGCGGCAGAAGTGCCAGGTACATGTGCGCAGTCATTGCACTGGACATAAAGAACGCCTTCAACTCGGTAAGATGGGACAGCATCATGCTGTCTTTAGAACACCAAGTGGCGGAAAACTGCTCTCAGATTCCCGGGAGTTAAGTGAGGGTGAGTGACTCGGCCCCCATTTCCGAGAGTCCGAGATATATTTACCTCCTGCGACAGTGGAGGAAGAGGATTGCCACTAGTGCGCCTCGAAATCGAGTTGTCTCGTCGAGCGTGTGTCGGCGATCAACTGTTTAACATGCTATATTTCTTGGTTTACTAACACGCTTAGTTTGTCGAAGATATGCCGTTAACGATTATTCTATTTATCTGAGTGACTTCGTCAAGGGAGACTCTACCTAGGGATGAAGGGACGGCCACTAAATTAAAGTAGATACCCTTCGGGGTGTACTACGTGTAGCGTGAAAATGCCGAGGCGGGCCTTTCGAGGTCCGTCTTGGGGCACATCCGGACCGAAATAGTTTCTCATCCAGACGATAAAAGTTGCTGGGATGTATCACAGAAGGGTGTCCCTTTCATCAAAACCTCTGCGTATAAAGTCAGTAAGTCGAGTTGTGGTACACATCCGAACCGAAGACTTTGCGTAGGGTGAGATGTGAAAAACACCATTGCGTACAAACTTTCGTTTGTACGCTTTTTTCTCTCTTTCAAGGGATTTTTCGAATGGCATCTCTTGGAGAGTTGTGAAAGGATTGTCGAATGTTTTATCTTTCACAAACCATGCGTACAGACTTTTGTTTGTACGCATTTTTCTCTCTTTCAAGGGATTTTTCGAATGGCATCTCTTGGAGAGTTGTGAAAGGATTGTCGAATGTTTTATCCTTCACAAATTGTTCGAATGTTAGGCCACCTACCTCAAAACCTTCCCGGGGATCCGGGAAGTAATAGGGAGATAAGTTTCGGCATGTCGAAAGTTGGACCAATATGACTTTACTGTGGTACACGGGGACTGGGTACGAGCCCCACGATGGCGTCACTCTGTGTCAAAGTGAAACGCCAGCGTGTCCCAGGAGGGTTGGACTCTATGTGGTATGTGGTTGTAACCAGGTTTGACGGGTAAAGTGAAATTGACCCGGATGCCGCTTATGTTCGAAAGCGGAAGACGGCGGGGAGCTAAACACCGCCGCATCCCAACCGAGGATTACGGCCCCAGGCTGGTCGCCTAGTCGCGGTGGGCTCAAATAAATAGTTTCGGTGCACTAACTTAAGTGGCCTCTTATCACGGTTAACCGATACCAGAGGAAGCTTCAGATAAGTTTGACAATTCGAATGCATCGGAGATCTTTAGGCACCATCGCCGACAAGTGAAACCGACGGGATGTTAAACCTAAATGACGAAAGCTTTCAGGGCAGGAATACTGCGGATTGATGCTGTAACACTGCCCTAAGGAAAGACTCTAGAACAGTCATAGAATAACTGTCTTTAGAACACCAAGTGGCGGAAAACTGCTCTCAGATTCCCGGGAGTTAAGTGAGGGTGAGTGACTCGGCCCCCATTTCCGAGAGTCCGAGATATATTTACCTCCTGCGACAGTGGAGGAAGAGGATTGCCACTAGTGCGCCTCGAAATCGAGTTGTCTCGTCGAGCGTGTGTCGGCGATCAACTGTTAACATGCTATATTTCTTGGTTTACTAACACGCTTAGTTTGTCGAAGATATGCCGTTAACGATTATTCTATTTATCTGAGTGACTTCGTCAAGGGAGACTCTACCTAGGGATGAAGGGACGGCCACTAAATTAAAGTAGATACCCTTCGGGGTGTACTACGTGTAGCGTGAAAATGCCGAGGCGGGCCTTTCGAGGTCCGTCTTGGGGCACATCCGGACCGAAATAGTTTCTCATCCAGACGATAAAAGTTGCTGGGATGTATCACAGAAGGGTGTCCCTTTCATCAAAACCTCTGCGTATAAAGTCAGTAAGTCGAGTTGTGGTACACATCCGAACCGAAGACTTTGCGTAGGGTGAGATGTGAAAAACACCATTGCGTACAAACTTTCGTTTGTACGCTTTTTTCTCTCTTTCAAGGGATTTTTCGAATGGCATCTCTTGGAGAGTTGTGAAAGGATTGTCGAATGTTTTATCTTTCACAAACCATGCGTACAGACTTTTGTTTGTACGCATTTTTCTCTCTTTCAAGGGATTTTTCGAATGGCATCTCTTGGAGAGTTGTGAAAGGATTGTCGAATGTTTTATCCTTCACAAATTGTTCGAATGTTAGGCCACCTACCTCAAAACCTTCCCGGGGATCCGGGAAGTAATAGGGAGATAAGTTTCGGCATGTCGAAAGTTGGACCAATATGACTTTACTGTGGTACACGGGGACTGGGTACGAGCCCCACGATGGCGTCACTCTGTGTCAAAGTGAAACGCCAGCGTGTCCCAGGAGGGTTGGACTCTATGTGGTATGTGGTTGTAACCAGGTTTGACGGGTAAAGTGAAATTGACCCGGATGCCGCTTATGTTCGAAAGCGGAAGACGGCGGGGAGCTAAACACCGCCGCATCCCAACCGAGGATTACGGCCCCAGGCTGGTCGCCTAGTCGCGGTGGGCTCAAATAAATAGTTTCGGTGCACTAACTTAAGTGGCCTCTTATCACGGTTAACCGATACCAGAGGAAGCTTCAGATAAGTTTGACAATTCGAATGCATCGGAGATCTTTAGGCACCATCGCCGACAAGTGAAACCGACGGGATGTTAAACCTAAATGACGAAAGCTTTCAGGGCAGGAATACTGCGGATTGATGCTGTAACACTGCCCTAAGGAAAGACTCTAGAACAGTCATAGAATAACTGTCTTTAGAACACCTTAAGATGCCGCTCTATCTTCAAAGAATCATTTCGAGCTACCTGCGTGATTGGACCTTGCTGTACGACATTGATGCAAGTGTGCGCTCGTAAGATCACTGGGGGCGTAGATTGATACAGGGGATTAGATTGATACTGAAAAATATGGAAATACTTTTTCACCACTCCAAGGTAAGTGCATAATTTTTTTTGCAATGATTATGATAACATGTTCATCGTTATAAGGCAACAAATATACATTTATGTTAATATTTCTGGCACTTTTTCTAGATATGTTGACCATAAGTGATCTTAATGATTTAGACCCACTCTGGAAATTTATAGACAGTTTCTGAGTACAAAAAGACATCTTTTAGACAGCATTAGGTTCCCAGTGTCCGGAGCAGAATTGCTGATGTTTACTATATAAGGTTATATAGCTTACAAGAGTGTAACAGCATACATTTATGACTTTAAAAGTATTTTTAATGAAAAATCTAGAAAATTTTGCGAAAAAAGTCATATTTATGTTTTCATTGAAAAATGCATCCCCTTGGACCTACAAATTTATGAAAATGGGCATATAATGCAAAAAGTGCTAAAATGTCGAATTTGACTTTCTGTAACTTAAAATAATGGCCCCGAAAAAATCTGAAAAAATTCATGAAAACTACTGGATACCTCTAAAACATATTATATTCGCACAGTTATAGCAATAGTAATTTTTTTCATCTTCGATTTTATAGAGTGTGTGTGATTTCATAGAGAACCACCCATACATATAATATACTTGGGAATAGGGGTTTATGCCGCTCAAGAAAGAGAGGGATGATATAAAGTCTATAGTGTGCAAAAGAGAGGTTCGAATTACGGAGCCCCGGTACCGTAAACCGCCCCACCCCCTGCCAGATAGAAGATCCAAATTTATTATGTCGGGCTTCATAAACCCCCATGCATATATGATATGTAAATATATGATATATATACATATTTACTTACAAGTGTAATCTACTCGAAATTACTAAAACTTTGGCTACATGCCTGTCTTAGGCTATTATATTATATTTGTAAAAGAATATATAATTACGATTAATTAAATAAATGTAAAAACTATTATTTTAATAAGATAAATTTAGCAGTGTAGTACTACAGAATTAAAGACAACGGAATAGCGTTAATTATTCTAATACGCAGGAACTTTTCTGTCGTCTATTCCGTTCCATGCGATTTTAGTCTTAATACGCAATATACACGCATGTAGACGTTTGTGATAATAGTCTTATATATAAATTGACGTAATTCAAATTTTCGCGCTGTGGTGGGAGGGATTTTCGCTTTTTTTTTTATTATTTTAACGTCGCTTTTTTTATGCTCCCGAACCGATGCTAATCAGCGACGGAGGTCATACGATGTCTTGGTGAAGAAAGCACTTGATGAAAATACATTCGCCAGTGGTGCTTGTATCAATCTTCCGGGGCCGGGAATCGAACCTGGGACCTCCAGATTACGAGCCCGACGCCCTACCGACCGAGCCATCGCAGGCTTCTTAATTTTTTTCGCTTGATTGAATTATTGGGTTAGGCGCACGGGTGTCTTTTGAATCGCATGGTGAGACATTTTGAATGTTTTTTCAGTATGAACCATCTATGATACAAATTGATTCAAGTATTTTAATTTTTCAGACTGCCTTTTGCCAAATCTGTGTGCTAATTTGTTTTTTTGTGATGTTCTTTATTTATTTATTACAATTTTAAATTCATTGTGTTGATTATGGACACAACAATAGGGAAAGGTATGTGTCCTTCATAACCTCAATTTCTGTGCGAATAATGTGTTTTTTAAATTATTAATTTTTGGTTATTTTTTGTTTTTAATTAGAGAGCGACGCATCAGAAATGCTATTAAGCTATACATTTATTAATATTGACGCAATAGTAAGTAACTTGTTTTATCAGCAAAGTCGGATGCAAGAGGTGTGCCTCAAAAAAAATGATGCTTGCTTTTGGTGACGTTAAAACCTAAATTAGACGTAGATTTCCTCATAAAATTAGTATTTACTTATTATTTATTTATTTATTTATCTAATTGTTCTTATTGTATATTATTTTCAATCGTGTAAATTTTAAATTTATAGTTATTTTTAAATAATAATAAGATTAAACACCATGTTATTATTTTTGCATATCTAGTAGGTGCTGGTAAGCAGACATTGACAGGTCAGGTTAGAAGTTCCTTGAGTTAGAAGTCAAATAAATACAAACTTTTTTAAGATTTTTCAAACTGCTTTGGAGCACTGGCGAAAAAATGTAAATATCATTTCTGCATTTCTTAAGCATTTTTTTTGGAAATTGATAATAAGCATATATATTCTTCTTTTTCAGATATTTCAACATATTGGATCATCGCCTCCAACTTTGGAAGAAATATTATATATAAATTATATAAATGCACTAAATTAAAAATCTCTATTTAGGAGTTTTTGAAGGTGCTGATTACTAATCTAAAGTCAAAAAAGTAAAATTGTTAATTCAAAATAGTGAATCTGAGATGGTAGTTTATAAATTATCAAGAAAATAGATGTACGATCTTAAAAATCACTACTTAGTGCTCAATAAAATTCAAAGTTGCTTTACAAAAATTAAATGAAGTTTAGGTTTACATGTGAATCGTCGAAATTGTAGATTAGATTTTAAAAATTCATTTTAATTTTGAAAATTTGTCGATTTTATTCATTTACGTTTTTGATTTTTCTATTACAAATTTAGTATTAAAATTGCATATAAATATAGTAAGTTGATACATTTTGAAGTAATTGTAGATTTTTCTTACATCTTCCTGTGATAAAAAAAGAATTTACTTGATAATTTTTTTTACAGTCCTTAAAAATAATTTCGTGAATTCTAACAATTTTTTTTCATTTCGTAAATGTTATAAGTATCAATAAAAATTAAACTTATTTTGCATTTTTAGTTGTCTTTAAAAACTTATATTTTGTCTAATATAAGTAAGCTTTTGCACATTGAAAGTATCCGAAGTTTTACTGTTACCAAAAATTATAAATTGGTTAATGGTCTTCAAGATTCTGATAATGAAGAAGAGGTTGTAAACTTAAGTTCACTTATGAATGAAAGTGATTTTGACGATTCCAATCAATCTCATGTTTGGGAATCTGCTAGTTGGCCAAGATCGGATGTTGTTTTCTAATACCTTTGATCCAAATGTTTCAAATACAATGAAATCACCAGTCTATTAGATCATCTGTTAGATCATATGGTAGATCAAACCAATATATACATCTCCCAAAAATAATTACATACAATCCCATTACAAAAGAAGAAATAAAGATATTTTTAGGTAATAAGATTCTAATGGGAATCAAAAATTTACATCTTATCCTAATTATTGGAGTGATAATCCTCAGCTACGAGACTTTTACATATTTTCTTTCATGACTGTCAATCGCTTTAGTTTTTTTCAGTTTCATTTGCATATCAACGATAAGTCTAAAGAACCAACAAAAGGTAATCCGAATTACGATCCGAATTTTAAAAAAGGTTTCGCAAACCTTCAAGGAATGTTTCAATCCTACTAAGTACCAGTCTGTTCACGAGTCTGTGATAAAATTCAAGGGAAAAAGCGCTATGAAGGAATATATGCTAGCTAAACCTGTAAAACGCGGATATAAGTGCCAGACTCGCGCAGATGAGTCTGGTTATGTTTGCCAGTTTCAAATCTGTACTGGAAAAGCAGACAACACTGAAAAACAATTGGGAACACGAGTTGTAAAAGACCTTACACGAGAACTTGTTGGTGGTAACCATCACGTATACTTCGATAATTTTTTTACAGGGGTTCAACTTCTTTCATCATTGAAAGAAGATAACATATATGCGTATGGCACAGTTCGGCAGAATCGTTGTGGTCTACCAACGAATATCAGTAATAAACAATCTAAAAAAATGATGGACGTAGGAGAGTATGAATTCATGACTACCAAGACAGGTCTTACCTGGATCCAGAGTGTGGATAAGAAACCGGTTTATTTTTTATCAAACTATCGTGATGCATCTGAAGTCACTACCGTGAATCGTAGACAAAAAAATGGTTCTCTAAAATGTGTTAATTGCCCTGTTATCTCTTCAGATTATAATAAGCATATGGGCTATGTGGACTTATTTCAGTTCATAGAATTGATCGTAAATCTAAAAAGTAGTGGTTTAGATTATTTTGGCATTTACTCGAACTAACAATAAGTAATGCATACATTTTATATAGAGAAAAAGATACAAAACCGAAGTTAAATTTGAAAAAATTTCGATTAACTTTAGTAGAACAAATGGTAGGTCACAAAATTCTAACTACCAAAGGTCGAAAGCGCTAAGCTGATACTTCGGAAGATTTTCGGTATCAAAAACCACAAGTGTCTTTAGAGAAAAGACGTAATGAAGCAGCTCATATACCTTTTTCTCTTGATAGCGCAAAAAGATGTATTCATTGTATTACAAAAAGGGATCAAAGGAGAACAAAATGGAAATATGTGACCTATGATATACCACTGCGTCTTTGGAAAGATAGAAATTGTTTCCAAAGTTACCACGCTTAGTTCAAGAAGAATTCTTTTTCACAACTTCATGAGCAAAACTGAAGAAAATATACGAAAAAATATTCGTAAAATGTTGAATAAATGTATAAAAGCTAGAGAAAAAAATTAAAAAAAGAAAAACATAAAAAGTGGAGCTAGTACTGTTTTACATCCTTGTCGTTAGCTCTGGGTTACGCCAAGAAAGAGAAAAGTTTTTAGAGTCGCCATATTTCAACCACAATTTATATCTTAGTACTCGCCGTATTATATTTATTATGAAAAACTACAAAATATAATAACTGATTCGTAATCAGCAACCTCAAAAACTCCGAAGTAGTGATTTTTAAGTTTGTACATCTATATTTTTCAAATTCTCGGAACCGCCATCTTAAATCCGCCATCTTAAAATGAAAATTTCAAAATTCTAACTTCAAATTTGTGATTAGCGACCCCAAAAATCCCCGACTATAGATTTTCAAGTTGATACACTAATATTTTTAAATTTTCAGAACCGCTATCTTGAATCTGCAATCTTAAAATCAAAATTACGAAATTCTGACTTCCGATTTATGATCAGCGACCCCGAAAACCCCTGAATGAGAGTTTTCAAGTAAAGCGACAGAATAGAAAAATATGTTCAATAAAGGGTTAAAGTTAATTTATGGCAATTTTAAAATTCAAAGATTTTTTGCATTTGTCGCAGCATATGTCCATTGTAAGTCAATGGATTGTCACGTCCAGACTTGTACCAACTACTATAAAAAATGTTACAAGAAGGCAAATGGTTAATAAACCATTCGCGTTCCTTTAGCTCTTATTTGACTAGGACTAGCCTTACGTCTTCGGGAGTAGCGAAGGAAGCTATTTTGAGAGTAGAGATGCATTATTTATTAAATATGTTAACATCATAATATGCTGTTTTCCTTTAAATGAACACGTGTAACTAAATTCTTATACCTTTTTAATGGGCAAAAACACAGATAAAATTACACTATTTTATTAACAATTGCATAAAATTATTTAAGTCGAATAACGATTTTAATTTTGATTAAATAAACAATTGTACGGCAAACACGTTAACACATTATAGAATGAAATATACACAAGGTTATTTTATTATAAACATTAATAATTAATAATCGAAATAAGAATTATTATAAATAAATGCAGATTAAATTAAGAATTGTTGTCGTTGAAAACATGAATTATTGTTAATAAATTGCAATTCAAACCGTAAATATTGCAAATAAAATGCAATAGAATAATTATTCTATCGCAAAGAGTAATTATTATAAATAAATTGCAGTATGAAATAATAATTGTTGTAAGAGAAAACGATTGGTTCAGTAATTGAAATAACATAAAATATCAGGTTTGCTTTTACGAATAATACAAGCGCATAGATAGCCGAAAAGAACATACCTTAAGTACCGAAATATATATATAAGTATATATATATATATACACTTATATATATATATATATATAAACTTCCCAATAGGGGTTTATGACGCCCGACATGTTAAATTTGGATCTTCTGTCTGCTTCCCACCAATGGTTGGGGGTGAGCGGGTTATGGAGCCCTGGCGTCATAACACGAAGGTCTCTCTTCCTCGTACTAAAGTACGTATCTTCCCTCTCTGTCATGGGCGCCATAAACCCCGAAATTTAAAATTATATCTATATATTTGTGTACTTAAGGTATATTCTTTTTGGCTATCTATGCGCTTGTATTATTCGTAAAGGCAAACCTGATATTTTATGTTATTTCAATTACTGAACCAACCGTTTTCTCTTACAACAATTATTATTTCATACTGCAATTTATTTATAATAATTACTCTTTGCATTGCATTTTATTTGCAATATTTACGGTTTGAATTGCAATTTATTAACAATAATTCATGTTTTCAACGACAACAATTTTTAATTTAATCTGCATTTATTTATAATAATTTTTATTTCTATTATTAATTATTAATGTGTATTATAAAATAACCATGTGTATATTTCATTCTATAATGTGTTAACGTGTTCGCCGTACAATTGTTTATTTAATCAAAATTAAAATCGTTATTTGACTTAAATAATTTTATGCAAATGTTAATAAAATAGTGTAATTTTATGTGTGTTTTTGCCCATTAAAAAGGTATAAGAATCTAGTTACACGTGTTCATTTAAAGGAAAATAGCATATTATGATGTTAACATATTTAAATAAATAATGCATGATTAATACAAAATAAAACATATATTATTTTATTTATCCCACATTATATCCTATATCTCTACTCTCAAAATAACTTCGCTCGCTACACCCGGAGACGTAAGGCTAGTCCTAGTCAAACAAGAGCGAAAGGAACGCGAATGGTTTATTAACCATTTGCCTTCTTGTAACATTTTTTATAGTAGTTGGTACAAGTCTGGACGTGACAGATTGTATTAATTATTATAAATAAATTTGGTACATCGGCAGGGAAACTCATATTTTTGAGAGAAAAATAAAGATATTAAAGGATTAATGTGTTTAGAAATAAAATGTCAGGTTCGCCTAAAAATACTGATTGTTATGTAAATAAACAAAGAAACACGAGTTTTGAATTTTCTATGAATGATACGTTATTAAATTTATACAAAGGAAAAGTTCAGACTCTCGATACTCTCGATTTAACTAAAACTCCTAGGGAAACAGTGCAAAATTTGACAAAAGAAATAAATTATTTAAAGGATAGACAAGAAAAAAATGCAGCAAATATTTCATTATCGATAAAAATACCTCGCGATTTTGAATATAGAGACCCTTTTTTTCAGCCGATCTTTCTATTTCTGAGGTTAGTG
Source organism: Theocolax elegans (assembly GCA_026168455.1). Taxonomy (NCBI): domain Eukaryota; kingdom Metazoa; phylum Arthropoda; class Insecta; order Hymenoptera; family Cerocephalidae; genus Theocolax; species Theocolax elegans. Next base: position 22,125,237 of record CM047430.1, read on the forward strand.
AAACCGAGCAAGAAGACACAATAATTACTCCCACGCGCGTAAAACATTTTAGTTTAAAACCCGCTGTTTTGAAATACGAGGAACAAAAAGAACTTATTGCGAATAATCCTGTAAATTTTAGTACGCCAGCCATAATTTTTCGTCCATATGAACCATTGATTATAACACCGGATAACGTTATAAGCTCGGTAAGAAAACGGTTCGCGACTGAAGTGAAAAAAGAGTTGTTAGATTCTTATCTCGAGGAACCTAAAGTCATAGAAAGTTTACAAGAAAGTGTCAAAAAAGGGACAACTTTTCAAGGTATCATAAATAAGATTAATGGCGCGTTAAATATTTTTCCCGCACCGATCGAAAAAGAAACAGAGGAAGCAAAGGCATTAGTGACAGACACGGCGAAAGTACTCGACGAAAAACTAATTCAAGGCGCGACAGATTTTACAATTCCCTTTGATAATCAATTAATTAAAAGATTACCCGAACAAGCAAACTCTTCTAAGATTAAAGACGAATCATTTAATAAAGTTAATTTAGACGAATTAAGAACAAACACCGGATTAAAACCAAAAAAATTAGATAGGAGTGAAGTTAAAAAACAAATTAATAATAAAAAATAACGTCTCAAATTCGGGGTTTATTGCTAAAGGACGCTTTAGATTTAATACCGCGGTTTATGGTCATAACATAAATTTATCACAATTTTTGGACGGATGCAATGAAGCAAAAGAAATTTTACCGTCGGAGTACGAGAAAGAATTAACAAAACTTATTCGGATGCGTTTATATGGGGAAGCTTTAACTTGTGCGCGCGGAGAAAATTTTAATTCTATCAATGAGATATCCGATTTTTTCAAAAACACCTTCCGATCAATAAAAACATATTACGAGTGGACGGGATACCTTGCTAAATTAAAAAAGAAAAACAATGAGGCAGTCGTTGCTTATTTTAATCGGTTACAAGAAATAAAAAATGAAATAGTCAAAGCGGCCGACAGAGAGGGTCGAGTTGCGATAGCAGATCATTTCATGCTTGAACTAAGACGAGATTGTTTAAAATTCTTATTAAAAGGGCTTCGTTGGGAAATTTGTGCGCGTTTAGGGACTCCAATTTCTATAAAACAGGCTCGTGAATAAGCGCTCGAGGTGGAGCGCGAGTTCGCTTGTAGCGTCTTGGACGAGGAGACGCCGAGCCGAAGTTTTGCGGAAAGGTTTGCCGATAATAACAAACAATGCAATCCCATAAACAGTTCTCATAGCCCACAAAGTCGCTCGGATAACAGTCGTAATTATAATAGGCCAAATTTACAATTTGGTGGTTGGAACGAGTATCAAAATCAGACGGAAATTTTACCAAATAGAGATAGAGATAAAAATGATTCCCTTGTTCGCTATAATAATAATAAATATTCATCGCAACAATTTAACAAAGAAGATCGGGGAAATAATTCCGGGACTCGCGGGGTGCGCGAGCCGGTTAATCCAACTTCCCATGAATCACGATATATTAATAACGAATCGAACAATAATATAAGATCACTAGTTACTTGTTTCCATTGCGGAAAACCCGGTCACATAAAGCGCGATTGTTATAAGTTACAAAGAGAAATAAGAGAAGGAAATCAAAATCAGGGAAACACCGATACACTCTCTCCGAGGAGGGTCGAGAGAGAGAGAGACTACGAATCAAATTCCCTCTACTTCGAGTGCGGAAACCCGCTCAAACGTCCCCTCCGCACCGCAAAAATAAATTTAAGCCAACAAAGTTCAGCTCCGGCCGTAATCTTCGATACCGGTCAGCTAAGACGTCCGTTAAAATTCTTGCTAGATACAAGAGCATCGGTAAGTCTAATTAAAGTGTCAGAGGTAGACTCTCGCGTGAAAATTGACGAAAATGATATTATATTGTTAAAAGGCATAACTGACCACTCATTAACTACTCGTGGTAAAATTAGAATAGATTTCGAAAGATCTCCCGTGGAACTCAATTTAGTACATGATTCGTTCCCTATACAACAAGACGGAATCTTAGGCACCGATTTTTTCCATAGAAACGATGCAAAAAACAATTATTTGGAACAATATTTAGAATTTAACAGATTAATCCTCCTCTTTGAAAATGCAAATAATACGCAAACGGACGAATCGATTTATATAATGGAGGAAATCGAAAATAATGATCGGAAATCAGTACGATATATGACAAAACCAAGGGAAAACAATGATTATACGAACATGAAAAATTCAAGATTTTATAATTATACCAATAGTTACTCATCGATGAAACGTTAATAAAATTTGACACAAACGATTCGTATGAAATCTACGAGCAAGAACAAAGAAATGAAAGAAATCAAAATGGCAACGACAAAAACCTATACAATCACAGTGAAAAAGAACAAGAGTTATATGACGATTATAAAAATGACGAAATACAAGTACATCAGATCGACGAGGAGTCGGATCTAAAGAATAATACATGTAAAGCAAGTGAAAATTGTTATGGATTAATGAAGGAAGAACGATTACAAATAAATAATGAAAAAGCGCAGCTACGGGTATGTGATATGACTCAGCCACGTATTAAAGAAAAATTTGATGAAATTACTGAAAATTATGGTATTATTGAAGCACCATTGTTCGATAGGATGGCTGAGAGTCTATCCTGTACTAATTATGAAAACAAAGTTGACCTGAAGTATGATATTGAAAATGAAATAAAAAATGAAGAAAATTTATTGGATAAGGCAGTTAATAATTGTCAAGTACAAATGGATTATGAAATCGAGGAGGGCGATAAATGCGGACCTCCTTAAAATAAGGAAAATTTTGTTGACAAAAAGATGAATTGTCGAGTACAAATGGATTATGAAATCGAGGAGGGCGATAAATGCGGACCTCGTGAAAATAAGGATGATTTTGTTGATAAAAAGATGAATTGTCGAGTACAAATGGATTACGAAATCGAGGAGGGCGATAAATGCGGACCTCGTGATATAAATGTTAATTATGTTTGTAAATTGAATAACAAAGAATTGGTTATGTCGGGGGAAAAGTTAGATACTATCCCGAGAACCGAAATATTATGGATAAACAAACAAGGAACTGAAGAAACTGAAAATGAGATAAATAATGAGAATTCAATAAACATACAGAAAGAAAATGAACAGGATGAGGACCCTAGCTATTTTTTATTGAATAAACGAGTTATAAACGAAAATTTACGAAGTGAATTTGTCGAAGCCATACGCGAAAACGAAATGAATAACAGTTATTTGGTTTATTCGAATAAACCTTATATTAATAATTTTTATAGTTATGAAAGTAGTTATGAAGAGGTCGACATACACGACATTTCTGACAATCGATCTCAAGTGAGAATACTTAACATAACGGAGGATACAAGTACACTTAATCCTAATAAACAATTAAAAGAAGCCTTGCATTTTGATAAAATGGACGAGGAACAAAGACGATCTATAGAAAATTTAATTGATAAATATTCGGATTGTTTCTGTTTAAAACGAGAGAAATTAGGCGTGACAAATGCTATAGAACACAAGATACCGACTGTCGACGACATACCAATAACAGCTAAGCCATATAGATTTCCTCATGCTCTCAGAAGCGAACTTGATAATCAATTAAAAGAAATGATTGAAGGAGACATAATTGAACCATCAAATTCCAATTATACATCACCTGTTTTTCTAGTAACAAAGAAGCCTGATAGTAAGGGTAATAAACGATATCGACTCATTGTCCGTATAAAATCTACCCATTACCTAATATGCTAGATATTATCGATCAAATCGGACCAGAAAATCGTGAATTCACCGTCTTGGATTTATGTCAAGGATTTTTACAAGTTCCGTTAGCTCAAGAAGATCGACATAAAACAGCTTTCGCAACTTCATTCAGTTTATTTCAATTTAAAACAATGTCTATGGGATTATGCAATTCTCCAGCCACTTTTCAAAGATTGATTGATCGTGTTTTCGAGGGCATGCAACGCAAAGAAATATTTTTATTCCTTGACGACGCAGTTATATACACGAAAAATATTCAAGAGCATAACCAAAAGTTTGAAAATTTTTTGCAAAGCGTACGCGCCGCAAACCTGAAATTACAGCCAAACAAATGTGAATTATTAAAGAGGGAAGTATTGTATCTGGGACACGTACTATCACCAGAAGGTGTTTTGCCGGATCCAAAAAAATTAGAAGCAGTAAAACAATTTCCAATTCCAAAAACAGTGAAAAATATACGTCAATTTTTAGGATTAGCAGGTTATTATAGACGATTCATTGCGAATTTTTCGGGTATTGCTAGACCATTAAGTAATTTATTAAAGAAAGACGCACCTTTCCTATTGTCCAGCGAGGTTCAAAAAGCGTTCGATGATTTAAGAGAAAAATTGTGTAGACAACCAATACTACAAATCGCAGATTTTAATAAACCATTTATAGTGACTTGTGACGCTAGCCGTACAGCAATAGGAGCAATATTGTCACAAGAAGAGGTGGGAACCGACCTACCAGTTGCTTATGTTTTACGAGTATTAAACAAAGCCGAGGGAAGCATTAGCCATACTGTATGCCGTTACTCAGTTCAATTGCTATCTAAGAGGCCGTCGTTTCCTCACTATAACAGATCATAAACCACTTGTTTAGTTTAAAAACTCAGTAGATCTGACATCTAGAGTTAGTAGAAGGAGAATAAAACTGAATGCATACGAGTTTGACATCGTATACAAAGCCGGTAAAAGTAACGTTAATGCTGACGCGTTATCAAGAAATCCAATAGAAGAACCCGTTTATGTTATTAAAAATCATTCTATGGAAACACGCAGTTGCGCAGGAAAAATAACACGGCCAAACTACAATGAAAAGAGAGCAAAACGACCCGACAAGTCAAATATATCAAAAGAACCAGTCAAAAACCTTCCTATAGTACAGGAAGTCCCCGAGGAAATTGAAACGATAGCCAGCTCAGACAAAAGATTACAACCCATGGAGGTAGATAATTTTAACAACAAATTTGACGAGTCCTGGGAAGAATAGGATGTTTATGAAGTACCAAATGATGAAAAGAAATTCATTGAAGTTAAAGAACAACTCTTTATGAGGAAAGATAATTACGTTTATTTCATAACTACGACTGGAATGCCTTTAGATGAAGGATCCAGAAATTTGGCTTCAAAATTATTATTACCTCATTTTTCCAATTTAAATCCAGGAGAAATAAGAATCAATAACAAAACGGAAAAATGCATTTTGCTATGGTCTTACGTGACGAAGAGCAACTGAGTACTTCAGAAATTATTAGTAATCTAAAAACGAATCTATTTAATTTGAAAAATATTATATTAAAAGAAAAATTACGTTCAATAAGTATCGCGAAGAGCGAATTTATTGAAAACGTTTCATGGAATGAAATTTTGAAACAAATAAGTATAACTCTACGAAAAATTAATATAAAAATAATTATTTGTTTAGGATTCATAAAATGTGTGGAAGAGAGTAATAGCGAAAATATTATTCGCGAAATGCACGAGTCTACTTGTGCAGGGCATAAAGGGGTAACAAAAACCTATAAACGTATAAAACCACGTTTCTATTGGCCAGATATTAAAAAAGACGTGCGAAACTACATTAGACATTGTTTAACTTGTCAACTAAAAAAATTGGTTAGTGTTAAAACTAAACAACGTATGATAATAACAGATACTCCGTACTCGGCTATGGAATCCATATCGGTCGATCTTGTGGGACCATTTCCCAGATCTCGAAATAATAACAATAATATATTAACCATTCAATGCAACCTTTCCAAATACTGTATAACGATACCCATACCAGACGCGACCGCGGCAACGATCGCCGAAGCGTTGGTTCGTCGACACTTTTCAATTTTTAGCGCATCATTGTTAATTATCTCCGACCAAGGTACCTCATTTTTAAGTAGTCTGATGAGAGAAGTAGCGAAAATTTTTAAGATTAAAATCTTCGGCTCATCACCCTCAGTCCAACTCCGTTGAGCGTTTTCACAGCAGCTTAGCAGATTATTTAAAAACAATGATAGAAAGAAATGACGCATGGGATGAGTTAAGCGAATTAGCCGCGTTTTCGTATAATACGTCGGTACATGAGGGTCATCTCTACACACCCTTTGAAATTGTTTTTGCACGTAAAGCGCGACTACCATCAAACGAACCTTTAGACCCATGAGAACGAGTTCCAACGTATGATGATTACATTATAAATTTACGACAACGTTCAAACGAAATACAGGGAATCGCGCGAGAAAAATTAATAGCCTCTAAACATAGGTCGAAATTCTATTACGACAGGAAAGCCAATCATCAAGAATTTCAGGCAGGGGATAATGTCTGGTTATTAAAAGGAGGGAAGAAATACAAACTAGGCGATCAATATACTGGACCACATCGGATTTTAGAAATAGTTAATAACAAGGGAAATGTAAAAATAGAGCTAGCTCATAATAAAACGAAAATAGTGCATGCTCACAGGTTAAGATATTCATATATGGAGCCTTTGTAGTGCCTAACCATATGTATATAATAGCCCCAATGTGCTTGTGAATATGTACACGCACATATATATATATATATATATATATATTCACAGTTCTAAAAGTTTGTCAATAGAATAATATTTATCATCTTTTAATGACAATTGGCATACATTATACTTAAAACAAAATTATTTCAATCTATCTGACGTTATACAAAAAAACACGATATAAAAATAATATGTATATATCTAAATTAACGACGGAAATAAACTACAAGGAAATAACATTTTTAATTATACAAAAAAATCATTACAAGAAAAGCATATAGTCATTTAAATTAAATAAGTACGTGATTATTAAATTGGAAACGAATAAGGCACATAAAAAAATATAAGGTCTTTTTCTCTTTACTCTTCTCGCTTAAGATAACAATTATCTTACGTTAATGTACAAAGGAAAGAAAGGAAAAAGTTTAAATTTTTCAATGTCAGTTGAGCTTAGTCAAATTTAAATTTAACTGCTATAAAAGAAAAATGATTTACAATAAAACAGAATCATTGGAGTATAACACATCACTAAACCTAAAACCTATATGCTATCCTTCCTAAGGAGTGCTTAATTGCACCCTTTTCTCCTCGTAGCGGTAAATGCTCCAGTAACACCGTCACTTATCCTTCCTAAGGAGTGCTTAATTGCACCCTTTCCTCCTCGTTGCGGTAAATGCTCCAGCAACACCGTCACTTATCCTTCCTACATACCATTCAAAATGTAAACCTATATAAATAATTACAACTGAACTCACCTTGACTCTAGTAATTCTGTTAATTAGTCATACTTTCTTACAAAACGCGCAGGTATAAATATATAAGGAGAGTTTGGCATAATAGAAAAAAAAATCTAAAACTAGGCTCAATGGACATAGGAGAATCTGTACAACAAAATAACGATTGCAAAGAAACGAGAAGAGGCGGAAAGAAAAAGATTTTATCAAAACTAATTATTGAAAAGAGAACTTTATTAAAAAAATTAATTAAAGTAAACTGGCATATAGTATCAATACACATGTCGAATAAAATCATCGATTCAAATTCGAAGTATGAGAATATTACTAATATTGATTTTAATAAAAAAATGCAGCAGATTCGATTAATTAGTTAATTTTGTTGATAAGGTTCAAAATTAAACTATTTATAAAAATAATAATAAAAAATGGTACAATTCATTGTTTCTGCCAATGTAGTTCATACTACTGTTCAATCTAATACTTTGTTCATAAGTAATAATTTAAACAAACAGTGTATATAAAAAAAAAGTTTAAAAAAATAAAACAACAATTATTTTTATACGATTAATTCCATACGATTATTCAATTTTTATATAGAACAAATAATATAATCCTCTTATTTATAAACAATAGGTATGCTAATTGTTTTGAATGCTATAAAAAAATAAATAACAAATAAATTTTAAAATTTTATAAAACGATTCAGGATATACAATAATAATTGATACAGATAAATAAAAATTTTTTTTCATGTTTATATTACCAATAATACAATGTGTAGCAAAAAAAATACAAAAATAATATAATCAGCAGGAAAATTCTGGTGTATTTATTTAATTATTATACAAAATTAATTTTCTTTCATTTGGAACTGAATATATATATGTGTGTGTGTGTATATACGGTGAGGACCGAAGGTCCGCCTCGAACGTGGAAAGCGGTGTTAAATTGCTGGACAATGTCCTGCTAGATCTGCGGGCGTCGACGTTAGATACTTATGCTTTTGGAGTCCGATGATTGCCAGATGTCGAAGTCGTAGTTCCTTGACTATGGCTCGTAGATGTCAACGATGCGTCTCGATCCCCGAATACAAGATCTCCCTTGATTTTGAATGTGTATTTCTTTAAAGTCCGAGTAGCAGTGCCATGCCCTCGGATAAAAATCAGAGAGTTGACTAGCAGAGCTTCGCCTTACGAAAGCTTTAGATGAAAAATTAGGAGTAGATGTGTCTGTTCTGGGTCCTCTTTATATACCCTAAAAATCTATGCAGCTGTCCTTGTCTTACGCTTTGCCTTATATGGAAATTGCGTAAGTAGTTCTCGATTTTTCTGTGCTTGCACCCGATTGGGTCGTTAGATGTGCGTGATTAAAAATAATCGAATCCCATGCATTTTCTGTAGCGCTTCGTAGTTAATTCGGAGAATTTGCTGTCCCCCTTTTATTACTGCGACATTATCCAAGGAACGGCTTAATTTATTACTTCCTTCTAATGCTCGAATTTTCTAGTTCATGTTCCCCATCGCCGGTTCTTCTCCAAGCATTGATTTTATAGTGCAGTACAAAAAAACTGTTGTGCAACCCTTCGTTTCGATCTCACTATCGGCGATCCCGCTTATATGCGTATTGGCTTCGAATAATATCTTCAACTCTACTTATCAGTCTCTTTTTCGTTTGAAACACTCGTAAATTAATATGTCCCTTAGTTCTTTAAATTATATTTTATATTACTGCATTTACTTAGAATTATTCTTTATCAACCTTATTTCGTTTTTCTTCTACGCCGTAATTTTATACTAAACTACGCAGTACTTTTTACGAAAAATAATTATATAATTTTCGTCGGTACGCGACAGGATCAAGGTCTAGTTGGGACCATTTTCAAGCTAATTAATGTAGTTAAGGACTGAATGGAACAGAAAATAAAAATATTTTATGCTAAAAATACTAGTTTCAAAAATTTCCAAAAAAGTAAAAATTTTCAACAAAAATAACATATTTTTGCAGGTAACTATTTTTACATTGATGTTCATGATATCTATATAAGTTGCGACAATTAGCAACATACAAAAAAAAGTAAAGTATGTATAACTGAAGTAATAATCTTAAGTACTTTTATGATCCAAAATATAAACAATACATACAATTTTAATATAATATAATATTTAAATTAATCATCATTTTTTTTTGCAGGTTGAACACAGGCTGGTCCCGTTAATGCAAATATTCCGAAATACCTTAAGGGGATATCGGAGCTATAGCCTCCATCAAAAGCCGTTCGATCTCGCGGCTTCGAATGGCGCTGTAGTCAGGTGTCGATTTCTACGATAAACGTACTTCAAACATAAATTATAAATTTTACAGCTATATAGAGCAGTTGAAAGATACTTCCCCCCCTAGCTATAACTAAAATAAAGGTAATTATAATATTACTCTTGGCAGCAAATGTTTATTTTTTTAAAGTAATGTGAATTACGTTGCGTGTAGCATTACGGTAGATATAGATTCATTGAATATAAGACGTATTTCACATTTCTTTAAAATAATAAACATTTGCTGCCAAGAGTAATATTACAATTATCTTAATTTTAGTTATAGCTAGGGGGGAAAGTATCTTTCAACAGCTCTATGTAGCTGCAAAATTTATAATTTATGTTTAGTACGTTTATCGTAGAGATCGACACCTGACTACAGCGCCATTCGAAGCAGCGAGATTGAGCGGCTTTTGATGGAGGCTATAGCTCCGACATCCCCTTAAATTCCCAGAATCCCCGAAAAATCCAGTTGTTAATAAAACATTTCTGGAAATCGCAAAAAAATCGTGCGATTAGTTCAAATATCTTGAATTCTTTATAAATTTCCATAATTCCCGAAATATGCCGTAATTAATTCAAATATCCCGAAATCCCTAAAATTCCCAGCATTCCCGAAAAATCCCATAAATAGTGCAAATATCCTGAATTGCCTCAAAAAATCCAGTAATTAATGAAAATATCCCCAAATTCCCATATAATCCTCGAAGAAATAAAAATATCCCTGTATTCCCAAAAAATCCTATAATCTATTAATGCAATAATCTCGACATATATACAAAATTCCCGGATTACCGGAAATATCCCGTAATTAGTAAAATATACTGAAATACCTTAAAAAGTCGCAGAATTGCCCAAAAATCTAATAATTAATGAAAGATTCTGAAAATCCCGAAAAATGCAGGTATTATAAAAATATACCGGAATTCACGACATAGTGCAAATATTTAGGAATTCTTAAAAAATCCCGTAATTAATGCAAATATCCCGAAATATCTTAAAATCCAGGATGAAGGATCCAGGTATGAATGGAAATATACCAGAATTTTCGGAAATCCCGTTAATTAGAGCACATATCCCGGAATTTTGAAAAGTCTCGAAATTAATCCAAATTATAACGGAATCCCGAAAAATTCAAGTGTTCCTCCTGTAATCTCCTGTAATTAGCTCAGAAACCAAAAATACCTTAAGCGTTTCCGAATGACCTAAGGAATCTTGTAAATAGTGAAAAATCTAGAAATACCTTAAAAATTGCCGAAAATCCAAGAAATCCGTTAATCGTTGTCAATATCCCTTAATACCTTAAAAATTAGAAATATCCAAGTAAGCAATTAGTGTGAACCACTTGGAATACGCCTAAAATTCCAGAAAAATTCTGGAAATCCCGTAACCCATGCGGATAAGCCAGAGTGCTTCAGAAATTCCCAAAACATCCAAGAAATTCCGTGTTTAGTGCAGACCTCCCGGAATACCTCAATATTCTCGAAAAATTCTTGATATCCCGTAATCCGTGCTAATATCCTTGAATACCTCAATATTCTCGAAAAATTCGTGAAATCTCGTAATCCGTGCTAATATCCTTGAATACCTCAATATTCTCGAAACGTCCAAGTAATCTCGCAATTGGTGCAGATAGCCCGGAATACATCATGAATTCCTGAAATAAAGAAGAAATCCAGTGTTTAAGGTGGATATCCCGGTATGTCAGAAATTTTCCCGATGTACCAAAGCAATCTCAGCAATAGTGCGGACATTCCGAGGTACCTAAAAAATTTCCTACATAACGAAGAACTCCTGTAATTCAAAGGAAAAATTTTTTGTATCGATTATTGGTGAACAAACCAAGTTATTATTTACTTGGCGACAATAAATATACATTGTAGTATATAACCAATGTATTAATTATAACATTATTTAATTACAATTAATATATTGTTAAATTATAAAAAATGCAGTTTTTTATGCATAAGCTTAGTTACGAACTTGCTAACTTATTGTAAAACTTATGATTTTACTGAAAATTGATTTAAGGCCAATCCTCATTTCAAATCGCAAATTAATATAAATTTTAAATGTTATATTTGAGCGTAGTAACGCTTTAAATATTTATTGCAAAATTAATAATTGGTAATAAATGTTTAATTTAAGTTTTATAAGTTTTTTATTTTTAAATACATTTTGGTCGTAACGCTTGGATATTTTAATCAAAAATGGCAATTATGTATAAAAAAAATATTAAAATTATTAATTTTACAATTTTTGACATTGTGATCTTTAAATTAATTGTTTAAACATTAATTGTCAAATAAAAAAATTTCTGCCCTACTTTGGGATCGAACTGCATCGTAGCGTATGGCAGTCAGATGCTCTACAGCTGAGCTATCCTACTTTGTTGGGCTCATACGATATGTCTACATTAGCTAATCGATAGTGTTAACTCATATAGATATGAATTTTGCATTGTTTTGATGTAATGCATACACAATTTTTGATACATTCAATTTGGTACGTCACACACTAAATGCTTCAAGCATTTTGAAATATCCAAACAATTCCATAATTGGTGCAGATATCCTGGACTACTTCAAAAATATCCTAAATTACAAAGAATTCCCGTAATTGGTCTAAATATCCCGAAATACCTCAACATTTCCAGAAGTCACGAAGTAATCTCATAGTCTGTGTGAACATCCCGGTATACGTCAAAAATTCCTAAAATATCCAAGCAATTTCGTTATCGGTGCAAATTTACCGGAATACTTCAAAAATTCGCGAAATAGTGAAGAATTCTAGTTGATGGTGTAGATATTTCAGAATATCTCAAAAATTCCCGAAGTAACAAAGAATTCCCGCAATTAGTGCGGACATCCTGGAATACCACAAACATTCCAGAAATGTCCAAGAAATCTTATGTTTAGTGCGAACATCCCGGAATGAATGTAAAATTCCCAAAATATCCAAGCAATTCAGTAATCTGTGCAGATATCCCGATTTGCTTCAAAGGTTCCCAAAATAGTGAAAAACTCTCGGAATTGGTGTAGATAATGCGAAATATCTGAAAATTTCCCGAATTAACAGAAAAATCCCGCAATTAGAGCGGAGCTCTCTGAATATCTAAAAAATTTCCGTATAATTCTAGAAATCCAGTAATCAATGCGGACATCCCTGAATGCCTCAAAAATTCCCGAAATATCCAAGCAATTCTGTAATCAGTGCAGATATCCTGGAATACTTCAAAAACGCCGAAATATCCAATAAATTCAGTGATTGGTGCGGATATTCCGGAAAACATAAAAAGTATCCGGATTAACGAAGTAATCTCATAATTAGTGCAGACATCCAGGAAAACCTTAAAAATGTCCTAAATAACAAATAACTTCCATAATTGGTGCAGATATCCCGGAATATCTCAATAATTCCCGAAATAACGAAGTTATCCCATAATTAGTGCGGACAGTCTGGAATACGTCAAAAATATCCTAAACAACAAAGAAAAATTAACTACCTTAATTGGTGCAGATATTCCGGAATACCTTAAAAATTCCTCAAATATCCAAGATCTTTAAATAAAGTCATAGCAGAATTTCAGTAAAAGATTAAATATTTATTTAAAACAATGATTTACCTTTTTTACACAATTTGTGAACTTAAAAAAATTTGTTTTTATATATTTTAACATCGCTTATTTTATGCTCCCAATTCGGTGCTAATCAGTGACGGAGATCATACGATGTCTTGGTGAAGAAAGCACGTGTTGAATATACATTCCCCAGTGATGCTTGTATCAATCGGCTGGGGCCGGGAATCGAACCTCGGACCTCCAAATTACGAGCCCGACGCCCTACCGACCGAGCCATCGTAGGCCTCAAAAATTTTTTAAATAATTTGATTAGAATAGTTTTATTGCTATATTTTGATCACAGTCTGTTCCACTTAAGTTGGTTAAAAGCATATTTAAAAGTTACTATTAAAACTCAAGCTTATTCAATGAAATGGATCCTATGCTATCTTGCGGTAAGTAGTGACATGGCAGTTCTAACTGCATGTCACATACTTAGTTTATGTTTATATTATATATTAATTATTCCAAAGCCCCGTAGCTTATAGGAATTAATTGTAAAACTCACTCGGAATCCAGATAGTCTAGACCGTGAGGAAGGAGTGCGCACTCCAGTAAATCATACGCACAAGCACACAAGCACACAATCACTGTCCCTGTTAAATTCCTGTATAATAAATTATCCAGTTGTTGAAGTCGAATCCTGGAGTAGTTGAGTGAGGTCCTGTGTCAAATCCTGTTCCTTATGTCCTGGAGAAGGTAATCGTTGAAGGTAGCAGTTGAGGTAGAACAGATAATATTGGACAGTATCAACAACAAGTAAGCATCCAGCCTCCTCCAAGAAGTATTGGTCCTTCGTTGGTACAAAACCTCCTTCGAGTACCTGCAACAGTATTAATAAATAATACTGAATTTAAATGAGAGTTGAAGAAAGCAGTAGGTTGTCAAAACCTAGTTGCAGGTAAGGAGAAGGAGAGGTGAGTTGAGGTTGGGATATTACTTCCACAAGATATTAATTTTAAAGGAAGAAACAACGCTATTTATACCATTACCTCGGACAATCCAGCTAGATGTTAACGTGAGAATAAAACAGGCACCTCCGTAACCTGGTGAGGAAGAATTAGCTGGGGAATCTCCAGTGCAGTGTTGATGTCGTCGTTCCCGCATGCCGCACCTGAAACATGTAAACAAACTCGGACGAACTAACATTAATACAGGTTATTATATGGAACTAGAGTATTTTACCGTTTGTTGACGTTGTTCCTGTGGATGAGACTCCGGGTTGTTAGTATCCAGCAGCTGAGATGGTGCACGGGGACGGAGGTGTTCACTGCACATAAACAATACGTACGTCGGATCGGCCGAGTCAAGCGAACGAGAGCCAACTGTTGCGCGTGGCGCATGCGCGCGGACTCGCTGATCGGTTCATCACGACGAACTCGGTGATTCCGAGTCGGGCCGTCGAACTAGACGTTAACTAAGAGATACGTAATATTTACCGAGAGTGTTAAACTTTACTAATTAATTGTTTCTTTTCGAGCATCTGCAGGTGCGAATTCCTGCCTAAATTTCCTATTATCCAGCTTCCCGAATAAACTGTGATTTGTGTGTGTGTGTGTGCGATAATGCGGCTGGCGACCGTGACTAAATTTCCGTTTTATTATTGTATAGGTATTTCATATTTTTATTACAGTTCTAGCTACAAAAAAAGAGTGTTATTTATTTATTGTAAGGAAGCCGTTCACCCTGATCCCCAGTGAACGTGTTTTAAAGTCCATTATGGAAAAAAATCAGTGTACGGAGTCTAATAATTAATTAAAATAGTTTTGTGATACATAAATTGGCCAAAGATTTTAAATGAAACTTAATAATAATGAAATTTGTTTAAGAAATTAAGAAATGTTTTCAATTGGTATAAAAAAATTATTAATTGTTAAAATTAAATATCCTTTTTTCAATTTTAACTCAGGCTTGTCCCCTTCATAGAAACATTTCCAATTTCGATGTTTTGAATATTTTTACCAAATGCTTTTTTTGTATTCTGTCAAATTACTCTGTGCAGTGTCAAAGTGCACTGTGCACATTCAAATATGATTTTTGAATTTCTTAAATTCAAAAATAGCACAGGTCAACATTTGATCAAAGAATTATCTGGTATCTTAAAGTTTTTGAGTCACGTAAGGTTCAACGACATTTGAAGATCAAAATTTTAAAATCAATACATATCAACTTCAGAATCAGAAGAGCGGGAAATTATACATTTAGATAGTAGTTTATGAAAATTTCTCATGATCTTTAGAAATATTACAATTATCTTAATTTTAGTTATAGCTAGGTATGAAAATATTTTTCAGCAGCTCTATGTAGCTGTAAAGTTTATAATTTATGTTCGAAGTATATTTATCGTCAAAATCCCCACCTGACCGCAGCGCCATTCGATGCCTCGAGATCGAGCGGCTTTTGATGGAGAATATAGCCCCATCATCCTCTTAACCGACCTTGGATTTAAAATAAAATTTCCAGATAATTCTTAGATCAAATGTTGACCTGTGTAATTGATATAGATGTATGATGTGAACATCATTTACCATTTTTAAATTTACACTATCATAAATACTGTTACACCGCACCGGGGATCCGGGTGCGGGTGATAAAGTCTATATCTGTTATAAAAATAAGAGATTTTATTAACTAAATACAGCTAGCGATTATTAATTAAAGCTTATTAATTTAAGAGTAATGGATGGCTCGTATTCTGCGGCTCGTGGGAATTAAACGCACGGCGATATAACGAATACACGATCGAATATCCGCTCGATCGACGAAAATGGCGACGCCGGCCACGTGTGCGGATACGCGGGAAAGGTGGAATAGCGGCACACAGACTTTATAAGGAGAGGAACACGAGTATAGGGTAACACGTTTGCACGAACCTTGCACGGCGATCACTCTCTCCAGGTTGCACACGGATGCACGTTCTCAAAGTCTCTCTCCCGTTAACGGAAAAGCGGTCAACAATAGCCTGGTTGCGTCCGCTCACGGCCGTGTTGCCGAGCACTCTGCTTCGTCCTGCGAGAGCGCCGCGCGCATGCGTCGCGACCGTCTCCGCGCAGTGCGAGCGCGGCCTTATAGCGAGAGCGGCTTGATATTGTTGTTGGCGTTCTGCTATGCTGTTCGATCGAGACGACGACGACGACGAGGACGAGTTGGCGACGACGATGGCTGCTGTTTTGGTAATTATTACCTCGTTCCTTGTTGTTTATCGGCTAATAGTATATGAGTACGTGTGGCTTTCTCTGTATCTCTCTATTTCGTGGATTCTTGGCTGCTGAGACGTCTCTTCACGACTTCGGCTCCGGTTGTTATTCCTCAGGTCTACTGCGCGGCTGCTATTACACGGTAAGGAGTAACTTGGCAGACGCCTTGCTATTTAGTTAGTATATGTGAGCAATGTTTATGCTCACATAACCTCTAACCCTGTGTACTCCTATCTGCTCTTTAGTATTGAAAGCATACTTATTAACATGCTTTACAAGTTGATCTTCATGTACGAGTTTTGTTGCTGCGGTGTGGCTCCTTCAGTATTGAGGCTACTCCGGATATGCTGCTGTGACTGCTACAAGAGCCGTCTTCCTTAGTTTTGGACCTCGGTGCCCTGTCCATGTTCCTGTGCTGACTTCATACTCAGCTGATGTCTCCAGACTTTCCGAGTACTGTTTGCCCTGTACGTGACCTCTTGGTGGCTACTGGTCTTCTCGACTCCTGGGTGTGCTGGTTCCGCTTCAGTTCCAGGGTGTACCTTGTATTCGGTGTTAGGCGTGTTTTATATAGAGTTTAGGGAAATATATAGGGCAATGGGTAGGCAGGGATGTGTGTGCTCGGTGCTAGGCGTTTGTTATATAGGGTTTAGGAGATTATATGGTGCAATGGGTAGGTAGGGATATGTGTGCTCGCTTCGCACCATGACAGGCACACTTGCCTTGTCACAATACAAAGAAGATTATTCTTATAATAAATTCAAATCCAATGTCTCATATTTCTTCTTCGAGAAAAAAGAATTTGTAGATATTGATTTCTTAAATCTATTGACGCTATATAATCTAATATTTGTAAATATAATGTAGGTTACAAACTTTAAAGTATATTCCTTTCATTGTATTGAATGTCTGGCATAATCTTCTCATCAGCTGAAATGGTCAATAGATGATGAACCGACTACAAACTACCAAGAA
Organism: Theocolax elegans; assembly: GCA_026168455.1. NCBI lineage: Eukaryota > Metazoa > Arthropoda > Insecta > Hymenoptera > Cerocephalidae > Theocolax > Theocolax elegans. The sequence continues at coordinate 22,142,655 of CM047430.1, forward strand.
ATGTAATTATCAAATACATATATGACTATTGTTAAAATATATATACGGACACAACTAACAAGGAGAGTATCCCAGGTCCGGATCACGGATCTTGTCCTAACTCTAGGATAAGTTTTTGACGAAAAAATTTTGACGAAATTTAAGCACTGTGATATGTTAAGCTAAATTTCTACAAATTTTTATTTCTGCTACAACTTTGCTCCATTGCAACGGATTTGAGCTTAGTTTTTTTAAACTGTATCTATTTTATCTCAGCTTTTAAATGAATTTATTTAAGGGCTGATAGTTTATTGTTTAAAAGTTATAAGCATTTGAAGTAAAGGTTCTTTTTTTTTAAAAATAGCATTAACAGTGTATAACTTCCGTAATATCGAGCGTTAGGGTCTATAACTCTGGCTTTCTTCATATTTTTATATAACAAAACTTATTCTAGAGTTAGGACAAGATCCGTGATCCGGACCTGGGATACTCTCCTTGTAAGTATATAAAACATTTTAAGATCATTAAATAACTTGCGATATCTTATATCAATCATACAATCGTACATTATTATACAAATGATTAGATTAAAATGAATTATAATAAAAACAATAATAAGACACCAAGGCAATTATTTAACATTTTCCATTATAATATATATAATTCTTAAATCTCAATAATCGTAAATATTAAATGTACTAATCATAATTATAGGCATTATTCGATATTAACAAAATTGAAATGCGATCGAACTAGGATTAGCGAGTGAGGTATAAGTTACTAATATTAAAGTAAATGAATTATCACTGCACATATAAAAACAATGTTTTTCAATAAAAATTGTAACACTTCGGAATTCACTCGAAATGCCACTCTCATCAATTAAATTTATAACAGCTGTTGTGAAGATTTAGGAAATGTCCTATGCATTACGAGAAATGACTGTAGAATATAGCCGACATTACGTAACTTGAAGATGATGGATCAATCTTTTGGTAGATTTTCTTTTGGCGAGCTCTAGTTCGAATGTTGTTTTTTTATTGTAGTAGAAGGCTCGCATAAGTTATAAAAAAGCCCAAAAGATACCAAGGCAGCAGTAAACGTATTGTTTGAAACGGGACATTAAGTTTTTGCTTGTAGTGTTACATACAGAGAGAGAGAGAGAGAGAGAGAGAGAGAGAGAGAGAGAGAGAGAGAGAGAGAGAGAGAGAGAGAGAGAGAGAGATTGATTCATTGATGAACTTTATTAGGTACAAATTGGGGATGTATCCCCGAATACACTGCGGTAGGTGGTACGATGACATCTATTTAGTCAGTGCGACGCAAAAACAAAACAATGGTGATACATTTGGATAAAATTACGAGAAAATAACTTGAAATAAAATAACTTTAAAATAACTTAACATAAAATATATAGAAAAATAAAAACAATTTAACAATAATTAAAAACCATATGTATAAACAATAGAGAAAAAAGCTTGTTTGGCACAACTCACTAGCTACGCAAGTTAACGCAGTTAAAAAGATTTACAATAAAATAAAATAACTATAAAAATAAAATTAAATTAAAATTACTTACAACGAACTTGATATATTTGACCCGCGAAGTCAAGTGTGAGGCATCTCCGGGACCACAATATCTGAGGCCTCCCCCCTCTCGATCCTCTCAAGCCAGTGCCGTCTATCGAGCTCGATGAAGAAAGACAGAAGTTGGGATCTGAATGATGGGATGGGGATGTCTAGGCTGATGCTAGGAATGGAGTTTATGATTTTGGAGGCTGAAATGACAAATGACTTATGAAGAGCTTCAGTTCGAGTAGGAAGATACGTGAGTGGAGTTGGGGCATGACGAGAGGAGGATCTAATGTCTGGGATGGAGTTAGTTTTAATGAAGTGGGATGACAGGTAAATTGGAGAAATATGTGTGATGACGTTGAATGCAAGGGTACCGATGATGAAATTACGTCTGAGCTCGGCAGACAGCCATTCCAACCTGAGACGATAGAGCGTGACATGTGCCCGACGCGGTATGTTGCCCCACACAAACCTCACGCAGGCATTAAGAAGGCGTTGCAATCTAAGTCACTTTGAGTCGTCAAGATCAGTAAGGATCGCGCACGCATAATCGAGATGAGGGAAAACAAGAGATTCAACCAGAGCTTAAAAAATCTCATCGAGTGCAAAACTCTATGTAAGCTCTGCGAGATAGAGGAGATCTGTCTAGACCAATTCAGGGTAGACGACAGCCAAGCACCTAAAGATTTGACCTCAGTTTCATAATATAGGGGATTTCCTTGTAAAACAACCCTATGAGCAGTTTCCAGATCAGTCCTTGAATCGAACGCCTGACTGCCAGGATCATCACTTTAGTATTACTTACATTGAGTTTGAGGCCGTTATCTTTGGCCCAACGAGCTATCGCGTTAGCGTCTTCAGTAATTTTATCAATTCCGTTGTTGAAATCGCTCGGGTAAAACGAGTGATAAACCTGGGTGTCATCGGCAAAGGTCATATAGTTCGAATGCTTAAGAACTGAAGGTAGGTCATTAATGAAAATCGAAAAAAGGATTGGGCCCAGAATACTACCCTGGGGAACACCCGAGGACACCCTGAGCCAGTCCGACAGTTCACCCTCTTCGCTCGCCACCGCCTAAGTACGTCCTGATTAGTAGTAATAAAACCAATTAAGTACTGTATCCGAACAGACCAAGGCGCGTAACTTGGTCAGATGGAGGTCATGAAGAACACAGTCAAACGCCTTTGCGAAGTCAAAGAGAATGAGCACAGTAATCATGCGGTTATCAATAGCGCGTCGAATGTCATCGAGAACTCCCAATAGTGCAGACTGAGTGCTGTGAGCCCTTCTGAATCCTGCCTGTCTAGGCGCGAGAAAATTGTTGCTTTCAAGATGGTGGGCTAGCTGTGAATGAACTACTCGCTCTATGATCTTGGAGATCACACTAACAAGGGAAGTACATGACCTCCGGGAAACGGATCTCATCCTAACTTTGGTATGTCTTTTATAATATAAAAATATGAAGAAAGCCAAGTTATCTCTTGCCAATGGCCACTTTTATGGAAGTTATTCGACATCCAATAATAATAGCAGTAAAAATTACGTCCAATTCGGTCGCTTATAACTCGAAAACAAATAAAGATAAATAATCGAACCAAAAACCAGAAGAAAGTTGAGTTCAAGTAAAAATGGTTTGAAAAAAAAGAAGCTCAAATTGCTTAATTTGAAGCAAAGTTATGAAGAAAATAAGAAATTGATGATTATTAGGCCAAAATTTAATATGAAAAATTTATTGTTTCTTTTGACCTAATAATCTTCAATTTCTTATATTCTTCATAACTTTGCTTCAAATTAAGCAATTTGAGCTTCTTTTTTTTCAAACCATTTTTACTTGAACTCAACTTTCTTCTGGTTTTTGGTTCGATTATTTATCTTTATTTGTTTTTGAGTTATAAGCGACCGAATTGGAAGTAATTTTTACTGTTATTATTATTGGATGTCGAATAGCTTCCGTAAAAGTGGCCATTGGCAAGAGATAACTTGGCTTTCTTCATATTTTTATATTATAAAAGACATACCAAAGTTAGGATGAGATCCGTTTCCCGGAGGTCATGTACTTCCCTTGTAAGTTTAGCGATGGGTCGTGTATCAGAGAGACTCTCGACTTTATTTGACTTGGCAAGGGGAAAGACAATCGCCTTCTTCCATTGATCAGGAAAATAGCCCCGTTCTAAGAGATAGTTGCAAATGGCGGTCAGTGGTGCTGCTATGTGTGGTGTTAATAGCTTCAGCATCTCGACAGAGATGCCATCGAAACCTGATGACTTTGATGAGGATTTGGCTAGGAAGTATAACAATGATTGAGGAGTGATAGGAGAACATGAGAAGGAAGGGCAGGGTGAGATGACTTGTCGGAACAAGAACGAAGTTGGTGAAGAATCAAGGAGGGAGAAAAGATGAGAATGATTTAGAGGAGGTGAGGCATTCGCAACCGAGGCAAAGTGAGCATTCATCTCATCAGGAGTGAACACCGCTAAAGGAGAGGGCTTACGGCCTGAAGAGAGGCCCATGGATCTAAAGATCCTCCAAGTTTCAAGTGGTGAAGAGGAATTAGTGAGCCGCGTGTTAAAGTAATTGAACTTACAGGAATCCAATGTGTTCGTGATTACGGATCGCAGGGTTTTGAAATGCAGAAAGTCCGAATTGGACCCTGTAAGCTCAAACCTCCTGTAGGCTGCATTTCTAAACCTTATTAGCTTGCGGATGTCTTTAGTAACCCAAGGTTTGTGATGATGGCTAACTAATTTAGATTTCATAGGGGCTAGAGTATCGAAAGTTTTGATAATGACTGAAGCGAGTGTATCGATTTTACGGATGATGGGTTGGAATGAAATGAGTTGATACTGTGAGTATGAATGGTGATCAGGCGAAATAGGAGGCTGGACGGCCGAGTTGTTGATGATAGTGAGATCTGATGAGGTGAGAGATGACATGAATAGGGATGAAACAGCACACTTATCCAGAGCCCTCAATCTGGGCTCGCGGCGTATCCTCATTTTTGCCTTTTCCTTGGAGAGATCCAAGGTAAGAGAGATATGATCATGCCACGCCGCGAAGGGTGTTGAAGACTTACTGTAGATATAATCTGGAGGAGGATCGCGCAACATGAAGAGGTCTAGTAACGTGTGTGATGAATGATTAGCAGAAATGGCGTGATGGGTAGGACCAGAGTCGACCAAGGAGAGATTTAAGGACCTGAGCTGCGCCTTCATCATGTTGGCCATTCTATCACTCGCCAATATGTTTATATTGAAATCACCAGTGATCACCAAATGTTGAGATGATGGCAGAATGACAGAGAGGTCTTCAAAAAATTTTAACGGGTAGGCCGCTGTAGGCCTCCTGTATACAAGTCCAAATAGAAGCGAGGAGGCACTGCTCGTTACCCTAAGAATGATATACCCCGGACAGTTTGAGTAAACAGGGTCCGAATGGGACATAACTGTAACTTTGTAATCCTCTCTAACGTAAGCCACTACCCCCCCCCCCTCCATGCCCAATCTGTCCAATCTATGGATAGGTTAACCTGGTAAGTGTACTATGTCGGATGAGTCACGATTGGTGAGAAAAGTTTCGGTGAAAGCCAGGATATCGTAATCTAATGGTAAAATGAGTGATTCTACTAATAAAAAATGTGATTCAAACGATTAATGTTAGCACGAAAGATGGATAATTTTTTTGTATTATTGAAATGTGAGAAATGTGGAATGTGAGAGACCCAGCCGACAGCCAATCATCAAGGAAAATGAGGATGAGAGGATGACGATGCAGTGACAGGGGGGTTATTCGAAGTGAAGTTAATAAGTTCTCTCTCGTTGTTTCACCTCACAAAATCACCGTTTTTATTCTGACGCATATAAACTTTAAGATTGGAGACCATCGGTCACTCGAACTCTAATTCGCGAGAGCGTTTAAGGGCCTTAGACCAAAGGTCGTGAATAGGTTTCGGCCAAAGCGCTCGCAAAAATGAGGAGCCCGCCCCCCCCCTCCCACGCCAAAAATTGACACCGCAGTTAGGCCGTTGAGTAGCCGCGCCTTTTCAATAATTAAATCTCGCGCTGATGGTGACGCCACTCTGAAAACTAAGCCCTGTGATGCTGGTTTATAATTCCATAAAAAATATTACACGGGTCACGGGTCCGATCTGACCAGATAAAGCCTTGCGCCAAATAAATAAATTTTCCCTAGACCCCACCGTAAATTACGAACAAAGAAAAAGAAATAAAAAATGCACATCCGCTATATAAATACAAATAAATATTGACCAATATAAATAAATATTAAAATATATAAATAAATATAAATTATAATTATTATATTCTGGAGATTACCTTTATGTATGTCTTCCTAAAAAGATGGAAAAATAAAATAAATAAATAAATCCTTATTACAATGGCTGGTAAAACAAAAAGAAATATATCTCCTTGTGGTGTCCTCACGTCCAACTCCTGATTGCTTTTGCAAATAGTCAATTCCAATCCATTTATTCCAAATTACAAAATAATTTATATACGTCCCAAATATCAGAAAATAACACAATAAATAAAATAAATTATTATCTCCCAACTATTTTTATTTGGCACGAGGCGATGTCACTGTCTACTGCAAAAAATGCTAAATTGTCGAATAAAAGTTTTATTAACTTTGATTCAACAATCAACAAATCACCTATAAAATAGCAGCAGCCCACAAAAAGCGCTTGCAAAACAAGTGATAGCAACAGACAGCAACAACAATAATTATTACAATAATAATAAAAAATAAAATAATATATCAGTTTATCTCCCACTAGAAACGGTAATAATTAAATTTCAACGCGGCCAGTTAATCGTTAAAATGGCAGCAATCGAATTTACAATTTTCCAAAATGGCGTAACCGACGCCGAAAATTTCTCTCTCTCGACCCCACTGAGACATTTTTAAAACACTCCCTAAAATATTCGCTAATTCAACTTCCGCCGATGTACAAAAAACCGTTAAATTTGCTAACAAAACGAAAACAATTTATTCACTAAATGTACAATAAAAACACACGTTGGGCGCCAAATGTGATGCTGGTTTATAATTCCATAAAAAAAAAATATTATTTAAATAAAATTATTTCCGGATCCCAACATCATCGAAAGAGAAAAACAATAATATTAATTTATTCGTCCTGATCACCCGGTGGACTCACCCAGAGGAAGTTCCGTTGAATAAACTAAATAGTTCCGGATGCCTATCATCGCGATAACGAATATTAACAACCTTAACAAAATGTAAATATATAAAATTATATTACGGGATCTAATAATAGATCCCGTGGCACCACTACTAACGAGAGAGAGAACGTTAATTTAAAATTAATCGAATAAACAATTTAATTTAGTAAGAAAACGCGCACTGAATTTATTATTGTTGTCCCCACTGATAGATAAGTCAATTATTATATTAATAAGTAAATTAACTCACCAATGCGATGTAATAAAATCAATATGAAAATCAATATAATATAAATAAGATTCTCGGATACTATTCTGTTTGGAGATATATATATATATATATTTAGAATAATTATTCCTCCTTATTGGTATATTAAGTTACTCTCCTCAATATCTTATATTTATTACTTCAAACCACACTTAAAAATCTCCTGATTAAATATAATCCCGGAAAAACAATACTCTATGATTAATCTATATAATCTGAGATACACTTTTGACGATCGATAGGATCAGAATGGCGAGGATCCGTTTTCCGAGCCACGCCAAACTTCTTCCCCGATTTTCTATCTCCCTCAATCTCCTAATATCCCTATCTGTTCTCTCTCTCGTCACCTGCGAGGGATATGGCGATATTATAATTCTCCAACCCTTCCGTATCCGTCGCAGGTGTAATAAAGCTACCCGTATTTACCCTACTATAGATAAAAATGACAACTAATTTGCATAAGTTATCATTGTCCCAACTAATATTTCGACTTTCCGTATTTAAGGTAATTACAGTCATATAACGTAATATGCTGTTATATTTACCCATACGGAAGTCTTATCTCTAATAAAATCATCTATTGATTGGTTCAATAGATCACTAAATTATTCTCTAGTTAACAGCGCGAACAGCCCGGGTGTGCGCGATCCCCACCGGCGGGAATAGTACCCGGGTACTACCGCGGAGTGGTGCGCGTCCGGAGGTGCGCGCATGCACCTACCAAGGCTCCACAGGCAACACAGCACACGGCGAAAGTCCCCCAACACCGCTGTCAACAACCGTTCACGGAGAGCAATCATTCTAAGTGTATTATGTATACTCGTAAGTGTTTTTATGAATATAAATATTTGTAATAATTAATTATATTTATTAATCTAACCTGTACTTCCCTTCTAACAATCCTCTCTCTCCTTAACACACAACACTCCTTACCTTGTTTATTACTAGTAAACAATAACTATTTTTATTTATTTAATTTATTATATCTAAATTATTTATACTAATTCCACCTATTCCTTATCCCTGTTTAATACTTAATTTTTTTTGTTATATTCAATCTCTATTATCTTCTTTTTCCTTTCTCCAATTAATAATCAACAAACCCATTCGTTGTCATTTTCCTCACATCTCCCTACTTATATTATTATTATTATTTATAAACTTCCTACCCATTTCCCCATAATACCTGTCCTTACCATTAATTATATTATTTAGTAAATATACATATTAATATATTTCTCTTTTTCAGATGCAGCGTGCCAAGGAGTACCTGTCACCGAGAGAACCCAGGACACGCTGATCAAGAGACAACCAGATATACCTTTGCATCAACCCAAGAGGACAACTAGATAAGTATAATTCATTAATATAGTTTATTTATTTACTAATTCATACTAATATTATGTATATTATTTTCAGGTGGCCTCGGTGACGTACTCACATCACAGCCTTTTGTGTCGTTGTTTCTTGGTCGCGTATCAAGGACCGCAGGAGAAATCGAATTTGAAGTGGAGGCCTCGGACGAAATAAAACGAGGAGACCACTGTCTCGAATCCACTATTTAATTAGACATTAGAGGCAAGTCGATTGCCGATAAAACCTTGAATATAATGTCGTTGCTGGGAACATTCAGTTCGGATGGTATGCCTAGAAGTATCTCGCTTGAATCTTTGAGATCACGGGTCGGTTTATTAGTTCCGATTCTCCCGCACTCCTCTAGCGCACCGAGCTGTTCATCTATCGTGGCAAAGCGCTTCGTATGCTCTGATTTGATACGTACAATTTTGTCGTTGAGGAGCCTTAATTCCCCCCTTATGTCCGCCGAGATGCTGTCAACTTTAGCCTCTAACTTGGCCTCCATTCGCGAGATAATGCGCGTAACGCTGTCCTCTATCCAACTCGCGAACGCTTCGAGTACGCCCACCATAATCTCGGCAGAAGGCACCGCCTCGGCTAACCCACTATTTGCGCTCTCAAGTCCCGCCCCGCGCGGTTTCTTAGCAGCCTGGAGTAATAATGGCGATGGAAACGAGGCTAGGCGCTTACTAGATGGTAAGGTGGGGCTAGGCGTGGCTTGAGCGGAGGTACAAGCGGTCTCGCCAGTCTGCGACGGTAACCCGAGAGGTGCTGCCCCCAGTGAGTCGCAAAACGTAACAGTATAAGTAGACGCGCGCAGGCAGCAACGCGGCTTATCTGAGCCGGGTTCGAGCGCAAAACAAAATTCGTGAGAAACCCCGTCGCAGCGGGGACATACCTCCAGCCTATCTTTCCTTATAATACGCTTACCGCAGATACAACATATGGTCCTAGTTGATGCCATAACTAGAGTTTCACTATACTTGCTAGTCAGTCCGACAGCGAAGTTGTAGGTGGCGCTTTGAGGTCGCTGTGCGAGAGATTTTTGCGAATCGGCCCAGAGGTAACGCCAGGTGTTGCAGCCAAGTTGACGGCGCCTTGTTGAGCTCGTAACCTCCAAATTTTGAGTACTTTGCTGATGAATTTACTCCACGGATGTGCGGAAGAATATCGATTATTTTAAGAATAATTGATCCGACACCCTGGAGAGTCGACTCGTTACGTACTAGAACTCGGAAAAAATGAGTGAGATTGCGATATACTTATGACTTGACGGAGCGAGCAGAGAGACAGCCGTTGTACCCACCAGAGAGAGAGAGAGAGAGAGAGAGAGAGAGAGAGAGAGAGATTGATTGATTGATTGATTTATTTATTAGGTATTTTGGGGAAAACCCCGTATACACATTAGATATAACATGTCGCAAAGTATAAATTATAATTTACAAATTAAAAGTAGATAAAATTAAAGTTATAATAAATTAAATAAAGAATAAAAATTAAATAAATATTTAACTCGCAAATACAAAATATAATAAACATAACAATAAAATAAAAACAATAAAAACTAAGCGCAAATAAAATCAAATAAGAGAAAATGTCGGAGAAATTAAAATAAATCAAAACGTCGGCGCAAAATAAATAAATAAATAATACAAAAAAGAAAGACTAGATATGTAGAACACTTAATGCTATTTTAGAGATCGGGCAAGGGAGGGCACACTAGGCCTTCAGTTGATACTCTCAATTCCCAGGCCTGTCGGTCAAGCTCAGTAAGATAAGACAATAAAGAAGCTTTAAAGGAAGTGAAGAGGAGTGGGTCGAAATTAGTGAAAGGTAGATTATTAATGAGACGAGAGGCAGTGATTAGGAAGGAATTATTTAGGGCTTTGGTTCTAGGAGGGAGATAAAAAAGGGACGAGGGTGAGTGGCGAGAGGAAGAACGGGATAAAAATGTGGAGTCACGTACGATGAAATGGCGAGCAATGTAGGACGGGGAATTGTGAGAAATAACATTATAAGCGCTACAACCAATGAAAAGGAATCTCCTGAGCTCAACCGACAGCCATCCCAGCCTGAGACGGTATGACGTCACGTATTCGCGCCAGGATATGCTTCCCCATACAAAGCGAACACAAGCATTCAAGAGGCGTTGGAGTCTCAGATTCTTGGTCGCGTCTAAGTCATGAAAGACTGCGCACGCATAATCAAAGTGTGGGAGAACAAGCGCCTCGACTAGATGTTTCCGGTTCTGGCGCGAGAGTGCCCGTCGGAAAAATCTCAAGGAGTGAAGGACTCCATGAATGCGCTGTGAGATTGACGCAACCTGACGACAAGATCATCACTTTCGTCTTTTTCACGTTTAGACTTAGCCTATTTAATCTCGCCCATTCATCCACCGCGTTGGGATCCTCTGAAATACCTCTGGACTCCCTGAGCGAGATCCGCCGGATAAAAAGAGTGATAGCTCTGGGTGTTATCCGCGAAAATCATGTGGTTAGAATGCTTTAAAACGCTCGGCAGGTCATTAATAAAAATTGAAAACAAAAGAGGGCCCAGGACACTGCCCTGTGGAACCCCCCTGGATGTGTCAAGCCAGGCCGAGGTATTTCCTAATTCATCCACCACTGCCTGAGAACGGCCTACAAGGTAATGAAAGAACCAGGTTAAAACCGTGTCCGAGCACTCCAAAGAACGCAGTTTTCGGAGCATAATATCATGCGGCACCGAATCGAACGCCTTGGAAAAATCGAACAGGATGAGGACGGTAATCATGCGCTTGTCAATCGCTCTCCTAACATCATCCAATACACCAATTAGTGCCGTCTGGGTACTGTGCCCCCGACGAAAGCCCGCTTGTCTCTCAATAATTAAGTTATTTGAATTAATAGAATCAGTAATTGTTCATGAACTAGCTTCTCTAAAATTTTGGAGATTTCGCACAGTTTAGCAATGGGCCTGGTATCAGACGGCGAGATCACCCTGTTCGACATAGCCAGTGGAAAAAGTAAGGATTTAGTCCAGGGCTCCGGGAAGGAACCTGTTGAAAGAGAAGAATTAAATAGATCAACCAGGTGAGGTGCTATCTGAGGTGCCAAGCATTTTAGCATGGGAACAGAGATCCCGTCATAGCCTATGGCTTTAGAGGAAGCCCTGGAGATGGTGGAAAGTACCTTATGAGGAGTGACAGGAGCGAAACTGAAGGAAGTTGAAGGATAATTAGAGGGTAAAAAGTCCTGAGATACGATGAGTGACTGAAGATGAGCCAAAGTGAAACGAGAGGGTGTTATGGTTATTAAGCTGATCGAGTGAAAACAAACTAAAAGGTGACTGAGATGGTTTAGCCACAAGACCCATGTTCCTGAGCTCTCTCCACAGACCTGAGGAATTGGCTGCAGACTTGATTTTGTGGTTATAAAAAGTAAATTTACTCGAGTCTAGAGAGTTTTTGACCAGACTACGAAGGTCCTTGTAAATGTGGTAGTCCGAGCTCAGGCCCATGGTCAAGTACCTCTTATAGGCCATGTTACGAGCCTTAATGTTTTGTCTAATGAGTGGAGTGATCCATGATTTATTAGAGCTTTTAATGGTAGTGAGCTTTGCTAGTGCTAGGGAGTCAAATGTAAATAGAACGGAAGTGACAAGATTGGAGAGGAGGTCATTGATAATGATGGGCGACGAAGAGAGTGGCAGCCAATTAGACTGAAACGGAGAGATTGAAGGAGAAGGAGACGGAAAGATTGTGCGGCCAGGCGATGTATGCGACAATTGAGTAGATGATCAGTAAGATGACATAATAGTGGTGTTAAGATGAGATGAAGCTCGATCAAAAGTATTCGAAAACAGTGCAGCCGCCTCCGACAGATCGATCAACGCAAGGTTGCGTGACCAGAACCTTTTTGATTTCGACAAAGGTTTACTAAACTCTAGTTCAAGAATAATGGAGTCATGCCCTGCTGCAAAGGGCACGAGTGATTTCTTATACTTGAAAACTGGCGGAGGATTTCGAACAATAAATAAATCGAGCCATGTGTGGGATGAAATATTAGCTGCGTGAGTATGATGAGTAGGATCGGATTCAATTAGAGAAAGGTCTAATGACTCCAAGTAGGACTCCAACATGGCGGACGACCCATCCTTTTTGCCCATATTGACTTTAAAGTATCCAGTAATTACTCCAGTGATATTACTTGATCGCATGTACGTAAGAACTTTGATACTGAGTTAAAAAATTCGAATGGGTATGCCGCTGTGGGCCTCCGGTAAACCACACAAAAGAGTAACGAAGTGGAGCAAACGTAAATTTGAAAAATCATGTACTCTGGAGAGTTGGAAAAAAACAGGGTCCGAGTGAGCGACTAACTTAACATTAAGATTACTCCTAATGTAAGTCGCAACACCCCCCCCCCCCCCCCCCCCGCTCCTTTCCAACTCGATCCAATCTATATAGTGTGTAGTTTGGAAGGCCCAGCATATCGGAGGAGTCGTGATCCTTAAGAAAAGTTTCGAAAAAGGAAGAGAGAGTGAGAGAGAGAGACAGAGAGAGAGAGATTTGATTTGATTTGATTTAGGCTTTATTCGGCCGTTTGGGGTAGAAACCCCATAGGCACTAACAGATAATTCAGAGCATTAGTTTTTACAAGAGTAATTAAAATCTCAAAACTAAATAACAAAAATATACGCTTACTAACAATATAAAAATCATAGCTAGAATATATACAATCAGAATAGAATATAAAATAAAAATAAAAATATAAATAGTTGATTATTAACAAACTTAACAATGTAGATAAAAACGCAAGTAACGTAATACTACTATAAAATAATAAATAATAAAAGATCGCTCGAGTCGCTCGTAGAGATAAAACAAAATAAATAAATAGATAAAAAGCACAGGTAAAACAGATTTATGAACAGTACATTAACTATAAAGCCTCCTCGAGATATGGGATGGGCCGTGGTGCGATGCCCTCGGTTGCGATACGCGTAGACCAGGCATTCTTATCGAGCCCGAACAAATGGTTAAAGAGGATGACTTTAAAGTTATCTATGAACATGGGGTTAAATGTAAAAAAATGGAAAGGAAGCTGATTGATGATGCGGGTGGAGGTTATAATGAATGACTTGTTTAATGATTCAGTGCGTGGCGGAAGGTATGTGAGGGGTTAAAGTGGATGACGAGAGAAAGATCGAGGATTCTGATCAGGGGTGTTTAGTTTAATGAAGTGATTTGCTAAGTAGGTTGGTGTATTATGAGAGATGATGAAAAGACCGTCTGGACTCAACCGAAAGCCATTTTAAGCCTAGTCTATACGGAGTAACGTGATCACATCTCGCTATATTACCCCATACAAATCTTACGCACGCATTCAACAGTCTGTGGAGTTTAATACTTCTAGTCTGATCTACACCGTGATAAACCGCGCACGCGTAGTCAAAAGGCGGGAAAATAAGTGCTTCTACCAGATTCTTACGGTGTTCAAGCGACATAGTTTTGCTATGATAACGCAGCGAGTGCAGTACGCCGTGGACGCGCCTTGAAATTCCCATGACTTGCCTTGACCAGTCTAGGGTAGGGGTTATCATAACACCAAGCGATTTTACCACATTTTCATACCTCAAGTAATCATTGCATAATCTGACCTTCGAAGCAGTGTCCAGGTTGCTACGCGCAAGATAAGCCTGACCGCCCAGGATCATGACCTTCGTTTTTTCCACATTTAGCTTAAGACCGTTATTAATCTCGCTATCGCATTCGCATCATAAGTAACACGTTGACCTGCATTATCGAAATCTGTTGGAAGAAACGAATGATAGACCTGGGCGTCATCGGAAAACAACATATAATTACAATATTTAAGGATCTTAGACAGATCATTGATGAAAATGCAAAAAAGAACGGGACCTAGGACACTACCTTGCGGTACACCTGCGTTTAGCCTAGACCCAAGTCAATCCGATGTCGCGCCAATTTCATTCATCACGGCCTGTATGCGGCCAACAAGGTATCTATAAAACCAATTTAGCACAATATCGAAGCATCCGATATTACCCAACTTCTGGATGAGGAGATCATGCGGCACCGTGTCAAAGGCCTTGGAAAAGTCGAACAAGACTAAAATCGTTATCTTTCTAGAATCGATAGCCCTTCTCACATCATCAAGTACACCTAGAAGAGCTGACTGAGTACTATGTCCCTTTCGGAACCCCGCTTGCCTAGCTGTTAATAAACAATTACTTTCGAGATACTCAATCAGCTGATCATGCACTACTCTTTCCAAAATCTTCGAGAGCTCACAGAGCTTGGCTATCGGTCTTGTGTCCGAGCACGACTCCATCCTGCCCGACTTCGCCAATGGAAATAATAAGACCCTCTTCGAACAGTCAGGAAAATAACCAGTGGATAACATATCATTGAATAGGTCTGTTAGAGGTAACGTGAGTTGCGGCTCAAGCAGTTTAATCATTCTAGTTGTAATTCCATCGACACCTGCGGACCTCGAGGAGGCTCTAATGATGGCCCATTGAACCTTTTTGGTTGATACGGTGCGGAATGAGAATGAGGGTGAAGAAGGTGATAGATGACATAAATTAGTTAAGATGGACGCGAATGAATCTATGGAATGTGGTGAAACATGATTAGAAATAGACGCATAATGAATGTTTAGTTGATGAGTAGTGAAGTGCTGTAATGGCGAAGGACTCATCTTGGAGCAGAGACCCATGTTCTTGAGGTGCTTCCAGGACTTAGAGGGTTCTCTTTCGCTACAGAGTTTCGACTCTAAAAAGTGAAATTTGCTGGAGTTGAGTGAGTTCTTGACACGATTTTTTAACGATTTATATCTATCATAGTCCGAATTAGAACCCGAATTACGAAAAAGTCTGAAAGCCATATTTCTAGCTTTGATATCAGCTCTGATATCATGTGTAACCCATGGTCTGTGCTTGACTTTGATGGTGAATAATTGGAGCAAGGCAACACTGTTATATGTGGTTAAAATCGTGTCTGTTAGATTAATTAGGGAGGACGTGATAAGCGTAATATTATGGTTTGAGAATGGCGTTGAAAATGTGTAAGTGGGCTGGTCAGGCCAGAGGAGTGGAGGCTGGTTTGGAAAGGATAGAGGGGAGGAGTGTAAGGTTTGTGATAATCCATTGATGAATGAGGCGAATGTAGTGGCGAGAGAATGAAGGTCGATCCTCTCAAGGTTCCTACTCCAGAATCGTTTAACAACCCTGAGTGTTGGTAAACTTAAGGCTGATAGTGACGAGATATAGTGAGAGAGAGAGAGAGAGAGAGAGAGAGCTCCATTAAATGTAAAAAATTGTTTTAATGTCTTTGGATGTGATTTCACTTTTTACAAACATTCCTTGTAACTTAGTTTAATAATTTTAAGGGAACTTTTTTCTCAGTGTGTGCTAAAAACTTTATTTTCTTTAATTATTGTCAAATATAAATTCAGCCTACGCGACGGCAACGCCATTAAGGCCCGCAAATTATAGGGTGGTTGATTTGTGAAGCTAACTTTCCGGACTCCTCTTAACAACAAATATAAATATTATATAAGAAAAGAATAAAACAAAACAAATAAAAATATATATAAAAACTATATATACATTAATTATATTTATATACACTTATCCAATAAATTAGAGTTTGACTCAATTATAGTGCTGGTGAAGCGGCGACAGAGAATCAAGGTTGCTAAATAGGAGTACGTTTTCTTTGTTGCACTCGCACGGTATGACTTTATTTACATAAGATAGTAGAGGACAGAAAAACCCTAAATGGTAACCCTGCCGGAAATAATAGTTTATATACATGTATTAACATGTATGTAGTTAACATGCATAAAAATTATTGCAGCTTGAGTCACTGACCTTGAGATTAAGAATTCTAGCCCCGAGAGATAAATTCTAAAGCAATCAAGAAATCAATGTTACATGTAATGTTATATAGTAAAAGTCAATAGATTTTGAACAAAATAGCGATGAAAGCAGATCATGTAAAGAAACATTAAAAAATACCATTTTTTGAGGTTAGAATAAATTTTAAATAAATTATTATCAGCAGTTAACATTTTTTTCTGTTTTCTGGTAAACATTTCCAGTTTTTAGTTAAAATTTAAAGCACTTTGTAATTTTGATCCGATCAGTGGATGTGAAATGGCCCATATTTATTTAAGAACATGAATACGCATATGCAGGCTAAGCGTACATCCCTCCTAGAACTTAAAATATCGAATTATACAAAAAATGATTCGGATAAGAGTTTTTGTTCTCTGAGTAGCACATATTTTGGTGACCTTTCCTACTAGATTCAAGGTCATTTGAAATTTCGTTTTTTTAATAGGAACCTCTATTTTTGACCTCGGATTCAGAAAGAGCGGGAAATTCTTCATTCAGGTGAGATTTCGTTAAGGTCATATGGATATGTTTAGCAGATACTGAGCAACTCTCATATGAAAAATTTTAACGCTAATCCTTACACAGGTCATTTGAGTAGAAGAAGAAAAATGAAAGTGTCCTTTACATAACCTTAGAGAACAACTCGGACCCTGACAATGCTACCTCACCTAAACGTAGAGTATCCCTCTCATTTTGCATCCGAAGTAAAAAATAGGGGGTTCTATTGAAAATTAAGTTGACTTTGTAATTACCTTAAATCTAACAGTCAAGGTCAAAGACAAGATCACCATAATATATGCCGCTCAGATATCAACTTCTTTCATCTAAAACATTTTTTGCATAATTCAGTATTTTAAGTTTTAGGGGGTGTACGGGCGGTTTAGAACACCCTTTATAAATATTTATGCTAAAAAACATATTGTTATTTATGTTTTAGGTTTCGTAAACCAGTAAGATGTATGCTGGATCGAGATGAAGATATGATGATAACCGGAACGAGGCATCCATTTTTGATAAAGTATAAAGTTAGTTTCACTGATGAAGGGAAAATTACAGCAGCAGAAGTAGATTTATTTAGTAATTGTGGATATTCAACAGATCTTTCACCTGCTGTAAGTAAAAACATTGTAAGACCCGCAAGCCTTCATATACTGATTCTTGATATTTTGGCTTTTTAAACGTTAGCTATTATTTATTTTTATGAAATTTAAGAAACCTTCCATTCCTACTAATATTTATTTTATCATAAGGCGCGATTGCACCCGATTCAAGCATTAAAACATTGCTTTCTTATTATTTATCTTCTATTTACATCAAATTTTGTCCGAATTCATTCACGCATGATTAAGAAAATTCGCGACAAAGAAATTAGATGCCGATTCCCTTTACTCAATTTTTGTCTGTTCCGTGTTTACATATATATATATATATATATGGACTATTTCACGTCAAGTGGTAAGATGAAAATGTTAAATCGCACCAAGTTTTGAGAACATGCTGGAAATATCTTCCAGAAAATAGAAAAAAATTTTTAGGTGTTAAAAATAATTGAACTGAGAGTTATTCCACCATAAAAAATGAAAATTTTTCAATTTTTAAAAAAAATGCTGTTTTCGAAGACATTTATCTCAAAATCTATTGATTTTTTTGAAAAAACATTACATATAACTTTTTTTCAAAATAATCTTGAGAACTTCTATCTAGGTTATAATTCTGAATTTTAAAATCTCGAAGAGATAGGACACCCGGAAATATTGATTACCAAAAAAAAGGCGACCACGCTACAATTGATTTTGATCTAATATCGCTCAAAAGATGACATTTTTAAGAGTTTTCAAATGGCGGTGGTTAGATTATTGGCCAAGATCACTGGTGAAAGTTATGCCTTAAAATACATGAAAATTAGTGATTTTATGAGGTTTATGAAGCATAACTTTCACCAGCGGTCTTGGCCAATAATGTAACTACCTTCATTCGAAAGCTCTTGAAAAATGTGATCTTTTGAGTGGTGTTAAAGCAACATCAATTGTGGCGTGGTCGCCTTTTTTGATAATCAATTTTCTATATATTTTCGTGTGTCCTATTTCTTCGAGATTTCAAAATTAAGAATTTCATTCTGGATAGATAAGATCAAAGATTATTTTAAACAAAAGTTGTATGTAATGTTTTTTCAAAAAAATCAATAGATTTCGAGATAAATGGCTTTGAAAATAGCAATTTTTTTTAAAAAATTAAAAAATTTCCATTTTTTACGGTGGAATAACTCTCAGTCAAATTATTTTAAACACCTAAAATTTTTTTTCTATTTTCTGGAAGATATTTTCAGCCTATTCTCAAAATTTGGTGCAATTTAAAATTTTTATCATACCACTTCACGTAAAATAGCCCATATAGTCAACTTGAAAGAAAAAGATAGCAATAGTATGTAAAACCATAAGTTAGAAAGAGCTACAATGTTTTCTAGTCCGTGTAAGAACGCGCACAGAGGAAAAACCATATAGGAGAAGTTGAAAACAGGCCGTGAGAAGGAGCTAGCAATTTCAGGAGTTATCAGTTTCAGGTGAATACTTTCGTCATATCTGAATCGTCTGGCACATTTCGTTGTGAAAAGTTATGAGTTTAAATTAGTTATTTACGTAATTATTTCCAACACCTCACATTATTCCATTTTGGTATTTTTTATTGTACAGCAATGCAAGATAATATTGCAAGATAAAAACTTCATATTGGCCCATATCATATACTAGGATGTCAAGCTTTGACATCTGTCGACGAGAGAAAGAGTGAGCGAGAGAGAGAGAGAGAGAGAGAGAGAGAGAGAGAGAGCGAGTCAGTGATAAAATTCTAATCATAAAAACAATGTTTCCATTTCATGCTTACATTATTTTAGTTAGATTTTTCTTGATGTCCTAGTCGAAAGCAACTACACATTTTGAAATTTGATTCTTTTTGAGTCTTTGACATATTTCGATACAATTAACCTTCTATTTATCGAATGAAAAAATGTCGAATTCGAATCATCAAATGTCCTCGTCTGATGAGTCTGCAAATGATGAAGAAGTTTGTAGAAATTTCGACCAAGAAGCAAGTTTAATTGTTCAAACGGAAACGATACCAAAAAAATCAGGGGAAAGGTACTTGCTAGCCTAAAATACTTATAAAAATTGGAAACATAAGAACAAGAACTCCCTTTCTATGTCAGATGAAGATAATTTAATAGTATATTTTACAGAAATGAAAAAAACATTAAACCTACCAACTCTTTGGAGAATGTGGTCTATGTTAAAGAAAACATTAATGACGAAAGAGAATGTTGACAATAGCAGATTTAAATTTGAAAATACTTCTTATAAATGCCAACAAACGTTATAAACCCAAGCAATTACTTACTTTTACTTGGACTGTGATTAAAAAATTCATAAATGATGCACCAGATCACATTTATTTAGCTGTAAAGGTAATTATTTTAATTACTGTCTTTTTAATTAACTATATGTCGAATCTTAAATTGGCGACTTCCTTTGTATTTTACACTTTTGAACTTCGAATGTATAGTGAATATAATTTTGTGTTTATTCATAAATTTTTCGTGTATTTATCACAAGGTTGTCCTTATATTTGGAATTTGTGGTGGACTCCGTTGCGAAGAACTTCCTTAAGATTCAACCTCAAGATCAACCTTAAGATTCAGAATGTTAAAGATGAAAGTAATCGATTCGTTGTAGCCGTGTATAGGACAAAAACAAATCATTCGCACGATTTCATTGTAGGATAACTTTTTTACAATGAGATCAAATTATACATTTCAATGAAGCCATCAGAAAATTTTACAGACAGATTTTGTATTCAGTACAAAGAAGTAAAATGTTTGCGCCATGTTTTTGGTATAAATAAAATTGATGAAGCTCCATCCTCCATCTACTATTGCTGTATATTTAGGTTTAGAAAATACTAAATGATATACTGGACATTGCTTTCGAAGGACTGCAGCTACACTTCTGTCGGAATCGGGTGCGATTTTACAGTTAATCAAACAAATGGGAGGATGGCGATCAGATAATGCAGCTCAACTTTACATCGAGCATTCGTAAAATAATTGTCAAAAGATTTATGAAGGTATAACATATGCATCCAGATCATCCAAAACTAATGCCAATCTGTACACCATTAAAACCAGTAATACCCATACTACATCTTATGAAAGTGTATTCAGACCATCCACCAGTAAAGACATTACAGAGATAATTATAAATAAAAATATTCCTAACGATGAATATGAACTTACTTACGATAATTTCTCCAAAAACTTTGTTAAATCAGTTCGTACAACGGACCGGTACATGATAAAAATTATTTTAGTAAGAATTAATGTTGCATTTTTATAAAAATTCCTTTTTGAGTAAACGTTCATTTTTTCAGACGTAAAGAAACTTGGCTTTGTTACTGCAAATGGCAGACCATTAACAGAAGCAGCATCTACGTCCACTAAAAAAAACATTTTCAATTACATAGTCCGGTAAAATTAGATTTTTCTCGGTCCGTGGAGCTGACAAAAAGAAAGTCCTGATGAAACTGCACAAGTATCACCTTTAAATGATGAATTAATTACAGATCGTGATGTTAGATATAACAATTGCACCTTTAATAATTGTACTTTCAATAACTGTAATTTTTATAATCATTGTAAATAATATCAACAATAATAACTAAAAAGGAGCTACAATATTGTTTAGTAGCATTTCTTTATTTCATATTCGTAGATTTTTTTCGATGCCCGCCGCGATATTTGTGGCACAAGCGTAGCGGTTTTTTTCAGGTATTTTTAACATAAATCTATCTTGATATCTCAATGTTTTCCACATTGACCAAAATAATTTAAAAAAAAATATAGTGTAATTAAGTGGAAGCTTAATCATTATCCATGCTCAACATAGTGCTTTAAAACCAATTATTATTTTCTATATAAAGCCAACATATGTGCTAGATTTATTGGCTATTAAGGGGAAAAGTCATTAAGTAATTTTGTACCGTTTACATCTCCCTGAGTCTTTTACGTGCAGCTCCTCCCGCAAGGGTTATCCACACGGCCCCCCATGGGGCAAGGGGTTGAGATACGCTCAACCAGCGCGAAATGACCAACCCAACGTTGATCACTCCTACCGATTTTTCCTAAACGGTAAGGAATAGGAAACCCTCGGTTTGGGCCGGGACCAGTTCAATCCCTGACGGCTCTGCAGGCCGCTACCCGAGTTGTTAACCGCAACTTACACGTCCAGACCGGAGAAGGGTTCCGAAATCCGATGGCGCCGTAGCACCCAAGGATTCCTTCGCCCAACCCCGACCTCTACCCCTTAAGCTATCTGGGGTACAACCACTGCTACTACGAGTACAACCTCAATAGACCGGGCCGAGGACAAGTCCTCGTGGGCCAATCGCGATCTCCCTTAGTACCGTTTATGCCCTGGTGAGGGTCCGGCGGGGTCCTACCACCCCTATTGCCGGCCATATTGGGGTTCGCGGGGCCACAAGGATGATCCCCATAGGCCTACCAAGTAGACCCCCCCTGCGATCAATCCAGCATTCATACATGTATACATTCATACACTCGCACTTATGCACGCCTGCGTATACACGCCAGCATGCTGCATACACTCTCATATTCACTCACATACCCACACACACACTAACACATCCCGTATCGGGTTTGCTGGTCCCGCATCGTGGCGCCTCGCCAGGTGGTGGATAGGGGAATGCTTTCCAGATATGGATGGTACCGTAAAAATCAAATATTCGGAGCGAACCAAAACCAGATAGGTGAAGGCACTCCGAAATTAAACCAATTATGGATAGTGAGATTAAAACAACACTACCCCAAGCGGGCACGGCAGTTCTTTTAAATCCCGCCACTGATTCCGATCGGGTGAAATCCCCGGTGGTCAGTGTTGGTCCCACGGATTTTGGGGGGGACCAAACTCACATCGTTAAAATGGTAGGTGCTGCGGAGGTTGGTCACTAGGCCTCTGTAGCATCAAATGCTACGTGTGACCTGCCCTCGACTGGGAATAAGAACAACATCCACAAAGAGTTAAAGACTATGGCAAGAGCAACAAGCAGGGCTCTTAAAGAATACGCGCGGGTGAGCAGTGCTGTGTGCTCGGCAGCGCCGAAAATTAAAATGGCAGATGCGCGTAAGGATGGAATGTGTCAAACGTCGCCCATCTTCCGCGCTGAAGAGCGTCAAAGGAGGCCGGTGGAGAGGGAAAGGCCCTCACCATCTCAGTATCCTCCGGAGAAAAGGAAGAAGGGGTCGAAGCAGCCCACTAGCAGGAATGGGCCAGCAGATGCTTCGACATCCCTTCCTAAAACAAGTGGGAACCAGTCAAAGGTCCCTGACTGGGCTACTGTAGTGCGCAAGGGCAAAAATAAAGAGGCTCAGCAAAATACGCAGCTGAAGAAAGCCAAGGATGTCGGAGGACCGCCAAAGGTGTCCAAAAAACCTAAAGCGGTCGTAGGAGTAAAGTGTCAGGAGGGCGAGCCTATATCGACATCCTTCGGCAAATACGGGCCGCGCCAAACCTCAAGCCGCTGGGAGAAAGAGTCTCCCCTATCCGGCGTACCAGAGGAGAGGATCTGCTGATTGAGCTTGAAAGACCTGGCGTAGGAACTCAAGACCTCGAGGCAGCGGTCTCGTCCACATTACGTGGGTTAGCAGAGGTCCAGATGTTGACGCACAAAGAGTCTATTACTATAAAGAACATGGACGAGGCCACGACGGCGGAGGAAGTGGCAGAGGCAATCTTAGCGGTGATCGGGCCAAATATGGTACCTTCTGGGAATATAAAGCTTAGAAGGTAATATGGAGGCACTCAGACGACCAGTGTCCTTCTTCCCGCATCGGCAGCAAAAAAGCTGCTACAGAATGGGAAGCTTCGGATAGGCTGGGCCAACTGCAGGGTTCTGCTCCGCGAGCCGATCACGCGTTGTTACCGATGTCACGAGGTCGGTCACTTCGCAAAGGCTTGCAAAAGCGCAGTCGACCAATCATCGCATTGTTTCCGGTGCGGCCAAGAGGGCCACAAAGCAGTGGATTGCGCGGCGGATAAGAACATAGCCGCACCTAGGTGAAGTATCTGACAGAAATGGTTAGGGTGCTACAAATCAACCTAAACCACTGTGCTGTGGCCCAGGATCTGCTGCCACAGTTGGTCAGAGAAGAGCAGGCCGACATTGTTATCGTCAGCCAGGAGTACAGGGATCTGAGTGAATTGAAATGGGTGAGTGATGCCACTGGCTGAGCGGACATCTGGGTATGTAGAAACATGCATATATCCGGAAAAATGGCCGCTCGCTTCCCCAATTTTACGTGGGTGGAGGTGGCGGGTATGCGAATATACAGTTGCTACCTCCCATCCAGTGATAACATCGACGGATTTCTGGGATCCCTTGATGCCATCGTTAGTAGTGCAAGGACCTCCCGATTGCCAATAGTCATCGGAGGGGATTTTAATGCCTGGGCGACAGAATGGGGCAGTACGAAAACGAACACACGTGGTCGTACACTCCTCGAGGCCTTTGCGATATTGGAGTTGGAGATTGCTAACACTGGAACGACTCCCACTTTTACCAAGGCGGGGAGGTCGTCTATAGTAGACCTAACCTTCATCGATTCCAGATTAATGAAGAGAGGGTTTAACTGGAAAGTTAGTGATCGCTACACGGGGAGCAACCCTCAAGCAGTCGTGTACCAATCCAATCGATGATTAACAGGGCAGCAGCTCTGAACAAAAGCTTCCAATACAAGAGATGGGTGCCGTCTACCTTCGACCGAGAAATATTTCTCTGCTCCATAGCAGAAGTCGCTGTCAAAGGAACACCGGAAGAACGAGCCGAGAAACTCACGCGTGCCATAATAGCGGCTTGCGATATCTCTGTGGCCAGGAAATCCATCCTCCGTGGCCGCCCACCTATTTACTGGTGGAATGAGAATATCGCAAAATTACGCCGTGAGTGTCTGAGGACTCGTCGACTGCACCAGATTGCTCGGAACCAGCCGCGGTACCAAGAACTAACCGCGTCCTACGAGGAAAAACGGAAAGAGCTCAAGGCTGCCATTAAAGCGGCTAAACGCAAGTGCTGGCGCGAATTTTGCGAGAAAGTGGATCGCGATCCCTGGGGTAAGCCCTACAAAATGGTGGTGAACAAGATCAAACCGAGGGGCGCCTCAATGCCGTCGTGCCCACATTTTCTTGACAGAGCGGTGCGCCACCTATTCCCACAACATCAGGAACGGGAAGCCGAGACAGGTTTAATTGGGACCAACAGTGCAGTCGCGCCGCCAGACATTAGCATAACCGAGCTGAAAATGGCTGCAAGGAGAATATCCATCCATAAAACTCCAGGCCCGGATGGAATACCTGGTCTGGCCATTAAGACCACTGCGCTGAATGTGCCACAAATTTTTGCGGACACATTTAGTGCATGTTTTCAATTAGGATGCTTCCCAGCAAGGTGGAAGGTACAGAGGCTGGTGCTTCTCCCAAAGGGGAGCCGACCACCGGAGAACCCTTCCTCGTACCGGCCACTCTGTTTGTTGAATATAGCTGGGAAGCTATTCGAGCGGGTCATTTGTGCCAGGCTACAAGCAGCCATTGCACAGGAAGGTGATCTGTCCGACAATCAGTTCGGTTTTCGGAAAGGGCGCTAAACTATTGACGCTATAAGTCGAGTTGTCGAGCTGGCCACCAATGCCATTGGTGGTACTAGGAATTCTAGGCGCATGTGAGCTATCATCGCACTGGATATCCGCAATGCCTTCAACTCGGCTCGGTGGGATAATATTATGTTGTCCTTGGAACAATTAAAAGTGCCGCTCTACCTACGCAAAGTCATCTCTAGCTACCTCACAGAACGAATCCTCCTCTATGACGCCGAGGATGGCGCGCACTCCTATAACATCACCGGAGGCGTACCGCAGGGTTCGGTCTTGGGACCTCTTCTTTGGAACGTCATTTACGACGAACTGCTTAGGCAGCAGCTTCCACAGGGAGTGTCGATAGTGGCTTTTGCGGACGATGTGGCTTTGATCGTCGTCGCAAGGAGCAACGATGAGGTAGAATATCTCGGAGATGTCTCTATCGCGGTAGTAGCTGAATGGTTGAGCACCCATGGGCTGTGTCTGGCGGCCGAAAAGACCGAGGCGGTACTTATCTCCAGAACGAAGCAAAGGAGGTACGCTACCTTTACTGTAAATGGTAAACGTGTAAGATCGGCGGACACGGTGAAACATCTAGAAGTCATCTTGGATGCGCGGCTAACATTCAAGGAATACCTACTGAGTGCAGGGTCGAAAGCCGCAGAAGTGGCTAGAGCTTTGTCGGGCATAATGCCCAATATCGGAGGGCCAAAGCAGCCACTTCGAGCCCACTTAGCGACAGTGGTAAGCTCGGTAATTTTATATGGAACTCCGATTTGGGCAGATGCCCTAAGAAATAATCTAAGCTACGGTGCATCCTGTCGGCGAGGCTGCAGAATAGCCGCACTAAGGGTGGCTCATGCTTATAGAACCATGTCAGATATAGCTCTCTCGGTGATCGCGGGAATTCCTCCCATCGATCTTTTGGCGATAGAGAGGGCTGATACGTACAAAAAAGGTCAGCGTACCTTGGAAAACAGCAGCGAAGCAGCACGTGGTAGTAGCAGTCGGTGGTCAAACAGGACTATCGAACTGTGGCAGCAGAGATGAGATTCAGCAAGCGAAGGTCGCTGGAACCACCGCGTCATCCCAGATATCGCCAAGTGGACGAGTAGGAAACACGGATTCGTCACCTTCCACCTGACCCAGGTGCTTACCGGGCATGGGTGTTTTCGCAGTTACCTGCACCGCATCCGTATATACGGGAGTGCGGAGTGCCCGACCTGCCCTGGTGTCGACGAAGACGTGGAGCACGTCTTGTCCTGGTGTCCTCGATTCGCGGAAGAAAGGGGTGTTTTCCATACCTTTTGGAAGGGGCCTCTGACACCAGAGGGTATCGGGATGTGCCTCCTTGGTTCGCAAGAAGGTTGGGATGCCGTAGTGACCTTGGCAGCATCCATTGTGGGGCGGCTTAACCATTTTAGAAAAGAAGAAGAGCGAACAAGGGCCAAACGTGGCATGACTGCCCCTCTCGAAGTAATGCCTCACGGGGTTTCCGAGGGGGGAAAGATCAGTCGAGAGGAGGATCCCTGCCAAGACCAAAGGCAGGGTGGTTTTTAGTGGGTATGGGTCACGCTGACCGAGTCCCACACTCCGTGCGTAAAAAACATTTTTACCGCCTCCTCAAAAAAAAAAAAAAAAAACACTAACACATGCACGCCCGCGTTTGCACGCCGGCATGCTACATACACACACACATACACACCTATCACTACCGGCATATCCGGCAGTCCCCCCCATTACTTCTTTATTCCCCACCTTCCTCATCTCCATCATTCACCCGGTCCACATTCATTCTCGCAATCATACTATCTCTCATTCTATACGCACGATTTACAAATTCACACATTTTATCACACGTATCCTTCTCATCCAATACCTTACTCACATCTCATCCATTCCTCACTTTCACTACTCCTATTCCGTCTAAATCCCTGAATCCTTCATATATTCCACACTCACATAACACATGCAGCCAGTTTTCATTGCCCATCCCACACGGACACAACGGCGAGTCTCCCAGATTCCTCGAGTGAAGGAACTCATTGAGGCTCCCAGGTCCCGTGAGAATGAAGCAAACCTTCAGACCTGGATCAAAATTTTTGACCAGGCCTGCAAATCTCCATTCTTGCAATCATCCCACCTTCTCTGCCATCTTTCATACGCCCTTACATCCAACAATTCACACTGCTCATCCACACTTTTCCCATGCAACTCTTCATGCATAACGAGATTCAATCCATCTTCATTTACTGTGTAACGTGGTACTTCGTCCTAATACCACAGTTACAAGTAATTTATTAATTTAATCAGGGACGACGGCCCCGAAGAACACGTCTCTGTCGTCGCCGTGGGTTGACGAGTCAACCCGTCGGGACACGGTAGCGGAAATAGGACGATCTCCTCTATACCGACACACGTGGCGGGAAAATCGGGGATCGGAATGTGGTTTGCGGGTTAATCTATAATCAAAATGATAACGCGACCGTTAAGTTAATATAAAATAAATAAGTATTTATTTAATAAATTACACGGAGGTGCCCGTATATACGCGGCAAGCAGGGGCTGCCCCCGTGCTCGCCCCGCGCAATACCCAATCGGTTTCGGTAGCACCGGTGTGCTACCGAACAAACATACACACACACTCACTCAACACGCTCTAAATATATACCGACCAATGTCGGGTACTTACCGGGCTGGCTGGTCCATTGGCCCTGGTGTACGTCGGCGCCCCGACGTCTGCTGGCCGGTGGAGTCGGCCCGGTCTCCCGTCGTCCTCGACGGTAGTCTGCAGGTGCGGCCTGATGCCGCGGCGATTCGCCTACCTCGGGGAATACTCAACCCGAGGTGTATGGTCCTTCGCACTGCACTTTCACAATCTCACTAGCACTCGCGTACGGCTTCCTGGAGTACGGACGAACCGGTCCGGTACTTCCCGTGGCTCACGAAACTAAGCGTGACGAGGGGTTTAGAAGGTGCTGTCGCGGTCAAGACCGGCAGCGTACTGAGCTTTTCGGGAATTGTCGCATTCCCGAAAAGTATCTAACACACACACACAATAACAATAGAGTATATGGATGCTCGCACACATCCTCGCTCGTAGACATAAACACGCGTGTTTCGTGGCCTTGAAGAGGCAACGCACGAAAGAATAACAATGTGCGAGATTTCACTATGTAATATATTATATACGCGAAATAATATTTTAGATTCAATATTATTTTATTTTATTGCAACGACGTCTCGTCGCAAAACCCCCCACTAAACTCCACATCATCCTACTGAAGTGAGAGTTGAAAAGAGGGCAATGAAATAAAATAATAATAGACACGCAGGTCGAATCTCCTCGCCTAGACGAACTAGGGCCGAGGAGTGGTGAGGTTTTTCTCCAAGGTGGCCATCACCAGTCGCAGGATAGTGTCTCTTGCTTCCGGATTATCTCCTGCTACCGCTTCCAACAGCAAGCGACTCTCGCGGAGGAGGTCAGCATCGCTGGAGGAGGACATTGGTAGCCTGGTGACAACGTTGCTGGACATCCCCGACGTTGCGTCCATTATGACGGAGGTGGAGGGCTGCTCAACCAAAGGAATTGGTGCAGGTTCAGGGGTCAGTACTGACAGCTCGGCTGGATAGCCGATTTGCCTGAACAGGACGTTGAGACCGGTCTGCACCGTCTCCAAAGGTCCAGAGTTTGGGACACCCAAACCCTGCGCCAAGTGACGTAGGAACGTCTCTTGTGGGGGTACCTCTCGAATCAGCTCGACGCGGACTGGCTGAGCTACACTCTCTTCTCGTCCGCGGGTCTTATCCTCTTCAGCCTCTTGATGGCCGGATATTGCTGGAGGAGGCGGTGTTGGAGGTTGGGCTAGGGAGTTCTGGTATTCCCTAGCACGCTGCTCGACTAACCATTGAGCATGATCGCTCAGGGCGAGTCGTACCTCCTCAATCGGCCCGGTGTGGCGCAGGCCAAATTCGGCTGCCTGACGGCGGTCTGCCTCCTCGAGCCGCCGAGCAATTACCGTGGAAGCAAAGGATGCTTTGCTTCCCTGGGGCTGTACGTCCACAATACCCACCGGAGCTGCTCGGACTGTTGCGACGGTGGTCTCTTCCACCCGCCGCTTCTTTGCCTTACTGCGGCTTCCTCTCTGTCTGGCCCTCTTGGACACGGACTTCTCCTGTGTTCCAGACGTTGAAGGTTGTGAAGCCGTTGTTGGCGGGTCGGATATTCCTCGGTCCCTGCGATTAGCCAACCATGCGCGGTAGGCATTCATGCAGCGAGGACATTTGGTGACAACCACCCCTCGGCGGCCGCAGTTGATGCAGAATTCCTGCGTCTGCATGGCCGCACACTCCCGGCGGTTGTGTCCCGGACGCCAACAATTAAAGCAGGCGTTATCCGGGGGGTCGATGGTTGGATCCGTCTTGATAGGATCCAACTTCTTGAACATCGCCCCGCGACGCCTATACTTCTCCGCCCGGTCCACTCCTGACGGATTGGGTCGTGGAGAGGGTCGGCACCTAACGGGCGACATCTCTCTCCGAACCTGCGTCGGTGGTTTGGACACTGGGAAGGGTCTGCTCCTAGCGGGCAACATCTCTTCCTTTGGCGGAACCACTACTACCGACGCGATGGTACTCGGCACGGCTTGTGCCAGATGCCCATCGTCTACTGCCGAATAGTAGTCGTCGACCGTCAACTGGCGCAAGGGATTATACTTCTTGCGCCTTCGACGGCTTTCAGCGACTTCCCTTTGCCGCTCCCTCTCTTCTTGGCGGAGGTCCTCTGCATATCCGTCAGGCAGATAATTAACACTACCCGTCGGTGTCTGCTGGTCGACCTCCATTCGCTCTAGCGTCGTCTTGGGGTTTGGCCTGGATTCGCCAGCCTGTGGCGGACTTGACACACCTTTAG
Organism: Theocolax elegans; assembly: GCA_026168455.1. NCBI lineage: Eukaryota > Metazoa > Arthropoda > Insecta > Hymenoptera > Cerocephalidae > Theocolax > Theocolax elegans. The sequence continues at coordinate 22,172,544 of CM047430.1, forward strand.
GCCTTTCCAAGGGCAAGTCAACAGCCTCTACCGCCGAAGCGGCCTGGAGGTTGTTGTCAAGACCCGATGGTTGGGCCGGCAGGGGTCTCCCCACCACCTCGGCATAACTCCTCTTGACCATCTCCCTCGCTTCTGGTGGCGAGTTAGCCAGAAAGGTGGACGTGGATTCCTTATTATCTGCGTCCAGACAGTGGGAATCCCCGAAACGATTACGGTCGCGGACTGCCTGCCGTTGGAATCGGCGGTAGCTTTCCGCGCTCCGTTCGGTCTCTCGCTTACCGAGCATTTGCTCGGTCTGAGCGATCAGCCGTTTGGTTTCGTCCTCGTCCAGGGTGCTGAAACAAAAGAAAGAAATTTGTTAATTAACTACAAACAAATCATAGTTACATTAATCATATACAATCACTCATACTCAATCAATCACACACCCGGATACCCACTCTAAATTTTCCCCGTGGCTAGCCGCTCATCGCTGGCCTAGGATTTTCTCCTTGGTGGGACGTATCTCTTTAAATCGGATACGTGCACTTCAGACCTCTTCCGTCCAGACTCTTCAAGTCTTAAGACTACTGGTGATAGTATCTCCTTGACTTCGAAGGGTCCGTCGTACTTAGGCGCCAATTTGGCCGAAATACCTTTGGCCCCGTGCGATAACGTTCTACACTTCCTCATGACTAAATCGCCTACTTGGAAGGAAGCCACGCGTCTATTTTTGTTATAGACTTTCTCTTGACGTCTCTGCTCTTCATCTATGTGTTTCCGCACTAGATCTCGAAGGGCATCAAGACGTTTGAGTCGATCCATCCACATCTCGGGATCGATAGGAATTTTAAATTCCCTCTTCTCAACCTCTCTACGCAGACTCTTTACCGGTTGAGGATGACGTCCAAAATTGAGGAAAGCTGGGGAAACCTTCGTACTTGATTGCGTTGCCGTATTAATAGCATGACGGAATTCATGTAGATGTTCATCCCAGCTGCGATGATCGGAATCCACAAAGGCCACGATCATCGTCTTTAATGTCCTGTTTGTTCGCTCGACGGGGTTGGCTTGCGGTCGGTAAGGAGGAGTCGTGATCTGTTTTATCCCGTAATCCTCAAGCATTTGTGTCAACTTATTATTGACGAACTCTGTACCATTATCCGTAAGGAAGTAATCAGGAGTTTCCCAACGAATCAGTATGAGTTCCTCAAATGCTTTCGCAACCGACTTACCGGTAGCAGCTCGTAACGGTTTTAATTCAACCCACCTCGTGAACAAATCTTGTAAGACCAGTATATATTTGTATTGGTTCTTACTACGAGGCAGTTCCGTTATATCTGCCGCAACCACAGCCCACGGTCTCTCAATATTACGCTTGCCCATCAAACCTTGAGGGCCCGCTTGTGAGACTTTATATCGTTGGCAGTCTATACACTGCACAACGAATTGCCTGACATCATGATAGATACCCGGCCAATAATAGTCTCTTGCCACTCGGTCATAGGTCTTCTCCACTCCTAAATGACCACACGATGGAGGGCAATGCGAATCCTCTAGTACGCGCGTCCTATGTTCAATGGGCATAACCAATCTCCATCCCTCCTCTTGACCCGTGATTGGGTCCAGCAGCTTATCGGTCGTGAATCGATAGAGCATTTCATCTTCAATTTTCCATTGCGGAAACTTTTGAGGACTGGACCTCACATCATCCAATCTGGCGATGTACCATGGGTCGGTAATCACGTCAAAGGAGGCTATTTCAACTTCGTCCGAGTCCAGGTTAACAGCGCGAGAGAGTGCGTCGGGAACATAGTGTAGTGCACCTTTCTTGTGCACAATCTCGAAGTCCCACTGTTGCATCTCAAGCACCCAGCGCGCTAGTCTGCCGGTGGGCTCTTTAAGAGTTTTCAACCATTTGAGCGCGCTGTGGTCCGTCACAGCTTTGAAACGATACGCTTCAATATATGGCCGAAGTTTCTTAATTGCCCATTAAGGCTAGACACTCTTTCTCCGTCGTCATGTAATTACGCTCCGCCTTGTTCAACACTCGGCTGACGTAAACGATCGGATGCTCGAAACCATCTTCATCTTCTTGGGTTAACACAGCCCCAATAGCGTAATCACTCGCGTCACTCTGGACCGAGAAAGGCTTAGAGAAGTCTGGTCGAGCAAGCACTGGCGCGCCGGCTAGAGCTAACCTGAGTTCACGGAACGCCGCGTCCTGCTCTGGTCCCCACTCCCATGGCTGGTCCTTACGGAGTAATCTCACGAGAGGGATCTTAATATCCGACTCTCGATTTATAAAACGAGAATACCAACCGACCATGCCAAGGAAGGAACGAAGTTGTTTAACATTTCTTGGGGTCGGATAATTTAGGACAGGAGCCACTCGATCCACATCGGGTCGAAGTCCATCACCATCCAGGCGGTACCCAAGGAACGTAACGCTCGAGCAACAGAACTGACACTTCTCTCTGTTCAATTCTAGCCCTGCGTCCACTAGTGTCCTTAGAACCATTTCCAACCATTTTAAATGTTCCTCGAAAGTTTCGGTTATAACGATTAGATCGTCCAGGTAACCGAAAACATAAGGTTCAACTTCGGGACCAAATAGAGCATCGATCAACCGTGCAAATGTCATGGGTGCATTCATCAGTCCGAACGGCATCCGTGTGAACTGCCACAACCCAGACCCAGGCACAGCGAAGGCGGTGTAATGTCGACTAATTTCTGACATTAACACTTGGAAATATGCCTTCTTAAGATCGATCTTAGAGATGAATTTGGCATTATGTAACTTATCCAGAATCGAATCCATATTCGGTATTGGATATGAGTCACGTTTTGCTACCGCATTCAAATCTCGGAAGTCTATGCAAAAACGATAGCTACCTTCGTCTTTGCGGACTATCACTGGAGCGGCCGACCATTCACTTGCACTCGGTTCAATTATTCCTCTCTCAAACATTTTTCTGACTTCTTGCTGGGCGAATTCGAGGACTTTAGGCGACATACGTCTTGGTTTGTGACGTACTGGTCGTGCACCTGGCTCTACTTCCACGCGATGTTCGATCAACGTAGTAAAGCCATGCACATCGCCTGGTGGTGGTAATAAGTTCTCTACTAACTTTCTTACCCTCTCTCGCTGGTCATCGTTAATCTCGATGATACCTGCACACTCTGCGAGAATCCTCGTGTCTCCGCCTCGGACTCCATCCTTGACAAAAGACTGCCATTTTCCGGCGCCAACACGCCAGAGGGCATCGCCAATTATAACCTCGATGTTCCAATGTTGAAGGAAGTCCATACCGAGGATCATCGAGTGTTCCATACACTCGACTATTCTCAGTTGGATGTTGCCATCTAATCCCTCAATTCCGAATAGAACATCTAACAAACCTAGGACTTTCAGTGCCGGTCCTGCGACACCCCGCACGACTACCTTGGCCGGTTTCCACTTATCCCTGTAGCATTCCGCTACGTCAACGCGTATAAGTGAAACCATTGCTCCTGGGTCGAACAATGCTTTAAAGTCCTTGCCACCAAGTCTTACCGAGAAGAACAAGCGGTTTTCGGATTGCACTCCCGCAACCATGTCTTCGGCTTGACTGTCAAGTAGAGCTGGAGTCGAACTTGTCTCTCTGGACGTCTTCGGGACAGCTCCTGCCCCCCCCCTGAACTGTTCTAATCGGCAACGATTTTGAACTGTTCATCACCTGATCAAGAGAGACAGTCGTTTTACTCTCATTAGACTGTTTTATACTCTTTTCTTTGATCGTAGGTTGGGGTGACAATGAGTAACGAGTATCATCATTCTCATTGGTGGGGTTACACAAGTTTAGAGTTTTTCTCTCGTTCTCTATTTCCTTCAGTAACCGTTTGTGTTCGTTAACAGCCTGCCTACGGAGTACTTCAGACCAGAAAGACTCTTTGTTTTTCTTGATCTCTAGAAGTTCTAAATCTGCTTTGTTCGGCGCTTCGAACGTTGGATTTAGCTTGGAAGGAGTCTCAGCCTTAACCATAGGTAACTCAGCAGATTTCGGCAAATTCGGATGTTCAGAGGTATTCTCTCTTACCTTCTGAACGTTTGTTTGCTCTCCGTTTAGCAGTTCAGCGAAGTCAGTGAGGTGTTTGTCCTTCTTAACAAACAACCTCGCGGGTTCACCAACCCGTATCTCTTGCCCCCTAGAGCTATTACGCTCTTTTAATTGCGTGCAGGGCCCAGGGGGCGATTCTGGTACCCTGCCGCTAGGTTTCCCAGATATTGCCGTACATGCTCACACTTTGGGCAATTATCTAGGGTTACCCCAGTTGTGTGGCACACCTGACACTCAATGGGCGCTGCCACGTTCGGGCACTGGTCCGCTGTATGTCCCATACTTGCGCAATGTAGGCAAGTCTGATTGGGACAATCGGAATATCGATGTCCTACTTTGTGGCATGTAAAACATATGCCAAAGAAGGGACTGTTCGGATTCCTTTGCAAACCAGCGTCTTGGGTCTGCCTCTGCGTAGTACGATCATATACCGTGCTTTGTCTACGTTGAGGCGTATAGACGGGTGTCGTCTGAGCTTGAGCAACGTATTGTTTCGGCCTAGCACCGTTATATTGTTGCTGCTTTGACCCTGTCTGTCTATTTCCCGAAGATTGTCTTGCATTATTAATATTTTGTTCACCCACAAAATTTTTATTTTGTTGCAAGTACTGACGTTGACTAGTGTTGCGGGTACCATACATATTGGCTACTTCACAATCACTTGAAGATGGGCTAGAAGAATGTTTCTTATTCTTCTTGCTCCTTTTCTTTTTCAACGTCTTCTTCTTCGGTGGTGGAGATGGCTGAGGAACCGGTTGGCTCTTCTTATTCTCAACTAATGAGGCCACTTTCCCCGAAACTTTGGACGAACTCCGTTTTGGAAAAGCTTGTGGTATATGAACTTGTTCTCTTGGTGTGGGTTCCGCAAACCTCTTGTCCCATACCAAGTGTTGTTCATATTCTTTACCGTACTTCATTATGTCTTCGAATTTATTTATGGATCTCGAGGACATAAATTTGCGGCACTCCGGTCTCAATTGAGAATATGCCATCTCTACTTGTTGGCGCAGCGGAGGAGGTCGGCGGAATTTCCGCACAATAGCCTTAAAGCAATTTAGGTATTTTACGACCTTCTCTCCTTTGCCTTGCGTATACCAAAATAGGGCTGTCTTCTTAAACACGCAAGGCAATGCGCTGAGAATACGCCGGTCAGAGAACTGGTCGTCATTCCTGAAGTCTTGTAAACTATCTAGGAATTCTTCGGCATCGTCGTTGGTCTCCCCATCGAACGACAGACCCCAGTCTCTGAGGGCTCTTGCACAACTAGGCCGCTCCTTTCTATCTCTCACTGGTGGCTGGTTGTATCCCAAAGGGACTAATGCACCCATGTCCTCACTTTGGTTATACGTATCACGCCGGTGGACATCTCGACTCGGCGATGGTACTCTGCTACGTCTGTCAGGGAGGCGCTCCTTGCGATATCTACTCGCATAGTAAGCGGTTGCCTCTTCCCTATTCGTAGTGTAATATTCGTCCGAATCTAAGTTACTAAGATTAGAATCGGTTTGAGTACCTTGATCGCGTCTAGCGACAGCTCGCTCGTGCTCGACGGGATCATTATTCGTTTCGCGGAATCTGTTGTAACCATTGTCACACTGTGTAGAGGCTTCCCTCTTAGTGTAGGTTCTTTGGCTACGATCGGACGTGTGAGACTTACGATTCCCTTCATTCGGTAACCGTCTAGAAGTGGATGTTGCACTCCTGTGATAGCGCTCACCTTCCGAGAACGATTCATCATCTGCTTCTTCTGGTGCTGGCGCATATCTGTGTGAGGAGGTCCTGTTGTTATGCTTGTCATAACTAACCTTCCTCTGACAGGTACCGTATTGATCGCGATTATGTGAACGATAATCTGGAGCTTCCCTCCGATTATCAGTCGACTGCCTGCGATCGTTGGAAGGAAGTTCATAATTCCTGCTCGTCTGTTGTCGCGACTTATCTGACTGAATCTCCGAAACGCGCTTTTTAATAGCTCCAGAACTACTAAAATGGCTGGGAGTAGACCGTCCATGTGCATCGGAATTCAGTCCAAAATCGTTACGACGATTGGTGCCCTTTTCCACTGGGTTGTGGTTACCAACCAACGAGTTACGCTGATCCCGGTGTGACGCATGTGATGAATTTATAGCATGCGTCTCACCTAGACCAGTATATGTGGCGGTCGACACCGTCACTTGTCTCGAAGGTGGTGAGTTAGCCGTCGGAATCGCCGCTTCTGTGTTAATGCCAGCTGCATTATCAGAAAGCGGTCACCCGTCGGCGTGGGCACTCTACTAAATGTAGTCACATTTCACTCTTCTTCCTAAATGGGGGTTATGTGCTCACTTGTTGGTCTATCGTCTGACAACTCAGACTCTATAGACCTGTCGGTACCAGAAGGGATCACACTACCTCTTCTGGAGCGCTTTTGGTGCTTCTGCCAGAACTGTGGACAAGCTAAGGGCTTCGTCGCTGGTTGGGCAGAAGTATCCTCGTCGTAATTGGGATACCAAGGCACGTCAATTTGAGGATCATAACACTTAATCCTATGTCTCAGAAGGCGCTCTCTACACTCAAACTCTTCGCTATTAGCATTAAGGTGCAAACGGTCGAGCTGGGCGTAGATCTCCTCCAAAGGAAGTGATCTGATGTCTTTTTTAATGTGCCTCGCATCTCGCGAGTCACTAAGTATTTTGCACATACGCGTCTTGTAGCTGCCCATCGTAATTTTTTTTGATAAGGCAGAGACGGCGTTGTGCACCTGGGGATTTCTTCTCAGCTGGCACACCAACTGCTTCCCCGTATGCCCTGTAAAGTTTGGACAACTGAGGAGATAGCTCAGAGTCCAGATTCAAATATAGAGTACAAACTACTCTATATGAGAGGGCATACCTTATATAAAGAGAAAAGGATCACACAAAAAAAAAATTCCGATCCGAGTTTGGCAAACTAATTAAATAAAAAAAAAATCTAAATAGAAACAAGAAAAATTAATGTAAATTAATTTAATCTATAAAAAAAAATTTTGTTTGCCACCAGATTCGAAAGCTTAATCGAATCTGTTTTCGGATCAAAAGAAAAAATTTTTGTTGTCGATCTTCTCTTTAAACCTAAGTAAAATTGCAAAAGATACTTGGACCAATCCAAGATCGAATTAATTTGACAAACAAATTAATTTGGTAACAATTTAAAAATAAATTGCTATCGATTGCAACTTACAAAGAAAAATACTAATAAAAAAAAATATTTTAATTCGCTGACACGAGAAATTAAATATTAAGGAAAGAAAAAAAAATTCTGGAAGCCACAAATATAATTATTTTGACAAACAAAATAATTATAATTTTACACAAAATGTAAATCTCATACAAAAGAGAATTTTGTGGAAATTAGCTTCAAAAGAAAAGAATTTTCAAAAGTAAGATCACACAAAAAAAAATTAAATGTGATTGAAACAGCAAAAAAAAATTTTAAATTTGATATAAAGCACACAAAAAAAAATTAATTTTATTGTTAACCTCCCAAAAAAAAATTAATTTATTTTTAAGAGAAATTAATTATTTTATTTATTATTAATTTTATATATATTATATTATATTATATAAAAAATTAATAATATAAATATGCAATTAATTTGACAAACAAATTAATTGCAATTTATTTCTTAATTTGGAGGAAAAGCAAAAAAAATTAAGAGAATAAGTCAAAGAAATTTCCCGTCAGCAGAATTAATGTTTAAGTGACAAACACTTAATCGAAATAATATTAATATTAACAATAAATATAAATGTAACACCGATATCACGATGTGTCTCAGCACTAATGCGAGCCAAAATCGTGACGGTAATACAAAAAAAAATTTATCAACCTTGACTTATCTGACTAACAGACAATGTCAAAATTGATTATAATAATATTAATAATTATTAGCACACAACAAAAAAAATTATTGTATAAGTTCAAAATTATCAGCTGACTAACAGCGTGATAATATCATTGAAAAATCAATTACAAGTATATATATATATATATATATATATATATATATATATTACAACAAACAAATTATTAATAATAATAATGATAATAATAATGATAATAAAATTAATAAATATAAGCAATAAAAAATATTATTGGTCGTCTCGAACTGATACACAATCAGTGAGCCGAACTCAAAAATATTTTACACACTCACAAATTGTTAAACTCGCTTTTAAAGCGAACTAACAAAATTAAATTCATGCAATTAAATTAAAAATGAAATTACGGTCGCGCAGAGGGGGAAATTTTCCTTCTTGCGTAGCAACGAAGGATAGCCGCGCGGTATATGCCGTATACTGTATATTCTCTTTCTCTCTCTCTCTCGATACTCGTTACACTTACGCCGCGCGAGTCTAACCCCGGCTAGTTGGGATTTTCTCTCTCTCTCCCACTAGCGGTCTCGTGCTCACTCAGTACTACACGACTCCGCGACGCAATGTCTCTCTCTCTCTCTCACGCACTGGTTCTCTCTCACTCTCTCTCTCTCTCTCTCTCTCTCACACACAACCACAATATACGGCTAGGGATACCCGCGCGTCCCTACTCTAACGCGAACTCGAAATTTCAAATTTCTATTCTCGCTCTCTCTCTCTCACTCATACACACAATTCAATTATAATGGCATGCATCCATGCCATTATAAACCTATATGCTCTCTCTCTCTCTCTCTCCCTCTCTCTCTCTCTCTCTCTCTCTCTCTCTCTCGCCTTTTACACACCCGTTTTTCGCCAGGGAAAAAGAGAGAATTTTAAATAATTAACCCGCTGTTGTTCTTTATGTACAGGTAGACCTGTACAAAAAGAAATTGTTTAACCAAAACAAAAAAAAATTTCACCGACCCGAACAATCCTCGACACGCAGGTGGTACAACTACCGTCCTGTCACGGTCGCCATTTGTAACGTGGTACTTCGTCCTAATACCACAGTTACAAGTAATTTATTAATTTAATCAGGGACGACGGCCCCGAAGAACACGTCTCTGTCGTCGCCGTGGGTTGACGAGTCAATCCGTCGGGACACGGTAGCGGAGATAGGACGATCTCCTCTATACCGACACACGTGGCGGGAAAATCGGGGATCGGAATGTGGTTTGCGGGTTAATCTATAATCAAAATGATAACGCGACCGTTAAGTTAATATAAAATAAATAAGTATTTATTTAATAAATTACACGGAGGTGCCCGACAATAATTAACGGGGCGTTCTCCCGGTCGCGTGGTATATAGCGGCAAGCAGGGGCTGCCCCCGTGCTCGCCCCGTGCAATACCCAATCGGTTTCGGTAGCACCGGTGTGCTACCGAACAAACATACACACACACTCACTCAACACGCTCTAAATATATACCGACCAATGTCGGGTACTTACCGGGCTGGCTGGTCCATTGGCCCTGGTGTACGTCGGCGCCCCGACGTCTGCTGGCCGGTGGAGTCGGCCCGGTCTCCCGTCGTCCTCGACGGTAGTCTGCAGGTGCGGCCTGATGCCGCGGCGATTCGCCTACCTCGGGGAATACTCAACCCGAGGTGTATGGTCCTTCGCACTGCACTTTCACAATCTCACTAGCACTCGCGTACGGCTTCCCGGAGTACGGACGAACCGGTCCGGTACTTCCCGTGGCTCACGAAACTAAGCGTGACGAGGGGTTTAGAAGGTGCTGTCGCGGTCAAGACCGGCAGCGTACTGAGCTTTTCGGGAATTGTCGCATTCCCGAAAAGTATCTAACACACACACACAATAACAATAGAGTATATGGATGCTCGCACACATCCTCGCTCGTAGACATAAACACGCGTGTTTCGTGGCCTTGAAGAGGCAACGCACGAAAGAATAACAATGTGCGAGATTTCACTATGTAATATATTATATACGCGAAATAATATTTTAGATTCAATATTATTTTATTTTATTGCAACGACGTCTCGTCGCAACTGGCAGACCGAGCTTCACAAAGAAGCGATTTGCCTGCCTCACACATTCTATGTCCCACGAAAGCACGCCGAACAGTATCTGCATTGTCTCCGTGGAGATCGTTCTACACTCGCACACAGGCATACAACATCATTCTTTGACATCTATTCATCTCTGCACTCATTTTTTTTAGACTCATCAACCCATATCATACACACGCCCCATACATAATCGCTGGTAACAATAAGCCCTTCATCATTACACTTACAACTCCCCTTCTCAATCCCCATTCACTCCTCAACACCTTCCTCAAATTCCATATTGTACCAGCCACTCTCTTCCTCATACCTTGCACATGTATCCTAAATTCCATTCCCGCACTCATTTTTACCCCCAAGTACTTCACTTCATTCACAAATTTTATCTTCCTCTCATCACATTCGCTCAGTTTCACGTGTACAACCCGGTTAGCCATTCGTATATACCCTCTTAAGACCATGCATACCGTTTTACTTTCCGAAACTTCCACACCTACATTCGTACCCCATCCATAAATTACTTTGATTACTTTAGACATTCCTTCCTCTAATCCGCTCCTCGTATCTGCACCCACCACATACACCAAATGATCCGCATACGCACATACTCTTACGCCCAACTCACCCAGCCTGTCCAATAACCCATTCATACAGAGGTTCCACACAGTAGGTCCAGCAATGGAGCCCTGTGGGGAACCTTTTTGTACCTAAATCGAGACCTCATCCAGCCCATTACACATGTATGCATTCCGCTTCCTAAAATAATCTTCCCATACATGCATTTCCTTTCCCTCACACCCATATTCTTGCAGACATTCCAGAATCACACTCCATCTCAGGTAATCAAATGCGCCCTTAAAATCCACGAGCCCTCCCGCGACATACTTACCTGTACATTCATCCACCATTCGTATCAAATACATCCATGCATTGTACGTACTTTTCCCTTCCTTAAACCCATCCTGGCATTCATTCCATTTCCCTTTCATACGTTCATTCAACCTTTCCACCAACATTCTTTGCATGACTTTACCCAGACCACTGAGCAGGCTAATTGGCCTGTATGACCTAGGTTCGGTCCTATCCTTGTCGGGTCCCTTTAAAAGAGCCACCACCCTAGTCTTCTTCCATTCCTCCGGAAACACACCCTCTCTCAAACATCCGTTATACATCTCTCTCATATACTCCGGCACACACTTCCAAACTCTCCTAATTATATCATTCGTCACGCCATCCAAACCGGGTGCTTTACCCATCTTCATTTTAACAATTCCGATTAGCAGCTCACATCCATCGAACTCGTTCTCTCCTACATCCGGCGGCGCATCCTCCCCAGGTCCCAACAAAGCCTGGTCCCTAGGAAAGAACTCGTCCACCAGGACGTTTGCACTTTCAGTCCACTTTTTCGTCCATCCACCATTCATTCGTAATCCAGCCAAGCCATTCACACCACCTTTCCCCATGCATACTCTATACACATCCCCCCACGGATCCCCGTTATTCCCCGCCCTTACAAACCCTCTTCAGTTCTCATTTTTCGCTTCCTTCATCAATCGCTTATACTCCCGCACGCATAATTTCCACTCATTCCATTTTACTCTTTCCCTGTCCCCTGTCCTCCTTCTTTCCTTCTAGTACGCCTTTCGCTTCCTTCGCACTTTCTTTTGCTTCTCCTTCAACTCCCCTGTCCACCACACAATATTCCTCCTCACACGTATTCCCTTCACCTTCTCCATGCACACATCATTTGCATCATATATCTATTCATACATCACTCTTACTTTATCCCTTATTACTTAATCCCGAGCGTAAGTCAACAGCTTGATTTACTACATCGAAATATGTTACCCGAATTACCGCGAATGATAGAACGTAACTCATGCCTAAGCATCTGGGACTTGCTCGAAAAGGCACGCGATGCCGAGCAAACATTGGAGGCCGAGATGTCGTACCAACCTCCATCTCCTCCAGAGAAGATGTTACACCCCGATCTAGGATTCAAACCAAGGACGGGGAAACAACGTCAAGATCCTATCAGTCAACCCAAACTGACCGCAACTAAAGCGGTCACCAAACAGGCCGACCGGTCGTTAGTCGAACTAATGGCCGAGATGCTCAAGGAGATCCGCTCCTTAAAAACGAGTTCAACGGAGTGACTATATCTCCGGCAGGGTAACGGGAAGAGTTGCTCTCCTACTCAACGGAAGCAGAACGACTCCCGTCCGACTAAAGGAGGAAGCCCAACTCTGAATAAGCCAGACCTGGCACAGAGTAGTATGAGCAAGAGGGAGGACAACGGACGAAAATCTCATCCGAATAAGAAAAAAAACTGCGGCGGATAGAACGTTCCAAAAGATATATACTGTTTCGGATGCGGCACGCCAGGCTATTTCCGGTATAATGGTTCGAAATGCACGGGAAACGGAAAGAGGAAAGACCAATAGGGGTCTCGACGGCCTTTCCCCCGTGTCACGAAGCCGTAGAAGAGCGAGTCGCTCGTCACGACAAGAAGAGTACGGTTGCTGCAGTCGTAACGGCGAAGGAAAGCTATAAGACCGGTATGACAGAAGAGTAGCCGTCCGAGGATGACTCCACTAGTATGGAGCCCGACCAGGACGTGGGACGCTGGTGGCTACAAGTAAATGTAGGACCTTACCGCTTAAGAGCGTTATACGACCCTGGAGCGTCTCGAACGGTCATGGGACCAGTCGCCCTCCTGATTGCCAATGAATTAGGTATATCGATAAGGCCCGAAAGTGGGAAAGGGGCGAAATTGGGAGACGGACGTTTCTCTCCCGTTACAGGTTATACCTACTTGCCGTTCGAGGTCGCAGGTATAAAACACGACCTCAAAATAGGTATAATGCCACACCTAGACGCTGATTGTTATGTAGGCGTGATTTTTATTAAGAAGTTCAACGCAATTCTCTTTCCGCAAGAGAATCGCTTACTTTTTAAGGACGAGAATAAATCAATTTCTTTGGAGTTAACGGGCGTGGATTTCCTGTGTATAGCGTCCCTCAATTCAATCGGGTTAGCGGACGCGCTACCCGTCAAAAGAGAGTAACTCCGAGAAATGCTAGACCGAGTGTTAGGGCCTGGTGGCGGTCCTATCGGATGCACGAATTGGGTAGAGCACGCGATCGACGTAGGATCAACTCGCCCGATCAAACAAAAGTGTTACCCCGTATCTAAAGCTATTAGCGATAAAATGAAGGTTAATGAGATGCTCACTGCGGGTATAATCAAACCTTCCGCTAGTAGTTGGTGTAGTCCTGTGGTCATGGTCCGTAAGGATAATGGCAAGTACGGGTTCTGCATCGATTTTAGGAAGATCAATGCAGTAACCAAGCCGGATGCTTATGCCCTCCCGAATATGGATAGCATCCTGCACAAGTTACAAAATGCGCGATATATAAGCACGTTGGATCTGAGTAATGCGTACCACCAGATCTCTCTGCGTGTCGACTCTCGCGAGGTAACGGCTTTCACGGTACTAGGGATGGGCCTGTACCAATTCTCGCGGATGCCGTATGGACTTAACAATGTTGGTGCGACGTTCCAGCGGCTGATAGATCGTATCATCGGCCCTAGCCTCGAACTGTATGTATACTCCTATCCCGATGACGTGATAATTACGTCCGAGACTTTCGAGGTGCACGTTAAGTTACTTGAGACAGTCCTGTCAAAGATGCGGGGCTAACTGTCAATCGCGAGAAAAGCGTATTTTGATAGGAAAAGGTAAAGTACCTCGGGGTATTGGTAAACCGCGACGATTTTCGGCCCAATCCAACTAAAATTGAGCCGATACTAAACTATCCAGCCCCTAAAAACCTTATACATCTGAGGAGGTTCCTAGGAATGGCTTTGTGGTATAGGAAATTCCTAAAAGATTTCGCGACGATCGCCGAGCCTCTTACAGCGTTAACGAAGAAAGATCGCAAATACGAATGGCAAGTGGAACAACAGACATCGTTGGAGCAATGCAAGATGCTCATCGCAACGGACCAGGTCCTCCATCGCCCTTCGTTTGACAAAATGTGCGTGATTTAATGCGACGCAAGTGACACTGGACTCGGGGCAGTGCTGGTACAAAATATAGATGGAGTGGAACGCGTACTCGAATTCGCGAGCCGCACGATGACCGAAAGTGAGAGGAACTACAGCGTCACGGAGCGAGAATGTCTCGCTCTCATCTGGGCCATTCGTAAGTTCCGCGCTTACGTCGAAGGTTATAAGTTCAAGGCGATAACCGACCACTCCAGTCTCAGATGGCTGCGTAATCTGCGTAATCCGACGGGACGCCTATCTCGTTGGGCCTTAGAGTTACAAGGATACGACTACGAGGTGTGGTACCGGCAAGGAGCACTCAACCACGTACCCGACGCGCTCTCTCGGATGTGCGAGGGAGACGAGTTATCGATCAGTTCGGTGACCTGGTGCCAAGAAACTACCGATGAGTGGTACCTCGGTCAATGCGATAAGGTCACGAAAAGCTCGAACTATTTCCCCAAATGGAAAATCGTATCAGGGGGGTTGTATACATACCGCCCCGATTCAATGTTGTCCACGACAGTTGGTGACGACGAAGCATGGAAACTCGTTGTCCCGATTGAGAAACGTGCGCTCGTTCTGAAGCAAGGACACGACGAGCCCACGGCAGGTCATCCAGGTAGGGAAAAAACATACAAGCATATCGCCTTATACTATTACTGGCCACGCTTGTGCCGAGACATAGCCGACTACGTCCGGTGTTGTTTAATATGCCAACAATGCAAGGTCGAATAACGCTTACCTGCAGGACTCATGGGACGCCGGACCATCGAACGACCCTGGGGAGTTGTCGCAGGGGACGTTATGGGTCCTTTCCCGAGAAGCGTCCAAGGTTTCGAGTACATTCTGATCTTTGAAGATTTGTTTACTCGCTGGATCGAGTGTATCCCCATAAGGAAGGCTAACGCGCAAACGATCCTCAAGAACTTAAAGGACCGAGTTTTCCTCCGTTACGGAGTCCCGTCGACGTTCCTATCTGACAACGGGACGGAATTCAAGAATAGCCTCGTAAACGACTATTTAAAGAAGGTCGGAGTGCAGCATATGACTACTCCCCCCTACTTCCCACAGGCGAATCCAGTCGAGCGCGTGAACAGGACGCTAAAAACCATGTTAGTCGCGTTTATCGAGAAAGATCATAAGCACTGGGATTCGAATTTATCCGAAATCGCATTTGCGTACAATACTTCGGTACAAAGTTCGACAGGAATGAGCCCAGCGTTGCTGATTTACGGCAGGCAACCGATGCCTCCCGACTCGTTTAGAAAACACGAAGAAAAGGCAGCGCTCATGGAACGAGATAAGACCGCACTCGAAGACTGGAAAGAACGCTTAGACCGGTTACCACTGTGACACGGCGCAGCGGCCGACTGAGCAGAATTAGCCCAAGAGAAACAAGCGAGTTACTATAAGGAAGGTCGCCGATTTGTCGAATATGAAACAGGTGACCTAGTCTGGAGACGTAACGAAGTACTCTCTTCTGCAGCTCAAAACGTGTCGATGGGGACGGGGACTCGGATTCTCCCGTCCACGCAGAACAACTTAAGCCGTACCAAAGAGATGTAAACCCAGAAGAAGACGACTTCGAGAAGACTCTTCCGCCGTTGGATGCATCGCGCGTAAGGGCAGGTAACTGTCCGCCCTCAAATAGCAAAAATATTGTAAATGCGAGCAAGCGTGTAACCGAAACAGCGAGAGAGACACCGTAGCGCTAACTAATGAATGTCGGACCGCGCTGACCGTGCCTCCCAAGCGTAAACCCGGATGACCGCGAAAAACAGCGTTCGTAGTTCGCCGCCCAATCGCATCTAAAACAGCGTGTAGAGATAGTCAGGAGATTCGCGGAACCGTGCCCACGGGGATTGTACGTTGCTCGGTTCCATTCCACCAGGTTCCAGGAATCCTAAACCATCCGTCATAACGAAAGACTGGTCACCGTGTAAGACTCGAAGCCGTACGAAGGCTTGATACGTTCCTCATTCCCGACCCCGCTCCGAGAACGTAGTGGCAGATACCTACCCGGTACCCGACTTCTGGGAGCGGGGTGTGACGAGTGACGATATCGGGAGTCACTCGACATGGTTCTCCGTCGCGTGGCCCACACGGCCGTCAGATGAGACCGCGCGGGATACGGAAGGGAGGGGGAACGAGGGAGAATCGGCAGGACACACTCTCTCGTGGACAGCCAAGCCGTGAGGTGCCCCCGAAACGACTTTGAGGTTAAGTACGACAGAACCGAGCGTGAAAGGTCGACAGGTAACCGCCGAACCACACTAGAGCAAAGGCAGGACTCCCTTCGACGAGCCGACGTACAAGGTTAGCGGTAATCTTTTACTGGGGAAGGTAGCGTGTCTGCGTAACCCGCGTTCACTCTCTGCGTCGCGATCGCGCGCACGGGCGAGGGGTCCCCGCGATCGCGTCCCGACGGTACGGCAAACGGTATACCACGCGGATTTTGGTAACCCGGAAATTGTAATTAGTAGTCTAATGACAAATAAATAAAGTTTGATCTATTTCTCTACTCCTCATTATTCCGTCCGGAAAGTAGACGAGCCCGCGGTACTCATCTGCATCTATGGAATTCGTGTTTCCAGAGGTGGGCTCACAAGTGCCTATATCATCGTACACAGTGATTATCGGGTGATCGACGCGTTGTCGTCAAGGAGTGTTGGAAGTCTGGTTGTGAGCGAAGGTAAATTCGCTACGCGCAACCTCGAGTTTCTCTTCATCCCGATCGCACCGTTACAAAATGGATGTTCTATTGTTCTCCATCCTTATTATAGTTACTTTTAAACCATTTTTCATTATCTATAAAGCCAATATATGGATTTGATTCTTAGGTAAATGTAAAGTATTTAATAATTTTATGAAAACAACATGTATAAGGATTATTTTTAATCTAATGCTGACTAACTTAGATGATTAATAGTTATACATGTACTTAAATAATGTGATAAAAGAATTTTTATTTAGTGGAGATGGTATTGTTCTTCCTTATAGTTATTACTTTCTTAGTAAAACTGGAATAAAAGACTGACATATTTTTTCCTAATATATATTCAAATATGATTCTTAAGTATAATATTGTGTTCCATTAGTTATCAAATCACAATATAGTAGAAATATATTATTTATTTATTTATGACGTTTTCTACCGTAAGTTGTTTTTATTTTATAAGAATATAGCTTATTCAATTTTTTTAACGATAGTAATAATAATATTAATAATACGTTTTTATTTACATGTTTCCTATTTTATTACTAAAGCAGTGACTGCATTAGTAAATAAAATTTTATTAAATTTTTTAATCAGAGTATATAATTTTCGCAATGAAATATAAATATATAATCTTTCGAAACATTTTTAACAAAATGCTACAGTTGTATTTCAATTTAATTTATTAAAACCACGATTCTTCTAGTATACTGGTTATTTATACTAATAAATAATTAAAGGCATATAAGAAATGATACTAAAATAGAATTGCTGAAATCACAATGGAATCGACATTTATTTCTATTGAAAAATAACCTATTTATTGCAGAAAAGTATATGCCCTATATTAATTATTAATACTTTATTAACTAATAATATGCCCAATAAATAATAGTATTAATACTTAATAAATAACTACTTTATTTATTTTCTCCTCGCAGGAGCAGACATTCCACCGAGTCTAGGTCTTGGTAGGAGGAAACTACCGATACCCACGAAACCTACATGTCTCTGTTCGCACCGACACCAGCCCGGAATTGTTATTCTCATTACTTCAGACTGGGTGACAGTCCTTGCGTGTCTAGAAAAACATTTACTTGTTTATCCTTTCATACTCGAAAAAAACATTTGCTCAATCTTTCAGACATCCATCAACATTCTTGCTCCGTAGCACATTTGGTACCTATCCCGCGATCAACCGCCAGTTAACCGCGTTCGTCATCATGTGTCACGTTTTCTGGCGGCATCGCTCCTGTGTCAGACTCTAGTCTGAGATGCTGTTCGGTCAAACGCTCTCAAGCGAAGAACGTTTGTTCAGCATTGTCGTATGTCCAGCCGCAGTACTTGCAATATGGCGATTCAAGCCTGCCTATTCGGAATAAATAGCACCGGAAGTATCCGTATCCAGCCAGGAACTGGGTGGGATAGAAGTTAACTTCATCGTGATTCCTCCACTTCCACGAGATAACCGAAGGGATCAGCCTACGCATCATTCGCGCGTGTGGGGTGTTTGTCCACCGAGTCTGCCAGAGTTTCAAAGTATACGTTCGATCTTCCATCTCAGTGTCAACCTAACCCATATCCCTGCCTCGTACGTACGCGCGCTTACATTCTACCGCGAGTAGGTCGATCGGAATGATCCTGAAGGGGATGCCATACCTGAATTAAATCCTACTATGCCGACATCTGTATATTATACGCACTATTTCTTATATTACTATTATTTTAGACAATGACAACATATAAACGCAGTGGAGGCATATTTGAAATACATATATTAAATAAATTATAGGTACAAATGTTTGAATTAGTTTAAATGTGATTAGAATATGAAAAATACGATCTCAAACATAACCTCCCTTAGTTAACAGGTAATAATGATTTAATTGAGTTTTGTAAAAACTGAGTAGTTTTCTAACAAATACAGTGCAGACGCACAATTTCACGATATTGGTAAATGTTGGAATACTAAAAGAAATAGAAAAATACGATTGATATAAGGAAGTTGGGAACTGGTACTACGTATTTGCGATGGAAATAAATATAGATTGCAATTACAAGCATCAAGAAACAAAGTAGAGGCAACATTTTACATTATGTTAGAATCATTTTTCAGTAAAAACTAGAGGAATGCATAATCAATTGAAAAACTAAACGAAAAATAAAAACGATATTCATTCCTTCTAAAAATGTGTTATTTAGCAGACGGTAGAGTAAGACAAAGTTTAGCTAAGTAGTTTGAAAATGCATCAGTGGGTGGCAATGCTAAGCATTTCCAGCTTATTAAAATCTGTTAAAATTCGTTTACGTTTATTTATAATAATTAATAAATACATTATCAAAATATATAATCGTTTTAACTAACAAAATTTTTTTCCTTATGATTGTATGTAACACATTGCGGTTTATAAACTTGTCAATATATCTAAGTGTCAATTATTATCTAAAAATTATAAACATAATATTATTTGTCAATTATTATAGCAGCAAGATTAAATAATAAATTAATTATCAAAATACTCATAGAAGTTAGAATGCAGTCAAAATCCCAATTTTTCTTTTTTCTCATTTTAGTTGATCAAGTAAAATTAATAAATTAAAATTATTGAATAAAAAAATATATTTAAATTATATTTAATAAATAATTAATCAAACGTCACAACAAAGAACTATATAAACACTTAATTAAATTGTATACGGAATGATACACTCGACTGTGAAACATATATTAAACTGAAAAAAATAAAATCACAACGTCAAATTGACTAGAATATAATCGATAATACGGAAAAGTACAAACCGCGTGAATATTTAGATTTAAACTCATTTTAATAAAAGTATATGTGCCAAGAATATGATTTCGATAAATTGTAATAATTAATTTCTTATTTTTTATTTTTAAATTTATGTATAAGTGTTTTATATGTTACTTGTGGTGTATTAACATTCTTTTTTATACTGATACGTTCTTTTTGTAAATCAATATGTAGAGTTTCTGAGACATTTATTTTTCCCCAGTTATTTTTCTGATCAAGAACACTAACATTATGAAAATCAAATTTGTCACCTAAATCGATAATATGATTATTACTCTCACATTGTTTATTTTCTTTTAGACAATTATTAGATCTCTTTGTTTCTCCAACGTAAGAAAGCTCGCAATTATAATAAATCATTTTATAAACCACACCAGATTGTTCAGTTTTTTTAGTTGAGTACCGTAGTAATATTAAATGTTTTAACTTTTTAAAAACAGCCTCAAACAATTTTGATACTTAAGGTAATGCCAAAATTACTTCTCTTTTTTTGTTACTATGATTAAAAGCATTACGAGTATTAGTACCACTTTTATCTATTTTATGTTTGAATTGTATACGTTTATGAATATTATTTATAAATTTAAGGGGGTTCCATACTCAATTTTTGATGATTAATTAATAAAAAAGTAGAACAGTATGTGAAAAAATAAGAGAAGAGGCGCCTTCGTTTATTGACAATCTAACTGTGTACTGAATTTTACCAAAGTCTTACCAAAAATATCAAATCTTTCTACCTCGTTGAGGTTAGGTTCACATTTTTGTTAAGACTTTTCTCAAAAACACAATATAATTTTAATCTGCACACAGTTCAGCACACAGTTAGATTATTAATAAACGAAGGCGCCTCTTCTCTTATTTTTTTCACATACTGTTTTATTTACAAATTTATTACTGATAATCACGATTGCTGATAAGGTAGGGAGGATAAATATTGACTATGGCACCCCGTTAAAAGCATAATTATTTTCCTGTAGTATATTTTTTACTAATTTCAGATTATTATTATGAAATTTTTTATCAGAAAGAAGAATAACTTTTTCAACCAGTGAACAAATCATAGCTTTTTTCTGTGAAATTGGATGTTTAGATAGATAATTCAAAACTCTATAAGAGAAGGTTGGTTTATGGTACCAATCTACTACAATATTATTACCTTCTTTAATTAGTATAATTTAAAGAAAATTAATCACATTATTTTGTTTACATGCACTTATAAATTGTGACTTCTTACGGTAAGAATTACCAACTCGAATTATTGTATCCAATTTATTTCTAGGAATTATAAATAATATGTCATCTACATGTCTATAACATATGAAAAATTCGGTAGCATGCAAAAAATCATGTAATGGAATAATGAATTTTTTAAAAATTAATTCGTCTCTTCTCAATACTTTTTTTTAATTAATTCACGAGGCGTGTTTGTAAACAAAGACACTGCATCTAAACTAATCATTATGTGGTCTTCCGGTATATAACTAACAAGGGGAGTAGTAAGGGTACGTTACAGCACGCCGAATTGAGCGTAGCCTAACAACAATGGTGTCTGGCGCGAACAATGAGATTGTCCAGCACGGACAATGAGATTGTCTAGCGCGGACAATGGAGTTGTCTAGCGCGGACAGTGGGGTGTCTACCCCAGCGGTGACGTCACGGCGGAGCGCGCGCGTGCCAGAGAAGGAGAGAGGGAGAGAGAGAGAGAGCTAAGCTCTCTCTCTCTCTCTCTCGCACTCATGTATACGTAGGGTAGAACGGACGCTGTGACGTCACAGCTGTCCGAATGGAGTACATGGGCGCGAGAAAGAGAGGTAGAGGGAGTGCGCGCGCAGAGCGTCTCTCTCGTACAGAGTTTGCTCTGACGTCACAGCGGGCCCGGCGGAGTGCATGGGAGCAAGAGAGAGACGTAAGGGAGTGCGCGCGCAGTGCGTCTCTCTCGTGCTGAGGTTGCTCCGGCGTCATAGCCGCCCCGATGCAGTGCGTGGGTGTGAGAGAGAGAGGTAGAAGGAGTGCCGGCGCAGTGCGTCTCTCTCTCGTACTAAGGGTGTTCTGACGTTATAGCAGGCCCGGAGACCCGCGTGTGTGTGTGAGAGAGAGAGAGAGCACTACTGCGCGTGCCCACGCTCTCTTCCTCTACCTCTCCCTCTCGCATTCACGCAAAGATACTGATGATGCGCTAGGGTATTTGGACGCCGTGACATAATATCTAACCCAGAGCATGTATGTTGGTGAGAGAGAGAGATTGATAGAGTGATTGATTGAATTTTATTTGGCTTTGGGGTTGAGACCCCGTAGGCACTAAAATATAAATACATTTTGATTTTAATTACAATAATAATAAAATAATAAAAGAACAATAGGGTGTATAAAAATAAAAATATAAAACAATAACAATAATAATAACATTATATAACAATATCAGTTTAGCTGATTTTAAGCATATTGGGCATTTGCCCAGTAATAAAATATAATATATATATATATACAATAATAAATAGATAATTTAAGTACAAATATAAAAGTTACACATCAAAAAAATACGCAGTAAAAAACATTTGTAAGACTTAGTCTAGATTGAGGTGAGGGATCTGAGGAGGTGTTAAGCCCTCATTTCGCACTCTATTTTCCCAGGCAGTTTTGTCAAGTCCAAACAGGTGATCGAATAATGTATTTTTGAAATGAGTGATAGATGAAGTGTCGAATGAAAATGTAGGAAATTCGTTGATGATTTTAGATGCGGTGATGACAAAAGACTTATTCAAAGACTCTGTACGAGGGGGAAGATAATGTAGCAATTTTGAAGGATGACGAGTAGAGGTGCGAGGATTATGAGAGAGGGTATTTATTTTTATAAAATGATTTGCCAGATATGTGGGTGAGTTATGGGCAATGATATTGTATACAAGTGAGCCAATGAGGTATGAGCGTCTGGACTCAACTGATAACCACCTGAGACTTAACCTATAAGGAGTTACATGTTCCCTCCTTGCTATGTCCCCCCACACGAATCGGACACAAACATTTAGCAGTCTTTGTAGTTTCAGATTTCTGGTCTGGTCAACATCGTTAAACACCGCACACGCATAGTCAAAATGCGGAAAAATCAGAGCCTCAACCAGACTTTTCCTAAGACTTCGAGACAACGTCTTTTTATAATATCGCAATGAGTGCAAAACCCCATGTACGCGACCCGAGATAGTTAGTACTTGCTTTGACCAATCCAGAGAGGGAGAGATCATGACCCCAAGTGATTTAACCTCGCATTCATAATTTAAGAGAGCCGTCCCCAACCCTACCTTTGGGGCAGTGTTCAAGTCGATACGCGATAAAAAAGCCTGACTGCCCAGAATCATAACCTTCGTCTTTTTTACATTTAGCTTTAATCCGTTCGTGTGAGCCCATAGGGCTATCGCATTTGCATCTTGCGTGATACGTTGTACCCCTGCTTCTAATTCTGACGGAAAAAACGAATGGTAGACCTGGGCGTCATCGGCAAACAGCATATAATTGCTGTGAGAAAGAACTTTAGGCAAATCATTGATATATATGGAAAAGAGTATCGGGCCAAGTACACTGCCCTGAGGCACTCCCGCATTTATCTCAAGCCAGTCTGATAACACGCCCGTCTCACTCTCCACTGCATGCATGCGACCTACAAGATACCGATAAAACCAACTCAATGTGTTGTCAGAGCATCCAATCTCACACAGTTTTTGCATAAATTTACCATGAGGCACAGTATCGAATGCCATAGAGAAGTCAAACAGGACGAGAATCGTGATCTTTCTAGCATCAATGGCTCTTCTAACGTCATCCAGGACACCCAGGAGTGCTGTCTGGGTACTGTGCCCCCTGCGAAAACCTGCTTGTCTGTCCACGAGAATATGATTTTTCACAAGATATTCAGACAACTGATTATGTATAAGTCTCTCCAAGATTTTCGAGAGTTCGCAGTTTCGCAATCGGTCTTGTATCTGAACACGATTCCACCCTGCTTGACTTCGCCAATGGGAACAATGATACCCTTTTCCAGCTCTCCGGGAAATAGCCAACTGAGAGCATATTATTAAAGAGATCAACAAGGTGCAGTGTTAATTGAGGCTCTAACAACTTAATAATTTCAACAGATATGCCATCAATCCCCACTGCCCCTGAGGACGCTCCCCGAATTGCAAGCTGAACTTATTTCGCGGTTATAACAGAAAAATGAAAAGAGGCAGATGAGGGTGATGTAGGACAAGAGTTGCATATTATGGTTGAGAATGATTGTACGGAAAGTGGTTGGATATGATTTGAAACTGAAGCATAGTGACAATTTAGCTGATGAGGTGAGAATAATTTAAGCGGTGATGGGTTTGTCTTAGTACTGAGGCCCATATTCTTTAGACATTTCCACGATTTCTTTGGGTCTTTCGTGCTATTGAGTTTCTTTGCCAGAAAGTGGAACTTACTTGTGTTGACTGTGTTTGAAACCTGATTTCTAAGACCCTTATATATGGTATAATCGTCAACAGAACCTGAAGCACGAAATCTAATAAAAGCTGCATTTCTGGCTTTAATACTTTCTTTGATTTCCCGAGAAATCCAGGGTTTGTGGTTTGTTTTGATGGTGCGAAAAGTTACAGGCGCTAACAGGTGAGAAGTTGTTAAAATTGAGTTGCATAAAGATGATAATGTAGATGAAATGGTGCTATGAATATTATGAGATGAATGAACATGATGTGAATACTGACTAAGGTGATGATTAATCGGAGAAATATCCATGAGATCAGACACTGCAATTTCATCTTTATTGCTTTTTTCTAAGCTGCTGACCCGGTCTTCTAGTTTATCTATACGCGCATCAATAGTCGTAAACTTCGCATCCATTTCTTCCTCGATCTCATTTACCTTCGTTTTTAAATCTTTAATTTCCGTCTTTACCTCGTCAACTTTGCCCTCGACACGATTTACGACATCCAGCACTGATTTTATATCGCTACGCAAGCATTCCCGCAAACTCTGAGTAAATGCGTCCAACCACGGTGGTAAATCGACTGCCATTGTTACGGAGTCGCTTGGTGCGTCGTGTGCCGCCTAATTGGGCACAGTGGGCGGAGCGCCGCGAGGTTGCTTCGTAACCTGCGACATTGATGACGACGGAGGCGAGGCTACTCTCTTAGCGTGAGAGGTTGTAGGGGTAGGCGCGGTCGCCAACGCGGCACTGTCGGTCGCGACAGACTGGCGCGGTAACCCAGGCGGTGGCGCCCTCATGTCGTTCAAAGCTGTAACTAGTACCTTCGATCGCGTTTTCGCAAGGTTACAACAGCGCCGCTCGGACGAGCCCGGCACGACCTCGAAACAGTTAGTATGAGTAATGTTATTACAGAGATTACACACCTCTGTGTAGTCCTTGCGCGTTAGTCGTACTCCGCAAACAAAACATCCTCGCGGTGTTGCCATGTCCGTACGATGAATTTCGCAACGTTGGTATAGACTCCGTGTGTGAAATTGCCGCCCGATTTTTGCCGCTCGCAGATTTCTCCAGCTAACCTCCAAAATTATTGCAACTTAATTCCTTAATTTGCAGACAACTGTCTACAGTATAGATGCATCTAATTTAATAGGTACAAACTGTAGACAGCGGACGTCCAATATGCTTTGCACTAAAACTCGAGTTGGTCGCGTGAGTACAAAAATTATAGAAACAGTACGGAGAAGTAAAACAGATGTCTTAGTACTCTCCGTGCCAGAGAGAGAGAGAGAGAGAGAGTATGCATTTGTAAGGGACAGAGGAAATGATAGAGGACAATTTTAGATATTGAACGAATGTTATTTACGTTTATTATTGGTGGCCCTAAAAAGGGCCGTTCGTTGTTATTTATTAAATATAAATTTACAATTTATTGTAACCGTCTTTCTGTAGCAATCATTTATTATTTATTGAAACTTTTTCCGTATATTTTTTCCATTGCGACGACATTGAATGATGATTACTGTTATTCTTAGTATTGGTTTTTTTATCCATGAGAGGAACTCGATCTAAACTTTGGTTTGGACCCATCGTGTTTGAATAATCAAACGGAAATGAAATTAAATTTGAACGTAAGCTTATTATATAAAATATAAATGTCGTAGGAGTATTCAAAAAGGTTAAAAGTCGACTCGTCGTGAGAAAAGGTCGTATGCCCAAAAGTGCAGGTGTGCAGACAATAGAGGCGAGGGTCACCGGAGGATTTTGGCTTACCGAGAAGCTATTTATCTTAATAGGTAAAGTAAGTACTGCGGTTAGTACAAAAGAGAAGCAATAAATTATCGTAAGGTGAGCGTATTTAAGAAAATAGAATAAACACGTGAGAAGATTTTCTTCTTATTTTCATGTTGTAGCAGGAAGGAAAAATGTTAGGTAAGTAAACACGAAATACAAAATTATGTACAAGGTAAGAGTCGATTTATTTAACTATTTTACGAGATATTACAGACAATATATATTATACATTGTAATACATCCGTATTATTTCATCACAAATATAATTAGAATGAAAGAATGTTAACTCTAAGTATACAATATCAAAGTAATATTCTAAGGAAAATTTTGACTCTCCGTACTTAAATCGATCTTTTACTCTCGATTTTACGTCATAATTACCGATCACAAAACTTATAAAGAAATTTCGTACTTCGCGTGAATCTAAATTATAATCGGTAACTTTTTCTTTCACAATATCGCAAATAAAATTTTTAGGGTCCATTAACCTGGATGGGTCTTTTTAGCAGAATTTAAAAAAAGCATGCAGGAATATTTAACTACTTTTTTACTAATTTACTACCGATTCTAATAATTTCTAACCAGTGCCGAATGCATGTTAACACCTAGATAGGCCAACTTAATGCTTTTAAGCTGGCCTTTTTTTTTATAACTTGGGTTTTAATAAGGTTACAAAAATCTGTGGCGGCTCAAAAATATTAACTCGTTGAGTACTTGAAGATGTGCTATCACAGATTCAAGTGTTATGCGTATTAACCCCTTTTCAACCCTCGAAAATATTCGAATGGCAGTGAAAGGCAAATTATTACGCAGTGAGCATTTTTTTTGATTGAATACGATAAAGTACATAATAGCAGTGTTGCCAGATGGAGGTGTTTTTTCTTTGTTGCACTCGCACAGTTTGACCTCATTTACATTAGATAATAGAGGACAAAAAAAACCCTAAATGGTAACCCTGCATAATAGGCGCTTAGAGTATAGACGCGAGACATGCGCGGTACGCTTGCTCTCGCGTGAGCTCGTATGACTGCACAAAATCGTTGTAAACCAATAGATGGCGCGACATGTACCATTTCGGAGTAATATAACGATCATAAATATTCACATATTACAACACGCCTCCTAAATTTTATGATCGTGATTTCATACAAACATTATCTACTTTTCGCAATTTATAACAATCTTAACGCTTGTCTGTCTTTCAAAAACTTGGTTTTATCTAGACTTTTAGTCAGCATATCTGCTATTTTTTCATTTATGAAATGATATTGCACTTCAATGTGCTTCGAGTTTTTTTGTAAAATTTCCGAATTTAGCATTCGCAATTGCTCCTGAGTTATCCTCGTACATGTTAATTGATTTGTCGAATTTTACATCAAATGATTCACTTAACAAATTTCTAAGAAACAGTACTTCTGTTATTGTTTCTAACACAGCAGTGTATTCTGTGAAAGTTGAACATTTTGTTACCAATGTTTGTTTATGTGTTTTCCAAAAAATTAAGTTACCAAATAATCTAATTACAAAACCTGTTGTAGATTTTCTATCTACACTATCACCTGCATTATCAGAATCTACCATACAATCTAGTATTTCTGTATTAACATTGTCGCAGTAAGTTAATTTTACGTCTTTAGTTTTAAACAAGTACTTTAAAATTCTCATTGCGTATTTATAATGCGTTTGATCATAACAATTTTGGTATCGACTTAAGTAATTTACGCTATATGATATATCTGGCCTTGTGCATGTACTTATATATAATAATTCACCAATTAAATTTCTGTATTTGATATTTTTATCAATCTCAATTGCTTGTTCTAGTTTTAGATTTGACTCCATTGGAGTATCATATAATTTTGCTTTTTCTAGATTATATTTTACAGCTAAAGATTCAATATAATTTGTTTGACTTAAGGTAATTCTATTTCTATTTTTACTATAATCCATATCAATACCAATATAACTTTTAATTTTTCTAAATCTTTCATTGCAAATCTTTTCAATAGACTAGTTTTGACTTGACTTATTTTATGTTTGTCTTTGCAACAGATTAAAAGATCATCAACAAATACTAATATATATATTGTATCTTTACTTGAATTATTTACATATAAACAATAATCGTAATTACTTCTTTTAAAATTTAAACTTTCAATGAATTTATTGAAACAATCATACCAAGCTCTTGGGCTTTCTCTCAATCCGTATAAAGCCTTTTGCAACTTGCAAACTTTATTGTCACCAGTTTCATAACCTTTCGGTTCATTTATCATTCACATTTATCGAATCCCCTTACAACTAATCTCGTTTTATAAATATTGTTATTTTTCTTTTTATAGACCCATTTTACATCAATTATTTTTTTGTCTTTTGGCTTTTCAATAATTTGCCAATATTATTTTTCTTAACACTATTTATCTCAGAATCCATCGCAATTTGCCATTGTTTATAATCTTTCGAATTTATCGCCTCCTCAAATGTATTCGGTACATTTGCATCAATATAATTTATATAAATAAAATGTGATACTGGATTGCCATATCTATTTACCGGACTTTTCTTTCTATCTGATTTTCTTTTGACAGTTAAAATTTTATCATTTTCATTTTCTCTTTCAATATCGTTCTGAGTATTATCTCTACTTTTCCCGAAGGTATGAGTAGATGATAATAGATTAGATTTATTAAAATTTGTCTTACATTCATCAATTTCAGATTCGCTTTCCAGTATATCATTTTCCTTATTTATTAATTCGTTATTCTCAAAATCTTTATCTTTTTCAACATCATTTTTATCTAAACAAATAATTTGTATATTTTCTTCAACAACTTGAACATGTCTGGCATTTATTATATTATTATTAATTAAAACTGTAGCTGTTTTCATTATAACCAACTAATACGCCTAATTTAGCTTTATCGTCCCATTTGCTTGTTCGCAACGCTTCTGGTATTCTTACAAAGACTCGACTTCCGTAAATTTTTAAATGATCGACATTTGGTTTTTTTCGAAAAATATTTCGTATGGCGTTTTATTTTGAGCTGTATTTGCAATTGTACGATTTTTTAAATACGCAACTGTTTTCATAATTTCGGGCCAATATCGCCTATGAATTTTTGCTTCTCTCATTAAACATCTGCCCATATCCATTGCAGATCTGTTATATCTTTCCGCTATGCCATTTAACTCATGCACATAAGGCGGGCATGACAATAATTCAATTCCTTTAGACTTTACAAAATCATAAATTTCTTTATTTAAATATTCTTTGCCATTATCGCATCGTAATTTCTTTACACTCTTATTGAATTTATTTTCTACTAAATTTACGAATTTTTTCAAACAACTTGCAGTCTCTGATTTATTTTTAATACAAAAAATTCTAGTGCATTTACTATAATCATCAATGAATGTTAAAAAATATTTTTCTCCACCATAACCAGATGTGTTATGTGGACCATTTAAATCAGTGTGAATTAATTCTAAAATTTCAGTTGTTTTTGTTCTATTATTTTCAAACGAAACATTAGCCATTTTACTCTCTATACAATTTGCACATTTCATTTATGTGCTCTCAATATTATCTGGCAATCCTTCAACTAATTTATTATTTACTAATTTATTTAAATACTGAAAATTTACATGACCAAGTGCCCTATGCCATTTTTCTTTGTTTGTTATTTTCAAACTATTCACATTCATTTGCTTATTTTTCACCTTAGATACAAAGCTTTTCATAAAATATAAATTATTTATTTTGTTTGTAACAGCTATTAATTCTTTAGATTTATTATAAATTTTAGCTTTGTCAATTTTTGCTACTATTGTACAGTTTTCGGTTATTTTTAAAAACTCAATAAATTTTGTTTAATGCCTTCAACATAATAAACATTTTTTAAATCAACATATTTTTCATTATAATAATTTTTAAAGCAAATTTTAATAGAACCTATTTTGGTTGCTTTTAACATTTTACCATCTGGTAATTTTACATTGACAGGATTTTTCAAATCTACATACTTATCAAAGAATTTATCATTTCTAATAATATGATCTGTGCAACCACTATCTAATAACCAATTAATTTCATTACAATTTTCGCTATACCCTGTTGCATGATTTACCATACTTACTTTATTATCTCTACTTGACTCGAAAGTCATAGTAGAAGATAAGTGTTTATAATTGGAGTTACCACACCTCGTTGACCACGACTCGGATTGACAGTGTTGCATTGATCACTGAGATTCGCCTCGTTGTATACCTGATGAACCTCGTCCTCGACCACGACTTCTGTACTTCCACCTCGATTGAAGCCGCGTTGTATTTGACCTGTACGTTGACAATTGTGACATTGGTTTAGAATCTCTGCAACTCGATTGCTCTGATGGGCCATATCGCTTGAATTTTTGTCGCAATCCTTTTGAAATATCCAGATTGCTTTAAACTCGTTTGTAGTTTTTTCAAATTCAGCAAAAAATTCTTCAACTGTTGAAAAATTATTTTATTTAATTTCTTCGATTTTTTCTCTGCGTATAATTTGCAGGGCTGTAGACTGAGTCGTAAACGACTGATTATATTATACAAAACTTGATTATATATAAATAATAAATAGCTATATAATAAATAGCTTATAAAAATATGTAAATACATAACTTTGAATTCACTTATGTATGTTATTATCCGCAAACCTTAAATTTTTTTCTACATCTTATTTTTAAAATAACTTTCCACCAAACTAACCTACTAGAGTTTATTTTTTTCAAACCAAATCTACTTCATTTCTGCTTTGTTCAGATTTTTTGTTCGAATTTATGTCTTGTTTTGTTTCTAAGTTATAAATGATTAAAGCAGTATCTACTTTGAACACTCAAAAAAATCATTGTTGTTCGAACTCAAAAGCACTTGAGAACAACTTGTATTTTCAACACTAACAATACCGTTGCATTGATCACCTGATGATTCGCCTCGTTGTAAACCTGATGAACCTCGTCCTCGACCACGACTTCTGTAGCTTCCACCTCGATTGAAGCCGCGTTGGTGACCTCGTTGACCTTGTTGACATTGGTTGGGTTGAGAATCTCTGCCTCGATTGCTCTGATGACCTCGGTTGTTTTGTTGACCAAGCCAGCAGTCCTTCTTGAAATGTCCAGATTTTCCGCAGTTATAACATTTGCCTTGCGCTTGAGGTGCGAAGGTACTGACGTTGCTTTTCCTTTCAGATTCTGTTCTTGTCATATTTTTTTCTTTGATTTTCGACTTAACATAGTCGACAGTTCTTTGATCTTCAGGGATGACATCTATAAAGTCCCCAATATAGCTGTAGTTTGACGGTAATGCTCTTAGCAAGTACCTCATTTTTTCAGATTCATCTAACTTGCCACCAGCTGCTTTAAACTCGTTTGTAGTTTTTTCAAATTCAGCAAAAAATTCTTCAACTGTTGAAAAATTATTTTATTTAATTTCTTCGATTTTTTCTCTGCGTATAATTTGCAGGGCTGTAGACTGAGTCGTAAACGACTGATTATATTATACAAAACTTGATTATATATAAATAATAAATAGCTATATAATAAATAGCTTATAAAAATATGTAAATACATAACTTTGAATTCACTTATGTATGTTATTATCCGCAAACCTTAAATTTTTTTTCTACATCTTATTTTTAAAATAACTTTCCACCAAACTAACCTACTAGAGTTTATTTTTTTCAAACCAAATCTACTTCATTTCTGCTTTGTTCAGATTTTTTGTTCGAATTTATGTCTTGTTTTGTTTCTAAGTTATAAATGATTAAAGCAGTATCTACTTTGAACACTCAAAAAAATCATTGTTGTTCGAACTCAAAAGCACTTGAGAACAACTTGTATTTTCAACACTAACAATTGATTTCATTGACATGTGCTATACTCATCGGTGAAGCTCAAATGACTTTTCCTGTGTTCTCATGCAAATCCAGTAATTGTAAAGCAATTGTTTTGTTAACACTAACAGTTAAATTAATTACTATATGTTATTCATCGATGAAAATCAAATCAAAAGGCGCGATAGCGCCTGACGCAAGTATACACGGAGAGAAATTTCGGGCGCTTATCCCATTAAAATTTCCTACGATATAACTGGGAGTGTATTTACGGCATTGTAGCGCCGACAGCGGACAATAAATGCAAGTCTAGTACGACTTATTACCATATTTTTTTCCGTGGCACGATCGCACGAAAACATTATTATATTGTTTTGCGCGGTCGAGAAGCATGCGACCGATCTTTCTGTCGTTGCAAGAGTACCATAGGATGAACCTGTGGTGCGTGTTTGCAAGAAACTATAGTGCTAGCGCTTAAGCTTAATTTGCAGCAAACAACGTGTATGTGTTGTATGTTTAAAGTTTCATTTTGCATTATATATGTATAGATGAATGTAAATATAGGTGCATTTGATTTATATATTTATATATAATATATGCACACATATAACATGTATGCTTTTACCTTTTTTGCATAATAATATGATTGTAGATAAAAACAAATTTATTTCTTATTATTTATTCGATTACAAATTAATTTATGATGTCATTTTAACACTCGCAAAACGCGATTTCGCGTACGTTTATTCAAAACTCTGTACGCTAAATCGAGTTTCATTCACATCATGTATAAATAGTACATTTCAATACTAATGCGAGAATACGATTTCTCCCTCGCGGGATGATTTACGGAAATGTCACGGGGGAGAATGATATTTTTATTTTTTACTCTAAATTTTTTACTCCACAAATCTGCTTGAATAAAGTTTGACAATCTTTCTTTATCAATCTTTAATTCATGCGTGTACTTTTGAATTACTTCAAACATTCCAGGTATTGAAAGAAACATTTTGAGAGTGGCCTCTAAAGGAACATAACCGCGTTAACATTTTTAACTACAACTTTTCGCGATTGATCATCAGTTGAAACAAATGTAGGTTCATGTCCGATTGAAAACAGTTTTGGAGGTACGTAATAACATTTCTCCTCAAGCATTTGAAAGCGCAAATGCTCAGTTTCAAATGCACAAAACAAATTCTTACAATGTGCAAGTATAAAATCAATTTTACAACATATATCTTCGATGACAAAAAATTTTATGTGATTTTTCATTTTATTTTGAATAAAATGAATAAACTTATTTGAAATAAAATCTTTAAAAATTTGAAGAATCTCATTTACGGTTTTACGCGATAATTGCGGATTTTTGTATAATAGTAAAATTAATTTCAACATTTCTTGATCTAACATTTCTTTGTTTACGTCCTCCATGTTCAAGTCTTTTTAATATAATTTTTTAAATTTTGTTAATAGTAACAATAATAATAATAATAATAATAATAATAATAATAATAATAATAATAATAATAATAATAATCGATGCCACCGGACTGTAGGGGAGCTAAGTTATCGGGACAGCTCAGGACGGACCGTGCAAGCCACCGCCTGGTGATTATCTGAC
This sequence comes from Theocolax elegans, assembly GCA_026168455.1. Taxonomy (NCBI): domain Eukaryota; kingdom Metazoa; phylum Arthropoda; class Insecta; order Hymenoptera; family Cerocephalidae; genus Theocolax; species Theocolax elegans. The sequence goes on from CM047430.1 coordinate 22,205,909, forward strand.
CACTTTACACAAACATACATATACAGGGGGGATGGGGATTAATAAAGAAAAAAAAAAAAAAAATGAAAAGTTCAATTAAAATTGCAGGTACTAGAGTGCTGCCTGCGCCATCCGACTCAGGAGAGTCACGGGGGCTTCCCAGCTCCCCCATCACGCCGGTAGGTAACCTGGCTGGCGTGGCGGTAACTGCTTCAGGAAAACTCGCACGACACATCGGAGGGTCGCCAACTAGTTGGGAGGCTGCAGAGAGCAAACTGTATGAACAATTGCTCAACATACGCATATTGCATAACTGTGTGTAATTGCATCAAGTGAAGTTCCAGCTATTACCACATAAGGTTCGACAATTAATTTCTGTTCCGCATGAAGTGTTTCCAATTCTCTACTAACATCTTTTAGACGTTCTTCAATCTTGTCAGAATCCTGTAAATAAACAATTTATCAATTTTTATGCTGCTATATAATTTTACAGTTAATATTAAAAAATTTATCAAAATCTTACTTTTATGTGATAAATGAATGTTATAAGAATTGTAGACTTTTCTGGGTTCCAAGATTTACCCGCTTTCGAACTATTAGTTAATTTAGTAATTTGTCTAAATAAGAAAGGTAATACTATTAAAGCCAGCAATTCCTTGTTTTCTACAATATATATAATGTTCATAATAATTTACTACTAACCAAATTGTACAAAGATTATATTATACATAGAAAATACAAACCATTGGAAGTAAGATGCTGATTCAACTTTAATAAATGTTTTAAATCTTTGTCTGTTTTTGTCGAAGCTAGCGATAAGACCTTTACAGCAATACCTGGCCAGTGCACGGCAAAGAAATTAATTGGCTTCTTATAAAAAGAACAGTAATCTGCTTGTATCTATTAATAAAATCAAATTTGATATATATAATATAAGAGTCAATACAAAGATTAGATATAGTACAAAAGTGAAAATAAAATAAATATATATAAAATCAAAATACCAATGTATATCCTACTGGGTTCTGTAGTTGATCAAAGTATTAAAAATAGTTATTGTGTAATTTCGAAGAAAGTACTCGAATTTATCATCTTTTTCCGTAGAACTACATTTCCGTTTATAATCTTCAGTTATAATTTTGACTGGTACCATAAGCTGTTGCAAATCCTTTGAGAATTCAATTTCTAATACAATAAAAGAAATATGAAGCCACTTCTTTGACAGTAATGTATTTAAACATATACGTGCATATATTGCAATAAAAAAATATATATAACATTTTTCATATTAACCTTTAGTTTCTTTGTTGAGCTTCTTTCGTTTTACGATTTTAATAAAATTATAAGCTGAAGCTTTTTCTCTTAAAGTTGTATAATAAGAATGTAAGGCTCCATGAGCATTATCATTTGAACTTGCCCTTGAATAAAAGCTTTCTTTTAAATAACAAGGAAATAACTCTGCAGCACTAGTAGCCAAAGCATCAAGCCTCGCTGGTAAAATACTGTAGCAAAGTATATGTATATAATTGATATGAAATGAAAAAATGAATATACAAATTGACAAATATAAAATTTTAGTTTTTTACTAGCCTAAAAGAATTTGTTCGATTTTACTCATGAAAAATAATAATTCTTGCGACAGCATGAATGTCAAAATATGTAGTTCTCTTTCTTTCTATTAATGAGCTTCTCTTTATTGGATCCTTTTCATAATCGTATGCAGCAATTAAAAACTTTCCTTCACCACACTGATTTAAAATTTGATAAACATAATTATTGTTGCGAGAATTTTCTGAAATTAATAAAAGAATTTTTTTAATAATAAACGATACAACGTAAACAACATAAATTAAAATGTTATGAATACCTTCAAAGTTATTATTTAAATTTAATTCTTTACTTTTATTGCCAGATCTTTCATGAAAAGATTGTAGATTTTCTAAGGAATGCAGTGGATCCAATACTTCCAACAAATTTGACCCTGTGTTATTTGCAGAATTTCTATTTTCGTTGCTCACTCGTACCGTCAAGTCATACAGCTGATAAGAATCATTATTGGTTGAACCAACTATAATAAAATATATTTGTTTTACTTTTTTAGTATTAATTTAATTTTGTTGTATGAAAAGATTACGCTATATGAATTTTCTCAGTTGAAAAATTACTTGTAAATATAGGTAAATGAAAGATATTGATAAAGGAATAAAAACATGTAAACCATCAGGTAAATCAGGAATCAGGTAATCAGGAGCTCCATTAGAAACGTAAACGACTGAAGGTTGACTCAATGAGTTAAAATAAATTTTTTCGTTTTCATATGTATCCATTATAAAATAACAAACGCGTCAACCTATTAAGTAGAATTGTGAAATGGTTTTATTAAAAATGAATGATAAATTAAGAGGACTAGCCTGGGTTAAAATTTAAAAAAAGTTTATTATTAATAATTCATCATTTATTACATAAGTAGTTAAAACATTTATAATTTTTTTAAACAAATTATATTATTATTAACTTTTAAAAAAAATTGTATTAATTTATTTGCCACATAATTATTTTAATCAATTTATGGCTGTGCGTACTATGATTTTTACCATAATGCACTTACCGCAGGATACTTCAGGAACATCGAATAGGTTGAAATTTTAACACTAACTATTAAATATCATTCTAATCCACTTGAATCATGCAGAATTACTAAAAACATTTAAAATATTTATTTAAAAAATAATTTATCTGAATTTTTCATAATTATTCAATTTTTTACAATAATTTTGCAAATTAACTTTTTTTATTACAATATAATTCTGTTTCATTCAAGTAGATTAGAATGATGTTTTACAGTTACTGTAAAATTTCAGCCTATTCGATGGAAAGGTATCTGAGATATCCTGCGGTAAGTGCATTATGGTAGAAAATCATAGTACGCACAGCCATAAATTGAGTAACACAATTATGTGGCTAATAAATTAGCTAAAAAATTTTTAATAAAAATTAATAATAGAATTTGTTTAAAAAATTACGAAATATTTTAACTTATTATATGATTTATTATTAATTATTAACAATACATTATTATACACATGAGTTGAATTAGTTATGAAGTGTTAGTATATATGAATTGTTTTTGGAGGTAATAAACTTTAAATCGTAAATGTAAAATATTCGCTATACAAATTTTAAACCTAAATATTTTTGTTTTTACGCTTTATTTACATGTATCTAAAAATATTCAATTATATTATGTAACAGAGAGTTTAATTGCATTGTCCGTTATTTATAACACATCGTTTATTTAAATTATACCCGTTCTTATTTAAAGTATTAAAATTATCAGACTTTTTAAATGTACTATAAGCTTCATGTGCATGACAATTCAAAATTAAATAAAAAAGTATAATGAATAATACATAGAATAAAAATGAATTGATATAATTATCTCAATAGAATATTAAGTTATATAACCTCAAACGTAGTATTTACTTAATGTAGCTTTCAATGTATCCTTGTATAAGTATTACATATAAACGTTAAGAATTATAATAGCTAATTATTTACGAATTACATTAATATACTTACTGCATTTATGTCCAAAGTGAAAATCGTGTTTTAGATCAACTCCAATAAACAGGAATAACGTGTTCATTTTTGTTAATTTGATTCTATCACTCGGTGGTTTTCAATGTATATGTTGTAACGAATCAATGTAATATTTGATTATATTACATTGCTCGTTACATTCTCTCTCTCTGTCTAGCCTGTGTATTAATATTTACAGATGTTACAGGTCGACGTTCGACGATTTTCGGCGATTTTCGCGGACCTTCGTAAAGAGAGAGAGAGTTTTCGGTTCGTAAGTGCGAGAGCACTGAGATTAAACTCAACCGTGGAGCGACTAATCTCAACCGCCGAGAGATTAAAATTCAACCGTGTGATTAATTGCCACTGACGTGAGAAACCTTGCGATTTGTTTTCTCCATATTTTGATCGCCCTGTGCTTGTGATCCTGGTGCTGTGCTGGTGATCCAGTGAAGTTGCAATAGTTTGTTTGGCGACGACGCAGCCCAGGAAGCTAAAGGGTAGCGACTACGCAGACTTCGCCTGGTGGTTTATTCATCGATCGCGGCTCACGCACTGTAAGTGCCAGTTTTGTAGTCTCTCTCTCTCTCTTTCTCTCTTTATTTATCTCGCGTGTATACTGACCTGCGTTTCGCGCGCTGCGACGCGCCTGTATTATTGTTTTTCCCGAATACATTTATTTCTGTTATTAATTAAATACTGCATTGTTGTTTATTTAATTGTTTACCCTCTTTTTCTCGCGTTTCGCTAAATAAAGATTACCGCCGCCTCCGCCTATACGGCTTATTATAGTCGTATTATTACTGAGCGGCTGATCGCGTAAATGAGACTATTATTTTAACGGTTCTGGATTATTATTTTATTTATTGTTATTAAAAATAGCAAAACCGTTACATGGCGCCCAACGTGCATGGTCATTAGCGTTACGTGTAATAGTTATAAATAATAGTCTAAAAATTAAATTTTTAATATTTAAAAATTTTCAATTCAGTCAATAGGCGTGTTAAATTAAGAGATTTTATTTCGAGCATTTCGAGAGCGAGCGAGCGCATTGTTTACGTTTCGCGGTGATTCGCGGTGTTTACGCTGCGAATAATATTCGAATATTGTACTTTCTATACATTTCGAAATTGAGGAGCTGGATGCAAGAACACGCCGAGCGCGGCGAATGGATAGAGGAGGCGGAGAGAAATTAAGAAATTGACGTCACCATGACCAAATTTTTTAATTTGCCGAATTTAATTTTAAAAAATACTGTCGTATGCAGAATTAAAAGACGCAACTTTTTTCTATTTAATGTTTTTCTGTACGATGTGCAGATCAGATGAAAAAAATTAAGAATATAAAGATAAATAAAGATATTTTATAGCATCAAAAAGCAGTTATTATTTAAACCATTTTTATGCTGTAGTTGGATACAATATTACAATGCGATTGTCAATCAATAACAAAGACGGCCACTGATTTATGCCGCGAAGCAGATGACCATTACGGCGACGAAGTCGATGTTCATTTGTTTACAATTTCGTTGTTTATATTGATGAGTGTACACAAAATTTATTTCTCTGATTTTGGCGCTTGCTCTATCTGCGAAATTTTTTATCCAAATAAGCTGAAATTTTTAAGAAATTATCTTCAAATATAAACGAACAAATCTCTCGCTGGAAGTTAGCGAAGTCTAAGACTTTATAACACACTTTCGGGTACTAAATACTGAAACCGTATTAAAAGCTTGTTATTTACGTTAAGTTCAATTGTTGTATAAAATTTGTTTAAAGTAGAATTTGTTACAGGTTTATATTTATCGTTAGACTATATTAAGTATCTGTACGAAAAGTCAGGGAATTTCATTAAGATTTGTCAAAGTTACAGCGATTCAATTTTGAAAAATGGATTAAAAATGCGTTCTCTAAATTTCCAGTTCTTAATTTTTTTCATCTTATCTGCACATCATACAGAAAAACATTAAATAGAAAAAAGTTGCGTCTTTTAATTCTGCATACGACAGTAATTTTTTAAATTAAATTCGGCAAATTAAAAAATTTGGTCACGGTGACGTCAATTTCTTAATTTCTCTCCGCCTCCTCTATCCATTCGCCGCGCTCGGCGTGTTCTTGCATCCAGCTCCTCAATTATTCTTTTGAATCTTATATTATTCGAATTGTAAATCGATTTTCCTTTTCGATTTAATTTTAGCGTATCGCGAATTAATTAATTAATTATTTCGTGCTTCTTTTATTATTTATTTGTTTATTTAAATAATTATTAGCGACACCGCAGAAAATATAATTATTGCTTTTCTAATAATTTCTCGTAAACTGTATAATCGCAATTTAGGTTGAGTTAGTCTATTTTGCGTGCGTGCGTGTAAGTGTGTGTGTGATTTACGCGGTAAATATAAGTATTGTAGCGTATCGCGGTACATGTATGTATGTGTATGTAAGCGTGTGCGCAAATAAAGTAAATTAATTTATTTTTTTTTTTAATTTGAATTCAATTTAATTTTTTTTTGTTGTTATTATAAATTATTAAAATAATTTAATAGCGTTTCTTCGCAATTTAAAATTTTGTTTTTTTTTTAAATAATTATTATCTTTAAACAATTTGTCTTTAAATTCTTTTAAACTTGGAATATATTATTTGTTAATTCAATTTTATTCTATTTTTTGTAAACAATTGGAAAATTTATTTTAACAAGTTGCAGATTTGTAATATTTTGTTTTTTTTTGCAAATTAGTTGATGTTATTAAATTTAAATTGGATAAGCGAATTTGCGTATAATTTAATAGCGATTTGCAATTATTTTGTAATTTGTTTAATGAAATTTTTTTATTGTGAGAATTTATTTTGCCAATAAGGCCTACAATTTAAATTTTATACAATTTTTTTTATAATTCAAAATGGCGTGCATGAATGAGAGTGATTTCGATCAAACATACGGAGTCGAGATCCAAGGATGGATTTTGAATTTAACAGCTGATCAATTCGATTCCGTCCTCGATCAGCTAGAATTGACGCGCGACGGTACGCCCTTTGTACGTGTAGACAGGTTATATGGGCGTTTACGCGGCGATTATACAGCCGCGGATTTCGTCCAGTCAACTAGTGACGATGATTTAGTTTCGCGGACTCGTCGTGAACAAAGACTCTGCACCGTTTTGAAACATGCGAAATTTAGCGAAGAAGCGCAAGTACAGATTGCGCACAGACAATTTGAAAATCTCAATCGAGCGGATGAGAGCGGATTCTCTCCGCTCGCCAATAGCTCGAAGTCAAATGACGATCAACTTGCCGATTCCGATGCGGAATCGCAGCATAGCGAGGTTAACGCGGGAAATATCGCGGGGAACCTTGCGGAAAACGCGGCGGAAAACACCGCCGAAAATAATTTTAAATCAAATTTTGAATTGACTTCGATAAAAACGCTTAACACAACCATACCGGTAATGCCAATTCCTACCATTTCGACCGCGATGATAACGACCGCTACTACAACTACGTACTCGACGACGCAAGCAGCGAGTACGCATTTACAATCAAGAGGTGCGATACCAAAAACGGTATTTTCTTCAAAAGAAAATAATAAAATAGATAATGATATCGTTTTATGTGCATTAGCTAATGGCGTAGTCTACAACGCTCCAAGGGGTTTAGCCCTGGAGTTGAGTAGAACGCAATCGCTTGCCTTTCAACAAGAGAAGGAGTTGAATTATCTAAGGCAGCAATTAGCGGATTTTGCAACGAGTACGCAGCTTCCGACGCAAACGTCAATTGCGGCGGAAAAGCAGCGGAAAAATCGCAAAAGTGTAAATTTTCAAGATACTTTTAATTTAAATTATTTTGTAACGAATAAGCATCCTGAAGCACCTCAAGCGGTATTACACACGCAAACGGAAAAGTCGCTTGGATCGCGTTTAAACGCAAACGCGTTAAATTTTCCGACTCCTACGTCAAATTTCTCGTCTCTGCCAGCTCCTGCGGATTGGCAAGAGTCTGGAAGGGGGGAAAATGTGCCTGTAGTTACAAGCGATCAACTTACGCAAATCTTGTCGAATATGTCGACTAGAGCGCCTATACAGTCACATGACGTAGGTCGCACAGTTCGCCAGTGGAATATTAAGTTTTCCGGCGAAAAACGTGAAAGCATCGAGGAATTTATTCAGCGCGTAGAAGAATGTCGCAAGTTAGCGCACATTTCCGACGCGGATTTATTGAATGCTTTCTCGGAGCTGTTAACTGGCGTAGCGCTACATTGGTATCGCCAATCGCGGAAAGATTGGAATACTTGGGCTGATTTTTGCATTGCTGCTCGACGATGTTATGGCGTTGAGCAGAACTTTCAGCAGCGCTTAATGGCGGAAGCGCAAGCACGCAAGCAGGGTAGAGAAGAGCCTGCTCGCGATTACATTTTCTGCTTGCTAACTATATTTAGCAGAATGAATGCGCCTCCAAGTACGCAGTTTCAGCTAGACATGTTGTATGCTAACATGTTGCCGTCTGTTCGGAAGTTAGTTCCGAAAGAAAAAGTCACAAGCGTCGATAGGCTTGTGCAGCTAGCTCGTCAGGCGGAAGAGCTTATCGAGGAAGAGCGGAATTTTCCCGCGCCTCCGCCGCCAGAAAAGAGCGTTCTGCCTTCTGTGGCTTATAAGCAGCCAGATACCAGAGGTAAGAAGGGCGGAAAAGCTGCTAGCGATGATGCTACGGTAAAAGTAGCGAGTATCGCAGAACCTACAATGGAAAATTTGGCCAAAATCTTAGAGAAGATGCTAGATGAGAGATTTAGCAAATATGCGAATTCGTTTGCGAATTCCGCCAATAAGAAAGGTCAAACCGCGCGTAATTTCCATAAACCAGGTGCGCCGAAAGGAGCAAAGAATGTTTCTGATAAGCCATCTGGCGTGACTAGTATCGAGAGGAAGGATGATGGTAAAAATAAATCATCCATTACTAATGGAAAATCCGCGCGTAGTCGCAACCGCGATAAGAAAGCAGGTCCCAAAGAGCGTGTGTACTGCTATCGCTGCGGTTGGCCCGGGTATATCAAGACGGATTGTCCTGAGTGCTCGGGAAACGAGAAAAGGGGCGAATAGATAAGGTCCCTATCGCCTCAATTAATAGTGAGACCTCTGATGGTGATAAGTCACAATCAGTACCTGCGCAAACGGAAAAAGTGCCCTCGCTTTTGCCTGTCGGAGTGGACAGACAATCAGCGGAAAAAGGTGTTTGCGATTCCCGCGCTGAAACGCCAGTGGAGGAGGAAACTCCGCAGTTTACTCGCTGGTGGCTGCAGATTGGAATCGGTGGATTCCGCGTACGCGCTTTGTACGATTCAGGGGCGGCTCGCACGGTTATTAATTCCTTAGGCTTGCAGATTGCGTCAGCCATTGGAAAACCGCTTACACCTTATACTGGACCAGGAGCACGACTCGCTAACGGTCAAAGTGTTCCAATCCTTGGACGCTTGGAACTGCCGTTTGATTTAGCGAATGAACGCCATTACTTGGACGTACTAGTGATGAGCGATCTCGACGCCGACTGCATTCTCGGTGCCGATTTTATTCGTGCGTTTAATGCTGTTTTGTTGCCCCGTGAAAATCAGTTAGTGATTGAGAACGTGGCCGAAGCAATTCAGCTTGAAGTATCTGCTATCGGCATTGGCGATGTATGTACGCTAGCTGCCGTCGGCTTAGCAGATATTGACGAAGCGCAACGCAAACAACTCAATGAGTTGTTGGAAAAGCGTTTGACTGCTCCGAATGCAAAGCTAGGCTGTACTAACTTAGCTGAGCATGAAATTGATGTGGGCGGTTCGCGTCCCATCAAACAGCGCTATTATCCGGTGTCTCAGAAGATCGAGCAAGAGATGCACGCTCAAGTGCAACAGATGCTTGACGCGGGGATAATTCGCCCGTCAACGAGCGAGTGGTCGAGCCCAGTAGTCATGGTGCGGAAATCTAACGGTACCTATAGATTCTGCATCGACTACCGAAAGCTCAATTCCGTCTCGAAGACCTGCGCTTATCCGCTTCCCTATATGGAGATTATTTTGCGTAAACTTCAAAGGGCACGCTACATAAGCACGCTGGATTTAAGCAGCGCATACCATCAGATTCCGATGAAAAAGGGATCGGAACATCTGACGGCTTTCACGGTGCCTGGCTTAGGCTTATATGAGTTTACTCGTATGCCGTACGGCGTGGCGGGGGGGGCCCGCTACGTTCCAGCAACTCATTGATAGGGTGATAGGCCCTGAATTGGAACCGTACGCATTTTCGTATCTCGATGACGTTATTATCGTCACCGAGACATTCGAAGAGCATCTCAAATGGCTTGAGCATGTCCTAAAGCGGGTTGCCGACGCCGGACTTACAATTAACCGTGATAAAAGCGAATTTTGCCGCAGTGAGGTTAAATACCTTGGCGTATTGGTGAATTGCGATGGATTTCGCCCTGATCCGGACAAGATAGCGCCGATCGTGGATTATCCCGCGCCAACTAACCTCAAAAAGCTACGCTCTTTCCTCGGCATGGCTTCATGGTATAGAAAATTTCTAGAGGATTTTGCTACGCTTGCGGAACCGCTTACCAAGTTAACAAAGAAAAATGTTAAATTTGAGTGGGGCGAGGAACAACAGTTCGCTTTTGAACAAATCAAAGCGTTGATAGCATCTGCGCCTATTCTCCATCGGCCATCTTTCGAGCATCAGTTCGTTATTCAGACTGACGCTAGCGACACTGGCTTAGGAGCGGTTTTAACGCAAACTATCGACGGAGAAGAGCGAGTACTTAGTTTCGCCAGTCGTACGTTAAACGCGGCGGAACGTAACTACTCGGTTACCGAACGAGAGTGCTTAGCTGTATTATGGGCCGTGGAAAAATTCCGCTCATATGTAGAAGGTTATCGCTTTAAGGTTATAACAGACCATAGCAGTTTAAAATGGCTGTGTAACTTGCGTAACCCTACTGGACGCTTAGCGCGTTGGGCACTTAAGCTCCAAAGCTATGATTATGAGATCGAGCACCGCAAAGGATCTCTTAACGTTGTGCCTGATGCCCTCTCTCGTGCATTCGAAGACGACTCGGATTGCGACATCGCTGTCGTAAGTTTGCCGTACAATACACAAGATGAGTGGTATACGCAAAAACTTGCGAATGTCAGCGGAAATCCGGAAAAATACCAAGACGGAAGGTGCTTGGAGGTAGATTATATCATTATAAGCCTGACCCTTCCATAGATGACTATTTTGAAGACGAAGACGCTTGGAAACTGGCGGTACCACAGGAGAAACGTCAACAAGTTCTCTGCGAGAATCATGATGAGCCAACTGCTGGACATCTTGGCCGAAACAAAACGTATCAGCGGATAGCGCGATACTATTATTGGCCTGCGATGCTTAAAGATATCGCCGAATTTGTGCGGAATTGCTCGACTTGCCAGCAATGTAAAGTGCCACAGCAGGCTCCTGCAGGTTTCATGGGAAAACGTGTTATTTCGCGTCCATGGGAAACCGTTGCAGGTGATATCATGGGACCGTTTCCGCGTTCTTCGCATGGATTTGAATATCGTTTAATATTCATGGACTTATTCACTCGTTGGATAGAGTGTATCCCTATACGGAAAGCGAACTCGCATACCATTCGGCGCGAGCTGAGTTAGCGCGTTTTCTTGCGTTTCGGCGTGCCTGATGTTTTTCATTCCGACAATGGCACGGAGTTTAAGAATGCTGCTATGGAGCAATTCTTAGCTGAACACGGCGTGGTTCATACTACGATTCCGCCTTACCATGCACAGGCGAATCCTGTAGAACGCGTTAATCGCACGATAAAAACGATGATTACTTCGTTTATCGAGGCGAATCATAAAACATGGGACGCTCACATCTCTGAGCTCATGTTCGCGTATAATACCGCCGTGCAAGATTCTACCGGCGCAGGTCCTGCTTTCCTAAATATGGGAAGAAACCCTGTTCCGCCGAAAAGCTTGCGGAAAATAGAAGATCAAGCCGTCGCCGACAGCGAAGCCGCAGCAGCTGTTCAAAATTGGCAACAGCGTATGCAAACCTTGCCAGAGCTGCAAGCTCAAGCTGCTGAACGAGCGACATGCGCACAAGCCCGTCAGGCCGAATATTATAATTCAAAACGCCGCGATGTACAATTTGCCGCGGGACAAAAAGTTTCTAAGCGGAATCGTATACTTTCGTCCGCTGCCCAAGGCATAGCTGCTAAGCTAGCTCCGAAGTACATCGGACCTTTATTGTTTCGGCGTTACTCGGCTCAAACGTGGTGGAGCTCATCAGCAATGATGGAAAAGAAGCAGGTAAATGCCACGTCAATGACCTGAAACCGTATTATGAGGACCAGACAGACGTAACTGAGGAGAGTAAATTAAATCGAGAGGATGCGACGAGGGACAGCGAGGGATTAAACGCAGAGCGAAGAGCTAGCGACGAGTCCAACGATAATGATCCTGTGAGCGCGAACGCACTGCGTAAGCGAGGTAGGCCGCGCAAAACTCGGGTAATGACTGGCGGTACCACAGGAGAAACGTCAACAAGTTCTCTGCGAGAATCATGATGAGCCAACTGCTGGACATCTTGGCCGAAACAAAACGTATCAGCGGATAGCGCGATACTATTATTGGCCTGCGATGCTTAAAGATATCGCCGAATTTGTGCGGAATTGCTCGACTTGCCAGCAATGTAAAGTGCCACAGCAGGCTCCTGCAGGTTTTATGGGAAAACGTGTTATTTCGCGTCCATGGGAAACCGTTGCAGGTGATATCATGGGACCGTTTCCGCGTTCTTCGCATGGATTTGAATATCGTTTAATATTCATGGACTTATTCACTCGTTGGATAGAGTGTATCCCTATACGGAAAGCGAACTCGCATACCATTCGGCGCGAGCTGAGTTAGCGCGTTTTCTTGCGTTTCGGCGTGCCTGATGTTTTTCATTCCGACAATGGCACGGAGTTTAAGAATGCTGCTATGGAGCAATTCTTAGCTGAACACGGCGTGGTTCATACTACGATTCCGCCTTACCATGCACAGGCGAATCCTGTAGAACGCGTTAATCGCACGATAAAAACGATGATTACTTCGTTTATCGAGGCGAATCATAAAACATGGGACGCTCACATCTCTGAGCTCATGTTCGCGTATAATACCGCCGTGCAAGATTCTACCGGCGCAGGTCCTGCTTTCCTAAATATGGGAAGAAACCCTGTTCCGCCGAAAAGCTTGCGGAAAATAGAAGATCAAGCCGTCGCCGACAGCGAAGCCGCAGCAGCTGTTCAAAATTGGCAACAGCGTATGCAAACCTTGCCAGAGCTGCAAGCTCAAGCTGCTGAACGAGCGACATGCGCACAAGCCCGTCAGGCCGAATATTATAATTCAAAACGCCGCGATGTACAATTTGCCGTGGGACAAAAAGTTTCTAAGCGGAATCGTATACTTTCGTCCGCTGCCCAAGGCATAGCTGCTAAGCTAGCTCCGAAGTACATCGGACCTTTTATTGTTTCGGCGTTACTCGGCTCAAACGTGGTGGAGCTCATCAGCAATGATGGAAAAGAAGCAGGTAAATGCCACGTCAATGACCTGAAACCGTATTATGAGGACCAGACAGACGTAACTGAGGAGAGTAAATTAAATCGAGAGGATGCGACGAGGGACAGCGAGGGATTAAACGCAGAGCGAAGAGCTAGCGACGAGTCCAACGATAATGATCCTGTGAGCGCGAACGCACTGCGTAAGCGAGGTAGGCCGCGCAAAACTCGGGTAATTGTTAGTCGTATGACCGCGGTTGACCGTGCCCCTTCTAACGAGCGATTGAAGGCGAACGCTAATGTACACGCGAATCCTTCGACGACGGGAAATAGGCGCGGAAGATCGAAAGGGGTGAAGAACAGGCCCGTATCCCCGGTAGAAACGATCGAACGGCGCACTCGGTCGCGAAAACCGGAAAATTCCCTTCGAGCGATTGATGTATTTACGCGTACCGTTCTCTGAATCTGTAATTTTTATAATCTTTTTCATTTTGTCATGCGTATAAAACATGGCCTGATATTTACTAACCTGTTCCAGAATTATCTCTGATGAACTGCGCAAGTCGCTTGTTACAATAAAGAGAGAAGAGCTCATATTAGGCTTTACTTTAGTTATTTATAAAATATTATTTATGTTAATTATCTTTTTCATTTTGTCTTCTGGCCTAGAGAGAGAGTAGAAATGCAGAGCTGGTACGTCTTCGGCTACCCAGCGTCTGGAAGGGGGGAGTGTAACGAATCAATGTAATATTTGATTATATTACATTGCTCGTTACATTCTCTCTCTCTGTCTAGCCTGTGTATTAATATTTACAGATGTTACAGGTGTTACAGGTCGATTTTCGGCGATTTTCGCGGACCTTCGTAAAGGTAAAAGTAGGGAAAGAGAGAGAGAGTTTTCGGTTCGTAAGTGCGAGAGCACTGAGATTAAACTCAACCGTGGAGCGACTAATCTCAACCGCCGAGAGATTAAAATTCAACCGTGTGATTAATTGCCACTGACGTGAGAAACCTTGCGATTTGTTTTCTCCATATTTTGATCGCCCTGTGCTTGTGATCCTGGTGCTGTGCTGGTGATCCAGTGAAGTTGCAATAGTTTGTTTGGCGACGACGCAGCCCAGGAAGCTAAAGGGTAGCGACTACGCAGACTTCGCCTGGTGGTTTATTCATCGATCGCGGCTCACGCACTGTAAGTGCCAGTTTTGTAGTCTCTCTCTCTCTCTCTTTCTCTCTTTATTTATCTCGCGTGTATACTGACCTGCGTTTCGCGCGCTGCGACGCGCCTGTATTATTGTTTTTCCCGAATACATTTATTTCTGTTATTAATTAAATACTGCATTGTTGTTTATTTAATTGTTTACCCTCTTTTTCTCGCGTTTCGCTAAATAAAGATTACCGCCGCCTCCGCCTATACGGCTTATTATAGTCGTATTATTACTGAGCGGCTGATCGCGTAAATGAGACTATTATTTTAACGGTTCTGGATTATTATTTTATTTATTGTTATTAAAAATAGCAAAACCGTTACAATGTATAGAATTTTTATCGATCTTCCCGAGTCAAATGTAATTGTAGGGTAAAAGAAAAAAAATTTTTTTTTCAAGTTATCTAATAAAAAATTCCATCATGTTAATATTAACAAAATAAAGGATTATTTAATAAAAAATAACTATCCAGAACAATTTTCAATCCTTCATTAATATTATAAGGTCAAAGTGTGCTTTTTTACCCGTGAGGGGTATTTAGGTATTTGGGTTATTGGTTTTTTATGCATTATTCTATCAATTAATATTCTCCCCCTTATATCTGAGTCGTTACATATGTTTTATAACCTCAAGACACCAAGATAACACGTAGTGTCACCATAAGTACCGATACTGGTGTTTATATATATATATGTATGTATATAAAAACAATATATCAAAAATTGTAAAAACAAATCGTTATTTCTATTTGAACTTCTAATATTTGTCATCCTAGTACATGTGGTATTTTTAATTCTAATTAGAATGTTATAATTAATAATTTATTAATATCAATCGATCTATTTTGAATAATACACAGTTTATCAGGTATTAATGTAAATAATAAGATTAGAATTAATTATTGAGAATAACAAAAATTGTTATTGATATCAATAGTAAAAATGATCATTCTTTTATTAATTGTTACGGATTTATCCCAACAAATTACATAATTGTAATATTTATTTAATTATTAGTACTATAAAGTATATTAATAAATAATTTTTAAAAAATAATTTTTTGAATATTACAATATATTGTAATTTAATGGTAAAGAAATATTATGTTAACAATAATATTTAACTGCGAGCGAAGCGAGCAATTTGGCTAGTTATCAAATTAAAACTGAAAATAAGAATCTAGCTCATCTGGACATCATCTACTGGAAAGCCCGCATGTTGAAATGTCTGAATAAGAGAAAAAATGTGTCGCTTCTCGGAGACGATGTCCACCTGGTCAGGGTGACCTCGAGGTCATCCATACATCATTTACTTGAAAGCCTGCATGTCAAAATGTCTGAATATGAGAAAAAGAGTGTCGCTTCTGGGAGATGATGTGCAAGTGATCAGGGTGACCTTGAGGTTATCTTCGCATCGTCTACTGGGAAATCTACTTGCCATCCATTCTGAATGTGAAAAAAAATTTTCCAGATTCATAAAACTGATCTTCTAATTAAGTATAAAATAGTCACATCTCAAAACCGAAGAACCGGAGAACCGGAGAACGTTCAAAACGGGATCCTCCTTAATTTAATATAGCATTTTTCGTAAAAAGTAAAAAGTAAAAAGAGAAAAAATATGTCACTTCTTGGAGACGATGTCTAGGTGGTCAGGGTGACCTCGAGGTCATCTTTGCATCGTCTACTGGGAAATCTACTTGCCATCCTGTCTAAATGTGAAAAAAAATTTACCAGATTCATAAAGCTGATCTTCTAATTAAGAATAAAATAGTCGCATCTCAAAATCGGAGAACCGGAGAACGTCCAAAACGGGATCCTCCTTAATTTAATATAGAATTTTTTACACTATTTTCAAAAACTTGCAAAGATTTCAAAGATTCAGTTATTGTTTTATGCCTAGACAATGTTGTAGACAAAATATCCAAAAATCGTCCGGATAAGAGAAAAAATTTACAGCATCAATCTGCACCGCCGCAATAGCACCACCATTATTATTCACCGAAAAATCACCCGTAGGCTCGTCAATACTTATAGATAAATTATTTTTATTCTCTGCTAAAAATGTGCAAGGCACCGATAATACCGGTGATACCCTTTCCTCATTGTAAGTTTCTATCTTATTTCCAGGCGTTGAACAAAGCAGAGGCGAGGAAGGCGCGCTTACACGAGGAATAGTAACGTCTTGGTTGGTTTTATTTTTATTTTTATTTTTATTTTTATTACTATTGCAACTATGACATACGTAGTCACTTCTTAAATTTAAATGTTTTTTGAAGCTTTTGTCTTAATTCTATCGCAACTTAAATGAATGAATCGATTGCATTCGATGCAGCATTGAAGTCCTGCTAGAGTGCGTGAGGTCTCATTACAAATGAAATAACTAACTTGCAGACTGGTATTTGAAATTGCCGCCGACATACTAACATTTTTCTTGAATGGTACGGTAAACGCCATACAGCGGTCACTTTCAACATTTTCTCCGCGGAGAGACCTAAGGCAGTGCACTCATAGACGATGAAGTGTAGCAAATCAACACATGGCACTAAACTCAAAAATGGCAGGCATGTAGAATATTATTAAAAACTTACTGCAAGCATAACGAAAAGTATGAAAACCCGCTCGCTGCGAAGCTTGCATAAAGGCGCATAAAAGAACCTGCAACAAAACACCCGAAGGCAAAAAGTCTACTCAGAGATTAATTGATTGATTGATTGACTGATTGGAAACTTTATTGGTTACTAGGGGTAGATTCCCCAAGAACCCTACAAGAATATAATTTATATAAGCTGATTACAATAAAATAATAAAATAAAGTATAATGTATTTGAAAAAAAATTAAAGATATAACGCCAATATAACAGCTTAACAATTAACAGTTTTAACAATTTAACAATGTGAATAATATAACATTACATAATTAAAAATTATATTACAACAAATGAGAGGTATTAATTGACATTTTTTTACATAAACACAAGTAAATAAATAAAAGTACATGTTACAGTAAAAACAAATGAAATAAATACTAATAAAAGACAAGATAAAATCGGTATAAAAATGGAATTTTCAGCACGGTGATGCAGTTAGGTCAGGGATGAGTTGAGTTACAATATTCTCTCGCTGGACTCTGGCCATTCAGGCTGCCTAGTCGAGCTGAAACAGATGATTGGTTAATGATCGTTTAAATGCATTAATGGGGGATAACCAAATAAGGTGAAAGGAAGCTGATTAGTGATGTGCGAGGCTATGATGAGAAAGGATCTGTTGAAATCCTCGATGCGAGGGGAATGATAGGTGAGAGATTTAGGAGGGTAACGTGAGGAAGTACGTGAGCAAGATGAGACATTGCCAGATAAGATCAAGTAATCAGAGAGATATCTAGGTGAATTATGAACAGCGATAGTGAAAGCTAGTTAGCCGTTCATACATAAGCGTCTGGACTCAACAAACAGCCATTTCAGACCTAGCCTAAGCGGGGTAGCATGTTCTCTCTCAGGAAGATTGCTTGAGACGAATTTCACACAAGAATAAAGTAAGCGCTGAAGCTTAAGATTCCTGGTTTGATCAACGTCATGGTAGACCGCACAAACATAATCAAAGTGCGGTATAATTAAAGCTTTTTTTAAATTTTTTCTTAATTTACGAGGAAGCGCATGCTTATAGAAACGGAGCAAGTGTAAAACTCCACGCAACTGATGTGAGATCGATAGAATGTGCTTCAACCAATCAAGAGTAGATTACAACCACACGTCCAATGACTTAATCTCTTTTGCATATCTTAAAATTTCAGGGCCTACTCTAACTCCGGGGGCAATGCTCAAATCAAGACGTGAAATATAAGGTTAACTACCCAGGAGTATCACTTTCATTTTACAAACATTTAACTTTAATTCATTAGAGGAAGTCCACGAAGTAATACGATTTGCATCATAGGTAACACGTTGAGTGCCCAATTCTAATTCCGCAGAAAAGAACGAGTGATACACCTGGGCGTCAGCAGCAAACAGCATGCAGTTGCTGTATTCAAGAACATCAAGTAAATCATTCATAAAAATGGAAAATAGTATTGGACCCAAGAGACTACCCTAAGGTACTCCCGAGTTTGTCTCAAGTCAGTCAGACGTTCTACCGACCTCATCAACCACCGACTGTGTGCGGCCTATCAGATACTGAGAGAACCAGCTCAACATCATAACTTTAACTATAACTTTATAACGTATTGAATTAAACTTTTTTTTAATAATATATACTTAATGCTATCTCTCATGCAAAGTCAAGTTAGTCTTGCTTATACCATGCTTTTAGTATTTTTACTTCTATTTTAGTAGTAAATAAGTTTTGAAAAAATGGACACAAATATGTTTATGTAACAATACGAATGACAAAGATTAAACTAAATCGTTGATACATAAGCAGTTTAAAAAGAAGCATGCCTAGCTAAGAATGACTAATTGTTAGGTTGTCACTTAAATTCTTGTAAACTACAGAGACAAGAATTTAGTATCTATAAAGATAAATAATTATCAATAACAATGAGAAATTAGAATTTAAAGAAATAAAATTAGAATAAACAAATTAGAAAATGTATTTAATATTAAACTTGTAATTTGGTGATCTAAAAATAACATGCTTGTTTCCGATTGTGCCGACTCTTGTCCAACTCTGAATGGTACAGAAATTTAAAGTAAATTAATTTAATTTCAAATATATATGAGCAAATCCCCAAAACTTTTCAAATTTGTTATTAAAAAAAAAACATTTTTTTCAAAGCACAGATTTTAACACCATTTTTTCTCATATTGTTAACCTGGAATAGCATTAGAAAATACGAGCTTATGATTTGTTCAAAACTTTATTTTTTTGTAAAACATCATAAATAACCTAAACTTGAAATTTTATAAATAAAGTCATTTTAAATAGGTACAGATTTTAAGATATTTAAATAAAATCATTTTTGCAAATATTAAACTTAAACTTTATTTACTTTTCAAATTTTATATATAATTATTCGCTTTTTAAATTTTATGAATAAATTTTGAATAACAATACTGTATTTAAAAAAGCTAACTATTACTTATAACGGTAAACGAGTTACCGATCAGGTGAGCAACGCGAAAGAGTATATACAGAACTGCGCGCGCACGAACGCGCGAGAGTCGTGCGCGCGCAGTTGATAGTACCTAGATAGCGCGCGCACGGTGTGAAGTAGTGCGAACGAAGCCAGGGTATTTTATCGCGATTAAAAAGAAAGCGTTGGAGAACTTTGTGTGAGTGGATGTATTGGAGTGTTTTCCCCATCACCTCCAACTTTGACGTGCAGAATTGCACACCCTTGCTGGTCGTTGCAGACAGAGAGGAGAACAGTCTATATAGGCGTCCCGGCTATTGGAGAGAGAGAGAGAGAGATTCGAGGCGAATCACTCCCAGTCTTCCAGCCGGTTTTCACGCCGTACTGATAACGGAGTTACATAGCGGTAGGTGGTGCATCACTTCTAGATCCGCGTGTATCGTATTAGTTTACCCCATTATATCTGGTACGGTCCAGGTGAGGAAACGATCCTCCTTACTTCCCCCTCTCGTGACAAAACCCGCCCGGGTAGTCAGGTCGGTGGCTCGCGGGAGCCACTTTACGAGAGAAGGCGCGCGTGACGTAGCCAGCTCCTACGTCAGAGCTCCCTACGTCAGAGCAATATACGTAACACGGCGTGACGTCACACCCATCAGGTTAAGTAACCGATCGTTCCTAGATCGGTTGCTTATAATGCGATCGCTAGTGGTTTTTAGACAAAGATTTAAACTAAATCGTGATACATAAGCAGTTTAAAAAGAAGCATGCCTAGCTAAGAATGACTAATTGTTAGGTTGCACTTAAATTCTTGTAAAATCAGAGACAAGAATTTAGTATCTATAAAGATAAATAATTATCAATAACAATGAGAAATTAGAATTTAACGAAATAAAATTAGAATAAACAAATTAGAAAATGTATTAATATTAAACTTGTAATTTGGTGATCTAAAATCACATGCTTGTTTCCGATTGTGCCGACTCTGTCCAACTCTGAATGGTACAGAAATTTAAAGTAAATTAATTTAATTTCAAATATATATGAGCAAATCCCCAAAACTTTTCAAATTTGTTATTAAAAAAAAAACATTTTTTTCAAAGCACAGATTTTAACACCATTTTTTCTCATATTGTTAACCTGGAATAGCATTAGAAAATACGAGCTTATGATTTGTTCAAAACTTTATTTTTTTGTAAAACATCATAAATAACCTAAACTTGAAATTTTATAAATAAAGTCATTTTAAATAGGTACAGATTTTAAGATATTTAAATAAAATCATTTTTGCAAATATTAAACTTAAACTTTATTTACTTTTCAAATTTTATATATAATTATTCGCTTTTTAAATTTTATGAATAAATTTTGAATAACAATACTGTATTTAAAAAAGCTAACTATTACTTATAACGGTAAACGAGTTACCGATCAGGTGAGCAACGCGAAAGAGTATATACAGAACTGCGCGCGCACGAACGCGCGAGAGTCGTGCGCGCGCAGTTGATAGTACCTAGATAGCGCGCGCACGGTGTGAAGTAGTGCGAACGAAGCCAGGGTATTTTATCGCGATTAAAAAGAAAGCGTTGGAGAACTTTGTGTGAGTGGATGTATTGGAGTGTTTTCCCCATCACCTCCAACTTTGACGTGCAGAATTGCACACCCTTGCTGGTCGTTGCAGACAGAGAGGAGAACAGTCTATATAGGCGTCCCGGCTATTGGAGAGAGAGAGAGAGAGATTCGAGGCGAATCACTCCCAGTCTTCCAGCCGGTTTTCACGCCGTACTGATAACGGAGTTACATAGCGGTAGGTGGTGCATCACTTCTAGATCCGCGTGTATCGTATTAGTTTACCCCATTATATCTGGTACGGTCCAGGTGAGGAAACGATCCTCCTTACTTCCCCCTCTCGTGACAAAACCCGCCCGGGTAGTCAGGTCGGTGGCTCGCGGGAGCCACTTTACGAGAGAAGGCGCGCGTGACGTAGCCAGCTCCTACGTCAGAGCTCCCTACGTCAGAGCAATATACGTAACACGGCGTGACGTCACACCCATCAGGTTAAGTAACCGATCGTTCCTAGATCGGTTGCTTATAATGCGATCGCTAGTGGTTTTTAATTGATTGTTTTCGCACTGACCGCAGGGGTAGTCGACGGTACGACTCCCCCTCAATTGTTATGGTTTAAATTGTTAATGATTCTTTATTTATTGAATAAACTGACTTGGCAAGATTATCTTTCTACTAACACAATATCTCGCTTGTTAAAAATATATTTCCCGGTGATAGTCCTTTCCAACGAATACTGCCCTCTCCGGCGTTACTCTAGTTGGTAAGTTTTGGGCATAGGGCTCAACACACGGTTTCAAAGCCAAATAAAGTGTTTGGCGTTATTAACGGCATAGCACGGGAATCAAAGTAATTCCCGGCCGCATCGTGGGACTGTTATACCTAGGTTGGTAAGTTGGGACAGATTGGGCTTAACCGGGGCCTTTTATTCCCCAATACTCACCCCGTTACATACTATAATATAAATTGTGAATATTTTCAACTAAATATTATGTTGGGGAATTTTTTTTTGGTACCTGGCAACATTTTAGTTTACTCTATTTATTTTGAAAGAGAAATGAGAGGTTTACAGCAGTGCGAATATACACAAATTTATTTGTTGTGTATTGATATTAGATTATTATAATTTTTCTAATTACGTTCTATCAATCAATGCTATAAAAATACAATTCAAGCATGGTTTAAAAGGTGAATAAATAAAATAAATATAAATTGGCTTTAGGTTATACATCAATTGAAAATGTATTTTTATGGTGCCAATCAAAAACGCTTCTTTTTAGCTTAAATGGCTCACCGCCTACGCTGACTACATAAGTCTTTAACTCAGAATATTTATAAGGCACAGAAATAAAAAAAATTATGTTAGATTCATTTTTTGGAGTTGAATATATTCTATTTATTTATATCCGAGTTACAAGAAAACTTCTTTTTGTAGAAACAAACTATTTATAAAATTTTATTATTAAATAAACTATATGCATATGGAGTGAGAGGAATGGCTCAGAGCTTGATTAATTCAGGTGATCTTGCTGTTAAACAACTTAGTTTATATGAGATCTTGCCAGCGCCTATCCATGAATTGCACCTTTTAACTAAAAGTAAACTCAAGCCACTAAACTATAAATATATTTGGTCACGTGGTGGTAAATTATTTGTGCGTAAGGACGATAAATCCGACCGCATCCAGATTATAACTGCCTCTGACTTAGATAAGTTAATATGACTCCATTCTAGTGTTAATCATGTTACTTCTGCATTATGTAGATCTCCTAAATTAAGAGTAGCTCAAATAAATGCTAATTCTATTTTAGATCACCTAGATGAAATGGAATCATTTCTCATTATTGAAAATGTGGATGTTTTATTAATATCTGAATTTTAGCTAAATCCAAATCGGTCTGATTCTATTTACAACATACCCAATTATTTTGTAGTACGTAACGACTGAAGTCTTCTGTCAACTACTGAAAAGTGTGAGTATATACAGGGAGGCGGTGTTGCATACTATATACGTAATAGCATTGCATTTTAAGTGTTTGATTAATAATCTTAATGAAACTGAGTATTTGGTACTTGAATCGGTATTGAGTAGCACTAAAATCCTTTTTGCTTTGAGCTATAGAAGACCTAAGGGTTACGTTTTGCGTAGATTCTTTAATGTACTTCAGGATCGTTTTCACCTATATGAAAACGTCATTATAGCTGGTGATTTAAATTCAAATTTATTAGCTGATGTCTATTACAGCAAACATTTAAGAGACTTGATAACTGAAAACTCATATTACCTTGTACCCTTTGAAGCTACTCACCATAGGGCAGATTCTAATACTTGGTTAGATGTGATACTTGTTGACTCAAATGATAAAATTATCTCTAAAAAACAATCGCAAAGTCCTTTCATTAATGGCCATGATTTTATTTCCATAGATTCTAAGTTGTCTTCACAAGTTTCTTAATACAGAGAGGTTACTTTTCGTGACGTTAAGAATTTCGCTCCTACCCTCTTTGCGGCATAAATTACCTCTGATTTCGCAAGTGTGTTTGGTATTTGTGCTATTTACTAGACTGTTGATTCATATCTTGATGGTTTTAGTAATATTCTTATTAGTAATCTTGATAACTGCGCCCAGCTCCTCGGCTGACATCAGATCTCCGTGACCGTATGTACAAATTAGCCAAACGCCGTTGTGATGCTACCTTGTTAGCCCAATATAAATCTATACGCAAAGATTTCAAGTGTGATATAAAAATTGATCACGATTAATTTTATGAAAAGTCACTGGTAGAAAATTCTGACCAATCGCATTGCTGACGATTACTGAATAGAATTGTTAGAGAAACATATAATTCTCCCATTAAATAATTCTCTGTTAAGTTATTCGCCAGCATCCGAAATGTACTAGTGAGCAGCTACGGGATATTCTAAGACTGCCCTCCGATCAAAACTACCCACTTTTTGAATTTTCACTGATTACTTGAAGCCAGGTCGGGGATGCATTATTGTATTATCTTCCCAAGGCTAAAAGTCACAATTTGGATGGTCTCTCTCTTGGTTATGTTAGAGATGCACTTTATAGTAACATCCCCTACTTAACAACACTCTTTAATTGATTATTATCAACCAAATTTTACTCTAAACTATGGAAACGTGCTGCCATTGTTCCGATTAGTAAAACCTCTAAACCTGTGACTCCCTCTGACACTCGCTTGATCGCCTATCTTCCTCATTTTGCTAAGGTCTTTGACTGATTGATAACTCAACAGATTACTGCACACTTAGAATCACACAACATCTTATCATCCTTTTAAACAGACTTTCGTAGCTCCTATAATACTCAAACTGCACTGTTAAAAGTTACTGAGGATATACGCTTATCTATAGAAAAGGGCCAGGTCACATTTTTAATCTTATTCGACTTTAGTAAAGCATTTAATACCATCAATCATGTTGAACTTTTTAAAATGCTGAAACATCTTAACTTTACAAATGAAGTACTCGAGTGGTTCTTCTCTCATCTGTTTGGCCGTTCACAAGCTATCGTTGGATTAAATAATTTTGAATTGCACTATATTGAAATTTCTTCTGGTGTCCCCCAGGATTCAACACCTGGACCAATTATTTTTCTAATTTTTATAAATTCCTTAATTATGGAATTATTACATGCTTGTGGTATCTTATTTACTGACTTCCAACTTTATATTCATCCCAAACCCAGTGATTGCAACGCGGCAATTGAGAAACTGATACAGGACGGTGAACGTGTAGCTAATTGGGCCCAGTCTCATGGTCTTGACCTCAATTTTGCTAAAACTAAAACTCTGCTAATAGGCTCGGTACAACAATTGAGTAATCATGTAATTCAATTGGAGAGTTTTGTTCATAATTTGGGTCTTATTGTTAATGCAACCTTACAGTGGAACTCTCATGTTGGGCGCATTGTATCTCGAATTCATGGAGTTTTGCATAAACTACGTAATGGAGATAACTTTTTTTTCTTTGGCAATAAGAAAGAAAGTTACAACGTCTGCTTAAAACTTGTGTGGGAGATGCTAGACTTGAGCCTTATTACCAAAATTAAATTGGTTACCTGTGGAGGCCACGCGTTTATACTTCATTGACCTTCAAACTTACCAGGTGCTTGCAATGTTACCTCCGCCAAATAACGAAATACGAAGGTCTGCACGAACTCAATATTCTTGTTTTGATCGACCCCAAGCTTTTATTACCACTTATCAAAAAGCCTTCACAATCCAGGCCATGAACCTATGGGACTCATTATCACAAAAAAAAGGATGAGCACTAGCATTAATTTATTTAAGAATAGGTTATATAATTATTTAGTTATTAAGAGCGCCAGCTTAGCTTAAGATAAGATATTGTAAATGATATTTTTAGTTTAGTATTTGCGATAATGATATTGTTATGCTTTTACTAGCATTCTACACTATGTTATATTTTATTTTTCAATTATTTTTTCCTAGAATTATACATTTTATGTATTTTCTTAGCATTGTCTTAAGGTTAAATCAAACCTAGGCATTAATAAACACTTTTCAATCTCTCTCTCTCTCTCTCTCTCTCTCTCTCTCTCTCTCTCTCTTCAATAGTCATTGTTATTGTAATATAAATATAATTACATGTCATTATATTGTAAATCAAGTCAACCAAATAGGGTTATACCCCAAGGTTGTAAATAAATATCTATCTATCTATCTATCTATCTATCTCTCTCAGGTGAGTGTTCACAGCAGCTTCTCTCAGTTGCTTAATAATTTGACTTTTAATCCTGGTTATTGTACTCCTTGGAGTACTTGCATTTCAGATAAGGGTCTTTGCATCGGCTTCAAGCTTACGCCATGCAGGACCTGCATCTGCACTAATTAAGCCGTAAATGACTCCTTATCGAAAACACTTGTAAACACATGTAACTCCAATCGTCAAGTCAACACGTTATCAGTATATGGGTGATTCTCAACTAAGGTTCAAACTTAGGTAAGCAACGTATATCTCCTTTAATAATAACAGTTAAGGTAATATAAAAATGGTAATTTATTTGTTTTTTACAGCCAAATAACTTACCTGCATAACATTTTTCAATATCGCATAATTTATTTATTTTTTGAATAATTGTCAAAATGTAACGTCCCCTGGCTGTAAATTTTGTTCCATGATTTTAAAGGTGCTATATATACGATTGTATCAACTTTTAATCAATGTACAAATGGCATAAGTTTGTAGTTGCCTTATGCGCATTTCTTAAAAAATTTTGTAGACGGTTCACTTTTATTTTGAGCTTATTACACGGATTTATGTACTTCCGACATTTTTTCGTAAAACTAAAGACTTTTTTAAAATTAGATTAAAGTTAATCTTATTCTGCTTCAAATTAATTGCGTTTTCTTAGAAGTTGTTTATTTTGGTTGTTATTATAAAGTAGAATCAAAATATTAACGATAACATTATTAAATATAATAGTTATATCATATGAAATATAAAGTATGGCCGCGTATACTTTTTATTGTAATTCCCATGGCATGCTTTTTCTTTTAATGTAATAGTAGCTTCTTATTAAATTATATGCGGTAATTTTATACTCATGTAGTAGTTTATTACGTGATTATTCCGAATTGTCTATTTTGTAGTAAAAGTCTGGAAAAATAAAAATATTGTCATGTAATTCCCCTGTCACTTTCATTATAAATAATCTTTATTATTCTTTCCCTAAAAGATAACATAAAATTAATTACTTTGTAACTATGGAACAGACAATTACCAAATAAAATCAATTTCAACGAGTTAAGTTGTTACACATGTAATTTAAGTAAACCTTGCAAACATTACCATTTAGGATCAATTGATTACAAAATTTTGAGTGTTAAGAGTAATGGTACTACTAAATGTAACATATACGAGACTGAAAAAAAGACTAAAAAAAGAAAATCTAATTTAGAAATTGGAGACAACGAAATTCGAAAGAAATTAAGAATAAAAAACTAAAGTTATATTAGTATGTTTAAAACAAAAATTATTATATCTTCACTTTTTGTTATAACTTAAAAAATTTATAGAATGTTACTTTTTTGTTTTTTATTAAAATATATTTTCAAACAATATTTACTTGTTATTTATTAATATTATTCTTATTTTAACACTTAAATGATTTTTCATGTACTTTTCTTTGAATCCTGCATGCCCACGCTATATATACCTTCTATAACTTACAAGGGAAGTACATGACCTCCGGGAAACGGATCTCATCCTAACTTTGGTATGTCTTTTATAATATAAAAATATGAAGAAAGCCAAGTTATCTCTTGCCAATGGCCACTTTTACGGAAGTTATTCGACATCCAATAATAATAGCAGTAAAAATTACTTCCAATTCGATCGCTTATAACTCGGAAACAAATAAAGATAAACAATCGAACCAAAAACCAGAAGAAAGTTGAGTTCAAGTAGATATGGTTTGAAAAAAAAAAACAAGCTCAAATTGCTTAATTTAAAGCAAAGTTATGAAGAAAATAAGAAATTGAAGATTATTAGGCCAAAAGAAACAATAAATTTTTCATATTAAATTTTGGTTAAAATTTCTTCAATTTTTTATTTTCTTCATAACTTTGCTTTAAATTAAGCAATTTGAGCTTGTTTTTTTTCAAACCATATCTACTTGAACTCAACTTTCTTCTGGTTTTTGGTTCGATTGTTTATCATTATTTGTTTCCGAGTTATAAGCGACCGAATTGGAAGTAATTTTTACTGCTATTATTATTTAACGTCGAATAACTTCCGTAATAGTGGCCATTGGCAAGAGATAACTTGGCTTTCTTCATATTTTTATATTATAAAAAATATACCAAAGTTAGGATGAGATCCGTTTCCCGGAGGTCATGTACTTCCCTTGTTAGTACAAACATATTACATGTGATGGAAATAAAAAATTAAAATATTTTTTAAAATCTTAATCGACTATCGAAATTTGAACTTTAGATGAGAATCACCCATATATAGGCGCCTTTACTTTCAACATACTAGCAAGGACAAGGAACGAGCCAGTTAATTTTGCTTCAATAAACCTTCGGACTCCTGGGATAAATAAAAAACAAGGTTGTGTGTAAGTAAAGAACTATGAGCAGTGTTTAATTTTAAGGTTATAGAGAAGTGTTATAATATCATAGTTGCGAACACGTGGCACTTGTTATCGACAGTCGGTAACTTCCTATTACTACTACTACTTTAAGTCACAATCTTAACCGTTAGAGGACGCCACCAGGACTGTTTTATTCAATTTACATCGTTTATATAGTTATTATTTTAATTTTGTGACAAGGTGGATTTAATCCACTTGTCATAAGATGCCATCACTACCGACACCGCGAGGTGGCGCGGTATCGGTAGCTTATAAGAGCAATAAGAAGCGCTACGACCAGTGCGGGCGTAGCGCAGTGGTTAGCGTGAACGCCTTCGGATCCGAAGGGGCTCGGGTTCAAGACCCGAAGCCCGCTTCATTTTTTATTCAGCACTTAAAAGTCTCATGCCACAATTTAAAGCGATAAATCTAACTTACATTTTACCTTTACTGTTATTTATACTTCTATTTTAAATTTTACTTAGATTGTCACTTACGTACACTTTATTTGAATATGCGATTTACAACTATTGTGTTAGGTCTAGATCATAACTATGCATTGTGCAGCGTATAATAGATCTTTCTGTCGGATGTTCATAATGATAAATTGAAAGACGCACACTCCAATTTATTTTATATAGCAATGTTCTGTTAATTTATTATCTATTTCTTTTTATTCTTATCCGTAATTATATATTCTACTTATCTTTATTTTACATAAATTGATGGTGCGTTGCAAATTTATAAATTTATAAATGTGTAAATTTATAATTTATAATTTAGAAATTTCTGACATATCTATAAATTGTTCGTTGACCAATGATTATCTATAGAATTTCAAATATTGGTATCTAATTATTTTCTTGTAATCAAATTAATCAAGTGACAATCTACAGTCTAGAGTCGGATTATTATTTAGATTTATCATCTAGATTTAGATGTATACTTGAACTCACTTATATTTGGTTCTTTTATCGTAAATTCTATCGAAAAGTTTAATTAAGCGACTGTTAATTGATATTTTTTTTACATTTCTGTGTTTTTATATTTTGTGAGTGTACTGTTAATATAGTTTGGTACCTTTCTATTCTTCATTTTAAATTGTGTGAACATACGATGTTAGAGAGATAACTTTAATCGTTTAATGTGTATGAGTGGTTTTATTTTGAGGCATTGTATAAATGCGTTATTATTATTACATAATTCAACGTTATGTTACACCAAGTTAATGTTAAATTGGATCAGGTTATTAAATTTATTATTACAATTCTATTTACATTCTTAAATTCTTACGAGAATCGAAGTATGCACTAGATTAGACATTTTTTATTTTTTATTTTTTTTTTTATTTATCTATCTCTTCTTTTTAGTTACCGTTTTATTTTTGTTTTAATAATTCAAATGCCGTTCTGTGCTAGGTATAACAGGAACATTGTGAATGAGAGTCGTAGATGCATTATCTGTGGTTAATTGTTTCATCCTGATTGCTCTATTATTTATATTTCGAAGAAACCATCTGATGACTGTTGTGTTAGATCATTTCGTGTCATTGATCGTAAATACCAAAAAACTCTAAACGAGAAATCGACTTCTTTATCAAATCGTTCTCAGTGTTTCGACAAATCATGTAATATCGACGGTCATTTGAATCTGAATTCTGTTAATAATTGTCATTTACAAGCATTAGACATGTCTTTCAACGGCAATAATTCTTTTTCTAATGGGCATGCTCCTCGGTTTCCTCATGAGACAACTTCTTCTCTACCTCAAACTTCATCTCAGGGTACTCCAGCTGATTGATCAAATATGTCTGATTCTGACAAAATTACTATGATTTTTACCAAAATGACTCAGAATCATAGTGAGATAACAAATCAGCTTGACTGTATGAAATCTCTCTTGGGATAAAATGCGTCTCGTATGGACAGGATTGAGGCTCAGTTGGAAGAGATGAAGAGTACATTCTCCGTACCCTTTGGGTCTGAATTGAAAGTATCTAGGATTCCGGCAGACTGTACTCTGCCTCCGAGAGATTTGATTGTCTCTATTTTAAATTGTTTACAATTGTCGTGTTTTGAGAGCGATATTATTGAGGTTCGTAAATTTCAATCAAAGCGTCAGGAACTGAATAAATCTACGTCGTCTCATTTGAATGTGCCAAAGTTCGTTTCTTATATTGTAAAGTTTGAATCTTATGATATCAAGCAACATATTTTAAACATGTTTGGTCTAGAAATGGTTTAATATATGTTCGTCGCAGTGATCATACTGATGCTATAATTACTTTTACTCAATATGATTTAAGTAAATTACAGTGACTACATAAGGTGTAGACGAGTTGTCAACCAAGCAATGGTTCACCTATACTTCTTTCATCTAATCCCTATTTAAGAGTCGCTCAAATTAATGTAAACTCTTTAAAGGAACATTTTAATGATATTCAAGATTTTATTGTGAGGGAATCTATTGATATTTTATCTTTGTCCGAGACATGGCTTACACCAAGACAGCCTACCTCTCTTTTTAACATCGAAAATTATATATTAATTAGAAATGATAGAAATATTAAATCGGCAGGAGGAAAGAGAGCTTTTATGCAAGGAGGAGGTGTGGCTTGCTATGTTCGCAATACTATTTCTTTTCAGTTTCTTTCTAAATCTGATAACATAGATATTAATGCCAATGAATTTCTGTGTCTTGAATTATCTCCTTGTTCCAATCAAAAGATTCTATTGGTGTCAGTTTACCGTCGTCCTAAAGGTCATGTCTTGTCTGGAGTATTCCAAGTACTTGGTGATATTATTCATTTGTACCATGATATTATTTTGGCAGGTGACCTGAACTCTGAATTATCAATTGATAACTACTATGGTAATCATCTCAATAGCTTGATTGGTGATTTTAGTCTGTATCTTACTCCTTATGGTTCAGCAGATCATCGCGATAAGTCGAATACCTGGTTGGATGTAATTGTTGTTGATTCTGAAGATAAAGTAAAGGGATATTATAAATCTGCAACTCCTTTCATCAACTGTCATGACTATTTGATATTGGACTACGGATTGGAACAGCCTGTCAAGTCTCACTTTTCATTATCATATCGTAACTTTACCGGTTTCAATCCACATCTATTTTCCACAGAGCTGCAATCTTACCTCAATAATAATTCTCCTTTTCAGAATCTCAGTGATTCTCTCGATATTAATGATATGTTGATTACCTTTAGAGATATGGCTGTGAATTTACTTAATGAACATGCACCCGTCGTAAGTCGTACATTAAAAAGAAGACTTGCCTTGAGTTGGAAATTAAAAAGGCTCGTGATGCTTACTTTGTGAATGCTCTAAGGGATGCTTCGGATTCAGCTATTTATTGGAAACTGTTGCGTAATCATGGTTTGACAAAACCTAGACTAGAATCTCCTCTTCATTATTTTAATGCCCAAGATCTCATTAAACATTATTCTGAAATTGCCTCGTTTCATCCATCTTGTTCTTTGGATCAATTCGAGGAAATTATTAATAGGCCTTATCATGAAGGTGTTGTATTATTCTCGTTTCATCACGTTCATTATGAATCTGTGCTGTCGGCTATGAAAGCTTGCCTGCCAAATCCAAGAGTCGCAGCTGTGATGGTTTATCTCTCTCTTTCTACGCGAATGTATTCATTAATATAATGCCATTTTTTGTGAACCTCTTTAATGAGTCTATTGATTTTGCCGTATTTCCTGATTTATGGAAGAAATCAGTAGTGGTACCTCTATAAAAAAAAGTATTCCTGATTCTTTAGCTGATACTCGTTCTATTGCACAGCTTCTACATTTAGCCAAAGTATTTGATTCCATTATTGCCAATCAATTAACACATTATCTTGAATCCACGTTTTTACTTTCTTTATATCAATCGGGCTTACGAAGCGGTTTTAGTACTCAGGCAGACCTTTTGAAAGTTACAGATGGCATTCGCTATGAATTCGAACATGGTATGGTAACTTCTATGGTATTTTTTGACATGAGTCGGGCATTTGACACTATTGATCATGTTATTCTCTTAACTAGACTTTAAGAATTGAACTCTTCTCCGTTGGCAATGAAGTGGTTATATTCATATTTATCAGACCGTACGCAGGCTGTGCTCAATCTGAATAATTCAACCTCCAACTTTCTACCAATAACTTCGGAAGTACCACAAGGATCTACTCCTGGCCCCATAATATTCTTGATATATGTTAACTCCATTGTAAAAGTTGTTAAATATTCTACACCTATGTTGTTTGCGGATGATTTGAAGATATTTGAGCAGTGTAGGCCTTCATCTATTAATCAGGCGATTCCTGAGCTGAATAGTGATATTCAGTCGATAGCAAATTGGGTAGCCAACAATGGTTTAAAGTTGAACATCAGTAAAACCAAGGCTATTCTTTTTGCTTCTACACAGATGTCATTACGCTTGAGGGATACACCTATCCCCCCAATTCTTCTTCAGAATACACAAATTCCACTATCAAGTTCGGAAAGAGTCTGGGTGTTATCCTGACTAGTGACCTCTCGTGGAATGCACATATGGCGCGTATATCTTCAAATGTGCATGGAGTATTATACCGTTTAAGATATAGGGGTTACCGTTTACCACAGACAGCTCGTTTGTTGCTTGTTAAGGCTTTAATTATCCCTCATTTCGACTATGCTTGTCTTGTGTTTAATGATTTACCATCGTATCTGGAGGTTAAACTTCAAAGGCTGTGTAATTCTGTTATACGATTTATTTATCATTTAAAACGAGATACAGCTTTGCAACCGTATTACGAACGATTTGGCTGGTTTTCTCTAAAAATCTTGCTCTCTTTATGTATAAATTACTATTAACTTCGTAGATCGAGGCGCTTGAATGACGTTTTTATTATTCCGGTTGCATATCGAGACTCATATAAGTCATCTTTCATATTGTCTGCAATCGAACTTTGGAATAAACTACCAGCAATATTAGAGAGAGTCCCAGCATTTCGACCTTTAAATCAAGCATACCTAACTTTCTTCACAGTGTTCAGGACTCCAGCATATGATCGATATCTTTTAAGCAATGTTACTATAGTTAATTTAATTTATTTATTTGTGTTTTAATTCATTTATTTATTTATGATCTTGTTACTGTGTATGATAATTGCATAACGTGATCCTTTTAAATTAAATTTTATGTTTAGTTCTTAGATAAAACGATTTGTCTGCATAATTTTAAGCGTCGTACGCTTTTATTTTATTTTATAGATTTTTACATTTTTGTGATTTTCGTTTTATATTTTATCTTGATATTATTATTAGAAATACTTCTTTATTATAACTATGTTTATTATTTCTACTTACTATATGGTGTAAAAATAACAGTATTAATATTGTATATTCTAGTGCCATTCGGTTTTGTTAAACCTTGGCATAAATAAACTTTGTTATCAATCAATCAATCAATCCCTTTCTCTCCAAAACCTTTGACCCTGTCCCCCACGATAAACTTATACACAAGCTGAGTGAAATTGGTTGCTCCGATACTGTTGTAAACTGGTTATAACGATATTTTGCAGACCGCATGAAGGCTGTGGCGAATGAGATTGGCGAGCTGTTGGACTGGCTCGGGATAAATGCAGGAGTGCCTCAGGGCAGTGTTATCGGCCCAATACTTTTTTCGATCTTTATAAATGATCTGTCGAAAGTTTTTACGTATAGCAACTATATGTTATGTGCCGATGATGCCCAGGTCTATTATTTGTTTCTTCCGTTAGAATTCGAGTTAGGTGTGGATCGTATAACTCAAGATGCTAGCGCAGTAGCCTTATGGGCACGTACAAATGGACTTAAACTTAATGTCGGAAAGACGAAGGTTATGATCCTGAGTAGCCAGGCCTTTGTCTCACGTATAGACCTCACCATTGCTCCGAGAATTGTTTGAAATATGAAAATGAAGTCAAACCATTCGGAGTTTTCATCTCTCCTACCTCGACTGGTCGAGAGACAAGTGCTATCAATTTTAAAACGTGTACAGGGGGCTCTTCACTTCTTGCGTTATTATAGGAAAACTCTATCATGGAAGCTTATGAAAAGTCTGGTTGAAACGTTTATTTTCCCCCATTTTTATTATGTGTGTGCAGTGTATAATGATGTTGATCAGACTAGGAACCTAAAGCTTTAAACCTTGTTGAATGCGTGCGTTAGATTTGTATGGGGTGATATAGCAAGACGCGAACATGTTACCCCGCACAGGCAGAGCTTGAGATTATTGTCGGTCGAGTCCTACGCCATCGGCTCCCTAGCATACAATATCGTTGTCCATGATTCCCTCTTCTTGTATCATCTTGTATCATTTTTTAACAAACTTGATACCCCTGGCCTAAATTCTTGTACCTCCTCCCGTCATCCGCCCAGATCACTTACTGATCTTCCACCTCGCACAAAAGCATTAAATAAGTCATTAATCGGTACTTCATCTCGAATCATAGTCAAGCTACCCATCACCTCATCTAATCGCTCCTCCATAGATAATTTTAAAAGTTCTCTATTTAATCACCTGTTTGAACTCGACCAAGCAACCGGGTCTACTGGAATGCTGAACTAGTGTATTTCTATGCGACCAGTCCCTATAATCTGTATGATAAATGAATTTATTGATCTTTACAAGCCAAAGAAACATTCCTCACAACTCAAGTAAGGCGGACTGTATTAATACCAGCCACTTTAGAAACCTCACAGGATGAATGTTTGAAAAAAGACTAAGACAAGCTAAGTCACCAAAAATATAAAATTTAATTGATTGTAGTATAAAATTAATAAAAACTTAATAAGACGGAAAAAAATTGTATTTCGCCCTGAGTATGTCTGGTGGGCTCATCAGTAGAGTCCAGACATCTCGTCTCTAGATATAGATGACAGATATAAAAATTTTTGAAAACCAGCTCTATCCTGACGAGGAAGTCATGGGGTATATATGCCCTACCGATAGCAAACATTAATAAGTGCCATATATTAACAGGTAGCCCCCTAACGCGCGGTATTAAGACAGTCCGCCTTACTTGAGTTGTAAGGAATGTTTCTTTGGCTTGTAAAGATCAATAAATTCATTTATCATATAACTTATAGTGTAAACGATAGTTGGAAAATTCAAATTTTAAAAGTACCTATAATCTGTTGCAAATTTGTTTCGAATACTTGTAGATTATATACTCTGATTATTTTGTTACGTAACGGGGCGATCCTAGCCGATGCTCCTCGTCGAGCACCGCTGTCGAGCGAACTTACCTACGCGACCTACGTGCCGCGCTGCCGTGTCCCTCGATGCCGCGATACCGCGCACGGGCCTTAGTCGTGGTGCAACCGCGGTACCTCGGTGACGATGCGCCGTTAACAACGATGACAACTCTCCGCCGCGTGGAGAATCGCCGGATCCGAGTCACACTCGGGACAGGAGGAAAGAGAATATACTTTCCGGGTGTTCGTGCCTGTTAAAGTACACGAGGCTCGGCCGCTCAGAATGCGCGTCAACTAGAAGGTTGACGCGCTCGCGGAGGCGGCTGGGTAAGCAGGATAGGGATACAAGGTCTCGAGAATAACTATACGAGAGTTTAATAATTAATAAACTAAGCGTATATTTTAGGAGAACAAAAATAAGTATTAGTGATATTTACATGATATTAGCGCTCGGTTGCGCTACAAACTACAACAAGACAAAGGTGATACGGTCGACCTCGGGGTCGTACGCAATAGCGCGGCGAGTTCGCGGTGCGCGGAAAATACGCGTTGATCGGCAACCGTCCCGTGTTGCCTAACCGATTTACCGCGTGCGCGAGGAGGCCGAGTAGCGGATCGCGCCTTATACTTTTAGTGCTCGCTGCACTGTGTTGAGCTTATTACGGGGCAGCTCAGCACCACGGGAAAATCAAAGCAACTTACTTTGCGCAAGGATGCGCCGGCGAGTTGATCAATTCCTCGCTCGCTCGTATCGGGAATGGCTGGACTTCCTCAAGCGTCGGAGAAGAGGCACGGCGTCGAAGTAACGTCCCGAAGATAATACCCTCGGCTCGGGCAGTGGGGCAACACACGTGCACACACTAATCTCGCAATTGATCTCTCTCTCTCTCTCTCTTTCTCTCACTCACTCTCGCTCGTGTCGGGATCGCATACCTAATCGGGTTCCGGCCAGAAACGGACTGACTGAGACTCGGTGTCTCGCGGCCCTTCGCGACGTTGCGCGATCGCGCGTAATCACGTGGTTACGCGGTTTTCGAGTTTACGGGCTATCGCGCGTTTCGGAACACGCGCCCGTTATAGTTATTTATTTTGTTATCTAGTTTCATCTTTTACATATTTATTTATTTATATATTTATTTATTTATTTATTTATTTATTTATTTATTTATTTATTTATTTATTTATTTATTTTATCGGCTGTAAGTGCGGCATTTTTTTTTATTTATTATATTGTATTCTTTATATTTATATTAATATTTATATTTATATTTATTTTATCTTTATATTTTCTTTCATGCATATTGTTAAATAGTTATAAGTCACATACATTTAACGACGGTCTAATTACTTTATCATGTATTTTCTTACTTTTATATTTTATTTATAAAGCCATATGGGAGAAAATACCAATGATGTAGACATTAAAAAAAAGAATAACAACATTTAGCAATAAATGTACTATCAGTTATACTATATTATATTTTAAGGACGGGACTGGTCGATATATCGACCACTTTGGTATCATATTATTTTGGAATATTTTCTGGGGTAAAATTATATGTTGAATACAGGAAACATAGTGTTATCATTCTAAAAAGTATATTTGACCTTGAAATAGTGATTTCAAGGCCAAATTTTTTATTCGGTATTTCGAATTGAAAAGTGGTATACAAACGTATTTTAATGCTTTGAATACGAAACAAATAGTGTTGCGTTTGATGGAACACATTTTCATAGTGATTATTTGAACTATTTATTGCGGAAGATTTTTTATCGATAATATTATTATTTCATCATTCCCTTTATTTACTAAGTTGTTCAAAAAATACAAGCAATTATTTTTGATAAAATGGCTGATATTGAAACTTGATGTAGTGGCCAGTCTGAATCTGAAATACAAGATTTGGAGAATGAGGAAATTCATGAAGTTGATTTGGTAGAAAATGATTATGATGAGACTCAAATTTTTGAAAACGCGTATTTTTATCCATCAATTAAAGATTTTTAAGATACTTCTAAAATAAATCCTAACATCTCTACATCGGAGAATAAAGCAATCAATTACTTTAAATACTTTTTCGATTCCCCTATGATTGAAAGAATTATAGATGAGACGAATCGCTATGAAAGTCAGAATCATGAAGATCAGCAATTCCATCAGAAAACTTGGTCTCCCCTTACAAAAGATGAATTTTTTATTTTTTTTTTTGGCCGTTCAATTCTAAAGGGCCATATTCGAAAAGGTGACTTGAAAGACTATTGGTCTAAACATCCTCTGCTTTATACTCCAATTTTCGGTCAAATAATGTTTCGTGATAGGTTTCTTGCAATCTTACGCCATTTACATTTTCATGTAATGAAGATACCTCGGAAATCGCTCACCATCCTTTAGTGAAAATAAAACCAATAATAGACTATCTACAAAGTAAATTCTCCGCAGCTCATGTTTCAGGAAAAATTTGTACATAGATGAAAGCCTAGTATTATGGAAAGGCAAGCTTCGATTCAAGCAGTATATTCCTTTGAAAAGAAATTGGTTTGGCATCAAACATTTTGACACCAGAGGATATCGGAATGTCCCTTCTTGGTTCGCAAGAAGGTTGGGATGCCGAAGTTACCTTTGCAGCATCCATTGTGGGACGGCCGAACCATATCAGAAAAGAAGAAAAGCGTACCAGGGGCGATATTAATAGCTGCCCTACATGCACGAGACAGTGATATGATTGCCGGTCACGAAGGGCCAAACGTGGCATAACTGCCCTTCTCGAAGTAATGCCTCGCGGCGGTTTCCGAGGGGGGGGGGGAGATCAGTCGAGAGGAGAAGCCCTGCCAAGACAAAAGGCAGGGTGGTTTTTTTAGTGGGTATGGGTCACACTGACCGAGTCCAACACTCCGTGCGTAAAGAGCATTTAACCGCCTCCTCACAAAAAAAACCCACACATACACACACAGACACATATATATATATGTTGAATCCTGAATTCTTAGACACGGCGGCGGCGGTGGTGAAATATTTATATATTCTATATATTGCGACGAGACGTCGTTGCAATAAAATAAATAATAATTAGTGTATTGCCTCTTCAAGGCCACGAAACACGCGTGTTTATGTCGACGACCGAGGATGTGTGCGAGCATCCGTATATACAATTGTTGTTGTGTGTGTGTTAGGTACTTTTCGGGAATGCGACAATTTGCGAAAAGCTCAGTACGCTGCCGGTCTTGACCGCGACGCACCCTTTTACACATCGTCACGTTTAGTCACGCGCGCCACGGGAAGTACCGGACTGGTTCGTCCGTGCACCGGGAAGCCGTACGTGAGTGTAGTGAGTGCGTGTAAGTGCAGTGCGAAGGACCATACACCTCGGGTCGAGTATTCCCCGAGGTAGGCGAATCGCCGCGGCATCAGGCCGCACCTGCAGACTACCGTTGAGGATGACGGGAAACCGGGCCGACTCCACCGGCCAGCAGACGTCGGGGCGCCGACGCACACCAGGGCCTAATCTTGAATGTTGAATAAGAAAGTAGAAAGTAAAGGCTATTATTATATGTTTAATTATTGAACTTAACTTTTCCACATGTATAGTCAATAATATATACCGAAAACGTACTGTTAAGAAGTGAGGCTATGTTTTGCCCGAAAGCCAAATGAGAATTTAGCGAAGACCAAAGCAGAAACTGCTTTGTAGTCAAGCACAAATCACTTTTGTTACCGAAAGTAGAGTCTCCGCAGTTTACGGCAGATTCTACTTTATTTTTTTTTCAGTGCGCGATGGACGCTCGATCGGAACTGTCTATCAATACAAATATCTTCGCCTTTTGTAGGCGATTGCTTATATATAAAGGTAAAACGATTATTTTTCAATTTCTTGGGGGTCAAGTAGGTTCTTATTAATTTAAATAAATAAAAACCTATGTGGCCCTCA
This sequence comes from Theocolax elegans, assembly GCA_026168455.1. Taxonomy (NCBI): domain Eukaryota; kingdom Metazoa; phylum Arthropoda; class Insecta; order Hymenoptera; family Cerocephalidae; genus Theocolax; species Theocolax elegans. The sequence continues at coordinate 22,245,128 of CM047430.1, forward strand.
AAAAATTAAAAAATAAGCATTTTAACATTGTTTATTAATAATTGAGGGTTAAACACAAGAATTATCATGATTCCTTATATATACAGGGTGTCCCATTTTAAATAACGGATGAGAATATCTTAAAAAATATTGGAGATAGAAAAAAACTTTCTATACAAAAGTTGTAGGGTTTTTAAGGGGTCAACTGACGGTGATATTAACCATAACCTGAGGTTAAGGGTTAAGGTCATTTGAAGGACAAAATGTTTTTTTCAAATAGGAATCACTACTTTTGACCTCGGAAATGGAAAGGGCGGGAAATTTTACGTTCGGTATGATCTTGGCCAAGGTTATGGTCAAGGTCATGGTCAGGATCAAAACAGTAAATGCGTAGAGACCTTACGAAAAAAGCCAACCCTGTAAAAATATTGAGATGCAAGAGCTGTAGGGCAGTTGCAAGAAAGCCAACTGACGGTATCCTTCACCGTCACCTCAAGGACGAAGGTCAAGGTCATGTGTTAGGAATTTTAAGATCTCGACCATCACTCGCTCTCAGCCTTACCCAGTATTAACGACGTGGATGTGGCGAGTTTCTAATCCCTTTGTGTGTGTGTGTGTCTGTGTGTATCGGCGTATAGTTGTCCCAGCCACTCAAGGCAAGGCGATAGTTGTCCCAGCTACTTAAGGCAAGGTGTGGTTATCCCTGACACTCAAGGCAAGGCGATAGTTCTTCTAAGGGCAAGTTATCTAATCTGATTTTAAAGACGCTTTGATCAGGAAATTCATCAAATAAGATGTTCAAACAATTGCCCGTTATTTTCAAGGCATAACTGAATTCGATTTTGAAAACTTCTAATGGTGGCTAGAAGAGCGATTCTTGGAATGTTGCGACATGCAATTGTTATGCGGTCCATCATATTTTCTCCTGTAGTGGGTACTTCAGCGTAGACAATATTTTTCAGATAACCCCACAAAAAGAAATCCAATCTGGTCAAATCTGGAGATCCCGGACACCATTCTTAAAATCCACCACGTCCTATCCATCGATTAGTGAATCTGACGTTCAGATAGTCACGAACTATTCTGGCAAAATGAGCAGGTGCACCATCGTGCTGAAACCACATGCGTTGTCTTGTGTGCAGATCAACATTTTCAAGTAAGACCGGTAAATCATTTCTCAAAAACCGTAAATAGTTGTGGCGATTTACATGTCTTTCGAAGAAATACGGACCAATTAAGTTTCCATTTATAATACCGCACCACACGGTCAAACTCCAACGTTGCTGATGATTCACTTGTTGAAGCCAATGTGGATTTTCGACAGACCAGTAATGACAATTGTGCCTGCTAAGTTGACCAGTATTATGAAAAGTAGCTTCATCACTAAATAGGATGTAATTTAAAAATTCTGGATCTCCTTGTGTTATCATTTGTGCCCACGCACAAAACTGGCGCCTTCGTTCAAAGTCCCCAGCAAGTAACTGTTGTGTCAATGTTACGTGGTAAGGATGGAATCTGTGAACTCTCAGAATTCGGTACACCATGGATTTTGGAATACCTAATTGTCTTGCAATTGCTCGAGTACTAATGTCGGGGTCAATTGCTACCAAACCTAATACTGCAAGCACATGTGGATGATCCCTTTCTGGTACATTATTTCTCCGACTTTCTCGCGGACCAAGTGGTCGTTGTCGTTGACGCTCTACAAGTCTCGCAATAGTACGATCGTTTGGGTGTCTTCTATTAGGAAAACGATTACGGTATATTCTTGCTGCTTGAGCATAATTATCATGGCATTCTCCAAGCGCAAGAATAATATCTACTATTTCATTGGAGGTATAATCAGGCATTATCTACTAAGGGGCTGACGGATGAATGATCTTATTTCAATCAGGTCAACTAAAGCGAGGTTGTGAATTATGCACTGACAGTATGTACTTACTTTTTTAGTATTTTACACTTAAAGCAAAGTAGCTACTAAATAATTTTTGTATAATTTCGCAAAAAAATTTTACGATGTTACACACACACACACACACACACAGAGGGATTAGAAACTCCGAGGTCAGAAGTAGTGATTCCTATTTGAAAAAAACATTTTATCCTTCAAATGACCTTAACCCTTGACCTCAGGTTATGGTTAATATCACCGTCAGTTGGCCCCTTAAAAACCCTACAACTTTTGTAAAGAAAGTTTTTTTCTATCTCCAATATTTTTTGAGATGTTCTCATCCGTTATTTAAAATGGGACACCCTGTATATTATTAGGTGAAGGGAATCATGCGCAAGATGATTTGAAGTGAGGGAGAATAAGGTGGTTATTTAATTGTAATAAAAACGAACTAATTCCTTATATTGAAGACATATGTCAAAATGAAATGCTTTTTCACTCATTCTCTCAGCACTTAATTAAATGATCATAACAAAAATAATCAATTTTCCATTGATTATTTGTTCCCCGTGATTACGCGTTCATTACCATAATAAAGTTCTAACATATTCATGAATTCGCGACTTGATTTATGGCGAGCAACGTGCTGACCGCCTTGCGTTCAGTGCATCAATAAGTCGCGCAATTTTTTCGCGATCGCTATTCTCGCCGAGTTGTAACATCAATGCATGGTATAATAAAATGCAACCAGTCTATTGAAAAATGTCGATGAAGACATCGTAGAGGTCATTTAGTTTACGAATCACACATTCCCTTCTCCAAAAGAAAATTAAAACATTATCAGAGCGCTATATCAGATCTGACGTTGCATTGCCAATAATTTTTTTAACGCTTTCTCGAAATCTTAACCACACTTGCTGATGAACCCATGTCGAATCTTGAAAATAGGGTAATCTTTGGAAGTCCACCGATGTTATCGACTCTATCACTGTTGTTGTAACCGTTACGATAGCGTGAGCTGAACATTTTCAATGAACCGAGGCTTACCAGCTTTTCTTCTTTTTGCTTTCTTTTTGCTGAATGTGAACATCCGGAAAAAATTGCTTGGAGGTGTTCGCGTATAATTCACGGTGTGCGTAGCGATGGTCCTCTTTATCTTCATCATCGTCCCAGTCGCCCTTCCAATGCGAATTCGCTTCTTCTTAATTCATTTCTAATTTATTCATATATGCTCTGGAAGGCTTTCTTTTTGGTGCCATAGTGTGAGAATATTCTTTCAAATTCGAGCAAATCTCAAAAAATATTCAAATTTTAATTTTTGCACCAAATAATTAAATAAACAAATTAATAATGAAATTAATAATAAAAGGTAGAAATAAAATAACTTGAAACTATTTTTTATTTTTTTATTAATATAACATGAAGTGTGTTCATAGGAATCGGTAGAGAGGATGAATAACGCCTAAAAAAGAAAAAGTAGGTTTTTCTTCCTTACCTGCGCCGCTTACATTTCGTTTTAATATTTGCGACGACAGGAAATTTGTATTTCAATCTATACAAGAGTCAAGAGTTAGCAAGCGCTTTAATTGGCGCAAATCATTGACTTTTACCAATCATTTGAACATATACAATTGGAAGAAACGATCCCTCTCCAATTGTTCAGACCAGACAGTCACGAAATTGCTCTTGTCTGCTGATTCACTAAACTGCTGGAAGTTGCCTTCTGCAAAGAATCTAAAAGCCTTAAATAGACCTATTCACTCTAGCTAACAAAAGTAACAGCTAAATTGTGGGAGAGGCGCGGGATCACTCCATCGAGCACATAAAATATGGATTTTTAATTGTGACTATAGTCACCGCGGCAGAAACCGTGTATCCCTGCGTTTATCGGCAAAACCTATACTTTATTATTTTTTAAAATATCATAAAAATAACTGTCAGTATTCCCTAATAATATCTTTAATTTTTAGGTTTTGGAATGTGCAATGTTATATTTTGCAAATGGATATAATATACCAGTTGTTAAGGTTAGTGGTTATATGTGCAAAACCAATCTACCTTCAAATACAGCTTTTCGTGGATTTGGAGGACCACAGGGTATGTTTTGTGCAGAAAATATGATCCGACACATAGCTGATTATCTTGGAAGTGATCCAATCAAGGTATATTTTATAAAAATTTTCTAATTTATGTGGTATGATGGGTTGCTAGTTTTAAAGTAAAGTAAGTGTTTTTAAAGAGATTTCTTTTGAATATTATCAATGTAATGGAATACGTCATCGTAATATTCTATATACGGCTTTTTATCATTTAATATTTAATATATTTAAATCTTTTGCCACAATATTATATTTTAATATCAGAGTAGTTGATGTCCCCCCGTTCGTTGTCAAAAAATTATACTTTTCTTCCTCTATCAAAATATTATTTTTCTTATCATTTTATTATTAGATATTTTAATCATTTGATGCAAAAATAAATGCCTTTTAAATCATATGCAAATTAATATTTATAAATTGAAATAAAGTACGACTTTCTTATTTGCATTTTTTTCTTAAATATTCCAGCATTTAGAATAATGGGGTGTCCGAACATTATATATAGCACATGCTGCAGTTAATACTTACATAGGTAACCCATCTTTGGGCGACTTTCGGATTCAGTTAGATATTTTGTCACACATTACAACATGTGCGGAATGTATCGAACATATAGTTTCGCTGTTTTGGGTCTATGTACGGTCATAAACCGGGGAAATACAAAACATTACAAAAATAATCAGAGGGGCAAGCACTGATACAGAGTGATAAATGAACACCGCAGAAGCTCGAGGATAGAAGGTATATGGTAGAAAATGCTAAAGGGGCAGACATTAGAAAAAAGACTGATAACCTTTAGTATTAAATGTACTCTCAGTACTCCGCGCATTATTTGTACATTAAAATCTTTTTTAGTTTATTTCAAAGGTATGCATTCAGATGTAAAACACAATTTGAGTCTTGTGTAATTTGTAAAAAGATTGTTTTAAAAAACTTTACTGTTCATATTTATTATATGTAATTTCATCTGATTAACGTTTCTATAAATGTATGATTAAAAGAACAATATTTTAAATTCAGTGACGAACGCCTTGATTGTCCGACGAAATATTGATGGAGACATACGGAGACTATAGCGCATAAACTCGTTCGTTACACTTTGTGGATCATATATCGATTATTTAGACACTCACATAAAAGAGTAGATACTTGACGGTGTAGCAGGAATGAAAAAAAGCAAAATGACCTGCTAGACATATACTTACATTTATAATTCCTCGGGTACACTGAAAATCAAGGGAACGAACATTCTAGGAGACGGCACACATCTATTTCCTTCGCCATGGAAGTTATAGTTCTCTGGAGCTAATACACGAGTACAACTCTTACTTAACACACTTCTGTAGAGTAACGTATTTTACAATTTAGGGTGAATTGTACTCCATGCAAAGATATTGTTTATAACAACTAAACTATAGATCATATCTTCAAAATTCTTTTATAACTTCTTCAAAGCTAACATTACAAGCTTGCATATAGGTTTTATAAACAAAAAATGAAATTAACTTTATTAAAAATTTGAAATATTAAAAAAATAGAAAGATTGATAACTTTTACAGTAAAGTTGGGCAGCTTGTACTTACTGTATCAAACAAGGATTAATGGTAGACTCTCGTGTAACTATCACTAAGTTTCCAAGCACGCCCACCCATCATCAATCGTAGATCAATCTACAATTGATGAAGTAGGAGTCGTCCCGGTGTTAGCAATCTCCAACTCCTATATCGGAAAGGCCTCGAAAAGTGCACGACCTGCACAAAACAACTCGAACGGCCCGATGAGTGCGCACGTTGGCGCGCATGCTATTGCCGAGTTGCGACAGGTGCCGTGTGTACTGCTCGAGAGAATGTTTCCATTCACGGATAAAATCGGACGTATTTTTCGTATCGAGAGTGAGATTTTGCGTGTGCCAGGATTAAACGAGGAGTCGCTCCTCCAAGAGCTGTGATGAGCCACTCTCCGTTCCCGTAGCTTTCCCTCCTTTTAGTTTATGTGTGCGAGCGCATCACGAATAAAATCGCGAAACGACGAATATCGCCGTGTTCGCGAATGAGAATTCCCACGTAGCTGGCAACAACGATTGCGTCATCTAACTTAACATTAATTAAATTTTCAAACTTAATTAATTAAGGTTTACTTATTTATTAACAATGAAATGAAATTATGATCATATTTCTCAGCGCAATTTTTATTAAAAGATTAAATTATATTTTTCACCATATTTTTGTGTGTTTGCTGTTGTTTAAATTATGCAGCCATTATCATTTTATTAATATAAATAAGAGTAAATCAAGGGACATGGTAGCATCAGTAGTTCTAAAACAAATTATTAGGATAAATAACTTTTTGTGTACTATTTTTCTTTTCACTTACATTCATCAAATTTTGTGCTTATTACAAAAATACTTTTAATTGTATACATAAATAAATGTTTCCGAATAAACAATATTTTTTGTATAAATTTTTTATTATCAATTAATTTATCTTCAGTATTTTCTAGCTTGAACCATTAAGCAACGCGCACGAGCCAAGTTGATTCTAGTACCTGAATTTATAGAAAAACTGTTAATGAAGCCAAGAACTGATTGTTTATTACGCCACTATCTGGCCTGTGTCATCCTTTCTGAGTTAGCTGTGCAAAGTTAGTCCAGGGTGGAGAAATAGAGGGCTACGATTGTTTAATAATCGATATATTAAATTACGATACACTAATAAGTAGCATTAGAATAAGTTATTTTTGGTACTAACAAGGGGAGTACTTGACCTCCTGGAAACGGATTATATCCTAACTTTAGTATGTCTTTTATAATATAAAATGTGAAGAAAGCAAAATTATCTCTTGCCAATGGCCACTTTTACGGGAGTTATTCGACATCTAATAATAATATCAGTAAAAATGATTTCCACTTTGATCGCTAACGATTCGGTAACAAATAAAGATAGGCACTCAAACTAAAATCCAGGAGAAAGTTGAGGTCAAGTAGATATAGTTTGAAAAAGAAAAAGCTCAAATTGCTTAATTTGGAGCAAAGTAATTGAAGAAAATAAGAAATTAAAAATTATTAGGCCAAAAGAAACAATAAATTTTCATATTAAATTTTGGTTAAAATTTCTTCAATTTCTTATGTTCTTCATAACTTTGCTCCAAATTAAGCAATTTTAGCTGCTTTTTTTCAAACCATATCTACTTAAACTCAACTTTCTTCTGGATTTTGGTTTGAGTACCTATCTCTATTTGTTTCCGAGGTGTAAGCGATCAAAGTGGAAATCATTTTTACTGATATTATTATTAGATGTCGAATAACTCCCGTAAAAGTGGCCATTGGCAAGAGATAATTTTGCTTTCTTCACATTTTATATTATAAAAGACATACTAAAGTTAGGATATAATCCGTTTCCAGGAGGTCAAGTACTCCCCTTGTTAGTACCAAAAATAACTTATTCTAATGCTACTTATTAGTGTATCGTAATTTAATATATCGATTATTAAACAATCGTAGCCCTCTATTTCTCCACCCTGGACTAACTTTGCACAGCTAACTCAGAAAGGATGACACAGGCCAGATAGTGGCGTAATAAACAATCAGTTCTTGGCTTCATTAACAGTTTTTCTATAAATTCAGGTACTAGAATCAACTTGGCTCGTGCGCGTTGCTTAATGGTTCAAGCTAGAAAATACTGAAGATAAATTAATTGATAATAAAAATTTATACAAAAAATATTGTTTATTCGGAAACATTTATTTATGTATACAATTAAAAGTATTTTTGTAATAAGCACAAAATTTGATGAATGTAAGTGAAAAGAAAAAATAGTACACAAAAAGTTATTTATCCTAATAATTTGTTTTAGAACTACTGATGCTACCATGTCCCTTGATTTACTCTTATTTATATTAATAAAATGATAATGGCTGCATAATTTAAACAACAGCAAACACACAAAAATATGGTGAAAAATATAATTTAATCTTTTAATAAAAATTGCGCTGAAAGATATGATCATAATTACATTTCATTCTTAATGCAGCCATTGTAATACAGCAATCATGAAATAATATCTATATCCTATGTAAACAGCTTACACTAATGTAAAGTAGGAATGATCAACCTATCTTAAGCCTGATAATGTAGAAGGAAAATGGAATGCAATTCTCTTTCTCTCTCTCTCTCCTTATATATATATATGTGTGTGTGTGTGTGTGTGTGTGTGTGTGTGTGTGTGTATGTGTGCTATTTTTCTTCTTTTTTTCTATTGGGTGGAAGGGCAAAAAACGCATTTACGCATGACGTGTGGGACCCGCCCGTGCTACACCGTACAGCACAGGAATACTCACTAAAAAAACCCTTGCCAAATCATACAGGCAGGGTTCCTCCATTCGACTGTTACTCTCCCCGGAAACTGCTGTGAGGCTTTACTTCAGGGGGATAGCCATGCCGATTTGGGCTGTCGCACAATATTACGTCAGGTTGATGTTGTTGCCGACGTTTCTTTTTCTCTCTTCAGTTCTTCTGATACAATTCAGCCGCTCCACGATGTTAGTAGCGTGGGTAACCACGGCATTCCATCTACTCTGTGATACGAGCAGGCATGTCCCTAGACCCTCGGGTGTTAGAGAGACGTTCCAATACTCCCGGAATTATTGGCGCTCTTCCAGGATGCTCGGGTAATGAAAGAGAACGTATTCCACGTCTTCATCTACTCCAGGGCACGTTGGAAACTCCCCGCTCCCGTACATTTTAATGCGGCACAGGTAGTTGCGGAAGCATCCATGGCCAGTGAGCACCTGGGTGAGATGGAAGGTGACGAAGCCGTGCTCCCTGCTCAGCTATTTGGCGATATTGGAAATGACGTGGTGTGTCCAGCGACTTTTGCTGGCTTTGCTCCCATTGCTGCCATTGTCGATAGGTGTTGACAGTCCATCTGGGACCCCGATTCTGGTCTTCTTCTTTTTCCGTACGCATTGCTCCACGGTACATATTAGCTCTCTCGGATGCTATAAGGTTGATGGGGAGTAATCCAGCGACCACCGAGAGGGCGATATCCGTTATGATGCGGTAGGCTCGGGCCACGCGTAACGCGGCAACCCTGCAAGCCCGCCGACAGGGTGCCCCGTAGCTCGCGTTCTTTAGCCATGCATCAGCCCAAATTGGTGCTCCGTGTAAAATTACGTGTCACTGGACGGAAGGTAGCAGCTGTAAATACGCACACACGCCACTTCTACCTAGGTGAAGTCGGGGAGGGGGGCGGCCATCTTACGGGATATATGTAGATTTCCACACACCCAGATGGCCGCTTTGCTGGTAGTGTCCCTCATTCAGCTTGAGCTCTCGCGGTCCCTATACTCGTGACTGACAATGACGATGTCTGACTTCTCTTCTCTGATTAACTGGGGCAGAAGGTCATGGGCCACCACACAGTGGTTGAGGTTAATGGAGTACCTTAACTATTTCTGATCAGTACCCTAGCCTCCTGAGGAGCCTTTATTACGTCCGCGCAGTTTACTGCTTTGTGGCCCTCTCCGCTGCGCCGGTAGCATTGCACTGATCGGTGGATCGCGCTATTGCAATCCTTCGCAATGTGCCCAGCCTCGTAATACCTGTAGCACCGCGAGTACCCTTCTCGCAGCCGAACTCTGCACTTGACCCATCCGATTTTAATTCTCTCATCTTGCAATAACTTTTTGGTAGCTACTGCCGGAGTTGTATTATTACGGATAGGGTGCCACTATAAGAACCCCTGATTTTAATGATGTCAGGGGCCACCACGTTTGGACCGATCTTTGCCGCAATCGCCGCGGCCACCTCCTGTACTGTCGTGGATTCGTCCATGTCCTTGATGGAGATGGACTCTCTGTGAGACAGTAGCTGGACTTCCACTGTCCCTCTCAGGGTGGACGAGACCACCGTCTTCTGGTCGGATGTATCAGCACCCAGCTGTCCCAGTTCGAGAAGAAGTTCCCCAGCCTTGGTGCACCTGATGCGGGTGACCTTGTCTCCCATACTTTGGAGGTCTGGTGATCTTCCGCAGGATGTCAGCGTATGAGCCCCGCTTGATGCTTTAAACTTAATAGCATCTAGGCGTCGGGTTCTCGCTCCGGTCTTAAGTCTTGATGTATCCTTGGCCGGTTTGCTAGCCTCCTTCAGTTGTTGCTGCTATGGCTGGTTGCTGGTCTTCTTTTTGCTCTTTTTTTTTACTACTGTGGCCCAGTCAAGGGCTTTTGACTGAGCCTGCGTGACACCATCCGTCTTCTTCTTCTTCTTCGCCTCTGATGGGTAAAGGCGGGCGTTGGCGGATCACGTTCCCCGGTGCTTTTAGGAACACTCTGGCTAAATATAGGGGAGGTTTGACATCCCCCGTCCTTCTCTTGCTTTCGGCTGATGATGTCGCCATTTCTGAGCTGACGTGATGCGTTGTTATAATGGTCAGCGCCCTGCTCATCACCCTTGCTAAAGTCTTTATCTCCTTCTGGACTTTTTTCTGCCAAGAAACAATGTCCACAAGGAGATAAAGACTTTAGCAAGGGTGATGAGCAGGGCGCTGACCCATTATAACAAACGCATCACGTCAGCTCAGAATGGCGACATCATCAGCCGAAAGCAAGAAGAAGGACGGGGATGTCAAACCTCCCCTATATTTAGCCAGAGTGTTCCTAAAAGCACCGGGGAACGTGATCCGCCAACGCCGCCTTTACCATCAGAGGCGAAGAAGAAGAAGAAGACGGATGGTGTCACGCAGGCTCAGTCAAAAGCCCTTGACTGGGCCACAGTAGTAAAAAAAAGAGCAAAAAGAAGACCAGCAACCAGCCATAGCAGCAACAACTGAAGGAGGCTAGCAAACCGGCCAAGGATACATCAAGACTTAAGACCGGAGCGAGAACCCGACGCCTAGATGCTATTAAGTTTAAAGCATCAAGCGGGCTCATACGCTGACATCCTGCGGAAGATCACCAGACCTCCAAAGTATGGGAGACAAGGTCACCCGCATCAGGTGCACCAAGGCTGGGGAACTTCTTCTCGAACTGGGACAGCTGGTGCTGATACATCCGACCAGAAGACGGTGGTCTCGTCCACCCTGAGAGGGACAGTGGAAGTCCAGCTACTGTCTCACAGAGAGTCCATCTCCATCAAGGACATGGACGAATCCACGACAGTACAGGAGGTGGCCGCGGCGATTGCGGCAAAGATCGGTCCAAACGTGGTGGCCCCTGACATCATTAAAATCAGGGGTTCTTATAGTGGCACCCTATCCGTAATAATACAACTCCCGGCAGTAGCTACCAAAAAGTTATTGCAAGATGAGAGAATTAAAATCGGATGGGTCAAGTGCAGAGTTCGGCTGCGAGAAGGGTACTCGCGGTGCTACAGGTATTACGAGGCTGGGCACATTGCGAAGGATTGCAATAGCGCGATCCACCGATCAGTGCAATGCTACCGGCGCAGCGGAGAGGGCCACAAAGCAGTAAACTGCGCGGACGTAATAAAGGCTCCTCAGGAGGCTAGGGTACTGATCAGAAATAGTTAAGGTACTCCATTAACCTCAACCACTGTGTGGTGGCCCATGACCTTCTGCCCCAGTTAATCAGAGAAGAGAAGTCAGACATCGTCATTGTCAGTCACGAGTATAGGGACCGCGAGAGCTCAAGCTGAATGAGGGACACTACCAGCAAAGCGGCCATCTGGTGTGTGGAAATCTACATATATCCCGTAAGATGGCCGCCCCCCTCCCCGACTTCACCTAGGTAGAAGTGGCGTGTGTGCGTATTTACAGCTGCTACCTTCCGTCCAGTGACACGTAATTTTACACGGAGCACCAATTTGGGCTGATGCATGGCTAAAGAACGCGAGCTACGGGGCACCCTGTCGGCGGGCTTGCAGGGTTGCCGCGTTACGCGTGGCCCGAGCCTACCGCATCATAACGGATATCGCCCTCTCGGTGGTCGCTGGATTACTCCCCATCAACCTTATAGCATCCGAGAGAGCTAATATGTACCGTGGAGCAATGCGTACGGAAAAAGAAGACCAGAAGAATCGGGGTCCCAGATGGACTGTCAACCTATCGACAATGGCAGCAATGGGAGCAAAGCCAGCAAAAGTCGCTGGACACACCACGTCATTTCCAATATCGCCAAATAGCTGAGCAGGGAGCACGGCTTCGTCACCTTCCATCTCACCCAGGTGCTCACTGGCCATGGATGCTTCCGCAACTACCTGTGCCGCATTAAAATGTACGGGAGCGGGGAGTTTCCAACGTGCCCTGGAGTAGATGAAGACGTGGAATACGTTCTCTTTCATTACCGAGCATCCTGGAAGAGCGCCAATAATTCCGGGAGTATTGGAACGTCTCTCTAACACCCGAGGGTCTAGGGACATGCCTGCTCGTATCACAGAGTAGATGGAATGCCGTGGTTACCCACGCTACTAACATCGTGGAGCGGCTGAATTGTATCAGAAGAACTGAAGAGAGAAAAAGAAACGTCGGCAACAACATCAACCTGACGTAATATTGTGCGACAGCCCAAATCGGCATGGCTATCCCCCTGAAGTAAAGCCTCACAGCAGTTTCCGGGGAGAGTAACAGTCGAATGGAGGAACCCTGCCTGTATGATTTGGCAAGGGTTTTTTTAGTGAGTATTCCTGTGCTGTACGGTGTAGCACGGGCGGGTCCCACACGTCATGCGTAAATGCGTTTTTTGCCCTTCCACCCAATAGAAAAAAAGAAGAAAAATAGCACACATACACACACACACACACACACACACACACAACACACATATATAATATAAGGAGAGAGAGAGAGAAAGAGAATTGCATTCCATTTTCCTTCTACATTATCAGGCTTAAGATAGGTTGATCATTCCTACTTTACATTAGTGTAAGCTGTTTACATAGGATATAGATATTATTTCATGATTGCTGTATTACAATGGCTGCATTAAGAATGAAATGTAATTATCATATCTTTCAGCGCAATTTTTATTAAAAGATTAAATTATATTTTTCACCATATTTTTGTGTGTTTGCTGTTGTTTAAATTATGCAGCCATTATCATTTTATTAATATAAATAAGAGTAAATCAAGGGACATGGTAGCATCAGTAGTTCTAAAACAAATTATTAGGATAAATAACTTTTTGTGTACTATTTTTTCTTTCACTTACATTCATCAAATTTGTGCTTATTACAAAAATACTTTTAATTGTATACATAAATAAATGTTTCCGAATAAACAATATTTTTTGTATAAATTTTTTATTATCAATTAATTTATCTTCAGTATTTTCTAGCTTGAACCATTAAGCAACGCGCACGAGCCAAGTTGATTCTAGTACCTGAATTTATAGAAAAACTGTTAATGAAGCCAAGAACTGATTGTTTATTACGCCACTATCTGGCCTGTGTCATCCTTTCTGAGTTAGCTGTGCAAAGTTAGTCCAGGGTGGAGAAATAGAGGGCTACGATTGTTTAATAATCGATATATTAAATTACGATACACTAATAAGTAGCATTAGAATAAGTTATTTTTGGTACTAACAAGGGGAGTACTTGACCTCCTGGAAACGGATTATATCCTAACTTTAGTATGTCTTTTATAATATAAAATGTGAAGAAAGCAAAATTATCTCTTGCCAATGGCCACTTTTACGGGAGTTATTCGACATCTAATAATATCAGTAAAAATGATTTCCACTTTGATCGCTTACACCTCGGAAACAAATAGAGATAGGTACTCAAACCAAAATCCAGAAGAAAGTTGAGTTTAAGTAGATATGGTTTGAAAAAAAGCAGCTAAAATTGCTTAATTTGGAGCAAAGTTATGAAGAACATAAGAAATTGAAGAAATTTTAACCAAAATTTAATATGAAAATTTATTGTTTCTTTTGGCCTAATAATTTTTAATTTCTTATTTTCTTCAATTACTTTGCTCCAAATTAAGCAATTTTAGCTTCTTTTTCAAACTATATCTACTTGACCTCAACTTTCTCCTGGATTTTGTTTGAGTGCCTATCTTTATTTGTTTCCGAGGTCGTAGCGATCAAAGTGGAAATCATTTTTACTGATATTATTATTAGATGTCGAATAACTCCCGTAAAAGTGGCCATTGGCAAGAGATAATTTTGCTTTCTTCACATTTTATATTATAAAAGACATACTAAAGTTAGGATATAATCCGTTTCCAGGAGGTCAAGTACTCCCCTTGTTAGTACCAAAAATAACTTATTCTAATGCTACTTATTAGTGTATCGTAATTTAATATATCGATTATTAAACAATCGTAGCCCTCTATTTCTCCACCCTGGACTAACTTTGCACAGCTAACTCAGAAAGGATGACACAGGCCAGATAGTGGCGTAATAAACAATCAGTTCTTGGCTTCATTAACAGTTTTTCTATAAATTCAGGTACTAGAATCAACTTGGCTCGTGCGCGTTGCTTAATGGTTCAAGCTAGAAAATACTGAAGATAAATTAATTGATAATAAAAAATTTATACAAAAAATATTGTTTATTCGGAAACATTTATTTATGTATACAATTAAAAGTATTTTTGTAATAAGCACAAAATTTGATGAATGTAAGTGAAAAGAAAAATAGTACACAAAAAGTTATTTATCCTAATAATTTGTTTTAGAACTACTGATGCTACCATGTCCCTTGATTTACTCTTATTTATATTAATAAAATGATAATGGCTGCATAATTTAAACAACAGCAAACACACAAAAATATGGTGAAAATATAATTTAATCTTTTAATAAAAATTGCGCTGAGAAATATGATCATAATTTCATTTCATTGTTAATAAATAAGTAAACCTTAATTAATTAAGTTTGAAAATTTAATTAATGTTAAGTTAGATGACGCAATCGTTGTTGCCAGCTACGTGGGAATTCTCATTCGCGAACACGGCGATATTCGTCGTTTCGCGATTTTATTCGTGATGCGCTCGCACACATAAACTAAAAGGAGGGAAAGCTACGGGAACGGAGAGTGGCTCATCACAGCTCTTGGAGGAGCGACTCCTCGTTTAATCCTGGCACACGCAAAATCTCACTCTCGATACGAAAAATACGTCCGATTTTATCCGTGAATGGAAACATTCTCTCGAGCAGTACACACGGCACCTGTCGCAACTCGGCAATAGCATGCGCGCCAACGTGCGCACTCATCGGGCCGTTCGAGTTGTTTTGTGCAGGTCGTGCACTTTTCGAGGCCTTTCCGATATAGGAGTTGGAGATTGCTAACACCGGGACGACTCCTACTTCATCAATTGTAGATTGATCTACGATTGATGATGGGTGGGCGTGCTTGGAAACTTAGTGATAGTTACACGAGAGTCTACCATTAATCCTTGTTTGATACAGTAAGTACAAGCTGCCCAACTTTACTGTAAAAGTTATCAATCTTTCTATTTTTTTAATATTTCAAATTTTTAATAAAGTTAATTTCATTTTTTGTTTATAAAACCTATATGCAAGCTTGTAATGTTAGCTTTGAAGAAGTTATAAAAGAATTTTGAAGATATGATCTATAGTTTAGTTGTTATAAACAATATCTTTGCATGGAGTACAATTCACCCTAAATTGTAAAATACGTTACTCTACAGAAGTGTGTTAAGTAAGAGTTGTACTCGTGTATTAGCTCCAGAGAACTATAACTTCCATGGCGAAGGAAATAGATGTGTGCCGTCTCCTAGAATGTTCGTTCCCTTGATTTTCAGTGTACCCGAGGAATTATAAATGTAAGTTAATGTCTAGCAGGTCATTTTGCTTTTTTTCATTCCTGCTACACCGTCAAGTATCTACTCTTTTATGTGAGTGTCTAAATAATCGATATATGATCCACAAAGTGTAACGAACGAGTTTATGCGCTATAGTCTCCGTATGTCTCCATCAATATTTCGTCGGACAATCAAGGCGTTCGTCACTGAATTTAAAATATTGTTCTTTTAATCATACATTTATAGAAACGTTAATCAGATGAAATTACATATAATAATATGAACAGTAAAGTTTTTTAAAACAATCTTTTTACAAATTACACAAGACTCAAATTGTGTTTTACATCTGAATGCATACCTTTGAAATAAACTAAAAAAGATTTTAATGTACAAATAATGCGCGGAGTACTGAGAGTACATTTAATACTAAAGGTTATCAGTCTTTTTTCTAATGTCTGCCCCTTTAGCATTTTCTACCATATACCTTCTATCCTCGAGCTTCTGCGGTGTTCATTTATCACTCTGTATCAGTGCTTGCCCCTCTGATTATTTTTGTAATGTTTTGTATTTCCCCGGTTTATGACCGTACATAGACCCAAAACAGCGAAACTATATGTTCGATACATTCCGCACATGTTGTAATGTGTGACAAAATATAACTGAATCCGAAAGTCGCCCAAAGATGGTTACCTATGTAAGTATTAACTGCAGCATGTGCTATATATAATGTTCGGACACCCCATTATTCTAAATGCTGGAATATTTAAGAAAAAAATGCAAATAAGAAAGTCGTACTTTATTTCAATTTATAAATATTAATTTGCATATGATTTAAAAGGCATTTATTTTTGCATCAAATGATTAAAATATCTAATAATAAAATGATAAGAAAAATAATATTTTGATAGAGGAAGAAAAGTATAATTTTTTGACAACGAACGGGGGGACATCAACTACTCTGATATTAAAATATAATATTGTGGCAAAAGATTTAAATATATTAAATATTAAATGATAAAAAGCCGTATATAGAATATTACGATGACGTATTCCATTACATTGATAATATTCAAAAGAAATCTCTTTAAAAACACTTACTTTACTTTAAACTAGCAACCCATCATACCACATAAATTAGAAAATTTTTATAAATATACCTTGATTGGATCACTTCCAAGATAATCAGCTATGTGTCGGATCATATTTTCTGCACAAAACATACCCTGTGGTCCTCCAAATCCACGAAAAGCTGTATTTGAAGGTAGATTGGTTTTGCACATATAACCACTAACCTTAACAACTGGTATATTATATCCATTTGCAAAATATAACATTGCACATTCCAAAACCTAAAAATTAAAGATATTATTAGGGAATACTGACAGTTATTTTTATGATATTTTAAAAAATAATAAAGTATAGGTTTTGCCGATAAACACAGGGATACACGGTTTCTGCCGCGGTGACTATAGTCACAATTAAAAATCCATATTTTATGTGCTCGATGGAGTGATCCCGCGCCTCTCCCACAATTTAGCTGTTACTTTTGTTAGCTAGAGTGAATAGGTCTATTTAAGGCTTTTAGATTCTTTGCAGAAGGCAACTTCCAGCAGTTTAGTGAATCAGCAGACAAGAGCAATTTCGTGACTGTCTGGTCTGAACAATTGGAGAGGGATCGTTTCTTCCAATTGTATATGTTCAAATGATTGGTAAAAGTCAATGATTTGCGCCAATTAAAGCGCTTGCTAACTCTTGACTCTTGTATAGATTGAAATACAAATTTCCTGTCGTCGCAAATATTAAAACGAAATGTAAGCGGCGCAGGTAAGGAAGAAAAACCTACTTTTTCTTTTTAGGCGTTATTCATCCTCTCTACCGATTCCTATGAACACACTTCATGTTATATTAATAAAAAAAAAAAATAGTTTCAAGTTATTTTATTTCTACCTTTTATTATTAATTTCATTATTAATTTGTTTATTTAATTATTTGGTGCAAAAAAAAATTTGAATATTTTTTGAGATTTGCTCGAATTTGAAAGAATATTCTCACACTATGGCACCAAAAAGAAAGCCTTCCAGAGCATATATGAATAATTAGAAATGAATTAAGAAGAAGCGAATTCGCATTGGAAGGGCGACTGGGACGATGATGAAGATAAAGAGGACCATCGCTACGCACACCGTGAATTATACGCGAACACCTCCAAGCAATTTTTTCCGGATGTTCACATTCAGCAAAAAGAAAGCAAAAAGAAGAAAAGCTGGTAAGCCTCGGTTCATTGAAAATGTTCAGCTCACGCTATCGTAACGGTTACAACAACAGTGATAGAGTCGATAACATCGGTGGACTTCCAAAGATTACCCTATTTTCAAGATTCGACATGGGTTCATCAGCAAGTGTGGTTAAGATTTCGAGAAAGCGTTAAAAAAATTATTGGCAATGCAACGTCAGATCTGATATAGCGCTCTGATAATGTTTTAATTTTCTTTTGGAGAAGGGAATGTGTGATTCGTAAACTAAATGACCTCTACGATGTCTTCATCGACATTTTTCAATAGACTGGTTGCATTTTATTATACCATGCATTGATGTTACAACTCGGCGAGAATAGCGATCGCGAAAAAATTGCGCGACTTATTGATGCACTGAACGCAAGGCGGTCAGCACGTTGCTCGCCATAAATCAAGTCGCGAATTCATGAATATGTTAGAACTTTATTATGGTAATGAACGCGTAATCACGGGGAACAAATAATCAATGGAAAATTGATTATTTTTGTTATGATCATTTAATTAAGTGCTGAGAGAATGAGTGAAAAAGCATTTCATTTTGACATATGTCTTCAATATAAGGAATTAGTTCGTTTTTATTACAATTAAATAACCACCTTATTCTCCCTCACTTCAAATCATCTTGCGCATGATTCCCTTCACCTAATAATATACAGGGTGTCCCATTTTAAATAACGGATGAGAACATCTCAAAAAATATTGGAGATAGAAAAAAACTTTCTTTACAAAAGTTGTAGGGTTTTTAAGGGGCCAACTGACGGTGATATTAACCATAACCTGAGGTCAAGGGTTAAGGTCATTTGAAGGATAAAATGTTTTTTTCAAATAGGAATCACTACTTCTGACCTCGGAGTTTCTAATCCCTCTGTGTGTGTGTGTGTGTGTGTGTAACATCGTAAAATTTTTTTGCGAAATTATACAAAAATTATTTAGTAGCTACTTTGCTTTAAGTGTAAAATACTAAAAAAGTAAGTACATACTGTCAGTGCATAATTCACAACCTCGCTTTAGTTGACCTGATTGAAATAAGATCATTCATCCGTCAGCCCCTTAGTAGATAATGCCTGATTATACCTCCAATGAAATAGTAGATATTATTCTTGCGCTTGGAGAATGCCATGATAATTATGCTCAAGCAGCAAGAATATACCGTAATCGTTTTCCTAATAGAAGACACCCAAACGATCGTACTATTGCGAGACTTGTAGAGCGTCAACGACAACGACCACTTGGTCCGCGAGAAAGTCGGAGAAATAATGTACCAGAAAGGGATCATCCACATGTGCTTGCAGTATTAGGTTTGGTAGCAATTGACCCCGACATTAGTACTCGAGCAATTGCAAGACAATTAGGTATTCCAAAATCCATGGTGTACCGAATTCTGAGAGTTCACAGATTCCATCCTTACCACGTAACATTGACACAACAGTTACTTGCTGGGGACTTTGAACGAAGGCGCCAGTTTTGTGCGTGGGCACAAATGATAACACAAGGAGATCCAGAATTTTTAAATTACATCCTATTTAGTGATGAAGCTACTTTTCATAATACTGGTCAACTTAGCAGGCACAATTGTCATTACTGGTCTGTCGAAAATCCACATTGGCTTCAACAAGTGAATCATCAGCAACGTTGGAGTTTGACCGTGTGGTGCGGTATTATAATGGAAACTTAATTGGTCCGTATTTCTTCGAAAGACATGTAAATCGCCACAACTATTTACGGTTTTTGAGAAATGATTTACCGGTCTTACTTGAAAATGTTGATCTGCACACAAGACAACGCATGTGGTTTCAGCACGATGGTGCACCTGCTCATTTTGCCAGAATAGTTCGTGACTATCTGAACGTCAGATTCACTAATCGATGGATAGGACGTGGTGGATTTTAAGAATGGTGTCCGGGATCTCCAGATTTGACCAGATTGGATTTCTTTTTGTGGGGTTATCTGAAAAATATTGTCTACGCTGAAGTACCCACTACAGGAGAAAATATGATGGACCGCATAACAATTGCATGTCGCAACATTCCAAGAATCGCTCTTCTAGCCACCATTAGAAGTTTTCAAAATCGAATTCAGTTATGCCTTGAAAATAACGGGCAATGTTTGAACATCTTATTTGATGAATTTCCTGATCAAAGCGTCTTTAAAATCAGATTAGATAACTTGCCCTTAAAGAACTATCGCCTTGCCTTGAGTGTCAGGGATAACCACACCTTGCCTTAAGTAGCTGGGACAACTATCGCCTTGCCTTGAGTGGCTGGGACAACTATACGCCGATACACACAGACACACACACACACAAAGGGATTAGAAACTCGCCACATCCACGTCGTTAATACTGGGTAAGGCTGAGAGCGAGTGATGGTCGAGATCTTAAAATTCCTAACACATGACCTTGACCTTCGTCCTTGAGGTGACGGTGAAGGATACCGTCAGTTGGCTTTCTTGCAACTGCCCTACAGCTCTTGCATCTCAATATTTTTACAGGGTTGGCTTTTTTCGTAAGGTCTCTACGCATTTACTGTTTTGATCCTGACCATGACCTTGACCATAACCTTGGCCAAGATCATACCGAACGTAAAATTTCCCGCCCTTTCCATTTCCGAGGTCAAAAGTAGTGATTCCTATTTGAAAAAAACATTTTGTCCTTCAAATGACCTTAACCCTTAACCTCAGGTTATGGTTAATATCACCGTCAGTTGACCCCTTAAAAACCCTACAACTTTTGTATAGAAAGTTTTTTTCTATCTCCAATATTTTTTAAGATATTCTCATCCGTTATTTAAAATGGGACACCCTGTATATATAAGGAATCATGATAATTCTTGTGTTTAACCCTCAATTATTAATAAACAATGTTAAAATGCTTATTTTTTAATTTTTTGAGGGCCACATAGGTTTTTATTTATTTAAATTAATAAGAACCTACTTGACCCCCAAGAAATTGAAAAATAATCGTTTTACCTTTATATATAGCAATCGCCTACAAAAGGCGAAGATATTTGTATTGATAGACAGTTCCGATCGAGCGTCCATCGCGCACTGAAAAAAAAATAAAGTAGAATCTGCCGTAAACTGCGGAGACTCTACTTTCGGTAACAAAAGTGATTTGTGCTTGACTACAAAGCAGTTTCTGCTTTGGTCTTCGCTAAATTCTCATTTGGCTTTCGGGCAAAACATAGCCTCACTTCTTAACAGTACGTTTTCGGTATATATTATTGACTATACATGTGGAAAAGTTAAGTTCAATAATTAAACATATAATAATAGCCTTTACTTTCTACTTTCTTATTCAACATTCAAGATAGGCCCTGGTGTGCGTCGGCGCCCCGACGTCTGCTGGCCGGTGGAGTCGGCCCGGTTTCCCGTCATCCTCAACGGTAGTCTGCAGGTGCGGCCTGATGCCGCGGCGATTCGCCTACCTCGGGGAATACTCGACCCGAGGTGTATGGTCCTTCGCACTGCACTTACACGCACTCACTACACTCACGTACGGCTTCCCGGTGCACGGACGAACCAGTCCGGTACTTCCCGTGGCGCGCGTGACTAAACGTGACGATGTGTAAAAGGGTGCGTCGCGGTCAAGACCGGCAGCGTACTGAGCTTTTCGCAAATTGTCGCATTCCCGAAAAGTACCTAACACACACACAACAACAATTGTATATACGGATGCTCGCACACATCCTCGGTCGTCGACATAAACACGCGTGTTTCGTGGCCTTGAAGAGGCAATACACTAATTATTATTTATTTTATTGCAACGACGTCTCGTCGCAATATATAGAATATATAAATATTTCACCACCGCCGCCGCCGTGTCTAAGAATTCAGGATTCAACATATATATATTTGTCTGTGTGTGTATGTGTGGGTTTTTTTGTGAGGAGGCGGTTAAATGCTCTTTACGCACGGAGTGTTGGACTCGGTCAGTGTGACCCATACCCACTAAAAAAACCACCCTGCCTTTTGTCTTGGCAGGGCTTCTCCTCTCGACTGATCTCCCCCCCCCCTCGGAAACCGCCGCGAGGCATTACTTCGAGAAGGGCAGTTATGCCACGTTTGGCCCTTCGTGACCGGCAATCATATCACTGTCTCGTGCATGTAGGGCAGCTATTAATATCGCCCCTGGTACGCTTTTCTTCTTTTCTGATATGGTTCGGCCGTCCCACAATGGATGCTGCAAAGGTAACTTCGGCATCCCAACCTTCTTGCGAACCAAGAAGGGACATTCCGATATCCTCTGGTGTCAAAATGTTTGATGCCAAACCAATTTCTTTTCAAAGGAATATACTGCTTGAATCGAAGCTTGCCTTTCCATAATACTAGGCTTTCATCTATGTACAAATTTTTCCTGAAACATGAGCTGCGGAGAATTTACTTTGTAGATAGTCTATTATTGGTTTTATTTTCACTAAAGGATGGTGAGCGATTTCCGAGGTATCTTCATTACATGAAAATGTAAATGGCGTAAGATTGCAAGAAACCTATCACGAAACATTATTTGACCGAAAATTGGAGTATAAAGCAGAGGATGTTTAGACCAATAGTCTTTCAAGTCACCTTTTCGAATATGGCCCTTTAGAATTGAACGGCCAAAAAAAAATAAAAAATTCATCTTTTGTAAGGGGAGACCAAGTTTTCTGATGGAATTGCTGATCTTCATGATTCTGACTTTCATAGCGATTCGTCTCATCTATAATTCTTTCAATCATAGGGGAATCGAAAAAGTATTTAAAGTAATTGATTGCTTTATTCTCCGATGTAGAGATGTTAGGATTTATTTTAGAAGTATCTTAAAAATCTTTAATTGATGGATAAAAATACGCGTTTTCAAAAATTTGAGTCTCATCATAATCATTTTCTACCAAATCAACTTCATGAATTTCCTCATTCTCCAAATCTTGTATTTCAGATTCAGACTGGCCACTACATCAAGTTTCAATATCAGCCATTTTATCAAAAAATACAACAAAAAAAATACAAGCAATTATTTTTGATAAAATGGCTGATATTGAAACTTGATGTAGTGGCCAGTCTGAATCTGAAATACAAGATTTGGAGAATGAGGAAA
Source organism: Theocolax elegans (assembly GCA_026168455.1). NCBI lineage: Eukaryota > Metazoa > Arthropoda > Insecta > Hymenoptera > Cerocephalidae > Theocolax > Theocolax elegans. The sequence goes on from CM047430.1 coordinate 22,268,185, forward strand.
TTCATGAAGTTGATTTGGTAGAAAATGATTATGATGAGACTCAAATTTTTGAAAACGCGTATTTTTATCCATCAATTAAAGATTTTTAAGATACTTCTAAAATAAATCCTAACATCTCTACATCGGAGAATAAAGCAATCAATTACTTTAAATACTTTTTCGATTCCCCTATGATTGAAAGAATTATAGATGAGACGAATCGCTATGAAAGTCAGAATCATGAAGATCAGCAATTCCATCAGAAAACTTGGTCTCCCCTTACAAAAGATGAATTTTTTATTTTTTTTTTGGCCGTTCAATTCTAAAGGGCCATATTCGAAAAGGTGACTTGAAAGACTATTGGTCTAAACATCCTCTGCTTTATACTCCAATTTTCGGTCAAATAATGTTTCGTGATAGGTTTCTTGCAATCTTACGCCATTTACATTTTCATGTAATGAAGATACCTCGGAAATCGCTCACCATCCTTTAGTGAAAATAAAACCAATAATAGACTATCTACAAAGTAAATTCTCCGCAGCTCATGTTTCAGGAAAAATTTGTACATAGATGAAAGCCTAGTATTATGGAAAGGCAAGCTTCGATTCAAGCAGTATATTCCTTTGAAAAGAAATTGGTTTGGCATCAAACATTTTGACACCAGAGGATATCGGAATGTCCCTTCTTGGTTCGCAAGAAGGTTGGGATGCCGAAGTTACCTTTGCAGCATCCATTGTGGGACGGCCGAACCATATCAGAAAAGAAGAAAAGCGTACCAGGGGCGATATTAATAGCTGCCCTACATGCACGAGACAGTGATATGATTGCCGGTCACGAAGGGCCAAACGTGGCATAACTGCCCTTCTCGAAGTAATGCCTCGCGGCGGTTTCCGAGGGGGGGGGGGAGATCAGTCGAGAGGAGAAGCCCTGCCAAGACAAAAGGCAGGGTGGTTTTTTTAGTGGGTATGGGTCACACTGACCGAGTCCAACACTCCGTGCGTAAAGAGCATTTAACCGCCTCCTCACAAAAAAAACCCACACATACACACACAGACACATATATATATATGTTGAATCCTGAATTCTTAGACACGGCGGCGGCGGTGGTGAAATATTTATATATTCTATATATTGCGACGAGACGTCGTTGCAATAAAATAAATAATAATTAGTGTATTGCCTCTTCAAGGCCACGAAACACGCGTGTTTATGTCGACGACCGAGGATGTGTGCGAGCATCCGTATATACAATTGTTGTTGTGTGTGTGTTAGGTACTTTTCGGGAATGCGACAATTTGCGAAAAGCTCAGTACGCTGCCGGTCTTGACCGCGACGCACCCTTTTACACATCGTCACGTTTAGTCACGCGCGCCACGGGAAGTACCGGACTGGTTCGTCCGTGCACCGGGAAGCCGTACGTGAGTGTAGTGAGTGCGTGTAAGTGCAGTGCGAAGGACCATACACCTCGGGTCGAGTATTCCCCGAGGTAGGCGAATCGCCGCGGCATCAGGCCGCACCTGCAGACTACCGTTGAGGATGACGGGAAACCGGGCCGACTCCACCGGCCAGCAGACGTCGGGGCGCCGACGCACACCAGGGCCTAATCTTGAATGTTGAATAAGAAAGTAGAAAGTAAAGGCTATTATTATATGTTTAATTATTGAACTTAACTTTTCCACATGTATAGTCAATAATATATACCGAAAACGTACTGTTAAGAAGTGAGGCTATGTTTTGCCCGAAAGCCAAATGAGAATTTAGCGAAGACCAAAGCAGAAACTGCTTTGTAGTCAAGCACAAATCACTTTTGTTACCGAAAGTAGAGTCTCCGCAGTTTACGGCAGATTCTACTTTATTTTTTTTCAGTGCGCGATGGACGCTCGATCGGAACTGTCTATCAATACAAATATCTTCGCCTTTTGTAGGCGATTGCTTATATATAAAGGTAAAACGATTATTTTTCAATTTCTTGGGGGTCAAGTAGGTTCTTATTAATTTAAATAAATAAAAACCTATGTGGCCCTCAAAAAATTAAAAATAAGCATTTTAACATTGTTTATTAATAATTGAGGGTTAAACACAAGAATTATCATGATTCCTTATATATACAGGGTGTCCCATTTTAAATAACGGATGAGAATATCTTAAAAAATATTGGAGATAGAAAAAAACTTTCTATACAAAAGTTGTAGGGTTTTTAAGGGGTCAACTGACGGTGATATTAACCATAACCTGAGGTTAAGGGTTAAGGTCATTTGAAGGACAAAATGTTTTTTTCAAATAGGAATCACTACTTTTGACCTCGGAAATGGAAAGGGCGGGAAATTTTACGTTCGGTATGATCTTGGCCAAGGTTATGGTCAAGGTCATGGTCAGGATCAAAACAGTAAATGCGTAGAGACCTTACGAAAAAAGCCAACCCTGTAAAAATATTGAGATGCAAGAGCTGTAGGGCAGTTGCAAGAAAGCCAACTGACGGTATCCTTCACCGTCACCTCAAGGACGAAGGTCAAGGTCATGTGTTAGGAATTTTAAGATCTCGACCATCACTCGCTCTCAGCCTTACCCAGTATTAACGACGTGGATGTGGCGAGTTTCTAATCCCTTTGTGTGTGTGTGTGTCTGTGTGTATCGGCGTATAGTTGTCCCAGCCACTCAAGGCAAGGCGATAGTTGTCCCAGCTACTTAAGGCAAGGTGTGGTTATCCCTGACACTCAAGGCAAGGCGATAGTTCTTCTAAGGGCAAGTTATCTAATCTGATTTTAAAGACGCTTTGATCAGGAAATTCATCAAATAAGATGTTCAAACAATTGCCCGTTATTTTCAAGGCATAACTGAATTCGATTTTGAAAACTTCTAATGGTGGCTAGAAGAGCGATTCTTGGAATGTTGCGACATGCAATTGTTATGCGGTCCATCATATTTTCTCCTGTAGTGGGTACTTCAGCGTAGACAATATTTTTCAGATAACCCCACAAAAAGAAATCCAATCTGGTCAAATCTGGAGATCCCGGACACCATTCTTAAAATCCACCACGTCCTATCCATCGATTAGTGAATCTGACGTTCAGATAGTCACGAACTATTCTGGCAAAATGAGCAGGTGCACCATCGTGCTGAAACCACATGCGTTGTCTTGTGTGCAGATCAACATTTTCAAGTAAGACCGGTAAATCATTTCTCAAAAACCGTAAATAGTTGTGGCGATTTACATGTCTTTCGAAGAAATACGGACCAATTAAGTTTCCATTTATAATACCGCACCACACGGTCAAACTCCAACGTTGCTGATGATTCACTTGTTGAAGCCAATGTGGATTTTCGACAGACCAGTAATGACAATTGTGCCTGCTAAGTTGACCAGTATTATGAAAAGTAGCTTCATCACTAAATAGGATGTAATTTAAAAATTCTGGATCTCCTTGTGTTATCATTTGTGCCCACGCACAAAACTGGCGCCTTCGTTCAAAGTCCCCAGCAAGTAACTGTTGTGTCAATGTTACGTGGTAAGGATGGAATCTGTGAACTCTCAGAATTCGGTACACCATGGATTTTGGAATACCTAATTGTCTTGCAATTGCTCGAGTACTAATGTCGGGGTCAATTGCTACCAAACCTAATACTGCAAGCACATGTGGATGATCCCTTTCTGGTACATTATTTCTCCGACTTTCTCGCGGACCAAGTGGTCGTTGTCGTTGACGCTCTACAAGTCTCGCAATAGTACGATCGTTTGGGTGTCTTCTATTAGGAAAACGATTACGGTATATTCTTGCTGCTTGAGCATAATTATCATGGCATTCTCCAAGCGCAAGAATAATATCTACTATTTCATTGGAGGTATAATCAGGCATTATCTACTAAGGGGCTGACGGATGAATGATCTTATTTCAATCAGGTCAACTAAAGCGAGGTTGTGAATTATGCACTGACAGTATGTACTTACTTTTTTAGTATTTTACACTTAAAGCAAAGTAGCTACTAAATAATTTTTGTATAATTTCGCAAAAAAATTTTACGATGTTACACACACACACACACACACACAGAGGGATTAGAAACTCCGAGGTCAGAAGTAGTGATTCCTATTTGAAAAAAACATTTTATCCTTCAAATGACCTTAACCCTTGACCTCAGGTTATGGTTAATATCACCGTCAGTTGGCCCCTTAAAAACCCTACAACTTTTGTAAAGAAAGTTTTTTTCTATCTCCAATATTTTTTGAGATGTTCTCATCCGTTATTTAAAATGGGACACCCTGTATATTATTAGGTGAAGGGAATCATGCGCAAGATGATTTGAAGTGAGGGAGAATAAGGTGGTTATTTAATTGTAATAAAAACGAACTAATTCCTTATATTGAAGACATATGTCAAAATGAAATGCTTTTTCACTCATTCTCTCAGCACTTAATTAAATGATCATAACAAAAATAATCAATTTTCCATTGATTATTTGTTCCCCGTGATTACGCGTTCATTACCATAATAAAGTTCTAACATATTCATGAATTCGCGACTTGATTTATGGCGAGCAACGTGCTGACCGCCTTGCGTTCAGTGCATCAATAAGTCGCGCAATTTTTTCGCGATCGCTATTCTCGCCGAGTTGTAACATCAATGCATGGTATAATAAAATGCAACCAGTCTATTGAAAAATGTCGATGAAGACATCGTAGAGGTCATTTAGTTTACGAATCACACATTCCCTTCTCCAAAAGAAAATTAAAACATTATCAGAGCGCTATATCAGATCTGACGTTGCATTGCCAATAATTTTTTTAACGCTTTCTCGAAATCTTAACCACACTTGCTGATGAACCCATGTCGAATCTTGAAAATAGGGTAATCTTTGGAAGTCCACCGATGTTATCGACTCTATCACTGTTGTTGTAACCGTTACGATAGCGTGAGCTGAACATTTTCAATGAACCGAGGCTTACCAGCTTTTCTTCTTTTTGCTTTCTTTTTGCTGAATGTGAACATCCGGAAAAAATTGCTTGGAGGTGTTCGCGTATAATTCACGGTGTGCGTAGCGATGGTCCTCTTTATCTTCATCATCGTCCCAGTCGCCCTTCCAATGCGAATTCGCTTCTTCTTAATTCATTTCTAATTTATTCATATATGCTCTGGAAGGCTTTCTTTTTGGTGCCATAGTGTGAGAATATTCTTTCAAATTCGAGCAAATCTCAAAAAATATTCAAATTTTAATTTTTGCACCAAATAATTAAATAAACAAATTAATAATGAAATTAATAATAAAAGGTAGAAATAAAATAACTTGAAACTATTTTTTATTTTTTTATTAATATAACATGAAGTGTGTTCATAGGAATCGGTAGAGAGGATGAATAACGCCTAAAAAAGAAAAAGTAGGTTTTTCTTCCTTACCTGCGCCGCTTACATTTCGTTTTAATATTTGCGACGACAGGAAATTTGTATTTCAATCTATACAAGAGTCAAGAGTTAGCAAGCGCTTTAATTGGCGCAAATCATTGACTTTTACCAATCATTTGAACATATACAATTGGAAGAAACGATCCCTCTCCAATTGTTCAGACCAGACAGTCACGAAATTGCTCTTGTCTGCTGATTCACTAAACTGCTGGAAGTTGCCTTCTGCAAAGAATCTAAAAGCCTTAAATAGACCTATTCACTCTAGCTAACAAAAGTAACAGCTAAATTGTGGGAGAGGCGCGGGATCACTCCATCGAGCACATAAAATATGGATTTTTAATTGTGACTATAGTCACCGCGGCAGAAACCGTGTATCCCTGCGTTTATCGGCAAAACCTATACTTTATTATTTTTTAAAATATCATAAAAATAACTGTCAGTATTCCCTAATAATATCTTTAATTTTTAGGTTTTGGAATGTGCAATGTTATATTTTGCAAATGGATATAATATACCAGTTGTTAAGGTTAGTGGTTATATGTGCAAAACCAATCTACCTTCAAATACAGCTTTTCGTGGATTTGGAGGACCACAGGGTATGTTTTGTGCAGAAAATATGATCCGACACATAGCTGATTATCTTGGAAGTGATCCAATCAAGGTATATTTTATAAAAATTTTCTAATTTATGTGGTATGATGGGTTGCTAGTTTTAAAGTAAAGTAAGTGTTTTTAAAGAGATTTCTTTTGAATATTATCAATGTAATGGAATACGTCATCGTAATATTCTATATACGGCTTTTTATCATTTAATATTTAATATATTTAAATCTTTTGCCACAATATTATATTTTAATATCAGAGTAGTTGATGTCCCCCCGTTCGTTGTCAAAAAATTATACTTTTCTTCCTCTATCAAAATATTATTTTTCTTATCATTTTATTATTAGATATTTTAATCATTTGATGCAAAAATAAATGCCTTTTAAATCATATGCAAATTAATATTTATAAATTGAAATAAAGTACGACTTTCTTATTTGCATTTTTTTCTTAAATATTCCAGCATTTAGAATAATGGGGTGTCCGAACATTATATATAGCACATGCTGCAGTTAATACTTACATAGGTAACCCATCTTTGGGCGACTTTCGGATTCAGTTAGATATTTTGTCACACATTACAACATGTGCGGAATGTATCGAACATATAGTTTCGCTGTTTTGGGTCTATGTACGGTCATAAACCGGGGAAATACAAAACATTACAAAAATAATCAGAGGGGCAAGCACTGATACAGAGTGATAAATGAACACCGCAGAAGCTCGAGGATAGAAGGTATATGGTAGAAAATGCTAAAGGGGCAGACATTAGAAAAAAGACTGATAACCTTTAGTATTAAATGTACTCTCAGTACTCCGCGCATTATTTGTACATTAAAATCTTTTTTAGTTTATTTCAAAGGTATGCATTCAGATGTAAAACACAATTTGAGTCTTGTGTAATTTGTAAAAAGATTGTTTTAAAAAACTTTACTGTTCATATTTATTATATGTAATTTCATCTGATTAACGTTTCTATAAATGTATGATTAAAAGAACAATATTTTAAATTCAGTGACGAACGCCTTGATTGTCCGACGAAATATTGATGGAGACATACGGAGACTATAGCGCATAAACTCGTTCGTTACACTTTGTGGATCATATATCGATTATTTAGACACTCACATAAAAGAGTAGATACTTGACGGTGTAGCAGGAATGAAAAAAAGCAAAATGACCTGCTAGACATATACTTACATTTATAATTCCTCGGGTACACTGAAAATCAAGGGAACGAACATTCTAGGAGACGGCACACATCTATTTCCTTCGCCATGGAAGTTATAGTTCTCTGGAGCTAATACACGAGTACAACTCTTACTTAACACACTTCTGTAGAGTAACGTATTTTACAATTTAGGGTGAATTGTACTCCATGCAAAGATATTGTTTATAACAACTAAACTATAGATCATATCTTCAAAATTCTTTTATAACTTCTTCAAAGCTAACATTACAAGCTTGCATATAGGTTTTATAAACAAAAAATGAAATTAACTTTATTAAAAATTTGAAATATTAAAAAAATAGAAAGATTGATAACTTTTACAGTAAAGTTGGGCAGCTTGTACTTACTGTATCAAACAAGGATTAATGGTAGACTCTCGTGTAACTATCACTAAGTTTCCAAGCACGCCCACCCATCATCAATCGTAGATCAATCTACAATTGATGAAGTAGGAGTCGTCCCGGTGTTAGCAATCTCCAACTCCTATATCGGAAAGGCCTCGAAAAGTGCACGACCTGCACAAAACAACTCGAACGGCCCGATGAGTGCGCACGTTGGCGCGCATGCTATTGCCGAGTTGCGACAGGTGCCGTGTGTACTGCTCGAGAGAATGTTTCCATTCACGGATAAAATCGGACGTATTTTTCGTATCGAGAGTGAGATTTTGCGTGTGCCAGGATTAAACGAGGAGTCGCTCCTCCAAGAGCTGTGATGAGCCACTCTCCGTTCCCGTAGCTTTCCCTCCTTTTAGTTTATGTGTGCGAGCGCATCACGAATAAAATCGCGAAACGACGAATATCGCCGTGTTCGCGAATGAGAATTCCCACGTAGCTGGCAACAACGATTGCGTCATCTAACTTAACATTAATTAAATTTTCAAACTTAATTAATTAAGGTTTACTTATTTATTAACAATGAAATGAAATTATGATCATATTTCTCAGCGCAATTTTTATTAAAAGATTAAATTATATTTTTCACCATATTTTTGTGTGTTTGCTGTTGTTTAAATTATGCAGCCATTATCATTTTATTAATATAAATAAGAGTAAATCAAGGGACATGGTAGCATCAGTAGTTCTAAAACAAATTATTAGGATAAATAACTTTTTGTGTACTATTTTTCTTTTCACTTACATTCATCAAATTTTGTGCTTATTACAAAAATACTTTTAATTGTATACATAAATAAATGTTTCCGAATAAACAATATTTTTTGTATAAATTTTTTATTATCAATTAATTTATCTTCAGTATTTTCTAGCTTGAACCATTAAGCAACGCGCACGAGCCAAGTTGATTCTAGTACCTGAATTTATAGAAAAACTGTTAATGAAGCCAAGAACTGATTGTTTATTACGCCACTATCTGGCCTGTGTCATCCTTTCTGAGTTAGCTGTGCAAAGTTAGTCCAGGGTGGAGAAATAGAGGGCTACGATTGTTTAATAATCGATATATTAAATTACGATACACTAATAAGTAGCATTAGAATAAGTTATTTTTGGTACTAACAAGGGGAGTACTTGACCTCCTGGAAACGGATTATATCCTAACTTTAGTATGTCTTTTATAATATAAAATGTGAAGAAAGCAAAATTATCTCTTGCCAATGGCCACTTTTACGGGAGTTATTCGACATCTAATAATAATATCAGTAAAAATGATTTCCACTTTGATCGCTAACGATTCGGTAACAAATAAGATAGGCACTCAAACTAAAATCCAGGAGAAAGTTGAGGTCAAGTAGATATAGTTTGAAAAAGAAAAGCTCAAATTGCTTAATTTGGAGCAAAGTAATTGAAGAAAATAAGAAATTAAAAATTATTAGGCCAAAAGAAACAATAAATTTTCATATTAAATTTTGGTTAAAATTTCTTCAATTTCTTATGTTCTTCATAACTTTGCTCCAAATTAAGCAATTTTAGCTGCTTTTTTTCAAACCATATCTACTTAAACTCAACTTTCTTCTGGATTTTGGTTTGAGTACCTATCTCTATTTGTTTCCGAGGTGTAAGCGATCAAAGTGGAAATCATTTTTACTGATATTATTATTAGATGTCGAATAACTCCCGTAAAAGTGGCCATTGGCAAGAGATAATTTTGCTTTCTTCACATTTTATATTATAAAAGACATACTAAAGTTAGGATATAATCCGTTTCCAGGAGGTCAAGTACTCCCCTTGTTAGTACCAAAAATAACTTATTCTAATGCTACTTATTAGTGTATCGTAATTTAATATATCGATTATTAAACAATCGTAGCCCTCTATTTCTCCACCCTGGACTAACTTTGCACAGCTAACTCAGAAAGGATGACACAGGCCAGATAGTGGCGTAATAAACAATCAGTTCTTGGCTTCATTAACAGTTTTTCTATAAATTCAGGTACTAGAATCAACTTGGCTCGTGCGCGTTGCTTAATGGTTCAAGCTAGAAAATACTGAAGATAAATTAATTGATAATAAAAAATTTATACAAAAAATATTGTTTATTCGGAAACATTTATTTATGTATACAATTAAAAGTATTTTTGTAATAAGCACAAAATTTGATGAATGTAAGTGAAAAGAAAAAATAGTACACAAAAAGTTATTTATCCTAATAATTTGTTTTAGAACTACTGATGCTACCATGTCCCTTGATTTACTCTTATTTATATTAATAAAATGATAATGGCTGCATAATTTAAACAACAGCAAACACACAAAAATATGGTGAAAAATATAATTTAATCTTTTAATAAAAATTGCGCTGAAAGATATGATCATAATTACATTTCATTCTTAATGCAGCCATTGTAATACAGCAATCATGAAATAATATCTATATCCTATGTAAACAGCTTACACTAATGTAAAGTAGGAATGATCAACCTATCTTAAGCCTGATAATGTAGAAGGAAAATGGAATGCAATTCTCTTTCTCTCTCTCTCCTTATATATATATATGTGTGTGTGTGTGTGTGTGTGTGTGTGTGTGTGTGTATGTGTGCTATTTTTCTTCTTTTTTTCTATTGGGTGGAAGGGCAAAAAACGCATTTACGCATGACGTGTGGGACCCGCCCGTGCTACACCGTACAGCACAGGAATACTCACTAAAAAAACCCTTGCCAAATCATACAGGCAGGGTTCCTCCATTCGACTGTTACTCTCCCCGGAAACTGCTGTGAGGCTTTACTTCAGGGGGATAGCCATGCCGATTTGGGCTGTCGCACAATATTACGTCAGGTTGATGTTGTTGCCGACGTTTCTTTTTCTCTCTTCAGTTCTTCTGATACAATTCAGCCGCTCCACGATGTTAGTAGCGTGGGTAACCACGGCATTCCATCTACTCTGTGATACGAGCAGGCATGTCCCTAGACCCTCGGGTGTTAGAGAGACGTTCCAATACTCCCGGAATTATTGGCGCTCTTCCAGGATGCTCGGGTAATGAAAGAGAACGTATTCCACGTCTTCATCTACTCCAGGGCACGTTGGAAACTCCCCGCTCCCGTACATTTTAATGCGGCACAGGTAGTTGCGGAAGCATCCATGGCCAGTGAGCACCTGGGTGAGATGGAAGGTGACGAAGCCGTGCTCCCTGCTCAGCTATTTGGCGATATTGGAAATGACGTGGTGTGTCCAGCGACTTTTGCTGGCTTTGCTCCCATTGCTGCCATTGTCGATAGGATGTTGACAGTCCATCTGGGACCCCGATTCTGGTCTTCTTCTTTTTCCGTACGCATTGCTCCACGGTACATATTAGCTCTCTCGGATGCTATAAGGTTGATGGGGAGTAATCCAGCGACCACCGAGAGGGCGATATCCGTTATGATGCGGTAGGCTCGGGCCACGCGTAACGCGGCAACCCTGCAAGCCCGCCGACAGGGTGCCCCGTAGCTCGCGTTCTTTAGCCATGCATCAGCCCAAATTGGTGCTCCGTGTAAAATTACGTGTCACTGGACGGAAGGTAGCAGCTGTAAATACGCACACACGCCACTTCTACCTAGGTGAAGTCGGGGAGGGGGGCGGCCATCTTACGGGATATATGTAGATTTCCACACACCCAGATGGCCGCTTTGCTGGTAGTGTCCCTCATTCAGCTTGAGCTCTCGCGGTCCCTATACTCGTGACTGACAATGACGATGTCTGACTTCTCTTCTCTGATTAACTGGGGCAGAAGGTCATGGGCCACCACACAGTGGTTGAGGTTAATGGAGTACCTTAACTATTTCTGATCAGTACCCTAGCCTCCTGAGGAGCCTTTATTACGTCCGCGCAGTTTACTGCTTTGTGGCCCTCTCCGCTGCGCCGGTAGCATTGCACTGATCGGTGGATCGCGCTATTGCAATCCTTCGCAATGTGCCCAGCCTCGTAATACCTGTAGCACCGCGAGTACCCTTCTCGCAGCCGAACTCTGCACTTGACCCATCCGATTTTAATTCTCTCATCTTGCAATAACTTTTTGGTAGCTACTGCCGGGAGTTGTATTATTACGGATAGGGTGCCACTATAAGAACCCCTGATTTTAATGATGTCAGGGGCCACCACGTTTGGACCGATCTTTGCCGCAATCGCCGCGGCCACCTCCTGTACTGTCGTGGATTCGTCCATGTCCTTGATGGAGATGGACTCTCTGTGAGACAGTAGCTGGACTTCCACTGTCCCTCTCAGGGTGGACGAGACCACCGTCTTCTGGTCGGATGTATCAGCACCCAGCTGTCCCAGTTCGAGAAGAAGTTCCCCAGCCTTGGTGCACCTGATGCGGGTGACCTTGTCTCCCATACTTTGGAGGTCTGGTGATCTTCCGCAGGATGTCAGCGTATGAGCCCCGCTTGATGCTTTAAACTTAATAGCATCTAGGCGTCGGGTTCTCGCTCCGGTCTTAAGTCTTGATGTATCCTTGGCCGGTTTGCTAGCCTCCTTCAGTTGTTGCTGCTATGGCTGGTTGCTGGTCTTCTTTTTGCTCTTTTTTTTTACTACTGTGGCCCAGTCAAGGGCTTTTGACTGAGCCTGCGTGACACCATCCGTCTTCTTCTTCTTCTTCGCCTCTGATGGTAAAGGCGGCGTTGGCGGATCACGTTCCCCGGTGCTTTTAGGAACACTCTGGCTAAATATAGGGGAGGTTTGACATCCCCCGTCCTTCTTCTTGCTTTCGGCTGATGATGTCGCCATTTCTGAGCTGACGTGATGCGTTTTGTTATAATGGGTCAGCGCCCTGCTCATCACCCTTGCTAAAGTCTTTATCTCCTTGTGGACATTGTTTCTTGGCAGAAAAAAGTCCAGAAGGGATCTAATTTTGTCACCGAGAAGATTGAGGGCTGTATCAGCCTCCTCCTAGTATCTCTTTTTGTTACTGTCACTTGTAGCATTTGATACTACAGAGGCTGAGTGATCAACCTTTGTTTGTTCCCCTCCAAAATCCGTAGGACCAGCACTGACCACCGGGGCTTTCACCCAATCGGAATCAGTGGCGGGATTTGACAAAACTACTGTGCTCACTTAGGGTAATGTTATTAAAACCTCACTATCCATAATTAATTTAATTTCAGGTTGCCTTCCCCTATCTGGTTTTGGTTCGCCCCGAATAATTGATTTTTTCGGTACCATCCATGTCTGGAATGTATTCCCCGATCCACCCCCTGGGGAGGCGCCACGATGCGGGACCAACAAACCCGACACGGGTGTTTATGTGTGATTGGGGGGGGGGGGGGGTCTGTGTCAATACATACGATTCTCCAGAGTGATTCAGAAACAATACAACATTTTTATTAGAAAGTATATATTAATCGGTATTTCCGAGCTAATTGGTGTTACTCATTATTTTTTCAAATATTAAATGTTGCCAGATGTATTAGAAAATTAATTAAGGAAAATCAGGAAGGAAAAAATCAATGTGCCCAGGTCGGGTCTCCTGCTTATCGGGCTGTTACATTACCCCTTGGCTACCGGGATCCCGACGATTTCTTTTATTAATTATTTAATACCTCTGGCAACATTCAAAACTTAGCGATATGCAAGTAAGTTGCCAACAAGACAGTTTTGTGCAATATTCGAAAAAATATTGAGTAACACAAATTAGCTCGGAAATACCGATTAATATATACTTTCTAATATATACATGCATGGATGATTTAGAATCAAAATTTAAAAAACAACATTTTTATACCATCGCGTTTAGTGTAAAAAATTGAGGGTAGGATAATTAGAAGTATATCATTCTCCATCATTCTCTCCATCAATTTCTAATCCCCCATCCCCTCTCTCTCTCTCTCCACCACTATCACAATCCTCCTTCTTTCAATAACTCCCTCGTCTCTAACTTACTTGCCACTCGCACTCACTATTTCGTCCCACCTATTATATTATGACGACGACGACGACCACGACCGCGTTAACAGTGACGACGACCATGACTACGAAACGTCGATGGTTTTACTTTAGTATAATAGAGGAAGGATTTATGACGACGACCATGACTACGAAACGTCGTTGGTTTTACTTTAGTATAATAGAGGAAGGATTTATGATGACGGCCATGACAACGAAACCTCGATGGTTTTACCTTAATCCTTTCAGTCCCACGTATGGGCGTCTTAATTTTTTGCTTCTTTTTTCATATATATCAGAATTAATGCAGGATTTTGAATTTTTTTATTTTATGTATTACTGTACGTAGACTATTCAGTCATAGAGACGTTTTGTAAATATATATGATTATTTATAATTATTATAAAAAACAATTGTTAAAAAAACATGGGTTGTTGAGATTTTAATACGTTAGCGGTGAAATTTGATGAGTAGCATACGCTTTTTATGAATCGAATGTTTTCATTGATATACAAAGGTTACAGAATCGCCATTAGGATTGTGGGAAAATACGTTAGAAACCTATATTTACACTTTTGGACCAATTTGCCTTAATTACGTGACTGAAAGGGTTAATGTAATAGAGGACGGCGATGACGACGACGACAACCTGACAACGACCACAATGACGTAAAGTCGATGATTTTACTTTAATATAATAGAGTGAGGATTTATGACGACGACAACGACGACCACGTTAACGACAACGACGATCACGTGACGAAGACTACGTTGACGATGACCATCTTAACGACGACCACAATCACGTTAACGACAAGGATGGTAACGATAACGAAACGTCGATGATTTTACTTTAGTATAATAAAGGAAGGTATAATATAATAGAGGATTATTTTTTCTTTAAAATTATTTAAATCAATGTGTCTATATTAAACATCATGTCGCTCAGCACTATAATAAAAATTTTCCTTGAAGTGTTATAGTGTGAAAAATTCCCAATGAATTTTACACCTGTCAAGAAAATGAACACATATTAGTTTTATGTAAAAATAAATCAGGTATATTAATTAAATTCGTATGTGAAAGCTAATTAATAAAATAAAAATACTATCATTTAAATAATGTGAAAAAATAATAAACATTTACTTAATTTGTTTTTTACATTCTTTATATATGGGAGCGCCCAAAACAAATTCGCCGAAAAACACTGTGTTGAACTCGCTCTAGAATTGACCACTGATCATAATTCTAAGCTTTCGAACGGTGTTTTTATTTTTTTCTTAAAATTCATTTTAAAGGTCTAAAAAGTGAATTGAAAATGGAAATCGATTTTACTCTATGTTAGACACGTTATATCTTAAAGTAAATTATACTATTTGATAAAAGCAGTTTTAAGCTTGAAACCCTCAAAAATTTAAATTGGTGGAATGAAAAACACGAAAGCAAATAAATAATAACCACCGAATGGGACTCCGCGGAGCGCCCGAATCATGCGTGTTGCTCGTTACGTTCGCCCACCGCCGTGCTTTATCATTTATAAATTAAACACTGCAATTAAAGAAAATAAACTAGAAACAAATCGGAAGAATTTTTCATCAGCTTTTAAATTGTATCATTATATTGAAAACGCAGTTTAAGGGCTAAAAAAATGAATTGAAAATTTAAATCGTATTTACTTCATACGGGACGGATTTTTAGACAAAAATAACGAAACCATTCAAAAACTGAGAAAAACTCTTTCGTTTTATGCTTCTGGTTTATTGTTTTTTTAATTGCAGTGATTAATTTACAAATGATAAAACACGGTGGCGGTCGGGCGTAACGAACAAAAAGCGTAATTCGGGCGCATGGCGCAGTTCCACCTAGTCTTCATTATTTAATTGCTTTAATGTTTTGTATTTCTCCGACTTGAATTTTTGAGGACTTCAAGCTTAAAAGTTCTTCTATCGAATAGTATAAAATTTTAAGTTAAATCGTGTGCAATATAGCATAAATTGATTTCAATTCACATTTTGGACCTTTAAAATTGGTTTTAAGAGAAAATAATTATGCAAGTATGGTGTGATTCCAATCACACTTTTGCAATTGTCATTTTACTTCAAAATAAGTAATTGCACTAGAAAGTACTGAAATCAAAATCGAATAGTCAAGTATTTCAGTTGAAAAATAACGCATTTTTCACAAAAGTATATCACATACAATTTATTTTATAATTTTTAGCCTTGTTATGTCTTACAGCAATAAATAAACAACAATATTTATAATAATATTCATTTGTGCAAAATTAATTTCTCCATAGCTAATAAAACAGAAATTTCTCCTTTTGTTTGTAAATAAAATAATACTTGCACCACCGTTGATTATGTGTTTCGGCAGTACATTCTAAGTTACTTATCATTTACGATTTAGAATCGATTGTATCTATTCATATCACATCAAATACTAAACAAGTTTTAGCACTTCATGCAATTGCATACATAAATTTAAATATAACCGAAAAGTATTATATATATCTTTTATATAGCTTAGCTATTATCTTCAAATCTTAAAATATTTAGAAGCCCATAAAATAAATATGCCCATACATATATCATGCAATTCTTATTGTTAGTCAAAAGGGCGAATGCAAACCAACGCGTGGTGCAAGTATTATTTTATTTACAAACAATAAAAAAGAGAAATTTCTGTTTTATTAGCTATGCAGAAATTAATTTTGCACAAATGAATATTATTATAAATATTATTGTTTATTTATTGCTGTAAGATATAACAGGGCTAAAAATTATAAAATAAATTTTATGTAATATTCTTTTGTGAAAAATGCGTTATTTTTCAACTGAAATACTTGACTATTCGATTTTTATTTCAGTACTTTCTAGTGTAATAACTAATTATTTTAAAGTAAAATGACAATTGCAAAAGTGTGATTGGAATTATACCAAACTTGCAAAATTTTACACCTTCGTAGAAGGTGTTTTTTTATATTTAGCTGACGGATTATGCATTACATAAGATTGGTTAGAATAAAATAAATAAATGTAGAAAGCAAAATAATGTAGGGCAAAATATTATTTTACACTGTTACGTCTTAGGGTAGACGTAACGTAGAAAAATAAAATGGACTGAATTTAAATTAAAAATAGGAGTTCCCCGTTTTAGTACGTGTATAGCGTCAAGGATGGGTGGCAATTCTCATAGACCCTTCCGAAATTTACGTGCATGGGTAAGCCCGAGGAGCAATAATGAGCGAAGGCGAGGTAAGGAAAACAACCAACCTTAGCGGGCGGGAGATCTACGGCTGACCGGTGCCTGCAACTGCTCGGCTGTCTCTCTCGCTCTCGTTAAACTTTGAGGCAAAGCCTCCCTTACAATAGAAATGCGGTATAGACTAGTTGGACTTTAAAGCGATAGGAAAATGACTGGTGTTTAAAGGTTTAAAGAGACTGAACGAATGACTTTCGATTTTCTTGCTTTATTTCGCGTTAAATTTTAGATACAGGATTTACCTTACTTGAGAAAAGACTAAAGAGCAAGAGCACCCACTCCCGGCGTGACATCCCTATTTATATCAAAGGTTTGGGGTGGAGTTTGGTTCCTCTTGACCAATCAGATTTGGTTACATCATTGTAAATTTACTTAATTAGTTTATTCTTTGTTATGCGTGTTCTAATTAAGTTATTGGCTAGAATTTAAGGTGGTTCCTGTCTTGACGAGAACATCCTACTTTGAGTATTAAATGCGTGCGCAGGTGTGTGCGTATGTGTTTGTGTATGTGTACGCGCGTGTGTACGTTACGTCTATGATGACGCGACACCTCTCATCTTATAGAAGTTTACGCCAGGCGTAAACGTCTATGCGTTTGTTGTCTTGTTTTGTTATTTTAGTGATTGTTTGTATTTTTTTTTCTTAAAAACTAGATATTACAATCATTGCTATATAAATTTGTATCTATATATTATTAATAAAATAAACATGAGGAAGGAAAGGCTAAAAGTAAGGAAGAAATCATTCATTTTGTTAATATTCTTGTCCAGCTGTCCTTCTTTGTCTTCTAACGAGCTCGTATACTTCCTCCTTGCATGAATCGCAGACGTGGAGTGATAAATCTCTGTATTCCCAGGTGCACCAACAATTTAATCCTTGGTATCTGGGGATGTCAAATCGGCCAACGAATTCACATCGCGGGTAAAAATGCCGCGTGTTTGTCACCCTTAAACCACATTCCGCGCAACGAGCTGGTCGCTCGACTTCTTCCGTACTGCCCTAATCCAGTAGGAATAATCCCTGTAGATTCAGATCGTTGTCCCAATGATTTGTTACTCCTGGCTTCAGTAATCCGTCCATTACATTTTCCAGAAAACTGCGGTATTTCTGCCGGTGGTACCGCACTATGTTTGGATCCACCTCATTGCAGATCCTCTCTCGTACGCGTTGCGTGTTCCACCATTGGCTGGCTATTCTTTCGTCAGAAGTGTATGCTGGATAGTTGTGTCCGGCTATTCCTATTCGGGCACGAGTTGTCCGACGTACTTGTTCGTCTCTTATCAGGTACACCCATAAAGAGAAGTATTTCATTAGAAGCTCCCACAGGACTATTGTTCCTCTTAATGCTCATCGTTCCGTCATCCACCCCACTGACGACTCGAGTTCTATGTCCATGTCTCAGTTGTCGTTGCTCATCTTGATGTGTGAGGGTTGACGTATGGCCGTGTTGTTGCTACAATTAAGAATAGATTATCAAGCGTGAAACCCCCCTATTTATAGGCTGGTACTGTTGGATTTTATGTTTTCTCCGCCCCGTGACTTAATTACGATTCAGGGAAAACCCTGGATTGGATAAAAAAGAAATAGGTAAAATCAAGGTTTTTTTTATAATATATATCCTATTCATATACATATATTTACTTATTGCGCAAGTTCGAAAGTTGTTATAATTTCTTTATAAACAAAAACATTTATATTTAAATAATAAGCAAGCATATTATTTACAATATATATTTTTTTATTATAATAAGTAATTGTTAATTATAAATCATTTTTAAGTGCCTTAAACATTGTTACTTGGCTCATGTTTCTCGGATAAAACTGGCGTGTTCGGAGGTGGTTCTGGTTCATGCATCTTGGGTGGTGATTTCGGAATTGCATATACGTGCTCTCGAGGTAAGAAATTCCATTGTATTGTCGGATCAACTGGTCGCAGTGGGACGTATTCTACTTTGTTTTTTCTTGATTTCTTAATAAATTTTTGGAAAATATATCGACATAGTAATAAGCATCCGGCAAGAAGCATTAGCATAATAACCAATCCATGTAAGTAAGCACCAGTTGTTTGATTTTCAGTTTAAACATTAATAGTTTTATCCGGTTTTAAATCGCTCGGAAGGTTTTTCCCTGCTCCGATCAACTCCATTGGTGGTAAAAAGTACGTGTCCTTTTCTCTCATCAGCAGCTTTGAAGCGTAGTAGATGTTATCGTGAACTTTACTTTTCCTGCTTGTTGAAAGGTGTATGTCTCCTCGAATCCAGGGCAAAATACATTTACGAGTGTAGGCTTTCACACTCTCGTTGGAGATGCACAGTTTCCCTTACGCATATATAATTCCTTTGTAATTTAATGCATCTCGATAGCTGCGTTGTACTTAAATGGTGTATTTCTCCCCTTTGGGAAGAGAGGCTATAAAATCGTCCCTGGGTTGAATGTACGCTGCATTATGAATTAAATTCCCTTGTTGGAAAACTGGCACTGGAAGCATTTTGTACAAGGTGTGCGTTTCCTTTTCTACCATTGGCATTATTATTTGCATAATATGTGATCTTTATAAATTGTTAAATCTCTTGGAGCGAACTCGGCAATTATAGCCGCATTTATTTATTCAATTTTTACCGGACTCTTGGTTTCAAATACCTTTTCTATCATTTTTAAAATAATTCTTAAATTTCTTGTTGGAAAACTTGGAAAAACTTGGAAAACTTTGTTGTTGACAATAAACTTGTTATCGTGTTAGCTATATCCAAGTAACTATCCAAATTTTGTAATGCTAGATTGATTGTTTCCTCAGCTCTTGATTTATCGATGTCTATTACTCCTTTTTCTTCTTGTAGTATTTGTAATATTGCTTCTAGTTGCTTCATTTCTACAAACATTTTTTTCGATAGAGTATCCGTAAAGTACGACTTTACGTACTGTTTTGCGGACGTAAAGTGCGACTTTACGAACACGTGTACAGTCTTTACGGATACGTGTACAAAAAAAATATTGTATTGAAATTGCTAAGAACTTTACGGATACTCTCTCGAAAAGTAATGTTCGCGCCTCGGCCGTAAAATTTTTCTACTTTTAAAAGTTCTACTTTACGGCCTTGGCACGAAAACTACTATTCTGATGTTTGCATGATTTCATTATTTATGTATGCCTTTGCTGTACCCCTTCTTACCATTGCTTCTCGAGAGTGATGTCTCATTTGCGTAATATTTGATACTATGTCTAGTGATGAATTTTTTGTAAATGCGTTTTCGCCCTCCTCTCCCCAATCTAAAACTTCGTCCCCTGACGAATATGAAGTCGCTGAAGTGATATAAGCGTCTCTTATTCTAGAGAACTCACGCATTTATTCTTGTAATAAATAAATTTTGTCTATCGTTACCGCGTTCTATAGCCTTGTATACGTGTCGGATTGTACAATATCTTGTATTATTTTTGTAAAATTTTCTTGGATTACGAAAGCTTTCTGCGAATCAATTGTAGTTATTATACACCATTCTTGTTGAATAATGTCTATTTCTTGCAATCGATTAAAAATGATGCCGAGGTTATTTCGCTTTGTTACAATTGCCTTATTTTGAGTTGTTGCAATCACAACGTGAATCACGATGAAAAATGCTCACATAATCTTCTCTATTTTGTCTGTAACATAATAAAAAAAATTTTTATTATGTCCAACATATTGTTCCTTTATGTGCGTATGTATATATATGTATATATATTTAACATATTTTCCTGTACGTTCCAATTTATCGTATTATGTTATTTACACATATTTTTATGTTTCTCTGAGATTTATTTCAATACGCGCTTAATATCTTCGGTATACGCATAATTCCTTTCATTCGGCTCTATTTGTATTTTTCGCCTCTTGAATCTTCGGATTTGTTGATTCTGTTCTACTGGTTTCTGTATGTTCGTCGATTCCTTTAGTGCTACGTTTACATAATACTTTCATGCTCTCGTGGAATAGAATACAATTTTGTTTATTTACTCGCGCTGGAGTCAAGAAAGTCCATTGACGTTGTTACCGAGGTTGTAATTGCTATGTTATACATTTGTGTAGTCCGCCATTTACGCGCGTGAGTACATATCCATTGCATTTAACTTCTTGCACGATAATACAAATTTTCCGAGGGAGTCCGCAACAAAAACATTTTAGATCAGTAAAAGTACAAATTAATTCGCGTATCGTTCGTGTAGCACTTGATGAAAACCGATATTTTTCTGTGTGTGATAATTTTGTCGTGTAACAATAATGGCACAGGTATACATTGTGACAAAAATAGCAAAGTCGCTCCCAATTTCTTACTAAAACTGACATTTTTTTTATTAATACGGTGTACTGCATAAACTTATAGAATATTCTTAGGTGTTCTCTGCGAACCTTCACAGAGATAAGACGTGTTTATAAGCGCTCCGTAATAAATTAATAGTTCCTCAAGCATGTAAAAGTGGTCCGAAAATATATCCAGAAACAGCTAATGCAGAAAGTTTCTATATTGTTTTTAGATGAAAAAAATGTAAAATTGAAAATCCTAAGTGATCGGCTTCCCAAGTTATGGACGCTTTTGTGTTGCGCTAAGCGCATTCATGAATAGCCAAGTAGAGCATTTGTGTACACACGTATAATTCTTTCAGTAATTCCGTGTAAAAGAAATTGAGTATGTATTGATCATTTATTGTTGATATCATTATTGCTAAATATTTTGTCGATTGAAAAATTGAATGGAATCATTTAAAAATCATAATTTCCAGAACAAGCTTACTGAAACCACTTTTAGCGTAACCCATGATCAACGACGAGGACGTAGTGGTTAACTGATCACATTTTTGTTTTTTTTGTATTTTTTTTGTTTTTTCTTCTGTTTTTTGTCGGTGTTTTATTTTTTTTTGCTTTTTTTGTTTTTTCTTCTGTTTTTTGTCGGTGTTTTATTTTTTTTTGCTTTTTTTGTTTTTTCTTCTGTTTTTTGTCGGTTTTTTATTTTTTTTATTATTTTCAGTATATTATATAAAATGTTGTTCAATAACGATAAGATACTGTTAAGAGATAAAGGTGTAGCGATGAGAATTCTATGACAGCTTTCTGTAAATTTGGTAAATAAGTCTTACGATGATACCCGTTTACTTTATAACGTTCCCAAAACTTCAAGAAATCACGATGAATTGATTCACCACTCTGCTCTGACCAACAACTTAAGCCATTATTTCATTCAATGAACTGAAAACCTTCTTGTACATGTGAAAGAATTACGTGGATTTGCAGTGTTTCTGAAAGTTTCTCAAGATTTTCCAAAGCTGCTTTCAGTTCTTTAATATAATTATCAAGTGAAGGTCCTACTTTTCGAGAGGTGAAACAACAATTTACCACCTTATCCATAGCTTTGAAAGCTGCAATGTGCGGTATAACTTTAAAAATACCTACATCTTTATATATTTCTGGATCTTTTAGCCTATCTGACTCTTTCAGCAATTTCCTACACGCATTGCCTTCAAAAGCATTACCATGATAGTTTTTCGAAACTAAATTGAGCTTGCGTGGCCACAATATAGCTTTCTCTAGACCTAACAAGGGAACCAAGCCTTGCCAAAATACATGATTTACAAAGCCTTGCAGGACATGTAATTCAGGTATCACACATTTCTGTAAAACATAGACATCATCATCTTCATCGAAAATAGAAAGATTGATAGTACTATAACACTTTCTACTACTTTCCTTCTCTTCTCATTGGTTTCTTAGGAGGCGGTATCTTTCATAATCTCTTCTCGCTAATCTCAAGTCGCCATAAGTTTTCAAATTTGTACAATTTTCCATTTCTTCACTATCAGATACCCTTGTAGTAGCATTATCATTCGAACTGGTTTCAGAAGTCAATTTGTGGCTTAAATTATTTAAGGAGACAAAACAATATGCACAAAGACATGTTGATGTTGCGGTTTGTTGTCCATTAACTATCAGCAAAAGCTTGAAGTCTGCAACAAATTTGAAAGAGATATTATTGAGTTGGGTCAAGTCAAATAAAAGCTTAATATTTGCGTGAGTTTCTTTTATTCCAGGAACCACACACAACAATAGCAACCTATTTACACTAGATGGCTTATCTTTTTTGCTTAGACGACCTCCTTCAGAGTAGAGTATTCTCTTCTTGGAATTATTACAGTTAACGAAATCTTCTAGATCTTTTTCAGTATCATAATTTTCCTGCATGGAATTTTCTTCTTGTTTGGGTGAATAATTATCAGGCGTAATACACAAACTACTTTTAAAAAAATGTTGCCCTCCATCAGCCATAACTTTGATGCAACAGTCGCTTACTAAATTTCTACTTTCGATAACTTGTTCTACAAGTTCTTCAGCTTTGGCATATACGACAGGACGTAACTGCTTTTTTGCATCCGTTGCGCTTTCACAGTCAAATTCATAAACATCCGTTTTGTAAACATCTGTCAATTCTTTCGACTTTTTCGACATATGCTCTCGATAATTTTTAGGGATAGACATTTTACCAACATTACACCTTATAAAATTGATAATTTTTCTCATCTCATTCTGTGAAGCGCCTAGTTGAACTCGAAAATTATCTAAATTATTTATGTCAAAAGCCACGTTCTTGTCAACTTTATTTATTGTGATCTTTTTACTCCGCCCAGCAGTGCTCATATTTAAATCAATATTGGCTCGCCTGCCACTTTCATCCCAATTGGATTTTACATTGCATTTTATAACATGAGTTGCAATTTGCTGTTGGATTTTCTGAGGAAGATTTTTAACTATTTTTATGGCATTATCCCTGAGATTTTTGCATTCATAAGCTTTACCTTTGCCAATTTCTTGAAAACATTTAATACAATATTTTATTGAATCAACCGAATCATAACTTTTATTTAGTTCGAGCTTCTCTGATTTATGTGATTTATAATATCCAGTAGAAATGTCAATTTCTTTATTTCTATCCCTAAAGTTTCCTCTGCCTTTTTCAACTTTTATGTGTCCTTTGGACTGAGCAGTCGATCATACGTAACAATTACAAGCGTTATTTAAACGAGTTTCTTTTGCCACTACTATCTCTTTGTAGTTAGGGATAGTTGGTACTTGCCGATTGAAAATTTCTTTTTCAATATCAAGTAGTGTCAAATAACAAGTCCTACATATGCTCACAGGATATCTTTCATCGTTTAAATCGAAATCCATAGATATAAACTTCTTTATGAGTTTTTCCGTAGATTTACTTATTAAAAATTTATCTGGTTTTTTTTCCAAAAACAATTTTACGAACCACAAGCTCCACATATTTTCTTTCTAGTATCATGATGAGAATACCCAGGAGGCATTTTAAAAACGTAAGTTTAAAAAATGCAACTGCAACTCGGGAGAGTTGGATGCCTTTGCCTCTAATGTATATATGACTTCGACATACATTTTTCGATTACGGATTTCCATGCGCCACCTATCGGTATCAAAATAAACTTTTAATTGTGTCATATATTTATAAAACACTAACTCTATGAAAATTAGATGATGCATTTTGAAATACGTCGGAAAAACGACGAAACAATTGAAATATGGATTTGTTTATTAAGTCATCATATCAATATTTTAATAGATAATATTCAAATTATCAAAAAACAATAATACTCTTAACAATAAGTAATCAATACATACTCAATTTCTTTTGTTCGGAGTTAGAAAACGAATTATACGTGTGAACTCAAATGCTCTAATTGGCTATTCGTGAATGCGCTTAGCGTAACACAAAAGCGTCCATAACTTGGGAAGCCGATCACTTAGGATTTTCAATTTTACATTTTTTTCATCTAAAAACAATATAGAAACTTTCTGCATTAGCTGTTTTTGGATCCATTTTCGGACCACTTTTACATGCTTGAGGAACACTGTGGGTGACAGGGCCATCTTAGCCCTCGAGTTTTGTAGTGAGTTTAAGATGTCTTTTTTTAGTGAAATATCATCTTCCCCAAGTTCCTCA
Organism: Theocolax elegans; assembly: GCA_026168455.1. NCBI lineage: Eukaryota > Metazoa > Arthropoda > Insecta > Hymenoptera > Cerocephalidae > Theocolax > Theocolax elegans. The sequence goes on from CM047430.1 coordinate 22,292,951, forward strand.
AAAGTTTTTTCGTACAGTGTTTAAAATTCACGTAGTTACGCAGATGCAACTCAGCGTAAATTTCCTAAACGGGAACAAGGATTGATTATTAATTGTGTAGATGGACTTAATTTTACTGATTACACATGTGCAGTGGCAGCTATAGTGCAAAAAAAAATTTTATATTCAACAAGAATTTCTAACAATAGAGTCTGTTTATATTTAACATCCAAGAAATTAGTGAGTGCTTTAACTGAAAATTACGGGTTTGTACAAATTGGAGAAAAAAAAGTAAATATCAGACCCGTAGTTACAAAACAACAGAGAGTAATTTTTTCTAATATGGCTCCACCAATACCTCAATATGTGTTTGAAGATATTCTGGACCGTCTAAATATCAAACGGAGTGCTCCGATTTCTACTTTAAAAGCCTCGATAACAGAAGAAGGTTTGTCACATGTTATAAGCTCCCGACGACAGTCCTACATTGAACCTTTAGACGTTAAAAAATTACCTGAGTTATTAAAAGTTAATTTCGAGGATACTACCTACTACATTTATCCCAGTATTGGCACACTCAAATGCTTCCTATATAAAATGGGAGGTCATATAGCCAAACACTGTCAGACTACTCAAGAATTTAACGATAACATCATCACGGAAAATTGCCAATCATGAACCAAACAGAACATATTAAGTCTTCCAAATATAAACACAGATGATATAATAGACAACAGTAGTGCTACAAGCATTGATAAATCAAACGGTACAAGTTACGATTCCACGAATGTACTCAATGAAAAGAATTCTACACAATTAACGCAAAATATAGACATGCCTCCACCACATAACGGGCTATAAGAGATCACCATCTAGCAGCATAGCAACGACAAATACTAATGATAGCACGAAAGTTAAAAAGAGTCTTAAAAAAACTAAACCAAACGATAAAATTGAAGAAAAAACAGTACAGATATCTGATATACGTTTAAAACTACAAAACAACAACATCAAATTTAAAGGAAACTCTGAATACTCTTTACAATTCGACGAAATTGTAAAATTTTTATTTGAATGTTACGGTAACAGAAAGATTCCAGAGCTCGCTCTTAGGTACACTACAAATTTAGCTTCTCTCTCGTCAATGCTTCAAGATTTGCACGACAATATCAATGATGTCAACCTAAGAAGTTGAATTACGAGGATCATCAATAGACTAAATAAAGAAACCGACTATAGTGACGATACGAATTTTCTAGATGAGTCGTAGAGCACGCCTAATCCTTACTTATGTCTTCATCATTAATTCAAAGTAATTTAAAATTTCTGTATTGGAACGCAAGAAGCTTGAATAAACGAATACACGAGCTACCCAAATTATTAATCAACATCAATATCTTCATTTGTGTGGAAACTTGTCTGATAACAAACAATGACGAATTCAAGAAGATAAATATTCCGGAATTTCTCACCTTTCGTAAGGATCGTCTACACAGTACAGCAGGTGGCCTTTTACTTCTAATCCGTAAAAATATTAGCTATTTAGAATTAAAAAACATAAATTCGTCGGATATTTCGGTTGAGATATGCGGTATTCGATTAACTGATACAAAACCGTTTTTAGATTTGTATATATGCTACAGAGCTTCGGGTATTATACTTACTCAAAACCAATAGGACGATATCGTTAACAATCTAGATAATAACAATCAATGTATATTAATTGAAGATTTCAATGCACACAACGAAATATGGAATTGTAAAAAAACTGAGACGAATGACGATAGATTTTTTCAAATTATTAAAAATCGCGATTTATACATACATAACATAGATTCGTATACATACATAAATATGTACCAAAATATTAAATCAAACATTGATCTACTCATTTCTACGATGAATATTTGCGACAAAATAAGCTTTGTAACGGTCACGCTGGGGATTAGGGCGTGGCGTCAAAGGCGAAATAACAATTATATTCAAATAAAATAATATTAATTTATTAATAATATAAAAAGGTTTTGGGCGCTAGCCGCGTACGATCGCGGCAAATTTATTATATCAAGCTTGGCTGCGTACGAGCTGCTGCTGCTTGCTGCGCAAGGGGAGGGGAGGGGAGTAAAGGGGAAGCACACTCACGGTCAGGAGAATACTTGGTGAAAGGCTTACACCCACCTTTGCTCAATGAAGATCGTCTCCTGGAGTTGCTGCTCTGCGGTCAATTCCTCTCTCTCACTCACACACACACAAAATATCGATCGTATTCGGTCGTGAATCGGTTGACCGATGCTGCCACGATGGCGTCCCGATGAGCTCACTCGAGCTCGGGCTCGTTCGCTGCTTCGTTGCTCGGGCCCAACGTGCTCGCGCAGCTTCTCGCGTCGGGTCGCCCGTCGGCCGCCGTCGTCTCGCGTGCCTCGTGTAGTGAGTGCTCACGGCCATGTTTACCAAAGCGGACGTTATTGCCTAGGCTGCTGCTTCCCACGGAGAGGACGGTATTCCTGGTGATGCTGTTGACTAGGTAAGCCTTTACGATCGTTATGTTGTGTAAACTTAACGGCTAATGAGTTCACTCCGTTACAGGTGCAGACAGGATGGCCGATACTCGAGTCTTCTCTCTCACTCGCTCTCACGGTGGCCGCTCAGCTGGTGCGCGTCGGGTCAGTTACTGCTGCTCTTCTTCGATGCTGCGTTGCTGCGGGGATTGTGGCTGCTTCCTAGGTAAATATCTAGCGCCCGAGGGAGTGCTGCGTACATAATACTAGTTATTAATTGAAAGTTATGATAATGTTGTGATTACCATAACCTCACTTCTAAACCCTCTCCTAGCATCTAGCTGTCAGTTACTGTGTGTAACTACATGCTTCCTTGTCTCCTCCTAATTAGGATTATTATTATTAGTTAATGTTTCACAGCTTCCTGGAGATCTTATCGTTGCTTGTGCTGCTCAGTCTGGCACCTTGGGCCATCGTAGGCTGCTTTATGGTCCTGGTGCGATGCCTCCTGGAAGGCGTTTAGCCTCTCCTGATGTGCTGCTTTATTGTGCTAAGTGGAAGGAACCAAGAGAAGTATTGGGAATTTGGGGAACTTATGGTTAGGTTAGGTAGGCTTAGAGATGTGAGAGTAGGTAGGCTAGCTTGTATTGGGACTCGCTCGCTTATTATTTTGACAGGTATAACATACCTTGTCACAGCTATAAAATAAAAAACGAAACCCATCGTTCGGATCATTTTCCCATCTTATTTGAAATTCAAACTCTTAAATGTAATTATTATAAAAAATTGTTTAAAATTAAAACTACTCGTACAGACTGGAACAAATTCACCATGACACCTTTTTTGATATAGTTACGAACATTAACTAATAGTAATCCTAAATCAGAAGCATTTCAAGGATGTAAAAAAAATAATAATCCAGTCATATGGTAGAATAATTTATGCGATAGAGCTAAAGGATTGAGAACAGCAGCGTACAAAAAGTGAGAATTCAGCTTAGACTAATAGACTTAATCGCGTATAAACGGGCTCAAGCTCAAGCAATTAAGACTTTTAAAAAAGCTAAGTACGATTATTTCAAAAATTTTTTTGAAACTATTAATTTTAGGATTGGGTATAATTACGTATAGAATAAAACTAAAATTCTAAAAAACAAATGGATTAAAACCAATATATCACATAATTCAGAAAATCAGCAGATTAAACAAAAAATTTAAATTGCTTTAAATAAAATAAGTCCATCATGGGCAAACACGGATCCTAAATGAACAACAAAAATCAATTTTACGATACTCAGTTTGACTATTACAAATTCAATAGCTCCTTATACTCAAAAAATGGTAAATCTGCAGCAGGTATGGACATATTAGACTATGAAATTATAATTATTCTTCCTATTAAATTTCACTTAATCCTCCTAGACATCTTCAACGAAATGTTTTTCACGAACAATTATCCGCTAAGTTGGAAAAACCCTTATATACATTTCATTGACAAACCTAACGGGAATGGGCTTCGACCCATAGCTTTGACTTCGTGCCTATGTAAATTATTAGAATCTATGATTAAAAATAGGCTGCAATGGTGGTGTGAACACAAAGATATTTTACCAAAAAATCAATCTAGTTTAGGAGAGGAAAGTCTTGTTTAGATAGCCTTACCAGTTTAACCTTAAATGTAAATGAAGCACTTATGAAAAATAAATCTACTAATGCAGCTTTTCTTGACGTTTGCGGGGCGTTTGATAACGCAAACTGTGATATTTTGCTAAAGAAACTTGCAGACATTGAGTGTTCCGAAAATCTAATAAAATTCGTCAAGTTTATAATACATGAAAGATATGTGTATACGGAAAGTTCAATTTCTGGCCCAAGAACGGTAGGCAAAGAGGTACCACAAGGAGGTGTATTAAGCCCTTTATTATACATCATCTATGTTAATAATATTGATGACGGAATTCCTAAAAGTGCAAGAATATCACAGTTTGCGGACGATATCGCGATCTATTCAAACTTTTCACCACTCAGAAAATGTCGAAATATAGTTGAAAAATGTGTAAATATAGTAAATAAGAATTTGGCAGAATTAGGCTTAGATTTAGCTCCCCAAAAAACGATACTAGTCCATTTTAATGATGGAAAAATACAGCCAGGCGAGGGAGACTGCAATATCAAGTCAACTGAAACGGTTCGATTTCTAGGACTAATTTTTGATTACAAGCTAACGTTTATTCCTCATATCAATTATGTTCAAAATACATGTATGAAAGCGTTAAATTTAATAAAGTTTTTACGCGGAACATCGTGGGGTGCAGATCCATCACCTTTAATTACGCTGTACAAAAGCTACATACGATCCATACTGGACTATAGTAGCTTCATCTACTACCCAACTCGGCTTAAATATCAGGAAAAAATTGAAAAAATACAGTACACAGCCTTAAGAGCAGCCTTCGGTTATCGTATAATCACCCCAAGAAATATAATGTTAGCGGAATCTAAATTAGAATAAATGTTTCATTACAAAAGCAATATGCAATAAAAAATCAATAACGAATGAAAGTATATTGAAGTACAGTTCCCTCTTAAAGAAAAACAAATACAAAAAGAGACAAAAACAAATACTATCTGTCTGTATAAATGTATTACTTAACGGTAATTTAAGCTCATCCACTAGGCTACATGACATATTTAGCTATGATTATAAAACTATTTACTCAAATGTTTTAACAGACACAGACTTTGGCAGAATACTACAAAAAGCTGATTCTCCGAATGACCTAGTCAATGAACACCTGTCAAGGGAAAGCTTACACCGTCTACACCGACGTGAGTAAGAACCATGACTCTCCGTCCACAGGGATAGCTTGCTTATGTCCCAACTTAAACATAAATATTAGTTATGATATTGACAAGGATGCGTCGCTGTTTAAGGGTGAATGTTTTGCCCTATCTGTAGCGCTCGATATATCCTTGGAAAATGCTAATAATAACTATATTATTCTTACAGATTCATTAAGCATTGTTATGAGTCATAAGTCAAACAGATGCTTGGCTAAAATTAATGTACAAATTTTGGAAATAAAACGAAAATATGTAGAATTTCTCTCGAAAAATATAAATAATTATATACGCATTGTCTGGATACCTTCGCACATTGGTATTCAATATAATGAAAAAGTGGACAATCTAGCAAAAATATCTTCCCCTAGAATACAAGATAAAAGTGTAATGATTCCTTTCACAGACTATTATGAGGAATACAAAAGATGTGCGAAGTTAGAAACCAAAAAGTTTGTTAAAATGAGAGGGCTAACCAAAGGACAAGAATATTTTCAACTATTCTACTCGCAAAGTCATAAACCATGGTATGAAAAAACTGAATTAAGTTGGCGAAACATTGTAACCATAAATCGATGCAGATTCAATCACTACAGTCTTGCTGCTTCTTTAGCCAGAGTAAAAATTATTGATAACGGAAAATGTAAATGTGATTATGAAACTCAAGATGTAAACCATATTCTATGGCAGTGTAGGCTTTACGAGGTTGAAAGACTGAAGATGATTGAAAAATTAAGAAAAATAAAATTGTATTTACCACTAAGCGTAGAAGGCTTGAATGCGAACCAAACATTAGAGCTTGCCAAATTATATGTGCGTTTTTTAAAGATTGTAACCTGTTTATATAAACTGAATAGCATCAGACTGTATATAAAAGTGTATGTATAAATATCTGTATAGCTATATAAGCCTAACAAGAGGCTTGAAAAAGCTTAAATAAAAAAAAAAAAGAATATTCTTATACTGTCTAAGTCTATGTTATATATATATATATATATATACATTTGGCATCAACAGAGAAGGGTCAATGATAACCACCAGGTCTCCGGTGGTTAGGTCTGGAGAAGACCGTAGCTATTTGCAGAGTGTTAAGGTACTCTCGTTCCCAACGAGTCCAGAACCGATCACGGAGTGCCCTGACCAGGTTCCAATGGGTCACGTGATCAAGGTTCGCCTCCGTGGTAGAGGGCCAGGGAGTCGAAGTTAGCGAAGTGCCAACCAAAAAATGGCCCGGTGTCAGTGCATCGAGGTCATCTGAGTCGCCAGAGAGAGGGGCGAGAGGACGGCTATTGAGCACCATCTCGATCTCTACAAGCAGTGTAGAAAATTCTTCGTATGTAAGTTTTCGTGGTCCAGCAATTCTTCGGAGGTGGGCCTTGGTGGATTTAACCTCAGCCTCCCAAATCCCTCCAAAGTGTGGCGCCAAAGGAGGGATAAATCGCCAAACAACGCCGTACTCAGCGAGACTGCCCAAGACCAGGCCCCAATCCAACTCAGCGGATCGGAGAAGGCGGTGAAGCTCCGAGTTGGCTCCGCGAAAAGTAGTAGCGTTGTCGCTCCACACTTCCCGCCGTCTCCCTCGGCGGCCAGCGAAACGGTTAAAGGCTCCCAGAAAGCTTTCAGTGGTCAAATCTTCCACTAGCTCCAGGTGGATGGCTTTGGTGCTGAGGCACACGAAGAGGGCAATGTAACTCTTCGTTGATGACATATCCCGACCCCGTGATCGGAGTATCTGGAATGTCCCAGCATAGTCTAGTCCACATCGACTAAACGGACGGGACGGCGTCACTCTTACTGCGGGCAATGGTACCATTGGCTGAGTCTTAGGTCGAGATAGTGCTCTCGTGCACACGATGCATCTTCGCAGGTAGGCGCGGACCTCGCTCGACCACCAACAATCCAAGCTCGTTGGATGGTACGAGCATAAGTGAGGCGGAAGCCGGCATGAAGGCTCCGAAGGTGGGCCCATTCGATGACTAGTCGCGCGAGGTGGCTGCGACCGTTCAAAATGATGGGGTGCCTCTCATCATATGGGAGTAATGAGTTACACAGCCTTCCTCCAATTCTTAGAACTCCATTCTCGTCCAAAAATGGTACAAGTGGGCGTAGAGCACTGCCCAATTTAAGCGGCTGCTGCTACCGTATTTAATCCCTCCCCCCCCCCATAGTTCTACCGTTGACTCAGACGGGCACATACGATGAAGGCCCTCTGGAGTTCGAGAGCAGCTATTGGTGAGCGAAGTGGAGGCACCCCCGGAACTCGTCGTTTGAAGATGCGAATGCAGCCATCGACGACTCTCAGAAGCCGGTTCAAGCAAGAGAATCGCTCGATTGGATGAGTAGCCACTGAGGTGATCTGTGTTATCAGACAGCTGGGGGTGGCCCTCCTGGTTGCCTCTTGGTGACTCTCGACAAGTTGAAAACCCAAATTGGGCCAGGAGTCTGCAGGGCCCGTCAACCAAGGCGGCCCCCTCCACCATAAATCCATTTGACTAAGCGTAACGTTGTCTGTTCGGCGGGTGGCAACATCTGCCGGATTGTCGGCAGACGGGACGTGTCGCCAAGTAGCATCTCGGGTGAGCTCCATGATGTGGGAGACGTAATTATCCACGAAATCATGACCAGTTGGGCCATCCGATCTGAGCCAATAGAGCACTATTTGCGAGTTGTTCCACAAGAAGCAATCGGTTAGTGACACGTTCATACCGTCGGCCACATACTGCAGCAGTCGAGCTCCTATTAACGCTGCACATAACTCCAAACGGGGGATAGTCATCCGCGCAGCGGATGTTGATGTCGGAGTCAAGCTTTTCACTGGAGTCAACTTCGTCTTTGCCCATAAAAGGCTGATTGACACGTTGCCGTCGTTGTCGCAGCCTCGACAGTAGAGTGCCGCAGCCATGGCTCACCGACTAGCGTCAGCGAAGGCGTGCAGTTCTACCCTGTTCGATGGGCGATACCCAGTCCAGCGTGGGATCTTCAGCCTATCAACATGTCGCATCGTCTCTCGGAAGTCGGACCATTTCCGAGCCCAAGGTTCAGGCATCCGTTGATCCCAGTCTATCTTCGCTCTCCATAGGTCCTGATGATCATTTTGGCCGTTAAGATCACTGGAGCCAGCCATCCCGCAGGGTCGAAGATGCGAGCCAACTCCGCCAAAGCCGTTTGCTTAGTAAGTTGGGAATCTTGGTTGGATGGTGAGGGGGTGAACCGAAAACAGTCCTGGACGGGATCCCAAGCAATGCCCAACTGATTGACCAGACCGTCCGTACTGAGTTGAAGCCAACTTGGTCGCAATTGATCGGCATCTGCAATATCCTGCAAAAGTGCGGGCCTATTGAATACCCATTTCTTCAAGGTAAAGCCGCCCGTCCTGAACAGTCAGATCAACTGGTCGCGACAGCATTTGGCGGAGGCAAGGTCGTCGGCCCCGCTGAGAATGTCATCCACATAGAGTTGATCGTTGAGGGCCTTAACTGTTTCAGGATATGATTTGCCCTCATCAAAGCAGAATTGCTTCAGTGTGCAAAGCGCAAGGAATGGGGCGCAAGTCTCTCCATACGTCACAGTTAACAGTACGTAGTGAGACATTGGCTCCTCCAGAGAATGGCTCCATACTATACGCTGGAGGTGGACTTGCTGAGCATCGATCCAAATTTGGCGGAACATTTTCTCTACGTCCGCGCAGAAGGCGATGCGATGCATCCTCCAGCGCGTCAAGACCATTGCTAGGTCGAGTTAGAGCTTTGGGGCCGCCAGGAGTACATCGTTCAGGCTTTTTCCCGTAGAGGTAGGTCGAGAGGCATTGAATACGACCCTCAACTTGTTGCCGTTCCCGCTCCGCTGCCAAACCCCACGATGGGGTAAATAATTGACGGGTAGGGTCTTGTCTACCAGCTCATCTTGGGTGACAAGGCGCATGTGGCCCAGACGAATGCAGTCGTGCATGAACTGGCAGTAGCTGTCATGCAATCTTGAGTCCTGTTGCATCCGCCGGTGCATGGAATTTGACAAAGTCAATTGAGCATGCAAAAGGCTGCTGCCCAGTTGCGACACGCCGTCGTTTCTTATAGGTAGGGGAACTACATATCTTCCTGCATCGTCACGACGTTGTCCCGCGACGAAAAGACGCTCACACTCTGCATCAAGGGGGGATTGCCTCCGCACCTGAGGGACTTCCTCCAAAGCCCAAAACCGATGGACCAGTCCCATCAGTTTCTCATGGCTCAGAGAATCCGTCACTGAACGTGACACCGTGGACGTATAGGCTGTCATGAATGACGGTGCACTGGTGGCCTGACCTTGTAGAATGCCGGTTAGCGTCCATCCGAAGACTGTCTTCTGTGTCAACAGGCTCTCACTCCGATGTACGCCTGAGAGCTGAACGAAGGCATACACATTGACACCAAGGACCGCACCGACTCCCCGAGGTATGTGGAAGTCTGGGTCAGCAAGCTGAAGCTCGGAGGTTACTTTCCTCATGTTTTCGGATGGGGGCCTCGAAGGAGTAAGTAGGCCTAGATATCGCAGCCCATAGGCCTCAATGCGCCAGGATTCACACCGGTGCGGATCCAGCAGGTGAATGTGAGTACGGATCCGTGCGGAATCCACTGGCGATCCCGAAACACCGGCTACTGCGACGTTGATTCGTTCAATCCCATCGCCAAGTCGTCGTACAAGGATCATATCGACTAGTGTCGCCTCTGAGCAAGGATCCAGTAGTGCTCGAATTCTGACCCTGCAATCTCTACCATTGCCAAAGGTGACGATGGCAGTGGGTAAGATCGCGAGTTATGATGACGATGGTGTCTTTACGATTGGGCTCGTGACGGTCGTGGCAGCTGTGACTTGTTGGCGTGCCCTCTTGGCTAACGGTTCATCATCTTTCTCATTTCTCGGGCGCTTTGCCATCGCTTCATGGATGAGGTTGTGATGCTGCGCTCGGCAAAAGCAGGTGACCTTAGATGGACAAGAGGCCACTATGTGGTTCTCTTTCAGGCAGTTGAATCACAGCTTAGTTGTTGAAATCAGGCGCTTTCGCTCGAAAGGGCTTGAAGCCCTGAACACCAGACAATGACCGATATAGTGGGAAAGATGACAAGCAGCGCACCGGCCGCTGGCTGCTGCAGTTGTAGCATGGGATTTTATGAGACCACCACTCCCGCGCCCCTTCCTTGAGTAGGCATCGTAGCTACCTGATTCCGTCGACTTAAGAACTCGGCACCGACGACTCAGGAATGCGGCGAGGTCATCAAAGGTGGCATATACCACTGAGCGCTCGCCATCCCTCTTCGAGAGTTTATTTTCTCAGGAGCGGCGTGTAGCACTATCCATAACTGATGAAGCGAGCGCGACAAACCAATCGTCCCAATAGGCGACCAGCCTACCCAGCGTGCGAAGTTGATTTCCATGCAATTCCAGGTCCTTGGACCGATTCATCCTTAAAACCTCGAAGCTGAAGAAGCACCTCCATGTAATCTTGCACTAGCTGTCTTGGGAAGTCGAAGCGTGACGCCAACGCCGTCCACCCCGTAGCGTAGTTTTGGGCACTGGTCTCGAGCTTATCCAGCGCAATTTTCGCTTCTCCCTGGACGTGCGTCTTCAAATAGTGCAGCTTTTCCACGTCAGTGAGGGTTGGCTCTTCGTCGATGAGGGCCCGAAATAGGTCCCTGAAAGATTCCCTGTCTTCCCGTCTTCCGCTGAACTCAGGGAGGTTGATGCGTGGCAATCTAGCTGATCCTCGGGATGCCGTAGAAGCATCACGCCGCTCCGAGGGGCCAGCAGATGGACTGTTTCGCTCTCGCTCATCATAAAGACGACCACGTGCCACTGCGTAATCTGCCTCAGCACGAGAATATTCGTTGTCCTTGAAATAGGAACTGCTTCTTGTGTCGTCGTCCTGAAGGATTGTGACATGGTTCGCCACAAAATCGCCCCAGTAAAGCTCGAGGAGCTCCAAGCGGCTGGTGATCAGGCCCAGAGTCCACGTTTCTGGGGGAGTCTCATGCACTGCCTTAGCTGATTGTTCGATCGCACAGATCAAATCTCTTTGTCGTTGGCTTAGCTCCATCTCTGTCAGAATCAAAGTCAAAATTTTAAAAGTGATCGGAGCGCAAGGCGAGCTGAGAGTCGATGCGCAGACCGATTTATCGCAGTTTTGAGTGCGAGGTAGGCTTCCCTAACGCACAGGCAATTTTGTACTCACTTATCCGTATCAACCAGAACGCTAGACAAACTGGTTTGGAGCGTAGGCCAATCGAGGGGCTTACTCGCCTAACACTGGACGAACCGTGCTCGCAATGTTGGCGGAAGGCTCAGATCAACAAATGCGGTGCACAAGACGGTACACTAGTATGAAGCACTATCACTAATATCACTAATATCACTAATGTCACCAACAACAAAAAAATCACAAGCGCGTAACCCCTACAGCGTGTCGAGACACGCGCGAATACAAACGAACACGCGACGCGACCCCACAACGATCCGACTCGAAGGACCACATGTTAATGCCGAATGCGGTATGGGTGTAGTAAGAACAAAATAAGTCGAATTTAACTCTTTAATATAACTGTAGATTACTTTCAACAAAACTATATAATAGCAAATATATATATATATACATATATATATATATATATATATATATCCAACGGGATATATAGGAACTATAACGCGCTCGAGGAAGAGATTTAAGGGGATGTCGTACCCGACAAAAAATTGTTGTGCAGGTCCGCGCTTTCTGTTTTATCGATACCCTATATGAAACTAACTTAACAGAAATCATATGTGGCGCCCTCTGTATTATATACTAATACATATGTAGTTGAATGCCCACAGATGGCGCTAACAAGCGTTAACGTAATATAAGATATAGAACACAACGCTAGTAAAAGTAATTACAAAATTGATTGTAAAAAAATAAAAATTACTGTAAAAGTAAATGAACAGTATACTGCAAAACTTATAAACGTATCTAATTGGTTTATCCGATTGGAATGGACTGGAGAAATGTCAAATTATATTTAAAAATTATTTTTATATTATACATGTGTAATATTAATTCTAAAAATTAAAGTAACAGCATGTATGTAATAACTCTGCACTTTGCGTACACTTTATTTGTACTGTATTACTGTATTTGTACTTTATGGTAACGTGTACTGTACGTACACTTTATATGGTACCGTATACTGTACGTATACTTTATGGTAACGTGTACTGTACGTACACTTTATGGTAACGTATACTGTACGTACACTTTATGGTAACGTGTACTGTACGTACACTTTATGGTAACGTGTACTGCACGTACACCTTATGGTAACCAAATGTCAGTCGGTATTGTACTTTTCAATTTTCACTTTGATTTGTATTGCAATTTAATTGTAAATTTTGATTTATAATTAATTATAACAAAAGTATATTCATCTACTAAAATTACAATTTTCTTATCAGTGTTACGTACATTATAATTTTCAATAAACTTAAAAAATGATCTATTATTGTATATAATTAAATTTTTAATCCAGTTCAATTTTCATTACCGCCGTTTAACTCATATACTTTGTAGAGTTTTAGTACCCTTCATTCCTTATAAAAAAATATGTACCATTACTTTAAATTATTAAGATTTTCATAATAATAAACTTTCTGAATGGTACTAGCGTCTGCTTTTTAAAATTAAGTTTAAATTGTTAAAGTTTTCTACAACTAATAATATTAATAAAGTAAGTATTTCTGAATAATCTCCATAATTTTATCAAGTAATTGGTATGTTTAAATGAATTTTTTAATCACTACTAAATTAAGCAATTAGCAAAACGGTTATTGGTAAACAACAAGTAAACCTACTTCTATGGAGAACGTTGATGGAGGGACACATGTGATTTTATCTTTATATACAATTTTGATTGTTTCATTAAGTTTATTTATGTTAACTTTTATGCACTATAATTAATGCACATGTAGATTATAAAATGGATATTTACTATGATACTGAACAACTAATAATATATAATACATGGTTATTACCTAACCTAATGGAATTAGTAGGAGGTGCGTATATACGTCGAGTCGAACTGTGCACGCACCTTCTAGAGGAAACCGTCGTCTGCTAGTTCCTAATAAGCTCATTCGAGATATGGCTATTAATACAAAATAGTTTTCTATATACATTTTGTGACGATCACGCAGGGTATTAGGGCATGGCGACAAGGACGTAATAAACGATTGATAAAAATAGTAATAATTTATTATAATAATAGATAAAGGGTTTTGGACGCCAGCCGCGTATAATTTTGGCGAAATTATAAAACGGGATGGGAAGCATACTTACAAAAGAAGGAATAAATGCACTGCACTTATAACGAAGGCGTGCATCCACCTTGTCAGTATAGAGGAGCATATCCTGGGTGGACGCTTGAAATGATGCTTTCCTGACACACTCACACACACAAGGTAGTCCGCCACGGGAAAATAAAGGACGATAGCAATCGTATTGCCAACGCGACGCCAACGTTACCGCGACGACGTACTGAAGAGCTCTCACGAGCTTCGACAGGCTCGTTCACTGCTTCGCTGGACGGGCCCGCCGTGCGCGCGCAAATTGCGTCGAACGGTCCGTCGACCGCCGTTGTCCAACGCCCATCGTACGGTGAGTCTTCGCGGTCGTGCGGATATAGCCTCATTTATTGTACAAGGTTTTAAATTTATTTTATAACAGTGTTTTTGTAGCTGAATAGAAAACTAATTGTTTTAAAAAAATCAACGTCTTTTACTCGGCAGGCTTCAGCGGTTATTAAAAACTACTCCCGAAGAATTTGAAAGTGATAGAGAACACACTCGGAGCGTCGTTCAGACTGTCTCGCCTCGCAGATATCCATCGAGAACTAAAAAGCAAACACATAATATATTATAACAAATTTTATATTTTTTTTATAGCAGTGTTTGTGTAGGTAAACCGAAAATTATTTTTAGTCATATATACACAAAAAATACTTTTTCTCGGGTGGCTGCTTTTTAGTTCTCGATGGATATCTACGAGGCGAGACAATCTGGACGATGCGCCGAGAGTGTCTCGCCTCGTAGATATCGGCCTTTATGTTATAAGCAAACACATAATATATTGTAACAAATTTTACATTTTTTTTATAGCAGTGTCTGTGTAGGTAAACCGAAAATTATTTTTAGTAATATATACACAAAAAATACTTTTTCTCGGATGGCTGCTTTTTATTTCTCGATGGATATCTACGAGGCGAGACAATATGAACGACGCGCCGAGAGTGTCTCGCCTCGTAGATATCCACCGATATGTTATAAGCACACACATAATATATTGTAACAAATTTTACATTTTTTTTATAGCAGTGTCTGTGTAGGTAAACCGAAAATTATTTTTAGTAATATATACACAAAAAATACTTTTTCTCGGATGGCTGCTTTTTATTTCTCGATGGATATCTACGAGGCGAGACAATATGAACGACGCGCCGAGAGTGTCTCGCCTCATAGATATCCACCGATATGTTATAAGCAAACACATAATATATTGTAACAAATTTTACATATTTTTAATAGCAGTGTTTGTGTAGGTAAACCAAATATTATTTTTAGTAATATATACACAAAAAATACTTTATCTCGGATGGCTGCTTTTTAGTTCTCGTTGGATATCTACGAGGCGAGACAATCTGGACGACGCGCCGAGAGTGTCTCGCCTCGTAGATATACGCCGTTATGTTATAAGCAAACACATAATATAATGTAACAAATTTTACATTTTTTTATAGCAGTGTTTGTGTAGGTAAACCGAAAATTATTGTTTGTAATATATACACAAAAAATATTTTTTCTCGGAACGCTGCGGCGACTTATTATTGTCGCGTAGAACCTTCAAGGCGAGACACTCTCGGCGCATTGTTTAGATTGTCTCGCCTCGTAGATATCCATCGAGAACGAAAAGCCAACACACAATTTATTCGTACAAATTTTATATTTTTATTATAGCAGCGTTTGTCAAGGTAAACCGAATATTATTGTTTGTAATATATACACAAAAAATACTTTTTCTCGGGTAGCTGCTTTTTAGTTCTCGATGGATATCTACGAGGCGAGACAATCTGAACGACGCGCCGAGAGTGTCTCGCCTCGTAGATATCCACCAATATGTTATAAGCAAACACATAATATATTGTAACAAATTTTACATTTTTTTTATAGCAGTGTTTGTGTAGGTAAACCGAAAATTATTTTTAGTAATATATACACAAAAAATACTTTTTCTCGGGTAGCTGTTTTTTAGTTCTCGATGGATATCTACGAGGCGAGACAATCCGGACGACGCGCCGAGAGTGTCTCGCCTCGTAGATATCCGCCGTTATGTTATAAGGAAACACAATATATTGTAACAAATTTTATATTTTTTTTGTAGCAGTGTTTGTGTAGGTAAACCAAATATTATTTTTAGTAATATATACACAAAAAATACTTTATCTCGGATGGCTGCTTTTTAGTTCTCGTTGGATATCTACGAGGCGAGACAAACTGGACGACGCGCCGAGAGTGTCTCGCCTCGTTGATATCCACCGATATGTTATAAGCACACACATAATATATTGTAACAAATTTTATATTTTTTTTGTAGCAGTGTTTGTGTAGGTAAACCAAATATTATTTTTAGTAATATATACACAAAAAATACTTTATCTCGGATGGCTGCTTTTTAGTTCTCGTTGGATATCTACGAGGCGAGACAAACTGGACGACGCGCCGAGAGTGTCTCGCCTCGTTGATATCCACCGATATGTTATAAGCACACACATAATATATTGTAACAAATTTTACATTTTTTTTATAGCAGTGTTTGTGTAGGTAAACCGAAAATTATTGTTTGTAATATATACACAAAAAATACTTTTTCTCGGATGGCTGCTTTTTAGTTCTCTATGGATATCTACGAGGCGAGACAATCTGGACGACGCGCCGAGAGTGTCTCGCCTCGTAGATATCCGCCGTTATGTTATAAGGAAACACATAATATATTATAACAAATTTTACTTTTTTTTATAGCAGTGTTTGTGTAGGTAAACCGAATATTATTGTTTGTAATATATACACAAAAAATACTTTTTCTCGGGTATCTGCTTTTTAGTTCTCGATGGATAACTACGAGGCGAGACAATATGAACGACACGCCGAGTGTCTCGCTTCGTTGATATCCACCGATATGTTATAAGCAAACACATAATATATTGTAACAAATTTTATATTTTTTTTATAGCAGTGTTTGTGTAGGTAAACCGAAAATTATTTTTAGTCATATATACACAGTAATGCTATTTCTTGGAAGACTTCAGCGATTGATTATCGCCTCGCAGGTATCCGTCGAATAGCTATTAAATTATTACTAATTACTGCACAATGTTATGGAGTGGTATCGATTTTTATTTTCTTACTATCATTTTTCCTTATTGATATTTTGAAATTTTCGATTACTATATAGCCAACGTTAAACTATCCGAATTGACATAAAAAAAACCAACAAAATACGGTATTTCAAATAAAAGTGATAAAAGTGGCAGCACATTCTTTTTTAGAACTGACGCGTAACGGGGAAACGTTTATTTCCATCCCTAATATGTAATTCAAGCTTTCGACCGTCCTAGTATTCATCGTATTTTTCTTTTAATTTTTTGTTGTGCACTTTTGTCTGCTTTTTTAGTATTCCAACTTTTACCAATATCGTGAACTTATATATGTGCACCGCATATCTTAGGACACAGTCCAGTTTTTACAATATTAAATTAAGTCGTTGTTGCCTGTTGACAAAGAGCGGTTATGTTTCAACTCGAATTTTTCAAATTTAACAATATTTTATCATAAATTCAACTTTTGTACTTGTTATACACTTAAAATGTATATTAAAAATATGCCTCTAATCTGTTTTCTAGTTGCCATTGTGTTAAGTAATTGGAATTAAACAAATAGTGCACCCAACATTCAGTGTCGACAAAGTACAATGTATTCGAAAGTACGAAGTGCGTGCGGCAGACGGCCCAAATCGGTGCACGCACCTCCTATAGAATCCGTCGCTGTATACTGAGAGAGGTTATGTTTCAATTCGTATTTTTCAAATTTTAACGATATATAGCCATAAATTCAACTTTTGTACTTGTAATTTACTTTAAATCTATACTAAAAATGTACCTTTATCCCGTTTTGTAGCTGTCATTATGTTAAGTAATTCGAATTAACCAAATAATGCACCTAACATTCAGTGTTGGTACAGTACAATGTATTTCAAAGTTCGATGTGCGTGCGGTAAACGGCCCGATCGTGCACGGACCTCCTATAGAATCCGTCGCCTATTCCACCACGAATGAAATAAGACATAGCTGAAAACGCTTAGCATCGCCACCTACTGGTGGATTTTCAAACTACGTAGCTAAACTTTTTCTTACTCTTCGGTCTGCTAAATTGCACATTTTTAGAACGAATGAATATCTTTTTTATTTTTCAATTAATTTTTCAATCGATTATGTATTCCTCTAGTTTTTACTGAAAAATGATTCTAAGATAATGTAAAATGTTGCCTCTACTTTGTTTCTTGATGCTTGTAATTGCAATCTATATTTATTTCCATCACAAATATCCAGTACGAGCTTCCCAACGTCTTTGTGTCAGTCGTATTTTTCAAATTATTTCTTCGTCGTGCACTTTTGACTGTTTTTTTTAGTGTTCCAACATTTATCAATATCATGAAATTGTGCGTCTGCACTGTATTTGTTAGAAATCTTTCCAGTTTTTACAAAATTGAATTAAATCGTTGTTGCCTGTTAACTAAAAGAGGTTATGTTTGAGATCGTATTTTTCAAAATTTTAAGCACATTTTAGCATAATTCAAACATTTGTACTTATAATTTATTTAATATATGTATTACAAATATGCCTCCACTGCGTTTATGGGTTATCATTGTATTAGATAATAGTAATAGGATAAATAGTGCGTGTAATATACAGGTGTCGGCATAGTAGGATTAAATTCAGGTATGGCATCCCCTTAAAGGATGTAACCCGCGGCTGACTGTATTAGACTGACTTGCCAGAGGCGGAAACTCCCTTATATAGGGTCTTACTCCAGCGCCCCCAACAGTCCGCCGCTGGAGGTTCGCGCGGGATCTCGAGGCCAGTCATTGGTCCGACTCGAACTCGCCAGCCAATACCGACCCCGGTATAGAAATACCGCGCCAAAAGACGAAAATTCGTCCGCGTAGGCGGGAATGACACAAACAGTCCCTAAAGTACTTAAACAGATTTGCTAATAATATTTCATTAGTATTTATCGCAAAAATTTACTATAATCTTGCGTAGAAAAGAACTGGATGCGGTAGAAGTGGCCCGTAGCATGCAAGATTTCGATTTTCCCATAGATCTACACCATCGTCCATTCAATTCCTTATGGATAAAAAAACATAAATCGATTATTTATTTTATGTATTTAAATTAATTACTGTAGAATAGTAGAACATCCTTTTCTAAACATTCTCAAGTCATCTAAATGATATTGAATGTTGCGCGCACGACGAATTGCATGGTCCAGATTTGTGTAGATTTCCGGTTTACAAATGTATCTTTTGACTTCCGGTCGAAGTCTTTTTAAAAATGCCCTGATTGCTAGATTTTCGCATTGTAGGCATGAATCGGTTATTTCCCTACATTCTTCTTGTGCTATTTCTCCCAATGCTTTATAATCATGTAACATTCTTTCCATTCGTGCGCCGAATTCGAAAGTGCTTTCGTTTCGTTTTGCGATGCCCATGTAAGTTGAATTCTCAAACTAATCAAAGCGCTCATAACATTATATCTTTGTACTTCTGATAATGTATATATTTTTTTTTCATTTTACAATTTTTTTTAATTTTATAAATAACTCCTTTTATTATTCGTTTTATAAATCTGCAGTTGAAACAACAAAATTTACACGTTATCGAATTTGCGTTTCCTGCGTGGCGGTAGAGAAGATATATCCGGTTCTATAAATATTTGCGGATATAGATTATTTTGAACTCCACAGCTTACTATTTTACCCCCTCCTGACTCATTGACTCTTACCACAATAGGTTGTGCCGTGTAGGTGCTAGATATGGGCGGGGCGAAAGGTACGTACGAGTCTGAAAAATGTTCCGATCGAGTGCCCGCTACTTCCATAGGCGTAGCTTGTTCTTCCCCCTTGCGTCACGCGTTGGTTTATCCCTTGCGACGTGCAATAATAATTGGGTGACTGAATTCCAAATGGCTCTTATAATATGAAGTGACCACTCATATAAACTATACAAAGAATAACCATGTAAAATGGTTTCAACTAAAAATTTTATTAAACGCCCTATCATAAAAACGCCTATAATAGCTGCGCTGCATGATCCAAAAGTGCATATTGCCCCCAAATTTTCATCAAAGTGTTATTGGTTAATTCTGTCAACGCTTCTTCATGGAATAATCGCGTAATAGACATACCGTTTCTATTTACCTTTTTCCCGGTCATTCCGAAAGCAATTGTGTTCAACATGGCTGGCCTTTCTACGGGAAACATAAGGTGTTGTCTTAGTGCTTGGATCTCCGCTTGGGTGTAAATTCCGCTTTTTTGCAAGTTCGGTTGGCTCTGTGTAATTCCAGTTATTTTTAGTAGTTGGTTTTAAAATGTCTGGTTTTACTCGCTTAGTTGTTCCTCTTGGTAAAATAGTAAACCAATCTTCCCCTAGTAAGAACATAGGAGGAATCAGAACGCTGCAGGCAGCTTCGGTCCCATATTGTTTTAAAATATGTGTCCTTGGTGTCAAAAAATAATCTTTGCTGTCTTTGGTTACTGGTAACTCTTGGTAACATTTCGTTGTATCTCTTCGTTGAACGTCAATTTGTACGCACTTCAATAAATGCACAACTTCTCCGGCTACAAATCCCATATAACCATTTTTTTCATGATGTGATATGCAAAAGCGTCAGGTGCTGTTGCTGCAATGCTTAATGCATTTGATTTAACTCTTCTTTCCAATTC
Source organism: Theocolax elegans (assembly GCA_026168455.1). NCBI lineage: Eukaryota > Metazoa > Arthropoda > Insecta > Hymenoptera > Cerocephalidae > Theocolax > Theocolax elegans. Next base: position 22,313,323 of record CM047430.1, read on the forward strand.
GAATTTTTGCAAAATTAATTTGCGATACAACGTTTTTAATTGTACTTTAATATGTTTTTCTACGTAAACGAATTTGGACTTTTATGTTTTTTATGTTTGCTGTTAACTAAAAGACGGTTTTGTTTGATGATCGTATTTTTCAAAATTTTAAGCACATTTTAGCCTAATTCAAACATTTGTACTTATAATTTTATTTAATATATGTCTACAAATATGCCTCCACTGCGTTTATGGTTATCATTTGTATTAGATAATAGTAATAGGATAAATAGTGCGTGTAATATACAGGTGTCGGCATAGTAGGATTAAATTCAGGTATGGCATCCCCTTAAAGGATGTAACCCGCGGCTGACTGTATTAGACTGACTTGCCAGAGGCGGAAACTCCCTTATATAGGGTCTTACTCCAGCGCCCCCAACAGTCCGCCGCTGGAGGTTCGCGCGGGATCTCGAGGCCAGTCATTGGTCCGACTCGAACTCGCCAGCCAATACCGACCCCGGTATAGAAATACCGCGCCAAAGACGAAAATTCGTCCGCGTAGGCGGGAATGACACAAACAGTCCCTAAAGTACTTAAACAGATTTGCTAATAATATTTCATTAGTATTTATCGCAAAAATTTACTATAATCTTGCGTAGAAAAGAACTGGATGCGGTAGAAGTGGCCCGTAGCATGCAAGATTTCGATTTTCCCATAGATCTACACCATCGTCCATTCAATTCCTTATGGATAAAAAAACATAAATCGATTATTTATTTTATGTATTTAAATTAATTACTGTAGAATAGTAGAACATCCTTTTCTAAACATTCTCAAGTCATCTAAATGATATTGAATGTTGCGCGCACGACGAATTGCATGGTCCAGATTTGTGTAGATTTCCGGTTTACAAATGTATCTTTTGACTTCCGGTCGAAGTCTTTTTAAAAATGCCCTGATTGCTAGATTTTCGCATTGTAGGCATGAATCGGTTATTTCCCTACATTCTTCTTGTGCTATTTCTCCCAATGCTTTATAATCATGTAACATTCTTTCCATTCGTGCGCCGAATTCGAAAGTGCTTTCGTTTCGTTTTGCGATGCCCATGTAAGTTGAATTCTCAAACTAATCAAAGCGCTCATAACATTATATCTTTGTACTTCTGATAATGTATATATTTTTTTTTCATTTTACAATTTTTTTTAATTTTATAAATAACTCCTTTTATTATTCGTTTTATAAATCTGCAGTTGAAACAACAAAATTTACACGTTATCGAATTTGCGTTTCCTGCGTGGCGGTAGAGAAGATATATCCGGTTCTATAAATATTTGCGGATATAGATTATTTTGAACTCCACAGCTTACTATTTTACCCCCTCCTGACTCATTGACTCTTACCACAATAGGTTGTGCCGTGTAGGTGCTAGATATGGGCGGGGCGAAAGGTACGTACGAGTCTGAAAAATGTTCCGATCGAGTGCCCGCTACTTCCATAGGCGTAGCTTGTTCTTCCCCCTTGCGTCACGCGTTGGTTTATCCCTTGCGACGTGCAATAATAATTGGGTGACTGAATTCCAAATGGCTCTTATAATATGAAGTGACCACTCATATAAACTATACAAAGAATAACCATGTAAAATGGTTTCAACTAAAAATTTTATTAAACGCCCTATCATAAAAACGCCTATAATAGCTGCGCTGCATGATCCAAAAGTGCATAATTGCCCCCAAATTTTCATCAAAGTGTTATTGGTTAATTCTGTCAACGCTTCTTCATGGAATAATCGCGTAATAGACATACCGTTTCTATTTACCTTTTTCCCGGTCATTCCGAAAGCAATTGTGTTCAACATGGCTGGCCTTTCTACGGGAAACATAAGGTGTTGTCTTAGTGCTTGGATCTCCGCTTGGGTGTAAATTCCGCTTTTTGCAAGTTCGGTTGGCTCTGTGTAATTCCAGTTATTTTTAGTAGTTGGTTTTAAAATGTCTGGTTTTACTCGCTTAGTTGTTCCTCTTGGTAAAATAGTAAACCAATCTTCCCCTAGTAAGAACATAGGAGGAATCAGAACGCTGCAGGCAGCTTCGGTCCCATATTGTTTTAAAATATGTGTCCTTGGTGTCAAAAAATAATCTTTGCTGTCTTTGGTTACTGGTAACTCTTGGTAACATTTCGTTGTATCTCTTCGTTGAACGTCAATTTGTACGCACTTCAATAAATGCACAACTTCTCCGGCTACAAATCCCATATAACCAATTTTTTTCATGATGTGATATGCAAAAGCGTCAGGTGCTGTTGCTGCAATGCTTAATGCATTTGATTTAACTCTTCTTTCCAATTCGAATTTTTGCAAAATTAATTTGCGATACAACGTTTTTAATTGTACTTTAATATGTTTTTCTACGTAAACGAATTTGGAGTTTACGTATGCAAAAATGTCAAGATTCTGTATTGACGGATTTCTTACGGCTTAGAAGGTTTCTGTTATTGGTCCCTCTAGAAAAAATAATTTTGGGTGCTCTGTTCTAATTAATTCATAAGAAGACTCCGGAATTTGTCTTAAAGTCGTGAAAGCAAAGGTCATCTCGCTCGATTCCATTACATACACCGGATCCTGCTCACTGCCTTGTTATACAACTTTATTAACGTAATCCGCGTATAATTCTGAGTATTTACTGCGTTCGCATGCCTGTACTAGTAACCTATCCCAAAAGGCGTACCCTGCTTCTACGTCAATACAATCATCTTGATTAAACTTACAACGCGTACCGGATCGTAAAATAACCTCGTTAGCATTTAAGTTTACCGGTGCATAGTAATCCCTTAAAGTAATGGTAACATAGCCCGTGACTATAGCATCGTCAAAAATACCATATGGATCCGCGTACATTCCTGCGTTACTACAATCTCCTGCTTGATCTACCTTTCCAACAAACGTCATTGGATGGACAATCGATCCGTTCAGTTTTAAGTTACATATCACTTCGTCTCATACTCGGTGTGCGCGGTATACATGCATTCTATTACATTCTTCCCTAGAAATTTCGTCAATAAACTGAACCTCCCCTCTATTTTTGTCTTTTCTATGCGAAAATGCGCCGCAGTATGTTACCGATCTTTTTATTTCTACTTTACAAAGCTTTACATGAGTGTTTGAAAAATCATTTAATTGCAATAGTTGTACATAAATTTTTGTTGTATATACTACAGGTTCAGGTATATCGCATTCTCCTACGTGAATTAACGAAAATGTTGTTAAATTTGAGACGTGCTGCGAACAGTCGTAACCTATGATTGCGTTGATATAGGTTTTCCTGGGTATAATTGTTGTGAGATAAATGATGGCCAATAGTGTTTTACAACTCATCTGCAATATTAAATAAGTTCCTGAAAGCGTTTTTTTTTTATTTATAGAACCTTTGCAAAAATGCTTAGTTTTATCTTCCCGTTTTTCCCTTATAATTATCAGAATCTATTGACTGATTCTTTATTGATTTCCTTAACATTTTTTCGTTTGTGAAAATACAGAACATTGTTAGAGTTTTGCTATATACATGCCTTATTTTTTTTATTTTACATTCGTCATGCTATTAAATTTGAACACCAACAAGGTTATTCGGTTTCAATATGCGATTTGCGTAAGCGATTCACGTGCACTATTTTATTTTTACTTCCATTTATTTGAATTTTTACATTCCCATTGTCGGAAACGTCAACCCGAGTATTGATCGTCAAATTTTTTGAGTTTTGGCCCTTTTTGCAGCCATACGTAGTCACCGATTTGTAGTGTCAAAACGTTCACCTGACGACCGTAGTAATTCTTGGCTCGGAGTTTTACCTTTAAGGGGATGTCGGAGCCATAGCCTCCGTTAATAGCCGCTCGATCTCGAGGCTTCGAATGGCGCTGTAGTCAGGTGTCGATTTCTACGATAAACGTACTTCAAACGTAAATTATAAATTTTACAGCTACATAGAGCTGTTTAAAGATACTTTCCCCCCTAGCTATGACTAAAATAAAGGTAATTGTAATACTACTCTTGGCAGCAAATGTTTATTTTTTTAAAAAAATGTGAAATACGTCTGGTATTCATTGAGTCTATATCTGCCGTAATGTTACACGCAACGTATTTCACATTTCTTTAAAAAAATAAACATTTGCTGCCAAGAGTAGTATTACAATTACCTTTATTTTAGTCATAGCTAGGGGGGAAAGTATCTTTCAAGAGCTCTATGTAGCTGTAAAATTTATAATTTATGTTTGATGTACGTTTATTGTAGAAATCGACACCTGACTACAGCGTCATTCGAAGCCGCGAGATCGAGTGGCTTTTGATGGAGGCTATAGCTCCGACATCCCCTTAATAGATTTAGTTGCGCTATGTTTTGTAGACTGTTTAGGCGCTTGACTAAATTTTCAAAATAACCATCGTATGTAGGCGCCAGGTCTTCTGTTTCGACCGATGGTTCGAGGGTATGCGTGCCAGTCGGACGAACACGAGTTCAAACGGCGTATGCCATGTAGACTCATTAATTCCCGTGTTAAAATTGAAGGTAGCCAAATCTGTTCGATTACTATGTACAAAAAATTTCAAGTATTCAATGAGACTTGAGTGCGATCTTTCAAGTCCCCCGTTTGAATGTGGGTGGAACGCCGCGGTTTTAGTTTGTTTAATTCTAAATATTTTTTCTTTTCATTAATTTACTCATGAAATTCGTACATTGATCTGTAAGGATTATTCGAGGTGCGCCAAATATGCATATGACTTTTCTTATTAAACCATTCGCAACACCCACGGCCGAAATTCGCGCTAAAGGCTCAGCTAATGCGAATTTAGTTAATAAGTCTTGGAAGGTTAAAATGTACTCGTTTCCTCGATTGGTTTTGCATAAGGGACCAACAATATCCATACTTATTCGGTCCATAGCGTGCGTTCCAGAGTTTGTAATGACCATTGGAGCTCTAGTTTTAACCCTAACCAATTTCTTTAATTGGCAATTCAAACATTTTCTTATAAAATCTTGTACCTCTATCTTTAAATTCTCTCAGTTATAATTTTGTTTTATACGGTTATAGGTTTTTGTGAGCCTCTATGTTCTATCGCCGAACAGTAAGCTTCTTCTATAATCGAAATTCGATCGTCTAGTGACGGATATCGTATTAAACCTAAGCAAACAATTAATTATACCGTGCCTTTAATAAAAATTCCTTTTAGTTTTTCTAAAACTAATTCCCACTCTAAATTTTCAATTCTATCGGTTTTCGCTATACTTATTCATTTTATCTGTGTTCTTTCTAATGTTAAATATAGATGTTCGCACAATAAATTTAGGTTACTATCAATTCCACTTAGCCCGATGAATGATTCTGTGCGTATCGATAATACTATATGAATTTTTGTATTTACATTTATCAAAACTGGTATTCCAACCTGCATTTTCTTGAATCTTGGTAATTTATACTGTAGTTTTAATTGCGAAGCCCCATCGTCGCATGGTTCTTCCGTTGTAGTAACAAAATACATAAAATTGTCCTTATGCATAAATAATTTTTCTCTGCATGTAATAATTACTTGTTTATCGTTAATTTCGTTAAATTGTTCTTTATAGATCGACATCTCTTCTTGTATCTCATCTTGACTTAAGACTCCGGCAATTGCATAGCCCGAAGCGTCGGTCGTTAGATTGAAAGTAATTTCGAAATGTGGAAAAATTAATACTGGTTTTTCGCATAAGCTAATGCGTAATGTCTCAAATGCCTTTTCTGTTTCTTCTGACCATTTCAATTGAACGTCCTTTTTTAATAAATCCGTTAAAGGTTTTGCAATTTTTGAAAATTGATAAATAAATCTTCTATAGTAACCCGCTAAACCCAAAAATCGCTTGACATTTTTAGCATTTTGAGGGCGTGGAAATTTTCGTAGAGCTTCAAGTTTTCGCGAATCTGGTTTAATTCCTTCTGTACTTATAACATAACCTAAATATGTGACTGTTTTTTTTTTTAAATTCACAATTCTCTGGTTGAATTGTAATTTTAAAACCGCTTTTCGCAATCTAATTAATAAATTCTCTAATCTTTTAATATGCTCTTGTAGAGTGTCCGTATAACAGATAATATCATCAATAAAGCAAAAAGGTTCTTTATTGATAAGTCCAGCGAGTGCAGTCGAAAGTGCTCTTGAGAATGTAGCCGGCATTGTTCGTAGTCCGAAGCTTCCTCGGTTAAAATGGTACAAATCTCCATTTGTAACAAACGCGGCTTTGATAAGATTGATAAGATCAAAAATTGAGAATTTTTTTGATCCGCCCAATTGGTCTATTATTTCAGTTATATTCGGTAACGGAAATTGGTCGTCTAAGGTTTACGCATTTAATTTGCGACAGTCGATCACCATTCTGTATTGCTTGCGTTCTTGTATGTCCTCTTTCTTAGGAACTAGAAAACAAGGACTTGAGTACGATGAGGTAGATGGTTCGATAATGCCATTTTTTAATAACTCTTGCACCTGTATTACTATTTCTTCTTTATGTACCGGAGGTAATCGGTATTGTTTTGAAGTTATTGGTATATCGTCCGTTGTTGGGATCGTTAATTTTAAAATATGTGTTGCTGTTAATTTTTCACCCGGAAGGTAAAAAATGTCGCTATATTTTTCAATTAATTTTTCTATTTTTTCTCTTTCATCTGCAGCCGATGGTCAAGTCGTAGTAAAGATTTTACCTTTTCCGCTCTCCCTTCTGATGTGACGCATGCTAAGCAATAAACTTTATGACTACCTTTTAGTTTCTTTCCGCCTTTTCCTTTTAAATTAATTCTTAATTTAAGTAAACCCTCCAATGTATCTTTAATAACATTTTTACGAGATTCTCCCCCAAAAGCATGTATTGTACATAATTTCCTAATTTATTTAGATTTTGTCTCAATTCTTTTGAGTAATTTGTTAAATTGTCGTGATACTTCATTTCCATTAGTAGATTATTTATTAACATTTCCATGTCTTGGTTATTATTCCACAGAATTCCATTGTTATTTAAACCTTCCTCTAGAATTTTTTGTAACATGCGTGACGAAATTAGCAACTTTTCTTCATCGAATTCGTTTGCGTCTACACTTTCATTTTGTGCTAATGCTTTTTTATTTTTTGTATTATTATCAAGACCTTCCATATCTTTTCTCTTTATCTCAAAATTAGAATATTTTTCATTACTTGTTTCGTTCTTGTTTCTTGAATTTGGGTGCGCGCTTTATTTATTAGTTGCCTCATCACTCTCGAGTTCATTTAAGAGATTATTTTTTATAATTGAGGAGTGCTTTTGCAATCTTTCTTTGTTAATTTCATGATTTAAGTATTCTTCATCGGTATCCCTTATAACTGAGTTCGATTTGGTACTTGTTTCTAATTTCTTAATAATTTTAATTCCGTGACTTGTTTCTTTGTTTTCTTGTTCGATTAATTTACATACATTAGGCTTTCGTAGTACCTTCGTACGTGAAACTTGATTTATGCTTGGAATTTCATTTAGACTTCGATATTGAGTTACCTTTGAACTCGAATTTAGATTTTGGATTTGATTTTGAATTTTATTTGAACTTGAATTTTGATTTAGGATTTGATTTTAAATTGGAATTTGATTTTGATTCATATTTTGCTTGGGATCTTGTATTTCTAATTTATTTTTACATTGAGATGGAATTTGAATATCTTTCTGATTTTTTAATTGATTTCGGCTACCCGGTCGGTCCTGACTTTGAGATTTCATTAGAATTGACTCTTGCTTAAGCGATGGGCTAATATGTCCTCGAATTCGCGTCTCTTCTACAGGATATACTTTCTCATTAATATGATCGATCTCTCGGGTCGACACCTCCCTTCGTTGAAAATTTTCATTAGCATAATTTGTTTTCCCTGTTTCCCCAAACGAATTCCTTCTAAGTGGTTGTATTACCTGTGTGATATGTTTTACGACTTCCTCACCCTCTCTTGTATCGACACTCATAGGGTTAGCGGAAATTCTTTTACACGTTCCCGTTTTCTTGTTCAATATACTGTTACGTTTTTCTATGACATTAATCGTCGGGTCTTCATACCCTTCCTTTGTTTCGATCAATAATATGTTTTCTTCTACAAAAGGAATACAGACGTCTACAACTCTTAACATTCTTTTCGCATAATCAATTTTTGCACCTAATTGACAGAAAAAATCAGTTCCCCGTTAACCATCTTCAATTATAGGCACGTTGTCATTTATTATGTGGAATTCAATGTGAAACTTTGGAAAATGGATGTCAACTTTGCCTAAGGTGTAAATACTTTCTTCCGTGATTCCTTTCAATTTTAATATTTCATTTTTCTTAATATTTCCGTCGTTTGGTATGTTTCGTAATTTTAGTAAATTAGGACCTGCTCCTGAATCTAAAATAAGAATTATTTCCTCGTTGCTTCTTGGATTTTCAAGTTTAATAATTGGCGACTTGCAATTTTTACTTAATCGAACATATCTTTTGATAATGTGGGTTCCTGATTTTTGTAGCTTGGACGCCTCGCGTACTCGGTCTCTCGTCTCGCGCCCTGTTGTCGGAGACCATTTTCGTTTTCCCATCGATTCTCTCGATTTCGATTATTAAATTCCCGTTTTCTACATTCTTCTATAATATGGTCCTCTTTTTTGCAGTATCGGCATATCCTTTCTGTATTTGTATAATTTTGTTTTGATAAAGTTGCATTTTGGCGACGAACATATTGATTTTCTTGCTGCTTAAAATCATTAGTCCGTTTTTCTCCTGACCATTGTTGCGGTCTGCGTGACTCTCGAGACTCCGCCCAGTCATTCGTAGGCCGTCTTTCCCTGGTTTGGAGTTTTCTAATTTTTTTCTAAATGCCAGCATTTCGGTGTCAGGTGGCCCCGTCTACCGCAAAGTTGGCATTTATCGGTATATTTTGTCTCGGCAAAATGCTTCAGTTATTTCTTAGCCGATGGATCTAACCCTGTTTGAAAAAACTACGACACTCTCTTCCCTTTTCTGTTTTACATTAGCTAATTCACCGTGTAATTGATGATAAGATTTCGCAGACCCAAAAATACTATCAAAAAAATTTGCAATATCTTCAATCGATTAAAACTTTTTTTTGCTGCACTTTTCAATGCTTCTCCATATAATCTCATTTTAATTAATTTTGCGAGGTCCGGTTCATATTGTTCATGTATTATGTTGCACGCTTCGCTACATCTGTCAATAAATTGACTCAATGGAATTTTTACCCCATTATATTTTGGAATTAATTCGAATGCGTCTTTTATAGAAAGGGGTCTCACTTGTCCTAAGGTTGAGTTTGTTAAATACGAATTTAATCTTGGCAATCTCTCCGACATTAAATTAATATTATTACAGTTATTTGGTAAAATTGGCGTGCTTGTAGTAAATCTGACATTATTATCCCGTTTAACAATTTAAGGTTTCATTTGTTGTTCTGAAGTTTTTGCATTTTTAATTGTTGCATTTTCTGCTGAAAAGTAGGTTGTGTTATCGTCTGTTAGTTCGGGTTTAAAACCTATCTCATTTACTTCTACTTTTGTTTTTGTTTCTATATTTCCGATAATATAATCGATTATTAATTTTGGAGTTACTCTTTTTTCTATAAAACCGCCTAAAGTCTGAATTAGATACTTATTTTCGCAAAATTCTATTATATTCTTTTTGTCTACGAATCCCTTTAATAAGTCAATTATTATAGGTATATTTTTATCGAGCCCTACTGCTTCATCTGACAAATGTATCCCGCTATCATGCCTATCTTTAAAAAAATTTAACAAACTAGCTAAAGATTTGTTCGGATTTTCAACACAAAAGTCTGGGTTTATTTTAAGCGCCTGCTTAAGCAAAATTGAAGCCGCGTCTTTATTAAAAATAGAAGTTCCCCGTTTTAGTACGCGTATAGCGTCAAGGATGGGTGGCAATTCTCCTCGGTATAGCATAGATCATAGACCGTTCCGAAATTTACGTGCATGGGTAAGCCCGAGGTGCAATAATGAGCGAAGGCGAGGTAAGGAAAACAACCAACCTTATCGGGCGGTAGATCTACGGCTGACTGGTGGCTGCTACTGCTCGGCTGTCTCCCTCGCTCTCGTTGAACTTACAATAGAAATGCGGTATAGACTAGTTGGAATTTAAAGGGATAGGAAAATGATTGGTGTTTAAAGGTTTAAATAAACTGAACAAATGACTTTCGATTTGCTTGCTTTATTTTGCGCTAAATTTTGGATACATGATTTACTTTACTTGAGAAAAGTCTAAAGAGCAAGAGCACCGACTCCCAGCGCGACATCCCTATTTATATCAAGGGTTTGAGGTGGAGTTTTGGTTCTTCTTGACCAATCAGATTTGGTTACATTATTGTACATTTACTTAATTAGTTTATTCTTTGTCATACGTGTTCTAATTAAGTTATTGGCTAGAATTTAAGGCAGCTCCTGTCTTGACGAGAACATCCTACTTTGAGTATTAGATGCGTGCGCACGTGTGTGCGTATGTGTTTGTGTATGTGTACGCGCATGTGTGTACGTTGCGTCTATGATGACGTGACAACACTGTAATTGAAAATTTTTACTTCTTTTTGGAAAGTGTTTTTTAAAATGTTCCCTCAAAATAGTTTTATATACATAAAGTTAACGTTATACATGTGACTACCCAATATATATATATATATAAGATATAGAAGAAGCAAATACGTGACAGCGTAACGGTTAATGTATAGGTTTGTCATACTGAACAACCGAGTTCAAATCTTGGCAAAGGGAAAATTTTTTTATTTGAATAAAATTAAATTGTTTGCTTATAAAATTATTAAAATTAATAAAAATTATAAAAAATTTAATTTAATTTTTATTTTTTGTACAAAACGAAAATTTAAACAAATTATTAATGGATTTAAAGCATTTTTGTAAAAGTTGCGAAATTTGTAAATAATAAATAATAATTATTTAAACATTATTATTTATTATTGTAATAAAAGAATTTTTGTTTATAGGTACAACCGATAGATGGATTTTAGTATAAAATAACGTCTAGCAATTAAGAATAGTATGTAAGGTAATATAAGGATAGAAGATTGGAAGGAGAGTTAGACTCTTATTAAACTCGATACTACTCTCGTAGTGATACCAGCAGTGAGCGTGGTCCACCTGCTTGGTATAATACACTATACATTAGAATAAATTCTATCTTCTAAAACTTTATTTCTTTTCTTTCTTTGTTAGGATAAGAGTCGAAACCCTACACTTACCTATACACAAATATATTACGAACTGCTACTAAGATGGCAAGGCGCGCATCTTAGTATTTTGTTTCGTATCACACACAACGCAACCAACATTAATAATAAAAAAAACTGACATATTAAGGTGCCCTAGAGAGAGCAAGGTGCGTCTCTTTAGGTTCTCCAACACTTCTAAATTTCAGGTCCATGATGTAAGAAATGTGTACGTTGCGTCTATGATGACGTGACAACACTGTAATTGAAAATTTTTACTTCTTTTTGGAAAGTGTTTTTTAAAATGTTCCCTCAAAATAGTTTTATATACATAAAGTTAACGTTATACATGTGACTACCCAATATATATATATATAAGATATAGAAGAAGCAAATACGTGACAGCGTAACGGTTAATGTATAGGTTTGTCATACTGAACAACCGAGTTCAAATCTTGGCAAAGGGAAAATTTTTTTATTTGAATAAAATTAAATTGTTTGCTTATAAAATTATTAAAATTAATAAAAATTATAAAAAATTTAATTTAATTTTTATTTTTTGTACAAAACGAAAATTTAAACAAATTATTAATGGATTTAAAGCATTTTTGTAAAAGTTGCGAAATTTGTAAATAATAAATAATAATTATTTAAACATTATTATTTATTATTGTAATAAAAGAATTTTTGTTTATAGGTACAACCGATAGATGGATTTTAGTATAAAATAACGTCTAGCAATTAAGAATAGTATGTAAGGTAATATAAGGATAGAAGATTGGAAGGAGAGTTAGACTCTTATTAAACTCGATACTACTCTCGTAGTGATACCAGCAGTGAGCGTGGTCCACCTGCTTGGTATAATACACTATACATTAGAATAAATTCTATCTTCTAAAACTTTATTTCTTTTCTTTCTTTGTTAGGATAAGAGTCGAAACCCTACACTTACCTATACACAAATATATTACGAACTGCTACTAAGATGGCAAGGCGCGCATCTTAGTATTTTGTTTCGTATCACACACAACGCAACCAACATTAATAATAAAAAAAACTGACATATTAAGGTGCCCTAGAGAGAGCAAGGTGCGTCTCTTTAGGTTCTCCAACACTTCTAAATTTCAGGTCCATGATGTAAGAAATGTGTACGTTACATAAAAATATGGCGCTCGGACAGGGACCTGAAATATATAAAAATTTTTTTGTTGTTTGCTAAATTGCTTTATTTCGATGGATTTGATAAAATAAAAAAAAAAAAAAATTTTTTTGTTTGCTAAGTTGCTTTACTTTAATGGAGTATTTATTAAAATATTAAACAATCGATTTAAATTCTAGGAATATTTACTATTATATCTATTTTTGTTAAGATATTAAAATGGAATTTAACAAACGTCTTTCAGGCACGCATATGCGCGAGATAGAACTAATGTTGCAAAATAATGAAAATGAAAATATAGGTAAAGTCGAGATTAAATTGGGAAAAAGCAGTTACGGATGAACTTGAATATCTATTTAAACACGATGAGGATATTGATAATAAAATTCTAAGTTTAAATAAATCACAAAAAATGATAATAAAGAATTAATTGATTGGATTAACACAATTAAAGTTAATTGTCATGATCAAATAGAAGCAATGGCAAATAAAATCAAAACTATGTCTGAAAACATCAATTTTTTGGAGAATAGAGTTGAATTAATTGAAAAGGAAAATGATAAATTTATTACAAATGTCACGTCCAGACTTGCACCAATTACCATAAAAAATATTACAAGAAGGCAAATGGTTAATAAACCATTCGCGTTCCTTTCGCTCTTGTTTGACTAGGACTAGCCTTACGTCTCCGGGAGTAGCGAGCGAAGTTATTTTGAGAGTAGAGATGCAGGATATAATGTGGGATAAATAAAATAATATGTTTTATTTCGTATTAATTATGCCTTATTTATTTAAATATAATATGCTGTTTTTTCTTTAAATGAACACGTGAAACTAAATTATTACAGCTTTTTAATGGGCAAAAACACATAAATTTACACTATTTTATTAACAATTGTATAAAATTATTTAAGTCGAATAACGATTAATTTTGATTAAATAAACAAATGTACGGCGAACACATTAACACATTATAGAATAAAATATTCGCAAGGTTATTTTATTATAAACATTAATAATTAATAATCGAAATAAGAATCATTATAAGTAAATGCAGATAAAATAAAAAAATGGTTGTCGTTTAAAACATGAATTATAGTTAATGAATTGTATGTAATAATAATTGTTTTAAAAGAAAAACGGTTGGTTCAGCAATCGAAATAACATAAAATATCAGGTTGCCTTTACGAATAATACAAGCGTATAGATAGCCGAAAAGAATATACCTTAAGTACCCAAATATATAGATATATATATGTATATATATATGTATATATATATGTATATATGTGTGTATATTCGGTGAGGAACGAAGGTCCGCCTTGAACGTGGGTAGCGGTGTCAGATTGCCGTATAATGTCCTGCTAGACCTGCGGGCGTCGACGTTAGATGTGTATGCTGTTGGAGCTCGACGATTTCCAGATGTCGAAGTCGTAGTTCCTCGACTATGGCTTGTAGATGTCGATGATACGTCTCGATTCCTCTTGTGATTTTTAATACGTATTATTTCAAAGTTCAAGTAGCAGAGCCACGCCCTTGGATAAAAATCAAAGAGTTGTCCAGCAGAGCTTCGCCTTGCGAAAGCTTTAGATGAAAATTTAGGAGTGCCTGTGTCTGTTCTGGGTCCTCTTTATATACCCTAAAATCTATGCATCTCTCCTTGTCTTACACTTCTTCCTTGTCTTACACTTTGCCTTATATGGAGATGTGTTAGTAGTTCTCGATTTTTCTGTGCTTGCACCCGATTGGACCGTTAGATGTGCGTAATTAAAAATTATCGAATCCCGTGCATTTTCTGTATCGCTTCGTAGTTAATTCGGAGAATTTGCTGTCCCCTCTTTTATTACTGCGACATTATCCAGAGAACGGCTTAATTTATTACTTCCTTCTAATGCTCGAATTTTCTAGTCCATGTTTCCCATCGCCGGTTCTTCTCCGAGCATTGATTTTATAGTGCAGTACAAAAAAAAACTCTTGCGCAACCCTTCATTTCGATCTCACTATCGGTGATCCCGCTTATATGCGTACAGGCTTCGAATAATATCTTCAACTCTACTTATCCGTCTCTTTTTCGTTTGAAACACTCGTAAATTAATCGGTCCCTTAGCTCTATAAATTATATTTTATATTACTGCATTTACTTAGAACTATTCTTTATCAACCTTATTTCGTTTTTCTCCCACGCCGTAATTTTATTCTAAACTACGCAGTACTTTTTACGAAAAATAATAATATAATTTTCGTCGGGACGCGACACAAAAGTAGCTAATTTAAATGAAGACATAAATATTATTCAGGATGGTATTAATAAGGATGCTAACGTTTTAATTATTAAAGATAAATTAATTAAAATAATAGAAGAAAATAATACTAGAATTGAATTTAAATTTCAGGAAATAGATAAAGATATAAAATTAATAAATAATAAAATTCAAAATTCAAATTTGTCATTAATTAAAGATAATTCCCAAATTGAAAATTCACTTAAAATTTATTTAAATATGCCTAAATGTTCGGGTAAAGAAAATGAAAGACCAATGAGATATTTAGATGAGTTGCAAAAATATTTACACAATACAGTAAATAATCATGAGGAAATGATCTGTGTAATTTCTCAATCTCTTGTAGATGCTGCTAAAGAATGGTGGTATCTACAGGAAATAGAAGTTAATAATTTTGAAGAATTTAAAATAAAATTTATGGAAAGATATTGGAATTCAAATATGCAACGCCAGGCGCGGAGAAAAATTGAATTTGGCCAATATTATTCAGGAAAATTAACAAGAGTAGAATATGCTACTTATATTTTAGGTTTGGCTCAAGAAGTTAATCTTGAATTAAACGAGAAAGATTTAGTCGAAAAAATTAGTGAACATTTCGAACGAGAGATTAAACACTTAATTTTAGGTCAGCAATTTAAACAAAAAATGTCCTATTTAAAATATTAACGGATTTTGATGGAGATAAAACACGGAATAAATCGGTTGAATATTTACCAAATAAATCTAATACATTTAATTCTAATTATGAAAAAAGTAAAAATACAAAAACTTTTAATAAATCAAATTATAATAATAATATAAATAAAACTTGGCAAAGAAATAGTACGCCGTATGTTAATACTATAAAATTAGATGAAAATGGTTATAAAAAAAATAGCAAAATTATAAAAAGTAATAATCCCCAAAAAAGTATTGAACAATTAAAAAGATCAAACAACGATAGATAGTGAAACTGATATTGTAGTACATAGTCCAGAGTCGGGAAACGAAAATTAGTTGCATTTAGAAACTCGGAACCCCAAAATAATTTTAAGAAATTAAAGAAAACACGATATAAAAAACAAAATGCAACTGATGGGGAAAAAATAAAGAGAAAAGAAATTATTTGTAATAAAGTAATTAATAAACAAATAATTGAAGAATATGATAACCAAATTAATATAAATACAATATTCGAAAACCCATTAGCAGATTTAACGTATGATATAAATGGAACAAATGAAACAAGTAGAAATTATGATCCTAATGTACCAAAATGTCCTGAAATTCAATGTAAACTAGAAAACATTGAAACGAAAGCTTTAATTGATACCGGAAGTGAAATATCATATATATCAGGAAGAACTTTTCTTAAAATATAAAGATATTTTTGATAAACTTCCTATACTACCGATTTCAGGTAAAGTTATCAAAGGAGCTACTGGATTAAAATCAACTAGAATCAATAAACAAATTTTACTAAAAACAAATTTTAATGGAATAGAGATAAATTTAATTTATTTAGTAATTCCAAAATTAGTAAGAGATTGCATTATTGGGTATGATTCTCAGAAAAAATTGAAAATGCTAATAGATACAGTAAATGGAAAAACATTGTTCAAAATAGGTAAACAAGACGGTGTAATAAGTTATAAAACAAAGCAAATAAACTCTGAAGAGTATGCTTCATTATCAATTGAATTCGATGAAGTTTTCGATGAAAAGAATTCTCGTGTTCCAATGATAAAAACTCAATATATCACTTAGATTATGAATTAAATATAACTAGTGAAGAAATTGAAAAAATGATTAGTATTTGTGACACCATAAATGATGCACAAAAAACTAAGTTAAAAAATTTAATATTAAAACATAAAACCGTATTAAAACGTTCGCCTGGACAATTATTAGATTTTAAATATAAATTAGTACTAAAAGATGAAATTACTTATTTTTCAAAACCTTATCCAATACCTTTGAAATATCGAGAAAAAGTAAAGAATGAAGTTGAAAAAATGTTAAATTTTGGGTTAATATAATACGTAGATCAACTAGTCCAGTTATAAATCCATGTGTTATTGTTCCTAAAAAGGATGGATCTATTCGAATATGTTTAGATGCGAGAAAGCTAAATGAAAAGTTAATAAATGATTATGAATCACCACCCGGTGTGGAAGAAATATTTATGCAATGTAGAAACAGAAATTATACGTCAAATTTTGATTTGTCCAATAGTTTTTGGCAGATAGCATTATCGGAAGAAAGTAAAAAATATACTGCTTTTATTTGTGATAATAAAGTATATGAATTTAATGTTGTATCATTTGGTATTAAAATAAGTAGTGCTGCACTATTGCGAGGATTAGATAAAGCTATATCGGGATTAGATGATTTTTTATTATCATTTGTTGACGATTTAGTAGTAATATCTGAAAATTTCGATATTCATTTAGGACACTTATATAAATTATTTGCAAGATTACAAAACTGTAATTTAAGGTTAAATTTTGCAAAATCCAATTTTGTGAAAAAAAAAATTAAATTTTTAGGAAATATTATAACTAGTCTAGATATAAAACCAGATCCAACAAAAGTAAAGTCAATTAAAAATTTTAAAATTCCAAAAAATGTACGAGAATTACAAGGTTTTTTAGGATTTATTAATTTTTGTACGAAATTTGCAAGAAACTATGTACATGAAACCGTGCCATTATTAAAGTTATTAAGGAAAGATGTAAAATTTAACTAAGGTAGTGAGCAACAAAAAGCATTTGATAGAATAAAAAATTTATTTGATGAAAACATTATTTTAAGCTTTCCAGATACGAGAAAACCGTATATTTTAACAACGGATGCGAGTGATTATGCAATTGCAGGTATTTTATCACAATTAAACGATTTAGGGGAAGAGAAAATTATTACGTTTATAAGTCGGTCATTAAAGGGTAGTGAATTAAATTATTTTACTACCGAAAAAGAAATGTTAGCGATAGTTTGGTCACTGCACAAATTAGATAAGTATTTACGTGGGTCAGATATTATAAAAGTGAGAACCGATCATGAAGCGTTAATTTTTTTGTTAAATTGTAAATTTAATAATGCTAGGTTACGATGTTGGAATTTATCAATACAAGATTTTTACAATTATTCGTCACAACATTTAATAAGGAATAAACAAATTATTGACGTGAACATTAGTAATAATAAATAACACAATAGTTTATTTCAAAATAATAGTCGTGTTTAATAAATAAACATAAGAAATAACAGTTTTATTTTTGTGTATTAAAATATCAGAGAATTGTTTTTTATTTCATAATAAACATTCTTTACTGCGATTATAAAATATAACATTATATTATTTACCTAATGCAGTATAGTTATTTAACTAGAAAAGAGGAGAATAATGTAAAAAAAAGAAATGTCAAAAGTATATTTATAAGTATTAATTACATTTTTTCTGAAAATTTTTAAATACTATAACTATTATTATTATTATAAAAAACTTTAATTAGGGTATATTCGTAAACGGGCATAATATATTTTAGATTTGAATTATAGGTATACTACATGAAAAATTGCCTATAATAAGATAAAATACTTATTTTAGAAAATGTCTCAAATAAATTATTAATATGTGGTTTTATTGTAATTTTGATGACTAATATTATAACACAATATTATACTTGAAAATCATATTTGGATCTATAAGTAAAAAATATGTTAGTCTTTTATACCACTTTCAGTATGAGAATAATTTACATTGATTTTTCTTTAAACTATTTAACTTAAGATGATTATCAGACACTCGTATCTTTCAGCGATAAAATAAAAATTGAATATTTGCAAAAGTTCATAAAATGTGCAAACTAACATTTCACCTGCCATATAAAGTATAATAAAGATTTGTTTTATAGAAATGTTAAAAAAGTTATTGAATAATTGTAAGAATTGTTTCTTTTTTAATTTATTTAATTCAATGGGACTATCGAGCAGTCATGTCTCTGAGTTGGAATAAAAATAATTCTATACATGTTAACCTTTAGAGGACGGGATAACCCCTATACAGGCCATGCCCATGATCAACCCTTTACATGTGTTAGTTTTGAGATGCGAGACATCACAAAAACTCGATTTCTATAGAAAAGTGAGAGAAAACAGTAAACCCAAATCCCCGTCCTGTAAAAGTTAAAAGTGAACCGATGTATTTAGATATTAATTTTATTGAAAAAAGAAGCTTTTTTGAACCAGAACATTCCCGTCCTCTAAAGGTTAAAATTTATAAAGTTTCCAAATGAATTTCACAATCATCAAAGAACTGCCACATTAGTTTTATGTAACAATGTAAAATTGTGACGTGTGATACGCACACGCACTAGTATTGCGTAAAATTATTTTATAAATTATTAATTTACTATAATTATCCGAGAACAAATCCTATAACCAATAAGAATGTATAATAATTAAACGCGAGTTCAACGACCGCGCTATAAATAGATTAGAGTCATTGACCGCCTCCCTACTACTGTGCCTACTCGCCAGTTCATTGACCCTGTCCGGAGTGAGGGGGACAGGCGTTATACGCATGCGCGCTCTCGTAGAATCGGGTATATAAGGCGCACCGATACCACCAGTAGGCAGTCTGCAACTGGACGTCAGATCGGACTGGCCGTGAGCACACGACCAGCCCCTTTCTCCGACCTAGTGCAGCAACCGTGAATACGTTCGTGAGCACACGTTCGTAAACACGACTTACCGTATACCGCACCGACCGGTACCGTAACCGCATCCTACCGTAGTCATCTCGTGAGCACACGTGGTGTCTAATCTTGTCCGTAGCCTTTTCGTGATCACACGTAAGGTTATTAAAAGTCCCGACCGTATCTTCGTGAGCACACGTAGATTATCCCGACCGCACCCTCGTGAGCACACGTGGGCTATTCCGACCGTATCTTCGTGAGCACACGTGGATTATCCCGACCATATCTTCGTGAGCACACGTTGATTATCCCGACCGCATCTTCATGAGCACACGTAGACTATCCCGACCGTATCCTCGTGGGCACACGTGGATTATCCCGACCATATCTTCGTGAGCACACGTAGATTATCCCGACCGCATCTTCGTGCGCACACGTAGACTATCCCGACCGTATCCTCGTGAGCACACGTGGATTATCCCGACCATATCTTCGTGAGCACACGTAGATTATCCCGACCGTGTCTCCGCGAACATACGTGTATTAGCCCGAACCGTATTTCCGTGCGAGCATACACGATAACCGTTAGTTGCGTCCGTTTAGGAAACTAGTTATAAGACAGCATTGTAAAGTTCGTAGATCGCGTATTAATTAAGTATTTTGTCTTGAATTAACTACTTCACCCGACCAAGACCAGGGGAGCTGGCAACATTTGCTTTATATCTTTAGTTATTTTTATATTTGTATATAGTCTTAATATAATTAGCCTTTATTATAAATAGTGGTGTTATGACCCGGCTTATCAAGACGGTGTCAGGCGTGAGTAGTTCACCTTAACATTAAATTATTTTTCTTTTAATGTGAAACTACTGTCAGTTCCGGAACCTCTTAGTTCTTATAAGTCACGATTATTGTGTGTCACGCTTTGTATATCACGCGTCACGTAACGTTTCTATATCACGCATCACGTAACTCTTCTATATTACGCGTCACGTAACGTTTCTATATCACGCGTCACGTAACGTTTGTCACAGGTGGTAGATGATGTTGTAGTTACGCGTGACGCCAAGCTAGTCATTCAACATATAACTAGATTCTCCTGACGTTATATGTAACGTTACTCAAAGTTGTTATGTATATTTGCAAGCGTCACGTGTGACGTTCTAATAGGCGGAACTTTATGAAGTCGACGATTCTGTACTTACGTGTAGATGATGTGTCACGCTATCCGGCGTTAATACTTCTTGATGAAGATATTGTGTTTGTCAGTTTCTTTAGGTTTATTTAATGAAATTGAGATAGCAGTTTTGTGTTTATTTGATTATTTATTTAATCCTTTTATTTTAACATAAGATTAAAAACTACACGAGTAGTCTTCGTGGCCAAATTCGAGTTTTATTTTCTCTAAATACAATTCTAGGCTTTATATATTTTTCTAAAGACCTTGGTGAATCTCTGTTAGAAAAATATTTCGCGAATGAATTTATACAAATCTAACTACTCGTTTAGAAACCTTGGTGAATCTCTAAATTGAAGTAGCCTCCAAATGATCTATATATCTTATATCACGTGTGACAATGTGCTTGGCACATGTCAAGAGCGAGCGACAGAACCCCTGACGAACACCTACCTACCCGGATAAGCTAGACGAGTCCTAGCTACACTACCTACCCATATACTATTCCCTAGCTAACTACCCGTACATTAACTACGTCTTGTCTACCCTCACAGACTAATAACCCTTTCCCAAGCACAGCACACAACACTGAGGTGGTCCTGGCGATGAGGATCTTGGGCGAGCTCAGATTATCAGGTGGGCTCCTCCGAGTCTGGCACAGCCAACAGGATATTCAAGGGAGGCGATCACTAGGAAGCCTCCAGGACCCTCCGAAGCCTCACAGCATAGCAGTCAAGGCGATGAGGTGGTACCCAGGCAGGAAGCCGAAGAACCTCCAACGCCAAGCAAGATACAGCTGTAAGAGAGATATTAATAAGAACAAAAACACAGCAAAAGGGTAAGGAGCAAGGAAGAGGATAAATAGCCATAGCCAAGAAGACAAAAGACAAGGAAAGATATGTACAGCTGTATATAATTACTACAGCTGTACAAGGAACATCATAGGGTAAAATGAGGTTAGGTTGATGTACACAAACAACGTGTACAGCCGATCTCCCGGACAATAATGCATACAAATACATATATGTGTGTAAACCTCACGACCAAATACCCACCTAGAGCCGTAGACGAAGAGGCTAGTCATCAGCGAGGTCAACGTCGTCGAAGAGAGAGAGGGGTGACTCGGCCTCAAGCAGCAAGCAACGGCGGGTGAGCTTCGTACCTGAAACTCATGCCGTACCCGTTGAAGAACGCAGTTAATAGCTAATGAGTTTATTAGTTACCTGGGAAGAGGTTGCTCCTCGTCTCCGAGACGGCAGCAGCACCAGGTTGTCATCACGGCATACAGCACCATACAGCCGATTCGTACCGATACAGCCTGAACACCGCGGCACTCGACACGCTTGCACGACGCGAGATCGAGGTGCCGCGCACGAGTACGTACTGCGCAGGCGTGCGGTACGAACACGGGGCTCTCGAGCACACCGAGAGTCAGAGCTCTACGGTCGGTCGACGCGACGACTTCTCGTGCCAACCCGCAGCAGCCGATACCTGCCATTTTTCGTGTGCGAACGTGCGATTGAATGCATAAGAGAGAGAGAGAAAGAGAGATAGAGATTAGCCGCTCCCGACACCCAAGTGTCGAGGATACTACGTAAAGGTTGGTGAGCATTACCTATCTCTGCTGACGGTACCGCCGGGTACCGCAGAAGGTGCGTGCGAGCATCCCGTCCGTCCCATCCTTCCCCTTCCCCTCCCCTACAACGAACCGGGATAAGAGCAGCGGAGCACGGCTCCAAGTATTTAGAGATAACCCGCGAGTTATCTGATTAGTTGCCGTGTAACAACGCGGCTGGAGCCCACCCCGATAATTAATATTCTATATTAATAAATACGTGTTTTATTTTAATTAATTGCCGATCTTATTTGATCTGCACCCTGATCCCCAGTGCAGCGTTACACACGATTAGCTTAAAAGGGCAAGCATGGGGACGATCCCTTATATTTTAAGCTTTTATATACTTTTAAATTCTGTATATGAATTTCACAATATACTTACGCCGGAATCTAAAACGGCGGGCACTTCGCTCACTGTTACCACGAGTCTCACGAGATTCAAGAACAAGACTAAAGACTAAAGGCGTTAGATGGTAAGTTCGTGGGTTTATAAAGACTCGAAAGAAAGATGGACTCGCGAATGTTCTAGAACCATATGAGAGTCGCGGGCCAATCTGCGATGAACGTGATTCAGACTCGGCGTAGGTGGGACAGTTAACAATTGTCAAATCGGCATGTTTGCAGGTCAGCGACCGACATCACTGCGTGTAACGACTGATTTAGCAAAATTTGTAAATTTATTTAAAGGCTTTATAGGTTAATGAGTGCATATATATATATGGGGTATTCCACGTGAAGTGGTCCGATCAAAATTTTAAAATGCACCAAATTTTGGGTACACTTTGCAAATGTTTTTCAGAATACAGAAAAAAATTTTTAGGTACTGGAATCTATTTGCTCAAAAGTTATTCAAACCTCAAAAAGTGAATTTTTCCATATTTTTTTCAACACCAGCTGGCTTTACCGCTATATAACTCAAAATCTATCAACTTTTACTATAGAACATTATGTGTAACATTCGTTGCTAATTATATCTAGAATTTATTCTTCTGGGTTAGAATTTCTAATCTCAAGGTCAATGTTACATAAACTACATGTCAATATTCAACTTGAAAAAAGTGCAAGTGCGCCAGCTTTGATTTTTTCATCCAAAAGTCTAAAAGAAAGCTTGGAGCAATACCTTTCAAATGGTTTGTAGCATTTTTATGGCCTCCAATTCTGTAAAAAGGTATGACAATTTAAAGAAACACGAAATTTTTTTAAAAATTTAAATGGGAATTACCATGTTAATTTTTGTAAATTTTTTCTCTTTCTTTAAATTGTCATAACTTTTTACAGAATAAGAGGCCATAAAAATGCTACAGACCATTTGAAAGGTATTGCTCCAAGCTTTCTTTTAGACTTTTGGATGAAAAAATCAAACCTGGCGCACTTGCACTTTTTTTAAGTTGAATATTGACATGTAGTATATGTAACATTGACCTTGAGATTAGAAATTCTAACCCAGAAGAATAAATTCTAGATATAATTAGCAACGAATGTTACACATAATGTTCTATAGTAAAAGTTGATAGATTTTGAGTTATATAGCGGTAAAGCCAGCTGGTGTTGAAAAAAATATGGAAAAATTCACTTTTTGAGGTTTGAATAACTTTTGAGCAAATAGATTCCAGTACCTAAAAATTTTTTTCTGTATTCTGAAAAACATTTGCAAAGTGTATCCAAAATTTGGTGCATTTTAAAATTTTGATCGGACCACTTCACGTGGAATACCCCATATATATATATATATATATATATATATATATCAAAATTAAATCAAAATGATTAAAAATGAATATTTGTAATAATGTAGACATCTATGTGGGACGTCACAGTGGTACTTTCTTTCAAATTCCTTAAAACCTGAATCCTGGAATCTGAGCAAGGTCCGGCAAAGATTCACTCCGTTACATGGCGCCCGAACAGTATTTGTAAAAGGAATTTGATTTTTTTGCTTTAAACCTACGAAACTTTCGGACCGAATTGTTAAATTATACTTGGACGCCGCGATAACACTGATACTGGTACACTTGTATATCCGACATAATTATAAGTTTGTAAAATGGTTTCCGTGACGTGGATTTATAAAATACAACGAGAAGAATTGATGGCTGAATTAACGAAACATAGTTTACATACCGAAGGAATTGTTATCGAATTAAGACAACGTCTTGTTGGATTCGTACGCAAAAACGCCAAACTGTTTGCAAATAAAGAACCATATCCAGAAGATTATAAGGAAAATCTAGAGATCACAAAGGACTTAGAAACCGACCACGATAGCTTGAGACTTGAGGAATCAGCATTAGGAAATAATAAGGACTTCCCAAATAATCAATCGCCACAACCCCAAATGTTTTCTACACCTAATTCACCGCATCTACCAATATTACCGTCAAATAGAGAAGTTATGGACCAAATGAGAAAATGGAATTGCCATTTCGAAGGCAAAGATGTATATTCTTTTTTAGAACGAATAGAGGATTTAAGACAAGTTTATAAATTTTCTGAGGAACAAATACTTCAAGGATTACCAGAACTCTTAAAAGGAAACGCTCTCCAGTGGTATCGAAATTATGCACGAAACTTGCATACCTGGGCAGAAATCGAAGAACAAATACGAAATTTTTATTTACCACCATTGGAAAGAAGAAATTTAGGACGACAAGTCACAGCACGAGTTCAGAAACATAACGAAAACATTCGAGATTTTCCTACGGTATTATCAACTCTAATGAGACGCAGAGGAGGATATGATCCAGAAGAACAATTAGAAAATTTATATTATAATATGAAACCCAAACTTAGAATTCATATTAGGCGGACTGACATAAATAACATCAAGGAATTGATCCATAGAGTAGAGGAACATGAAGCAGCTCTACAGGAAGCAAATCAAGCTCAAAGAATCAGTAGAAACGAAGCGATGACCGTTACTAAACCGAATGCAACTTACAGAAGAAACGAGTGTTGTTGGAGATGTAAACAGAGAGGACATAACCGTAACCAGTGCCGCAATCCTCGTAAACTTTTCTGCTCTGTCTGTGGAAAAGATGGAGTCTACACTAGAGACTGTCATGGAACATACCAGGGAAACGAGCGAAGGACCGAGTCAACAAGACCTACGGCTCGGTCCAGGCACGAGACAACCGATATTTCGTCTTCGTAAATGTTGAAGGTCGAAGATTTAAGGCACTTATAGATTCCAGTGCAGTCAGCTCTTTTATTAATGAAGTGACTGCAAAATGGTGCTACTCTCGTGGATGGCAAAAACAAGGAAGAACAAATCGTGCGATACAGGCTGATGGCAGTGAAATACCGTTGGAAGATAATATTTCGGGAACCTGCTCAATAAATGGAAAGAAAATAGAAGGAAATTTTCATATCATGTCTATACTCCGACGCCATTTCTTATTGGGAATGGATATCCTGCCAAAATTAGGATTCAAAATGACTACAAGGAAAAGAGTTGCATCCAGAAAACAGACAAGCTCCGTCCGAACTGTGCCAATTAGAAACTCAACCGGGTCTATTAGATATCAAAATAGAGGAACGACAAATAATAGATAAAATTATTGAACAAGCCCGTCAAGATTTCACAGAAATACAAGGCCCAACACCGTTACTAACCTACGACCTTCAGCTTAGTAATCCAACACCGATAAAACAACGATACCGTGCCCGAAATCCAGCAATGCAGAAAATCATCAATGAAGAAATTGATAAAATGTTAAAAGAAGGTGTTATAGAACCTTCTACAAGTCCGTGGAGTTCTCCTACAGTTCTGGCGAAGAAAAAAGATGGAAAATACCGTTTTTGTGTAGATTTTCGTCGACTCAATGAAGTAACCATCAAAGATGCATACCCGTTACCGAAAATAAATGCCACTTTAGATAAACTACGTGGAGCTCGTTATCTTAGTACCATCGACTTGAAAAATGGATACTGGCAAGTACCCTTAACCGACGACAGTAAACCATTAACTGCTTTCACCGTACCAGGACGACATTTCCAATTCAAAGTTTTACTTTCTTTTTTAGTAACACCCGATTTAGAACCGCACGTCTTTTGCTATTTGGATGACATAATTATTATATAGGAAACATTTAAAGAACACATTCAACTTGTCCAGAAAGTTTTTCGACGTTTAAAAGCTGCAAAACTAAAACCGAACTGGGAGAAGAGCCATTTTGGTAGGCAACAACTACGTTATCTAGGTCATGTAATTGATTCAGACGGCATACACACCGATCCCGATAAAGTAAAAGCCGTCACTACGTTATCAGCTCCAACTACCTTGAAGGAACTTCGCCGATTTATTGTCGTAGCGTATGCCAGCAGAACTTTAAATAAAGCAGAGAAAAACTACTCTGCCACCGAAAAAGAATGCTTAGCAGTAAAATGGTGTATCTGGAAAATGCGAGACTACTTAGAAGGTTATCATTTTGTAGTATTAACCGATCATCAATCTTTGAAATGGTTAGAAAAAATTGATAATTCATCAGGAAGAATTGCTCGTTGGAGAATCGAATTAGACCAATGGGATATGGAAATCCGTTACTGAAGAGGAGCCGAAAACAATGTAGCCGATGCTTTATCACGACAGCCTATCGAAATATGTTCTGTAGCCAACCGTAAAAACTGTTCGTGGTATAATAAAAAATTTCAAGAAGTAAAAACGCAACCGAAGGAGAATCCGAAATTTTGTATTAAAGAAGGGAAACTATACAAGCATATTCGACATACGTTAGACTTTAATGAAGAAGATCCGAACGAACAATGGAAATTATGCATTCCAAAAACTGACCGAAACCGAGTCCTGCAAGAATGTCACGACGAATCGACAGCCGGACACTTAGGTATTGGAAAAACTCTCGTACGCCTATCACGTTATTATTATTGGCCTGGAATTTTACGAGACGGAGCAAAATACGTAAGGAATTGTACTAAATGCCAAGAATATAAAGTACAACAACAAACGAAAGCCGGTCTTATGCATCAAACAAATGTTCAACAACCATGGGAAATGATATCAATAGATCTTGAAGGACCACAACCTCGATCCACTAGCGGAAAAATTTGGTTACTTGTAATGCAAGATCGTTTTACCAAATGGATAGAACTGAAAGCTTTGAATAAAGCCATCGGAAAAGCTATTGCAAAAGCCATTAAAGAACAAGTAATTCTCCGACACGGATGCCCAAAAACTATAGTCAGCGATAATGGTAAACAATTTATTAGTAAAGAAGTAGAAGACTTATTAAAGAATCACGGAATTACACACCGAAAGACACCGCCATATACACCGCAATGTAATCTCGTGGAAAGAGCAAACCGTGTAATTAAAACTAAAATTGCACAATATATAGAGAAAAATCAAACCAAGTGGGATAATCACCTACCCGAAATTGCCTTCGCATATAATACCGCTCACAGTGATTCTACTGGGTTTCCCCTGCATACCTGAATCATGGAAGAGAATTTACCATCCATCAACCAACAAGTAGTGCTACTTGTAATACCGAAACTCGCATTAAGAGGATACACGACTCTATTGAATTAGTTAAAATAAATCTCGCCCAAAGTTTCCAAAAACAACAAAAGCACTACGAACTTCAACGAAGAGCCAACCAAATATAGGTGATAAGGTATGGATGAAGACTTCTAAGCTGTCTAATAAAGCAGAAAAATTTAATGCAAAGCTAGCACCCAAATTCGATGGACCGTACGTAGTAAAACGAAAAATATCACCAGTTATTTTTGACTTACAAAGAAATGGGCGAATAACTAAACATATTCACGTCAAAGATATCAAGCCGCATTATGAAAACTCCGTAAACACCGTGATAATACCTATCGATCTAACGAATGAAGAGACATCTCCACAAATTCAACCACCGATGCGACGTCAGCCGCCGATGGAACTACCACTACCTCTGGTTGCCATCGAGGAGGTACAAGTGATCCGTGAGGTACCCCCATCAGCACCTCAGGCTAGAGAGCCTTTGCGGATCCAGGATGCCGAAGCTCTAACAGCCATTCCGGCAAGAGCCCCAACACCTATACCGGCTCCAATTCAGCACCGCGACCGTACTGACACACTCCCGCATACTGAACAACAACTACCGGACGGAACAAGGATTCAAGTACCGTTGGGAGTAAAAAAATACGTAATTAGGACTGCCGAGGGAAAAAGCTCTTACGACTCAACCCACACCCAGGAACCATTCGTCATGTAGACCACTTCGAGCGGTAAACTTAATTTTTTCACGCTTTCAATGCGTTAATCTTATACTCTTAATTTTATTTTTTTGTAGTATTATATTTTTTTTTAAGAATAAAAATTACCGAATTTTTACTCTACGAAGAAAGAGGGGAATGTGACGTGTGATAAGCACACGCACTAGTATTGCGTAAAATTATTTTATAAATTATTAATTTACTACTAGCTAAAATCCTCACTCGCTCACGCTCGCTCGCTGAAAAATCATTATATAATAGATAATATTAAATTAAACTAAACAATATTTTATTATTTAACTACATTCAATTTTATTTATTAAATTGTACCCATATAGATTTATTATCATATGTATAACAATTAATGAATTTATTATTATTATACGATGAATTAAAATGATAATATTAAAAAAATAGAAATTATCTATAAAAATAATTATTTTTGTATGAAATAGAGTTTAATTATTATTGCAATAGCACTTTTCATGAAGGAATTATTATTGATTTTTTATTGTCATGTGATATGTATACATCCTTTGCAAATAATTGTTTTATTTATTTAGCGGTACTTATTAATTTGAGTGTTATTGGTAATTTGGTAATAGTACTTTTTATACACTGAGAAAAATATTAGAATAAATATTAAAATAATCTATATTAAAAATTACTATATTGTATAGGAAAAGTGTGACATCTCAGCAATATAATAATTTTTGCTATGTTATATAGTAAAATTTAGATATAATATCTTTTAATATCCAATATCGTAATTTTTGATATGCAATATAGTAATTTTTATTATATAAGACAGCAAATTTTATTATTCAATCTGGTATTTTTTAAATGCGAATTTAAGAAAGTAAAAATGAATTATATTTTGTTTTTAATTAATTCGAAATAGAATAAACTTGATAATGTCATAACATTATGTAAAAATACGACAAAAAAGCTTGATTTATGTAACGTTGTTTATAAGTTTAATTGTAATGAGTGTAATTCTTCTTATATAGGACAAACAAAACGTGCAGTAAAAGATAGAATTAGAGAACACAAAAATATGTATAATAGTGATTCTGTTGTCAGCCTACATATGCTACAGAATAATCACACATTCAATTTTGACAATGTTTTAGACAAAGAACCCTCATATAATAAACGGATTATTTCTGAGATGCTGCATATTAATAATTGTAAATATACTATAAATAAGAAGGAAGACACTCAAATGCTCAGCAATATTTATAAAAGGATTTTGTAACAGTTTGTTTTGCTCGGAATATTGATGTATGTCTATTTCTCAAAATTGACTATTTATAATGCTCACATGTATTTATATATAGTCGAGTTGACTGATTTACCTTACAATGGAGTAAAATTTGAAACGTATACATTGTTTTTACGAAGGTATTTAATTTTATTTTGTGCTGTAAAGTGTGTGGTTGAAATTTTGTTCATTTAAATATTATTTTTATGTATATTCGGTTTTTGTTTTTTTGTTAATAAACAGTGCCTGAAGAGGTCCGCAAACCAGTGGACGAAACGTTGCACGATTTTTCAAATTGAGAATAAAGAATTTTTTTTATTCCTTGTTTAACTTGGATTGACCCTCAAAGATCGACATTTTCTTCCTTTTTTTAATCGAAATAGAATGTATATATTGGGGGAATTCCTTTTGTCAATTAAGTACTACAGAAACATTTAATATTTGGAGATTTAATTATATACTATTCTTACGCAGTTGATCGCATTTTTTATTCACTCGCATATATTTATTCATTACACTTATTAGTCACAAACTTAAATATTATTTCAATCGCTATCATTGCAATACGCTGAACGGAAGATACATTTTCGCATAATAACTAAATATCTTGTTGTTTCTTATATACTAATTGACACATTTTTGAGCATTTGCGAGAAGAACTGGAAAAATAGAAAATTTTATACACGCCACCTATTGGACGAATGGAGTAATTAGAATAGCCTTAAATTAAAAAGTCGTCTCAAAACAATTGAATACTGAAAAAGAAATTAACGTATACGCGTATATAAAATATTTCTACAATACTTATTATACAAATTTTAATATATGTAGTATATACATTTCACTATATATGATGTAAGAACTTTTGTTATTTTGATATTAAAATTTGCTATTTACGTAAGATTGATTATAACATTACATATTAAATATTGTAAAACTTTATTTTATAAATTTTATAAAATAAAAAAATATATTATAAATATTTTAATAATTTTTGTCTATATATATAACTAATTTATATAAAAACTCAACCAAATAATAAAATATTGATCATACATATATAATTATAATTTATTTATATATTAGGTAGTTTATGTTATTATGTATTATGGTATTTATACTATTTATGGTGTTTATGTTATTTATATTATTTTATTACTATTTATTATTTTTTTTATTATTATCTACTGGAACGCACATTACGAAATTAAAAAAAAAATTTTCTTCCGGTAGATGATGTCCAGGTCCCTAATGTTACCTCCAGGTTAACTGAACAACATCTACTGAAAGGCCTATTACGAAATAAAAAAAATTTTCTTTCTGTAGAAGATGTCTAGGTCCCTACTGTTACCTCCAGGTCGACGGGGCATCATCTACTGGAAAGCCTATTACGAAACCAAAAAAAAAATCTTTCTTCCTGTAGAAGATGTCCAGGTCGGTAATGTTACCTCCAGGTCATCGGGGCAACTCCTACTGAAAGACTTATTACGAAATCAAAAAAAAAAATTTTTTTCCTGTAGAAGATGTCTAGGTCGGTAATGTTACCTCCAGGTCATCGGGGCAATATCTACTGGAACCCATATTACGAAATTAAAAAAAAAATATTCCCTTATATATTAAATATTCCCATATATTTGTTGATAATGTCCAGTCCTTAATGTTATCTTCAGTTATAACTAATCGACTATAAAAAAGTAAAAAAAGTAAATAAAAAAGTAATTAAACACCTATAAAAAAGTTAAACACTATTTCTAATTAATCCGTGTGGTTCCACGATCACTTTCATTAAAAAAAATTCATTTTTTCGAAAACCCAAGAGAGATATAAGAAGAGTTAAAAAATAAAAAGCCGCCTGTACGGACGTACGGATGTACGGATGTACGGACGTACGGACGTACGGACGGACGCTCAGACTTAAACTTTAAAACCATTAAAAAATTAATTAAATACCTATAAAAAAGTCAAACACTATGTCTAATTATTCCTTTGGATGCCGCGATCATATTGAATTAAAAAAAAATTAATTTTTACAAACTATTTAAAAAAATATAACATAATTTATACTCAAATCTTCATTTTGACAGTATAAAATTTTAATATAATGTGGATAATTATCCGAGACCAAATCCTGTAACCAATAAGAATGTATAATAATATTTACAATTAATTAATAAACTTTGTTTATATAATTATAATAAGAATGTAGTATATTAAGATAGCTTCGCGATAGACACGTGCCGTTAAACGCGAGTTCAACGACCACGCTATAAATAGATTAGAGTCATTGACCGCCTCCCCACTACTCTGCCTACTCGCCAGTTCATTGATCCCGTCCGGAGTGGGGGGACAGGCGTTATACGCATGCGCGCTCTCGTAGAATCGGGTATATAAGGCGCACCGGAACCACCAGTAGGCAGTCTGCAACTAGCCGTCAGATCGGACTGGCCGTGAGCACACGACCAGCCCCTTTCTCCGACCTAGTGCAGCAACCGTGAATACGTTCGTGAGCACACGTTCGTAAACACGACTTACCGTATACCGCACCGACAGTCACCTGGTGAGCACACGTGGTGTCTAATCCTGTCCGTAGCCTTTTCGTGAGCACACGTAAGGTTATTACAAGTCCCGACCGTATCTTCGTGAGCACAAGTAGATTTTCCCGACCGCACCCTCGTGAGCACACGTGGGCTATTCCGACCGTATCTTCGTGAGTACACGTAGATTATCCCGACCGCATCTTCGTGAGCACACGTAGAATATCCCGACCGTATACTCGTGAGCACACGTGGATTATCCCGACCGTATCCTCGTGAGCACACGTGGATTATCCCGACCATATCTTCGTGAGCACACGTAGATAATCCCTACCGTATCCTCGTGAGCACACGTGGATTATCCCGACCATATCTTCGTGAGCACACGTAGATTATCCCGACCGCATCTTCGTGAGCACACGTAGATTATCCCGACCGCATCTTCGTGAGCACACGTAGACTATCCCGACCGTATCCTCATGAGCACACTTGGATTATCCCGACCATATCTTCGTGAGCACACGTAGATTATCCCTACCGTATCCTCGTGAGCACACGTGGATTATCCCGACCGTATCCCCGTGAACATACATGTATTAGCCCGAACCGTATTTCTGTGCGAGCATACACGATAACCGTTAGTTGCGTCCGTTTAGGAATCTAGTTATAAGACTGCATTGTAAAGTTCGTAGATCGCGTATTAATTAAGTATTTTGTCTTGATTTGATTACAGTCTAATTAACTACATCACCCGACCAAGACCAGGCGGGCTGGCAACATTTGCTTTATATCTTTAGTTATTTTTATATTTGTACATAGTCTTAATAATAATTAGCCTTTATTATATACAGTGGTACTTTATTTCAAATTCCTTAAAACCTGAATCCTGGAATCTGAGCAAGGTCCGGTAAAGATTCACTCCGTTACAAAATAAGGTTTAAATGTAAGGGTAGAGACTGTACGGATAGTAAGGACTGTAAGGATAGTGACTGATCACTTATTCACTTAATAAAGATTTGTTTTTTTTTTTAAATTATTTGACTCATTGCAAGTATCAAATTCATTTCACCTAACACTGGAATAAAATCATTGAATACATGCAAAAGTTTACTAAGTTTACTAAGTTTACTTAGTTACTAAATGTATCGTACTCATCTTACCAATGAATTGAATACATATATTAGTACTATAGAAAATAAAAAATGGATGTAGAATAACTGTAAAAATAGAGAATGATAGAGAGAAAGGATCCACTTAAATAATATTATATTCTCTCTTGAAATAACTTTGCTTGGTCAATGCTGTGGTATTGAAACATTCAGATCAAGATAGCAACATTTCAAAAAGAAGTCAGAATACCTTAACTGAATTAGGTTTTAATTGAATACATTTTAAAATATAAATAAAATATTCTAATATAATGTAATAATTGCAGTTAAAATAATGTAAAAACGTATAGAGTTAGATATAATATCCCACACAGCATGAAAGATTGCAGCAAGCTTCCATGAAATATTCGGAATCTATCAGAAAGCTTTCATGAAATATTGCTACAAACTAAAAATGTCCGGTGGACATTGTCGACTACATGCTTCCGCGAAACATTACAGAAATCTTTCAAGAAATATTGCTGGGATATTTCTATGAAGCTTCCAGGAAGTTATCGAAAAGATTTCTTAACCTTTTGAAAAGCATTTATGAAAACTTTATGCAAGCATCGACCGGAAAACTTCCGCAAGAATTCTTGTTAAGCGATGTTACACGGGTCATACTTACGAAAATGCTTCCATGATTCATTGCAGAAATCATTCAAGAAATATTGTGGTAATATTTCTAGGAAGCTTCCAACAACTTTCCAGTAAGCAAGTGAAAAGATTCTTAAACCTTTCAAGAAGCATTAATGTAAACTTTATGCAAACATCTAGCAGGAAATTTCCGCAAGAATTCTTGATAAAATGTATAAAGCTTTTAATAAATCTTGCAGAAGTCTTTCAAGAATACTTACGAAAATCTTTTACAAACAATACGTTGAATTTAATAAATAGTAAAAACGAAATTTTATTATTAAAAACAATTGTAAAACATTTTTTATATTTATACATGACATTTTGTACATATATTAATTATTTAAAATTTGTTACATAAATATTTAACACAAATCGCAAAAAAAGTTATAACCTACAGCGGGAAACGAACCCCGGACGCATGCATGAAAAGTAAACGCTCTAACTACTACGCTATATCGCAACGCTTGCAAGGCTACTTTTAGAACTTGTATATAATGATTAATCCATTTAAGTGAATATAATTACTACTATTGTAATTATTTAATTATTTGACCAATACTAAATTAAACTTAAATATAAATGAAAGCATTTAGTAAATAAATATTAATGTTCTTGCATTTCATAGTGTATTAATTTAAATAACACTTAAAAATTATTTTTCAATTCAAAAGATTGTCTTATTTATATAATTATCATTTTATCGTTATTGTTAATCAAACATGATCTCTAAAGTATTTACCGTAATATATTATGTCATGGAAAATAGTAACTAACCAGTGAGAGGTCGCAAGCTTTGGTGAATGGCAGCTGATAGATTGCCACAATCTTTCTGACCGCACTCAAAAATGTTTTGTTACGCATTCCCGATGCATTGTGCAAAAATGTTTCACGATATATTGCGCCAATAAACAGTACCCATACTTTGTAGAATGCTTGCGTACAAGCTTCCAGCAAGATTCCAATGCAATTTTTGTAAAAGGGCAAAATACAATATTTTCGGCAAGCTTGCAAGTTATCGGAAAACCACACGAAAGATGCAGTGAAACATAAAATTAGTGTTGCATGAAAGCTTGATGAAATAGAGCCGTAATTATTGCAGAAATGTAACTGACAATGTTTCGAGAAAGATAGCTAGTCCATGCTAAAAAGATTTTGTTACGCATGGCACAATAAGCTTCCACAAGCTTATCTTAATAGGTTGCAGCAACGTGTCAAGGAATATTCCCGATGAATTATGCAAAAATGTTTCACGAAAGATTACGGCAATAAACAGTACCTGCTTTGCAGAAACCATACATAACAGTTTCAAGAAAGATTCCAATGCAGTTTTTGTCAAATATAGAAATACAATATTTCCGGCAAGATTCTAGCAAATTTTCGGAAAACCACACGAAAGACGCAGTAGAACATAAAATTAAACTTGCATGGAAGCTTACTGTAATATTGCCGCAAATATTGCTGCAACGTAACTAGCAATCTTTCAAGAGAGACTGCCAGATAGATTGCTGTAACCTTTCAAGCCACGATTAAAAAAGTTTCGATATGCATAGCGCAACAAGCTTTCAGAAGATTATCCTGGAATATTCTCATTAAATTATGTAAAAATATTTCACGAAAAATGCAGCAATAAACAGTACCTGCTTCGTAGAAAGCTTGCCTAAAAGCTTCCAGCAAGTTTTCGGAAAACCACACGGTAAGTCACAGTGAAATATAAAATTATAACTGCATCAAAGCTTGCTAAAATATTACCGCAAATATTGCACAAATGCAACTGCCCAATTAAAAAAATTAGTATTGTTTATGTACCAAATTAATACGAAATTTTGCGCAAAGTAAGTACAAAATCAGTTTCATAATTGTACCAAATCAGTACGAAATAATACTTTATCAAACAAAATGAGGGGTTGGGTGGTAAAAGGGCCTAACTCAATAGTATAGTTTTTGGAAAATTAAAAAAAACAGTATAACTTGGCATCAGCTTTATAAAACCATGTGATATTGTAAAATGTTATAATAAATACTATTTGTTGTAAAAGTTCCGAGTGCTATTTTTCAGTTAAAGATTTTTAATAAAAAAATATTAAATATTTAAAAAATCGAGTTAGGTTCTTTATTGCCGATATCGAATAAATAACAGAAGCTTTATGATGAATAAATCACCTGAAAAACATTTGATTACTTAACGTACATTTCTTATCAAATTTTGCTTATCAAACATAACATACAAAAATATTATTTTATGATATTTCATGAGAATGTACAACTTTTTAATTTTAAAACAATTATCTTTTGATACAGTGTGCGTAAAAACACATTTTACGCATTGCTCTTCTTTAAAAAATCTCATTTACGCCCACGGTATAAATATATATATAAATTTTTAGAGCGCTATTTTAATTACGTTTAATGCTGCTAGCAATCAAAAAATCGAAATTAAATGAAATTTTTTATTTTTTAACTATAATTATCGCTTTATAACCAAAATCCTATTGATGTTTTGTTATACATATTAAATACAAGAAAGTTTGAAAATTTTCTGTAGTATCTGTTAAAATATTTAATTGCCCCAATTATATATATTGGTACTTGCTAGACTTAAAATAAATCTTAAAATGCAAAAAAATGAGTTTTGCCACAATTTTTTTTCCCAAACCAAAGATCTATTTAAACGTTGAAAAATTACTTTTCATTTGGTCTGTAGCTGGAGACTGGCAAACAATTCTGGTCCAAGATATGAACACTAGTAAATTTGTAGTATTGTTTTCGTCCAAAAATGTCCATATCTTGGACCAGAATGGTCTGTCATTCTCCAGCTTCAAACCAAATAAAAGGTAATTTTTTAACGTTTAAATAGATTTTTGGTTTGGGAAAAAAAATTGTGGCGAAACCCATTTTTTTGCATTTTAAGGTTTATTTTATGTCTAACAAGTAGCTATACAGGGTGTCCTAAAAGTAACGATACACCCAATAAATAATCCAGGTAAAAGCTTTTTTAAAAAAAGTGAATGTCATTCCTTAAGTAACTTTTACGACGAATCCAGTGGTGAACTTGAATTTGACCTTCAACTTGTCATTCAAGGTATTTCAAGGTCAACTTTGTTTTTTTAAATGGGAACCCCTATTTTTGACAACAGCAATCGAAAGAGCGAGAAATTTTACGTCTAAACATGTACTTAGGTCATAGGTCAAGGTGATCTTGAACCTTCTGCTGAAGGTTATTAAGTTTTAGGTATGGATCGGCTCCGATCTGTACTTGTTTGACTTAGGGGTATTAAAATCATATATATATACGTGCGAAAGATGATTTTTGACTCGCTTCGCTCGAGCGTTAAATTTGCACTTGTTAGAAAATCAACACTTTCGCTCTTGTAAGGGAAAAGTACTGTTACATTTTTCATGAAAACGAAAATATATTTTTCTATTTTTAAGATAATAAATTCAGTTTACAAAGTGTTCATAAATATATGTATAAAGAACTTTGTGAATTGAACTATTTTTATCAATGTCTCTTCCAGTTCGTAAATCCTCGTTTTTATTCACAAAAGAAAAAAATTCACATTAAACCAATTTCGCGCAATGTTAAGTAAAAATTTTATTAGGTATTATAATTTTATGTTGCTTTTATTCTACTTTATTTTTTTTTCTTACTTTTTTTATTTTTGCTACTCTGCGCATTTAATCGATTCAAAGCAGGCTAAGAGGGCATATGTTAGGCCCTTTTTGGGTGTTCTGTATCATTTGAAATACAAAGAAACATTTTCATTTTTTCTTATTTGAAATACGTATAAATGGTGCCTCTTAGATTAATTTTCAATCATAATTTAAAAAGGGACCTAACTGGAGACCTAACTCCACACAACCCCTCAAATACTATTTATGAAATTTATACTAAATTCATCCTCAGTTTGAACCCAGTTCTTACAAAATCAGTACTACATTATAATGAAATTAGTACTACATAAGAATGATATTAGTACCAACTTTGTATCATATTGGTACTTTAGTAAACTTAAATATCATTATAGTGTTTCTAAAACAAATAAAAAAATAAAGAAATAATTTATTTGAAAATAAATTACGGGGAATTGTA
This sequence comes from Theocolax elegans, assembly GCA_026168455.1. Lineage (NCBI taxonomy): Eukaryota > Metazoa > Arthropoda > Insecta > Hymenoptera > Cerocephalidae > Theocolax > Theocolax elegans. Next base: position 22,351,359 of record CM047430.1, read on the forward strand.
AAATACATATTTATAGAGAAATAAACTAAACATAATGTATTTCAACTTTATTATTGTATGCAAATACTGAAAAAATAAAAAAAAACCAGAGTATTTTTAGTAAAAAAACACGCTTCTTTAAAAAAAGGAAGAGAGATAGAGAAAAACTCCAAGGAGAAAACAGATGCTATTTTACTCACTATGTAGATCTGCATCTTAATACGTGTGACGGTCCAGTTTTACCACATAATAAAAAATAGGAAAGAGATTCGTTTTTCTAAATTTCAATCCTATTTTAATTCACCAATCCGTGTAGGGTAGAGAGAAACTCCCATCCTACAGCAGATCGATGAATGAGCATTTCATCGTCGAGATCGTTTATAATTAGCAATCACTTATGATTGCAGTGCAATTTCAAATCAGTGACGTAGTTCAAAGAGAAAACAAATTCTCTTATCCCGCGTCACTTTATGACTTGAAATGCACTAGCAATCTAATTCTAAGAATCCCCAATTGCATTCAGTGACGTAGGTCCGAGAGAAACCAAATTCTCTCATCACGCGTCACCTTAAGAATGCAATCAAGATTCTTGAGAATTAATAAGTGACTGCAAATCCAAATAACTTAACATAAATTTATATTTGTCAATCAAATAATGAAAACGAAATAAATTAAAATAAAAAAAGAAAGAATTTATTTGAATTCCATATTAGGGTATGGAAAACACCCTTAACATTGGCTCGCTCGCGGAGCTAAAAGTTCAAACCATATATATAGTCACGCGGGACTATTCAAGCGCGGAGAGGCCGCATTGATGGTGTCCGTCGTTCTCGACGAAATGCTGCCGAGGCAGCGAGAGACGTTGGTTTTGTTCGGGCTAGGCGGTGGTGGGGGAAACACTCCTGTTTCGGTAGACTCGGCTTGATTTCGCCGAGGATCTGAGTCCCTCACCATCGGTATCTCACGTACACGCGTTGATGTGTATGTGTGTCTTAGCCTGTGACGTCCCGATGGCTATTCGTCGGTATACTTTGATAATACATGATAATGTATTATATTATTTAATAATGTTAATTACAATATAATATTTTTCAAGATGCATTATTTATGCATAAATATAGTTACGCTAGTGCTATATTCTTGTAAAATTTACAATTTCATTGAAAATTGGTTTAATGCCAATTTTCATTGTAAATTGTTATAAATGATAACTTTGAATGTTGTATTTTAGTTTACTTACAACTAAAATATTTAACTTGATTTAATTAATTAATGGAAATTGTTTAAACCATTAATTATTAATAACTTTGTCATTTTTGGTCGTATCGCATTGATATTTTGACCAAAAATGGCAAATATGTAAAAAAAAATAATAAAATTATAAATTTTACAATTTTCCACTTTTCAATGTTTAAATTAATTATTTAAACATTAAAAGTGAAAATAAAAAAATCTTCCCTAACCGGGAATCGAACCCCGTCGTAGCGCGTATCAGTCAGATACTCTACCGCTTGACTATCTTAGTCTCTTATGAGAGATGATCCGATATGTCTACATTAGCTAATCGGCAGTATTAGCTTATGTAGCATTGCTTTTTTATGCTATTTCGCTGAAATAAAAGCTTGAAATTTTGTATATCAAATTTGGGATGTCACATACGAGATATGAAAAAAATTTTTTTTTCTATTTTCTAGCATATAAAAAAGTTAAAGAATCTTTAATTGAGTCTCAGTTAATACAGTATTTTTAAAATTAATATTATTCTATAATTTTTTAATTCAATTAATGTTAATTTAAACATATTTCATGTACAATATAAAATAAAAAAAGTGATTTTTAAAATTTTTTGTTATGCTAAAACATGGAAAAGAGTTATTTTGTTCAAATCTCGTTTAAGCTGTAGATCTATGTTCTGTGAGTAAAATAGCATCTTTGTTCGTTGCGAAGTTTTTCTCTATGTCTCTTCCTTTGTTAAATATTTCGATTTTAAAAAAAAACGTGTTTAAAAGTGGTAAAAAGTGGGTTAAAAAACGCTCAACCTCTCATTTTAAAGCTAAAGCAATTACCTTCCAAACCTCGTTGGTTTTTTTGAGCTATCTGTACACTAAATCTACAACGGATCAAAAAGAGACACGATGTTTAGTGTTTTCATCTCTTTTTAATACTTATAAAAAACACAAGTTTGAATTTTTTAACTTTTGCAGTAGCATTTATTGAAAGCTTTTACCTGCTTTTTCGAAAGGCCTTGGATTTTTAAAGCTACAACGTTTCGCAGCTAAGCACTAAAACTTTGAAATTTTGAAAGCATGTGGTGGAGAGTGTATTTGTACTAATTTCCAAAAACTTGATGGAAACTTTTGCGGAATCTTTCCACAAAGCAGGTAAGCTGTTCATTGCTGTATTTTTTAGTGAAACATTTTTGCATAATTCATCGGGAATATTCCTTGATAAATTGCTGCAATCTTCCATGATAATAAGCTTCTTGAAGCTTTTTGTGCAAGGCGTTACGTAACTTTTTTGAGCGTGTCCAGAAAGATTATAGTAGTCTATCTAGTTGTCTTTCACGAAAGATTACCAGTTTTATTAATTCAATATGTTAATAAGCTATCACGCAACCCTAATTTTATGTTCCACTGCAACTTATCGCGTTTTTTACCGACAATTTGCAGAAATCTTGCAGGAAACATTGTTTTTTGATGATTTACAGAAATTGCATTGGAATCTTGCTAGAATCTTTTATGCAAGCTTTCTGCAAACTACTTACTAGAAATTGCCGCATTCTTTCTCTGAACTTTTCTGGAACATTAAGCAGCAATAGTCCTTATGCATAACTTTAAGACCAATTAACCAATTTGAGCTGACTATTTTTTAAACTATGTCTCCTTCATCTCAGTTTTTTGGTGGTTTTGAGTTTCAGTTTATCATATAAAAAACATCAAAAGGCGCGATAGCGCTTGACGCAAGTATAGCGCGAGAGCCATCTTAGACAGCTAATTTAACCCCTCAGATTTTTTATGTCTTTTTTTTACTATTACGTTTTATCCAATATGTAATCGATCAAACCTTCGTATTCTGTATTTATTTATCTTCACTTTACATCCAATTCTATGTAAATTCATTGACGCATATTGAAGAAAAATCATGACAAAGAAATTGCTTGCTGATTTCCTTTACGAAATTTTTTTCCTCTTCCCTTTTTTTCGTCTCCCCTCATATATATATATATATTTTTTTTATTCTATTTTTTTGTGCCCTCTTTTTCCTGGCACTTCCTACCGTTTATCCCCTGGGGACTTTAACGGTGTCCACCTACCACCTATGTGTACCCGTGGATGAGGGAAACCTGTGAGGCAGGGAATACCTCACCCGAGATGGCCGGTGTATTCGAAACATTCTTTTTGGGTGTTAAAGTTACATTGCGTAGGCCTTGACACCAAAACCGAATGTTTCACACTTCCCGCTCACGTTGTGAAGTGTGAAAAAACACCTAACCCGCCACGAAAGCCAAGCGACCGAGAGCGTCATCCATCCGCTTGGGTACCGCGCTCAATATTGCTTAACTTCCGTGACCGGCTGAGGTGCGTCTCCGCCACTCCGCCACCGCGTCGGTATCTCCCCTCATATATATATATATATATGGGGTATTCCACGTGAAGTGGTCCGATCAAAATTTTAAAATGCACCAAATTATGGGTACACTTTGCAAATGTTTTTCAGAATACAGAAAAAAATTTTTAGGTACTGGAATCTATTTGCTCAAAAGTTACTCTAACCTCAAAAAGTGAATTTTTCCATATTTTTTTCAACACCAGCTGGGTTTACCGCTATATAACTCAAAATCTATCAACTTTTACTATATAACATTATATATAACATTCGTTGCTAATTATATCTAGAATTTATTCTTCTGGGTTAGAATTGCTAATCTCAAGGTCAATGTTACATAAACTACATGTCAATATTCAAGGTGAAAAAAGTGCAAGTGCGCCACCTTTGATTTTTTCATCCAAAAGTCTAAAAGAAAGCTTGGAGCAATACCTTTCAAATGGTCTGTAGCATTTTTATGGCCTCCAATTCTGTAAAAAGTTATGACCATTTAAAGAAAGACAAAAAATTCACAAAAATTAACATGGTAATTCCCATTTAAATTTTTAAAAAAATTTCGTGTTTCTTTAAATTGTCATAACTTTTTACAGAATTGGAGGCCATAAAAATGCTACAGACCATTTGAAAGGTATTGCTCCAAGCTTTCTTTTAGACTTTTGGATGAAAAAATCAAAGGTGGCGCACTTGCACTTTTTTCAACTTGAATATTGACATGTAGTTTATGTAACATTGACCTTGAGATTAGAAATTCTAACCCAGAAGAATAAATTCTAGATATAATTAGCAACGAATGTTATATATAATGTTATATAGTAAAAGTTGATAGATTTTGAGTTATATAGCGGTAAACCCAGCTGGTGTTGAAAAAAATATGGAAAAATTCACTTTTTGAGGTTAGAATAACTTTTGAGCAAATAGATTCCAGTACCTAAAAATTTTTTTCTGTATTCTGAAAAACATTTGCAAAGTGTACCCAAAATTTGGTGCATTTTAAAATTTTGATCGGACCACTTCACGTGGAATACCCCATATATATATATATATATATATATATATATATATATGTGTGTCTAATTGCTTTCCAGCCCGTGAGAGAGTGTGGACAGAGGTAAAAACCTCCAGTCAGACTCTGAAGAATTCCTTGAGAGGGAGCTGCTGCTACACTCTTTTTCAACACAGTTGTCACGTATTACAATTTTTTTTTTATAATATACACTATTAACTTGCTTCTTCCCTTTATATTACATTACACGTATATATCTATATTTATACTTGGAAAAAAGTTGAGTATATATGTAAGACTTCCCAGTGACTCGAGTATAGTGGATATAAATTAATAATTGATTAAACATGGTGAAATTCAATTTAACTCCAGTGATTGGAAATAAATAGTACAATATTATCTCGAGTAACTGGGAAGTCCATTCAGATTATATTAGTTCATACTTTTCAATAGAGCAATAATAGTTCTACTTTCTTCTTTCTTTAAAGGACATTTTTTTTACTTTTTACCCTATTGTAAAGTGTAATTTTTATATTTTGCACAGTTTAAAGAATAATTTTAGTTGCTTAGTCGTTTAAAAGGTGTAGTTTTGGGATTTTTAATGTTACTTAAAGAGTAGTAGAGTCAACATATTATTAAGGTTCAGTTTTTACTCTTTGGGGTTAAGAGTGTGTGATGAAACTTTTTTAATTTGACTGAATTTTCCTGAACGAAATGTCAGACCCAAATTACACGAATCTACACCTTTCAACGTAAATATTATAATTAATATATTAAATTAAAAAACTAAAAAAAATTCAAACAGGTATCTTAAAAAAAAGCAAGGGCATAGCATTTTGATGTTTTAAGAAATAATAATTTTTTTAATAAGAATTGAGTCAACAATTTTTAGACGCTAATTATTAGTAAATAAGTCATAAACTTTCAACGCAAACATTGTAATTTTAAATAATCAATTTAAAAATCTGGAAAATTTTGGGTATATTGCTAAAACATTCAGACTAAGACATTCATTGCTAAGACATTTTTAAGTTTTAATAATCACAAAATATAAATTAAAAATAGATGAATTTCATTAAACAATAGATAAAGTAAAAAAAAATTTTTAACAGTTTATAAGAACAATACGAAAAAAATATCTCACTCCTGCGCTGAAGCGTACAAATTTTTTAGCGATTTTACAATGCAACAAAAAATTTTGCTTCCACATACTCTAATGTAGAATTTTGTGCTCTTTCAGAATCCCTGGTCAAATATTTGGCCAGATTTAAAGCAGAGATGGCAAAATCAATTTAAATACTACAAAAAACACCAACATTAATTAAAAAGAAACTTTTACTCCCTTTTTTTCAGAATGTTATTGCAAATATAATCTATGCTCTATATATGAAGAAAGGTGAAGAGAATAGTTGCTGTTTAAATCAGTATTATTTGAATAATACACGTTTTTTTCAAATTATTGTTAATTTATCGAAAAAGTAACCTTGAATCATCAAAATAACTTATATATTATTATAGCTTCTTTGATAAATATAAATGTCTTACCATATAGTATATGCATGGCGGGATCTATATGGCTATCGTAAATGTATCAAAAAAGTAACAAATTGTAAATTTTCGTACATTTCAGGCGTTATTTGCAGATTATAAGGTAGATAAAAGAATTGTTTCACTAAAAAATTACTGGTTTAAAGTGTAACTATTCTCTTAGCTTTTCTTCACATTTTAAGTGTACATTATATTGTTTGAGTATACATTATATTAGCGATAAAATTCTGAAAAAACTCGTGAACAAATTTTTTTCTCAAATTTCAGTGTTTTTTTGTTTACATTGGTCTTATCATTGTTCTTTAAATCTGGCCAAATTTTTATATATATAAAGAAAGTGTACTTTCTTAAATTTGAATTTGCCGCGCTCGCACGCTGTGCGCGTCAATTGATAAGGCGTCGTTAGATGGAGCGTGAGATATACATTGGAGAGAAGATAGATTACGTAACGAGCACATGTGAAAAAGTGAGAAGAGAAATCTAATATAAGAATGTTAAGTTAAAAAATATTAATTAAATAAAGGATAAGAAGTGTAAAGTAAAGAAAGGATAATTATAAACATTAATTATCGTTTCTTTGTTTACAGGTAAGAGTGCAAATAATGTAATTAGCTTTGTATGAAGAAATGAATTTAAGAAAAACTTTGTTTACAGAGAAACAATTGATGTTTAATTTCTTTACCCTATCACTATTGAGAATTAATCTTATATATATATATATATATATATATATATATATATATATATATATGGGTGGTTCCCTGTGACGTCGAAGATGAAAAAAATAAATATTGCTATAACTGTGGGAATATGTTTTAGAGGTATCCAGTAGTTCTCCTGAATTTTTTCAGATTTTTTCTGGGCCATTATTTTAAGTTACAGAGAGTCAAAGTTGACATTTTAGCACTTTTTTGCATTGTATGCCCATTTTCATGAATTTTTAGCTCCGAGGGGATGCATTTTTCGCTAAAAAAATAAGTATGACTTTTTTTGTAAAATTTTCCGAACTTTTCATTAAAAATACTTTTAAAGACATAAATGTATGCTGTCACACTCTTGTAAGCCATTTAAACCTTAAATAGTGAAAATCAGCAATTCTGCTCCGGACTCTGGTAACCTAATACTGTCTAAAAGATGTCTTTTTATAGTCAGAAACTGCCTAAAAATTTCCAGAGTGGGTCTAAATCATTAAGATCACTTATGGTCAAAATATCCGCGAAAAGTGCCCGAAATATTAATAGAAATGTATATTTGTTGCCTTATAACGATGAATCTAGTAGCATGATCATTGCAAAAAAATTTATGCACTTACCTTGGAATGGTAGAAAAGTATCTCCACTTGCTTCAGTATCCATCTAATCCCCTGTAAGCTGCTAAAAATACAAATATTATTATAAAATTATAAAAAATTATTTTTTAAACCTTTATAATGCTGGATTTTTAGTTTTACATCCCTTACAAGAATTATAATACTTATCTGAAGGATTACTATAAAAGTATCAACATTATTATTATTATTATTCAGCAATACATTGTTTAGATTTCACAAACTTGTCACTGTCACGTTATCATATTATTCATTATAATTATATATACGATTTATTTATATATCTTTTGTATTAAATACGTATATTCAGTTATTGTAATAATGATGTTTATATATTTATAGTAATCTTTCAGATTAGTATTATAATTCTTGTAAGGGATGTAAAACTAAAAATTCAGCATTATAAATGTTTAAAAATTAATTTTTTACATTTGTATAATAATATTTGTATTTTTAGCAGCTTACAGGGGATTATATGGATACTAAAACAAGTGAAGATACTTTTCTACACTCCAAGGTAAGTGCTCAAATTTTTTTGCAATGATCATGCTACTAGATTCATCGTTATAAGGCAACAAATATACATTTCTATTAATATTTCGGGCACTTTTCCCGGATATTTGACCATAAGTGATCTTAATGATTTAGACCCACTCTGGAAATTTTTAGGCAGTTTCTGACTATAAAAAGACATCTTTTAGACAGTATTAGGTTACCAGAGTCCGGAGCAGAATTGCTGATTTTCACTATTTAAAGGTTTAAATGGCTTACAAGAGTGTGACAGCATACATTTATGTCTTTAAAAGTATTTTTAATGAAAAGTTCGGAAAATTTTACAAAAAAAGTCATACTTATGTTTTTAGTGAAAAATGCATCCCCTCGGAGCTAAAAATTCATGAAAATGGGCATACAATGCAAAAAAGTACTAAAATGTCCACTTTGACTCTCTGTAACATAAAATAATGGCCCAGAAAAAATCTGAAAAAATATATATATATATATATATATATATATATATGGGTGGTTCCCTGTGACGTCGAAGATGAAAAAAATAAATATTGCTATAACTGTGGGAATATGTTTTAGAGGTATCCAGTAGTTCTCCTGAATTTTTTCAGATTTTTTCTGGGCCATTATTTTAAGTTACAGAGAGTCAAAGTTGACATTTTAGCACTTTTTTGCATTGTATGCCCATTTTCATGAATTTTTAGCTCCGAGGGGATGCATTTTTCGCTAAAAAAATAAGTATGACTTTTTTTGTAAAATTTTCCGAACTTTTCATTAAAAATACTTTTAAAGACATAAATGTATGCTGTCACACTCTTGTAAGCCATTTAAACCTTAAATAGTGAAAATCAGCAATTCTGCTCCGGACTCTGGTAACCTAATACTGTCTAAAAGATGTCTTTTTATAGTCAGAAACTGCCTAAAAATTTCCAGAGTGGGTCTAAATCATTAAGATCACTTATGGTCAAAATATCCGCGAAAAGTGCCCGAAATATTAATAGAAATGTATATTTGTTGCCTTATAACGATGAATCTAGTAGCATGATCATTGCAAAAAAATTTATGCACTTACCTTGGAATGGTAGAAAAGTATCTCCACTTGCTTCAGTATCCATCTAATCCCCTGTAAGCTGCTAAAAATACAAATATTATTATAAAATTATAAAAAATTATTTTTTAAACCTTTATAATGCTGGATTTTTAGTTTTACATCCCTTACAAGAATTATAATACTTATCTGAAGGATTACTATAAAAGTATCAACATTATTATTATTATTATTCAGCAATACATTGTTTAGATTTCACAAACTTGTCACTGTCACGTTATCATATTATTCATTATAATTATATATACGATTTATTTATATATCTTTTGTATTAAATACGTATATTCAGTTATTGTAATAATGATGTTTATATATTTATAGTAATCTTTCAGATTAGTATTATAATTCTTGTAAGGGATGTAAAACTAAAAATTCAGCATTATAAATGTTTAAAAATTAATTTTTTACATTTGTATAATAATATTTGTATTTTTAGCAGCTTACAGGGGATTATATGGATACTAAAACAAGTGAAGATACTTTTCTACACTCCAAGGTAAGTGCTCAAATTTTTTTGCAATGATCATGCTACTAGATTCATCGTTATAAGGCAACAAATATACATTTCTATTAATATTTCGGGCACTTTTCCCGGATATTTTGACCATAAGTGATCTTAATGATTTAGACCCACTCTGGAAATTTTTAGGCAGTTTCTGACTATAAAAAGACATCTTTTAGACAGTATTAGGTTACCAGAGTCCGGAGCAGAATTGCTGATTTTCACTATTTAAAGGTTTAAATGGCTTACAAGAGTGTGACAGCATACATTTATGTCTTTAAAAGTATTTTTAATGAAAAGTTCGGAAAATTTTACAAAAAAAGTCATACTTATGTTTTTAGTGAAAAATGCATCCCCTCGGAGCTAAAAATTCATGAAAATGGGCATACAATGCAAAAAAGTACTAAAATGTCCACTTTGACTCTCTGTAACATAAAATAATGGCCCAGAAAAAATCTGAAAAAATTCAGGAGAACTACTGGATACCTCTAAAACATATTCCCACAGTTATAGCAATATTTATTTTTTTCATCTTCGATGTCACAGAGAACCACCCATATATATATATATATATATATATATATATATATATATATATATATATTTATATATATATATATTGGTGTGTGTATAATATTAAGCTCCATAAAAAGTTTCTGCAATTGAAATTACTGAAATCAAAATAGCAACGCCAAGTATTTTATAGATATCAACAGAAATTTTTTATTTATTTATTACAGTTTCACTTTCCATAATTTTATTATTCATTATTAAATATTCCACGTTGAATTTGTGCGTGTAGACAGTACTTTATAAAAAACACCTTCTACGATTTTGAACTATGCAAAAATTTCTACCAATCTGAATACAGATTTTTTTTATGAAAAGTACCTTACACAATTACTTTTCATTTCTGGCCCTCTCATATCTTACAGTAATAAATAAATAATATTCTAATGATATTAATTTGTGCAAAATTAATTTCTGCAATACTAATAAAATGGACATTTCTTTTTTATTCTTTTAAATAATAAAATAATACTTGCACCACCGTTGGTTAATAAGTGTTACCGCTTCATATCCCAGGTAGCACTGCTGTGTAAAATAATTATTATTTCACTTAACAAAGTGTATACAATCTACATAATTTTACCAATTAATTCATGTGCTTATTAATAATAAATTATTGGTTTATATATAGTATATAGTCTTGTTTCCACGCGTGGGTCTAGCTAAGATGTATGTGATGATTCATAAAATGTAACATCAGTTAATATAGTCAGAATTAACACCTATCCCACTCAGCACAAAACGTCTTAAAGACGTTTCTAGACGTTTTTAAAACGCTTAAAATGCTTAATAATGTTTTAAAACATTACGGTGGCCGGCGCTGGCCTCATGGATTTTGGGGGAGGCCACAAACCGCTTAGTTCTAACATCACGTCAGAGGCGGGGTCCTCGAAAGAAAACCCCCAACAGCAGCCGCTATCCCAGATGCTGAGTCTTCCTTCTGCAAGCAGGTTACGAAGCGGCAGCGTTACCAGCATTGGTAGCGCCATCAGCGGCATCTCTGCCTATAGCAGAGAATCTCAAGAGGAGATAGAAGTGTTCCGTAAGGAATACGAGAAGGTGGAGAAGGCGCAGGAGGAGATCGACTCCACTTACGACCATCTGAAAAAAGAACTTCAGGCAATGTTGGCAGCTTGTGCAAAACAGCCGAACATTTCCATGGTCGTCAAAACAGGGTTGAAAACCGTAGACGCTCTTGTACAAGAGCTCTACGGGAAAACGAAGAAGATGTCTTTAGCAGTCGATGATTACAAGTGCCAAGTCGAGGATTATCGAGTTGGCCACGAGAATCGTCGGCGGCCTAAGAGAAGAGGCATCATTGCTAAAGCCGTCATCGCGGCTACAGCCAAGATACAGGCTCAAAAGAGGAGTAGGGAGGGCCCTCAAAGCCCACCCGAGGCCTCTAAAAGCCGTAAGAAGAAGAAACCTCGCAAGGAGGTGCCACCACCTGGTAAGGACAAGGAGCAATCCAAGTCCAAGCCTGTGGTGGAAAAGAAGAAGCCAACGGTTAAGTCGGGACAGGCGCCTCTTGACAGGAGAAAGCGCCAGAAGGCGCCGGTATCCACCCTGGTGGTCACAATCGCGTGGGACCGAACGTTTGCTGAAGTTCTGGGGAAGCTTCGAAAGGAAGTGAATCCGGACGACAGTGGCGCGCAGGTTCTGAGTGTGCGGCCCACAGGGCGGGGGGACGTCCTGCTTCGGCTAGGCAAAAAAACCGATGCGGCAGTATTCGCGGAGGAAGTGCGTACTGCTACCCAAGGAATGGGAGAAGTTCGAGTCCGAGATCGAAGGGTTACCCTTGAGATCAGAGACCTGGACGCTCTCACAACGAGGGACGAAGTGGTGGCAGCCCTAAATAAAGTGCTTACTTCTTCGCCTGAGGGCCGAGAGGTGACGCTTTTGGGCCTAAACCGCAGTCAACAGAAGACAGCCATCGTGAAGCTGGATCACGAGAGCGCTGACAAGCTGAAGTCGATGCGGCATCTCTGCGTTGGCTTCGTAAGCTGTCGCGTTCGGGATCGAGTCTTGGTCGAGAGGTGCTACCGGTGCCTAGACTTCGGCCACACGAAAAGGAAGTGTGAGGGAGTGGACCGGTCCTCGTCGTGCTACAAGTGCGGCGAGCCTGGACACAACCTTAAGAATTGCAAGAGCGCTCCCAAATGCTTTCTTTGTCCATCAAAGGATGCTGAGGGAGTGTCTCACGTGGCGGGGACCGGAGCCTGTGCCACCTTTAGGCGCGCGCTCGATACCGCCAGAAAGGCCGCTTCACGATAAGTGGCAGTCTCATCGAGGGAGGATAGAATAAGGAACGAATGACGCATGTCACAAGACACGCCTCCCAGCTTGAAGTAATGTGAAAAACAGTTCCGGGCTGGGCAGGTGAAAGCGTTGGGTTTGGAGTTTTAGCCGGTAAGAATCCGGCACTGGCGACGAATGCGGACCCTCGTCGACGTCTTATGTAAGATTTCTCCAGTTTCCCACGAAAAAAAAAAAATAAATAAATAAATAAATAAATAATAGTAATAATTTTATTATGATTCAAAATTTTGTGATAGAATAAAAAATTAATGAATCGTTATATTAAATTTAGCATTGCTACAAATTTTTATTTATTGGTAATCAAATTCAAATTGCTCGCGAATGTTTGGACAAATTTTACTTGTCGCAGCCCCCCTCCAAAAAATGTAAATCGGGCTTTCATCGTCTCTGGCACAATGACACTCTGGCGCGCTGACACGGACTCAAATACGAATTACATTTGAAAAGTTTTTCAAAAATTATTAATTTAGAAGCATTTAATTTAAATATTTTTTAATTTATTATTTCAAAATTGTATGGATATATAAGTGAGTAGATTATGTATATTTTGTAACGGTTTTGCTATTTTTAATGATAATAATAAAATAATAACAACTGACTACCGTTAAAACAATAGTCTCACTACGCAATCAGCCGCTCAGTAATAATACGTGTCTATAAGACACGTATAGGCGGAGGCGGCGGTATCCTTTTCTTAGCGAACGCGAACGAAAATAAAAGGGCAAACAATAAGAGTGGAAACACAAGGTTTAATTTAAAATAAAAAAACAAGAGTATATTGTCAAAAAAAAATATAATACACGCGTGCCGCTGCACGCGGGATCGCAGGTCGATACGCGAAATAAATAAAGAGAGAAAGAGAGAGAGAGACTACAGAACTGGCACTCACAGTGCGTGAGCCGCGATCGATAATTAAACAACCAAGCGAAGTCTGCGTAGTCGCTACTCCTTAGCTTCCTGGGCTGCGTCGTTGCCAAACAAACTAGTATAACTTTACTGGATCACCAGCACAGCACCAGGATCAGTGTTGCCAGATAGAGGTATTTTTTCTTTGTTGCACTCACACAGTATGACCTTATTTACATTAGATAATAGAGGACAGAAAACCCTAAATGGTAACCCTGACCAGGATCACAAGCACGGGGCGATCAAAATATGGAGAGAAGAATAAACATCAAAGTTTCTCACAACGGTTGAGATTAATCACACGGTTGAATTCAATCTCTCCACGGTTGATTTCAGTCTCTCGACGGTAGAGTTTAATCTAAGTGCTCTCGCACTTACGAACCGAAAACTCTCTCTCTCTTTCCCTACTTTTACCTTTACGAAGGTCCGCGAAAATCGCCGAAAATCGTCGAACGTCGACCTGTAGCATCTGTAAAGATTAATACACAGGCTAGACAGAGAGAGAGAGAATGTAACGAGTAATATAATATAATCAAATATTATATTGATTCGTTACAATTTATAGAAAACAATATTTTAAACAAACAAGTATGTATTTATTAGAAACAGAAGGTTATTTAAGGAATGAATTTGTTTATAATAATCAAAATAAATATATGGGCTCTGTAACTAAAGGGAAAAATAAATTGGATATAATTATAGATTCAAACGCAAATTTTGAAAGAGGGTGCAAATTACGAATTACGGGAGAAATGGAAGAAACAGGTTTGATTTATATGCCGTTAAAATATTATAAATAGTTCTTTAAAATTAATATAAAAATTTATTTCAGAAGAAAGTTTTATTACCCTAAAAGTACAAAATATTAATGACATAGAACTTTTGGCGATGATCCTTCGTCATTAAATAAATTAATTTTAGGAGGTGAAGTTCTATTTAGATCCGTTTAAAATAATCCAAAATTTTAATAAGTTATTACTAAATACTACAATTTAGTAAGTATATGCACTTTACTATTTTTGGTAAGTTAATTTTTCATTAACATTTATAATTATTAAAATATAAATTTAAGCTTTATAGGAATTCATATAGTTTAAAATTTACAGTTAACATTTAATATGTTTCTATTATTTTTATTATTTTTATTCTGATTTCATTACACGAAATTTCGGTAAAAACTTTTTATTATAAATTATAATTGTATTTAATAAAAAATTAAATTTTTGCACTAAATTAAAAATTAAATTTTTAACCCAATGCACTATAGCAGTACCTCCAAGGTGTAATTATAATAATAATATAATAATTATAATATATGATATAATATAATAATATAATATATATAATTATATAATTTAAAACATTATTTTAAATAAATCAATTACGAAAAACCTTTTTCGAAATTAAAAATAGGGGGTTGGTGCGTGAAGCGCGCAGGAGGGCGAAGCCCTCCTAGTGTACATATGTATATATATTGTGACGTGGTAGATCTGTATGAGTACAGATCCCCGTCACTTAGGGCTCTGTAGTACCGACGCGGCCAGCGCAAGAATCGGCACTTGGCATATGGCGCGCGTATCGGTAGGCAGAAGACATGGAAAAGTACAGCTACGACCAATTGCGGGCGTAGCGCAGTGGTAGCGTGAACGCCTTCGGATCCGAAGGGGCTCGGGTTCAAGACCTGACGCCCGTCCCTTTTTTTTTAATTTGTAGCAAATGAATCTCATTGTTACAATATATATATACATATATATATATATATATATATATATTGTATGTGATGTAACACTAGATATCAGCAACTTCTCTTTTCTTTTGAGGAAAGTAGTGTAAACGAATATTTAAAAATATAATTTAAATTCGTAAAAAGAAAATTAATATTCAAGGAAAAAAGCATAAAATGGGCAGAATCACAAAAAATAATAATTTATAAATCATTCAATTCTACGCTTGGACGTTCCGTTCCTACGCTATCAATTGCAAGATAATAAATGCTTACAACGTGGTCGCACGTGTGTTAAAGACGGAAGCCGCCATTTACAAGTATAAACTATGGGTTTGTACAAAATTTAATCCTACTCGTACGTTCTTTGTATTATTTAACTTAAGGCTTATTTAGCAGAATATGCTGAGCGTCATTTATAATATTGCTAAATACAGATTAAAATTAAAATAAGTACAATTTATTACACTATGGATACTTCCGGTTTAAACCACGCTGGGCGCCATTTGTGATGTTGCACTTTTGATTCTTAACGAGTCGTTCCCGTAGTGCACCGTTGCACTGTGGCTTACAACAAATAAATAATAATAACTATTAAATAATTATTATCCAGTAACATTTTTAATTAATTGGGCGTTAGTTACCGGTAAAACTAACATGAAGCCGATTCAGGGTCGCGGGCTCCACGTTGCCATCACAGGAAAGAGTGCGGAATAACGTTATAGAAATTTGGATATTTTACTCGGGTTATAATCAATCTCTTCAATTTAACATAACAATTATTAACACTTTAATCTACATTATATTAAAGTTATCTCTTTGTGCGATTTTGTAAAAACTCCCCAATTCTAGCGAAAAATACTTAAAACATATATATTTTATGATAAATATGTGTTACATAAGTTAATGCTTCATATTACTGACAAAAAGATTATTATTATAATTACTAAGTAATATTAAAAAAAAAAATAAATAAATTATAATGTCCGTCCGTCCGTCCGTCCGTCCGTCCGACAAACATCATCTTGGCGTGAGAGAGAATGAGACAGAGCGAGAGAGATTGATTGATTAAGTAATTTATTATGCCTAGGTCTAATTTAACCATAAGGCAAGAAACAAAAGTGATATACAATTATAACTACATTTACATTAAACTTAAGTTAAAATTTAGATTCATATTCATATGCGCTCTAGATTAATTTAATAATAATAAATAAAAGTAATATACATGCTAGATAAAGGCTAAATACAATCCAAACAACATCCGCGACTAGTAGCTTTAAAGGTAGCCAAGAATAAAATCAAATAGTATTAAGATACATATTCGCTTCAAGTTCCGTTCATAAGGTAATCATACAACCTACTCTTAAACGTCACGATACTAGTGGCAAGCTTCAAATTCGAAGGAAGAGAGTCCCAGAGATCCATCGCCTGAATAGTAAACGATTTACTGTATGTGGTGGTAGATACAATTGGACGCTCAAAAGAGGAGTAATTAATACGCTCAGAGCGACGCACTTCACTATTCGGCGCAGGGAGTAACGCATGTAAATATTCTGGCTTCCCACTAATTAAAACTTGGTACGTAAGTACACCCATAAAGTACTGTCGACGCTTTACCACCGATAACCAATTAAGTTTTACAAAAAATGTATCCAGGCGGGCATCCTTCCTTAGGCGAAAAATATAACGCACACATACATTCATAAGACGCTGTAGCTTAATATTAAGGTAGTCAGGAAGGTCACAATAGACGAGGCAGGCGTAGTCAAAGCATGGAAGTATTAGAGCAGTAACCAGTCTTTTCCGCATAGGCATTGAAAGAAAACTACCGCGATTACGCAATTTATGAAGCGTACCATGGACTCTCGATATTATACTGGAAATGTGCGTGTTCCAATGGAGATTTTCATTCATGACAACACCTAAATTTCTCACAGAGTTGACCAAATTAATTGGCTGACCACCAACAATAATGGGCCTCAATAAATCTTTATTGACGAATCGGAGTTGTTGAACTGAACCGATAAGAAGAGCTTTAGTCTTAGTAAAGTTTATATCTAACCCATGTTCGGAAGCCCACTGAAGAACTCGTGAGCCATCGGATGAAAGTTTATCAATCACATCATTGCATTCGTGAGGGCTGCAATGTACATACAGTTGCAGATCATCAGCAAACAGCATACCCCTAGAATAACACAACTGGCTAATGATAGAATTAATAAAAATAAGAAAGATGACTGGTCCAGGTGTAGAACCCTGCGGAACACCTGAAGAAGTGGAGACAAATTCAGACAGAGAACCATCACCATCAATAATGGCTTGAGAGCGATCAGAAAGATAAGAGAAAAACCATTTAATAGTTCCGTTAGCAAAATTTAATCTTTTCATAGTCTTGAGGAGCTCCGCATGGCTGATAGTGTCAAACGCCTTCTTAAAATCAAACAGTAGCAAGAACGTGACCATGCCCCTCTCTATAGCCAACCGAATATCATCCGTTATCTTGAGCAAGGCCGTTTGCGTACTAAAATGCTTACGGAATCCCGACTGAAGAGGAGACAGCATGTTATTTTCCTCCAAGTGATCAATCAACTGCTGAGTCACCAAGCGGTCAAAGACCTTGGCGAAGTGGGCAAGGTTAGCAATTGGTCTGGTATCAGAGGGTGTGACTGGCTTAGAAACCTTGCTAAGTGGCACAATTAGTGCTTGCTTCCACAGAGCTGGATATACCTTAGTGGATATAGATAGATTAAAAAATTCGACTAAAATGGGTACCAGAGTTGGAAAAACATCCTTAAAATAAAGCAATGATAGACCATCGGAACTACGGCTTTTTGCCTTAGGGAGACAAAATATAAGACTTGCTCAGCAGTAACCATTTGTAATTCAAAGCACGGATAACCAGACATATTTTCCATAGCCAGAATTTCATTTAATTGAGTGCAATTACAACATGGATGGCGACTTGTCACTGCAGTAAAATGATCCGCCAGTTCGTGAACCGAAAAAAACTTCAAGGGCGAATCCAGGGAATCTCGAGTGATTCCAATCCTTCGTAAGAATCTCCAACAATACGACTGATCAGAAGTATCACCTAATTTCTGCAAACAATATGCATCACGAGCCTTCCTTATCTCACTCTTCAATACTTTGCGCCGTCTTTTATATTTAGCCATTAAGCCTAAGTCCCCCGTTCGCTTGGCTAATTTATAGATGGCGTCACGTTTTTTACAATCAGCTCTCAGTTTAGCAGTAACCCATGGAGCTGGACGTGGGCGGATCATCCGAGAAACAAATGGCGCGTGCCTATTAAGGCTAACATGAAGAGCATCACGTAAACAATCGAAAAAGATGTCAACGGAAAGAACTCCAACCAATTTTGACTTCATGAGCGTAAATTCCCTAGTAAAATCATCAGTAAACACTGAGGGGGAAAAATTCTTAAAGTCACGATAGGTATAGGTAGTTAAATCCTTTTTAAATGAAGGTAACTTATAATCAATTATTATAAAATCGTGGCCATTGATAAAAGGAGCTACAGATTGTTTTGAAGCTCCAACTTTTGTCTCGGAATCAACAATAAACACGTCCAGCCAGGTATTACAGTCCTCACGATGGTGCGTGGCATTGAAAGGTACAATATAAAGAGAGTGTTCGGTTACTAGGTCAATCAAATGACTTCCATAATAATCATCAGACAAAAGGTTAGAATTTAAATCGCCAGTTATAATGATGTTATTATAGAGATGCGAATAATCTTGTAACATAGAGAAGAATTTAGATAAAACTTGACCTTTAGGTCTACGATAAACAACTGATAACAAAATCTTTGAACCACCAACTAGTAAATCTAAAAGTAAATACTCCGTTTCATTAACGTTATTAATCTGAGGGGCCTCTAAAATACGAAAAACAATATTATTTCTAATGTAGCATGCCACACCACCACCCTGCACAAATTCCCGCTTACCGGTGGTAGAAGCTAACCCTCGATCATTTCGCACTAGAGTGTAATTATCAATGTTGTAAATGGAATTTGTTCTGCCAGGGGTCAGCCATGATTCAGATAAGGCAAGAGCGTCCAGATCCTCGGTCGTTATCAACGCCTCAACCTCAGCAAGATGGTCCAACAAGGAATTCACATTTACATGACCGACTCTAACAGAAGAAACCATAGGAGGTACCTTAGAAGAAATTTTAGCAGATTCACAGGCAATTGACGGGGTCGCTGGTAGTCACAAAAATAAAATATCGTTGAGATCTGCCTCAGTCAAGATTTGAAAGCATTCTGATTTCTCATTTTTCTTGACATAAATGACACTATCACGTGTCCAAATAAATTTATAGTTCAGCGGCTCCAACTTGCTTTTAACCAGTAAGCGCAGCTCATGGATAGCCGGAGGCAACATTTCAAACAGATTAACAGAACTCGAGGATGTAACATCAGAGCCCTCTGATATTGACCCAAATTTAATAACTCCAAATCTACGCTTAACCTCCAAAATAAAATTACGCGTCTCAGCAGACTTAAGCCTAATTATGAAAGTTTTGGTGCCGTGAGTAGAAGCCTGACTAGTGGACGGAATTGTAGGATGAGATGAGTTTTTCTTTATGATAAATGGGCGCACATCCAAAATGTCTGAATTAAGATGGTCAAGGTCAAGAACATGTAAAATATTTTTAGCCAACTGATTAAGAGGGGTAGAGCAAGAAGAGGGGATGCCCGTTACCTTTATTTGAGTGTTTGGCACACCTCTAGTAAGCAAATCTTTGAGTTGTGCCACCTCAGTACGTAAAGCAGCGTTTTCCGATTCTAAGGTAGAAATCCGAGTGTTTTGGGAATCTAGAGACTTAATAATACCGTCTAATTTGCTATTAAGATTATCATTTACATTATCTAAGTTTAACTTATTACTACTAAAAAGAAACGCCGACTGCTGTGAGGAGGTCAAGGACTCCCAATTTTCCGGTAATGAAGACATGGCGAAAGAAGAATTATGATGAGTAGGCGAAGTTAAACCAGTCTCAGTAAAAGACTCAGGATTCAGTTCACGAGCGGTATCGACAGCACTACGACGAGCGCTAATCGAACTTGAATTTGCTACTTTAAGTCTCAATGAATTTAAATAATATGCTTTGTCAACAGATTCACCAATGTTTAAGGCACAACATACATCAGACGGCTTACTATCAAGGTAACGAGTGGCACAACCCGGGTGAAAAAGGTTACCACACTGGTTACAAACTTTAAGCAAATTCGAAATAGCTTTTCTACAACGAACGCAATTTACACTCTTACTATTCCGCTTCCCACTCATTTAAGCACTCAAATATATACATCAACAATATAAAGAGTAACATACAACACACCACTCATATACAAACGCAAGAAATTTCCAAAATCAGCGCGCAATACCGCATTAATTAATATCGCAATTATAAAAACAAATTAAAAACAAATTACAAATTAAAAACAAATTACTCGTTAATTACGTGGAATAATTGACTATCAATTTAACGCAGATAATTATAAACAAATTAGCCTAAGTACTACACAACAGTGTCAATGTACAACATCGCATCAATGCTCCACTAACTAAGCTCTAAAAACTCTTTTTTTAAAAACATCAAAAATAAGACGCAATTTTCATAGGCAATTTCACACTAAGGTCATAGATTAATTAACAATATAACATAGTAATATTAATTGATGATTTTGTAAGAAGTTGATGTCACAATTTCATATAACTCTAATCACGTATAAATTAAAATATTTTACGCAATTTAACTAAAATAATAAGAAAAACTAAACAGTGGCGGTATCTAGTGTAATAACATTGATAAATCGACTCAAATCAATTTATCACAGGATAATAGATCCTACAGAGAGAGAACTATATTACCGACTGATGGTAACATACGCCACGTGTCGTTTAAATTAATTAAATTCGCATACAACATAACCTAAAACAACAACTTCGAACACTCTTTAAGCGCATAAAAAATGTCAAAAAAACAAAACAAAGAATGTATATCACAGCACTGACACAGCTGCTCCTCCTCTCGTACGATGACTATGCTCGAACTATTTCTGATTTGCTGGTATCACGATTTATTCTGCAATCTATAACGTATCCCAGTAGAAGTCTCTCTGGCCCAATATAATGCGCGTAGACACTTGCATTATTGCAATAAACACAAAGGCCACTCCGAGGACTTATTCCTGAAAAATTTGCCTCCGAAGAGTACACCCAGCTATTAATATGATGAAAAATTTGAAGAGCGATGTATAAGCGATGTTGATGCTTACCGATAGAGAGAGAGAGAGCAAGAGATAGGGTGAGAGGAAGAGATAGGGTGACAGATAGAGAGAGAGAGAGAGAGAGAGAGAGAGAATGAGAGAGAGAGAGAATATGAGAGAGAGAATGAGAGATAGAGAGAGGGAGAGAGAGAGAATGAGAGATAAAGAGAGGGAGAGAATGAGAGATAAAGAGAGGGAGAGAATGAGAGTGAGAGAATGAGAGAGAAAGAGAGAGAGAGAATGAGCGATATAGAGAGGGAGAGAGAGAGAATGAAAGATAGAGAGAGGGAGAGAGAGAATAAGAAAGAGTGAATGGGAGATAGAGAGCGAGAGGGAGATTGAGAGAGAGTGATAGAGTGCGAGAGTGGGAGCGAGTAAGATTGAGGGGAGCGAGGGAGTGCGAGAGTGAGAGTGAGTAAGAATGAGGCGAAGTGTGAGGGAGAGAGAGGGAGAGGGAGGGAGACGGAGAGAGAGTGAGGGTGAGAGATAGAGAAGGGAGTCAGAGATTGAGAGGGAGATAATGAGATAGATGAAGAAGAGAGAAGGAGAAGATAAAGAGAGAGAGAGAGGGGGTGGAGAGAGAGGAGGAGAAGGAGCGATAGAGAGGGAGAGAGAGAGAGAATGAAAGATAGAGAGAGGGAGAGAGAGAATAAGAAAGAGTGAATGGGAGATAGGAGAGCGAGAGGGAGAGTGAGAGAGAGTGAGAGAGTGCGAGAGTGGGAGCGAGTAAGATTTGAGGGGACGAGGAGTGCGAGAGTGAGAGTGAGTAAGACTAGGAGGTGGGAGGGAGAGAGGGGAGATGAGGGAGACGGAGAGAGAGAGTGAGGGTGAGAGATAGAGAATGGATCAGAGATTGAGAGTGAGAGATGGAGAGAGATGAAGAGAGAGATGATAGATAAGAGAGAAGAGAGCAGCGAGAGGGAGGATTGAGAGAGAGTGATAGAGTGCGAGAGTGGGAGCGAGTAAGATTGAGGGGAGCGAGGGAGTGCGAGAGTGAGAGTGAGTAAGAATGAGGGAGTGTGAGGGAGAGAGAGGGAGAGTGAGGGAGACGGAGAGAGAGAGTGAGGGTGAGAGATAGAGAATGGATCAGAGATTGAGAGGGAGAGAATGAGATAGATGAAGAGAGAGAATGAGAGATAAAGAGAGAGAGAGAGAGAGAGAGAGAATGAGATAGAAAGAGAGAGATTGATTGATTGAACTTTTATTTTGGCTTTTTGGGGTCAATACCCCGTAAGCACTATTATCATGAAATTACAGTGATATATAAATAAAATAACAATAAATGAAATATATAAAATAAAATATCAATAAAATAACAATTGCAGCTGCGAGATAGTACATAAACGAGCAGTGACTAGATATGATACAATATAAAATAAGTTAGAAAAAAATATGTACAATTAATTAAATAAATACTTAAAACTAAACAACAATAAATAAATTAACTGCTCTCTACAGATATCGATGGAGTATAACAATAAAATTGGTTGAACAAATTAAACTTAAAACTTAACATGCTAAGCGCTATAACAGTTTTAAAAAGCAATTAAAAACGTAATTAAGCAGCATCCAGGTGAAGGATGGACCTCGGCAACAAGCCCTCAGACACTACCCGTAAGGACCAGGCTGCTTGGTCGAGCCCAGACAAATGATTAAATAATGTATTTTTGAAGTCGTTGATGCATGATGGGTTAAAATTGATGATAGGGAGCTGATTCAAAATGCGGGTGGAGGTGATGACAAATGATTTATTTAAGGCTTCTGTGCGTGGTGGAAGGTACATGAGCGATTTAGGAGGATGACGAGAGGAAGAGCGGGGATTTTGGCCGGAGGTATTAAGTAAGGTAAAATGGTTAGCTAGATATGAGGGTGAATTGTGAGCAATGATATTAAATGCTAGGGAACCGATGAGATATGAACGTCTGGACTCAACCGTCAGCCATTTTAAACCGAGACTAAACGGGGTGACGTGTTCGCGTCTCGTTATGTTGCCCCACACAAATCTAACGCAAGAATTCAACAATCTTTGAAGCTTTATATTTTTAGTTTGATCTACATCATTATATACTGCGCACGCATAATCTAAATGGGAAAAAATAAGCGTTTCAACAAGACTCTTGCGGAGCTTAATCGATAATGATTTATTGTAATATGATTTATTGTAATGACATGACCTGCTTAGACCAGTCGAGGGTAGGGGTGATCAGCAACCCCAGTGATTTTACCACATTCTCGTAATCCAGCAAGTCATTACCTAGTTTACCTTAGTTCGGGGCAGTGCTCAGGTTGATACGCGAAATAAAAGCCTGACTGCCCAGGATCATAACCTTCGTCTTTTTAACATTCAGTGAGAGGCCATTCTCTAATGCCCAGTTTGCAATCGTGTTCGCATCGTGAGATACGTGTTGAACACCAGCGTCGAAGTCAGATGGAAAGAACGAATGATAGACCTGGGCATCATCGGCAAATAACATATAATTGCTATACTTTAAAACCTTAGGTTAATCATTAATGAAAATAGAAAATAAGATCGGACCCAGAACACTGCCCTGAGGCATACCAGCATTCACCTCCAGCCAATGAGATAACATGCCAACCTCGTCCACAACGGCCCGCTTGCGACCCACAAGGTATCTGTAAAACCAGTTAAGTACCAAGTCTGTACAGCCGATGTCACCCAACTTGCGGATGAGCTTATCGTGTGGGATTGTATCAAAGGCCTTGGAGAAATCAAATAAAACTAGGATCGTAATCATTCTGGAGTCAATAGCTCTTCTAACGTCATCCAACACCCTCAGAAGAGCTGATTGAGTACTATGGCCCTTTCTGAAGCCCGCTTGCCTGTCGATTAACAAATGATTAGATTCGAGGTACTCAACCAGCTGATCATGCACTAATCTCTCCAAAACCTTTGAGATCTCGCAAAGCTTAGCAATTGGTCTTGTGTCCGAACACGATTCCAACCTACTCGACTTCGCCAACGGGAACAGCACGACCCTCTTCCAGCAATCGGGGAACCATCCGGCAGAGAGCATACCGTTAAAAAGTTCCGTTAATGGTAGGGTAATTTGTGGTTCCAACAATTTTAACATATTGACAGATATGCCATCGATGCCCGACGCCTTGGAAGAAGCTCTAACAATAGTCCGCTGAACTTTTTTGGCTGACACAGGTAGGAAGTCGAATGAAGGAGACGTTGGAAAATGACAAATGTTAGATATGATGGATGCGAATGAATGAATAGTGAGTGGTGAAGAATGATTTGAAACAGAAGCATAGTAACTATTGATTTGCAAGTTGTAAAATATTTTAGTGGCGAAGGATTAGACTTCATGCCCAGACCCATATTTCTGAGAAGTTTCCAGGACTTAGCAGGATCCTTTTCATTATCAAGCTTTACTTGCAAGTAGTGAAATTTGCTAGAGTTTATGGTATTCTTAGCTCTATTCCTTAACAGCTTATACACATTGTAGTCTGTAAACAAGCCAGAGTTACGAAACTGCTTAAAAGCATCATTCTTGACCTTGATAATAGTTTTTATTTCTTGAGTAACCCATGGCTTGTGTTTTGTTTTAATTGTGACTAGTTTAGATGGTGCAATGACATTAAACGTTGATGAAATGGAACTACAAAGGGAGGATAATGACGATGAAAGTAGGTCGAAATGATTAGATGAAAATGAACGTAAAGGAGTGGGCTGGTCAGGCCAGGCAGATGAAAATGAATCTGAGACTGTTGAAGATTGAAGTAATGAGTTATGTGATGATTGATCCAGAAATGAAGTGAAGGTGGTAGCAAGATGATGAAGGTTGATCTTCTCCAAGTCCCTAACCCAGAACCTCTTGACTTGATCCTGCGTTTTATTAATCATAAGGGAGATGCTAATGGCATCATGCCCCGCCGCAAAGGGAGAAGTAGATTTATTATAAACAAAATCAGGCACTGGTTCACGAATCAGGAAAAGATCCAACCAAGTATGAGATGATCCCGCCGACGTCACCATGTAATGCGTAGGCTCTGATGGAATGAGGAAAAGGTCTAGAGCTGTCATACTCCCCCTCAACATATTCGCTGCAGCGTTAGATGATGACATATCAATGTTGAGATCACCAGTAATAATAACATGTTTATAGTTGGGGAGAATGTCAGCAAGAGCATCAAAGAACTCCGTAGGGTAAGCAGCAGAAGGTGTGCGATACACCACTGCCAACGCCAACGCCACCGTTTTGTTTACTTCACGCAATATAAGAAATTCGGGGGCGTTAGAGAAGACAGGATAGGAGTGAGCTATGATGCTCACAGCAAACCCATTCCGAACATACGCCGCCACACCACCACCCTCCTTACCTACTCGATCCAACCGATAAAGAGCATAACCAGGTAACTGAAGAATCTCAGAAGAATCGCTTTCAGTGAAGAAGGTTTCCGTAATGGCAATTACATCGTGGGATTCAGGAAAAACAATTGCTTTGATAGATGAAAAATGAGTTTTTAAACGATTAATATTAGTATAAAAGATGGTGAATGTGTTAGATGATTTAATGTTCCCGACCCGACCAGTCCTGTCTCATTTACTTAAGGGCGAGAGCGGAGGAAGTTTATTTATGTCAGCCTCCGAAGTCACGCGCATGAGTGGACCATCCCTCACCTTTCGTACAAATACACTTAAATTATAGACAACAGGTCTCGCGTAGCCTAACTCTACTCTCTACTAATATAGGCTTGGGCCATAGCGGCCGAATAAATAACGTATGATTTCCGCCATCCCCAAAGATCTTTGACGTCGATTGCCCCTTTAACAAATGCGCTCTATCTAAAATCAGATCCCTAGCCGAGGCCGACGATAACCGAAAAACTAAACCTCGGCTGTGCGGTTGAGCCGATGTTTTGCCCTCAGAAGCTGGTCTGGGTCGCGGTAGCCAAGGTCCAGTCTCAACAACCTGTTTTGACATTAGTGGTAGCTTGATCGTGTCGAGCACCTTGTCGACAATACCAATGTCAGAGAGGGACGTCAATAAGGGCAAACCCGTGGCCAGAATCTCGCAAGTATCTTTAGTGTCAGGAGCAAACGTAAACTTAAACGTAACTTAAACGTAACTTAAACGTAACTTAAACGTAACTTAAACCTTTAGTTTAAGGCACATGAAGGCGTATCTAAACCACCGCCGGAAGGTCCGTTTTTCTCCGTGGCCGCAATTCTCAGCTCTGACTCAGAATAACGCTCATTTAAGTTGCCAATGCGCACCTCCGTAGCCGACTCCACCTGATCAGCGCGAGCTGGTAAGGCCACAATATCCGCCTTCACTTCGTCCAGCTTCCTCTCCACACGGTCAACCTTTTCGACCACCGATCTTATGTCGCTTCGCAAATTATCAATGTTTAACTGGAGGTTCGCCTGTAAATTGCGCGCGAATCTCTCCATCCACGGTGGTGTAGCACCCGCCATTGCGTCGGCTTCAACTGCGATATCATGCGACGCTTGATTGGGTGGCAGAGGCGTGGCGCCACGAGGTTGCTTGGCAATCTGTGACGAAGATGGCGACGGAGGCGAGGCCACGCGCTTAGATACGGAGAAGGGCGGAGTAGGCGTGGCTGACGGCGCGGTGCGGCAGGTCGCGCTCGCTTGTCGCGGCAACCCAGGCGGTGGCGCCCTCGCTTCAATGGGAGCCGCAACTAGCGGTTTAGCTTTGGCCAGCGCACAACAGCGGCGTTCCGTCGAGCCCGGCGCGACCTCGAAGCAGTGTGTGTGCGTGATATTACAACATAATACACAAACCTCGGTGTAATCTTTTCGCGTCAGACGAGCGCCACACACAAAGCAGCCGCGCGACGTTGCCATTTGAATAATAAGGCGTCCACTCAGTTGACCTTGCGGTGCGCGAAATCCGCTTGTGTGCGTAGGTTGGTGATCCTGCTCGCAGAACGCTGGACAAGCCGCCTTTTTGCAGTTTCACAGATAACCTCCAAAATGTTTTTGGTTGAAAAACGATAAAACGTAGGAACAGCTGACAGCAAAAACACAAACTATTTATCAAAATAGAGAGAGAGAGGGAGAGAATGAGAGATAGAGAGATAGATAGATAGAGAGATAGATAGATAGAGAGATAGATAGATAGAGAGATAGATAGATAGAGAGATAGATAGATAGAGAGATAGATAGATAGAGAGATAGATAGATAGAGAGATAGATAGATAGAGAGATAGATAAATAGAGAGATAGATAGATAGAGAGATAGATAGATAGAGAGATAGATAGATAGAGAGATAGATAGATAGAGAGATAGATAGATAGAGAGATAGATAGATAGAGATAGTAGAGATAGATAGATAGAGAGATAGATAGATAGAGATAGATAGATAGAGATAGAGAGAGAGAGAGAGAGAGAGAGAGAGAGAGAGAGAGAGAGAGAGAGAGAGAGAGAGAGAGAGAGATAGAGAGATAGAGAGATAGAGAGAGAGAGAAAGAGAGGGAGAGAATGAGAGATAGAGAGATAGAGAGATACAGAGATAGAGAGAGAGAGAGAGAGAGAGAGAGAGAGAGAGAGAGAATGATAGATGGACTGAGAGCGAGAATGAGATAGATAGAACCTTTATTTGGTATTTCAGCGAAAAATCCCCGTAAACATATTATGAATATAATCTGCGCAGTAACAAATAAACTAAAATGAAATAAAACATAGTGGAAATCAAAATTAATTAATACGAAACATTCATCACGCTAGAGAACAGATAACAAAGTAACATGAAATAATAAATACACAGATAAACATATAAATAGATAACTGAATAAATAAGAATCAATAACAACAATAAAAACAGTAAAGTAAACATAACAATAACAATATAAAATATAAAATAAAAAATAAAATATAAAGAGAGAGAGAGTGAGTGAGAATGAGTTAGAGAGAGAGAGAGAGAGAGAGAGATAGTGAGAATGAGAGAGAGTGCGTCAGTGAAAGTGAGTTAGCCATCTAATTAAAAGTGTGGTTTATTCACCAAGATAGAGTAACTTTCTTTTGACATAAATTCTGCGTGATGATAAAATAAACATCTATATTTCATAACTATAATTTGAATTCATTATTTATTGCTCTCTGCGTTTGACATATAACAATATTAAATCCTACATCTATCTACATTATATTAAAGTTATCTTTTTGAGCGATTTTGTAAAAACTTACCAAGTCACGCGAAAAATACTTAAAACATATCTATTTTATAATAAATATTTGTTACAGAAGTTAATGCTTCATATAACTGACAAAAAAATTATTATTATAATTACTAAGTGATATTGAAAAAAAACGATAAATTATAATGTCCGTCCGTCCGACTTGTGAGGGAGTGTGAGGGAGAGAGTGAGAGAATGAGAGAGAGAATGAGAGATAGGGAGAGAGAGAAGGAGAGCGAGTATGAGAAATAGAGACAGAGTATGAGAGATAGAGACAGAATATGAGAGATAGAGACAGAGAACGAGAGGTACAAAGCGAGAGAGAGAATGAGGGAGAGAGTGATATAATGTGAGAGTGAGAATGAGTAAGAACGAGAGTCTGTGTGAGTGAGAGAGAGAATGAGAGAGTGAATGAGAGAAAGAGAGAGAGAGAGAGAGAGAGAGAAAGAGAAATAGAGAGAGAGAAAAAGAGAAATAGAGAGAGAGTTAGAGAGAATGAGAGGTAGAGAGAGAGAGAGAAAGAGAAATAGAGAGAGAGAGAGAAAGAGAAATAGAGAGAGAGAGAGTGAGAGAGATTGATTGATTGATTGATTGAATGGCTTTATTTGGCCTTTGGGATTTAAACCCCGTAGGCACTCATGTACATAATACAAATTGCTAATTAAACTATTAACAATAAATAAAATAACAAAAAAATATGTACAACTATAATAACAATAATAACAATAATAAAATCAAGTGAGCTATAAAATCGATAAAATAAAAATAAAATACAATAAATAATTCAACAATAAAAATTATAATAATAAAGCAAAAACAATGGATATACTATTATAATATCTAAATAACTAAATAACCTATACGAGGCGAGGGATACGCGGTGGGGTTATCCCCTCATGTTGCATCCTGGTGTCCCAGGCAGTCTGGTCGAGTCCAAACAAGTAGTGAAATAGCGAATCTTTGAATTTGGCGATGGATGATTTATCAAATGTATGTGGAGGGAGTTCATTTATGATCTTGGATGAGGTGATGATGAACGATTTATTCAAAGCCTCCGTACGAGGTGGAAGGTAATTTAATGATTTTATTTGTTGACGAGTGGAAGTGCGGTGATTATGTTGCGAGGTGTTTAGTTTAATGAAATGGTTTGCCAGGTAACTAGGAGAATTGTGACAGATGATACTAAAAGCAAGTGAACCGATGATGTATGAGCGCCTGGACTCGACTGATAACCACCTGAGACCTAACCTATACGGAGTGACGTGTTCTCTCCTCGGTATGTCACCCCACACGAACCGTACACAAGCATTCAATAGTCTTTGTAATTTAAGATTTCTGGTCTGGTCAACATCGTCATAGACCGCACACGCATAATCAAAGTGAGGAAAGACAAGTGCCTCTACCAGTCTTTTCCTGAGACCACGTGATAAGGTTTTTCTATAGTATCGTAATGAATGTAAAACACCATGAACACGACTCGATATAGATGACACTTGCCTTGCCCAATCAAGAGATGGAGTAATCGTGATCCCGAGCGACTTAACCTCACATTCATACTTCAAAAAGTCCATTTCCAATTTTACCTTAGGGGCAGTGTTCAAGTCGATACGCGATAAAAAAGCCTGGCTACCCAGAATCATAACCTTCGTTTTTTTAACATTTAGCTTAAGTCCATTATTGTGAGCCCATAGGGCTATTGCATTTGCATCCTGAGTAATACGCTGTACTCCCATTTCAAATTCCGCAGGAAAAAACGAATGGTAGACCTGGGCATCGTCGGCAAACAGCATATATTTGCTGTGTGTGAGTACTTTCGGCAGATCGTTGATGAAAATAGAAAAAAGAATCGGGCCAAGAACACTGCCCTGAGGCACACCAGCATTAATTCTAAGCCAATCTGAGCGCTCACCAGATTCATTCTCCACGGCATGCATGCGACCTACAAGATACCGATAAAACCATGTAAGCACGTTATCGGAACAACCAATATCACTTAATTTTTTAATTAATTTATCATGGGGTACCGTGTCGAAAGCCTTGGAGAAATCAAACAGGATAAGAATCGTGATCTTCCTGGCATCAATTGCTCTCCTGACATCATCAATGACTCCCAGGAGTGCCGTCTGGGTACTGTGACCCCTGCGGAAACCTGCCTGTCTCTCAGTGAGGATATTATTCTCCTCAAGGTATTCAGAAAATTGATTGTGCACTAGTCTTTCTAAGATCTTTGAGAGTTCACAAAGCTTTGCTATCGGCCTTGTGTCAGAACACGATTCCATCCTGCCCGACTTCGCCAGAGGAAACAGCAGCACCCTCTTCCAGTATTCAGGATAATATCCAGTTGAAAGCATATCATTAAAAACATCCACGAGGTGCAGAGTTAATTGAGGCTCTAATAACTTAAGCATTTCTACGGATATGCCATCAATCCCCACTGCCCTCGAGGACGCTCCCCGAATTGCGTTCTGAACTTCTTTAGTAGTGATATTGGAGAATTGAAAAGATGAGGAGGAGGGTGATAAAGGACATGAATTACATAAAATGGTTGAAAAAGACTGAATGGACAATGGCTGTACGTGATTTGAGACAGATGCGTAATAATTGTTAAGCTGTTGTAAGGTGAATAAATTAAGTGGCGATGGATTTGTCTTAGAACTAAGACCCATGCTTTTCAGGCATTTCCAGGACCTTTTGGGATCGTTTGCCCTGTCAAGTTTATTTGCCAGGTAGTGAAATTTACTCGAGTTTACAGCATTCGAGACATGATTTCTGAGCCCTTTATAAACTTGGTAATCTTCACTCAAACCAGTAGTACGAAATCTCTCGAAAGCTGCATTTCTGTCCTTAATTATCAGTTTAATGTCCCTGGTAATCCATGGCTTGTGCTTTATTTTTATAGAAAATGACTTGATTGGTGCTAACAAATCAAATGTCGAAAGAATTGCTTTATTTATGAGTGATACATTTTTTGAAATAGTGATATGATTTAAATTTGATGAATGATTTTGATATGAGAGCGGACCGTGATGGTGGTTAAATAAGGACAAATCTGTAGAATTTTGCTGATCAGGCCTATGAGGACTAGATGATTGTGATGAAGACAAATAGTTGATAGATGAGGTGAATGTGGTTGCGAGGTTATGAAGGTTGATCTCTCCCAGATTTCGTTTTCCAAATACCCTCACGTCTGACGGCGTGTTAGCAATCCTTAAAATAATGCTTATAGCATCATGACCTGCTGCAAAAGGAGCTGTTGTTTTAATATATTCGTAATCGGGCATTGGTTCACGAACTAGGAAGAGATCTAACCATGTATGGGAAGGCCCGCCCGGCGTCATTGCATGGTGTGTTGGCTCTGACCGGATGAGTGTAAGTCCCAGTGCTGATATGCTTTCTCTAAACTTATTTGCCATAGCACTAGAGGAATTCATGTCAATATTGAAATCCCCAGTGACTACGACGTATTTGTATCTCGGTAGTATGTCCGACAAAATCTCGAAGAATTCTGTTGGGTAGGCGGCTGTTGGCCTGCGATATACCACCGCCAACACTAAAGAGTCAGCCTTACCCGTCAAACATAAAATTAAAAATTCCGGAGTATTGGAGAAAACCGGTTCAGAGTGCGCGATGACCTTCACTCCAAAACTTTCCCGGACATAAGCCGCTACACCACCCCCCTCCTTACCCTCTCTATCCAAGCGATGCAAAGTATATCCTGTTAATTTAACAATTTCAGAGGAATCGTGCTTAGTAAGGAAGGTTTCTGTGATTGCAATGACATCGTGAGAGGCCGGGTGAACCAATGCTTCAATGGATGAAAAATGTGTTTTGAGTCTATTGATATTTGAATGGAAAATGGAAAATGATTTTGATGATTTGGCCCGACCAGCCCTGTCTCATTTAGAATGAGTAGGAAGAGGAGGAAAGCTAGAAAGTTCAGTATCCGAGCTTACTCGCCTCAACGGACCGTCCCTCACCTCTCGCATAAATACTACTAAATCTAATACTATGGGCCTCGCATAACCCAATTCGCTTGATTTTCGAACGGCCGCTTGCCACAACTCGAACACCGGTTTTGGCCAAAGGGGCCTTATAAACAAAGAGTTTTCATCACCTTCACCAAAAATGTCGCGAGCTTTTCGTCCTTTCAAAAGGTGCGCCTTCTCCATTACTGCATCTCTGGAGACATTCGACGAGAATTTGATGACTATTCCACGCGAACG
Organism: Theocolax elegans; assembly: GCA_026168455.1. NCBI lineage: Eukaryota > Metazoa > Arthropoda > Insecta > Hymenoptera > Cerocephalidae > Theocolax > Theocolax elegans. The sequence continues at coordinate 22,384,152 of CM047430.1, forward strand.
CACTTGAGTAGGAGGGGAAACCGTTGACTTGGATTTCTGTCGCGGAGTCCAAGGCCGAAGATCAATAACCTGGTTCAGTAGTTTCGGCAGCTTGATTGCCTCTAAGATATCTGCAATCAGCTGATTTTCAGACTTCTCTGTCTTACCCGGTAACCCCGTGACAAGCAGTTCGCATGAATCTTTCAGCGCTGGAGACTGTGCAGTTTTTATATTGCCGTTTTCTATGCTGGCAACCCTATTTTCCAGTTTATTTATTCGCTCATCCAAAACTGCGTGCTTCATCTCAATCTCCTCCTCTATCGAGCTGACCTTCGCCTTCAAGTCTTTCAGCTCCGTTTTTACTTCATCAACTTTATCCTCCACACGGCTCACCACCTCCAAAACCGATTTTAAGTCGCTCCTTAAGCTGTCTTGTAAGCTCCGCGTGAAGGCTTCTACCCACGGTGGCGGGCCATCCGCCATTGATACGGAGACGGCGAGCGTGTCTTGCGCGACCTGATTGGGCTTAGTGGGCGGAGCGCCGCGAGGTTGCTTAGCAACCTGCGACAATGATGGCGACGGAGGCGAGGCTACGCGTTTCGCGCAAGAGGTGGTAGGAGTAGGCGTGGTCGCCGTTGCGGCACTGTCGGTCGCGTTAGTCTGGCGCGGTAACCCGGGCGGTGGCGCCCTCGTGTCGACTAGAGCTGTAACTTGGGTCTTTAATTTATTTTTCGCGAGCACGCAACAGCGCCGCTCGGACGATCCCGGCACGACCTCGAAACAATTCATATGAGCGATGTTGTTACATATATTACACACCTCTGTGTAGTCCTTTCGCGTCAGCCGTGCTCCGCAAACAAAGCAGCCCCGCGGTGTTGCCATTTCTGCAAGTCGATAGTCGCAACGTTGGCCTGGACTCCGCGCGCAGATCTTGCCGCCCAATTTCTGCCGCTTGCGAATTCCTCCGGCTAACCTCGAAGATATAGCAGTCAATTTCTCTTGATTTCCGGACGACTGTCTACAGCAAAAGTGCAACTAATTTACTAGGTACGAGCTGTAGACAGCGGCCGTCCGATTTGCAATGTGCTAAAACTCGTTTTACAATACGTGAGTACAGATATTTATTTGTTTTGTGGAGATCGAAAGATAGCGTCTTTGTACTCACCGCGCCAGAGAGAGATACCGCGCTAGATAGAGAGAGTGTGAGAGAGAGAGAGAATGAGAGAGAGAATGAGAGAGAGAGTGAGAGAGATAGAGAGAGATAGAGAGAATGAGAGAGAGAGTGAGAGAGAGAGAGAGAATGAGAGAGTGAGAGAGAGAGAATGAGAGATAAAGAGAGATAGAGAGAATGAGAGAGAGAGTGAGAGAGAGAGAGATAGAGAGAATGAGAGAGAGAGTGAGAGAGAGAGAGATAGAGAAAACGAAAGTTAGAGTAATAGAGTGGCTGAAGCTGTTTTCATTGAAATTTCGAGAATGTCTGAAGGGTTGAACTTTATTTTTCATACAAGAAATTATAAGAATATTGCATTTATCAAGGTTTTCTCGGTAGTAAATGATAGATAATTACATAACGGAGGGCAACTAATTCCTGTTTTCGCGTAAATTTGTTTTTATTAATTGTGATAAGTAAATTAGTTGTTTTTTCGTCTGCTATTTTCTGGTGCGAAATTTGAATTTACAATTGAGTATGATACCCACTTAAATAAGTTATCAATCGACATAAGAAGGTTTAAAACGTGTAATGAACGAAAAATTGCTGAAATGAGTTTATGGTATGACATCTTACCTGGGATATGATCTGAGATTTCCAGTGAGATTTTTTAATGGGGATATATATAAGTAAACAATATATCGAAAATTGTAAAAACAAATCGTTAGTTCTATTTGAGCTTCTAGTATTTGGTATTTTAAATTCTAATTGGAATGTTATAATTAATAATTTATTAATATGAATCGATCTATTATGAATTATATAAAGTTTATCAGGTATTAATGTAACTAATGATATTAGAATTAATTATTGGGAATAACAAAAATTGTTAATGATATAAATAGTAAAAATAATCATTCTTCTATTAATTATTACGGATTTATCCCAACAAATTATATAATTGTAATATTTATTTAATTACTAGTACTATAAATTATTTTACTAAATAGTTTTTAAAAAATAATTTTTTGAATATTACATTACATTGTAATTTGATGGTAAACAATTATTATGTTAACAATACTATTTAACTGCGAGCGAAGCGAGCATTTTGGCTAGTTATCATTAATCAAAAGGCGCGATAGCGCCTGGACGCAAGTATGCAGGCGCATAAGCCCTTATTATACAGCTAACTAACCCCTCAGATTTTTTATATTTTCATAAATTTAAAATTATACTATCTATTTATGCAACGACAAATCTCACATCTATTTTTTATATAAGTTTTCACTTTACAATAAATCCGGTTTGAATTCATAAGTACATAGTGAAGAAATTCGATGTTATTAAAGTTGCTTGCTGAAATCTGATTCTCGAATTTTGCTATTTCCACTTTCTTTTTCATTCGATGGAAACAAAAAGAAATAGCGTCATAGGAGATGCAAAAGATAGAAAGAGACGAAATTTTTTCCAGCCCGTGAGAGAACGCCTACAGACGTAAAAACAATTGGCAAGTTGTTTGAGAAGGAGGGAGCTACTGCGCTACTCTCAGCATTACACACATCGTATATATATAGATATATTTCATAGTGTCAGAAAGAATAATAAAAAAAGATAAAGATTGTTGTTGACTATAAGAGATAATGTAAAAGAAAAATGATTGATTCCCAAGGAGAAAACTAGCTGAATGTTAATGGTAATTTCATAGTGTCAAAAAAAATAATAAAAAAAGATAAAGTTTGTTATTGACTATTTGAGATAAAGATTTAAAAGAAAAATGACTGATTCCCAAGGAGAAAACTAGCTGAATGTTAATGGTAATACATAGTCTTTAAAAATACCTGAATTCAAGCCGAAAGACAATCCAAATCGATCAATAGAAGAGAGTTCCATTGGAACTCTTTTTCCCAAGCACAGGGAAAAGTATTTGAAATGAAAGAATGTTGGCCACTGGTACAAAAGGCAATTGAGCGAGCATTTTGTCAAAGCAGAGTTGGACCTTATTGTCTCATTTAATGATAAACACTCTCACAAGGTAATTATACTTTTTCTTTTAACATTGTGAAATATAACTGTTAACCTCTTACAAATTTCAACTTCCCTCAATTTAATTTTTTTTAGTCATCATAAAAAGGTAACTATTTATTACTTTTTATAGATATTATTAACTATTTGAGACTAAAGATTTGAAAAAAAAATGACTGATTCCGAAGGAGAAAACCAGCTGAATGTTAATGGTAATGCGTAGTCTTTAAAAATACCTGAATTCAAGCCGAAAGACAACCCATATCAATTACTAGAAGAGAGTTCCTTTGCGACTTTTTCCCAAGTACAGGGAAAAGTATTTAAAAAATGTTGGCCACTGGTACAAAAGGCAATTGAGCGAGCATTTTGTCAAAGCAGAGTTGAACTTTATATTCTCGTTTAATGATAAACACTCTCACCAGGTAATTATACTTTTTCTTTTAACATTGTGAAATATAACTGTTAACCTCTTACAAATTTCAACTTCCCTCAATTTAATTTTTTTTAGTCATCATGAAAAGGTAACTATTTATTACTTTTTATAGATATTATTAACTATTTGAGACTAAAGATTTGAAAGAAAAATGACTGATTCCGAAGGAGAAAACCAGCTGAATGTTAATGGTAATGCGTAGTCTTTAAAAATACATGAATTCAAGCCGAAGGACAATCCACATCGATTAATAGAAGAAAGTTCCTCTGCGACTTATTCCCATGTACAGGGAAAAGTATTTGAAAGAATGTTGACCACTGGTACAAAAGGCAATTGAGCGAGCATTTTGTCAAAGCAGAGTTGGACCTTATAAAAGGGAATATGACAGTTTAAACTACAAGGAAAACATGTGGGCATACGAAAAACTCCAAGGAATAAAAAAATTAAGAAATCATACACACCTTTTCCACCCCCTCGGTGAATACTTCCTTAAGGAAGAATAAAGGAGAGCCAAAAAACGAAACGAACAAGAAGCAATGCACAAAGAGGCTATTAAGAAACGAGAGGAGAGAAGGGCTAAGGCATTTGTACCTCCTGAAGAGAGTAAAGTAGAAGTTGTTCAGCCAAAAGGTGATATTGACATTAACGAATTCAAGAAGAAAGCGAATAAAGGACTGAAAAAGCAAAAGAAATGTGTAACTGTAAATAAACAGAAATATTACTAGTGTTTAAGAAAAAACATTTGTACAAAACAATTTTGTAAAAAATATTGTAAAAAAATATTTAAACAAAATTACATTATTATTTACTGATAAATTATACAGCAGTATAGTAGTTCGGTAACAGTAAATTATTAATTATGAATGAATTTAATAATTAATTATTATACCACTTTACTATGTATTTATAAAGATTCTACATAATTATACCAATTAATTCATGTGCTTTAAAGATACTTTTCTTTTAATTACACCTTTTTTATATGTAACTTATACAACACAATAGTTTACTGCATTTAAAAGTACTGAAATTAAAAACACCTTCCAAGAAGGTGTGAAAATCCGCAAGTATAGTGTTTTTCTAAACACACTTATCAAAATTCTTGTCTGATAAATACATATCTTTAATTCGATATCCCATATTTTTCTATTTCTTTAAATACTAATTACACATTTTTTATATATAACTTATACTCCATAATAGTTTTCTGCTGTTGAAAGAACTTAAATCAAACTGGAATCGACAAGTATTTTGAAATAAATAAATAACTTTGATCCTAACTCCCATACTTTTTATACTTATTTATATTTTAATTACACCTTTTTATAAGTAATTTATACTCCATAATAGTTTTCTGCAATTGAAAGTACTCAAAAAGATGTCAAAACCCGCAAGTATATGTGTTATTCTAATCAAACTTTGAAAATTGTTATCTGTCTGATAAATTTTAAAGTATAAGATAAAAATATCTTTGATTCTAATTCCCATATTTTCTCTACTTATTTATATTTTAATTACACCTTTTCTATATCTAACTTATATTCCATAATATTTTTCTGCAATTGAAAGTATTCAATTCGAAAACACCTTCCAAGAAGGTGTCAAAACCCGCAAGTATTGTGTTATTCTAATCAAACTTTGAAAATTGTTATCTGATAAATAAATTCTGCAATTCAATCTGACAGTGTTACCTAATATATAAATAATTTTAATTCTAACTACCTTATTTTATCTATTTCTTTGAATTTTAATTCAACATTTTTTTAAATATTACGAAAATTTCGTATAAAAGTTTCTGCAATTTAAAGAATTGAAATCAAACTGAAATTAACAAGTATTTTGAATCGAACCATAAATTTATATTTTATATAAACATTTTTATATATATATTACGTAAACTTCGTAAAAAGTTTCTGCAATTGGAAGCACTGAAATCAAACTGTAATCGACAAGTATTTTGAACCATGCAAAAATTTCTACCAATCTGAATACAGTTTTTTTTATATGAAAAGTATCTTACACTATTATTTTTCATTTCTGGCCCTCACATATTTTACAATAATAAATAAATAATATTCTAATGATATTAATTTGTGCAAAATTAATTTCTGCAATACTAATAAAATGGACATTTCTTTTTTATTCTTTTAAATATAACATGAGGCTCTGCTCGTTCGGAAATTAAAAAATGAAGCGGGCGTCGGGTCTTGAACCCGAGCCCCTTCGGATCCGAAGGCGTTCACGCTAACCATTGCGCTACGCCCGCACTGGTCGTAGCGCTTCTTATCGCTCTCATATGCTACCGATCACGCGCCACCTGGCGTGTCGGTATTGCGGAAATCTATATGACAAGTGGATTAAATCAACCTTGTCACATAAATAATAAAATAATACTTGCACCACCGTTGGTTAAACGCTTCATATATGTGTTAATTCTGACTATATTAACTGATGTTACATTTTATAAATAATTACATACATCTTAGCTATTATCTTATTAATTAATTAATTAATTGGTAAAATCATATAGATTGTATATACTTAGTTAAGTGAAATAATAATTATTTTACATAACTACTAAGAAAAACTTGCTAATCAGCGACGGAGGTCATACGATGTCTTGGTGAAGAAAGCACTTGTTGAAAATACAGTCGCCAGTGGTGCTTGTATCAATCGGCCGGGGCCGAGAATCAATCCTGGGACCTCCAGATTATGAGTCCGACGCCCTACCGACCGAGCCATCGCAGGCCTCTTTTGGAAACTTTAATAGATAAAAATAATGATGTCTATTTTTTCATTGGTGATGTAGGATAATAAAATTGCCAGAAAGTATTGCAATATTTATTTATTGTTACTCATTGCAGTTTCTTCACGGTATTATACTTACATAAATGTAAAGGTATACATTAGTAAGTCAGAATTAACACATATATGAAGCGTTTAACCAACGGTGGTGCAAGTATTATTTTATTATTTAAAAGAATAAAAAAGAAGTGTCCATTTTTTAGTATTGCAGAAATTAATTTTGCACAAATTAATATCATTAGAATATTATTTATTTATTACTGTTGTCGCGTCCCGACGAAAATTATATTATTATTTTTCGTAAAAAGTACTGCGTAGTTTACAATAAAAATACGGCGTAGAAGACGAACAAAATAAGGTTGATAAAGAATGGTTCTAAGTAAATGCAGTAATATAAAATAGAGCTAAGGAACAGATTATTTTACGAGTGTTTCAAACGAAAAAGAGACTGATAAGTAGAGTGGATCGCCGATAGTGAGATTGAAACGAAGGGTTACGCAAGAGTTTTTTGTACTGCACTATAAAATCAATGCTCGGAGAATAGCCGGCAATAGGAAACATCGACTAGAAAATTCGAGCATTAGAAGGAAGTAATAAATTAAGCCGTTCTTTGGGTAACGTCGCAGTAATAAAAAGGGGGACAGCAAATTCTTCGAATTAACTACGAAGCGATACAGAAAATGCACGGGATTCGATAATTTTTAATTACGCACATCTAACGGTCCAATCGGGTGCAAGCACAGAAAAATCGAGAACTACTTACACAATTTCCATATAAGGCAAAGTGTAAGACAAGGCGAAGTGTAAGACAAGGACAGATACATAGATTTTTAGGGTATATAAAGAGGACCCAGAACAGACACAGCCAGTCCTAATTTTTCATCTAAAGCTTTCGCAAGGCGAAGCTCTGCTAGTCAACTCTTTGATTTTTATCCGAGGGCGTGACTCTGCTACTCGGACTTTAAAGTAATACACATTAAAAATCACGAGAGATCTTGTATTCGGGGATCAAGACGTATCATTGACATCTACAAGCCATAGTCAAGGAACTACGACTTCGACATCTGGAAATCATCGGACTCCAATCGCATACACATCTAACGTCGACGCCCGCAGGTCTAGCAGGGCATTATCCATGCAATTTCATACCGCTATCCACGTTCGAGGCGGACCTTCGTTCCTCATCGAATACACACACACATATATATATATATACTTATATGTATATCTTGTAACGGTAAGCGAGTTACCGATCAGGTAAGCAACGCGAAAGAGGAGATACAGCGCGGCGCGCGCAGGGAAGCGCGCGAGAATCGTGCGCAAGAGAGTATCGGTAGAGAGTTCGCGCGCGATCGACAACAACACGGTGTTGGTGACCGGTGATTGTTTTTCCGGGATAAAATAGCAAAAGAACTGTTGTGCGTTGTGTGTGGGTGTGAGCAGTTTCTCCCCACTAACCTCCACGTCGACGGGTGCAGCAGCACATCTCACGGACAGTGAGAAAAGGAGGCTCGGCGAAGCCCACCTTCTCGACCGTTGGAGAGAGAGAGAGAGACATATACGAGGACGAGCTCTCTCTCAATAGCACAGCCTTTTCCCTGCCGAAGCGAGATATTCAGATACGCGGTAAGTGGTGCACCACATTTAGACCCGCGTGTCTATCTAAATTTCGTGTCCCGATTTACCTGGTACGGTCCAGGTGAGGAAGCGTTCCTCCTTTCCCCCCTCTCGTGACAATACCCGCACGGGTAGAAAGGTCGGTGGTTCGCGGGAACCACTTCACGAGAGAAGGCGCGCGTGACGTAGTAAGCTTCTACGTAAAAGCTCTCTACGTCAGTGATTCATACGTCACACGGTGTGACGTATGCCATCAGGTTAAGCAGCCGATCATATCCGGATCGGTTGCTCGTAATCTACTGTTAAATAGATTTTTAACTGATTCTTTTCGCGCTGACCTCGGGGGTAGTCATCGGTACGACTCCCCGCAAATTGTTAAAGTTCATTTACTGTTTATTTATTAATATTTATTTGTTAATTTAATAAATTGACTCGGCGAGACTATCTTTCTCGCCGATTAACAATAATATCGATTGTTGATAGTATTTTACCGGTTAACGTCCTATCCTATGAATACCGCCCTCTCCGGTGTTTATCCTAGTTGGCAATTTTGGGCATAGGGCCCAACACACGGTATATAAGTCAAACGGAGTGTTTGACGTTGTTAACGGCATTGCACGGGAATCAAAGGGATTCCCGGCCGCATCGTGGGACTGCACACTTAAAGTTGGTAAGTTGGGACAGATTGGGCCTAACCGTGGGCCTTACATATCCCCAGTACCCACCCCGTTACAACTGGCGCCCAACGTGGGGGGCACACGGTGTGACGTATGCCATCAGGTTAAGCAGCCGATCATATCCGGATCGGTTGCTCGTAATCGACTGTTAAATAGATTTTAACCGATTCTTTTCGCGCTGACCTCGGGGGTAGTCATCGGTACGACTCCCCGCAAATTGTTAAAGTTCATTTATTGTTTATTTATTACTATTTATTTGTTAATTTAATAAATTGACTCGGCGAGACAATCTTTCTCGCCGATTAACAATAATATTGATTGTTGATAGTATTTTACCGGTTAACGTCCTATCCTACGAATACCGCCCTCTCCGGTGTTTATCCTAGTTGGCAATTTTGGGCATAGGGCCCAACACACGGTATATAAGTCAAACGGAGTGTTTGACGTTGTTAACGGCATTGCACGGGAATCAAAGGGATTCCCGGCCGCATCGTGGGACTGCACACTTAAGGTTGGTAAGTTGGGACAGATTGGGCCTAACCGTGGGCCTTACGTATCCCCAGTACCCACCCCGTTACAACTGGCGCCCAATACGTGTGGATTTTGGATACAGGACATCGGAAAAATCAACAAGCACGATATAGTTGTTCAATTGTTAATAACATTGTTAATTAACAATTGGATAACTCGCGAACAATAACGAGGTCAGCAGTCGCGTTTCGAAATTCTGAAGCATATTTCGGTACTCTTTCGTTCCCCCTCGAGGCGGGATTTGTTTATTAACAAATAGAATTGTTATAAACAAATAAAAATTTTTTTTATAACAAATAAAATTTTTTTTTTATTTTTCTCGTCTCGACTACTGAGTAGTAGACACAGGAAATTGGTTCCTGGTCGAACATAGGTGGCGCCACTAGAAAAAGGTCGCACAAATAGGAAATTTGGTGGGTTTTCGAACGGAATCGATAGACCGACCAACGGTACTTGGAAATTGGATAGTTTGGACCAAACCAAGTAACTAGCGCCACCTAGAGGAACGAAAGAACGCGACACAGCGCGACATAACCTGGTGGCAATTAATCGGTCTAAAGAAATTGTTTGTAAGTGTATGCAAGGTTTAACTGGTTTTTGCTGGCACAAAACAGGAAGCTTATAACCTGGCTCAGACCTTTACAAATTGTATTATAGGTTATATTTTTGTAAGAGGTCAAGCGCGCGGTAACTTTAATTATTTAATTTATTTATTTATTGATTTATTTATTATTTATTATATAGTACCGTTAAGTAGCGCAAGGTAAGAGCCAGGCAGTAGTTTATTGTGAAATTTATTAGCAAATTTGTTAAAAATAATTTAAACTCTGTGGTGCTTCCTGGTCAAAGTAAGACAGGACTTACTTTTGGCATCCGGTTTTGTGCTTTAGCGGTTAGCTTAGGTAGAAGCAAAACCCAGTTACGCGGATTGGACATTTGGCAAGTAACGCCAAAGTTAAATATTCGACAGCATATAACCTTGCACACACATAGTGCGTCAAGCCAGCGAGGCTACTTACTGTGAAACGTATAAACGACGCTACAACTGAAGATGGCCGCTCAGCAGAAAGACGTCGATAGTCAAATCGACGCATGGATTGAGACGCTCACCCGGGAGCAAATTGAAATACATCTGGACGCCTTGAACCTAAAATCGGCAGGCTCGGTTCATAGGAAAGCCGAGCGACTCCACCAGTGGCTATTAGGAAATTATTCGGCCCAGGAGTTTAACCAGGAGGAAGACGAAGCCACAGCAGTTCGCAGCCGTCTCCAACGGAGAAATAGGTGGCTGCAGATGCTAGGTGAACATCAAGACGAGGAGTCTGATGAACCTAGCCCAGATCAGGAAGTGTATCTGGTACTGCGGGAGAACGCTGCGGTTAAAGATAACCTGCACAGGACGGTGTAGGATTTCGATGACGTCGAGCTAGATGAAACGACGTCAGCCGCGACCAATACAGAGCCTCAACCCGAACGAGAGGAGGAATGGCTGTCATTGGTCTCAGAAGAGGGAAACATTTTTAAAATCCCTCGATCGTTCTCCCAGACCTTGGTGCAGCTTATCAAAAAAGTGAATGACCTCACTGTAAAGGTAGATAAGCTGATGTCCGAGCGCACTCAAACCGCTCACAGCACGAGATTGGACGGTGCCAACCAATCTCACCATGTGCAATTTCAGGACACATATACGTGTTATGGTCCTGATGTGAGCCAGATAGGTGAGGCGCAAGTAAATGGCGAGCAACAACGCGCAAGCGCCCCTCAGTCTAAGCCTGATGGAGCTTGGAAGGGGGGGAATGCGCGCGAATCCCAGAGGATTCCTCAAGCGCGCAGCTCGCCAAACAGGGATCGGACATTCTCAACACCAAGCTTTTCGACGTCATCGAGGTTGAATGGGACACCTCGAGACGTCGGCGGCATTGTGAGGAAGTGGCAGGTCAAGTTCTCTGGCGACAAGAGCCAGAGCATCGACGCCTTCCTGACCAGGATCGAGGATTGCAGGATCCTGGCTAACCTGTCAGAGGACGAGTTATTGCCGTCACTCTCGGAACTTCTGACAGACACTGCCGCCACGTGGTACCAGAACGAGAAACACAAGTGGCACTCCTGGCAAGATTTCGTGACTTCGGCTAAACGTTGGTACGGAATGAGCCAACGTTTCCAGCAGAGGATCATTGCCGAGTCCAACGCACGGACTCAAGGACCCGATGAACCGGTTAGGGACTATATGACGTGCTCTATCGCAATAATGCGAAAGATAGTCCCTACGCCGACTGAAGCGCAGCAGCTCGATCATTTGTATCGGAACATGCTGCCACAGCTTCAACGGCTGTTCAAGAGAGCGGAAGTGAGCTCAATTGAGCAAATGCTGGACCTCGCCACGGAAGCGGAGCAGACGATAGAAGGTGAAAAAGTATATCGTCCACCACCTACGGAGGAAGGGTCTCTGCTTCCCGAAATGGCGTATAAGCCGAAGCGGAAAAAAGGTTCGCCGAAGGCTAAGGTAGCGGCCGCTGAGGTAAGCCCGGCCAAACCAAGCGAGCCAGACGTCGTCGACCGCATCGCAAAGATGCTGGAGGATGCGCTGCGGCCCATCGTCTCCCAATTGGCGTCGTCGACCCGACAGTCACGTAGGAGAAGCCCAAGGTCTGGCTCTCCTAAGAAAGGCTCGCCGGCCAACCGATCTCCGAAGAGTAGGAGGTCTGGCAAACCTAATGGCCCGAGCAAGAGCTTCGGACACCGGCAGGAGAAGAAGAGCGCTAGTCCAACGAGGGAAAAAGGAAAGGAACAGCCGAAAAACCGAATGGGCTCGACTTTCGATCCGACTAAGCCTCTTACCTGCAAGGGCTGTGGGAAAATTGGATATTCCCTCAGGTACTGTCCGGTGTGCTCGGGAAACGCCAAAGGGAGCGGTTAACAGGGACGAAAACCGCGACCCAAGAGCTTGAGTCCCCGCTGTCCCAGGTGAGTTCGGGACAGACCCGCTCCAACCGAGAGTATGGTCCAGAGAGGAGCGGAAATGGGCCTCAAAAGAAGGAACGGTCCCAAGAAGCAAGCAGACCAACCTCATCCTATAAACCAGAGGATGAGAGTCGTTGGTGGCTTCTCGTGGAAATTGGGGGCTTCCGTATAAGAGCCTTATACGACCCCGGAGCCTCCACAACCGTGATGGGACCCAGCGGTCTGCAAATCGCCGCAGCATTGGGCAAGGAGCTCATTGTGGCGAACGCCGGACGCGTCAAGATGGCGGATGGTAGTTACCAACCGCTAAACGGTCATGTGATATTACCTTTCACTGTCGGGAAGGAGACACATGAAATAAGGGTAGCGATCATACCAAATCTTGACGCCGAATGCTACGTAGGAGTAAATTTTGTACGAGCATTCAGAGCCATATTGGATCCGGATAGCGACCGCCTGTTCCTCAAAGACAGCAAGCAGCAGATCCACCTCGAAGTTGCTGGAATAGGGGGTATGGCCACCCTCTCGTCCGCTGGGATAGCGGACGCAACCGAGGCAGAAAGGGAAGAGCTGCGAGAGCTTGTAAGCAAAGTGCTGTCTAATACTTCTCCCAAAATCGGGCGAACCCAACTCATCGAGCACTCGATTGACGTGGGATCAGCTCGCCCGATAAAGCAGAAGTATTACCCGGTGTCGAAGAAGATCCAGGAGGAGATGCACCGCCAGGTCCGAGAGATGCTAGATTTAGAGATCATAGAGCCCTCGGACAGCGGTTGGTCAAGCCCCGTGGTGATGGTACGCAAGGAGAACGGACCACGTCGGTTTTGCATTGACTTTAGGAAAGTCAATGCGCTAACGAAACCAGACGCTTATCCCCTCCCGTTCATGCAGGATATCTTACGCAAGTTGAAGAGATGTCGGTACATTAGTACTCTGGACATGAACTCAGCGTATCATCAAATACCTCTCCAGAAGGAATCGCGTCCCTATACGGCTTTCACAGTCCCGGGGATGGGACTGTATCAGTTTAAGCGGATGCCGTATGGATTGGCATACGCCGGCGCGACCTTCCAACGCATGATTGACCAAGTGGTTGGTCCTGATCTCGAGCCCAATGCCTTTTCTTACCTCGATGATATTATTATAGTCACCGAGACATTTGAAGGGCACAAGAAGTATCTCGAGATGGTGCTGAAAAGACTGACCGAAGCTAACTTGACCGTAAATAAGGACAAGTGTGTCTTTTGTCAAGATGAGGTAAGATATCTTGGCGTTCTGGTCAACAGGGATGGAATTCGTCCCGACCCAGCCAAGACAGAGCCTATAAGGATTTATCCGGCTCCCAAGAACCTCAAACAGCTTCGACGATTCTTCGACATGGCGTCGTGGTATCGGCGTTTTATGCCGGATTACGCCACGATTGCCGAGCCACTTACCCGTCTAACAAAGAAGAACCAAGGGTGCGAGTGGTTAGATGAACAGGAACAAGCCTTTCAGCAACTGAAGGCCCTGATCATGACTGCTCCAGTTCTTCAACGTCCCAGTGCAGATGGACTGTTTAGCCTGCACACGGACGCGAGCGATACCGGCATAGGAGCCGTGCTCGTCCAAGAGATAGACGGAGAGGAAAGAGTCATTGAGTTTGCCAGCCGCATACTCACAGCACCCGAGAAGAATTATAGCGTTACGGAGAGGGAATGCTTGGCCGTGGTCTGGGCTATTAATAAGTTCAGACCTTACATCGAAGGGTACCACTTCAAAGTGATAACGGATCACAGTAGTCTTCGCTGGTTGTGTAATATGAGAAATCCAACCAGCCGACTAGCGAGATGGGCTTTAGAGCTTCAAGCTCATGACTTTGTCGTCGAGCACAGAAAAGGAGCTCTGCATCACGTTCCCGATGCCCTATCTCGCATGTATGAAGACGACGAGCCTACAGTAGCAGCAATGTCGTGGGCTCAAACTACTGAAGATCCTTGGTACCTAGACTGGATCAAGAACGTTTCCGACAGACCCCGTGATTTCCCCGACTGGAAAATAGTCGGAGGAAATCTATACATCTATCGCCCCGACACGGAGTTAGAGGAAGTGATGGATGATGAGCAAGCATGGAAGCTGGTCGTACCCGTAGAGAATCGACACTCTATTTTGAGAGAGTGTCACGATGACCCCTCAGCTGGCCATCTCGGAAGGGAAAAGACATTCGCCCGCGTGGCCCAAAACTATTATTGGCCACGGTTTTACGCAGAAGTTGCGGATTACGTCAGGCGATGTCAAGTGTGCCAGCAATGTAAGGTCGAGCAACGTGCTCCCTCAGGGTTAATGGGTCACCGTCAATCGGACAGACCATGGCAGGTGGTAGCAGGAGATATCACTGGCCCGCTTCCACGCTCTAGCCGAGGATACGAATACATCCTAGTATTCCAGGATTTATTCACGCGCTGGATTGAAGCAATCCCGATAAGAAAAGCTAACGCGAAGACGATAGTCCGCGAGCTTCACGAACGAGTGATTAACCGGTTCGGCACCCCGGAAGTATTTCATTCGGACAACGGGACCGAGTTTAAAAATAAACTCGTAGACGAATACCTTGAATCTAAGGGAGTGTATCATTCGACAACACCCCCTTACCACGCACAGGCCAATCCTGTCGAGAGGGCCAATCGGACCCTTAAGACAATGGTGGCGTCGTATATCCAGGATAAGCATAGCGACTGGGACGACAAGCTGCCAGAGTTAGTCTTTGCACTAAACACAGCGGTGCAAAGTTCTACTGGATGGAGCCCGGCTATGCTGAACTATGGTCGCCAACCCGAGGCGCCTAGTACAGCTCGTCGAGAGCAAGACCGGCTTGCCCAGCAACAGTTTGAGTTCCGTCGCCTGCAGGATTGGAACGACAAAATCAAACAGTTGCCAAGACTGCACGAGAACGCAAGTCGTCAGTCGGCTGCCAGCAAGGCCCGGCAAGCCGAAATCTTCAACTCACGACGAAGGCCAGCGGAATTCGAGGTAGGAGATCTGGTGTGGAAACGCAACCGGATCCTCTCGTCCAGCGCACAAGGTATCTCGGCTAAGCTTGCTCCGAAATATACAGGGCCATATCTGATCATCAGTAGGAAAGGCATGAATACCTACGTTATACAAGATGATCAAGGGGGCCAAGAAGTATCTCACATCGAGCATCTGAAGAGATACGTCCCCGAAAATGATGCTGACTCAGCTGATGAGGATCAACGTGAGCAACCTCAACCGCCGAGGGGTCAACAGGTGAAGTGCGACCCACCTGTAGCGAGCGAATACTCCCCTGCGAGGGAGAATAATGCGAGCGAGTCCCCTGGCGAGGGAACTCGGTGTAATCCGCGTAAGACGTCGCGTACGTCTTTAGATAGGTCCCGCATTACCAGACGACAGCGTGGTCGTCCTCCGAAAGCAACCGCGACCGTAAAGCGCCGATCACCCATAGAGCGGTCTGCCAATGCAGATTCTGAACCGGTTCCTCCGAGACGAGGACGAGGGCGTCCTCCAGGCTCACGACCGAAGCGGACGTAAAGCGCCAGCAGCGGCCGAAGGCTGAGGCGGCCTTCAAAGAGGCTGCCTTTGAATACAGATTAACCTGTAGCCCCTGCCTTCATCGAGCGGAACGGGAGGTTCTGACGAACCTAGGTGTCCGCTCTGCCGCTGCAAGGAGATCAAGCGTCTGGATCAGTTTCCTCGCGTCCTGATAAACCTGATCAAGAGTAACTTGTTAACCCTCTTTCCCGTTCCTTGAGGAACAGAGTCCACATACAGAGTATGTGGAATCTGGAAGGGGGGTGTAACGGTAAGCGAGTTACCGATCAGGTAAGCAACGCGAAAGAGGAGATACAGCGCGGCGCGCGCAGGGAAGCGCGCGAGAATCGTGCGCAAGAGAGTATCGGTAGAGAGTTCGCGCGCGATCGACAACAACACGGTGTTGGTGACCGGTGATTGTTTTTCCGGGATAAAATAGCAAAAGAACTGTTGTGCGTTGTGTGTGGGTGTGAGCAGTTTCTCCCCACTAACCTCCACGTCGACGGGTGCAGCAGCACATCTCACGGACAGTGAGAAAAGGAGGCTCGGCGAAGCCCACCTTCTCGACCGTTGGAGAGAGAGAGAGAGACATATACGAAGACGAGCTCTCTCTCAATAGCACAGCCTTTTCCCTGCCGAAGCGAGATATTCAGATACGCGGTAAGTGGTGCACCACATTTAGACCCGCGTGTCTATCTAAATTTCGTGTCCCGATTTACCTGGTACGGTCCAGGTGAGGAAGCGTTCCTCCTTTCCCCCCTCTCGTGACAATACCCGCACGGATAGAAAGGTCGGTGGTTCGCGGGAACCACTTCACGAGAGAAGGCGCGCGTGACGTAGTAAGCTTCTACGTAAAAGCTCTCTACGTCAGTGATTCATACGTCACACGGTGTGACGTATGCCATCAGGTTAAGCAGCCGATCATATCCGGATCGGTTGCTCGTAATCTACTGTTAAATAGATTTTTAACTGATTCTTTTCGCGCTGACCTCGGGGGTAGTCATCGGTACGACTCCCCGCAAATTGTTAAAGTTCATTTACTGTTTATTTATTAATATTTATTTGTTAATTTAATAAATTGACTCGGCGAGACTATCTTTCTCGCCGATTAACAATAATATCGATTGTTGATAGTATTTTACCGGTTAACGTCCTATCCTACGAATACCGCCCTCTCCGGTGTTTATCCTAGTTGGCAATTTTGGGCATAGGGCCCAACACACGGTATATAAGTCAAACGGAGTGTTTGACGTTGTTAACGGCATTGCACGGGAATCAAAGGGATTCCCGGCCGCATCGTGGGACTGCACACTTAAAGTTCGTAAGTTGGGACAGATTGGGCCTAACCGTGGGCCTTACATATCCCCAGTACCCACCCCGTTACAATCTATATATTTGGGTACTTAAGGTATATTCTTTTCGGCTATCAATACGCTTGTATTATTCGTAAAGGCAAACCTGATATTTTATGTTATTTCGATTGCTGAACCAACCGTTTTCTTTTAAAACAATTATTATTATATATTACAAATTATTTATAATAATTATTCGTTGCATTGCATTTGATTTGAAATATTTACGGTTTGAATTGCAATTTATTAACTATAATTCATGTTTTAAACGACAACAATTTTTTTATTTAATCTGCATTTATTTATAATGATTCTTATTTCAATTATTAATTATTAATGTTTATAATAAAATAACCTTGCGAATATTTTATTCTGTAATGTGTTACCGTGTTCGCCGCACACTTGTTTATTTTATCAAAATTAAGATCTTTATTTGACTTAAATAAATTTATGCAATTGTAAATAAAATAGTGTGAATTTATGTATTTTTGCCCATTAAAAAGCTGTAATAATTTAGTTGCACGTGTTCATTTAAAGGAAAACAGTATTATATTTAAATAAATAATGCATGATTAATACGAAATAAAACATATATTATTTTATTTATCCCACATTATATCCTGCATCTCTACTCTCAAAATAACTTCGCTCGCTACTCCCGGAGACGTAAGGCTAGTCCTAGTCAAACAAGAGCGAAAGGAACGCGAATGGTTTATTAACCATTTGCCTTCTTGTAATATTTTTTATGGTAATTGGTGCAAGTCTGGACGTGACAGATTGTATTAATTATTATAATAAATTTGGTGCATCGGCCGGGAAACTCACATTTTTGAGAGAAAAAAAGAGATTAAAGGAATAATGTGTTTAGATATAAAATGTCAGGTTCGCCTAAAAATACTGATTGTTATGTAAATAAACAAAGAAACACGAGTTTAGAATTTTCTATGAATGATACGTTATTAAATTTATACAAAGAAAAAGTTCAGACTCTCGATACTCTCGATTTAACTAAAACTCCTAGGGAAACAGTGCAAAATTTGACAAAAGAAATAAATTATTTAAAGGATAGACTAGAAAAAAAGTGCAGCAAATATTTCGTTATCTATAAAAATACCTCGCGATTTTGAATATACAGAACCTTTCTTTCCAACTGATCTTTCTATTTCCGAAGTTAGTGAAGACGAACAAGAAGACACAATAATTACTCCCACGCGTGTAAAACATTTTAGTTTAAAACCCGCAGTTTTGAATTACGAGGAACAAAAAGAACTTATCGCGAATAATCCTGTAAATTTTAGTACGCCAGCCCCAATTTATCGTCCATATGAACCATTGATTTTAACACCGGATAACGTTATAAGCTCGGTAAGAAAACGGCTCGCGACTGAAGTAAAAAAAGAGTTGTTAGATTCTTATCTCGAGGAACCTAAAATCATAGAAAGTTTACAAGAAAGTGTAAAAAAAAGGGACAACTTTCAAGGTATCATAAATAAGATTAAATGCGCGTTAAATATTTTTTCCGCACCGATCGAAAAAGAGACTGAGGAAGCAAAGGCACTAGTGACAGACACGGCGAAAGTACTCGACGAAAAACTAATTCAAGGCGCGACAGATTTTACAGTTCCCTTCGATAATCAATTAAGAACAAGCACCGGAACAAAACAAAAAAGCTAGATAGGAGTGAAGTTAAAAAACAATTAATAATAAAACAATGACGTCTCAAATTCGAGGTTTATCGCTAAAGGACGCTCTAGGTTTAATACCGCGGTTTAACGGTCATAATATAAATTTATCGCAATTTTGGGACGGATGCAACGAAGCAAAAGAAATTTTACCATCGGAGTACGAAAAGGAATTAACAAAACTTATTCGAATGCGTTTATATGGGAAAGCTTTAACTTGTGCGCGCGGAGAAAATTTTAATTCTATCAAAGAGATATCCGATTTTTTCGAAAACACCTTCGGATCGATAAAACATATTACGAGTGGACGGGAGAACTTGCTAAATTAAAACAGAAAAACAATGAGACAGTCGGGCTTCGTTGGAAATTCGCGCGCGTTTAGGGACTCCAAGTTCTATAAAACAAGCTCGTGAACAAGCGCTCGAGGTGGAGCGCGTGTTCGCTTGTAGCGTTTGGACGATGAGACGCCGAGCCGAGAAGAGGCTCGTTTTCGTTCAACTCGAGAAACGCGTAAAGTAAACTATATTTCTAATAACTCTCCGATTGTATGTCAATGTTAAAATAGTGTGAATTTATGTATTTTTGCCCATTAAAAAGCTGTAATAATTTAGTTGCACGTGTTCATTTAAAGGAAACAGTATTATATTTAAATAAATAATGCATGATTAATACGAAATAAAACATATATTATTTTATTTATCCCACATTATATCCTGCATCTCTACTCTCAAAATAACTTCGCTCGCTACTCCCGGAGACGTAAGGCTAGTCCTAGTCAAACAAGAGCGAAAGGAACGCGAATGGTTTATTAACCATTTGCCTTCTTGTAATATTTTTTATGGTAATTGGTGCAAGTCTGGACGTGACAGATTGTATTAATTATTATAATAAATTTGGTGCATCGGCCGGGAAACTCACATTTTTGAGAGAAAAAAAGAGATTAAAGGAATAATGTGTTTAGATATAAAATGTCAGGTTCGCCTAAAAATACTGATTGTTATGTAAATAAACAAAGAAACACGAGTTTAGAATTTTCTATGAATGATACGTTATTAAATTTATACAAAGAAAAAGTTCAGACTCTCGATACTCTCGATTTAACTAAAACTCCTAGGGAAACAGTGCAAAATTTGACAAAAGAAATAAATTATTTAAAGGATAGACTAGAAAAAAAGTGCAGCAAATATTTCGTTATCTATAAAAATACCTCGCGATTTTGAATATACAGAACCTTTCTTTCCAACTGATCTTTCTATTTCCGAAGTTAGTGAAGACGAACAAGAAGACACAATAATTACTCCCACGCGTGTAAAACATTTTAGTTTAAAACCCGCAGTTTTGAATTACGAGGAACAAAAAGAACTTATCGCGAATAATCCTGTAAATTTTAGTACGCCAGCCCCAATTTATCGTCCATATGAACCATTGATTTTAACACCGGATAACGTTATAAGCTCGGTAAGAAAACGGCTCGCGACTGAAGTAAAAAAAGAGTTGTTAGATTCTTATCTCGAGGAACCTAAAATCATAGAAAGTTTACAAGAAAGTGTAAAAAAAGGGACAACTTTTCAAGGTATCATAAATAAGATTAAATGCGCGTTAAATATTTTTTCCGCACCGATCGAAAAAGAGACTGAGGAAGCAAAGGCACTAGTGACAGACACGGCGAAAGTACTCGACGAAAAACTAATTCAAGGCGCGACAGATTTTACAGTTCCCTTCGATAATCAATTAAGAACAAGCACCGGAACAAAACAAAAAAGCTAGATAGGAGTGAAGTTAAAAAACAAATTAATAATAAAACAATGACGTCTCAAATTCGAGGTTTATCGCTAAAGGACGCTCTAGGTTTAATACCGCGGTTTAACGGTCATAATATAAATTTATCGCAATTTTTGGACGGATGCAACGAAGCAAAAGAAATTTTACCATCGGAGTACGAAAAGGAATTAACAAAACTTATTCGAATGCGTTTATATGGGAAAGCTTTAACTTGTGCGCGCGGAGAAAATTTTAATTCTATCAAAGAGATATCCGATTTTTTCGAAAACACCTTCGGATCGATAAAAACATATTACGAGTGGACGGGAGAACTTGCTAAATTAAAACAGAAAAACAATGAGACAGTCGGGCTTCGTTGGGAAATTCGCGCGCGTTTAGGGACTCCAAGTTCTATAAAACAAGCTCGTGAACAAGCGCTCGAGGTGGAGCGCGTGTTCGCTTGTAGCGTTTTGGACGATGAGACGCCGAGCCGAGAAGAGGCTCGTTTTCGTTCAACTCGAGAAACGCGTAAAGTAAACTATATTTCTAATAACTCTCCGATTGTATGTCAATATTGTTCTAAGACTGGTCATGGAGCCATAAATTGTTTCAAATTAGCACGAAGTTTTGCGGAAAGATTTTCCGATAATAACAACCGACGCAATCCCATAAACAGTTCATATAGCCCACAAAATCGCTCGGATAACAGTCGTAATTATAATAGACCAAATTTACAATTTGGTGGTTGGAATGAGTATCAAAATCAGACGGAATTTTTACCAAATAGAGACAGCGATAAAAATGATTCCTTTGTTCGTTATAATAATAATAAATACTCGTCGCAGCAATTTAACAAAGAAAATCGGGGAAATAATTCCGGGACTCACGGTGTGCGCGAGCCGGTTAATCCAACATCCCAAGAATCACGATATATTAATAACGAATCGAATAATAATATAAGATCACCAGTTACTTGTTTTCATTGCGGAAAACCCGGTCACATAAAGCGCGATTGTTACAAGTTACAAAGAGAAATAAGAGAAGGAAATCAAAATCAGGGAAACACCGACACTCTCTCTCCGAGGAGGGTCGAGAGAAAGGCTACGAATCAAATTCCCTCTACTTCGAGCGCGGAAACCCGCTCAAACGTTCCCTCCGCACCGCGAAAATAAATTTAAGCCAACAAAGTTCAGCCCCGGTCGTAATCTTCGATACCGGTCAGTTAAGACGTCCGTTAAAATTCTTGCTAGATACAGAAGCATCGGTAAATCTAATTAAAGAGTCAGAGGTAGACTCTCGCGTACAAATTGACGAAAATGATATTATATTGTTAAAAGGCATAACTGACCACTCATTAACTACTCGTGGTAAAATTAAAATAGATTTCGAAGGATCTCCCGTGGAACTCAATTTAGTACATGATTCGTTCCCTATACAACAAGACGGAATCTTAGGCACCGATTTTTTCCGTAGAAACGATGCAAAAATCAATTATTTGGAACAATATTTAGAATTTAACGGATTAATCCTCCCCTTTGCAAATGCAAATAATATGCGAACGGATGAATCGATATATATAACGGAGAATATCGAAAATTATGACCGAAAATCAATACGATATATGCCAAAACCAAGGGAAAACAATGGTTATACGAACATGAAAAATTCAAGATTTTATAATTATACCGATAGTGACTCAGAAACGTCAAGTGATTTTCAATTACACGAAAATGATGAAACGTTTATAAAATTTGACACAAACGAATCGTATGAAATCTACGAACAAGAACAAAAAAATGGAAGAAATCAAAATGCCAACGACAAAAACCTATACAATCACAGTGAAAAGAACAAGAGTTATATGACGATTATAAAGTTGACGAAATACAAGTACATCAGATCGACGAGGAGTCGGATCTAAGGAATAATACATGTAAAGCAAGTGAAAATTGTTATGGATTAATGAAGGAAGAACGATTACAAATAAATAATGGAAAAGCGCAGCCACGGGTATGTGATGTGACTGAGCTACGTATTAAAGAGAAATTTGATGAAATTACTGAAAATTATGGTATTATTGAAGCACCATTGTTCGATAGGATGGCTGAGAGTCCATCCTGTACTAATTATGAAAACGAAGTTGACCTGAAGTATAATATTGAAAATGAAATAAAAAATAAAGAAAATTTATTGAATAAGACAGTTAATAATTGTCGAGTACAAATGGACTATGAAATCGAGGAGGGCGATAAATGCGGACCTCGTGAAAATAAGGAAAATTTTGTTGATAAAAAGATGAATTGTCGAGTACAAATGGATTATGAAATCGAGGAGGGCGATAAATGCGGACCTCGTGAAAATAAGGAAGATTTTGTTGATAAAAAGATGAATTGTCCAGTACGAATGGATTACGAAATCGAGGAGGGTGATAAATGCGGACCTCGTGATAAAAATGTTAGTTATGTTTGTAAATTGAATAACACAGAATTGGTTATGTCGGGGGAAGAGTTAGATACTATCCCGAGAACCGAAATATTATGGATAAACAAACAAGGAGCTGAAGAAACTGAAAATGAGATAAATAATGAGAATTTAATAAACATACAAGAAGAAAATGAACAGTATGAAGACCCTAGCGATTTTTTATTGAATGAACGAGTTATAAACGAAAACTTACGAAGTGAATTTGTTGAAGCCATACACGAAAACGAAATGAATAACAGTTATTTGGTTTATTCAAATAAACCTTATATTAATAATTTTTATAGTTATGAAAGTGAAGAGGTCGACATACACGACATTTCTGACGATCGATCTGAAGCGAGGATACTTAACATAACGGAGGATACAAGTGCACTTAATCGTAATGAACGGTTAAAAGAAGCCTTGCATTTTGATAAAATGGACGAGGAACAAAGACAATCTATAGAAAATTTAATTGATAAATATTCGGATTGTTTCTGTCTAAAAGGAGAAAAATTAGGCGTGACAAATGCTATAGACCATAAGATACCGACTGTCGACGACATACCAATCACAGCTAAGCCATATAGATTTCCTCATGCTCTCAAAAGCGAACTTGATAAACAATTAAAAGAAATGATTAAAGGAGACATAATTGAACCATCAAGTTTCAATTATACATCACCTGTTTTTCTAGTAACAAAAAAGCCTGATAGTCAGGGTAATAAACGATGCCGACTAGTTGTCGATTTTCGACAATTAAAGGATAAAACCGTAAAAGATCGATACCCATTACCTAATATACTAGATATTATCGATCAAATCGGACCAGAAAATCGTGTATTCACCGTCTTGGATTTATGTCAAGGATTTTTACAAGTTCCGTTAGCTCAAGAAGATCGACATAAAACAGCTTTTGCATCTTCATTCAGTTTATTTCAATTTAAAACAATGCCTATGGGATTATGCAATTCTCCAGCCACTTTTCAAAGAATGATTGATCGTGTTTTCGAGGGCATGCAAGGCAAAGAAATATTTTTATTCCTTGACGACGCAGTTATATACGCTAAAAATATTGAGGAGCATAACCAAAAGTTTGAAAATTTTTTGCAAAGAGTACGCGCCGCAAATCTGAAATTACAGCCAGACTAATGTGAATTTTTGAAGAGAGAACTAGTGTATCTGGGACACGTACTATCACCAGAAGGGGTTTTGTCGGATCCAAAAAAATTAGAAGCAGTAAAAAAATTTCCAATTCCAAAAACAGTGAAAAACATACGTCAATTTTTAGGATTAGCAGGTTATTATAGACGATTCATTGCGAATTTTTCAGGTATTGCTAGACCATTAAGTAATTTATTAAAGAAAGACGCACCCTTCCTATGGTCCAGTGAGGTTCAAAAGGCATTCAATGATTTAAGAGAAAAATTGTGTAAACAACCAATACTACAAATCGCAGATTTTAATAAACCATTTATAGTGACTTGTGACGCTAGCGGTACAGCGATCGGTGCAATTCTATCACAAGGAGAGGTAGGAACCGACCTACCAGTTGCTTATGTCTCACGAGTATTAAACAAGGCCGAGCAAAAATATGATACTTACTCAAGGGAAGCATTAGCCATACTGTATGCCGTTACTCAGTTCGATTGCTATCTAAGAGGCCGTCGTTTCCTCATTATAACAGATCATAAACCACTTGTTTGGTTTAAAAACTCAGTAGATCCGACATCCAGAGTTAGTAGATGGAGAATAAAACTGAATGCATACGACTTTGACATCGTATACAAAGCCGGTAAAAGTAACGTTAATGCTGACGCGTTATCAAGAAATCCAATAGATGAACCCGTTTATGTTATTAAAAATCATTCTATGGAAACACGCAGTCGTGCAGGAAAAATAACACGGCCAAACTACAACGAAAAGAGAGCAAAACGACCCAATAAGTCAAATATATCAAAAGAACCAGTCAAAAACCTTCCTATAATACAAGAAGTCCCCGAGGAAATTGAAACGATAGTCAACTCAGACAAAAGATTACAACCCATGGAGATAGATAATTTTAACATCAAATTTGACGAGTGCTGGGAAGAAAAAAATGTTTACGAAGAACCAAATGATGAAAAGAAATTCATTGAAGTTAAAGAACAACTCTTTATGAGAAAAGATGATTACGTTTATTTCATAACTACGACTGGAATGCCTTTAGATGAAGGATCCAGAAGTTTGGCTTCCAAATTATTACTACCTCATTTTTCCAATTTAAATCCAGGAGAAATAAGAATCAATAACAAAAACGGAAAAATACATTTTGCTATGGTGTTACGTGACGAAGAGCGACTGAGTACTTCAGAAATTATTAATAATCTAAAAATCTATTAAATTTGAAAAATATTATATTAAAAGAAAAATTACGTTCAATAAGTATCGCAAAGAGCGAATTTATTGAAAACGTTTCATGGAACGAAATATTGAAACAAATAAGTATAACTCTACGAAAAGTTAATGTAAAAATAATTATTTGTTTAGGATTCATAAAATGTGTGGAGGAGAGTAATAGGGAAAATATTATTCGCGAAATGCACGAGTCTGCTTGTGCAGGGCATAAAGGGGTAACAAAAACCTATAAACGTATAAAACAACGTTTTTATTGGCCAGATATTAAGAAAGACGTACAAAACTACATTAGACATTGTTTAACTTGCCAACTAAAAAAATTGGTTCGTGTTAAAACTAAACAGCGTATGATAATAACAGATACTCCGTACTCGGCTATGGAATCCATATCGGTCGATCTTGTGGGACCATTTCCCAGATCTCGAAATAATAACAATAATATATTAACCATTTAATGCAACCTTTCAAAATACTGTATGGCGATACCCATACCAGACGCGACCGCGGCAACGATCGTCGAAGCGTTAGTTCGTCGACACTTTTCAATTTTTAGCGCCCCATTGTTAATTATCTCCGACCAAGGTACCTCATTTTTAAGTAAATTAAACAAGTTAAAACCAGGGCTTATCACCCTCAGTCCAACTCCGTTGAGCATTTTCATAGCAGCTTAGCAGATTATTTAAAAACAATGATAGAAAGAAATGACTCATGGGATGAGTTATGCGAATTAGCCGCGTTTTCATATAATACGTCGGTACATGAGGGTCATCTCTACACGCCTTTTGAAATTGTTTTTGCACGAAAAGCGCGACTACCATCAAACGAACCTTTAGACCCACGAGAACGAGTTCCAACGTATGATGATTACATTATAAATTTACGACAACGTTTAAACGAAATACAGGGAATCGCGCGAGAAAAATTAATAGCTTCTAAACATAGGTCGAAATTCTATTACGACAGGAAAGCCAATCATCAAGAATTTCAGACAGGGGATAATGTCTGGTTATTAAAAGGAGGAAGAAATACAAACTAGGCGATCAATATACTGGACCATATCGGATTTTAGAAATAGTTAATAACAAGGGAAATGTAAAAATAGAGCTAGCTCATAATAAAACGAAAATAGTGCATGTTAATAGTTTAAGATATTCATATATGGAGCCTTTGTAGTGCCTAAACATAGGTATATAATATATAATAGCCCCAATGTGCTTGAAAATATGTATACGCACTTATATATATATTTTACAGTTCTAAAAGGTTGTTAATAGAATAATATTTATTATCTTGTAACCAC
Organism: Theocolax elegans; assembly: GCA_026168455.1. Classification (NCBI taxonomy): domain Eukaryota; kingdom Metazoa; phylum Arthropoda; class Insecta; order Hymenoptera; family Cerocephalidae; genus Theocolax; species Theocolax elegans. Next base: position 22,410,834 of record CM047430.1, read on the forward strand.
AATTGGCATACATTCAACTTAAAATAAAATTATTTCAATTTATCTGACTTTATACAAAAAAAACGATATAAAAATAATATGTATATATCTAAATTAACGACAAAAATAAAACTACAAGGAAATAATATTTTTTATTACACAGAAAGATCATTACAAGAAAAGCATACACTCACTTAAATTAAATAAATACGCGATTATTAATTTAGAAACGAATAAGGCAAATAACAAAAAAATAAGGTCTTTTTCTCTTTACTCTTCTCGCCTAAGATAACAATGATGTTAATGTACAAATGAAAGTAAGAAAAAGGTTTAAATTTTCAATGTCAGTTGAGCTTAGTCAAATTTAAATTTAATTGCTATATAAAAAAAACAATTTACAATCAAATAGAATCACTGGAGTCTAACATATCACTAAGCCTAAAACCTATATCCTATCCTTCCTAAGGAGTGCCTAATTGCACCCTTTCCTCCTCGTTGCGGTAAAAGCTCCAGCAACACCGTCACTTATCCTTCCTAAGGAGCGCTTAATTGCACCCTTTCCTCCTCGTTGCGGTAAATGCTCCAACAACACTGTCACTTATCCTTCCTAAGGAGTGCTTAGTTGCACCCTTTCCTCCTCGTTGCGGTAAATGCTCCAGCAACACCGTCACTTATCCTTCCTAAGGAGTGCTTAGTTGCACCCTTTCCTCCTCGTTGCGGTAAATGCTCCAGCAACACCGTCACTTATCCTTCCTAAGGAGTGCTTAGTTGCACCCTTTCCTCCTCGTTGCGGTAAATGCTCCAGCAACACTGTTACTTATCCTTCCTAAGGAGTGCTTGATTGCACCCTTTCCTCCTCGTTGCGGTAAATGCTCTAGCAACACTGTCACTTATCCTTCCTAAGGAGTGCTTGATTGCACCCTTTCCTCCTCGTTGCGGTAAATGCTCTAGCAACACTGTCACTTATCCTTCCTAAGGAGTGCTTGATTGCACCCTTTCCTCCTCGTTGCGGTACATGCTCCAGCAACACGGTCACTTATCCTTCCTAAGAAGTGCTTGAGTGCACCCTTTCCTCCTCGTTGCGGTAAATGCTCCAGCAACACGGTCACTTATCCTTCCTAAGGAGTGCTTAGTTGCACCCTTTCCTCCTCGTTGCGGTAAAAGCTCCAGCAACACCATCACTTATCCTTCCTAAGGAGTGCTTAGTGGCACCCTTTCCTCCTCGTTGCGGTAAAAGCTCCAGCAACACGGTCACTTATCCTTCCTACATACCGTTCAAAATGTAAACCTATATAAATAATTACAACTGAACTTACCTTGACTCTAGTAATTCTGTTAATTAGTCATATTTTCTTACTGGACGCGCAGGTATAAATATATAAGGAGAGTTTGGCATAATAGAAAAAAATAATCTAACACTAGGCTCAATGGACATAGGAGAATCTGTACAACTGAATAATGATTGCAAAGAAACGAGAAGAGGAGGGAAAAGAAAGATTTTTAAAATTAATAATTAAAAAAGAAAAGGTTGAAAACTTCATTAATTAAAGTAATTAAGTAAAGTAAACTCACCAATAGTATCAATACACATGTCGTATAAAATCATCGATTCAAATTCAAAGTATGAGAATATTTCTAATATTGATTTTAATAAAAAAATGCAGAAAATTCGATTAATTTGTTAATTTTGTGGATAAGGTTCAAAATTCAACTATTAATAAAAATAATAATTAAAATTGTACAATTTAGTGTTTATGCCAATGTAGTTCATACTAGTGTTCAATCTAATACTTTGTTCATAAATACTGATTGAAACAAACAATGTATATAAAAGAAAAAGGTTTAAAAAAATAAAACAACACTTATTTTCATACGATTAATTCCATACGATTATTCAATTTTTATATAGAACTAATAATATAAAACCTAAGACAGGCACATTACAAGATTTTCCCCTTATTTATAAACAATAAATATACTAATTGTTTCGAATGGTATAAAAAAAACGTACATAACAAATAAATATTAAAATTTTATAAAACAATTCAGGTTATTCAATGATAATTGATACAGATAAATAATATTTTTCTCATGTTTATATTACCAATAATACAATGTGTAACCAAAAAAAAATACAAAAATAATATAATTAGTAGTAAAATTCTGATGAATTTATTTAAATATTATTCAAAATAAATATTCTTTCATTGGAAACTAAAAAGTAAACAAATTCAAACGATTTCTCTTTATATTACTTGAACATAACAAATAAGATTCTACAGTTGTTAGTTTAAATAAAATCAAGAAAATGACGAATATTTAAACAATTCCTCAAAATATAAAAATAAAAAGAGAGTAAATTAGTCATTTTAATGTGAAACAATGGAATTAAGTGAATAAAAACGAACGTTGGTACCACAATTCTATGATGCGCAAGCATCGGGCAGTTCCGTAAATGTTTGGGTTATTCCGCCGTACCGTTTATTCAGTGTATTCTACCCTTTCTCCCAAAATATAGGAGCATGGTTCTACATGGCCCTACTTAGCCTACTCTATTTTCGCACAATCACTTATGTATTGCTCATTTTATTTTTTCATTTGTATCGATTGTAGCTTTTTCTTATGAAACTAAATTAACTATTTCTCAATTATATATTATAATATATGTGAATCTTTGTTTATAATGGCTGAAAAGAAAATTCTAAAAAAAAAAGTCAAATAATTATGTGTTCGTTTTATTTTGGTGGGGAGGGGGAGCGAAGAAAATTAATTTTTCTTCACTCCTAATCCTTTTATAAAAAAATATATAAATATATTATTAAGATAGGATGTACTAACATTGTTCACATTGAAGGGAGAATCAATATTGCATAAGAATAGGAAATTTTTTTTTCTTCTCTTCAACATTTCGTAACAGTAGAATTATTAATTGAATAGATGTCAAAAAAAAAGTAAACTAATATTTAACTGTTTTGTTTAACTTTTTCGAAAATATATATGTAAGCATACAAATATTATAAAAAAAAATTGAAAATTTTGTAAAAAAAATGTGGCTACGAGAAAAAAAAATACTAATAACATATATTTTTAACATGACTTGATGTATACTAAAAATTAGGGGTACAAACTAAAGATATATAAATTTTTTTGTTAACTATAGAAAACACATTTAATAATAATTATACAATTTTTCGGAATATTTAGGATAAAAATTGTAATAATAAATCTTTTTTAGTACGTATCTATTTGTATAGGTGAATTATATCAATACTGTTAAACTGTTTAAAATAATGCACTCGAAGTATGTAACATAATAACAAACGAAGTTGAACTACGAAATAAATAATTGTAATATGGATTATAAAGTTCACCATAAGAAATAAAGAACAATTAATCGAAATAATGTTTATAATTTAAAATTAAGTATGATATCTTATGTTAAGAGAAATAATAATATAATAATAATATTGATCAACGACGAGGGCGTCGTTTTTAAAAAGGGGGGGAGTTGTCGCGTCCCGACGAAAATTATATTATTATTTTTCGTAAAAAGTACTGCGTAGAAGACGAACAAAATAAGGTTGATAAAGAATGGTTCTAAGTAAATGCAGTAATATAAAATAGAGCTAAGGAACAGATTATTTTACGAGTGTTTCAAACGAAAAAGAGACTGATAAGTAGAGTTGAAGATATTATTCAAAGCCAATACGCATATAAGCGGGATCGCCGATAGTGAGATCGAAACGAAGGGTTACGCAAGAGTTTTTTTGTACTGCACTATAAAATCAATGCTCGGAGAAGAGCCGGCAATGGGAAACATCGACTAGAAAATTCGAGCATTAGAAGGAAGTAATAAACTAAGCCGTTCTTTGGGTAACGTCGCAGTAATAAAAAGGGGGACAGCAAATTCTCCGAATTAACTACGAAGCGATACAGAAAATGCACGGGATTCGATAATTTTTAATTACGCACATCTAACGGTCCAATCGGGTGCAAGCACAGAAAAATCGAGAACCACTTACACAATTTCCATATAAGGCAAAGTGTAAGACAAGGCAAAGTGTAAGGCAAGGACAGATGCATAGATTTTTAGGGTATAGAAAGAGGACCCAGAACAGACACAGCCACTCCTAATTTTTCATCTAAAGCTTTCGCAAGGCGAAGCTCTGCTAGTCAACTGTTTGATTTTTATCCGAGGGCGTGGCTCTGCTACTCGGACTTTAAAGTAATACACATTAAAAATCACGAGAGGTCTTGTATTCGGGGATCAAGACGTATCATTGACATCTACGAGCCATAGTCAAGGAACTACGACTTCGACATCTGGAAATCATCGGACTCCAATCGCATACACATCTAACGTCGACGTCCGCAGGTCTAGCAGGGCATTATCCAGCAATTTGACACCGCTATCCACGTTCGAGGCGGACCTTCGTTCCTCACCGAATACACACACATATATATATATATATACTTATATGTATATCTATATATTTGGGTACTTAAGGTATATTCTTTTCGGCTATCAATACGCTTGTATTATTCGTAAAGGCAAACCTGATATTTTATGTTATTTCGATTGCTGAACCAACCGTTTTCTTTTAAAACAATTATTATTATATATTACAATTTATTTATAATAATTATTCGTTGCATTGCATTTGATTTGAAATATTCACGGTTTGAATTGCAATTTATTAACTATAATTCATGTTTTAAACGACAACAATTTTTTTATTTAATCTGCATTTATTTATAATGATTCTTATTTCAATTATTAATTATTAATGTTTATAATAAAATAACCTTGCGAATATTTTATTCTGTAATGTGTTACCGTGTTCGCCGCACACTTGTTTATTTAATCAAAATTAAGATCTTTATTTGACTTAAATAAATATATGCAATTGTAAATAAAATAGTGTGAATTTATGTATTTTTGCCCATTAAAAAGCTGTAATAATTTAGTTGCACGTGTTCATTTAAAGGAAAACAGTATTATATTTAAATAAATAATGCATGATTAATACGAAATAAAACATATATTATTTTATTTATCCCACATTATATCCTGCATCTCTACTCTCAAAATAACTTCGCTCGCTACTCCCGGAGACGTAAGGCTAGTCCTAGTCAAACAAGAGCGAAAGGAACGCGAATGGTTTATTAACCATTTGCCTTCTTGTAATATTTTTTATATTAATTGGTGCAAGTCTGGACGTGACACTGTAAAACATGTGAGGGCCAGAAATAAAAAATAATAGTGTAAGATACTTTTGATATAAAAAAATCTGTATTCAGATTGGTAGAAATTTTTGCATGGTTCAAAATACATGTCGATTACAGTTTGATTTCAGTGCTTTCAATTGCAGAAACTTTTTACGAAGTTTAAGTATCTTATATACAATAATTACGATCGCTTTCAGAAATCCCGCTGATTTATTGTTCAATATATTACATACGAGTTAACCCGCGCAATTCAGTAGTTCGTCGCGAAACGCTAAAAAAAATATAATTACAAATTCGGGTTTGATTTGATCGCTACCGCTAATCCTCGTACCGTTTCACTAAATCGATTAAATTTAATGCACTAATATACTCAATATATTCATAATATTCGAAATGGTCGATCTTTACGCGGCTATTCTCTTTTACTTTCTCACTCACCGCAAATCGAAAACTCTCCTTTTTACGAATTATCTATCTCTTTTCTGACTTGATATCTAACCCTAGATTTTCGGGTATTTCTCTCGCTACAACTAATCGTCCAACAGCTACTCGATCGCCTCAATACTTTGACTTTATTATAAATCTCAGTAGTTCTCAAAATGGCTTCTTATTCGCTTGCTTTCTCACAACACGTCTGCACTATACGGCGGTTGGGGAAGGAGTCTTTTCCTTCTTTTCCGATTCGTATTATCTGCTACCGATAGTGGAGCTAGTTGTTCTCCCTTTCCGCTGTCCTTTCCGCCAGATCGGGGGTAGTAGACGTACCGATAACCGTCCGTAACGCCACCTATTTTTCTTCCAATTCCGCTAGTGTACGTTCGCCATTTTATTTTATCCGCCAACGCCTCCACTAATGCACCGGGATAGCTGTCTATCTCCTTTCCTCTTACATTGGTACATATGAATATCAGCCCGTTCGCTGAAACAAGTTCCGCATTTGGTGGTAATACTCCGGAACTTATTAATGTTTAAGATGTAGCATTATTTTTGTTATCCTGATAAACTTTAGTGCAGACCTTCAAGATTCAATTCAGCTGAACTTAAAAAAAATGATTTTGGATTGTACATGTTGGTGATGTTGTTATATGCCACCAATATTAATCTGAATCTAATTCGTAATTGGTGGATTAAGGGGAGGTCGTACAAAACTGATCGATGAGTTGACAGATTGGACTTGACAATTTAAAGTTATAAAAAAATAATTATAGAATCATATAATACGTAGTAATATACAGAACAATAGGTAAGGCACACCACATGTACGTCTCGGTAAGCACTCAACACTAATAGCCGATAGGTCGATTCAACAGATCGAGCCCTATAGGAATATTACACAGCGCCACCTTTAGGCGAAATAAAAAAACTTATATTTTTCGCACATAACCTGCAAAACTGTTTATTGTTTGTAAACTAATTTTAGCACATTTGCATCATTTTTTGTACAAAATGTTATCAGAGCGACATTCTATACTTTATTTTGATTGTTCTGGTAAAGTTTTGTATCATAACATAGCATGAAAGCAAAAATTAGTGAAGAACCACGATAAAAAGAGACCGTTATCTCGGCCTGTATCGACACCGTGTGCGCGCTATATCGGTTCTGTCAGCTGGACGTGCACGATTTTCGCGCGTTCGTGCGCGCGCCGCGCTGTATATACTCTTTCACGTTGCTCACCTGATCGGTAACTCGCTTACCGTTATAAATTATAAAATGATATCTAAGATTTTTTATACATCGTTTAAATATATAATATGAGGCCTGCGATGGCTCGGTCGGTAGAGCGTCGGGCTCGTAATCTGGAGGTCCCAGGTTTGATTCCCGGTCCCGGCCGCTTGATACAAGCACCACTGGCGAATGTATTTTCAACAAGTGCTTTCTTCACCAAGACATCGTATGACCTCCGTCGATGGTTGGCACCGGTTTGGGAGCATAAAAAGTGCAACGTTAAAATAATAATAAAAATATATATATATATATATATATATATATATATATATATAATATAGATATAGACGTAATATAATTGAATATATATTATTTGTAGAATAAATATATATGCGTTAAATAAATTCATTGTTTGATGTGCTTTAATCTAAAATAAAGCATTTAGTTCGGAGAGACCGATATTATATAATTTACACATATAAATTTCACCGAACGATAAATTCATTTTATTTCGAATAACTTGCGACTCGGTCTAATACGTTGCACTCTAGCTGGTGGTTTTTCCCACCACTAGATGGAGACGACTATCTCTCTACACTCGTTGGAGAGATCGTCGTCTCTTTTCTATATATATAGCTGCAGACCATCGAGCTGGCGTCGCGGTTCATCTTGCGACAGGCGTCTAAGGTAAGATCTCCAGTTCCTTACTGAGGAGTCCAAGCTGGAGATCGAGGATGAAACGCCTTTAATTATTTTAAAAGTCCGTACTCTGGGAAATTCCACCAACCATAGTGGACAAAGAGTACGATAGGCCTGCTTTAATCTAAAATAAAGCATTTAGTTCGGAGAGACCGATATTATATAATATACACAAATTCATTGTTATTATTATTATACTCTACCCTACAACAGTCTTTCCTCCTTAATTTTATTAAAATTAAAAATATTTTTAATTTTAATCAAAATTGGGAAGTTGTAATGTATTGTCCAACATTTGGATCATTGCTGTCCCATTATACCGTCATTTTTAAATTAGATTGTCCCGATTTAGCAGCATAACCATCTTTTAATATTTACAATTTAATATAACAGAATTCTTTTTTTAATAAACATTTTATTATCATTTTGTAAAATATTAATTATTCTTTAATTTAATTACAAACGTATTAACGTATTAATTGCAAGTAATGCTTGGCTTTCTCCCCATTTAAGATTTGTCCAGCGGATAGGTGTTTTACTTTATAATTTTTGGGCTAAACATGTAGATTCCTGCAATTTAGATACTACACATAGTGACCAATTATATATTTTCTTTCCTTTTCTTTCTAACGTATTTTGACGTTTATTATGCAAGGGCAACGGAGAAAAAAAATCGCCATCTGGCAACCCTGATCCGACATCCCCTTAATGTAGACAGTATACTTCGATCGAGGGAGTGTTAGTGACGAAGATAATATTACTAGCTATGTATAATTTACGATAAAAATATTATATATGGTTGTATTTTTATTAGAGCTTGCAATTTTATACGTGTATTTGGATACACGTGTACTCGTGTCACGGGTATTTGTACTACACGTCATTTCAGACACGGGTATGCGGATACGTGAATATCAAAAATACGTGTACACGGGTATTTAAAAACCGTTGTATTTATTTATTTTTTGTATCACTAAATTAATAGATTAATAGATTAATAGATTGAGAGCGAGAATGAAAAAGAGAGTAACAGACAGCCAGAGAAAAAGACAATATGAGAGAGAGAAAGACGAGAAAGAGACAGATAGTGAGACGAAAGAGAGATAGAGAGATTGATTGATTGATTGATTTTCTTATTTGGCCTATTGGGGTAGAAACTCCATAGGCACTAACAGAAAGATACAAGAAACTACAACGTAGTTAAAATTAAAATTTCATATCAAAATAGAATCGAAAATTACAAATAAAAAGCGAGACAATAAAATAAAATTACAAATAAAAATAACATATTTACAATAATCTTAATACTAAATAATAAATAATTTAACAAATAACAAGCAAATGACGAATCGCTCGCAAAAATAAATAAATAGAATTAGCCTACGCATAACTAAGCAACTAAGTAGCTTTCTCGAAGTGCGGGATAGGCCGTGGTGTGATGCCCTCGGTCATGAGTGTAGACCAGGCAGTCCTGTCGAGTCCAAACAGATGATTGAAGAGGAGAGTTTTGAAGTTATCTATGGAAGAGGGATTAAAGGTGATGGAAGAAAACTGGTTGAGGATGCGGGTGGAGGTTATGACGAATGACTTATTTAATGATTCAGTGCGTGGCGGAAAGTAGGTGAGAGATTTAGGTGGGTGACGCGAGGAAGAGCGGGGATTCTGATCAGGAGTGTTAAGCTTAACAAAATGATTTGCCAAGTAAGTAGGTGAATTATGAGAAATAATGTTGTATGCTAAAGAAATAATGAGAAAGGATCGTCTGGACTCGACCGAAAGCCATTTTAAGCCTAATCTATACGGAATAACATGATCACGTCCCGCTATATTTCCCCATACAAATCTTACGCACGCATTCAGCAGCCTTTGAAGTTTAAGATTCCTGGACTAATTTACATCATGATAAACCGCACACGCGTATTAAAAATGCGGGAAAATGAGCGATTCTACCAAGTTCTTTCGGAGTTTAAATGACATAGTTTTGTTGTTATAGCGCAGCGAGGGTAAGACTCCGTGAACATGCCTTGAGATTGCCATGATTTGCTTTGACCAGTCGAGGGTAGGAGTAATCATAACTCCAAGCGATTTTGCCGCGTTTTCGTACTTCAAATAATCATCACATAGTCTGACCCTCGGAACAGTATCCGGGTTGATACGAGCCAAATAAGCCTGACTACCCAGGATCATGACTTTCGTTTTTTCCACATTAAGCTTAAGACCGTTATTAATCGCCCAGCTAGCTATTGCATTCGCATCATGAGAAACGCGTCGTCGGCGAATAACATATAATTGCAATATTTAAGGATCCTAGGCAAATCGTTAATGAAAATGGAGAATAGAACAGGACCTAAGACACTGCCCTGAGGTACACCCGCGTTCACCTAGAGCTAGTCTGATGTCATGCCAATCTCGTCCACCATGGCCTGCGTGCGGCCAACAGGGTATCTGTAGAACCAATTCAGTACAATATCAGAGCAGCCGATATTGTTCAACTTCTTGATAAGTCGATCGTGAGGTACCGTGTCAAAAGCTTTAGAGAAGTCAAACGAGACTAAAATCGTGATCTTAGAGTCGATGGCCCTTCTTACATCATCAAGTACACCTAGAAGAGCTGATTGAGTACTATGTCCCTTCTGGAACCCCGCTTGCCTGGCTGATAATAAATAATTACTTTCGAGATACTCAACTAGCTGATCGTGCACCAATCTTCACAGAGTTTGGCTATCGGTATTGTGTCCGAACACGACTCCATCCTGCCCGACTTCGCCAACAGAAATAATAAGACCTTCTTCCAGCATTCCGGAAAATAACCAATGGAAAGCATATTATTAAGTAAGTCTAAGCAATATAATTAGGCGAGAGAGTGAGAGAGCGAGAGAGAGAGAGAGATAGGGAGAAAGGGAGAGTTATTGATACAGTCAATATGTTGGTACTTTTGTACCAAAATAGAAATGTATTAAAATCATTATGTTAAAAACTGTAGAATTGCTTACTTTTTATATTTGATTTATATGTAACAGAAACTCATTAAATTTATGTTATAATATGTTTTACTATAAAATGTATATATATTCTTTGGAAGACAATACATTATGTTTTTGTAATAAACCTCGACCCTCTCCTCCTTTCTCTGTCTCTCTCTCCCTTCTCCCCTCACTCCACCTCCCTCTCTTTCTCTCTCTCTCTCTCTCTCTCTACTCAGACTCAGCAACCTGTCTGCAGATTTGTGCTCCGAATACCACGAGGGCCTCTACTTATTCCGCCATTTCTTACTGAGACATGGAGAGGTGCTTATGTCACATACTGCTTCTACCGTCTTAATTCACTTCTGCCACCCTTACCTTAATTCTGCGTCGACAATTTAATCGAATTTAGAAAATTATTGTTACAATGGCTTGTTAACTGCGACGATATTTACAATCTATTTTAATAAATTTGTTACTTAGTTCTATTATTTATTATTTATTATTTTACACTACATGTTATATGCGCTTGTGTAGACGGATCTTATTAGTTTTATATCTACTGCGAATGTTCTGTCACTATTGTGTAATATGATATATTGTATTCACTGTATTTATTTAACGTTGGGGCCTTTTGGCGTTATACCCCCAGGCCAAATAAGCAATCTAATCGAATCAATCTCTCTCTCTCTCTCTCTTCATTAGCCTATAAAATTCTTGCGACTTCCTCTCCTTCCTATCTCCACCATCACTTTACCCTTTCCGGATCCCGTCCCGACTCTCGCTCTTCTTCGCGCCTTCCCTTTCGTCCTCTCACATATTGGCCACCCCGTACTGAGGCCCTCAATGCCTCCTTTTTTATAACAGCCTCCAAACTTCTTAACGATCTTCACGTCCCTCACTTCGACATGGCACACTTCGAATCATTCCAGTCTCGCCTTTTTGATCATCTATCTGAGGTCGACCGTCGGTCCTGGGCCAGTCGCGTTGTCGCGGAGGGCATTATTGAGCCGCCTGTCCCGTCATTGTAGGTGTTGCCTGGTTGGGGTCTTGGGGTTGCTTCTCTTGCCTTCCTAACTTATACTTTGGCGACTATTGTGCTGTACTGTACCATGCGACGTCACTTTCACTTTCACTTTTAGTTTTAGTTTTAGTTTCGCTATTATTGTATTATTACCACGTCTGTAATTATGTTTTATTTTTTCTGCGCTCCATCTCTATATTTTTATGTTCATGTTTCGACGAGTTTATCTTATTTTATGTCTATTACGCGTCAACTAGATGCTTTTATATTTTACATTATTTTATTTTATCTTATTTTGTATTACTACTGTTTTGTATTAATATGCGTACCATTATTGTACCAACTCGTGCTACTTTGGGGGTTAACTCCCATAGCCCAATAAAGTTTTTATCAAATCAAATCAAATCTCTCTCTCGAATTCTCATTCGCATTTTCATTCTCATTTTATAGTAAATTCATTTCATGACCTAGGTCGAGAAGGTAGCATTTCACGACCTGATGACAAAAATATTATATTTTCTTGAAGTATGTAAAAAAATGCGAATTAATTCACGTGTAGTCCGTGTACTCGTGTAATTCACGCAAATACACAGTACCCGGGTTTGTATACGTCATTGTATAATACACGCGTGGTACGTGTAACCCGTGTACACGTGAAATCGAGAGCTCTAATTTTTATTAGCACTAGTTCCAAAGCATAGTATTTGATTATCTACTTATACCTACTTTTACTTACGTTATGCCCATTGGTTTATAGATAACTGAAATCAATTTATATCGAGAAGGAGATACTACATTTTATCAGCAACAGTTAACTAGTTATACACTTAGAGAATGTTGGAATGAATGCATTAGAACTTCTAATTATTCAGAACGTAAAGGTGCTGTAATTGAATTTAACAGGTAACGAATTAATTATAATTTCTATAATTCAGTTAATAATATACGATATATATGGGCTATTTCACGTCAAGTGGTACGATGAAAATTTTAAATCGCTCAAAAATTTGAGAACAGGCTGAAAATATCTTCCAGAAAATAAGAAAACAATTTTAGGTGTTAAATATAATTTACTTAAGAGTTATTAGACCATGAAAAATAGAAATTTTTCAATTTTTTAGAAAAATTGCTATTTTCAAAGCCATTAATCTCAAAATCTACTAATTTTTTTAAAACAACATTACAAACAACTTTTGTTCAAAATAATCTTTAGAACTTATCTACCTAGGTTACAATTCTTAATTTTTAAAATTTAAAGAGATAGGACACCCGGAAATATCTATCTATATTATTAAAAAAATTTCGTCGCCGCCGCCGCCACCGCTGTTTCAGAATCTTCTGAAGAATTTCTGGTATAACAAGATACGTCCCTGTGACCTCACGTACATATAACATGACGTGTAATCACGTGTTTATTACGGGTGGTCACGAAATAGAGAGTATGTTATATTAGACTCTACAACTATCTATATTATTAAAATCTATATAAGACTTATTAAAAAAAATCTATTCTATCTATATTTTTCAAACAGCTGCGGTGGTGGCCGCTGGACGTAAAATTGGAATATACAGGGTGGTCTTTTTCAATCGTATATTTTACAGCTTGTAGGCGTAATGGGACTTATGTAACAGTGCACGGTGGACTCGAATTGCAGGCTATTAAACATTTGAATTCTAAATTTTAACTCGAGTGTGGGTATCTATGGGTTGATGTGTCTATAATACATGATACGTGAGTGTGTGAGATACTGAGTAATTCAAAAGTGCCCCCTATAGACAAACTTTGAATAAACAGGGTGATCTTTTTGAATCATGTTTATGCCACCCTTTATGTATACATAATGGGATTTATGCGTGGGTGAATGTGTATGTAAAACGTGAAACTTGAGTGTGTGTGGATGGATAGGTGTATGTATGTGTATCTGGAAGTATATGTTGGTGTGTGAGGGTGGATGCGGGTAGGTAGAAGTGAGTATGTATTTTTTGATGTGGATGTGTGCGAGTAAGTGTGGATGGTTGGATATGGGTGTGTGAGCATGTGCATGAGATACAGAGTTCAAATATACCAATCTTTTTGAATAATGTTTGTGCCATCCGGTATATATACGTTACGGGATTTCTATATACAGAGGATAACGGACCCGAATTGCAGGCTACTACACATTTGAATTCTAAATGTTAAAATCAGCATGTGCGTGTGGGTGGATATGCATGTGAAACGTGAAATGTGAGTGCATGACGATCGGTGGGTAGTGGCGAGTGTGGGTGGTGGGTGTGTGTGCAAAGGTGTGGATGGTTGGATATGGGTGTGTGAGATGCAGCATTATTCAAAAATACCCGCCATAGACCAATTTTGAATATGGAAGGGTGATCATTTTGAATCATGTGTTTGTCACCCTGGATGTATACTTTCTAGGATTTATATATACAGCGGATGACTGACCCAAATTGCAGGCAAATACAGATTTAAAATCTAAATTTTGACATGTGCTTGGGTGGATGTGAGTGTGAAACGTGAAACTTGAGTGCATGAGGATGGATAGGTATATGTATGTGCATTTGGAAGTGGATGCAGGTACGTGAGGGTGGGTGCAGGTAGGTGTAAGTGTGTGTATGGGTTGATGTAGATGTGCGAGGGTAGGCGTGGATGGTAGGACGTGGGCGTGTGTAGGTGGATGTTAGTGTGGGTGGGTAGGTAAGGACGACTATAGGTAGATGTTGAGGTGTGAGAGTTGGTGTGGGTGAGTGAATGTGGATATGTCAGCATATGTGTGATGATACAGAGTGATTCAAAACTACCATCCAGTTTGCATATATTTTTATATAACTATTACATACAAACAGAAGTTATATAATTTATTTTCTATACAGTGTGTGATATCGAATAATATCGTTCGACGCACTTATGAGAGAATATTTTCTATTTTCACATTTGTACCGAAAACTACAATTTTCAACCACTTGAAGCAAGTTTATTCTTAAAATAAAATTTAAAATACTATAAATTATAACACATGCATCATTTTCAAGCCGCAATCGGGAGTTGACGAGCGAAGCGAGTAGGGGGTACCCCCCTAGTTGAATATAAAAAAAAAGTGATAACTCCACTAATTTCGGGTTTTCCTGGATATTCGGAAGTTTCTGAGGTATTCCGGGAAAACTCCACTAATTACGGGATTTCCTGGATATCTCGGAAATTTCTGAGGTGTTCCGGGATAACTCTACTAATTACGGGATTTCCTGGATATGTCGGAAATTTCTGAGGTATTCCGGGATAACTCCACTAATTACGGGATGTCCTGGGTTTTACGGGATTTAATGATATATTTCGGAATAACTTCACTAATTACGGGTTTTCCTGGATATTTCGGGAATTTCTGAGGGATTTCAGGATAGCTCCACTTATTACGGGAAATCCTGGATATTTCGCGTATTACTGAGGTGTTCCTGATATATTTCGGAATAACTTTACTAATTACGGGTTTTCCTGGATATTTCGGGAACTTCTGAGGTATCAAGAATAACTCCACTAATTACGCGATTTCCTAGATAATTCGGGAATTTCTTAGGTATTCCGGAATAACACAATAATTGCGGGATTTCCAGGATATTCGGAAATATCTGAATTATTTCGGGACAACTTCACTAATTACGGGATTTCCGAGATATTTCGGGAATTTCTAAGGTATTTACAGGATAAGCCTACTAATTTCGGCTTTCCTGGCTATTCGGAAATTTCTGAGGTATTCCGGGATAACACCACTAATTACGGGATTACCTTAATAATTCGAGAATTTCTGAGGTATCAAGAAAAACTCCACTAATTACGGGAATTCCTGGATAATTCGGGAAATTCTTAGGTATTCCGGAGTAACACAATTATTACGGGATTTCCTGGATATTCGGAAATTTCTGAATTATTTCGGGGCAACTTCACTAATTACGGGATTTCCGAGATATTTCGGGAATTTCTAAGGTATTTCAGGATAACTCCACTAATTACGGGATATCTTGGATAATGCGCGTATTTTTGAGGTCATTCCGGGATTACTATGCTAGATTCGGGATTTCCTGGATATTTCGTCAATTTCTGAGGTGTTCCGGGATGACTGCACTAATTACTGGATTTCTTCGATATTTCACGTATTTCTGAGATATTTCGTGATAACGTCACTAATTGCGGGATTTCCTCTATATTTCGATTATTTCTCAGGTATTTTGACATAGCTCCACTAAATACGGGATATCCAGGATAATCCGCGAATTTCTGAGATATTTTGGGATTACCCTACTGATGTCGGGTTTTCCTGAATATTCGGAAAGTTCTGAGGTATTCCGGGATAACACAAAATTTACGGGATTTCCTGGACAATCAGAAATTTCTGAGGTATATCGAGAAAACTCCACTAATTACGGGAATTCCTGGATATTTCGAAAATTTCTGAGGTATTTCAGGATAACTCAACTAATTACGGTATATCTAAGATATTTCACGTATTTCTGGGAGATTTCGGGATAACTCAACTAATTACAGGATATCCGGGAGATTTCGGGAAATTCTAAGTTATTTAGGGATAACTCCACTAATTACGGGATATCTTGGATAATGTGCGTATTTTTGAGGTTTTTCCGCATAACTGCACTAACTACGGGAAAACCTGGATATTTCACGTATTTCTGAGGTCTTCGGGATAACTATGCTGGATTCGGGATGACCTGAATATTTCAAACATTTCGAAGGAATTCCGGGATAACTTCACTAATTACGGGATTTCCGGGATATTTCGGGAATTTCTGAGGTATTCCGCGATAATACATTAATTACGGGATTTCCTGGATATTTCGGCAATTTCTGAGGTATTTCAGGATAACTCAACTAATTACGGTATATCTTGGATATTTCACGTATTTCTGGGAGATTTGGGGAAAACTCAACTAATTACAGGATTTCCGGGAGATTTCGGGAAATTCTAAGGTATTTCAGGATAACTCAACTAATTACGGGATATCTTGGATAATGCGCGTATTTTTGAGGATTTTCCGGATAACTCCACTAACTACGGGAAAACGTGGATATTCCACGTATTTCTGAGGTCTTCTGGGATAACTATGCTAGATTCGGGATTTCCTGGATATTTCGGGAATTTCTGGGGTCTTCCGTAATAACTATACTAATTACGAGATTTCCCGGATATTTCGAAATTTTCAGAGGTATCCCGGGATAACTCCACTAAAAACCAGGATATTTCGGAAATTTCTGAGATGTTCTGGGATATGTCCAGTAATTACGTGATTTCCTGGATAATTCGGATATTACGAGGTGTATCGAGATAACTCCAATAATTACGAGAAAACTTGGATATTTTATGTATTTCAGAGGTCTTCCGAGGTAACTATACTAATTTCGGGACGTCCTGGATATTTCAAAAATTTCCGAGGTATTCCGGGATAAATCCACTTGTAACGGGATTAACTGGATACTCGGGAAATTCTAAGGTATTTCAGGATAACTCTATCTAAGTATATCTTGGATATTTCACGTATTTCTGAGGTATTTCGGGATATCCCTACTAATTTCGGGTTTTCCTGGATATGTCGGTAATTTGTGAGGTACATCGAGATATGTCCACTAATTACGGGATTTCCTGGGTTTTACGGGAATTTCAGAGGTATTATAGAATAATTCCACTACTTACGGGATTTCCTGGTTAATTCGCGTATCTCTCAGGTCTTCCGGAATAACTATACTATTTACGGGATTTCCTGGATATTCGGAAATTTCTGATTTATTGCGGAATAGCTCCACTGATTTCGTGATATGCTGGGTATTTCGGGAAATACTGAGGGTTACCGGATATTTCCACTAATTACGGAAAAACCTGTATATTTCGCACATTTAGCACATGATGTTTTATGGGAATACTCCACTAATTACGGGATTTCCTGGATATTTCGGAAATTTATGAGGTATTCTAGAAAAACTCCAATTATTTCCGGATTTCCTGGATATTTCGGGAATTTCTTAGGTATTCCGGGAAAACCCAAAAATCCGGATTTCCTGGATCTTCGGTAATTTTCGATGTGTTTTGGGATAACTTCAATAATTATGGGATTTCCTGGGAATGTCGGGATTTTCTGAGGTATTTCGGGATATCGCCACTATTTACGGGGTTTCTAGGGAATGTCGGGATTGACTGATGTATTTCGGGATATCCTGGAAATTTCGAAAGTTTCTGAGGTCTTCCGGGATAACTATACTAGATTCGGGATTTCTTGGATATTTCGGAAATTTCTGAGATGTTCCGAGATATCTCCACTAATTACGGGACATACTGGATATTTCGCGAAATTCTGAAGTATTACGGGTTAACTCTACTAATTACTGGATAACCTCGATATACGGAAAATTCTGAAGCATTTCGGGATAACTATACTAATTACGGATTTCCTGAATATTTCGGAAATTTCTGAGGTGTTCCGGGATAACTCCATTAATTACGGGATAACCAGGATATTTCGCGTATTTCTGAGGTCTTCCGGGATAACTCCACTAATTACGGGATT
Organism: Theocolax elegans; assembly: GCA_026168455.1. Lineage (NCBI taxonomy): Eukaryota > Metazoa > Arthropoda > Insecta > Hymenoptera > Cerocephalidae > Theocolax > Theocolax elegans. Next base: position 22,428,958 of record CM047430.1, read on the forward strand.
TCCTAGATAATTCGTAAATCTCTGAGGTATTTGGGGATAACTGCAATAATTACGGGATTTCCTGGGAATGTTGGGGTTTTCTGAGGTATTTCGGGATATCGCCACTATTTACGGGATTTCCTGGGAATGTCGGGATTGTCTGATGTATTTCGGGATAGCTCCACTATTTACGGGATATCCTCGATATTTCGAAAGTTTCTGAGTTCTTCCGGGATAACTATACTAGATTCGGGAGGTCCTGGATAATTAAAAAATTTCTGAGGTATTTCGGGATAACTCAACTAATACGGGATTTCCTGGATATTTCGGAAATTTCTGAGGTGTTCCGGGATAACGCTTCTAATTACGGGATAATCTAGATATACGGAAAATTCTGAAATATTTCGGATAACTCATCCATTACGGGATTTCCTCGATATTCGGAAGTTTCCGATGTATTACGCGATAACTTCACTAATTACGAGTTTTCCTGGATATTTCGGGAATTTCTGATTTATTTCGGGATTACTTCACTACTTACGGGATATCCTGGATATTTTGAGAATTTCTGAGGTATTTCGGGGTAGCTCCACTTATTACGGGATATCCTGGATATACGGAAATTTCTGAAGTTCATTAATTACGGGATATCCTGGATATTTCGGGAATTTCTTAGGTGTTTCGGGATAGCTCCACTAATTACTGGAAATCATTGATATTTCGAGAATTTCTGAGGGATTTCAGGGTAGCTCCACTATTTACTTGATATCCTGGATATTTCGAAAGTTTCTGGGATATTCCGGGATAACTTCACTACTTACGGGATTTCCTGGGTTTTCTCGGGAATTTCTGATATATTTCGGAATAACTTCACTAATTACGGGTTTTCCTGGATAGGTCGGGAATTTCTGAGGTTTTTCCGGATAACTCCACTAATTACGGGATAACCTGGATATTTCGCGTATTTCTGAGGTCTTCCGCGATAACTCTACGAATTACAGGATATCCTGGATATACCTCGTTTTCTGAGTTCTCCCAGGATAACTCATTATTTACGGGATTTCCTGGGAATTTCGGAATTTTCTGAGGTATTTCGGGACAACTCCACTATTTTACTTGATATCCTGGATATTTCGAAAGTTTCTGGTGTGTTCCGGGATAACTTCACTACTTACGGGATTTCATGGGCTTTTAGGGAATTCTGTTATATTTCGGATAAACTTCACTAATACGGGTGTTTCCTGGATATTTCTCGAATTTCTGAGATATTTCGGGAAACCTCCAATAATTACGGGATATCTTGCTATTTTCGAAAATTTCTAAGGTATTCCGGACTAACTTATCTAATTTCGTGATTTACTGGATATTTCGCGAGAAAACTCCACTAATTACGGGATATCCTGGATATTTCGAAAATTTCTGAGGTATTTCAGGATAACTCAACTAATTACGGTATATCTAAGATATTTCACGTATTTCTGGGAGATTTCGGGATAACTCAACTAATTACAGGATATCCGGGAGATTTCGGGAAATTCTAAGTTATTTAGGGATAACTCCACTAATTACGGGATATCTTGGATAATGTGCGTATTTTTGAGGTTTTTCCGCATAACTGCACTAACTACGGGAAAACCTGGATATTTCACGTATTTCTGAGGTCTTCGGGATAACTATGCTGGATTCGGGATGACCTGAATATTTCAAACATTTCGAAGGAATTCCGGGATAACTTCACTAATTACGGGATTTCCTGGATATTTCGCGAAATTCTGAAGTATTACGGGTTAACTCTACTAATTACTGGATAACCTCGATATACGGAAAATTCTGAAGCATTTCGGGATAACTATACTAATTACGGATTTCCTGAATATTTCGGAAATTTCTGAGGTGTTCCGGGATAACTCCATTAATTACGGGATAACCAGGATATTTCGCGTATTTCTGAGGTCTTCCGGGATAACTCCACTAATTACGGGATTTCCTAGATAATTCGTAAATCTCTGAGGTATTTGGGGATAACTGCAATAATTACGGGATTTCCTGGGAATGTTGGGGTTTTCTGAGGTATTTCGGGATATCGCCACTATTTACGGGATTTCCTGGGAATGTCGGGATTGTCTGATGTATTTCGGGATAGCTCCACTATTTACGGGATATCCTCGATATTTCGAAAGTTTCTGAGTTCTTCCGGGATAACTATACTAGATTCGGGAGGTCCTGGATAATTAAAAAATTTCTGAGGTATTTCGGGATAACTCAACTAATACGGGATTTCCTGGATATTTCGGAAATTTCTGAGGTGTTCCGGGATAACGCTTCTAATTACGGGATAATCTAGATATACGGAAAATTCTGAAATATTTCGGATAACTCATCCATTACGGGATTTCCTCGATATTCGGAAGTTTCCGATGTATTCCGCGATAACTTCACTAATTACGAGTTTTCCTGGATATTTCGGGAATTTCTGATTTATTTCGGGATTACTTCACTACTTACGGGATATCCTGGATATTTTGAGAATTTCTGAGGTATTTCGGGGTAGCTCCACTTATTACGGGATATCCTGGATATACGGAAATTTCTGAAGTTCATTAATTACGGGATATCCTGGATATTTCGGGAATTTCTTAGGTGTTTCGGGATAGCTCCACTAATTACTGGAAATCATTGATATTTCGAGAATTTCTGAGGGATTTCAGGGTAGCTCCACTATTTACTTGATATCCTGGATATTTCGAAAGTTTCTGGGATATTCCGGGATAACTTCACTACTTACGGGATTTCCTGGGTTTCTCGGGAATTTCTGATATATTTCGGAATAACTTCACTAATTACGGGTTTTCCTGGATAGGTCGGGAATTTCTGAGGTTTTTCCGGATAACTCCACTAATTACGGGATAACCTGGATATTTCGCGTATTTCTGAGGTCTTCCGCGATAACTCTACGAATTACAGGATATCCTGGATATACCTCGTTTTTCTGAGTTCTCCCAGGATAACTCCATTATTTACGGGATTTCCTGGGAATTTCGGAATTTTCTGAGGTATTTCGGGACAACTCCACTATTTACTTGATATCCTGGATATTTCGAAAGTTTCTGGTGTGTTCCGGGATAACTTCACTACTTACGGGATTTCATGGGATTTTAGGGAATTTCTGTTATATTTCGGATAAACTTCACTAATTACGGGTGTTCCTGGATATTTCGCGAATTTCTGAGATATTTCGGGAAACCTCCAATAATTACGGGATATCTTGCTTATTTCGAAAATTTCTAAGGTATTCCGGACTAACTTTACTAATTTCGTGATTTACTGGATATTTCGCGAATTTTTTAGGTATTTCAGGATAGCTCCACTATTTACGGGATATCCTGGATATTTCGAAAGTTTCTTGGGTATTCGGGGATAACATCACTAATTACGGGATTTCCTGGATATTTCGCGAAATTCTGAAGTATTACGGGTTAACTCTACTAATTACTGGATAACCTCGATATACGGAAAATTCTGAAGCATTTCGGGATAACTATACTAGATTCGGGATTTCTTGGATATTTCGGAAATTTCTGAGGTGTTCCGGGATAACTCCACTAATTACGGGATTTCCTGGATATTTCGGGAATTTCTGAGGTATTTCAGGATAGCTCCACTAATTACGGGATTTCCTGGGAATGTCGGGATTGTCTGATGTATTTCGGGATAGCTCCACTAATTACGGGATATCCTGGATATTTCGAAAGTTTCTTGGGTATTCGGGGATAACATCACTAATTACGGGATTTCCTGGATATTTCGCGAATTTTTTAGGTATTTCAGGATAGCTCCACTATTTACGGGATTTCCTGGGAATTTCGGAATTTTCTGAGGTATTTCAGGATAGCTCCACTATTTACTTGATATCCTGGATATTTCGAAAGTTTCTGGGATATTCCGGGATAACTTCACTACTTACGGGATTTCCTGGGTTTTTCGGGAATTTCTGATATATTTCGGAATAACTTCACTAATTACGGGTTTTCCTGGATAGGTCGGGAATTTCTGAGGTTTTTCCGGATAACTCCACTAATTACGGGATTTCCTAGATAATTCGTAAATCTCTGAGGTATTTGGGGATAACTGCAATAATTACGGGATATCCTGGATATACGGAAATTTCTGAAGTTCATTAATTACGGGATATCCTGGATATACGGAAATTTCTGAAGTTCATTAATTACGGGATATCCTGGATATTTTGAGAATTTCTGAGGTATTTCGGGATATCGCCACTATTTACGGGATTTCCTGGATATTTCGCGTATTTCTGAGGTCTTCCGGGATAACTATACTAATTACGGATTTCCTGAATATTTCGGAAATTTCTGAGGTGTTCCGGGATAACTCCATTAATTACGGGATATCCTGGATATTTCGGGAATTTCTGAGGTTTTTCCGGATAACTCCACTAATTACGGGATTTCCTGGATATTTCGCGTATTTCTGAGGTCTTCCGGGATAACTCCACTAATTACGGGATATCCTGGATATACCTCGTTTTTCTGAGTTATTTCGGAATAACTTCACTAATTACGGGTTTTCCTGGATAGGTCGGGAATTTCTGAGGTTTTTCCGGATAACTCCACTAATTACGGGATAACCTGGATATTTCGCGTATTTCTGAGGTCTTCCGCGATAACTCTACGAATTACAGGATATCCTGGATATACCTCGTTTTTCTGAGTTCTCCCAGGATAACTCCATTATTTACGGGATTTCCTGGGAATTTCGGAATTTTCTGAGGTATTTCGGGACAACTCCACTATTTACTTGATATCCTGGATATTTCGAAAGTTTCTGGTGTGTTCCGGGATAACTTCACTACTTACGGGATTTCATGGGATTTTAGGGAATTCTGTTATATTTCGGACAAACTTCACTATTACGGGTTGTTCCTGGATATTTCGCGAATTTCTGAGATATTTCGGGAAACCTCCAATAATTACGGGATATCTTGCTTATTTCGAAAATTTCTAAGGTATTCCGGACTAACTTTACTAATTTCGTGATTTACTGGATATTTCGCGAATTTTTTAGGTATTTCAGGATAGCTCCACTATTTACGGGATATCCTGGATATTTCGAAAGTTTCTTGGGTATTCGGGGATAACATCACTAATTACGGGATTTCCTGGGTTTTTCGGGAATTTCTGATATATTTCGGAATAACTTTACTAATAACGGGATTTCCTGGATATTTCGGGAATTTCTGAGGTATTTCAGGATAGCTCCACTAATTACGGGATATCTTGGTTATTGCGAAAGTTTCTAAAGTGTTCCGTGATAACACCATTAACTACGGGATTTCCTGGATATTTCGGGAATTTCTGAGGTATTTTAGGGTAGCTCTCCTAATTACGGGAAATCCTTGAAATTTCGGGAATTTCTGAGGTATTTTGGGATGGCTCCACTAATTACGGGATATCTTGGTTATTTCGATAGTTTCTGAGGTATTCCGGGATTACTTTACTAATTACGGGATTTCCTGGATATTTCGCGAATTTTTTAGGTATTTCAGGATAGCTCCACTATTTACGGGATATCCTGGATATTTCGAAAGTTTCTGGGGATTTCAGGATAGCTCCACTATTTACTTGATATCCTGGATATTTCGAAAGTTTCTGGGGTATTCCGGGATAACTTCACTACTTACGGGATTTCCTGGGTTTTTCGGGAATTTCTGATATTTTTCGGAATAACTTCACTAATTACGGGTTTTCCTGGATATGTCGTGAATTTTGAGGTATTTCCGGATAAACCCACTAGTTACGGGATAACCTGGATATTTCGCGTATTTCTGAGGTCTTCCGGGATGACACAATAATTACATGATTTCCTGGATATTCGGAATTTTCTGAAGTATTTTTTTAATTTATATACTTTATATAAATATATATATTATATTTATATATTTTACATAAATATGTATATATTATATATATTTATATATTTCGCCTATTTCTAAGGTCTTCCAGGATAACCATACTAATTACGGATTTCATTAATATTTCACAAATTTCTGAGGTATTTCGGGATAACTCTTCCAATTACGGGATATTCTAGATATACGGAAATATCTGAGTTATATCGAGATAACTCCCACTAATTACGGATATCCTCGATATTTCGCGTATTTTCTGAGGTCTTCCTCTATAACTCTACGAATTACGAGATATCCTGGATATTCCGCGTTTTCTTGATTTCTTCCAGGATAACACCAATTAATTACGGGAGTTTCCTGGATACTTCGGAATTTTCTGAGGGTATGTCGAGATAACTCCACGAATTACGGGATATCCTCGATATTTTAGCATATTTCTGAGGACTTCCGCGATAACTCTACTAATTACGGATTTCCTGGATTTTTCGGAAATTTCTGAGGTGTTCGGGATAACTCCATTAATTACGGGATTTCCAGGATATTCGGAAGTTTCCGATGTGTTCCGGCATAACTTCCCTAATGACGGGATTTCCTGGATATTTTGGTAATTTCTGAGGTATTACAGGATAGCTCTACTAATTACGGTATATCTTGGTTATTTCGATAGTTTCTGAGGTATTCCGGGATAACTCCACTAATTACGGGATTTCCTGGATATTTCGGAAATTTCTGAGGTCTTTTGGGATAACTTCACTAATTACGGGATTTCCTGGATATTTCGCGATTTTTTGAGGTATTTCAGGATAGCTCCACTATTTACGGGATATCCTGGATATTACGAAAGTTTCTGGGGTATTCCGGGATAATTTCACTAATTACGGGATTTCCTGGATATTTCGCGTAATACTGAGGTGTTCCTGATATATTTCGGAATAACTTCACTAATTACGGGATTTCCTGGATATTTCGCGATTTTTTGAGGTATTTCAGGATAGCTCCACTAATTACGGGATTTCCTGGATATTTCGGAAATTTCTGAGGTGTTCGGGATAACTCCATTAATTACGGGATTTCCTGGATATTTCGGAAATTTCTGAGGTCTTTTGGGATAGCTCCACTAATTACGGGATTTCCTGGATATTTCGGAAATTTCTGAGGTCTTTTGGGATAGCTCCACTAATTACGGGATTTCCTGGATACTTCGGAATTTTCTGAAGTATTTCGGATAACTTCACTAATTACGGGATTTCCTGGATATTTCGCGATTTTTTGAGGTATTTCAGGATAGCTCCACTAATTACGGGATTTCCTGGATATTTCGGGAATTTCTGAGGGATTTCAGGATAGCTCCACTAATTACGGGATTTCCTGGATACTTCGGAATTTTCTGAAGTATTTCGGATAACTTCACTAATTACGGGATTTCCTGGATATTTCGCGTAATACTGACGGGAATTCCTGGGTTTTTTCGGGAATTATATTTTCGGAATAACTTCACTAATTACGGGTTTTCCTGGATATGTCGTGAATTTTTGAGGTATTTCCGGATAACTCCACTAGTTACGGGATAACCTGGATATTTCGCGTATTTCTGAGGTCTTCCGGGATGACACAATAATTACATGATTTCCTGGATATTCGGAATTTTTCTGAAGTATTTTTTTAATTTATATTACTTTATATAAATATATATATTATATTTATATATTTTACATAAATATGTATATATTATATATATTTATATATTTCGCCTATTTCTAAGGTCTTCCAGGATAACCATACTAATTACGGATTTCATTAATATTTCACAAATTTCTGAGGTATTTCGGGATAACTCTTCCAATTACGGGATATTCTAGATATACGGAAATATCTGAGTTATATCGAGATAACTCCACTAATTACGGGATATCCTCGATATTTCGCGTATTTCTGAGGTCTTCCTCTATAACTCTACGAATTACGAGATATCCTGGATATTCCGCGTTTTTCTGAGTTCTTCCAGGATAACACCATTAATTACGGGATTTCCTGGATACTTCGGAATTTTCTGAGGTATTTCGAGATAACTCCACTAATTACGGGATATCCTCGATATTTTGCATATTTCTGAGGACTTCCGCGATAACTCTACTAATTACGGATTTCCTGGATTTTTCGGAAATTTCTGAGGTGTTCGGGATAACTCCATTAATTACGGGATTTCCAGGATATTCGGAAGTTTCCGATGTGTTCCGGCATAACTTCCCTAATGACGGGATTTCCTGGATATTTTCGGTAATTTCTGAGGTATTACAGGATAGCTCTACTAATTACGGTATATCTTGGTTATTTCGATAGTTTCTGAGGTATTCCGGGATAACTCCACTAATTACGGGATTTCCTGGATATTTCGGAAATTTCTGAGGTCTTTTGGGATAGCTCCACTAATTACGGGAAATCCTGGATATTTCGCGATTTTTTGAGGTATTTCAGGATAGCTCCACTATTTACGGGATATCCTGGATATTACGAAAGTTTCTGGGGTATTCCGGGATAATTTCACTAATTACGGGATTTCCTGGGTTTTACGGGATTTAATGAAATATTTCGGAATAACTTCACTAATTACGGGTTTTCCTGGATATTTCGGGAATTTCTGAGGGATTTCAGGATAGCTTCACTTATTACGGGAAATCCTGGATATTTCGCGTAATACTGAGGTGTTCCTGATATATTTCGGAATAACTTTACTAATTACGGGTTTTCCTGGATATGTCGGGAATTTCTGAGGTATTTCCGGATAACTCCACTAATTACGGGATAACCTGTATATTTCGCGTATTTCTGAGGTCTTCCGGGATAACACAATATACACATGATTTCCTGGATATTCGGAATTTTCTGAAGTATTTCGGATAACTTCACTAATTACGGAATTTTCTGGATATTTCGGGATTTTCTGAGGTATTTCGAGATAACTCCACTAATTACGTGATATCCCGGATATTTCGTGAATTTCTGAGTTATTTCGTTTATTTATATTAAAATAATCGAAAAGATAATGAAAAAGTGTAATAAATTAGAATTGCTGGATAAAAAATATCATAGTAATGAAATTACGCAGACTGATTCATCCTTGCCAACGATTTACCGATTACCGCCAAAAATACACAAACAGGATATACCTTTACGACCTATTATTTCTTATATTGGTAGCCGTACTTATAAATTGTCATAAATAGTAGAAAAAGTTATATCTAGTAGTAATAGTATACCTAAAGCATGTATGAATAATAGTATGGTGTTAAGTAAAAAATTTAGCAACTATGGCATTCCTGCAGATTTTATGATAATTTCACTAAATGTATTCTCTTTGATCACTAATGTACCTGAAGAATTAGTTCTGAAAAGCATGGAGAATTGATACCATTTGATAAACAAAAAATATTATATCTCTTTACACGAGTTATTGAAAGTTATTAAATTCTTTCTACTTAATACGTTTTTTCAATTGGACGTAAAATACTTCCAACAATTACATGGAAGTCCCATGGGAGGTCCCGATTACCCCGATATTTGCGGATATGGTTATGGCAGATTTGGAACAGGAATACCTCAAAAAACTAGAATTTGTACGAACATTCCGCTTAATTTGAATTGATAATTGCTTAATTTGAAGCAAAGTTATGAAGAAAATAAGAAATTGAAGATTATTAGGCCAAAAGATACAATAAATTTTTCATATTAAATTTTGGCTAAAATTTCTTCAATTTCTTATTTTTTTCATAACTTAGCTTCAAATTAAGCAATTTGAGCTTCTTTTTTTCAAACCATATCTACTTGAACTCAACTTTCTTCTGGTTTTTAGTTTGATTGTTTATCTTTATTTGTTTCCGAGTTATAAGCGATCGAATTGGAAGTAATTTTTACTGCTATTATTATTGGATGTCAAATAACTTCCGTAAAAGTGGCCATTGGCAAGAGATAACTTGGCTTTCTTCATATTTTTATATTATTAAAGATATACCAAAGTTAGGATGAGATCCGTTTCCCGGTGGTCATGTACTTCCCTTGTTAGTACATGTAAGAAATTCAAATTTCCCGCGGGGAGTGGGGATGTCTGTTCGATTGATCTAATTTCGATTGATCGCACGGGTGTCTCTAAGAACGCGAAGCGAGAGATTCGAATTGTTTTTTATTAACTGTCTGTGATACAATTGAGATTTCGTTATTTTACCAATTTGACTGCCTTTTACTAAATATGTGTTATCGTGTGTTAAATTAATTTGGACTGTTTCTAATTTATTTATTTTATTTATTTAACTTTATAAAAATGGATGTTGATTATGGACTTAACTATTATGGAAAGGTGTAGATCACACATAACCTCAATTTCTGCGCAAAATTATATTTGTTTTTAATAAATTTGCTTACTTTTGTTTTCAATTATAGTACGACGCAACAGAGATGCTATTAATTATACGTTTTATACGTTTATACTAATGACAAAATAGTAAATAGTGCAAATAATTTTCAATGACTAATATGTATAAGAAGATGTTTTGAGAAATATTGTTATACTTTTTTTATATTGTTAGACTTTTTAAGTGCTGAATAAAAAAATGAAGCGGGCGTCGGGTCTTGAACCCGAGCCCCTTCGGATCCGAAGGCGGTCACGCTAACCACTGCGCTACGCCCGCACTGGTCGTAGCGCCTGCTTATTGCTCTTATATGCTACCGATACCGCGCCGCTTCGCGGTGTCGGTAATGCTGGCATCTATGACAAGTGGATTAAATCCACCTTGTCACAAAAAGTATAGCCTGATGAGGATGGAGGATATCCATTGATACGTCGCCAAATAAAAACATACATGGTTTATTCATCAAAATCGACAAAAACCTAATCCCTTTAAAAATAATTGAAGTATAAATATTATTTGTTTGAATGAATAATTTGATACATACGATTCATTAGCTGAGTTTGATCATTTTGAATCACATTTTAAATTGTACGTCTCCTTTCCATGAAATATCATGAAAAAGCATGAAATATATGTAAAATGGTCAAAGAATAAGTTTATATTCTAAGCTTTCTTGTTGAAAATATTATTTTGGTAGAAAAATCAAACCTTTGTTACCAGATTAATGTAGCTTCCTACAGGAAAAATGTGGAAGTATTGTAAGTAATGATTAAAAATAAAAAATTAATTTCTTTACTCCAGTGTAAGTTTTGTTATATCGATTATTTTTAATTTTTTTTAATTGATTCAGTATTATGTAGAAATATGTTGAGTATTTTCAAACTCTTGAGTAATTGACTAAGATTAAATAAGTATAAATATACAATGTTGCAAAATAATACGCTGTTATTTTTATTCTATTGGTTAAAAAAAATTGTTTATAACTGATTACTAGGTTAATTAATTACATATTATATTATATTCTACATTGTTATTCAATTAAATTTTAAAATTATAAAGTTAAAAGAATATATAAAAAATAAATATAAACTTATTATAATTATGACCGAGATAGCGTTAGCTTAATTTATATTTCTTTAATTGTTATTAGAGTCGATATATTCTAATTCCGAAAAGAAATTTCAAGCGGTTGACTTATCAGCAACATGTAGGTTGTAACCAACAGGGAGGGATTCCACTCTCCAGCTCACGGATTTTGTTGCAACTTTGGAAACTGTTTTCTTGTTCATAAATATGAAAAAATTCATGTAAAATACAATCTTATAGGCTGTTTGACGAAAGTTATGCAAAGTTAATGAAAAATTAAAAAAAAGGTATATTTAAGTTTAATTACTTGTAACTCAGAAATAATTTGATAAATACACTTAAACTTACGTCAAGTAATAGCTGATATTAAAAAGATATATAAAGGAAGTTCAAATATCTGAATTTGGTTAAAAATTATGAAAAAAATATAAATTAAACATAATTTTTTACAAAAATCTCTTCTCCATAATATTAAGATAATACTGTTCTCGTCGTGGTCGTCGTTGTAGCCATCATAAATGTTACTATTTTCAAAAAGTCTTTCTACATATGTTTAAGTGAAATACACTTCTTGCTATGGAGGTTTAGGAGTAATATATTTTATTAATTTGTTGTTATGAATCCTTATAGGATATCATTTTGTAAATTGTTTTTGTTACAATGTGGATTAATGGGAAATAGTTTTTTTTTTAATTGCTTGTTGTTGATGCTTTATAAGATATAATAGAATTGTGTTATTTCGAGCGTGTCATTATTTTACTTTAAATTGTTAGAATAAAAAATATATATAAAAAAGTAACAAATACCGCATTATATTGTTTATTGAAATTCATCCCAATAACTTTTTTAGTGACATAAGTATTTGCAAACTTTTTTACAACATTATAGTTTCTTATTATATTATTTCTAGTAATCATGTTTTTTACAATTTAGAAAATAAATAATTTTGAACTTACTTACATTTTATAACACTGTGGTTGTCGCGCGGACGTTTATTATTATCGCGTACGTTCTACTATCGCGCCTGCTCAGCGATACTGTCAAACTTACTGAATTTAAATAATAGTATTTTTTTCCCACGGTGCGGCGATGTTTAATTATTAGCTGTACCAATCTGTTAATTGTTAGTTTGAAACGAAAGTCCGGTTTTAGATAGCAACCAGTTAAAAATTTAAAGAAATCCCAAACACTCAAGATCTCCTACGTCTAGTGTCTACCTTGGATGCGTACTGCGTATACGTATACACACTGCGGACGAACCAAATACAAGCTTTTCTCCCGCAGTCGCACACCCGCACTTTTTGTTGTGGTTCCAATCAGGGTTTATAACGATTTTTTAATTGGACGCCATTGTAACGGGGTACGGATTGAATATGAGAAATAAAAAAAAATCAACAAAGGTATCGGGGCACAACTGCACGATCTCGGTAGTGCGAGGCAAAAGTCTCACTCTGCTACCATTCGCAATTATTCCGCCTCGTCGACTTAATGCTACCGACGATCGTCGACGATAATTCTGCGACCTACCTGCGCCGACAGTCGAAATCGGTACCCGTTATAGAATATAGTTTATTTATATAAATTTTTTTTTGGAGATCGTAATAATAATAATGATAATAATAATATTAATAATAATAATAGTATTGATAATAATAATAATAATAATCCGCGCGGGGTGTCCTGTCCCCGTATGCGGCGCGTCCCCCGGGTGGCGGATGGGGGAATGCTCGTCACTCTAGCGTGAAGGGTAGAGGTGAAATAAAATAATCTCCGTGGACCAAACAGTACAACCAGAAGTATGAGCAAGCGAGATGAAAACATACTACCCCAAGCGGGCAACTCCAAACTAGGAGTGAATCCCGTCGTCGGTTCCGATCGGGTGAAAGCCCCGGTGGCCGGCGCTGGCCTCATGGATTTTGGGGGAGGCCACAAACCGCTTAGTTCTAACATCACGTCAGAGGCGGGGTCCTCGAAAGAAAACCCCCAACAGCAGCCGCTATCCCAGATGCTGAGTCTTGCTTCTGCAAGCAGGTTACGAAGCGGCAGCGTTAGCAGCATTGGTAGCGCCATCAGCGGCATTTCTGCCTATAGCAGAGAATCTCAAGAGGAGATAGAAGTGTTCCGTAAGGAATACAAGAAGGTGGAGAAGGCGCAGGAAGAGATCGACTCTACTTACGACCATCTGAAAAAAGAACTTCAGGCAATGTTGGCCGCTTGTGCAAAGCAGCCTAACATTTCCATGGTCGTCAAAACAGGGCTGAAAACCGTAGACGCTCTTGTACAAGAGCTCTACGGGAAAACGAAGAAGATGTCTTTAGCAGTCGATGATTACAAGTGCCAAGTCGAGGATTATCGAGTTGGCCACGAGAATCGTCGACGGCCTAAGAGAAGAGGCATCATTGCTAAAGCCGTCATCGCGGCTACAGCCAATATACAGGCTCAAAAGAGGAGTAGGGAGGGCCCTCAAAGCCCACCCGAGGCCTCTAAAACCCGTAAGAAGAAGAAACCTCGCACGGAGGTGCCACCACCTGGTAAGGACAAGGAGCAATCCAAGTCCAAGCCTGTGGTGGAAAAGAAGAAGCCGACGGTTAAGTCGGGACAGGCGCCTCTTGACAGGAGAAAGCGCCAGAAGGCGCCGGTATCCACCCTGGTGGTCACAATCGCGAGGAACCGAACGTTTTTGAATCCTTATATGCTACCGATACCGCGCCGCTTCGCGGTGTCGGTAATGCTGGCATCTATGACAAGTGGATTAAATCCACCTTGTCACAAAAAGTATAGCCTGATGAGGATGGAGGATATCCATTGATACGTCGCCAAATAAAAACATACATGGTTATTCATCAAAATCGACAAAAACCTAATCCCTTTAAAAATAATTGAAGTATAAATATTATTTGTTTGAATGAATAATTTGATACATACGATTCATTAGCTGAGTTTGATCATTTTGAATCACATTTTAAATTGTACGTCTCCTTTCCATGAAATATCATGAAAAAGCATGAAATATATGTAAAATGGTCAAAGAATAAGTTTATATTCTAAGCTTTCTTGTTGAAAATATTATTTTGGTAGAAAAATCAAACCTTTGTTACCAGATTAATGTAGCTTCCTACAGGAAAAATGTGGAAGTATTGTAAGTAATGATTAAAAATAAAAAATTAATTTCTTTACTCCAGTGTAAGTTTTGTTATATCGATTATTTTTAATTTTTTTAATTGATTCAGTATTATGTAGAAATATGTTGAGTATTTTCAAACTCTTGAGTAATTGACTAAGATTAAATAAGTATAAATATACAATGTTGCAAAATAATACGCTGTTATTTTTATTCTATTGGTTAAAAAAATTGTTTATAACTGATTACTAGGTTAATTAATTACATATTATATTATATTCTACATTGTTATTCAATTAAATTTTAAAATTATAAAGTTAAAAGAATATATAAAAAATAAATATAAACTTATTATAATTATGACCGAGATAGCGTTAGCTTAATTTATATTTCTTTAATTGTTATTAGAGTCGATATATTCTAATTCCGAAAAGAAATTTCAAGCGGTTGACTTATCAGCAACATGTAGGTTGTAACCAACAGGGAGGGATTCCACTCTCCAGCTCACGGATTTTGTTGCAACTTTGGAAACTGTTTTCTTGTTCATAAATATGAAAAAATTCATGTAAAATACAATCTTATAGGCTGTTTGACGAAAGTTATGCAAAGTTAATGAAAAATTAAAAAAAGGTATATTTAAGTTTAATTACTTGTAACTCAGAAATAATTTGATAAATACACTTAAACTTACGTCAAGTAATAGCTGATATTAAAAGATATATAAAGGAAGTTCAAATATCTGAATTTGGTTAAAAATTATGAAAAAAATATAAATTAAACATAATTTTTTACAAAAATCTCTTCTCCATAATATTAAGATAATACTGTTCTCGTCGTGGTCGTCGTTGTAGCCATCATAAATGTTTACTATTTTCAAAAAGTCTTTCTACATATGTTTAAGTGAAATACACTTCTTGCTATGGAGGTTTAGGAGTAATATATTTTATTAATTTGTTGTTATGAATCCTTATAGGATATCATTTTGTAAATTGTTTTTGTTACAATGTGGATTAATGGGAAATAGTTTTTTTTTTAATTGCTTGTTGTTGATGCTTTATAAGATATAATAGAATTGTGTTATTTCGAGCGTGTCATTATTTTACTTTAAATTGTTAGAATAAAAAATATATATAAAAAAGTAACAAATACCGCATTATATTGTTTATTGAAATTCATCCCAATAACTTTTTTAGTGACATAAGTATTTGCAAACTTTTTACAACATTATAGTTTCTTATTATATTATTTCTAGTAATCATGTTTTTTACAATTTAGAAATAAATAATTTTGAACTTACTTACATTTTATAACACTGTGGTTGTCGCGCGGACGTTTATTATTATCGCGTACGTTCTACTATCGCGCCTGCTCAGCGATACTGTCAAACTTACTGAATTTAAATAATAGTATTTTTTTCCCACGGTGCGGCGATGTTTAATTATTAGCTGTACCAATCTGTTAATTGTTAGTTTGAAACGAAAGTCCGGTTTTAGATAGCAACCAGTTAAAAATTTAAAGAAATCCCAAACACTCAAGATCTCCTACGTCTAGTGTCTACCTTGGATGCGTACTGCGTATACGTATACACACTGCGGACGAACCAAATACAAGCTTTTCTCCCGCAGTCGCACACCCGCACTTTTTGTTGTGGTTCCAATCAGGGTTTATAACGATTTTTTAATTGGACGCCATTGTAACGGGGTACGGATTGAATATGAGAAATAAAAAAAAATCAACAAAGGTATCGGGGCACAACTGCACGATCTCGGTAGTGCGAGGCAAAAGTCTCACTCTGCTACCATTCGCAATTATTCCGCCTCGTCGACTTAATGCTACCGACGATCGTCGACGATAATTCTGCGACCTACCTGCGCCGACAGTCGAAATCGGTACCCGTTATAGAATATAGTTTATTTATATAAATTTTTTTTTGGAGATCGTAATAATAATAATGATAATAATAATATTAATAATAATAATAGTATTGATAATAATAATAATAATAATCCGCGCGGGGTGTCCTGTCCCCGTATGCGGCGCGTCCCCCGGGTGGCGGATGGGGGAATGCTCGTCACTCTAGCGTGAAGGGTAGAGGTGAAATAAAATAATCTCCGTGGACCAAACAGTACAACCAGAAGTATGAGCAAGCGAGATGAAAACATACTACCCCAAGCGGGCAACTCCAAACTAGGAGTGAATCCCGTCGTCGGTTCCGATCGGGTGAAAGCCCCGGTGGCCGGCGCTGGCCTCATGGATTTTGGGGGAGGCCACAAACCGCTTAGTTCTAACATCACGTCAGAGGCGGGGTCCTCGAAAGAAAACCCCCAACAGCAGCCGCTATCCCAGATGCTGAGTCTTGCTTCTGCAAGCAGGTTACGAAGCGGCAGCGTTAGCAGCATTGGTAGCGCCATCAGCGGCATTTCTGCCTATAGCAGAGAATCTCAAGAGGAGATAGAAGTGTTCCGTAAGGAATACAAGAAGGTGGAGAAGGCGCAGGAAGAGATCGACTCTACTTACGACCATCTGAAAAAAGAACTTCAGGCAATGTTGGCCGCTTGTGCAAAGCAGCCTAACATTTCCATGGTCGTCAAAACAGGGCTGAAAACCGTAGACGCTCTTGTACAAGAGCTCTACGGGAAAACGAAGAAGATGTCTTTAGCAGTCGATGATTACAAGTGCCAAGTCGAGGATTATCGAGTTGGCCACGAGAATCGTCGACGGCCTAAGAGAAGAGGCATCATTGCTAAAGCCGTCATCGCGGCTACAGCCAATATACAGGCTCAAAAGAGGAGTAGGGAGGGCCCTCAAAGCCCACCCGAGGCCTCTAAAACCCGTAAGAAGAAGAAACCTCGCACGGAGGTGCCACCACCTGGTAAGGACAAGGAGCAATCCAAGTCCAAGCCTGTGGTGGAAAAGAAGAAGCCGACGGTTAAGTCGGGACAGGCGCCTCTTGACAGGAGAAAGCGCCAGAAGGCGCCGGTATCCACCCTGGTGGTCACAATCGCGAGGAACCGAACGTTTTTGAATCCGGACGACAGTGGCGCGCAGGTTCTAAGTGTGCGGCCCACAGGGCGGGGGGACGTCCTGCTTCGGCTAGGCAAAAAAAACCGATGCGGCAGTATTCGCGGAGAAAGTGCGTACTGCTACCCAAGGAATGGGAGAAGTTCGAGTCCGAGATCGAAGGGTTACCCTTGAGATCAGAGACCTGGACGCTCTCACAACGAGGGACGAAGTGGTGGCAGCCCTAAATAAAGTGCTTACTTCTTCGCCTGAGGGCCGAGAGTTGACGCTTTTGGGCCTAAACCGCAGTCAACAGAAGACAGCCATCGTGAAGCTGGATCACGAGAGCGCTGACAAGCTGAAGTCGATGCGGCATCTCTGCATCGGCTTCGTAAGCTGTCGCGTGCGGGATCGAGTCTTGGTCGAGAGTTGCTATCGGTGCCTAGACTTCGGCCACACGAAAAGGAAGTGTGAGGGAGTGGATAGGTCCTCGTCGTGCTACAAGTGCGGGGAGCCTGGACACAACCTTAAGAATTGCAAGAGCGCTCCCAAATGCTTTCTTTGTCCATCAAAGGATACTGAGGGAGTGTCTCACGTGGCGGGGTCCGGAGCCTGTGCCACCTTTAGGCGCACGCTCGATACCGCCAGAAAAGGCCGCTTCACGATAAGTGGCAGTCTCATCGAGGGAGGAAGAAGAAACAGGACCGGACCGAATTGACGCATGTCACAAGACACGCCTCCCATCTTGAAGTAATGTGAAAAACAGTTCCGGCTGGGCAGGTGAAACCGTTGGGTTTGGAGTTTTAGCCGGTAAGAATCCGGCACTGGCGACGAGTGCGGACCCTCGTCGTCGTCTTATGTAAGATTTCTCCAGTTTCCCACGAAAAAAAAAAAAAAAATAATAATAATATAATAATAATAATAATAATAATAATAATAATAATCCGCGCGGGGTGTCCTGTCCCCGTATGCGGCGCGTCCCCCGGGTGGCGGATGGGGGAATGCTCGTCACTCTAGCGTGAAGGGTAGAGGTGAAATAAAATAATCTCCGTGGACCAAACAGTACAACCAGAAGTATGAGCAAGCGAGATGAAAACATACTACCCCAAGCGGGCAACTCCAAACTAGGAGTGAATCCCGTCGTCGGTTCCGATCGGGTGAAAGCCCCGGTGGCCGGCGCTGGCCTCATGGATTTTGGGGGAGGCCACAAACCGCTTAGTTCTAACATCACGTCAGAGGCGGGGTCCTCGAAAGAAAACCCCCAACAGCAGCCGCTATCCCAGATGCTGAGTCTTGCTTCTGCAAGCAGGTTACGAAGCGGCAGCGTTAGCAGCATTGGTAGCGCCATCAGCGGCATTTCTGCCTATAGCAGAGAATCTCAAGAGGAGATAGAAGTGTTCCGTAAGGAATACAAGAAGGTGGAGAAGGCGCAGGAAGAGATCGACTCTACTTACGACCATCTGAAAAAAGAACTTCAGGCAATGTTGGCCGCTTGTGCAAAGCAGCCTAACATTTCCATGGTCGTCAAAACAGGGCTGAAAACCGTAGACGCTCTTGTACAAGAGCTCTACGGGAAAACGAAGAAGATGTCTTTAGCAGTCGATGATTACAAGTGCCAAGTCGAGGATTATCGAGTTGGCCACGAGAATCGTCGACGGCCTAAGAGAAGAGGCATCATTGCTAAAGCCGTCATCGCGGCTACAGCCAATATACAGGCTCAAAAGAGGAGTAGGGAGGGCCCTCAAAGCCCACCCGAGGCCTCTAAAACCCGTAAGAAGAAGAAACCTCGCACGGAGGTGCCACCACCTGGTAAGGACAAGGAGCAATCCAAGTCCAAGCCTGTGGTGGAAAAGAAGAAGCCGACGGTTAAGTCGGGACAGGCGCCTCTTGACAGGAGAAAGCGCCAGAAGGCGCCGGTATCCACCCTGGTGGTCACAATCGCGAGGGAACCGAACGTTTTTGAATCCGGACGACAGTGGCGCGCAGGTTCTAAGTGTGCGGCCCACAGGGCGGGGGGACGTCCTGCTTCGGCTAGGCAAAAAAACCGATGCGGCAGTATTCGCGGAGAAAAGTGCGTACTGCTACCCAAGGAAGGGAGAAGTTCGAGTCCGAGATCGAAGGGTTAACCTTGAGATCAGAGACCTGGACGCTCTCACAACGAGGGACGAAGTGGTGGCAGCCCTAAATAAAGTGCTTACTTCTTCGCCTGAGGGCCGAGAGTTGACGCTTTTGGGCCTAAACCGCAGTCAACAGAAGACAGCCATCGTGAAGCTGGATCACGAGAGCGCTGACAAGCTGAAGTCGATGCGGCATCTCTGCATCGGCTTCGTAAGCTGTCGCGTGCGGGATCGAGTCTTGGTCGAGAGTTGCTATCGGTGCCTAGACTTCGGCCACACGAAAAGGAAGTGTGAGGGAGTGGATAGGTCCTCGTCGTGCTACAAGTGCGGGGAGCCTGGACACAACCTTAAGAATTGCAAGAGCGCTCCCAATGCTTTCTTTGTCCATCAAAGGATACTGAGGGAGTGTCTCACGTGGCGGGGTCCGGAGCCTGTGCCACCTTTAGGCGCACGCTCGATACCGCCAGAAAGGCCGCTTCACGATAAGTGGCAGTCTCATCGAGGGAGGGAAAGAAGAACAGGACCGACCGAATTGACGCATGTCACAAGACACGCCTCCAGCTTGAAGTAATGTGAAAAACAGTTCCGGGCTGGGCAGGTGAAACCGTTGGGTTGGAGTTTTAGCCGGTAAGAATCCGGCACTGGCGACGAGTGCGGACCCTCGTCGTCGTCTTATGTAAGATTTCTCCAGTTTCCCACGAAAAAAAAAAAAAAAATAATAATAATAATAATAATAATAATAATAATAATAATAATAATAATTCCGCGCGGGGTGTCCTGTCCCGTATGCGGCGCGTCCCCCCGGTGGCGGATGGGGGAATGCTCGTCACTCTAGCGTGAAGGGTAGAGGTGAAATAAAATAATCTCCGTGGACCAAACAGTACAACCAGAAGTATGAGCAAGCGAGATGAAAACATACTACCCCCAAGCGGGCACTCCAAACTAGGAGTGAATCCCGTCGTCGGGTTCCGATCGGGTGAAAGCCCCGGTGGCCGGCGCTGGCCTCATGGATTTTGGGGAGGCCACAAACCGCTTAGTTCTAACATCACGTCAGAGGCGGGGTCCTCGAAAGAAACCCCCAACAGCAGCCGCTATCCCAGATGCTGAGTCTTTCCTTCTGCAAGCAGGTTACGAAGCGGTAGCGTTACCAGCATTGGTAGCGCCATCAGCGCATTTCTGCCTATAGCAGAGAATCTCAAGAGGAGATAGAAGTGTTCCGTAAGGAATACAAGAAGGTGGAGAAGGCGCAGGAAGAGATCGACTCTACTTACGACCATCTGAAAAAAGAACTTCAGGCAATGTTGGCCGCTTGTGCAAAGCAGCCTAACATTTCCATGGTCGTCAAAACAGGGCTGAAAACCGTAGACGCTCTTGTACAAGAGCTCTACGGGAAAACGAAGAAGATGTCTTTAGCAGTCGATGATTACAAGTGCCAAGTCGAGGATTATCGAGTTGGCCACGAGAATCGTCGACGGCCTAAGAGAAGAGGCATCATTGCTAAAGCCGTCATCGCGGCTACAGCCAATATACAGGCTCAAAAGAGGAGTAGGGAGGGCCCTCAAAGCCCACCCGAGGCCTCTAAAACCCGTAAGAAGAAGAAACCTCGCAAGGAGGTGCCACCACCTGGTAAGGACAAGGAGCAATCCAAGTCCAAGCCTGTGGTGGAAAAGAAGAAGCCGACGGTTAAGTCGGGACAGGCGCCTCTTGACAGGAGAAAGCGCCAGAAGGCGCCGGTATCCACCCTGGTGGTCACAATCGCGAGGAACCGAACGTTTTTGAATCCGGACGACAGTGGCGCGCAGGTTCTAAGTGTGCGGCCCACAGGGCGGGGGGACGTCCTGCTTCGGCTAGGCAAAAAAACCGATGCGGCAGTATTCGCGGAGAAAGTGCGTACTGCTACCCAAGGAATGGGAGAAGTTCGAGTCCGAGATCGAAGGGTTACCCTTGAGATCAGAGACCTGGACGCTCTCACAACGAGGGACGAAGTGGTGGCAGCCCTAAATAAAGTGCTTACTTCTTCGCCTGAGGGCCGAGAGTTGACGCTTTTGGGCCTAAACCGCAGTCAACAGAAGACAGCCATCGTGAAGCTGGATCACGAGAGCGCTGACAAGCTGAAGTCGATGCGGCATCTCTGCATCGGCTTCGTAAGCTGTCGCGTGCGGGATCGAGTCTTGGTCGAGAGTTGCTATCGGTGCCTAGACTTCGGCCACACGAAAAGGAAGTGTGAGGGAGTGGATAGGTCCTCGTCGTGCTACAAGTGCGGGGAGCCTGGACACAACCTTAAGAATTGCAAGAGCGCTCCCAAATGCTTTCTTTGTCCATCAAAGGATACTGAGGGAGTGTCTCACGTGGCGGGGTCCGGAGCCTGTGCCACCTTTAGGCGCACGCTCGATACCGCCAGAAAGGCCGCTTCACGATAAGTGGCAGTCTCATCGAGGGAGGAAAGAAGAAACAGGACCGACCGAATTGACGCATGTCACAAGACACGCCTCCCAGCTTGAAGTAATGTGAAAAACAGTTCCGGGCTGGGCAGGTGAAACCGTTGGGTTTGGAGTTTTAGCCGGTAAGAATCCGGCACTGGCGACGAGTGCGGACCCTCGTCGTCGTCTTATGTAAGATTTCTCCAGTTTCCCACGAAAAAAAAAAAAAAATAATAATAATAATAATAATAATAATAATAATAATAATAATAATAATTCCGCGCGGGGTGTCCTGTCCCCGTATGCGGCGCGTCCCCCGGGTGGCGGATGGGGGAATGCTCGTCACTCTAGCGTGAAGGGTAGAGGTGAAATAAAATAATCTCCGTGGACCAAACAGTACAACCAGAAGTATGAGCAAGCGAGATGAAAACATACTACCCCAAGCGGGCAACTCCAAACTAGGAGTGAATCCCGTCGTCGGTTCCGATCGGGTGAAAGCCCCGGTGGCCGGCGCTGGCCTCATGGATTTTGGGGGAGGCCACAAACCGCTTAGTTCTAACATCACGTCAGAGGCGGGGTCCTCGAAAGAAAACCCCCAACAGCAGCCGCTATCCCAGATGCTGAGTCTTCCTTCTGCAAGCAGGTTACGAAGCGGTAGCGTTACCAGCATTGGTAGCGCCATCAGCGGCATCTCTGCCTATAGCAGAGAATCTCAAGAGGAGATAGAAGTGTTCCGTAAGGAATACGAGAAGGTGGAGAAGGCGCAGGAGGAGATCGACTCCACTTACGACCATCTGAAAAAAGAACTTCAGGCAATGTTGGCAGCTTGTGCAAAGCAGCCAAACATTTCCATGGTTGTCAAAACAGGGTTGAAAACAGTAGACGCTCTTGTACAAGAGCTCTACGGGAAAACGAAGAAGATGTCTTTAGCAGTCGATGATTACAAGTGCCAAGTCGAGGATTATCGAGTTGGCCACGAGAATCGTCGGCGGCCTAAGAGAAGAGGCATCATTGCTAAAGCCGTCATCGCGGCTACAGCCAAGATACAGGCTCAAAAGAGGAGTAGGGAGGGCCCTCAAAGCCCACCCGAGGCCTCTAAAACCCGTAAGAAGAAGAAACCTCGCAAGGAGGTGCCACCACCTGGTAAGGACAAGGAGCAATCCAAGTCCAAGCCTGTGGTGGAAAAGAAGAAGCCGACGGTTAAGTCGGGACAGGCGCCTCTTGACAGGAGAAAGCGCCAGAAGGCGCCGGTATCCACCCTGGTGGTAACTGTCGCGAGGGACCGTACGTTCGCTGAAGTCTTGGGGAAGCTCCGAAAGGAAGTCAACCCGGACGACAGCGGCGCCCAGGTTCTGAGCGTACGGCCAACAGGGCGGGGAGATGTCCTGCTCCGGCTGGGCAAGAAGACGGACGCAACAGCATTCGCTGAGAAAGTCCGTACGGCTACTAAAGGGATGGGAGAAGTTAGGATCCGAGATCGAAGGGTGACCCTGGAGATCAGAGACCTGGACGCTCTCACAACGAGGGACGAAATGGTAGCGGCCCTAGATAAAGTTCTCGCGTCTCCGCCTGAGAGCCGAGAGGTGAAGCTTTTGGGCCTAAACCGCAGTCAACAGAAGACAGCCATCGTGAAGCTGGATCACGAGAGCGCTGACAAGCTGAAGTCGATGCGGCATCTCTGCGTCGGCTTCGTAAGCTGTCGCGTTCGGGATCGAGTCTTGGTCGAGAGGTGCTATCGGTGCCTAGACTTCGGCCACACGAAACGGAATTGTAAGGGAGTGGACAGGTCCTCGTCGTGCTACAAGTGCGGCGAGCCTGGACATAACCTTAAGAATTGCAAGAGCGCTCCCAAATGCTTTCTTTGTCCATCAAAGGATGCTGAGGGAGTGTCTCACGTGGCGGGGTCCGGAGCCTGTGCCACCTTTAGGCGCGCGCTCGATACCGCCCGAAAGGCCGCTTCACGATAAGTGGCAGTCTCAACGTGGGAGGATAGAATAAGGAACGGATGACGCATGTCACAAGACACGCCTCCCAGCTTGAAGTAATGTGAAAAACAGTTCCGAGCTGGGCAGGTGAAAGCGTTGGGTTTGGAGTTTTAGCCGGTAAGAATCCGGCACTGGCGACGAGTGCGGACCCTCGTCGTCGTCTTATGTAAGATTTCTCCAGTTTCCCACGAAAAAAAAAAAAAAAAAAAAAAAAAATAATAATAATAATTACGGGTGCTACCGTTAACACCAGTATCGCACTCCTGGGCCGCCACTAGTTCTTGGGCCCGAACCCGGCTTAGCCAGCATGGCAGGCTGCCCTTTACAGTGGTAAACGTCGGAAACGGCGCAAATCGCACTTCTCGTAGTAATGCCAACTGGCGATCGGATGGGACCTTGCTGCGAGTCGTGGGGCACGGGATGGGAACAGCTGCTCAACATACGCAGTAGCCTGGCTAGGATGACCGAGGAAACGAATGTCCAAAAAAATGTAAGTCGCGTAATCACAAACGGAATGAGCGAAATAAATGAATCGGTTGAAGTCGCGATGTACGAATTGCAACGTATGAAACTGCTCCGCAAATCGACGATTACAAATGCTGACGTGTGCATGGCTGAAGTTACTCCTCAGCAACAACAGCAATGGAAACGCGTAAATCAGACCCCTACACCTGAACAAGCTACCGTTCATCACAAGGACGCAGCCCAGATAGAAAGTTGGTCGACGGTCGTCCAAAAAAAGGAAAAAAAACAGGACGGCCGCGGTCAACCCACGACCGGACACGCAACCTGGGCCATCTACTGCCCACCAAAGTCGGCAATCGAATCGGCCAAATCCTAAACAGGGCAGAGGCACGATCCTGATCAAACCGGCGGAGGGACAGACGTACGCAAATATTTTACATACCATACGTCTGAAGGAGGATCCCGCGAAGACAAAGACGTACGTGCGACAGATCCGCAAAACGAAAGAGGGTGGAGTTCTGCTACGACTCGGTAAACAAGAGTCGCGGCAGGATTTCCAAGGGACCTTATAGGTCGCCCTCGGAGTAGGTGCCCAGGTAAAAGATCTGGCAGCTACGACAACGCTAGAGTTCCTTGACCTAGACTGCATTACAAGCGAGAACGACATAAAGACGCGATTAACTGGGAACTCGGGACAACCGCAGAACGTAGGGTCCATGTCTTTGAGTCTAACTCTCGAGGCCTGGCCCTTGCGGTATATGATTTTGACGCAAGGGACGCGACCGAGATCCTTAAAAAAGGAAGAATAAAAATCGGTTGGGTTAACTTCCGCGTGAGACCTAGGCTTCGTGTACTCAGGTACTACAAATGCCTCGGATATGGGCATAATAAAAAAGACTGCAAAGGACCGGACAGACACCGATGCGGCTGACGATGCGGCCGAGAAGGGCACGATGCACGGCCGTGCAAAAACACACAAAAGTGCTTCCTCTGTCCTAAGAAGGACAACAAATGCCTCGCACATGTCGCTAATTCGGGTGCGTGTGCAGCATTTAAGGCAGCACTGACGACAACCAATACCAAGACAATAAAATGCCGGTAACTGTTCTCCAATGCAATATGAATCGGAGTAGCGTACCACACGCGCTGCTCCCTCAGATTGCGGCGGAGCTGGACGCAAATATCCTCGTCATCAGCGAACAGTACCGGGATTTAACACCGCCGAACTGGCTCGCTAGCAGCACAAGTACAGCGGCATTATGGGTGCGCGGGGAATGGGCAACGCGGATCATCACGCGCGGATCCGGGGAGAGCTACGTTTGGGCAACGGTGGGCGAGAGAAAGCTGGATACTCTCGAAGACGTCGTGAGAGACGTCTCTGGCAACAAAATCGTGGCGGGCGACTTTAACGCGCGCGCGGTGGAGTGGGGGATGCCCGAGATGAACAGACGCGGATGGCTGCTGTTGGAGATAGCCGCCAGGCTTGAACTGACAGTGGCAAATGAGGGAAACACGCCGACGTACAGACAACCCGGCTTCGAGGACTCTGTGCCCGATGTAACCCTTGTTTCGGACAGGATGACACAAAGACTGAGGTCATGGAGAGTGATCGAAGACTACACAGCCAGCGATCACCAGTACATCACCTTCCGCCTTATAGACGAATCGCGTACGAGCGGTACTCGGGTAACTCGTTCCCCTCGTTAGGACGTGAAACGGATAGACATATACAAACTCGACAGACAAATGACGCGCGGGGATCCACTGTTACAGGCAGAACCTCGCGGAATGACTAATCGCGACAGGGCTGAAGCGCTTGTTGGGAAAACAACCCAGTTTCTTCAACAATTGTGTGAAGCCTCTATGCCGCGGAAACGTTACGCACGCAACAAACAAGAGACATACTGGTGGACTGCCGAGATCGCGGACATCCGACGTAGTTGCCTAGCATTTAGACGGAAGGCCCAACGGGCTCGCGACCGACAAACCGCACTAATTATCTCCGAAGAATACAGACAGAGTAGGAGGAGTTTGCGGTACGCCATAAATAACAGCAAAAAGGAGTGCTGGCAAAGACTGACGGACGAGGTGGACTCGGATCCCTGGGGCGCGGGTTACAAGATCGTGACTTACCAACTGGGGAGACGGGTTCCGCCGATAACTAAGGACGCAGAGACGATGGACAAGATTGTCGACGGTCTCTTTCCAACTCATCCCGTGAGGAGGGAGGAAACCGTTGAACGTACAAACGGAGAATGCCCTCTATTCACGAGTGCGGAGCTTGCCAGAGCTGCAAACTCGTTGAAACCTAACAAGGCACCGGGCCTTGACGGTGTGCCGTCGGAAATCTTACGTTTCGTCGTTTTGTGACGAACATCGGTGCTCCTCGACACATGCAATGGGTGCCTAGTGGAGGGCGTTTTCAGCAGACATTGGAAGACGGCTCAATTAGTTTTCATTAGAAAAAATAAGGGGGACTCTGAGAATCCGTCATCCTACAGGCCACTAAGCCTACTTAACACGACCGGAAAACTGTACGAGTTATTGCTTAGACCAAGGCTTCTACAGTCGATAAAGGACGCAGGAGACTTATCAGACCAACAGCACGGGTTTCAAAAAGGGCGCTCAACCATCGGAGCGATAACCTTTGTGAATACCATTTTCGACAAGCATAACACCAGGTGCAACGCGACCAGGCCTCTGGTCTTACGGATTACGTTGGACGCTAGGGACGCCTTCAATTTGGCGAGGTGAGTGGATATCCTGGAAGCGCTGGAAATAACATTCCGGGTGCCCGACTATGTTCTCCGGGTTGTAAGGGACTACCTGAGGGATCGATGTCTCACATACGAGACCACTGACGGACGAAAAGACAGACGAATAACTGCAGGAGTTGCCCAGGGTTCCATTCTGGGGCCAGACTTCTGGAACGTACTGTATGACAGTCTTCTCCAAATGGAGATGCCGACGGATACATCCCTCGTCGCTTACGCTGATGACGTTGCGGCCATTATTGTGGCCCGTGACACACACCTGATTCAGCTAAAGCTGAACCAGGTTATGTGGCGGGTGACTGAATGGATGAAAGACCACGGACTGCAAATCGCGTTAGAAAAGACAGAACTTGTGCTTCTAACTAGACGAAGAATCGACACGGGGATACCGTTGACAGTCGGACGCGAATGCGTGGTGGTTCGAGACGCCCTTTTTGAAATCAAACAGGACAAGAATCGTGATCTTTCTGGCGTCAATGGCTCTCCTTACATCATCAAGAACACGCAGGAGTGTTGTCTGGGTACTATGTCCCTTACTAAAACCTGCCTGTCTCTCAATGAGAATATTATTCTCCTCTAGGTATTCAGATAATTGATTATGCACAAGTCTTTCTAAGATTTTTGAAAGTTCACAAAGCTTTGCAATCGGCCTTGTGTCAGAGCACGATTCCACCCTGCCCGACTTCGCCAAAGGAAACAGTAGCACTCTCTTTCAGTATTCAGGATAATATCCAGCTAAAAGCATATCGTTAAAAACATTCACGAGGTGCAGAATTAATCGAGGCTCTAACAACTTTAGCATTTCCACGGATATGCCATCAATCCCCACTGCCCTCGAGGATGCTCTCCGAATTGCGCTTTGAATTTCTTTTGCAGTGATATTGGAGAAATTAAAAGAGGAGGAGGATGGTGACAAAGGACATGAATTACATAAAATGGTTGAAAAAGACTGGATAGACAATGGCTGGACGTGATTTGAGATAGAAGCGTAGTGACTGTTAAGCTGTTGCAATGTGAATAATTTAAGTGGCGATGGAATTGTCTTTGAGCTAAGACCCATGTTTTTGAGGCATTTCCAGGACCTTTTGGGATCGTTTGCACTGTTAAGTTTATTTGCCAGGAAGTGAAATTTACTCGAGTTTACAGCATTCGAGACATGATTTCGGAGCCCTTTGTAAACATTGTAATCTTCATTTGAACCAGTAGTACGAAATCTCTCAAAAGCTGCATTTCTGTCCTTAATTTTCAGTTTAATATCCCTAGTAATCCATGGCTTATGTTTAGTTTTTAAAGAATAGAATTTTATCGGTGCTAACAAATCAAATGTCGAGAGAATTGCCTTGTTTATGAGTGTTACATTATTTGAGATAGTGCTATGATTTACAATTGATGAATGATTATGGTGTGAGAGCGGACCATGCTGCTAGTTGGACAAGGACAAATCTATAGAAACATGCTGATCAGACCTAGGATGATTGAATGATTGTGATGAAGATAAAGAGGTGATAGATGAGGTTAATGTGGTTGCGAGGTGATGAAGGTTGATCTCTCCTAGATTTCGTTTTCCAAATTCCCTCACGTCTGTCGGCGGGTTAGCAATCCTTAGAGTAATGCTTATAGCATCGTGACCTGCTGCGAAACGAGCTGTCGTTTTAATATATTCGTAATCGGGTATTGGTTCACGAATTAGGAAGAGATCCAACCATGTATGAGAAGGTCCGCCCGACGTCATTGCGTGGTGTGTTGGCTCTGACTGAATGAGTGCAAGTCCCAGTGCTAATATGTTTTCCTTAAACTTATTTGCCATAGCACTAGAGGAATTCATATCAATGTTGAAATCCCCAGTGACTATGACGTATTTGTATCTCGGTAGTAAGTCCAACAAAACCTCGAAGAAATCTGTAGGGTAAACGGCTGTTGGCCTGCGATATATCACCGCTAACACTAACGAATCAGCTTTACCCGTCAAACATAGAATTAAAAATTCTGGAGCACTTGAGAAAACCGGTTCAGAGTGCGCGATGACCTTTACCTCAAAATCTTCCCGAACATAAGCTGCCACACCACTCCTCTCCTAACCCTCTCGATCCAAGCGATGCAAAGTATATCTCGTTAGTCTAACAATATCAGAGGAATCGTGTTTAGTAAGGAAGGTTTCGGTAATTGCAATGTCATCGTGAGAGGCCGGGTGAACTAATGCTTTAACGGATGAAAAATGTGTTTTGAGTCTATTGATATTTGAATGGAAAATGGTGAATGATTTTGATGATCCTGATGATTTGGCCCGACCAGCTCTGTCTCATTTAGTGTGAGTAGGAAGACGAGAAAAGCTAGAAAGTTCAGCATCCGAGCTTACTCGCCTCAACGGACTGTCCCTCACCTCTCGCATAAATACTACTAAATCTAATACTATGGGCCTCGAATACCCCGTTCGCTTGATTTTCGAATAGCTGCTTGCCACAGCTCAAACACCGGTTTTGGCCAGAGAGGCCTTATAAATAACGAGTTCTCGTCACCCTCACCAAAAATGTCGCAAGCTCTTTGTCCTTTTAAAAGGTGCGCCTTCTCCATCACTGCATCTCTGGAAATATTTCACGAAAACTTGACGACCAATCCACGTGAACGCATTTGAGTAGGGGGAGAACCCGTTGACTTTGATCTCTGTCGCGGAGTCCAAGGTCGAAGGTCGATCACCTGATTTAACAGCTTCGGTAACTTGATTGCCTCCAAAATATCCGCAATCAGCTGGTTTTCAGTATTCACGGTTTTACCCGGTAACCCCGTAATAAGCAGCTCACAAGAATCTTACAGCGCTGGAGATTGTGTAGCATTTATATCTTTGCTATTTGCTTCAAAGCTGCTAATCCGGTTTTCCAGCTTGTTGATACGCTCATCCAAAACTGAGTATTTTACTTCTATTTCCTCTTCAATCAAGCTGACCTTCGCCTTTAAGTCCTTCAGCTCAGTCTTAACTTCGTCCACTTTACCACGGCTCACCACTTCCAACACCGATTTAATGTCGCTCCTGAAGTTGTTTTGCAGGCTCCGTGTAAAGCTTGTAAAGAGACATACTGGTAGACAACCGAGATCGCGGACAACCGATGAAATTGCCTAGCACTCACACGGAAGGCCCAACGGGCTCGCAATCGACAAACCGCATTAAATCTCACCGAAGAATACAGACAGAGTAGGGGGCGCTTGCGGTGCGCCATAAATAACAGCAAAAAAGAGTGCTGGCAAAGACTGACGGACGAGGTGGACTCGGATCCCTGGGGCGCGGGTTACATAATCGTGAATCGCCAATTAGGGAGACGGGTTCCGCCGGTAATTAAGGACGCAGTGATGATGGACAAGATCGTCGACGGTCTCTTTCCAACTCATCCCGTGAGGAGGGAGGAGATCGTTGAACGTATAAACGGAGATTGTTTTCTTTTCACGAATGCATAGCTCGCCAGAGCTGCAAACTCGTTGAAACCTAACAAGGCACCGGGCCCTGACGGTGTGCTGTCAAAAATCTTACATTTCGTTGTTTCGCGATGTCCGTCAGTGCTCCTCGACACAATCAACGGGTGCCTGGTGAAGGGCGTTTTTAGTAAGCACTGGAAGACGGCTCAATTGGTCCTCGTTAGTAAAAATAAGGAGGACCCTGAGAACCCGTCATCCTACAGGCCCTTGAGCCTACTTAACACGACCGAAAAACTGTACGAACTAATGCTTAGGCCAAGGCTTCTGCAGTCAATAAAAGCGCAGGGGACTTATCGGCCCGACAGTACGGGTTCCGAAAAGGGGGGCGCTCTGCAATCGGAGCGATAACCCTCGTTAAGAACAACTTTGACAAACATAACGTTAGGTGCTATGCGAGCAGGCCACCAGTTTTACTGGCTACGCTGGACGTTAGGAACGCCTTCAATTCGGCAAGGTGGATGGATAACCTGGAACCGCTGGAAACAACATTCCGGTTGCCCGACCACCTTCTCCGTGTTCTGAGGGACTACTTGAGGGACCGACGTCTTACTTACGAGACCACTGACGGACGAAAAGACAGACGAATAACCGCAGGAGTCGCCCAAGGTTCCATTCTGGGGCCAGACTTCTGGGACATACTATATGACGGTCTTCTCCGAATATAGATGCCGACGAACACATCAGTCGTCGCCAACGCCGATGACGTTGCGGCCATTATCGTAAATAAAATCTTGTTAAATTTTTTAATTGCACTAATAAATTTTCACAATGAAATATATATATATAAACTTTGCAACCGTACCGCTGAGTAGCCGCGATAATAAAATAAACATCCGCGCGGCAGTCAAACTGTTACAATGTATATTGTGACAAGGTGGTTTTATCCACTTGTCATAAGATGCCAGCATTATCAACACGGCGAGATGGCGCTGTATCAGTAGCATATAAGAGCAATAAGAAGCGCTACGACCAGTGCGGGCGTAGCGCAGTGGTTAGCGTGAACGTCTTCGGATCCCAAGGGGCTCGGGTTCAAGACCCGACGCCCGCTTCATTTTTTTATTCAGCACTTAAAAGTCTCATGCCACATGTTATAGGTCCCAGCAATACCGACGCGCTAGGTGGCGCGTGTTCGGTAACATATAAGAGCGATAGGAAGCGCTATGACCAGTGCGGTCTCAAGACCCGAGGCCCGCTTCATTTTTTATTCATCACTTAAAAAGTCTCATGCCACAATGGCTTATTGTTCTTATTTGCTACCGATACCGCGCCACCTCGCAGTGTCTGGAATGGTGGCATCTTTTTGACAAGTGCATTAAATCCACGTTGTCACAATATATAATCGTTTTGTACTTTTTTAACAAAATACTACAGTTATATTAAATTTTTTAATTTATTAAGTTATTACTTAATTATTACATATAAGCAAAACAAACAATACTGCAATATAATTGCTGGAATCAAAATGGAATAGACAAATATTTATATTGATAAACTACATATTAAGGCTTACTTTATTTGTTTTCTTTTATTCTAACAAATCTTGTGTAATACATAATACAATAATTAAATATCGAAAAGCACTTTCTGCGAAGGTGTAAACATTCGAAAGTATAGTGTGACTTTAATCACACTTTTCTAATTGATGTTTCATACTTAAAACAATAACTGATTAAATTGTTTTGATTCTTTTAAAGTTTTCGCAATAGAATGTTCTAAATTCAAAATAAAGTCGATAAGTATTTCTGTTAATAAATGACACATTTTTCCAGAAAGGTATGTACTACAAATAATTTATTTTATAATTTTCAACCATGTCATGTTTTTTTTAATTATTTAACGTCGCTCCATTTATGCTCCGAAATCGGGGCTAATCAGCGACGGAGGTCATACGATGTCTTGGTGACGAAAGCACTTGTTGAAAATGCTTTCCCCAATGGTGATTGTATCAATCGGCCGGGACCGGGAATCGAACCTGGGATCTCTAGATTACGAGCCCAACGCCCTACCAACCGAACCATCGCAGGCCTCAACCCTGTCATGTAACATAGCAATAAATAAACAATCGTATTTATAATAATATTCATTTGTACAAAATTTCTTTTTCCAAATCTAATCAAACAAAAACGTATGTTTTTTATTGTTTAAAAAAATAATAATTACACCACGCGTTGGTTATATTTCGGTAGTTCATTTCGATTTACTGATCATGCGCGATTTTGAATTGATCTATCTATTCATATCTTATGTTATAATAAATAAGTTTTGCACTTGATATGATTGTACAGATACAAATATTAATATTAAGGGGAGTCCGTACCGATAGCTTCAAAAATTCGCCACCCGAAATTTTGCGAGCAAAAGTGGCACTGCCGTCAGATAAGCTGAGTTTATATTCGACAATAATTATGAACATTTAAAGGAAATAGAGTTTTTACCACATAAAATCAGAGTTGAGCGCCATAGCTATTGATGTAATGATTAATTACATATTGCTTAGCTGATCGAAAAGTCAGTATTTTCGACGAATAGTGAGAAGTACGAATCGATTCTGTCAACACATTCCGAACTCACTTCGTACTTCTCACTATTCGTCGAAAATACTGACTTTTCGATCAGCTAAGTAATGTGTAATTAATCATTACATCAATAGCTATGGCGCTCAACTTTGATTTTGTGTGGTAAAGACTCTATTTTTTTTTAATTGTTCAAAATTGTTGTCGAAACTCAGCCTATCTGACGGCAGCGCCATTTCTTCTCGCAAATTTTCGGGTGGTGTTATATTCAACTATACTCTGCGGACTCCCCTTATCCGCTATAACTATGTATATGTCTCATAAGAAACAATAAAAATTATTTAACATAGCTTTACCTACTGTCTTCGAAAACCTTGAAATATTTTTAAGTCCTTGATAACATAAATATTCCTATGAGAGCCAAGACAGAATGCAAGCCAACGCATGGGGCAAGTATTATTTTATTGAAAAACAATAATCAAGAGAAATTTCTAGGGTAGACGTAACGTAGAAAAATAACAGGAATGAAATTAAAAAGAAGTAGAGGTTTCCCATTTTAGTACGCATATAGCGTCAAGGATGGGTGGCAATTTCCCTCGTTAAAACACAGGTTATAAACCCGAAATACAAGTGCATGGATAAGTCTGAGGTGCAGCGATGAGTGAAGATGAGGCAAGGGAAAACAAGAAACCTTATCCGAACTAGAGATCCACAGCTCATGGGTGACTGCAACTACTCTCCTGTCTCTCTCGCACTCGTTGACCTTAGGCACAGCAGCTGTCGTATAATAGAAATTCAGTACAGACTAGTCGAAATTTACAGGAACAGGAAAACGACAAGTGTCTAATGACTTGATGAGACTGAGCAAATAACTTTCAATTTTCTTGCTTTATTTTGCATTGATTTTACAGGTTGTCTTTGTACACATGATTTACCTTACTAAAGGAAAGACTAAGGTGCAAGAGTGCTGACACCTAACGCGACGTCCCTATTTATATTAATGGTTTGGGGTGGAGTTTTGGTTTTTCTTAACTAATCGGAGTTGGTTACGTCATTGTACATTTACTTAATTAATTTATTCTTTTTTTCGTGCGTGCTCCAAAGCTAATAGCTAGAATTTAATGCAGTTCCTGGCATGACGAAAATATCCTAACTTGGGCATATAGTGCGTGTGAGTGCGTTTTTTTCGTAGAGAAGGCGATAATGATGCTCTTTACGTACGGAGTATAGGACTCGGTCAGCGTAATCCATACCCACTATTAAACCACCCTGCCGTTGGTCTTGGCAAGGCTCCTCCTCTCGACTGATACTCCTCCCTCGGAAATGGCCGCAAGATATTACTTCGACAGGGGCAGTCACGCCACGTTTAGCCATTCTTAGCAGGCAATTGCCTCACCATCTCATGCATGTGGGGCGGCTATTAATACCGCCCCTAGCACGATCTTCCTCTTTCCTGATGTGGTTTAGCCATGCCACAATGGATGCTATGAAGGTCACCACGGTATCTCAACCTTCTTATGAACCAAAAAGGCACAACCCAATGCCCTGTGGTATTGAAGAACTTCTCCAAAAGGTTCGGAAATCATTCCGTTCTTCCACAAATAGAGGACACCAGGACAGGACGTGCTCCACATTTTCATCTTCACCAAGGCAGGTTGGGCACTCCGCACCCCCGTATATACGGATGCGGTGGAGGATACTGCGAAAATACCCATGACCGGTAAGCACCTGGGTTAGATAGAAGGTGACGAATCCATATTTTCTACTCGTCTACTTGGCGACATCTGGGAGAACGCGGTGGGTTCAGCGACCTTGGCCTACCGACTTCCATCTCTGCTGCTACAGTTCGACGGTCCTGTTTGACCACCGACCTTTTCTGTACGTATCAGCCCCCTCTATCGCCAAAAGATTGATGGGAGGAATTATCGCGATCACCGTGAGGGCCATATCTGACAAATCTCTAGCCACTCCTGCAGCTTTCGACCCTGCCTTCAATAGGTGTTCCTTGAATGTTAGCCGCGCATCCAAGATGACTTCTAGGTATTTCACCGTGTCCGCCGACTTTACATCAGGCTTACCATTTACAGTAAAGGTAGTGTACCTCCTTTGCTTCTTTCAGTAGATAAACACCGCCAGACACAGCTCATGGGTGCTCAACTATACAGCTACCATCGCGATAGAGACATCTCCAAGGTATTCTACCACATCGATGCTCCTTGCGCCGACGACCAAAGCTACATCGTCCGCAAAGGCCAACATCGACAATGGAAGCTGCTGTCTAAGCAGTCTCCTCGGTGTCATTTTACGCAAATAGAGCGGCAGCTTTAATTATTTCAAGAACAGCATAATGTTCTCCCATTGAGCCGAGTTGAAAGCATTGCGGATATCCAGTACGATGATAGCACACATGTACCTAGAATTCCTAGTACCACCGATGGCATTGGTGGCCAGCTCAGCAACTCGACTTATAGCGTCAATAGTTGAGCGCCCTTTCCGAAAACCAAACTAATTGTCGGACAGATCGCCTGCCTGTGCAATGGCTACTTGTAGCCTGGCACAAATGACACTCTCGAATAGCTTACCATCTATATCCAAAAGGATGGTTTCTCAGGTGATTGGCTCTCCTTTGGGAGAAGCACCAATGTCTGTATTTACCACCATGCTGGGAAACATCCTAATTGAAAACTAGCACTGAATGTGTCCGCAAAAATTTGTGGCACATTCATTTGGACCAGGTATTCCATCCGGCCCTGGAGCTTTATGGTTGGATATACTCAGTGCAGCCATTTTTAGCTCGGCTATGCTGCTGTCTAGTGGCGCGACTGCACGGTCGGTCACCACTAGGCCTGCCTAGACTGCCCATTCCTAATGTTGTGGGAACAGGTGGCGCACCGCTGTCAATAAAATGTGAACACGATGATGCTGAAGCACCCCTGGGTTTGATCTTATTCATTACCATTTTGTACGGCTTACCCAAGTAATTATGATCCACTTCTTCGCAAAATTCGCACCAGCATTTGCGTTTAGAAGCTTCGATGGCAGCCTTGAGCTCTTTTCGCTTTTCCTCGTAGGCCGCGGTTAGTTCTTAATAACGCGGCTTATTCTGAGCTATCTTGTGCAGTCGCCGAGTTCGCAGACACTCATCTGCGTAGTTTTGCGATATTCGCAGTCGGTGTTTCTTGGATAGCAATATCTGCTATGGAGCATTTCCCGCAGAGGAACATTTTCCGGTCGAAGGAAGCTGTTGTTCGGACCTGCTACCCTGTTAGTCGTCGTTTGGAACTGGTACACGAGAGCTTAATGGTCGCTCCATGAGTAGCGATTACTAACTTTCCAGGTATACCCCCTCCCTTTATTAATCTAGGATCGATGAAAGTTAGATTTATTATGGACGACCTCTCCGCCTTGGTAAAAGTGGGAGTCGTCCAGGTATCAGCAATGTCCAACTTCAATATCGCAAGGGCTCGAGAAGTGTACGACATTCTGTCGTCCAAGCATTAAAATCCCCTCCGATGACTATTGGCGATCGGGAGGACCTTTCACTGGTGTCGATGGCATCAATGTATCCCAGAAACTCGTCGATGTTGTCACCAGGTGGGAAGTAGCAACAGCATATTCTTATACTCGCCACCTCCATCAAGGTAAAATTGGAGAGGGGCGGTCATTTTTCCGGATATATATGCAGGTTTCCACCATGTGTGTACGTTGCATCTACGATAACGCGACATTATCAATAGAAATATTTGTCGATTTCATTGTA
Source organism: Theocolax elegans (assembly GCA_026168455.1). Lineage (NCBI taxonomy): Eukaryota > Metazoa > Arthropoda > Insecta > Hymenoptera > Cerocephalidae > Theocolax > Theocolax elegans. The sequence goes on from CM047430.1 coordinate 22,465,975, forward strand.
ATTTCAGCAATTCTATTGTAGTACCATTTGTATGCCTTTAGTTATTTACTATTACAAATAAAAAACACTTGCTTATTGTATTATTATTAACTGTAACAGTTTGTTTAAAATGTATCAAAGATTATATAATTATATTTGATTGCGAAAAATTTTTACTCTAAATCAAAAACTTAACAAGATTTTATTAAAAAATGCAGTAACTGTTTTAGTAAAAAAATAGGAGAAATGTAAATAAATATGTATTGTTTTCATTATTTTTATTATTACTATCGTAAAAACATTTAAATAAGCTATATTCGTATAAAATAAAAAAACTTACGTTAGAAAACGTCATAAATACATTAATAATTTCTGTATATATTGTAATTTTGATAACTAATAAAACACAATATTATATTTAAAAGTTATTTGAATTTATAAGTAATATTATGCCAGTCTTTTGCACCAGTATTACTAAGCTAATAAGTATAAGTAAGAACAATAACATCCCCACTTAACCCATTAACGTCAAATGTGCACATTTCCTCACGCCCTCTTTCATCGCTGCATAAAAGAATCAAATCGGATTGAAACGCTTATGAAAACTACGGTTTCCGATAGATTTTTTCAAGATCTTTCAGAATCCGTGATGAAAATTACGAAAAAAAAACTTTTATGAGCCTCATTTTTGCAGTTCAAGCAAAAAAATTGTGAAATTTTTCCGATTTTTTGTTAAAAATTCAAAATTTTCACATGGAATCCGATGAACTAGAGATCTAGAATCTCTAGATTTCGTGCACAAACTATTTTTCCTTTTATTAGAAAATCGGATCTCCGACCTTTAGGTCATTCGATGATCTGCACCAAAAAGTGAAAAGCATAGCAATGATTCGATTGATCAAAATAAAGCAATCGATTGTAGAGTTTATCAACTCATTAAAAGAGATTATGTAAATGTGACATTACCGTCCAATTATTAATTTACATTAATAATTATTGTAAAATAAAAATATAAATCGACTTAATATTTATAAATTTTGTCGAAAACTTACTTAACCTCAAAAGCAATTAAAATGTGTATAGTCTATATTTTTCAGGTTCTTTCAGTGTTAAATAATAATAATTAATAAATATCTACAAACTAATGTATGAAACGCTTCAAGTTATCAAAATATATACGCCAACCGGTAACTTCAACCATGGATTATCCGCGTTCACCTCGCGTAGAAACAACGACGCGAGTTCGCTTATAGCTTTAGTGATCTGTTCGCTTTAATACTGTCAATCTGCTTGCTAACTTTTCTATCCCTGTAATATAGAGCCACAGTAGATTTTATCATTATTATATATTAAAGAATAAATATATAGATTTCATTCGTTTTATATTTATTGAAGTTCTTTTGACTATTTATATAGATTTATCTTTATTTATATCTATTTTAAAGTAATATTTCGCGATCTTGGTGAATAATAAACCACACTATTAATTAGATGGCGACGTTTCGATGACTCTTTGTCATCATCTTTAGGCTATACCTTTATTTATAAAAACGAATACATTTGAATATACATAAATAATTGTATGTTTTGTATTTAAGCCTAATGAATTGTAACATTTTACTTGATAGTTGTTAAAGTATTGAACGTTCAACATTTAAATTTTAATCGTAGCAATTACTGAGTCGTCTCACTGATATAATAACGATAAGGATATTTAAAAAACAATAAAATTAACTTTTTTATATGCACAGAATTTGAGCAATTACAACGATTACCTTCACCCCATCAACAGCTTTATAAAGCAACTGTTACGTCGCATCGCAAGATGCAACGCAATCTTTTAAAAACGCGGGCGCTCGAGCAAACGCACGCCGAAACACGTCTATAGTCACGCCGTACAATTAGGTAGATGGTAAGGAAAGGAGGGAGGGAATACTCAAGACCGCGCTCGAAACCGATAGCTTAGCTGCGCGTTCGAAAGGTGGGGGTCGGGCCTGGTGGCGCGCGGTCAGTGCTCGCAACGGCACGCGCACGTTTTTTCTTCACTTCGATTTCCGATTCCGTGCGAGACGGTACGATCAATCAGTTTTTCTGTATTTTTTATCGAGGCAATTAACCAAGACGACAACTTAGAACTTGAGGACCATCACCAGACGGACACCGACAACTAGGTGCATATCGGGTAGGCGCCGCTAGAGTAGGTACGAAAAAGGCCTGGCTTCCGCGTTGTCCGCGTTCGATCGTCGGGATCGTGTAATCGGTTTTTTCGTGATTCGCGCTCTTTACGTGTTTTTCGCGAGTCGCGTCGCGGCGTGGTCGTGTTTATTTCGTGCGTTATACACACACACACACTACACAAACCAACAAGAAAAGCGAAAGGTGACGACCTTTCCTCGACAGTGACGACTCTCCGAACGAGCTACAACGCTCAATCAACAACATCGATTACTCTCTCTCTCTCTCTCTCTCTCTCTCTCTCTCTCTCTCTCTCTCTCTCTCTGCGGCTTCTCTGCGCGCGCAAGGTGAGTTGACAAGCCACTATTCGTATCGCTCTGTGTTTTTTTCTTCGCCTATTTCTTACATCTGGTTCTCGAGCTTTTCAGTGCAAATTTTTCGTGGGCGGACTGGCTGCAGTTTTTACTTTTCGTTAAAGTTCGCTTTTGCAGTTGGTCTTTCCACTTCAATTTTCACTACAAACAACCAGGCAACATCAAGGTTAGTTTTCGCTTGGAGAGCCAACTTAGGCGGTAATTTATTCGCACAGCTACACGTGTGCCTTTTCAGGATTTTATTAGAACTACGGCTTCTCACCTCGCCACTGCTCATCTTTGTGACGTCACACGCTACGCCAAATCTCCGTATCGCCTCGCCTCTACCAGCTGTCATTGACATCGACATAATGGCTTCCAGATGCTGCTTCGTTTGCAGAGTGCGTATATCTCACAAGGACTACTCCGAGGTATGCCCGGCGTGTAATAATATAACGCACACTCATTGCGTGTCGATTTTGCCGGGCACCGACATTCGGCGCTGCTGCGAATTGGCACGCGCTCCTCCGAGCTCACGCGTTAGTAGCGATTTGTATAGTACGGGGGCAACACCTACTGGGTCGCATTTTGCGAGCGCGACGGTCGGAGCGACAATGAGCGGGACTGCCGCGGGAACTCTCGCGACTCCCCCCACTACGTCAGGCGCGAAGCGCTTGGCCTCGCCTACCTCGCCACCATTAACGCAGGTTGCCAAGCAACCTCGCGCAACCACGCCTCTCGCTCCCAATTCAGAGCAATCGGGCGGCTCTCGGGATACCGCTGCGATGGCGGATGCTCCTCCGGCGTGGTTCGTCAATTACGAACGCGCGATCACCAGGCTAGTTGAAAGGATCGAGGTTAAGGTCGACGGCGTTGATGCTAAGTTGAATTCGCTTGGGGCTGAACTCGAATCTCTTCGCGGACGTGTCGATACCCTTGAGGCGGTTCCGATGAACGCTTCAATGAGGTGGGAGCTCGTGTTGAGCGGCTTGAGGCTAAAGTGAGCAAGCTTCTTGATCAAGGGTCAGCATTGATTGATACCGGGGTGCAGGATAATAATTCCTGTGACGTTTTATTCTCAGGTCTACCCACTGATTCCACTATAAGCGATCTTAAATTAATTGAATTGTTATTAACACACCTTAATCTCGATTCGACCTTGGCTGTCGCGTCCAATCAACCCAGCTAATCTCTCTTCTTTGGTTTCAAGCCAGTCAACCACGACTATTGCTCCCTCTTTCAACGTCTCTAAAAGTCTGGTTTGTAAGGTCTCTTCACCGGCCGTCAGAGACCTAATAGTTGATAAGACCTTTTGTTTAAAAGGTGCCACGACATCTAGCATTTTTGGCTTGGGAGGAGAAACCTCATTGTATATTAGACCTTTATGGCCGAAGACTGTCCACGCCCTTTGGATGTTAGCTCTACGTAAAGCGAAAGAACTAGGCTATATGCGACCGATTGTAAAGAATTGTACGGTATATATGCGATAAGAAAAAAAGGGCGCTTTACTCCGCATTCTCTCCGAAGCCGAACTCCTTTCCTTATCACCTAACTCCCTTCCGGTCAATACTATTCCTCCTTCCTTATGAAAGGCAGCCGGTCAGACGCCTCTTTTTCACTCACAATCACTCAAACCTTCTTTCTCCATCATTCACATTAACATCAATAGGCTTAAAACTCACTTCTCATCAATTGAATCACTAATTTATTCACAAGCCTTCGATGTGATTGCACTTACAGAGACCTTTCTTACGGAATCGGATTCCTCTGATGTAGTAAAATTGTCTGGGTACACTCTATACAGACTTGACCGAGTGGGTAAGGAAGGAGGGGGAGTTGCTGCTTACGTCAGGGACGAGTACAAAGTTAACTTGTTTGCTCAATCTGACAATCTGTTCTCGAACTCTCCTGAGTTCTTCATTCTACATATCATTGATAAATCGTCTTCGCTCCTTCTCAGTATTGTCTACAGACGGCCAACAGCATCTTACCCCATCACTTTCTCTAATTTACTATCTGATTTCCTTCCTTTCCACAGTCTTGCTGTTATTACTGGAGACTTCAATATTGATATGAAGTCTTTAAGTGCTGCGGCTGACATGATGAGAGCTAACATAACAGCCCTCAACTTATCGCTCATTGTCTCTGAACCAACTCACCATGCGATCACATCTTTAGGCTCTTCGCACACACGGCTTGATCTCTTCCTTATTAGTGATCCTTCACCTTACTTTAGTTACTATAAGTCAACAACTCCTTTCGCTGCGGGCCATGACTTCATAGCACTACAACTACTTTTTAACAAAGACCCGCCTAAGCTAAAAAGGTACTGGTCACGTGATTTGAAAGGGATCAACCTCCAAGTACTAGCTAACACGTTCAATACTATTTATAACTCTAATATAGACCTCATATCTCATTTTTCACCAGAACCTCATATTCCAATTCCTGTAGAGTCGTCTGACTGGAATCTCAGTTCGATTTCGCACTTGAGTTCGAATTTGTATTTGAACCCGAATCTGAATGGGAATTTGTCTTCGCTGTCTTGTTCTCTCATCAATAATCCACCTCTCTCTCATACATCTTATCCACTTATTCCCACTTGCCACTCGTCATCTCTTAACATGTCATCATCTAACTTATTATCCACTTCTCACTCTCATTCATCCAGCATGTCTTCACCTAATTTATTACTCACTTCACATAACTCTCATTCACTCAGCACATCTTCATCTAAATTATTACTCTCATCTCATGATCTCTCTCACGGCGATTCAACCTCCCACCTTCGTGCTTCCGTTTCACATCTTATGGTTTCAGCTATCTCCGCATTTGATTCTATTGCTTCAGCTAAACTCACAACTTTTTTTTGGTAGAATTAACGATTGCTTTAACGAGTCAATTTGATTGTCTAATTGCACAACGTTTCGGAGACATATTTGTCTCCATCTTCAGGTGCTAAACTTTATTAATAATAATTACTAATATTGAATACATAATGGTCAACAACAAAAAGATTTTTACCTTAACATTACACAATGCGTTTATCAACTTGTCATTAATTCACCCTGTCATTTTGTATCTATAATTAATTACAATAAATTATTAATTATTTATTATAGCAACAAGAATGAATAATTAATTAACTAAACACTCACAGAAGTTGGAAAGCAATAAGAGTCACATTTTTTCTTCCTTTTCATTTTAATTACAATTAATAGTCAATTAAAACTCGAAAATTAAATAAATTAAGTAAAATTAAATAATTTAAATAAATTAAACTAGTAAACAAACAATTCCAAATATCACAACAGAAAACAATATAAATTATACACGGAACGAAACATTCACTGTGAAAGCTGTATACGACTGAAAACAATTTAAATTCAAACATTTGTCAAAAATTTAAATATGACTAGAAAAATGATCGATAATATAGAAACCTATATAGTTAACTAAGTAAATGGAAATCGGTAATCCAGAAAATTATAAAACGCGCAATATTTGAAACCAATTAAAACTATTTATGTCAGAAGAAAAATTTATATAAAGTAAATATGAGTTAAAAATGTGACTCCATCAACCCATCGTATTTTATTTCTTATTTTTAAACTTATGTATAAGAGTTGTATATGTTGCCTGTAGTTTACTAACATCTTCTTTTTTATTAATAGGCTCTTTTTGTAAATTAATATGTAGGGTTTCTGAAACAATTCTTTTTCTCCAATTAATCTCCCTATCAAGAATACTAACATTATCAAAATCAAATTTGTGCCCTAAATCATTAATGTGATCATTAATCACACATTGTTTATCCTGTTTCAAACTATTATTGTAGTGTTCATTTATTCTTGTTATTAATTTTCTCTTAGTTTCTCCAACATAGGAGGCCTCGCAGTTATTACAATTGATCTTATAAACTATACCAGACTGCTCAGTTTTTTTAGTTCTGTCTTTTCCTCTCCTTATAATTCTACCAAATGAGTTAACAATTCTCGGAATTGTGGTAATATTAAATTTTTTAACTTTCTTCGAAACATCTTCAAACAACTTTGGTATGTAAGGTAAAGATATATACAATACACCGATGGGTAGTCCTTGCTCTCCCATTTTTTCTGACATGGTGATGGAAGATTTGGAAGAAGAATGTATTAAAAAATTGAGTTTTGAACCATTAATATACTATAGATATGTAGATGACATTTTAATAGTTCCTAAAAATAAGTTGGATGAGATGATACATGTTTTTAACTCATACCATAAGAAGCTACAATTTACATGTGAAAAGGAAAAAAATAATACAATTAATTTTCTTGAAATTAAAATAATTAAAGAGAAAAATAATATTGTAATTGATTGGTACCATAAACCAACCTTCTCTGGTAGAGTGTTGAATTATTTATCTAAACATCCAATTTCGCAGAAAAAAGCTATGGTTTATTCATTGGTTGATAAAGTTATTCTTCTCTCTGATAAAAAATTTCATAGAAAAAACCTAGAAATGGTGAAAACTATATTACTCACAAATAATTATCCTCCCAAATTTATAAACAATAATATACACAAACGAATTCAAATTAAACATAATATGAATAAAAATTGTACAAACATTCAGAATGTTAATAATACAAACAAAAAGAGAGGAGTATCTTTATCTTTACCTTACATACCAAAGTTGTTTGAAGATGTTTCGAAGAAAGTTAAAAAATTTAATATTACCACAATTCCGAGAATTGTTAACTCATTTGGTAGAATTATAAGGAGAGGAAAAGACAGAACTAAAAAAACTGAGCAGTCTGGTATAGTTTATAAGATCAATTGTAATAACTGCGAGGCCTCCTATGTTGGAGAAACTAAGAGAAAATTAATAACAAGAATAAATGAACACTACAATAATAGTTTGAAACAGGATAAACAATGTGTGATTAATGATCACATTAATGATTTAGGGCACAAATTTGATTTTGATAATGTTAGTATTCTTGATAGGGAGATTAATTGGAGAAAAAGAATGGTTTCAGAAACCCTACATATTAATTTACAAAAAGAGCCTATTAATAAAAAAGAAGATGTTAGTAAACTACAGGCAACATATACAACTCTTATACATAAGTTTAAAAATAAGAAATAAAATACGATGGGTTGATGGAGTCACATTTTTAACTCATATTTACTTTATATAAATTTTTCTTCTGACATAAATAGATTTAAATGGTTTCAAATATTGCGCGTTTTATAATTTTCTGGATTACCGATTTCCATTTACTTAGTTAACTATATAGGTTTCTATATTATCGATCATTTTTCTAGTCATATTTATGTTTGAATTTAAATTGTTTTCAGTCGTATACAGCTTTCACAGTGAATGTTTCGTTCCGTGTATAATTTATATTGTTTTCTGTTGTGATATTTGGAATTGTTTGTTTACTAGTTTAATTTATTTAAATTATTTAATTTTACTTAATTTATTTAATTTTCGAGTTTTAATTGACTATTAATTGTAATTAAAATGAAAAGGAAGAAAAAATGTGACTCTTATTGCTTTCCAACTTCTGTGAGTGTTTAGTTAATTAATTATTCATTCTTGTTGCTATAATAAATAATTAATAATTTATTGTAATTAATTATAGATACAAAATGACAGGGTGAATTAATGACAAGTTGATAAACGCATTGTGTAATGTTAAGGTAAAAATCTTTTTGTTGTTGACCATTATGTATTCAATATTAGTAATTATTATTAATAAAGTTTAGCACCTGAAGATGGAGACAAATATGTCTCCGAAACGTTGTGCAATTAGACAATCAAATTGACTCGTTAAAGCAATCGTTAATTCTACCAAAAAATACAACTCACGAGTGTGAAATACAATATAAACTCACAACTGTTAGCAATAAATCTAAGCCCTGGGTGACAACGGAGGTTAAAAAGCTAATTAAATTTAGGAATTTGGCATTTAAGAATTTTAAACTATCTAACCGTTTTGAGGACTACGAGAAATTTAAAACATTAAGAAACAGAGTTTCAAACCTTCTCGATAGTAATAAATATAAATTTCTTACAAACAAATTAAAAAATGCTGCAAACCCGAAAGCCAAATGGAGGGAACTAAAAAATCTTGGTCTGTGCGCCAAAACTAACATATCCCCGTTAGGCACATTCACCACCCAGCAACTTAATAATCATTTCGTCTCAATCTCCAATCGGATTCCTCCGCTTTCGCCTTCCTTTTTAAACACTCTTTGCTCCTCTGTTTCCGATCCTCTTAGTTCGCCTTTCTTTGAATTTAATGTAGTCTCTTCCTCGGGAGTTCGGCGTGCTCTTTTTAATGCTAAGTCAAGGGCAGTGGGGACGGACGGGCTATCCGTTGCGATGCTAAAATTACTTGAACTACAATTGACCCCGCAGCTTACTTATTTATTCAACGACATGTTATCTCTAGGGTACTTTTCTGACTGCTGGAAGAAAGCTCTACTCTTTCCATTGGCGAAGTTGAACAGGATTGAATCTTGCTCACATACCAGGCCTATTGCGAAGCTCTGTGAGGTCTCTAAATTGCTTGAAAGGTTGGTACACTCGCAGTTATCTCATTATTTGGAATCAAATCTCAAACTGATTGATAGACAGGCAGGGTTTTGCAGAGGCCACAGTACACAGACCGCCCTTTTGGGTGTTCTCGACGACATCAGAAGGGCCATTGACTCACGTATGATCACGATTTTGGTCCTGTTCGATTTCTCCAAAGCGTTTGATTCGGTACCGCACGGCCCTTTGTTGATCAAGCTACGTGATATGGGTTGCTCAAATACGGTTCTTAGATGGTTTTTTCACTACTTGGTCGGTCGCTCGCAAGCGGTAGTAGATGAGTTAGGCGTCTGCTCTGACTGGCTTGGGGTCAATTCAGGCGTACCGCAAGGCAGTGTTTTGGGTCCATTACTTTTTTCAGTTTTTATTAATGATCTCCCGGATGTTCTTCAATACAGTAATCATATGATTTATGCCGATGATGCCCAGGTTTACTACTCCTTTCCTCCGGACGAACTCGAATTGGGGGTCCAGCGAATCACACGTGACGCAAATGCGGTTGCGTCCTGGGCTTCCCTCAATGGTTTAGATTTAAACATTAACAAAACTAAAGTAATGATCCTGGGCAGTAAGGCATATGTCTCGCGTATAGATCTGACCACTGCCCCGCGAGTTATGCTTTTGAATAAATCGCTCCATTACGAAAATCAAGTAAAATCACTTAGCGTCTGGCTACTGCCAACTCTAGACTGGTCCAAACACGTTTTGGCAATTTCTCAGAGGGTGCACGGAATCTTACGTTCGCTACGTTTTCATAAACGTGCTTTCTCCAGAAGCACCCGAAAATTTCTTGTTGAAGCCTTAATATTGCCTCACTTCGATTACGCTTGTGCGGTCTATAACGACTTGGACCAGACCAGAAACTTAAAGCTCCAGAGGCTCCTAAATGCTTGCGTCAGATTTGTTTGGGGAAACTTGCGTAGATTTGATCATGTGACGCCCTATAGGTTGAAGTTGGGCTGGCTATCTGTTGAGTCGAGACGATTATTCTTCATTACCTCTTTATCATTTATCATTTTATCACATAATTCTCCCCACTACCTAGCAGATCACTTCATCAAACTCAGCAGCTCATCTAATTTACGCATCTCATCTCGTCATCCTCCTAAACCGCTGACCTACTTTCCCTTTCGCACCGAATCGCTTCACAAATCATTTGTCATTACGGCCACCAAGTAATTAAACTCACTCCCTATCACGTCATTCGATCCATCCCTCATCGTCACATTCAAACAAACTGTCTTCGCCCATTTTCTTCGTCTCGACTCCTTAGCTTGGGAGGAAAGAGCGACTCGAGAAAATCTCATCCGTCCCCACTTAAGCGACCTTTGTGATTTAGATATAAGTGTTATACGTGATACTAGTAATGTAAGCGACCTATCGATATAGAATGAGGATAATGCTGTTAATGAGTAATGTGATAATTTGCGCTGTGATATTTTTAATTTCCTAATTTTTGTGATACTTTATTCATTATCAGTATTATTTTTATCATAATTTATTCTTTTATTTTTGTATTTTTCTTTTACTCATTTTTATTTTTACTTTTGCGCTCATTCTGTCGTCGCTCATTCTATTGTATATAGCATTGTACCATCAACTCGTTTGCGTTTTATTTTTGTTTTATTTTTGTTTTTACTTTTATTTTTATTTTTATTATAACTTTTTTCTTATTTGTATTCCTTATTTCGATTTACTTGCGTTTTTATTTTTATTTATATATTTATACACTTTTTGCTTTTTATTGTTATTTCACCATTGTTATTTTTATTTGTTATCATTTTTTTATTCTGTTAATTTATTTTTATACCTTCAACGATGTATATATTTTTGTGTTTACGGGGTTTCTACCCCTAAAACCTAATAAAGTTATCTATCTATCTCTCTCTCTCTCTCTCTCTCTCTCTCTCACTCTCTAATTCGTTCCTATCTTTGTAATTTCAAGGAGTTTTTTTCCCTTCGGGATTTTCCCCTCTGAGCCAATAAATTGTAACTGTTTATGGCTCAAATCGACTAAATTTATTTAATCCCTTCCTTATTCCTTCCTAACATTTACACATACAAACGCGCGCGGATAGTGTGGCTATCGAAGCTACAGCAACATTAATTAATTAATAAATTAAATAAATAAATTAATAAGGACATAGCAAAAAAATGATACAAAAGTAAAGTAAAATCAGTCACAGGACTAGAGAAAAATATTACAGACGGTAGACTGAATTCAATCGCAGCTGATACATAAAAGTATAGTCATGTGTAGCGTGTCACCAAATATATCTGTATATAGGCACGATTTTTTAATTTAACTATGCATCAAATTTTAATAATCTTAAATAAATTAATTTTTATAATATAAAATTTGTAATATGAAAGTTATTCACCTTTTAACTATTTACCAAAAAATTACAAGCTACAAACCATTTAAAAGCAACTGTATCAAATTATTGTTTAAAATTTCGTTAAAAAATGAATTGTGGCATGATTACCTATAAATGACTTGAGAAAAGACATGCATATTGTGTATATTTGAATTTTTAAACAAATTGATCTGACCCGGATGGTTACATTCTGCAAAATATTTTTATATATGCTTTATATATGCTTGGTTATATTGTGCAAGACATTTGCAGAAAGTTATATTTTAATATATAAAAGAGCGTTAATAGATTTCATCATTATAATACATTGAACAGTAATAAAAGAAAATTTTATTTATCTTGTGAATTTGTAGTTCGTTAAAAATAACTATTTGTCAAACAGTACAACCTAGAAGCCAATTGTTTCTTGTTCATAAATTTAATCGAAAGGAATTGTGGCATATATTAAATTATATGAATATTATTCACAGGTAAAAATGATGTATATTTGATATTCTTAATCAAAATGTTCTAACCTGGATGGTTTTATTCTGCAGAATATTAGCAGTTAGTTACTTTTAATATTATACATAATAAAAAGGTTTAATATATTTCATTATAATCCCCCTTTAAAAAAATGATGTGAAGCCTCTTAAAACGTGATGTGATTGGTCGATTGAAAATGACGTAATTGCATGTATCTATGGAAACGGACAAAACAAAAGTTTTTAAAATGTATGCTTAGGAAAAGTACGTAACCTGCTTTAAAATTAAAACATTAAAAATATAAAGAAACTAAATAGAAATGTAAGGTGTGCGCTTGCGCGCCAGATGGCTTCTAGTTACATAAAAATTTAATGAATATATGTTTATGTATTGAATTTTTAAATAAACCTGTCTAACCCGGATTATTATATTCTCTATAAATATGCAGAAAATCATATATTTAATATATTTGAATTTTGACATTAACTTGTCAGACCAGGCTGATTGCATTTTGCATAAATGCTATGTATAAAAAACAAATTATATGTGTTAGTATACGAGATATACGCACCAAATATAACAATTTACCAGAAAAGTATAAATGGTGTAATTTTTGTTTATTTTTTCTAATCAATCTTATGTAATACGTAATTAAAATGGAATTAGCAAATATAACACATTTTTTCAGAACAGTGAAACATATGAAAAAACACTTTCTACGAAGGCGTAAAAATTCACAAGTATGGTGTAACTCAAATCACACTTTTGTAATTGTTATCTTACTTTGTAAACAAATTCTGCAACTGATAGTACTAAAATCGAAATGGAATCGACATAAGTATTTTTTTTTTTAAATAAAACATTTTTTCTGAAAAGTATACTATACGAAATTCATTTTATAATTTTTAGTCCTGCCATATCATACAACAATAAATGAGCAATAATATTTATAATAATATTTGTTTGTACAAAATTTATTTCTTCAAATTTAATAAAACAGAAATTTCTCTCTTTAAGATTTTTATCGCTAAAATTTTAACAGTAACTTTTAAATATGATTTAAATACACTTGATTTAATTTCTCAAAATAATGTGCAAAGAATAATTTTTTATTACAATGTTAATACAGTCTGCTTCATTAAAGTGGATTAACATCATATTTAAAAGTTACTGTTAAAATTTCAGTCTATTCGTAGAAGTAGTTTCTGAGTTTTCCTGTGATAAGTCCATAATGGTAAAAAATCAGAGTACTGAATCTCATAATTAATTGAAATAGTTATAATGTTACGTATCAATTGACCAAAAAAATTTTAAATATATATGTTTAATAATAATACAATTTGTTTAAAAAATTAAGAAATGTTTTCAATTATTATAAAAAACATTATTAATTGTTAATATTGAATAGCTTTTTTTCAACTTTAACCCAGGCTTGTCCCTTTAAGCAGGCGCTTAAAATAAATTTAGATTTTTATGTCAAAAATCCGGACAAATACTTAGCAAGTTTGTTAAAATTGTTTAAAGATAGCCATGAACCGGGATACATTTATCAGATGAAGCAGTAGGGCTCAATAAAAATATACCTATAATAATTGACTTGCTAAAAGAATTCGCGGATAAAAAAGATATAATAGAATTATGTGAAGATAAGTGCCTAATTGAAGCTTTAGGCGATTTTATAGAAAAATGAGTCCATCCAAAATTAATAATCGATTAACAAACGTGGAAATAAATGTGATAGGTTTTAAACCTGAACTAACAAAAGATAATACAACCTATTTCTCGGCAGAAAATATAACAAATAATAACGCCGAAACTTCGGGCAACAAATAAAACCTGAAATTGTTAAACGGGATAATAATGTCAGATTTACTTCAAGCACACCAATTACACTAAACAGCAGTAGTGATATTAATTTAGTTTTGGAGAGACGGCCAAGATTAAATTCGAATATAATGAACTCATCTTTAGTACAAGTGAGACCGCTTTCTATTAAAGACGCACTTGAATTAATTCCAAAATATAATGGGGTAAATATTCCATTGAGTCAATTTATTGATAGATGTGCAGCAGTCCATTTTCTAAAAAATAAAAAAAAATAAATTAGTAATTATTAATATTAAAATTGTATTTAATTTTGAAGAATACTTATCTGTTATTTGAATTTCCCGCGTTGTCAATTTTAATTATCCCGCGTGCAGCGCACCCAGAAGTGACTCCGAGCAGCGGCAAAACATAAAAATATAGGCCCAGCTCGGAGCCAATTTTGGGCGCACTGCCCGCGTGTCATAGAGATGTACTGCTGCCAACTGTATCACCGTGTTGCCAACCTACGATATTGATATCCCTAAATCCACGTGTTGAGATAACCTATAAATAAATAAATAGTAAATATACGTTTTTAATAACATTTACAATTATGTATTGTTAAAATTATTTATGTAATTTCATTTTTATATTTTTCATGTATAATATATGTAGATAATAGATAATATAGGTAGAGGGCGCATCTTATCGCATGTTGTGGTCTTTTAGTGCTGTACTTTATTTTATTATTATCGGTATTGTCCAAATCATAAATTGAATAAATATTGTAATATAATTATTCCTAAGACCGATACTAATACTTGTCATAATTTAGTTCTTGGAATATAGTAATGATTCCAGTTAATTGTGCTGATTAAATCCGTCCTGCCACGTGGTGACTTTTAATGCAGGATATATATCTATATATATGTGCTGTGTTTACATTTTTAAATCATTAAAATCGTATAATTGAAGAGATCTTGATGCCCTAGTACCTTTTAAGGTTATGAGTGAAGTGTTATTCCGTTTATGACTTTTATGACTGTAATTATTAACTTTTTAAGGACTTAAGGTGTAAGTGTATAGTTTGCAATTGGCGTGTTTAGATATTTAATTAGTAGATAGTGTCTTTAAGCTATACGGTCACAATGTCCTCTTGTCGAGCATGTAAGAAAGATTTTACAACAGGCAATGTTATTATATCATGTTATGTATGCAACAATTTATTTCATGCAGCACAGCCCTGTTCAGGTCTTACGGCATCTGAGATTAAAGTGACTGAATTGAAATCTAAACCTTTGATGGTTTTTAAATGCAAAACATGCACTGGAAAAGGCCTGACAGCGTTTAGTGAAGTCATTAATAATATTCAAGCTGATGTAGCTCTTATAAAAAGTACTTGTGAAACCTTGAAGCCCCTGGAGAAGGAAGTTAATACTTTGAAGTTGAAGGTAAATAAAATGGATCAACTGACTGCTCATATACCAGTATTGTTGAAGGAAGTTGACGTACTGAAAAACTCAATTGAACTGTCATCGCAAGGAGTCTCAAACGACTTAAATCATGAAGTTATTATTAACGAACTTCAGGATCGTCTATCCAGAAGTAATAATATTATGATGTTCAATGTATCTGATCTCAATGACCACAAAAAGGACCATGATATTATTTGTGATATTGTGAAAGTTGCTAATTTAAGCACCGCTAACATACGTCATAGCAGATTGGGTATTTTCAGTGCAAATAGAATGAGGCCACTTTGTGTAACATTAAATAATAAGATTGATGTACGTAAATTATTTAATCGAAGGAACAACTTGGATCCAAAATATTCCTCAGTCAGATTCTCTTATGATAAAACTAAACAGCATCAGCTGCTCTTGAAGAATGCTGTGATTGAATTGAACAGGAGAAGTGAAGAGGGTGAAAAGGAACTTTTTATCAAATACATAAATGGGATGCCAACTGTTACGAGTAGTGCATCGATTCAGGTCTCTAACAGTGTACTGGTACCATCAAGTTCTCAATCTAACTCTGTAAAAAAAAACTAGTTTATTCTCATGATAGTGGTATAACGCTATACTATCAAAATGTTCGTAGTATAAAAGATAAATCTGAATTTATCCTGTGTAACCTTCACCAATTAAGTATAGTACCTGATATTATTGTATTTTCGGAAACTTGGCTTCATAAAGACATATCTAATCAAGAAGTTGGTTTACAAGGTTACAATATATATAGGTATGACAGGAATAGTATATCCAACAGTAATAGAAGGGGTGGTGGTGTATTGGTGGGTATGAAAGACAATTTGGTATCTTCTTCTATTGTTATAAGTGCCTCCCAGGTTGAGAGTGTATTTGTGAAAATAACATCACACTATCATTCCTTTATAATTGGTTCGGTCTATATTCCACCTTCTTCACCAACAACGCTCTACAAGGAATATGTGGACCAAGTTTTATCTTTGAAGACTGAATATAGTGATAGTCAGTTTATGTTATTTGGAGACTATAATTTACCTAAAATTAAGTGGGGTAATGATCCTTATTTACATTTCGAGTGTTTAGGATATGTTACTCCGGGGAACTTATGTAGTGCAGAATATTTAAGAGACTCATTTAATTTTTTGGGGCTAAAACAGCTTTATCCGATTAATTTGAATAAGGGTTATTCTCTTGATTTATTATTTACTGCATCTGACTACTTGCATTTGATTCATGAGTATGAATCACTTCTTCCAGCGGATGGCCATCATGACCCTGTTTATTTTATTCTTAATTATCCTGTACAACGCAGAGACATTGTGGTCAAATATATTCTTGACTTCAGCAACGCTGATTATGAGTTGCTGAATAGAGTCTTGGAAGATATTAATTGGTCTGAATTGTTTACAAGTGAAGATATTAACATTAACCTAGCATTTTTCTACGATGTGATAAGTGACAATCTGAATAAATATCTACCTAAGAAGCGTGTTACGATAGGAACCTACCCCAGGTGGTTTTCAAGTGAACTGAAGCAATTAATTATAAATAAGAAAATCGCGCATAGAAATTGGAAGAGATCCAATAATTTAGAGGATTACGTTGTGTTTAAGCGGTTTCGTGCAATGTGTATTCGGTGTTCTAAAACCTGTTATCGCAATTATATTGATAAAATTCAAATATACTCTCGTAATAATTTAAAATCTTTTTTTGCTTATGTTAATGGACTTAAGAAAGATAATGGATTGCCCAATGAGTTGTGTTATTTGAATAGAACTGCACAGGAGCCTCAGGATATGGCAAACATGTACGCTGATTATTTTGGTTCGGTATTTGGTGATGCTAATTTACCTCCCTTCGTACAATCACCGGTTCCATCTATTATTAGTTGCTTTGAGATTAATCGCGATGATATATTAATACACGTAAATTTGATAAAAACTAGTTCTAATCACGGTCCGGATATGGTCCCAAGTATTTTTCTTAAGTCTTGTATAGCTTCTTTATTATCTCCTCTTCATATACTATTTCAACAGTCTTCAAGTACAGGTGTTTTCCCGGACCTGTGGAAGGAGTCATATATTACTCTAATTTTTAAATCTGGGGAAAAGGCTGACGTCATCAATTATAGACCAATTTCAATCATCAGTGCCATTCCAAAACTCTTGGATGCGATTATTGCTGACAAGCTGTCTGATATGATTTGCCATTTAATCTGTCCGGAACAGCATGGCTTTGTTAGAGATAGATCTACGATTACCAACTTGCTCTGTTTTACTAATGATGTGTTTGATAATATTTCAAAACAGGTTCCAACAGAGGTCATCTATTTGGACTTCTCCAAAGCTTTTGATTCGGTAAATCATGTCAGGCTTGTGAGCAAACTGCTTGCTATCGGTATTACCGGACTGGCTGTTGAATGGATTCAATCGTATTTGTCATCACGTTTTCAGACTGTAAGATTGGGTAACTTGCATATCAAAGAGTGTATTGGTAAGATCAGGTGTTCCTCAAGGATCACACCTGGGCCCTGTTCTGTTCATTTTGTTTATTAATGATATAAATACAGTTATAAAATTTACTAAATTCCTTTTATATGCGGATGACCTAAAATTATATTGCGATGTTAAATCTCCGTTAGACTGCGGTAAGATTCAAATTGATCTTGATAACATTCTGCGATGGTCTTCATTCAATGGTTTAAATTTAAATTTTAAGAAAACTAAAGTGATGTCGATAGTTAAATCTAAGTATCCTATTGAATTTCAATATTTATTATCTAATAATAATATAGATAGGGTATCAGAGTTTACGGATCTCGGAATATTGGTTTGTAATGATCTGAATTTTGACAGACACCTAGACAATGTTATTAGTAAGATGTCTAAGTAACTTGGATTTATAACTAGATCTACTAAGTGTTTTACTTCAATAGAGTCTATTATTCATTTGTATAAATCATTAGTATTACCCATAGCTACATATGGATCTTTAATATGGTCACCATACACTAACTTTGGAATAACCAAACTTGAATCAGTTCAACATAGATTTTTGAGGTACATTGCTTACAAGTCTGGTCAACCTATGCAATATGATAATCACAATTTCAGTTATATATCGAGTAAATTTAATATTTATACTATAATATCTCTACACAATTTTTATGACTCGATGTATTCTTACAAAATGTTTTATTCACTGATTAACGTATCTCAACTTAATGATATATTTGTACGCAGGCAACTCAGTTATATGTTTCATACCGATAATATGTACAACGAAGTAAATTGCAGATTTAACTTTATATATTTTTCTCCGAGAGCCAGATTATTACGTCTTTGGAACTCACTTCCTAGTGTCATTAAGGATGATTTAAATTTAGTTTCATTTAAATTAAAAGTACGAAAGGAATATTGTTGCTTTTATTGATTATCAATAGTTTATTTTCAATTGTTAATTACTTTTATTATCGTTGGTATACACATACTTTATATGTAGTGAGTTGTATACTTCATGCGATGACTGGTGCGCCACTATCATGATTTTGTTATATATATTTTGTACAAGGGTCCTGTACCCGTTGATTTGATAATAAATAAATTTTAATACTTGATTTGATAATATTAAATTTTAATTTTAATACATACGTACCTTTTTAGTATTGGTGTGTCGAATTGGCGGGATACTTACATGTATATAAAGGGCCTAAGTCCCATATTTTGTACTCAGTTCCTTTCCTGGAAACAACACGTATGGTAAGAACCGGCTTATCCACACGGAGAACTGGGTCCAAGTCGGGCGTTCCTACCTTTTTCCCGGTATGTTTTGACAGGCTTATCGTTTAAGAGAACTTGTCAGAACATTCTATCCTTTTCCACTAAAACGCGCGCCATCATCAAGATATTTTTTAATTATATTATAAAATTGCATTTGTTATTTGAATTTTATTTGTATTTTTTTTAATAATTTGAATAAATTAACAATATAATTTTAAATTAAAAATTTTCTATTTTCACACCATCCTTCCTAATTGTCTTATAAAAAGAACGTTGTAGATGTAGAGCGTGCAATATAATATTTTTCCATGAACAATATATATATTTTTTTTATTACTTTAACGTCGTAGTAACGTCGTGTAACGACGGAGGTCATACAATGTCTTTGTTAACCCATTAAGTCCCAAAATGACATTTTTTAATCACGGTTTTCAACGGCTGTACTATCTGATAAAAAAAGCTGTAAAAAATTTGAAAGATAGTGTTTCCGACGTAAAATTAACTGATCTTTCAGAATATGATATTCATTTTTTCAAAAAATGCATCTTTGACGAGCTATTTAGGTTTTTTTGCAAAAATAACGCGAATTTTCGAATCTCTTTTTTTTTATCGAACGTTTTCGTATTGAAATCTCATAAGGATTCTTGTTATAACTATGAAAACCACGTCAAATGATCCTAAACTTGAAGTTAAGTCATTGACAATTGTCAAATTTCATGTGGAAATACACAAAATGGCGGCCTAAAGATAGAAAAAATGTCAAAATCTTGAGGAATTTTTTACTCAAAAACGATGGACTTTAGGAAAAAATTTTATAGAATAAAAAGTTCTTAGAATTCATCAAAGAATACGCTGGAATTTTTTTAGAATTTTTCGACGACTTTATTAAATTTTCAAAAAATTTGCACTTTTGAAAAATCCAAAAAGTCGTCAAAAAATTCTGAAAAAATTCCAGCGTATTCTTTGATGAATTCTAAGAACTTTTTATCCTATAAAATTTTTTTCTATATATTTATCTATATATTTCCTTCACAATTCATAACTGAGATATAATACTATTATTTTGAGCAGAAATTATTCTATCAATGTCTTGTTTTATGAAGATACGTCATTTGAAAGAAATTGCAATTTTATGGCAAATCTCCAAAAAACCTATTTTTTTCAATGTTCTGTATTATCGACCATGAAATTTATCAGTAATATTAAAAAACAGATAAAAATAATAAAAAAATATACTGTAATAAATATATACTTTAAAGAAATATTTTTTAATAAAATAATGTGAAAAAATATTGTTACATCCCATATGAAATCAGAAATAAACAGTAATACAATAACGAACCATAACGCAAAATTCGTAAATAATAGACAAAAATAGACTTCAGTGAACGTTTATTAGAAAACGATGGACTTTAGAAAAAAATTTTATAGGATAAAAAGTTCTTAGAATTCATCAAAGAATACGCTGGAATTTTTTCAGAATTTTTTGACGACTTTTTGGATTTTTCAAAAGTGCAAATTTTTTGAAAATTTAATAAAGTCGTCGAAAAATTCTGAAAAAATTCCAGCGTATTCTTTGATCAATTCTAAGAACTTTTTATTCTATAAAATTTTTTCCTAAAGTCCATCGTTTTTGAGTAAAAAATTCCTCAAGATTTTGACATTTTTTCTATCTTTAGGCCGCTAAATTTTTGTGTATTTCCACATGAAATTTGACAATTGTCAATGACTTAACTTCAAGTTTAGGATCATTTGACGTGGTTTTCAAAGTTATAACAAGAATCCTTATGAGATTTCAATACGAAAACGTTCGATAAAAAAAAAAGAGGTTCGAAAATTCGCGTTATTTTTGCAAAAAAACCTAAATAGCTCGTCAAAGGTGCATTTTTTGAAAAAATGAATATCATATTCTGAAAGATCAGTTAATTTTACGTCAGAAACACTGTCTTTCAAATTTTTTACAGCTTTTTTTATCAGATAGTACAGCCGTTGAAAACCGTGATTAAAAAATGTCATTTTGGGACTTAATGGGTTAAGAAAGCACTTGTTGACTCAATCGGCCGTGGCCGGGAATCAAACCTGGGACCTCCAGATTACGAGCTCGACGCCCTTCCGACCGAGCCATCGCAGGCCTCTACATGAACAGTATGAACCCTCGCGCAATGAATTAAAATAAAATTATATGGTGAAGCATTGAAAAGTGTAGCTAAAAAAAGTGTTGAATCAATTGAAGTTGTATTTTGAATCTGCGAAATTTTATCATCATTTACACGGTGAATTAGTCAAAGTAAAACAAAAAAGAGAAGAAAGTGTCCTTGTTTTTTCAATAAATAACAATAAATAACTGAAGTATCTCGAAGAGAAAGAAGGTTACCTAATAATTTCAGTCCATCATTAGAAAATGATTTATAATAATTTTTTATTCGCCGTTTGCACTGGGTAATAAAAGTACGAATGAGACAAGTACGTGAATAATGAAGTACGTTGAGGCCACTGTAGAAACCATAGAAATTGAGAGAGATGTTGCATGTTATGAAGTCGAAGAGTTAAATGAAACAATTGAAGTCATAACAAAAAATAAAAATTCTACAGAAAGAGTACATTTTATCGACAAAAAGCCAGCCCATAAATTCCTACTTTGCGGTAGGCAGGACCAACTGGTTCCGAAATGCTGGCATTTATAAAAAATTAGACAACCCCAAACCAGGGAAAGATGGCCAACGAATGACTGGGCGGAGTCTCGATAGTCATGCAGACCACAATAATGGCCAGCTGCAAGACGGACTAATGAATATATAGCAGCGAGAAAATCAATATGTACGTCGCCAAAATGCAAATTTTCCAAAAGAAAGTTATACAAGTACAGAAAGCGTATGCCGATACTTGAAAAGAGGGCCATATTCTAGAAGAATGTAGAAAATGGAAGAAATAACAATTATTAAACTTCAAAAACTAGGAAATAACGAGGAAATAATTTATATTTTAAATTTAGGAGCAGGCCCCAATTTACTAAAATTACCAAACATACCAAATGATGAAAATATTAGTAAATATAAACTTTTAGAATTAAAAGGAATCACGGAAGAAAGCATTTTTAGCTTAGGCAAAGTTAATATCTATTTTCCAAAGTTTGAAATTGAATTCCACATAATAAATGAAGATGGAGTACTTGGAAGTGATTTTTTCTGTCAATTAAGTGCAAAAATTGATTATGCAAGAAGGATGTTAAGGGGATGTGATACTCAATATTTATCCTCAATACCATTGGAAGGAAATTTGACTGTTAGTCTGCTCTGTCAATGCCATTTTTTACCGCAACATTATTTTTCTTTGAAATTTCACACAGTGATAAATAATACTTGAAGGAAGGGCAATGATGGTTTTATTTTCCACAATTTACTTTGTTTATTTAACCAGAATAGTTTTTTTATCCCTACTGACTCGGTACGCAAATATTGAGTATCGTATCCTCTTCAGAGTCGTGGACGTTTGAATTTTGTTTGTAGAAGGAAGCATATTATTGATCGAAACAAAAGAAAAGTATGAAGACCCGACGATTAACGTTATCAAAAAACGTAACTGTATGTCGAACGAGAAAACGAGAACGTGTAAAGGAAAGTCCACTAACCCTATGAATATCGATGCAAGAGAGGATGAGGAAATCGTAAAACATATCAAAGCAGGTAATAAAACCGCCTAAAAGGAATTCGTTTGGGGGAACGGAGAAAACAAATTATGCTAATGAAGACTTCCAACAAACGAATGTGACGATCCGAGAGGTTGATCATATTTATGATAAAGTATATCTTCTAGTAAAAAAAGAACAAATTCTAGGCCATATAAGCTCATTGCGTAAGCAAAAATCAATTTTAACTGAATCTCAGAGTCAGGACCAAAGGTGTAGTTGAAATCAATTTCAAAGTCAGAAAGAAATTCATATTCAACCTCAAAGCAAAATTTAAAAGTCAGAAATACAAGACCCCAAGTAAAATATGAAACAGATTCAAATTCCGATTAAAAATTAAATTCTATCTCAAAATTCAAGTTTAACTGAAATTCAAAATCAAATTCCAGGTCAAAATCAAATTTCAAGTTAAAATCAAATTCATAATCTAAATTCGAGTTCAAATGTAACTCAATATCGAAGTCAAAATCAAATTCCAAGCATAAATCAAATTTCGCGTACGAATGCAGTACGTAAGTCTAATATATGTAAATCAATCGAGCAAGAAAACAAAGAAACAAGTCAAGAATCTAAAGTTAGAGAATGTATTTATTAAATGACGAAAAGTGGTTTTAAAATTACAACCAGAGAAATCTGAATTTTTTAAAAAACAATTACACACTTAGATCATATTATAAGTCTAGAAGGAATTGAACCAGATTCGCGAAAATTTGAAGCGGTACGAGAATTTCCACGCCCAAAAAATGCAAAAAACATCAAGCAATTTTTGGACTTAGCGGGTTACTATAGAAGATTTATTTATCAATTTTCAAAAATTACAAAACGCTTAACAGCTTTATTAAAAATGGACGTACAATTTAGATGGTTAGAAGAAACAGAAAAGGCATTTGAGATATTGCGCAGTAGCTTATGCATAAAACCGGTATTAATTTTTCCAAATTTCGAAATTACTTTTAATCTAATAACTGACGCTTCAGGCTACGAGATTGCCGGAGTTTTAATTCAAGGTGATATAGGAAAAGATCAACCCGTCGCATAGGTTTCTCGAGTTCTTTAAGATGTTGAAAAACGTTGGGACACGTTTAATAAAGAAGGACTAGCAATAGTATTTTGCATTAATTATTTTCGACCATATTTATTTGGACAAACATTTTATATTATAATTGGACATAAACCACTTTGATTCGAAATTAAATACAGACCCGGTCGTCGATAGGAGGACATAAAAGTGTCACAAAAACCTATAACCGCATAAAACAAAATTATAACTGCAAGAATTTAAAGATAGAGGTATAAGATTCTATAAGAAAATGTTTGAATTGCCAATTAAAGAAATTGGTTATGGTTAAAACTAAAACTCCAATGGTCAAGAAAAGAATCGCAAAAATATTTAGATTTAAGCAAACTAAAACTACTGTATTTCACATGCAATCAAACGTTGCATTGGAAAGATCACATTCGAGTCTCATTAAATATTTAAAATTCGTTGTGCATGAAAATAGAACATATTGCAATGATTATCTGGATCTGTTCAGCCGACTGGTATGCATACCCTTAAATGCACCGGTCGAAGCAGAAGACGTGGCGCCCACTACGATGGTTATTTTAAAGAGTTAGTCAGCGCCTCAAAAGTCTACATACATAGCCTAATAAAGCCTTTTAAAGGTAAAACTTTGAGCCAAAAAGTACTACGATCGCAAGGAAAACGTTTTAACATTATAAAAATCGTTGACTACTCATGGCTGTAAAAAGGTTCAAAACCCAAGAAATTTGACGATCAATACTCCGGTCAATTTTTAGTTTTAGATGTTTCTGATGATTGGAATGCAAGAATTTGAATGGATGAAAATAAAAATAAAATAGTGCACATAAATCGCATTCGCAAATCTCATATCGAAACCGAATAAGCTTTGTTGATGTTTAAAATTAATAGCAAGACGAATTGAAAAAAAAAACAATAAGCAATGTATATAGCAGAGCTTTAACAATGATATGTATATTTACAAATGCAAAAATGCTAAGTAAACCAATAAAGATAGAAATAAGATTTTGATAAATGTAAAAGAGAAAAGGAAAAATAAAACTAAGCATTTTTGCAATGAATTTTATAAATAATAAAAAAAGAACGTCTTTAAGAACTTATTTAATTTTATAGATAAAATGCAAAATAATATTGGCCATCATTTATCTCACAACAATCATACCAAGGAAAGCCTACATTAATGCAATCATAGGGTACGACTGTTTGCAACATTTTATGCGTAAAAGGAAGCTTGAAACAATACATTTTAAACGGTCTGTAGCTATTTTGTGGCCTTCAAATCTGTAAAAAGTTATAATTTATAGAAACAAGAAATTTTTTAAAAATTTAAGTGGGAATTACCATGTTAAATTTTGTAAATTTTTTGTCTTTCTTTAAATTATCATAACTTTTTACAGATAAATGGTATTGCTTCAAGTTTTTTTAGGCTTTAGGATAAAAAAATCAATTGTGGCGTACTTACACTTTTTTTAATTGAATATTGGCACGTACTATATGTGACACTGACCTTGAGATTATAAATTCTAACTCAGAAGAATAAATTTTAGACATGATTAGCAACGAATGTTACATGTAATGTTATGCAGTAAAAGTTGATAAATTTTGACTTAAATAGCGGTAAACACAGCTGATGTTGAAAAATATTTGAAAAAATCCGCTTTTTCGGTTAGAATAACTTATGAACATTATTTAGATTCCAGTATCTAACAATTTTTCTGAAAAACATTTCCAGTGTGTACCCATATATTGAGAATTCACTAGCACATGTGTAATGATGTCCAAATGGCGGGCTTTCCAACAGAGCGCAGTGGCGCTCACGTCGTCTCTCTGTTAAATTCATATCCGTTTGAGATCATTCAAGTTGATCGGACGTGTTGACCGGTTTGCTGATATTAAAGTGTACATTGATTGTATTTAAGATATATAAAATCAAAGATATAAACTTTACTATTAATCAAAAACAAGTGCTTGTGCATGTAAGTTTCTTTTTGCTGTCCAAAACCCCCTTCCCAGCTTAACAGAAAGAAGTAAAAAATTAGCACCATAATTTAGTTCATCTTAAAATTTTGATCGGAACACTTCAGGTGGAGTACCCCATATGTGTATATATATATTTTAATAAAAATAGAGTTATGCGGACACTTTTCGAAACGTAAGTAGACTTATGCGGACACAGTAGTAATTAACTAATCTTTTGGGTTATAAGATTACACAGGAATACAAAAAAAAGTGGCAAGACCCAGAGAGTAGAGGTATTGTTTCTTATGTATTTCGACGCGCTGAAACCGAATCCGGGCGCAGAATTATTTTAGAAACCTTCTTTTTTTTAAATGAAGAAAAACCACCTGGAAAATCGAATAATCCAATTTTTAGAAAGGAAAAAGTGGGTGAGTGTTCAGTGTAATAGATTAGGAAATTTAAAACATACTAAAATATCATTTCTCATGTATTTTGACACGCTGAAACTGAACCTGAAATTTATTTTATATGTAAGCTTTTTGAATTGGGAAAATATGCTAGAAAACTGTGAAAACTGCTGAAAATTGTGAAAATTTGCATTAAAAATCGATTAGGCAATAAATTTTTTTGGACTTATATCATGCATGATTTTTATATATTTTGACGCGCTGAAATCAAATTTAGGGTCTATTTTACTCGTAGGTCCTTAAAATTTTGAAAAAATTGTAAAAAACCATGAGAAATCTCAAAAAATCCTAAAATTTGTCTGTAAGAGCTTAAAATACATTTTGTATGCTTTCATTATTCATGTTTTTTGTGTATTTCGATATGTTTAATCTGACTGCAAAATATCACCAGTGAATTCTCTTTTCTTCTTTGAAAAAAAAGAAACTGACGTTGGAAAACTACTGTGTTTTAAAATATAAAACCTCAACATTGTAGCCATTCTCTCACGCTTTTGCTCGCTTGTACCGAACTCTGCTATCTTCAAACGTCCTATGCAGCGGATTTCTTTTTCTTTTTCCCCCTTTGCCTTGGTTTCTCTTTTCAGCATCCAACAAAAATCTGCCATCATAACCTCTGGTGTCTCCATAAGCATACATACATACAAATATACAGCGTGTTCTAAAATTTATTCCGTTAATTTCGCACACATATAAAGCACGAAATTCTAAACAAGTTTTCTATCTGACAAATTTCGATTTGAAGCTTATTTTTTAAGATATTATTAATTAAACATTATTAATTCGAGCCAATCAGAGCGCGCCAGTCGGCGATGGGCGGTGCAGTGAGACCGAAAGCGGTACGTGGAGGGAGCGCCCGGAGAGGGGAAGCATATTGGTTGATTCATTTGTTATTCAACACGTTAATATGCGACAAAATTAAGAGAATCGGGAGATTAAAAAATGGCCGAAAAGGAAATATCAAGCCTTATTATTTCATTATTTAATTATTTAATTGCTTTATGCATTTTAAATAAATTTATTATTTAATAAATTAATATCCAGGAAATCTTAGAAACCACTTCATCGAATAAACTGACATTTTAACAATAATGATTTTAATCCAATTGAATGAAACAGAATTTTGTAATTAAATTCGAAATGTTAATGTTAATTATTATATTAAAAAACTAATTATTTAGCTGTTTATTAAACAATTTTTTAATTTTTCTGAATAACTTGACAAGTATAATTTTTTTTACTATATTATAACACAGTCTATTTCATTTAAGTGGATTAAAAATGTTGAAAAGTTACTGTTAAAATATTAGTCTATTCGATGAAATTGTTCCTGGGATATCATATCTATTATGGAAAAAAAACTCAGGGTATAGAGTCTCTTATAATTAATTAAAATAGTACCCTAATAAAAATCTGACAATAAATGTAACAATTTTAAGTCAGAAAATGGCCAATTATCATAAAATACCCAATAAATGCCCAATTAATCGCAACATTAGAGTTTTTTTAACCTTAAATATTACATTTTTACGAGGGTTATGCTACATATAAATTGGCCAAAAAAATGAAATTAAAAGTTAATAATAAGTAAATTGGTATAAAAAATTAAGAATTGTTACTCTTTGTGAGGCTTGCGATGGCTCGGTTGGTAGTACGTCGGGCTAGTAATCTGGAGGTCCCAGGTTCGATTCCCATCCCCGGCCGATTGATACAAACACCACACTGGGTAAAAGATAAAAGATAGTGCGTAAAAGATTTTACAGCCTTATAACCCGTGTGGCGAGTCTTACGTGTCGGAGAAATTAATAGAAATAAATGTAAACTAATATAGATAATTTGAATGAAGAGAGAGAGAGAGAAGAGGTGTTGGCCCGGGCGCGCGCAATCAGCGACACATCGAGTTTCGGCAATCCGATACCGCGGGTATTAGATGCACTGCACTTAATCGCAGCTTGTGTTTACTTTTGTATATATTCTTCTGCTGGAGTTTGTGTACTACGCGTTTCGAAGACGTTGGTCTCGATTTTCAAGTGGACGGTCGACGATATGGAGAATTTGTATACACCTTACTAGGATGTGTAACGTTTCTATACATCCTAGTAATCGATATAATCACGCGCATACAGTTGGCCACGAATTTGGTTGCATTAGATGTATTTACGAATTTAGCGTGCTCTGCGCGTAAGACTCGCCGTACGGGTTAGTAGGCTGTAAATATATTTACAGAAAAAATTTCATATAGAAATGTGATACCAATATTCGAGTAAATATCTTTATACGAATTTTTTTAATTATACCAATAGCTTTATGAAATTTTTTCTCTAAAACTATTACTCTCAGGAGAAAATCTATAAAGTAATTTGTTGTTGTAAATGAAAAGCAGAATCTACCAGTTTTTTTAAAATTATTAATTATCTTGAATTAAAAATGTTCATGTTCATCGGCAACTGACACCCATGTTGAACTTTTTTATTTTTGCTGTTAGCTTTCCAGAAAAAAGGGTATATCTTTAATCCTATTAATTATACCCCTAAGCGGTTTGTTTGTTTGTTTGGTGCACACAAAGTATATGTAATTAGATTTATCTGTGATTTTTTTTCAATACTATCAATTCTGCCGAACAATGTCAAATATTAAACTATATGATTTTTTAGTGACTGAAGGTTAGTAAAAGTGCAGTAATATTCAATTAATGGTTATAATTAAAATTTTATTAAAATCTTGATGTAATTTCCAGTCTTAAAGGTATCTATCATTTTTTTTGTAGGATGCTTATATTTTGAGTTATAAATTCATGAAAATTGGTCATATAAGTGGAAAACAGCAAAATATGTATTTTTTTGTTATTAATAACTTTTTTCCTATCTAAGTAAAGTAAGTTATTGAATTTTTATTCTATTTTTTGTTATTATTGTTACCTAATTATTCAATTATCAATTTATATGTTTATCCGTGTATTTATAATCTCATGATACTTTATTATCTGTTCTCTAGGGTGATGAGTGTTTGGTTTTAATTACTTTTGTATTTACGCTGTATTTTATTTTAGTTTAGTTTATTTGTTACTGCGCAGATTATATTCATAACATGTATACGGGGATCTTTCCCCGAAATACCAGATAAAGATTCTATCTATCTCATTCTCTCTCTCTCTCTCACTCTCTCTCTCTCTCTCTCTCTCTCTCTCTCTCTCTCTTAATAATAATATTTAATAATAAAGCACTTTCAATGAAACTTCGTAAGAATCTGGTGGAAGCTCTAATTTTTCCCCACTTCGACTACGCGTGTGCGGACTACAATGATGTGGATCAGACCAGAAATCTAAAACTAAATAGGCTACTAAATGCCTGCGTGAGATATGTATGGGGCAATTTAATGAGACGTGACCACATAACCCCGTTTAGACTGAGTTTGAAGTGGCTGTCGGTCGAGTCTAGACGCTCATACCTCATCGGTTCCCTGGCATTCAACATCATTGCTCATAAATCACCATCATACCTAGCAGATCATTTTACCTTACTCAACACCCCTGGTCATTTTCCTCGTTCCTCCTCCCGCCATCCCCCTAGGCTACTCATGTACCTTCCTCCACGCACTAAAGCCTTAAATAGATCTTTTGTTATCACCTCTACTCGCATCCTAAATCAATTTCAAGATCACTTTGTACAATCACCTGTTAGGGCTCGACCAGGCAGCCTGGTCTACGCGGGTCGCGAATGAAGGCATACCACAACGGGCCATCCCTCATCTAGATCTGTGATTATGTATTTATTTATTAATTTGTGAATTTTGTTTATATTCTTTTCTTTTATACTACGGTTTATTGCGAACGTTTGAATGTTATTTCTTTTATACTGCGACTTACTGCGATCGTTGGATAATGTATTATATTCTATTATTTATTATTTTTTTTATTTTTCTTGTTATCTATTTTTAAGTTTTAATTCATTCATTTTATCTATTTATTTTGTGATGTGGGTACATCACCGAGGCCTCCTGAAAATAATATATATATAATATTAGCATTAATTAGTAAGTAGATGCATTATATTAATGAATTGTACTTACCTAGTTGTCCTCTTGAGTTGATGCGAAGGTCTAGTAGGTGGTCCTTGGATCAGCGTGTCCTGGGTTCCCTCGGTGACAGGTACTCCTTGGCACGCTGCATCTGAAAAAGAGAAATATATTAATATGTATATCTATTAAATAATATAATTAAGGGTAAGGACAGGTATTATGGGAAAAATTATATATAGTTTATAAATATTAATAATAAAAGGAGTAGGGAGATGTGAGGAAAAAATGACAACGGATGGTGTGTTGATTATTAAGTGGAAAAAGGAGAAAGAAGAGAATATAAATTAAATATTACAATAAGTAAGTGTTAACAGGGATAAGGAATAGGTGGAATTAGTAATAATAATGTATATATAACCAATTAAATAAATATAAACAGATATTGTTTAGTTGGGGATAAACAAGGTAAGGAGTGTTATGTGTTAAGGAGAAAGAGGATTGTTAGTAGGGAAGTATAGGTTATATAATAAATATAATTAATTATTATAAATAGTTATATTGATAGAAATACTTACGAGTGTATATATAATACTTAGGAGACTCCCTCCGTGAGCGGTTGTTGACATCGGTGTTGTGGAGGGATTCGCCGTGTACTGCGTCGCCTGAGGAGCCTTGTCAGGTGCGTGCGCGCACCTCCGGACGCGCATCACTCCGCGGTAGTACCCGGGTACTACTCCCGCCGGTGGGGATCGCGCACACCCGGGGAAACGGTCGCGAGGCACGTTGTTTACGTGCCGGCCCGCGCTCAGTTGTCGCCATCTTGAATCGATCTAGATTCAAGCGCGCGCACACTGAACACGCGGTCCGCGCTCGTATCGATATGGGGATCGCGCGCATATAGTATAGGGAATTTGGAACGCGGATAGTGGGGGAACATGTGTATAAGAGTACGGAGATAAATGTATATTTGAATTTAGCGCTATTAACTAGAGAATAATTTAGTGATCTATTGAACCAATCAATAGATGACTTTATTCGAGAATAAGACTTCCGTATGGGTAAATATAACAGCATATTACGTTATATGACTGTAATTACCTTAAATACGGAAAGTCGAAATACTAGTTGGGACAATGATAACTTATGCAAATTAGTTGTCATTTTTATTTATAGTGGGGTAAATACGGGTAGCTTTATTACACCTGTGACGGATACGGAAGGGTTGGAGAATTATAATATTGCCGTATCCCTCGCAGGTAACGAGAGAGAGAACAGATAGGGATATTAGGAGATTGAGGGAGATGGAAAATCGGGGAAGAAGTTTGGCGTGACTCGGAAAAACGGATCATCGCCATTCTGATTCTACCTACCGAATAGTAAAGTATTTCTTTTATATCTTCGGATTCTATCGATCGCAAAGTACAGTGTTGTTCAGATTACACAGATTAATCTCAGAATATTAATTACCGCCTTTAGAATTTTCTCTTTTTATCAAGGAAGATTTTAATTTCCATACAATTAATTAAGGAGGATAATTGCGATTAAGGAGAGATAATTGTTCTTAAAATTATATATATATCTAAAGATATATTTATCCAAAGGAAAAGAGTATTATTGGATAAGAATATTATTTATTATCTTATTGATTTATTTACATCTTATTGGTGAGTTATTTTAATTATTAAAATAATAATTGATTTATTTAGTGGGGACAATAAGGATAAACTCAGTGCGCGTTTTTTTCTTATTAAATTAAATTATTTATAAAGTAACGTTCTCTCTCGTGGTTAGTGGTGCCACGGGATCTATTATTAGATCCCGTAATATAATTAGTTATATCTAAATTTTGTTAAGGGTGTTAATATTCGTTACGCGGTTTAATAGTTATCCGGAACTATTATTTTATTCAACGGAACTTCCTCTGGGTGAGTCCACCGGGTAATCAGGACTAATAAACTAATAATTGTTTTTCTTTTCGATGATGTTGGGAATCCGGATATAATTTTATTTACATAATATTTTTTTTTGTTATTTAAATTAAAACCAGCATCACAATTTATTCATTTTCACCGAATTGTACATATATTTTATTTTTATTTTATTTTGTTTTGTTTTACTTTACTTTATTTATTTATTTTACTTTTTATTCTATTACATCCAACTATTATTATTCCGTCTAAGGTGCGCAGTTTATTTTACTTTGTAACTGAATTTTATATTGTTATTTAGTATTTAGTTTTAACGCTTTATCAATGTATTTGTTCGCTTTTAGTGCCTATGGGGTTTCTACCCCTTAAAGGCCCAATAAACATATCAATCAATCAATCAATCAATCTCTCTATCTCTTATTCTCGCTCTCTCTCTCTATCACTCATTCTCTCTCTCTCTCTATCTCTCATTCTCTCTCTTTCTCTCTCTCTCATTCTCTCTCTTTCACTCTCTCATTCTCTCTCTTTCTCTGTCATTTTCACTATCTGTCTCTGTATCTCCGCTCTCACTGTCTCTTTCGCTCTTTCTCATTCACTCTCACGCCAAGATGATGTTTGTCGGACGGACGGACGGACATTATAATTTATCGTTTTTTTTTAATATTACTTAATAATTATAATAATTTTTTTGTCAGTAATATGAAGCATTAACTTATGTAACACATATTTATCATGAAATATATATATTTTAAGTGTTTTTCGCAAGAATTGCGGAGTTTTTACAAATTCGCTCAAAAAGATAACTTTAATATAATGTAGATTCCAGATTATCCAATTTTACTGTGTATCAAAGGGTTTTAGAACTGCGAGATAACTTGGGAAGAATTGAAATTAATCCAATAATTCTATATCATCCAAGTTACTTCTTTGATTATGGAAAATGGAAGAGTTTTGGGAAAACATTAAATCAAACAAATGATTTCATATCAACCAAAACTAGCTTCCTTTTATGACACGGTTATGTGGTATTAGGTAAGGTGAAATGAGCAAATCGCTAGAGCCATTTAAATTTTAAAATATATTATATTTGACAAAAGCGGTCCGACCTTTTAGGTCGCCCGCGAACTCTTGGCGAATGCTGCTTTCGGCAGCGATACATCTCGTTATATACGATGAGTTTGGTAGAAGGGATTGGCTTCCCACTTTTTCCACTTTTCCACCTGGATCCTTGTAACTTGGTTTCCCTTTCTCCTTCCTTCTCATATATAGATATGTGATCATGTTGGTTGTATTTTTCTTGAGGTCGTCCTACCTTATTCTTTCTGTATGTTTCTGCCTTAGTTCTTTCACTAAATTTATTAAAACGTCTTTTCTTATTTTCTATTTTATATTTATTAAATTATTAACAATTATAATAAACTTATTAATAACAATCATTTATACTTTCTTGCCTTTGCTTGATATAATTTATTTATTTTGAATTAATTATGTAATTATCTTCTTTTACTTAATAATTTTAATATCTATAATTTATTTTGTTATTTAATCTATTTCTATACATTTTAAATATATTAACTTTATTATTTCTTATCGTATTGACTCCATATTTTTGGCAAAAGTAGTAAAAAACATAAAAATTTGAATAAATTTATAAATTGTATCAATTTTGATTATTCAATTATTTAAATAAATTAATTTAAATAATTAAAAAAAACTACCGAGAGCTGAATTTGAACCCCGATCTCTCGGACCGAATGCTAACGCTCTACCGTTTGAGCCGTTGTTCAATGCGACTGGATACTGACTATATGTCTACATATAGTCAGGCCCGTGACAATATATATATATATATATATATATATATATATATGTGTGTGTGTGTAAATACGTGAGATGGCCGTTGTGGCGACCTGAAAAGAGAGGGAAGATAGTACTTTAGCACGATAAAAAGAGATAGAGAGGGCTTATGACGACCGGTCGTCACAAGCTCTTTGAGAGTAAGCGAGATACTCTTATGTAATTTAGGTCATTGGTTGTCATAACGGCCTTTTCACGCGTAATATTAAGTAAAATATTGAATTAATTTTTAAGAAGGTTAATTTAACACAAATATTTCATTAGCAATAAACTGCATAGTTCTTCAAGAGTACAAAGGGGTTAATTGTTTATTTTTTAGATGAAAATAATTGATAAGTAACTCAATAAACTGTTTGTATACTGTTTTAGAATTATACAGTTTGTTGTCAAAAACGTAATGTTTTACTAATCTTTTAAAAAATCAAGATGCAGTTTTTCTCTTTATAAATATTATAGAAAATGATTTACTTTAGAAAAAGATTAAAAGCATGAAATTAATCTTTTTATATAATAATTTATTAACATTACATATTTTTCATAAACATTAAAGTGCCCGCGTAAAAATCGAAAATATGGGCAATATGTTTTCATATTTGAGTCATCACTCAGTGATGCTACAATGTAATGTTGATGTTAAACATCTGATATAATGACGAGTAGTAAGTAAAATATTGTAAATCATGAGGCTTAAAAAACAAAACTTATAATTAAAACTATAATTGTTAAACCAAATGTATTCATTTGTATATTTTTTAAATAAAGGTATAGCCTGAAGAGGATGACGAAGAGTCATCGAAACGTCGCCAGTTAATTAAACTTGTGGTTTATTCACCAAGATCGAACATTATTCCTTCTAAATAAATACTGCGTGGATGATAAAGAGAACAAAATTTATCTATAAGGTAGTATATTAATTAAGACGGGTATAGAGATCACATCAACAGCCGTTGAAGTGATAAAAAAATGGCAAATTTTAGAAATGATTGTGGGACCCTTAACACCACAAACAGATTTACCGATTTCTAGAGCTTGTAATGAACATTCAGAGACGCCATGTTCCGAACGTAAAATCAAAATTTCTTTAAATGGATATGTGCGAGTCCTATCTACTGTGTAACCTTCTGCAAGACATACTTGGCAACCAAATCGTCCATTGTATTGTTTCATTTGCAAAAACAATGTTTTGCCGGCAGATCGGCTGATCGGATTTTATCAAGATCCTTAACATAAAAGTTAACACCTTTGTACAAAACTTTTAGAGATTCCCTTAATGGATTTAAAGACAAATTTGGAACTGGCTTTTCGTCATCAAACCATAAAGCTACTAACGATATATTTTCCAATTTGTAACGTTCCTCAAATGGTAGTTCTAAAATTATGAGGTAGAAACCCCATATGTTAAATTTTGATGAATTGAAAATTCTTACTCCGTCCGTATACCACATGAAGGAAATATTATTTTTGTTTGATAATATATTGTTTTATTTTGAAAATTCTTTGTATATTGACCCATCATATATATCTTTGAAACGTTCATTATAATCCCTTAAAAATGTGTATCTGTGAGTTAATTTATTATAAAAACTCTCTTTTGTAGAATGATTTTAGTTGACAAATGAGAGGAACTTCGATAAAGTAATTTTCTTTTTTATCACAAGCACAATTTATAGAGTTTTGGAATACCTCTTCTTCTTCGATTGATTCGCTATTATTACTAT
This sequence comes from Theocolax elegans, assembly GCA_026168455.1. Taxonomy (NCBI): domain Eukaryota; kingdom Metazoa; phylum Arthropoda; class Insecta; order Hymenoptera; family Cerocephalidae; genus Theocolax; species Theocolax elegans. Next base: position 22,501,653 of record CM047430.1, read on the forward strand.
CATCATTAGTGTTATACGTGGAAGAAATACAACTGGAACAATAAAAATGTTTCTTGACTACTTCTTCATTTATAATGTTAAAATACTTCTTAAATTTGTAAATACATGTGGGACATTGTTCGGTTTCGGAAACGTGCTTGAACTAACTTAACAGTAGAGCAAGTGTAAGTATCTGGTTGATTAAGGCTCGATTTTAAAAGAGCCATACTTAAAACGAATTCCCTCACTGTCATTTGAGCTCTAGAATATAACTCATCATTTAAAAAGGAAGAATCCTTCTCGCAGACAAAATTATCTTCGTCTAAATTATATCATCTCAAATTGGGAAATCATAGTCGTTTTCGTCGTTTACTAGAAAATTTTATTTAAAAATTACAATTTAGAAAGAACACGATGTACTACCATTAGTTAACCTAGCGTCGAATATAACGTATATTACAATATAAGCAACGATATAATGAGGAAAAAAATCACCAAATATGAGAAAAAAATGAGAAAATAATAATGATGAAACTTAAAAAAAATTTTAATTAGAAAATGTCCTACCATATGTGTCTCTCATCAAATTTTGTGCAGCATTTAGATGATGACCCCCATGATTGTTTGTTTTACAATATCTAAGGTTATGGTTTAAACGATCACTTATTAGTTCATCTGTTTCCTAAATAAGAACAATTAAAAATCATCTTAATTTTATTTATAATAGTCTTGTCATTACTCCCGGTGCCAAATAGTGAAGTACGTCATTCCGAGCGAAATAGGCTTTCTTCTTTTGAACGCCCATTGGTTCTTACCACTACTTATAAAAAGTCTTTTACCATTCAAGCCATGGATTTGTGGGATTCTTTGCCTTCGGAATTGAAGCTTAGCACAAGTATCAACTTATTCAAGAGTTGTTTGTTTGACTATTTGAAGTCTGCTGCTTGATTGTTTCAAGTTATAATTTATAATTCAATTACTATTTTATTTTGTTGTTTTTATGCTTTTAGATATACGCTGTCACCTCTACGCCTGCGTTTGCGTTTCTATGAATTATTATTAGTTTAGTAAGTAGTATAGTTAGAAATTTTACTCGATTAGTCTGATAAGTTTAAATATTTTTGTGATTACTTCCTTGTTTTACATATATTTATATGATTTATAGATTGATTTACACGTAAACTGTACTAATTGGTCAAAAACAGGATTATTGTTACTAGCGTAAATGTAAATATTAAAATTGTATTTTAATGTCTTTGCCTTACGGTTAAAAACTGAACCTAGGCATAAATAAACCTATTATCAATCAATCAATCCCTAACTCTCGCTGCGGTGTAGGACGAATTGTCCGTCCGACCGTGCACCGAGGTTGTGTGGCTACAGGTCGTTTCACTGTGTTGCACCAGTCACTGCAGATGCAGGATCGGCCTGCAGTCAAAATACACACGCGAAACGCACGGTAAAATACAGCAGAGCGAAGCTGAACACGGAATCACACCTGTCACGTGTCAAGGCGGCTATCTCTCTTCTCCTTGCGCGCGAATCTCCCCCTCACCTCTCTAATCAGGTACGCGCGCGAAGTCAATCTCGCCCGTGTAGCCACGATGAACCGAGCCGAGCCGAATCTCGCCGGCCCAAGCCGATGCGAACATTACGATACTGTTCGCTCGTGTTGCTCGAATTCGTCAAACGATGAGGTAAACAATACCTTATCGTTATAGTTAATAAATAAATATTTATTTTTAGGTTAAAGATATGTATGGAGTGATAACCAAAGAAAAAAATATATTACAAAAAATACCAAGCATAAGTAAAAAACACAAAGAGGAAGAACTGTATTCGGAGACTTACGGCGAATACGCACAAGACGAAGAAGCGACTAAAATGAGAGAATAGTAAAAGCCAAAATCTTCGACGCCTAAAATATATAGAGATAGAAATAGATGAAGAAACACAAAGACAAGAAATGGAAAGATTATTACAAACGGAAAAATAGTTAGAAGGAAAGAAAAAAAAATATGGATTCTAAAGGTCGAAGAAATGCAGGAAAGGGAAGTAAAAAACCAGGAAGTGGAAAAAATGTGGGCAATTAAAAAGAGCAATTCAAATTAAAGAAGATGTAAAGTAATACATTTTAATATTCCTTTTTTGTTTTTATCTGTACACATTTGCATCGGTGTGAGTACATGTATGTAAAATTGTGTGCGTGTAATTGCACATTGCAGGCGCGTATGTGTATGTATATATGTTTGCGTGCACGTGCGTTTATTAAGGTAATATAAAATATTTTTTATAGGATGAAGATCCCCTTGAAATGCGCCGCAAACCTGGAAATGGCAAAGTCCAAATTTGTAATATTTTTAATGTTTGGATAGATCAAGGTGAACTGACCCATTTACAAAGATGATTTTCATCTCCCAAGGAAATGACACGCAGATTATTGAAGAATTTGGTAGAATGTAAAAATCTCGTTAGTATGTGTGCACGTGGTAGATCAAAGAAAACTGAGGCTATATCGGAGGACATTATGAACGTACTTGAATGTAAAGAAAACAATTTTATACCAATTAAAAAATACAGCATTTAAGTTTAGTATCTAACATTAATACATTTTTAGATTACGTTAACAAAAAATGTTCTACAAAGCATATGGTTCTAGAAACCAGCAGAATTCACTACCTTTTTTGATACAACATTTTATCGTTCGGTAATATGTATATGTATATAATAATATCGGTCTCTCCGAACTAAATGCTTTACTTTAGAATAAAAGCAGGCCTATCGTACTCTTTGTCAACTTTGGTTGGTGGAATTTCCCAGAGCACGGCCTTTTAAAATAATTAAAGGCGTTTCGTCCTCGATCTCCATCTTGGACTCCTCAGTAAGGAACTGGAGGTCTTACCTTAGACGCCTGTCGCAAGATGATCTGCGACGCCAGCAAGATGTTCTGCGGCTATATATATAGAAAATAGACGACGATCTCTCCTAGATCTCCAGTTCCTTACTGAGGAGTCCAAGCTGGAGATCGAGGACGAAACGCCTTTAATTATTTTAAAAGGCCGTGCTCTGGGAAATTCCACCAACCAAAGTGGACAAAGAATACGATAGGCCTGCTTTTATTCTAAAGTAAAGCATTTAGTTCGGAGAGACCGATATTATTATATACATATACATATTACCGAACGATAAAATTTTGTATCAAATAACTCGCGACACGGTCTAACACGTCGCACTCTGGCTGGTGGCTTTCCCAACCACTAGAGGGAGACGACTATCTCTCTACACTCGTTAAAGAGATCGTCGTCTATTTTCTATATATATAGCCGCAGAACATCTTGCAACAGGCGTCTAAGGTAAGATCTCCAGTTCCTTACTGAGGAGTCCAAGCTATTTACTAGTCATCGTGTGTATCGATTACAATAGAAAAATGATTACAATAATAAATGGAAAATATACTGTCCATACATTGGAAAAATTATAAATTTAAATATTTTTGAAAATATTGGCAATACACTGCCAATACATTGGAGAAATAACAAAATTTTATATTTCTGGAAATATTGGCAGTACACTGCCAATACATTAGAGAAATAACAAAATTTTATATTTTTGGAAATATTGGCAGTACACTGCCAATACATTGGAGAAATAACAAAATTTTATATTTTTAGAAATATTGGCAGTACACTGCCAATACATTGGAGAAATAACAAAATTTTATATTTTTGAAATATTGGCACTAAACTGCCAATACATTGGAGAAATAACAAAATTTTATATTTTTGGAAATATTGGCAGTACACTGCCAATACATTGGAGAAATAACAAAATTTTATATTTTTGGAAATATTGGCACTAAACTGCCAATACATTGGAGAAATAACAAAATTTTATATTTTTGGAAATATTGGCAATACACTGCCAATACATTGGAGAAATAACAAAATTTTATATGTATTTTTGAAAATATGAGCAACATATTGGAACACTATTGGATAATGTAGACTTGCCGAAATATTGCCGCTCTATTACCCATCTATTGCGAATACAAATTACCAATGCTATGGAAACATATTGCCCATATTTTTGATTTTTACGCGGGTGTGTGTATTAATATTTTGAAAAGAGTAAATGTACAGATCACGTACTTTCGACTTCAATATTTTACTATTTAATACTTCAGTGTAATATATACTAGCAACAGATACCTCACTCGCGAATGTTCGTATATATATTACTTGAAAATGAAATCATGTAATTCTATTTTATTTTTAAATACTTGAATATATTCACTGTTGAGCAATTAATATGCATATTTATATTTTACATTTGTAGGAATAATAGATACAGAAAAAAGGGTATATCAGTTGTACCAGTAATGTTTGGAATTGGATACGAAGTTACATTTCTTAATCAAGCCGGAGCACTTGTTCATATTTATACAGACGGTTCCGTACTTCTTAATCATGGTGGTGTTGAAATGGGACAAGGGTTGTATACAAAAATGTTACAGGTAATACAATATTTTTTTTATTCCTTTCTTTTTTTAGGTTTTATTTTTTAATTTTATATTTCATTCAATTAAATTTTTTATTTTTTTGACTTAGCTTATCTTGGTCTTTTTTCAAATACTCATCCCGTGAGGTTTTACAGTGACTGGTATTAATACAGTCCGCCTTACTGAGTTGTGAGGAATAGTCTTTGGCTTGTATTGTGGAGATCAGTAAATTCATTTATCATATAAATTACAATATTGTATACAAAATAAGAATTATTATAAATAAATGTAGTTTGTGATGCTGGTTTAGAACTATTATTAATAAAAAAATTATTAAATAAAAATTTTTTTCCGATTCCACACACAACCGTAAAATAATAAATATTTTATTCGTCCTTACTAACACGGTGGGCATACCCAGAGGAAGTCCTGTTTAATTAATATAGATCCGGTTATCTATTTACTCGCGATAACGAATATTACTACCTTAAAAGGAGAACAATGATTCATAATATTTTATTACGGGATCTAAATATTATTAAACAAATAATTTAAGTAATTAATGAAACGTGCATTGAATCACTCCCTATTGTTCCCACTGATAATATTACTTATTATATTAGTAATTAAAATAACTCACCAAAAGATGCAATATAACCAATATAATAAATTTCCATAAAAGGCAAAAAATTAGATTTATATATATTCTAGATATTTCATCCTTCTGGAATTATTTTCAAGAATATAAATAGATATTTCCTTGATTCGGATACTTCTGATCAAATTCTTCCTAATAAATAAAAATTTTTTTCCGATTCCACACACAACCGTAAAATAATAAATATTTTATTCGTCCTTACTAACACGGTGGGCATACCCAGAGGAAGTCCTGTTTAATTAATATAGATCCGGTTATCTATTTACTCGCGATAACGAATATTACTACCTTAAAAGGAGAACAATGATTCATAATATTTTATTACGGGATCTAAATATTATTAAACAAATAATTTAAGTAATTAATGAAACGTGCATTGAATCACTCCCTATTGTTCCCACTGATAATATTACTTATTATATTAGTAATTAAAATAACTCACCAAAAGATGCAATATAACCAATATAATAAATTTCCATAAAAGGCAAAAAATTAGATTTATATATATTCTAGATATTTCATCCTTCTGGAATTATTTTCAAGAATATAAATAGATATTTCCTTGATTCGGATACTTCTGATCAAATTCTTCCTAATAAATAAAAATTTTTTTCCGATTCCACACACAACCGTAAAATAATAAATATTTTATTCGTCCTTACTAACACGGTGGGCATACCCAGAGGAAGTCCTGTTTAATTAATATAGATCCGGTTATCTATTTACTCGCGATAACGAATATTACTACCTTAAAAGGAGAACAATGATTCATAATATTTTATTACGGGATCTAAATATTATTAAACAAATAATTTAAGTAATTAATGAAACGTGCATTGAATCACTCCCTATTGTTCCCACTGATAATATTACTTATTATATTAGTAATTAAAATAACTCACCAATATTCTAGAATTTCATCCTTCTGGAATTATTTTCAAGAATATAAATAGATATTTCCTTGATTCGGATACTTCTGATCAAATTCTTCCTAATAAATAAAAATTTTTCCCTGCATCGCGTAGCGTAACATAACATAGCATATCGCTTCGCTACGCGTCCAATCTAGAGCTCCGAAGCGACGAGTCACGGCAGCCTTAAGACCGCACGTGTCAAGCTAGTTACGATTGCATTAGATAAATTAATCTTTCTTTTTACAAACATATCTAATTAAACTTAACTAACTCTTAGTTTTTGGTTTGAGTTCCTACGTAAATTCGTTTTCGAGCTATAAGCGATCAAAGTGAAAATAATTTTCATTAAAATTATTGTTAGATGGCGAATAACTTTCGTAAAAGTGACCATTGGCAAGTAATAACTTGGCTTTCTTTATATAGGTAGCTGCACAAATACTGTAATATTAGAATAGTATATTACGATACGAGTGTGCGAAGCAGGCGATTCACGCACGAGTTGCATTTGCCGCCTGAGCGAAGCGAGGGTGGCAAAAAGACGAGTTCTTGTATCGCCTGAGCACACTCGTATCGTATGATATTTTTTAACACGAAGTGAGCGAAACGCATATGATTAAATTAAACCGTGAATGAACCAAAGTGATTTGCACACTTCGTGCGCGAAGCAATTTGCTACATTCAAGAGTGCGTGAATCAGGTGCTTCGCACACGCAAAGCAAGCATGAGTAACAGTGTTTCGCGCACGGAGTGTTAAAAAGCACTTTTAAGTTTATACACAAATTACCTACTCAGTCTTTTACAAATAATCAAAGCAAATATGTATTAAATATTCAAAAATTTAAAAAAATATTACAGAAATATTTTACATTAGTAAAAATGTAGTGAAAACCAAAAACGTTTTATCACAAGACAAAAACTGAAGACCTTTTTAATTTTTTTTAATGATTATTATTATTTTTAAACAAGCTTCATTATAATCGTAAAATAAATTTATCTCAAAAATGACTTTACCAGACACCAAATCCACATTATATTAAAATTTTATACTGTCAAAATGACGATTTAAGTATAAATTATGTTATATTTTTTTAAATAGTTTGTAAAAATTAATTTTGTTTAATTCAATATGATCGCGGCACCCATAGGAATAATTAGACATAGTGTTTGACTTTTTTATGGGTAATTAATTAATTTTTTAATGGTTTTAAAGTTTAAGTCTGAGCGTACGTCCATACGTCCGTACTTCCGTAAAGGCAAACTTTTTATTTTTTACCTCTTCTTATCTCTTGAATTTTCGAAAAAATGAATTTTATTTAATGAAACTGATCGCGGAACCACACGGATTAATTAGTAATAAGGTTTAACTGTTTTATAGGAGTTTAATTACTTTTTTAAATGGTTTGACCTCGATTATTTAAAACGATTATTTATCTGTTTATCTCGATCAGTTATAACTGAAGGTAACATTAAGAACTGGACATCATCAACAGGAAGGGAATATTTTTTTTTTAATTCCGTAATATGGGTTCCAGTAGATGATGCCCCGTCGACCTGGAGGTAACAGTAGGAACCTAGACATCTTCTACAGGAAGACATTTTTTTTTATTTCGTAATAGGCCTTTCAGTAGATATTGCCCCGATGACCTGGATGTAACATTACCGACCTGGACATCTTCTACAGGAAGAAAAATTTTTTTTTTGATTTCGTAATATGCCTTCCAGTAGATGATGCCCCGTTGACCTGGAGGTAACATTACCGACCTGGACATCTTCTTCAGGTAGAAAAATTTTATTGTTGATTTCGTAATATGCCGTCCAGTAGATGTTGCCCCGATGACCCGGAGGTAAAATTAGTGACCTGCACATCATCTACACCAACAAAATTTTTTTTTGATTTCGTAATAGGCCTTCCAGTAGATGATGCCCCGTCGACCTGGAGGTAACAGTAGGTAACTAGACATCTTCTACAGGAAGAAATTTTTTTTTTTTATTTCGAAATAAGTCTATCAGTAGATGTTGACTCGATGACCTGGAAGTAACATTACCGACCTGAACATCTTCTACAGGTAGAAAAATTTTTTTTTTTATTTCGTAATATGCCGTCCAGTAGATGTTGCCCCGATGACCGGGAGGTAACATTAGTGACCTGCACATCATCTACAGGAAAAATTTTTTTTTTGGTTACGTAATAGGCCTTCCAGTAGATAATGCCCCGTTGACCTGGAGCTAACAGTAGGGACCTGGACATCTTCTACAGCAAAGAAATTTTTTTTTTGATTTCGTAATATGCCAACCAGTAAATGATGCCCCGTCGACCTGGAGGTAACAGTAGGAACCTAGACATCTTCTACAGGAAGACATTTTTTTTATTTCGTAATAGGCCTTTCAGTAGATATTGCCCCGATGACCTGGATGTAACATTACCGACCTGGACATCTTCTACAGGAAGAAAAATTTTTTTTTGATTTCGTAATATGCCTTCCAGTAGATGATGCCCCGTTGACCTGGAGGTAACATTACCGACCTGGACATCTTCTTCAGGTAGAAAAATTTTATTGTTGATTTCGTAATATGCCGTCCAGTAGATGTTGCCCCGATGACCCGGAGGTAAAATTAGTGACCTGCACATCATCTACACCAACAAAATTTTTTTTGATTTCGTAATAGGCCTTCCAGTAGATGATGCCCCGTCGACCTGGAGGTAACAGTAGGTAACTAGACATCTTCTACAGGAAGAAATTTTTTTTTTTTATTTCGAAATAAGTCTATCAGTAGATGTTGACTCGATGACCTGGAAGTAACATTACCGACCTGAACATCTTCTACAGGTAGAAAATTTTTTTTTTTTATTTCGTAATATGCCGTCCAGTAGATGTTGCCCCGATGACCGGGAGGTAACATTAGTGACCTGCACATCATCTACAGGAAAAATTTTTTTTTGGTTACGTAATAGGCCTTCCAGTAGATAATGCCCCGTTGACCTGGAGCTAACAGTAGGGACCTGGACATCTTCTACAGCAAAGAAATTTTTTTTTTGATTTCGTAATATGCCAACCAGTAAATGATGCCCCGTCGACCTGGAGGTAACAGTAGGAACCTAGACATCTTCTACAGGAAGACATTTTTTTTATTTCGTAATAGGCCTTTCAGTAGATATTGCCCCGATGACCTGGATGTAACATTACCGACCTGGACATCTTCTACAGGAAGAAAAATTTTTTTTTTGATTTCGTAATATGCCTTCCAGTAGATGATGCCCCGTTGACCTGGAGGTAACATTACCGACCTGGAAATCTTCTTCAGGTAGAAAAATTTTATTGTTGATTTCGTAATATGCCGTCCAGTAGATGTTGCCCCGATGACCCGGAGGTAAAATTAGTGACCTGCACATCATCTACAGCAAAAAAATTTTTTTTTTTGGTTTCTTAAAAGGCCTTCCAGTAGATAATGCCCCGTTGACCTGGAGCTAACAGTAGGGACCTGGACATCTTCTACAGCAAAGAAATTATTTTTTTGATTTCGTAATATGCCAACCAGTAAATGTTGCCCCGATGACCGGGAGGTAACATTAGTGACCTGCACATCATCTACAGGAAAAATTTTTTTTGGTTACGTAATAGGCTTTCCAGTAGATGATGCCCCGTCGACCTGGAGGTAACAGTAGGGACCTATACAACTACTACAGGAAGAAATTTTTTTTTTAATTTCGTAATAGGCCTTTCAGTAGATATTGCCCCGTCGACCTGGAGGTAACGGTAGGGACATAGACATCTTCTACAGGAAGAAACTTTTTTTTGATTTCGTAATAGGCCTTCCAGTAGATGATGCCCCGTCGACCTGGAGGTAACTGTAGTGACCTAGACATCTTCTACAGGAAAAATTTTTTTTTTTATTTCGAAATAAGTCTATCAGTAGCTGTTGACTGATGACCTGAAGGTAACATTACCGACCTGGACACCTTCTACAGGTAGAAATTTTTTTTTTTATTTTAATAATGAACCTTCCACTGGATGATGTCCCGATGACCTGGAGGTAACATTAGGGACCTGGACATCTACTACAGGAAGAAAATATTTTTTTTGATTTCGTAATAAGTCTATCAGTAGACGTTGCCTCGATGACCCCGAGGTAAAATTACCGACCTGACATCTTCTACAAGTAGAAAATTTTTTTTTGATTTAGTAATATGCCTTCCAGTAGATGATGTCCCGTCACCTGGAGGTAACAGTAGGGACCTAGACATCTTCTACAGGAAGACATTTTTTTTATTTCGTAATAGGCCTTTCAGTAGATATTGCCCCGATGACCTGGATGTAACATTACCGACCTGGACATCTTCTACAGGAAGAAAAATTTTTTTTTTTGATTTCGTAATATGCCTTCCAGTAGATGATGCCCCGTTGACCTGGAGGTAACATTACCGACCTGGAAATCTTCTTCAGGTAGAAAAATTTTATTGTTGATTTCGTAATATGCCGTCCAGTAGATGTTGCCCCGATGACCCGGAGGTAAAATTAGTGACCTGCACATCATCTACAGCAAAAAAATTTTTTTTTTTGGTTTCTTAAAAGGCCTTCCAGTAGATAATGCCCCGTTGACCTGGAGCTAACAGTAGGGACCTGGACATCTTCTACAGCAAAGAAATTATTTTTTTGATTTCGTAATATGCCAACCAGTAAATGTTGCCCCGATGACCGGGAGGTAACATTAGTGACCTGCACATCATCTACAGGAAAAATTTTTTTTGGTTACGTAATAGGCTTTCCAGTAGATGATGCCCCGTCGACCTGGAGGTAACAGTAGGGACCTATACAACTACTACAGGAAGAAATTTTTTTTTTAATTTCGTAATAGGCCTTTCAGTAGATATTGCCCCGTCGACCTGGAGGTAACGGTAGGGACATAGACATCTTCTACAGGAAGAAACTTTTTTTTGATTTCGTAATAGGCCTTCCAGTAGATGATGCCCCGTCGACCTGGAGGTAACAGTAGTGACCTAGACATCTTCTACAGGAAGAAATTTTTTTTTTTATTTCGAAATAAGTCTATCAGTAGCTGTTGACTTGATGACCTGAAGGTAACATTACCGACCTGGACATCTTCTACAAGTAGAAAATTTTTTTTTTGATTTAGTAATATGCCTTCCAGTAGATGATGTCCCGTCACCTGGAAGTAACAGTAGGGATCTAGATATCTTCTACAGGAAGATTTTTTTTTTTTTTATTTCGAAATAAGTCTATCAGTAGCTGTTGACTTGATGACCTCGAGGTAACATTACCGACCTTGACATCTTCTACAGGTAGAAATTTTTTTTTTATTTTAATAATGAACCTTCCACTAGATGATGCCCCGATGACCTGGAGGTAACATTAGGGACCTGGACAACTACTACAGGAAGAAAATATTTTTTTTTTGATTTCGTAATACGTCTATCAGTAGATGTTGCCTCGATGACCCGGAGGTAATATTACCGACCTGGACATCTTCTACAAGTAGAAAATTTTTTTTTGATTTCGTAATATGCCTTCCAGTAGTTGATGCCCCGTCGACCTGGAGGTAACAGTAGGTTACTAGACATCTTCTACAGGAAGAAATTTTTTTTTTTGGTTACGTAATATACCGTCCAGTAGAGGTTGCCCCGATGACCTGGAGGTACAATTAGTGACCTGCACATCATCTACAGCAAGAAAATTTTTTTTTGGTTTCGTAATAGGCCTTCCAGTAGATGATGCCCCGTTGACCTGGAGGTAACATTACCGACCTGGACATCTTCTTAAGGTAGAAAAATTTTATTGTTGATTTCGTAATATGCCGTCCAGTAGATGTTGCCCCGATGACCCGGAGGTAAAATTAGTGACCTGCACATCATCTACACCAAAAAAATTTTTTTTTGGTTTTGTAATAGGCCTTCCAGTAGATGATGCCCCGTTGACCTGGAGGTAACAGTAGGGACCTGGACATCTTCTACAGGAAAAATTTCTTTTTTTGATTTCGTAATAAGCCTTTCAGTAGATGTTGCCACGTTAACCTGGAGGTAACATTAGAGACCTGGACATCATCTACAGGAAAAATTTTTTTTTTTGGTTTCGTAATAGGCTTTCCAGTAGATGATGCCCCGTTGACCTGGAGGTAACATTACCGACCTGGACATCTTCTTCAGGTAGAAAAATTTTATTGTTGATTTCGTAATATGCCGTCCAGTAGATATTGCCCCGATGACCTGGAGGTAACATTAACGACCTCGACATTTTCTACAGGAAGAAAAAATTTTTTTTTTTTATTTCGTAATATGCCTTCCAGTAGATGATGCCCCGTCGACCTGAAGATAACAGTAGGGACCTAGACATCTTCTACAGGAAGAAATTTTTTTTTGATTTCGAAATAAATCTATCAGTAGATGTTGCCTCGATGACCTGGAGGTAACATTACCAAGCTGAACATTTTCTACAAGTAGAAAATTTTTTTTTTTATTTTAATAATGAACCTTCCACCGATGACCTGGAGGTAACATTAGGGACCTGGACATCTACTACAGGAAGAAAATATTTTTTTTTGATTTCGTAATAAGTCTATCAGTAGATGTTGCTCCGTTAACCTGGAGGTAACAATAGGGACCCGGAAATCATCTCCAGAAAGAAATGTTTTTTTTTAATTTCGTAGTGGACCTTTTAAGATATATAGTATTTATTATAAATTTATGTTAATTTTGTTAATAAACTAAGAGATATTAACACCATTACTAGAATGTAGGATGTAAGTAGTAGATCAATTCTCAGAAATTTAGGAAAATTCAGTTCATTAGGTAGATATAAAATGATATTATTCACAACCACATCCATGCACATCCATCCACATTATATTAAAATTTTATACTGTCTTAATGACGATTTATGTATAAATTATGTTATATTTTTCTAAATAGTTTATAAAAATTAATTTTTTTTAATTCAATATGATCGCGGCACGCAAAGGAATAATTTGACATAGTGTTTGAATTTTTTATAGGTAATTTATTAATTTTTTAATGGTTTAAGTTTAAGTCTGAGCGTATGTTCGTACATCCGTACAGGCAGACTTTTTATTTTTTAACTCTTCTTATCTCTTGAATTTTCGAAAAAATGAATTTTTTTTAATGAAAGTGATCGCGGAACCACACGGATTAATTAGAAATAATACTTAACTTTTTTATAAAAAACCTCGATTATTTAACTCGATTATTTATTTGTTTTTCTCGATCAGTTATAACTGAAGGTAACATGAAGGACTGAACATCATCAACAGGAAGGGAATATTTTTTTTTTAATTTCGTAATGTGCGTTCCAGTAGATAATAATAAAAATAATAATAAATAATAATAAAATAATATAAATAACATTAATACCATAAATACTATAAATACCATAATACATAATAACATAAACTACCTAATATATAAATAAATTATAATTATATATGTATGATCAATATTTAATTATTTGGTTGAGTTTTTATATAAATTAGTCATATATATAGACAAAAATTATTAAAATATTTTTACTATATTTTTTTATTTTATAAAATTTATAAAATAAAGTTTTACAATATTTAATATGTAATGTTATAATCAATCTTACGTAAATAGCAAATTTTAATATCAAAATAACAAAAGTTCTTACATCATATATAGTGAAATGTATATACTACATATATTAAAATTTGTATAATAAGTATTGCAGAAATATTTTATATACGCGTATACGTTTATTTCTTTTTCAGTATTAAATTGTTTTAAGACGACTTTTTAATTTAAGGCTATTCTAATTACTCCATTCGTCCAATAGGTGGCGTGTATAAAATTTTCTATTTTTCCAGTTCTTCTCGCAAATGCTCAAAAATGTGTCAATTATATATAAGAAACAACAAGATATTTAGTTATTATACGAAAATGTATCTTCCGTTCAGCGTATTGCAATGATAGCGATTGAAATAATATTTAAGTTTGTCACTAATAAGTGTAACGAAGAAATATATGCGAGTGAATAAAAATTGCGATCAACTGCGTAAGAATAGTATATAATTAAATCTCCAAATATTAAATGTTTCTGTAGTACTTAATTAACAAAAGGAAGTCCCCCAATATATACATTCTATTTCGAATTAATTAAAAACAAAATATAATTCATTTTTACTTCCTTAAATTCGCATTTAAAAAATACCAGATTGAATAATAAAATTTGCTGACTTATATAATAAAAAAAATTATATTGAATATCAAAAATTACGATATTGGATATTAAAAGATATTATATCTAAATTTTACTATATAACATAGCAAAAATTATTATATTGCTGAGATGTCACACTTTTCCTATACAATATAGTAATTTTTAATATAGATTATTTTAATATTTATTATAATATTTTTCTCAGTGTATAAAAAGTGCTATTACCAAATTACCAATAACACACAAATTAATAAGTACTGCTAAATAAATAAAATAATTATTTGCAAAGGATGTATACATATCACATGACAATAAAAAATCAATAATAATTCCTTTATGAAAAGTGCTATTGCAATAATAATTAAACTCTATTTCATACAAAAATAATTATTTTTATAGATAATTTTGTATTTTTTTAATATTATTATTTTAATTCATCGTATAATAATAATAAATTCATTAATTATTATACATATGATAATAAATCTATATGGGCACAATTTAATAAATAATAATTGAATGTAGTTAAATATTAAAATATTTTTTAGTTTAATTTAATATTATCTATTATATAATGATTTTTCAGCGAACGAGCGTGAGCGAGTGAGGATTTTAGCTAGTAGAAAATTAAAAATTTTATGTACGTATATCAAAATATCTTAAAATGGGTTTCACATTTGAGCACTAAGGAAAGTTCACAGTACCTTAATGATCAATATGAATCATTTGGATATTTGATGACGTTCTAAAAGTACCGACGAAGCTGCAGTTTCTCTTGTTTTAATTATGATATTTTTGGCGGCTGATAAATAATTATACTAAAAGGAAATAAACAAACAAATATATAATTGATTATATATAATAAAAATATGTATTAAATAAATAAATAATTAAAAATATATTAAAACAAATGAGAGGCATTGGTTGTCATATTTTTACATAAATCCAAGTAAGTAAATAAAAGTCAATGTTAGAGTTAAAAAAAATGAAGTAAATAGTAATAAAAATCGAGATAAAATCGGTATAAAAACGGAATTTTCAGCATGGTGATGTAGTGAGATCAAGGATGAGTCGAGTAACAATACGCGCTGGATTCTGAACTGAAGAAACTCCTGCATCTGGTTTAAGACAATTTTCTGTAAAACCTTTGAAAGGAAACATAAGAGCGCAATTGATCTAAAATCAGAAGGCGATGATGGTGTTTTGCACTTTTTCAAGGGGATAATATAAACCTTCTGCCAGAGGTTAGGGAAAATACTTGTCAAAAAAGAAGAGTTAAATATTTTAACACGCACCAAGATTCTATACAATTGATTTGCTTCTGCAAGCACAAATAATTATTAACAAGAAAACTCTAAAATTATTTTAATATGGTCGGTAATTTACCAGTAATGGTAAATTTTAACGATTTCCCAAAATATCTCTCTCGCCAGTTATAATCCAACAGATTTCTCACTGGCGAAGAGAAAAATTTATTTTGTTATGAAAATTGAAATAGTTAAAGCTTTAATTTATTAATAAATAAAAAAAACAACAAATTATAAAGGAAGAAAAGAAAAAAATTAAATAATTTATCTCGCTAACGAGTCTAAATAATTAATTTTAAAATAAATATACACTACCGCTCAAAAGTTTGGGTTCACCTAAATAAAAATTGACCCAACTTCAAAGCTTCATAACTTTGGTGCAAATAATGGTACAAAAACCTGTTACATACCGTTCGAAAGGTAATTTAAAAAGATTTAAAATAACCTGGTACAAAAGTCTATTTTTAAAATTTTTATTTGTGTAAAATACCAAAGTTTAAAACTGAAAAACTAAAAAAAACAGGTCTCTTTATAAATGCCTGCATTTTCCAGGAAAAGGTGTATTTTCAAATGTTATACAATGTAAATTAAAGCATTTTTTAAGAGCTTTCGAATGCTTTTTATAAATTTATCCTAGCATCATTTTTAAGGAAGTTACGACAGTTTTTATGCACACAAGCGTTTTTATTACTTTTTTTAATATCATAGCGGTTTTAAATATTATCGGATCACTCCAAAGAAACAAATAATGTGTTTCTAAATGATAAAAAAGTTTTCAAATTTTTAATATATTTTTAAATGAAGATATTTGTAGTGTTTTTTATTCATATATTAGGTAACTATATAAAAATATTCAGATAAAAATAACAAAATGTAAGTAAGTTTAAATAGGCAAATTAATTATATATATATATATATATACATACATTTAAATTTTAATATCATTAATATAACCATCTCGACTATTGACATCTCTAAATGTGTTATGCACTTAAAACGTGTGTGCTTAATTTTTATATAAAAACCTATAATTTGTTTATTTGGTATTTTCCAATATTTAAAAAAAAGTAATAAAAACGCTTGTGTGCATAAAAACTGTCGTAACTTCCTTAAAAATGATGCTAGGATAAATTTATAAAAAGCATTCGAAAGCTCTTAAAAAATGCTTTAATTTACATTGTATAACATTTAAAAATGCACTTTTTCCTGAAAAATGCAGGCATTTATAAAGAGACTTGTTTTTTTAGTTTTTTAGTTTTAAACTTTGGTTTTTTGCGCAAGTAAAAAATTAAAAATTAGATTTTTGCACCAAGTCATTTTAAAGCTTTTTAAATTACCTTTTGAACGGTATGTAGCAGGTTTTTGTAGCATTATTTGCACCAAGGTTATGACGCTTTGAAGTTGGGTCAATTTTTATTTAGGTGAACCCAAACTTTTGAGCGGTAGTGTATATATAACTAAAACAATGTCTTATGATTGACACACCAAGACACTATTTATTATTTTGCTTATCCAAACCAAACAAAAAAAATTTTCCTTCATAATTTACTCTACAAACATAAATTTAATTAAATTATTTAAAAAAAGTAGGAGTAGTTACGAAATGTTGTAAATCCCGTATGGTTTGCAACAAAATAATTCTTTCACAAGTTGTCGCCCAAACGACAATTTTTCCAGCGAAATATATTTATTTTATCCTAAAAAGGACTAAATAAATAATTTATGTTACTACCAAGTTGAAATAATTTATATTTCCTTGTTTAAATAAATTGAACGAAAATTTAATTATTTAACTTGCTAACAAGTCTAAACAATTAAATTCATACACCGAATTATTTTACTCAAACACACCAAAAATTATTTAAATCCAATTATTTAACTAACAAACAGTTCTAAATAATTGGTAAAAATTGCGGAGATATATTTTAAACACCCAGAAGAGAAAAGAAAGTTCTTACACATATTAAAATTTCACAGCAAATAAGGAATACATAATTTTAGGTTAGATGCCGATCAAAAAAAAGATATAAAGTTAATTGTTTAACTCACTCTTGAGTCTAAACAATTATATTTTACAACTCTTGTATCTTTGCGGAACAATCAAACAAAGATACTTGACATTAATTGTTTAACTTGCAACAAGCCTAAACAATTAACAAGAGTCATAAAAAAAAATTTTTTCGATAGAGTATCCGTAAAGTACGACTTTACGTACTGTTTTGCGGACACGTGTACAAAAAAAAATATTGTATTGAAATTGCTAAGAACTTTACGGATACTCTCTCGAAAAGTAATGTTCGCGCCTCGGCCGTAAACTTTTTCAGCCTCGCATGTAAAGTAGCGATCCTCGGACCTGCGAAGCAACTTTCCACATTCGGAAAAAGTTCTACTTTACGGCCTTGGCACGAAAACTACTATTTCACACTCAAAAATTTAAAAAAATTTGTTACAAATATCGTGATCAGGGTTGTGAAACTTATGATTCTTCAAATCACGAATCCAAAATCGACCTTGGAATTGCAGAATTTGTTGTCTTCAAATCACAAATCCTTTTGATTAAAGGATTCTCTTTAGTTAGAAATCCAAAACCTTTTGATTAAAGGATTTCCTTTAGTTTTAAATCCAAAATCGTTTTGATTAAAGGATTTTCTTTAGTTATAAATCCAAAATCCTTTTGGCTAAAATATTTTCTTTAATTATAAATCCAAAATCCTTTTGATGTAAGAATTTTTGTCTAATTAAAAATAAAAAATCCGTCTGACTTGCGGATTGGCACTAATCATAAATCGAAAATCCATAAAATTTTTTTGACTTATTTGACTTATTTTTTTACTTTTGGTATCTAGTAGATTGTGTCCTAGTGACCTGGAAGTCAAATACTCGAAAGATTACAGTCACTCAAAATAAAAAAATTGTCTGTATTAAGAACGAGACTCATGTTCTCATTACGGCCTGCTGATTCCGCGTCTAAGCTTGATTTGGAGTCATCAAGTTTGCAGTCATTTGAAGGTCAAACTTAGAAAATAGTTTTAAGCAGATGGCACTAATATTTCTACAGTTTTGACAGCCGCTGATCCTTTATCGGTTTTGACTTTGTCGGGTTAAGATGAAGGTCATTAAAGGTCAAATTTGCAAATTTTGTAGAAAGTACATTTTGTACTTCAGATTCCAATATTGGTTCAAATTAAGATAATTTTATTTGCCGCCACGACGTCAGACTCAAGATTTCAAGCTCAAATTGAGCATTTGAAAGCATTTGAAGGTCAAATTGAGAAGAAACTTTTAAGCGTAGATGACTAATATTTTTATAGTTTTGACAGCCGCTGAATCCGAATCAAAGCCTGTTTTAGATCAAAGTATTATTTCAAGGACAAATTTACAAAATTTGTAAAAATTAAATTTTTGACTACATATTTTGATTCCATGACCACTGATTTAAATATATTAAAATGTGTTCTTACAGAGACACTTTCTCAAGTTTTGAGGATTGCTGTATCCGAATATCAAATCAGTTTGACCTAAACGTGTTTAGATTACTAGAATTTTTGAGTTGTTATTCGGATTGTAATATACAATTTACTTTCAGAAACAATATTAGTTTGCTTTTTTATCATGATTTTTTATTTTTTAGAATTGTATCTTTTCAAATTGTAGCAGGTTTGGATGGAGATAAAATAGCCTGCAAAGACGTCACAATTACTACTTTAAAGAATCTCAAAACGAATTTAGTATACACTTATAATGTTAATTAGAGTAACTTTTCTTTAACAATGATTAAATGAATTAGAAATAATTTTTCATAAAGATGTTTAATTTATAAAAGTCATTAAATTAGCAAACTGCTACAAATGTTTTGACATTGCAAATAATATTTTATGGGTTCTATGTTATTAAATCAAACGGATCAATTTTCATGAGTTTATGATGATTTTTTTTTAATTTATGCTTTTGAAGGCTCTAATATGTCCTTATATAAACAGTTTATGATGAATTAGATTATACTTTCGATACTTTGGGAGGGTAAAGACGAGGTATTCATCTAGGCTAAAATTATAATTATGGGTTGAATTTGGTGGAAAATTTTTCTTTTAATTTTTCTAAATGATTTATTCTCCCACACGCAATATTGTTTAATCTGAGCAATAAAAATAGTAAAAATCGCACAAATAATTCTGAAAACTTGACCCAACCAACTTAATTGGTAGTTAGGTAGTAATACTTAAAATAACCAACTTATTTCTTGGTTCGATAAAAAAAATCACCGTATATAGCAGAAAGTTAGTTGCTATAAGCAATTAAATAGCTAAGATAACTATTGTATGTTAGAACAACTTATTATCTTTTCATTACA
Source organism: Theocolax elegans (assembly GCA_026168455.1). Taxonomy (NCBI): domain Eukaryota; kingdom Metazoa; phylum Arthropoda; class Insecta; order Hymenoptera; family Cerocephalidae; genus Theocolax; species Theocolax elegans. The sequence goes on from CM047430.1 coordinate 22,521,564, forward strand.
TTAACAAATTAAATGATAAGACTCACTAATTTTATTTGTTAGAACCACCATAAATATTACAAAATTACTTTTTTCAATGAATATTATTAAAATGTTTGTTCAATTTATTTTATAAATACTATTTTCTGATAAATTCACTTATTTAAAGCAATATGAAAGGGTAACATACAAGTTATACGAAAACATTTATTAAAATAGTATATTATGCACGTAGGATGGAAAATAGGCTGACCTTCTTTCCGTACGTTGTAATTATGGTCACCAGACTACGTGGTTAATAGACGTAAATTAAACGATTTTGGTTTTTTTTTGTATAGTTTTCATAACGTTTCAGGCCTATCGATTCATGAAACGTATTTTCTATTAATTCTAGTTACAGTAGACTTGTTATTTTAAGTTACCAAATAGTGCTGGTAACTATTTATAATGCTTACCGTAAGTAGCTGTGAAATAGCAATGACACAAAATAAACAGTTAATGTAATCATTTTAATGGTAAAATTGAGTAAAATTTGGTCACTTATTTTAAATATTAGAAAATAGTTGACGTTACCCATTTTTGTTGGTAAATTTAAGTATTCAAGTTTACCAGGTGAAAATGTTTTATAAAATTTTTATAAAATTGATTTTATATACTTATTATAAAGTTTTACACGTAATTGGTCCTATATTTATATATATTTTTTATAAATTTTTATATAATATTTTATAAAATAAACATATTATAATACGTAATTTATTTTTATATGTAAAGGCGAAATGATACGTTTTTGACACAAAATTTATTATAAAGTTATGTCAAGGGGATTTCAAATCCTAAAATGAATGTAATTGGGTGATTATTATTGTATATTTTGATAAATCTGACTCCTTCAGGCCTTTGTGTTTGTTACATAAAATACGTATGACTTTTTTAGACATTTTAAATTTAATATATTATGAAAAAAATTGAGAAAAGGTTAGGTTGAAATCAAGACTAGACATCCTCATATATTTTACTGCTTTATTTGAAAATAGGTTTAATAATCTTAGGTTTAACAACATAAATTTGTTTATTATTACATTATTACATTAATAATAATACTACTGAGACGCTAACAATAACACAATTTGAACATTAATTTTTAAAATTATGCAGTACCTTTTAGAAGCACATATGATATTTTTATATCTTCAGTAAATAATATAAAAGAAAAATTATGAAAAGTAACAAAATTTATAATTTAATGGGCAATAATATTCATTATTGCCCTCTAAATTTACGTTATTCCCGCAGGGATTAAAATGCGTTTTAACTTCCAAAAACGAGGTCAAAAAAGTCAACTTTATTGATTTTCAGGGTGAAAAATAAATTACATATTACAATACGTTTATTTTATAGAATATTATATAAAAAATTATAAAAAATATATATAATTCTATAGGATTAATTACATATAAAATTTTATAATAATTATTTAAAATCAATTTTATAAATTTTTATAAAAATTTTATATAATATTTTCACCTGGGGTATAAGTATAGAAGAGTAATATTCTGTATCAAGCACTTTTTTATTTGTTAAATTGTGCGCATATTCATACACTCTCAGACATACTCTTAAACGCGTACCCTTACACATATTTGCACACCCACACACACATTCGCACACCCACATCCACTCACACAATTACACATTTACGCTCACACACACACATATATTTTACGTATATTCCCTCGGATAAAAATTAAAGAATTTACTAGCAGAGCTTCGCTTTAGACGAAAAACTAGCAGTGGCTGTTTCCGTCTTGGGTCTTCTTTATATAGCCTAAATATCTATGCATATTTCCTTATGTTACGCTTTACGTAGATGGAAATTACGTAATTTAAGTTCTCGATTTTTCTGTGCTTACACCCGATTGGATAGCTAGATGTGTCTGATCATAAAATGATCGAATCCCACACATTTTCTGCATCGCGGACTTATTAATACAGAAAAATTAGTGCCCCTTTTTATAACTGCGACGTCTTTTAGGAAATGTCATAAATAAATCATTATCATCTGTTTTTATTGTAAAGTTGATAACTCCAATATTAACACGATATTATACTAATTAATAATCATATTTGGTTCTATAGTAAAAAATATGTTAGGCTTTTATACAAATTTCATTATGATACTACACTAACCTTTATGAATGGATGAGAATAATAACTTATACACTTATAATAAACCTTTATTTTTCTATAAATTATTTAAATTATTGTGACTATCAAATATTCACAATATCCAGCGTAAATAAAAATTATTGTATATGTGCAAAAAATCAAGGGGCACTCTCGTGCTCCCGACGCTTATTATATACATTATTATTTTATTTCTTTCGCTAAATCTTAAATTAAAAATTAATGTTTTCGTATTCTGACTATCCCTAAATTGTTCCTTCAGGATTTATTTTTATTATGTAATAATGTTGGAATTGCGATCGGCCCTTCTGTCGATTTCCCCCCACCACCTTAAGACAATAGAAGAGCACGGTGTCCGTCGGAGGACTTACTCTCTGCTCGGCTACCGATCCGTACAGATCTTACACACGGTGCACCCGCGAATTGCTTATTTACAGTTTATATTTTATATATCAATAAATAACGATAAAGTGAAGTGTAGTGAGGCGTGTTTTTATTGCTGCCACCACCCAATCATCCATCAGGTTATCGGCCCACCACCGCTTCCATTTGCGCGGGGAATTCAGAAAAGGTTCTGCTTTTGGTAAGAGTCTTGCATAACGAGGATATCGGAAGAAGGAGAGAAGACGACGAGGAGCATCACCAAGGGTAGGTGGAAATATTAATTAAGTGAAGCGAAAATCGATTATATAGCGACGCGGTGATTTGTGTTTAAAACGATATCGTTGTGCGATGCGATCTTAGACAGACATGTTATACAAATTCACCGGCCGGTATTCAGTTTATTAATTTTATTAATTTATTTATTAATCTATTATTAATCTTGTGTTGATGCGACGAGAAAAGCCTAGATGCGAAAAATTGTGAGTGTGATGTGAAAAAATGTTCATAGACACGTTTGTCTTTTGTCCGAAAAATTCGTGGAACAGGACCTTGGAAAGGTCAGAGCGCGGCATTTGTTTGTACCGGGTATTGCATGCGGCGGGACCACGTGAGCGACGAAGTAGGAATAGCAGAGCGAGAGTGCGAGTGAGAAGGAGAGCGAGAATGCGAGAGAGAAGGAGAGCCAGAGTGCGAGAGAGAAGGAGAGCGTGAGTGCGAGTTAGAAGGAGAGCGCAAGGCGAGAGCGGCCGAACGAGCTCGGGAACACTCGAGAAAGAGAGAGAAGGGCGAGTACGGGAGAAGGGCGTGTACGGGAGAAGCGCGAGTTCGGGCGCGCGCGAAGTGGGGAAGAGAGCGGAGACGCGTACTTACGCAGTAGGGAAACGAGCGAGACTAGGTGAGCGCGGAGCGGGGCGTTCTCGATGCAAAGAAGCGCGAAGTATGGTAGACGAAAGGCTAGATAGGCAGGATCTTGCGCGCTAAATTCGGATCAGCTGTTCTTTCTTTTTTTTTCTTTTCTTTTTCCTTTTTCTCGTATCGCATGCGATACAATATCGGTCCAACAAATGTCTAAGCAACTTTAAAAGGATATTAAGTAAATGTTAACGTTAACAAAGTGATGCGCTTATTAAAATGAGAATTGACATGAGAAGAGTTTCCCCGGGCAGAAGGTTGGTCTAGACCTTCTTGAAAAGTAAATAATTTTCACAACAGAATCCGGATTCACATGTACCCTGTGTACATAATAAATAATAATTATTAACGTGTTTTAAAAGTTGCATTCATCGGCACAGCTGGTCTGCTGATGTGCTGCAGGCGTCGTACGTTCTCGCAGTGCATTAGTGGGGATGTGGTGGCTACACTTTGTGTTCAAGTGTTAGTTGGCTACATTCGCTGATGGTTTAACAGCTTTGTGTTCAAGATGTTGAACCATCAGCTGATTGCGATACATGTTTTTCAGATATGGATCACCTATCAGGAGATCAGATTCGAGTGGTATCTGAAGCAATCAAGGCTAAGCGCAATAAAAGGGAAGTACTGACCATTCCGGTCAAAAACCAGCTAATTACTTACCCCTATACTGAATTAGGCAATTTAGTAAAATCTGAAATGATTAAATGGGATTTGAATGATGCGAAAGAGATGGGTATTACAAGCGATGAGTTGAACGATGATGCGTTTGAGGTCGACCTGAGAGACGTGGACGTGAAGGGTGAAGAGATGGGCAGAGATATTGAATGCGAAACGGACTCTGAGATGAGCGATAAACGAGATTCGATAATAAACGAGAAGCGAAATTTCAGGGAAGCGAATGTGTTAAATAAAAATGCGCCGTTGATTATTGCTGATGAAAAATGCAACATAAGCATGCGAATTAAAAACAAAACTAAATTGCCTAATATTAAAAGAGATGATTTTTCAGATGAGATGGGTGAGACGAGAAATGTGATGGAAAGAGTCACTCAAGTTATTGAGGAGAAAATGCAACCTGTTACGAATTTGATGATCCGGGTAGACATGGTGGTCACGGACATAAACAATTTCTTTGATTCAATGACGGGACGCGACATATCACAACAAAACAACTTGAGAGAAAATATTGATGAGATGCGCAACCTCAACGATGAGATGAGACGAATGTGTTCGGAGATGAGAGGATGCATTCGTGAAGGACGAGAGGTGTTAAGGGAAATGAAAGAGGTAAGAGATGAGTTTTATGATAATAATGAAAATGATTTTGAAGAAATTGCACATAATTCGACGGAAAATTCGGGGCTTGACGTTATATCGAAAGCGGATATAATAAAATTAATTAGATCGGAATTAGAGAAAGAAAATAATTCGGAAATTAAAAAATTTAACAAATCGAATGACATGAGTGAGTTTAAAGACGTGATTAAATTACTGAATGTGAGAGATTCTTGTACAAAGAGAGATTATAAATTATCGGTACAAATGAAATACGAACTGTTTATGGATTACTTTACTTCGGAATTAATTGCCTTGGATTTAATGTACATTATTGATGAAAACTCTGAAAAACGAGACGCGACGGAAAGAGAAATGTTAACGCGAGATCAGTTTAAAGTCAGAGATATTTTAATAAATCATATCGATCAAAATTATCATGCCAAATTAATTGATATTAAAAACCCGAAAGAGATGCTGGAAAAAATTAAGGAAATTAAGAGATGTGAATGTAGTTTATCGTCTGTTAACTTAAGGAAACAGTTGTATTCTTTGGTGTTCAAACGTAAAGAGAGTGTCAGTTTTCGTTGACAAATTTGATGAGATAATAAGAACACATAATAATATTCCTCATACTCAGCCGTTTGCTGAATCTGAGATTCGTGATGCCTTTTATAATGCAATAGTACGAGAAGTGCCACAAATTCACGAACTTAATTTTGTGAACAAAAACGCGACGGGTAAGGATCTAAACTATAATCAATTAAAAACATTTCTTTTACAGCATGAAGCGATGAGGAAGGGAAGCGGAGGTGCGACAGTAAGCACTAGTGTGGAGCCTAGAGTAGCTCTGGCTGCCGCACAAATAGAAGGGATGCGTTGCTACGAGTGTCACGCATATCGGCATATTAGTCGTGACTGTCACAGGAAAAACTCGGGAGAAAAATTGTGCTACAATTGCAGGCAATTATCACGGGACCATAAGGCCGAGAATTGCCCAAATCCCAGCACAAGAGATGCGAGCAACGAGAGACGTGGAAGAGGACGCAGTATTATAAGGTATGCGAGATTTAACCAAGAAAATCGAACTCTTGGTTACAAAAGACAATTTGGAAGTGATGAGAGAAATGTGAGAGATGCGCAAACAAAATTCCAGAGGCAAGCTTAAAATCGGAGGGAGCGGGATGCGTAGATATTAAAACGGGAAAGAATAGAATTGTAACCTTAAATAATGTGATGTGCGCGGAATCATTGTCGGAAAATTTGCTATCCTTAGGAAAATTTGTAGACAAGGGACTAGGCATTTATTTGGATAATAAGAGAGTAGAGATATTTGATCCCATTTCGAATTAAACTTTTCTGACTGGAATATACGAGAAACCATACTGGTTGATTGAAGACGAAATAGAAAAGCGAAGCGATAGTTTAAAATCAAGTTCGGTAAAATTCAATTGTACACCAATTGCGTACCTTCTAACCAGAAGCAAAAGTAAACAGACTCCTGATGTAAAATTTAATGAAATCCAAGGAATCAAATCCCAGTCGGAAATTAAGAATAAAGGTGACGTGTTGAAAGTCGGTTCAGGCTTTGAAAAAACAGTGACAGATAGAAAACTGCATAACCCTAACGAACAAAACCCAAAAAAAAAAAAAAAAAAAAAAACGATGTGAAAAAGGAAATTAATTGCGACACAGATTTACCTGCCCAATCAAATAAGTCAATGTTATGACATGTGAGGATGGGTGCCTCTTTAAATTATCTGAGAAACCTGCAGAAGAGATTTCCTAATTTTAAGGAATTGAGTGATGTGAAATTTGATAATTCCGTGCTTGAATGCGAAGTGTGTAGAATGACTAAAATGAACAGATTGTCTTTTAATGAGACGAGGATGAGAGCATCTACTCAATTACAAATAATTCATTCGGACATAATGGGCCCGATAAGTCCGAAATGACACTCAAAGAGATATCGCTTAATTTCCGTATTTGTAGATGATTATTCCCGATTAGCTCAGGCATATCCCATGAAATTTAAAAATGATACAGGATCGTGTCTTGATCAGTTTGTTAAAACTTCGAGAAATTTACTTGGATGAGACGCGAAAGTCTGTTATTTAAGATCAGATCAGGGCAGAGAATTTACGGGAGGCAATACAATTAATGTACTTGGAAAAACTCGGAGCTGAACTGCAGTTGACATGTCCTGATACTCCTCACCACAATAGAGTGGCTGAGAGATTCAATCAGACTATTCAGAAGAAAGTAAGAGCGCTGATGTTTGATTCCAAATTTCCAGAAAATATGTGGGACTTGGCTTTTGGTGCTGCTGTTTATGCTTACAATAGAACTCCACACAAGTCAAATGAGATGGTTTCTCCTTTGGAAAAATTCAACCCAAATTATACCGTGAATTTAAAACAATTTAGGCGCTTCGGTTGCATGGGTTATGTGAAGATTCAGAGAAAAATAGGTCCTAAGTTTAGACAGATTGCAACCCCAAGTTTTCTTGTTGGATACAAAGCCACCGGTTATGTCTTGTTCAAACCAGATGATAATAGATTTTATGAAAGTAGAGATGTGAGATTCAATGAAAAAATTGTTTTTGGTGATAGATTCACAAAAAAAAAATCAAATACAAGACTGGGAAAATAATTTTGAAAAGGTAACAACGAGAAGTGGTTCTTGAATTATGAGAAAGATGTGTCGAGAGAATCTGAGGAAATAATAAGAAAGGAGGGAGTAGAAAAGAGAAAGAGAGGTCGCCCGAGGAAATTGCAAGCGAAAAAAAAGCGAAATAGAAAAGGAACAAATATTAAGTGATCTGAAATATAATGCACTGTTAGCGAAAATTAACTGTGACCCACAATCGTATAGAGAGGCGATGAGTTCAAAAGACAAAGAAAATTGGTTGTCTGCAATTCAGAGTGAATTGGATTCAATGAACAAAAATGAAGTATGGGAACTAGTAGAACGATCTGAAATTATGAGAAGCGAAAATAAACCGAATATAATAGATTCTACGTGGGTCTTAAAGAAAAAGATGGAAAAAGAAGGGACGTGTAAATATAAAGCGAGACTTGTTATAAGAGGCTTCAAGGATAGAAATGAATATGATTTGGTTGAAACATACGCACCTGTTTCGAGATTAACCTTGATAAGATCGGTTCTAGCCATCATTAATAAATATGATTTGAACGTATATCAAATGGACGTGAAAACCGCTTTCTTGAACGGAACTATAAGCGAAAAGATATGTACATGGAATTGCCAGAAGGCATGAATGTGACGAGCAAAGAGAAGTGAGAGAAGGTCTGTAAATTAAAGAAAGCGTTGTGTGGGTTAAAAATCAGTCCGAAACGTTGGAATGAAAGGTTTACGGAAGCCGCTAATAAAATAGGCTTACATACTCATGATAGTGAACAATGTTTATTTACTTGGCGAGAGGCGAATAAAATTTTGTTTTAAGTTTTTGTATGTTGATGACATGTTAATTCCTAGCAACGATAAAGTCCGGCTAAGCGAGGTGAAAACTAAATTGAAATCAGAATTTGAAATTACTGATCTGGGAGAACCGAAGTGCTTTCTAGGAATTAAGATTTTACGGGATAGAGTGAATAAAACGTTGACATTGTCACAAGAAAGCTATATATTAAAATTGTTACAGAGATTTGGGTTTGGTGAGATGCATCCGCAAAGGACTCCGATGATTACAAACCAGGTAGCAAATCGTAAGAGACGCGATCGCGAAGAGAATGAGACAGAATCGGAATACAATAGTGACGAATTCAAACTGAATGTTCCCTATAGAGAAGCCGTGGGTTCATTATTGTATCTAGCAAATGTGACGCGTCCTGATATCACTTATGCAGTGAATATTGTCAGTAGGCATCAAATAAATCGAATGAGGACGATTGGGAAATGATAAAAAGGATTTTTAGATATTTAAAGGGAAGTGCGTCCTTGGGTCTAAAATATACTGGCAATACTGATGATATTCAAACCTATTCTGATGCAAGTTTTGCCGATTGTAGAAATAGTTTGACAACTAGTGGTTTTGTAATTAAATTATTTGGAGATGCGGTGTCTTGAAAGACACACAAGTAATTACTTGTCGCATTATCTAACTGTCAAGCTGAGTATATAGCAATGAGCGAGGCGTGTCAATATAAAATTCGTTGTTAAATTCTCTCAAATTGATTCTAATTGATGACTTTAAACCTATGATTCTGTGGTGCGACAATAAGGCGGCTGGTGCAGCTACCCAAATGACAGGTAGCAATAAGTTGCTACATATGATTGAAATTAAAGAACATTATGTAAGAGAATGTGTTAAAATGGGTTTTGTTAAAGTGATGTGGGTTAAGTCTAAAGAACAACTTGCTGATATATTTACGAAGCCGTTGGCTTTTGATTTACATAATAAACTAACCTCCAAGATAATGAATGGATAAAGAGATGCGTATATATTATGCTTAATATGTGTGATTTGTATTTCTTTTAGGAAACAGTAAGTGATTGCAGGTCCGATCGGGAGGGAGTGTTGGAATTGCGATCGGCCCTTCTGTCGATTTCCCCCCACCACCTTAAGACAATAGAAGAGCACGGTGTCCGTCGGAGGACTTACTCTCTGCTCGGCTACCGATCCGTACAGATCTTACACACGGTGCACCCGCGAATTGCTTATTTACAGTTTATATTTTATATATCAATAAATAACGATAAAGTGAAGTGTAGTGAGGCGTGTTTTTATTGCTGCCACCACCCAATCATCCATCAAATAAATTCCGTTTGAATTTATTAATGCATATAAAAGAATAAACCGTGAAAAGAATTGACATGTCGATTTCCTTACATGAACTTTTGTGGCTTTCGCTTTTGTATATATAGTTCACTTTAGAAAAAAGAAGACAGAGTGATTGAGAGTTTAAAGAATAAGAGAGACAGTTAATATATATAGTCAACTTACGAAAAAAATGGCAGCTTGTTGGAAAGTTTACAGAGCGAGAGAGACACGTCGATATATTTTTAATATATTCACTTAATGGGATGCCATAGTCAATATTTATCCTCCCTACCTTATCAGCAGTCGTGATTATAGATTGCCACTGGAGGGGTCATTACACGTGGGGTTGGATCTGTTGCGTACACAGTACGCAATTCAACTTCTTATGAGGGTCTTGTAGACAACCGTGCGTGCAATGTTAACCACTCTACGACATATTATACTTTCGAGATATACGGCCTATTCACCACCTTTCACGAAAATTCTATAGCTCCTTCTTGCAATTCTGTACAAATGGCGACGTAATTGGTTCATTGTAATATCTCCATTAAACCAAGGTGTTTCATGAACTCGCATTATAACAAAATTGTTTGCCACTCTCACAGTACACGGTAATTATTAAAATGGTGCAAAGGCATCACTATTTAATGAGTCACGGAGTGTCCTTGAAGACTAACCACCGCGACATCCTGAAGCAAAAAGTTATTGTCTTTGTCTATGAAAGCTTGAATGCCTATTATGTAATCCACGATAACACACATGTTTCCTCTTGCACAGCAAGTTAAATTACGATTTGGACGATGTCTATGAGGTAGACTTAATGTTAAAAGTCTGAGAATAGCTAGTATTACCCCCGTAATTGAGTAGTATTTCTATGTATGCTTGTAAAGGACAAGTGTTATTTGGTGAAACCAGTTTTTGATTGAAAAATATATCTATTTGATCAAACATTGAATGAATAAAATTATTGACTATTGTGTTTTCTACATCGGCACCTACGGGCAAAATCTGATCTGCCACATGCAACATTGTGTAAACGAAATCGATGTAGTCATCCGTTGAACTCGGCATTAAAAAATCCAAAGGTAAATGACTCATTGCTGAGAGAAGAAACTGCTTATAGTAGAGAAAAGCAATACTCTCAATAGACGTTAGCGTTAAAGAGACGGTAAAAAGATTGAACTCGCACTTCATACCTTCTCCACTGAAAGAGTGTAAATATACGACAATTTATTTAGGTTCTAAAATGTCTCTTATACTTCTAACTGCCTTCTTTTTTCTCCTAGAGATCACTCGTCATTTTTTTAATTTTCAAAGTACCTTTTCTTTTTCTCTTACGGACAGATGTCTTATAGGTGCGTACTGTTGCACGCCCTTTTCTTGAGTGCCGCCTACGTTTATAGTGAGTGATTTATACCCACCGCTTTGCATAATTTAAGAAATTTTATTGACCGCTAATCTTTTTAAATATCGTCCAGACTCCAAAGCTTGTAAGTTTAAAGATTCCTTGAAGGTTGTCCCAGAATTTGTGACGTTATCAAGTACATTCAAACCAACGGGTACAGATTCTTTTCCTACAGCTTTAGCACCATTAGCCAAGTATGATACAACTTTTCTAAACGTAGAACGGAGAAAGCTACCGATCTCCCAATCTTTCTGATACGTTGAGAGAGCGTATACGTTCTTTACACCTCTCGTTCCATCATCTGCTTGTTCGTTAAAGTAAGAAATTGAAGAAGTTTTAACCAAAATTTAATATAAAAAATTTATTGATTCTTTTGGCCTAATAATATTTAATTTCTTATTTTCTTAATAACTTCAAATTAAGCAATTTAAACTTCTTTACTTCAAACCATATCTGCTTGAACTCAACTTTCTACTGGTTGTTAGTTTGAGTGCCTATCTTTATTTGTTTCCGAGTTATAAGCAGTCAAAAAGTGGTCATTGTCAAGAGATAACTTGGCTTTCTTCATATTTTTATATGATAAAAGACATACCAAAGTTAGGATAAGATCCCTTTTCCATAGGTCAAGTACTCCTCTTGAGTACTTTTTAGTTTTTGAGTTCCATCTCATCCGTCGCGTGTAACAAATCTCTCTCCTTTAATTCTTCGTTTTCTTTAAAAAATAAATATTGTCTCAAAACTTGTAGATAATTTTTACACTTGTCGCGTTCGTTTTCGTTTATTTGATTTATTTGATATTAATTATTTGATCAAAATTTCAAACATTTCCGCATCAAGTTGCGATAAAGTGTTACCTACGTGCTCTACACAGGGTTGCCAGATGGCGATTTTTTTTCCTTGTTCCTCTTGCTTAATAAACATCAATATACGTAAGAGAGAAAAGGAAAAAAAATCGCCAACTGGTCACTCTGGCTCTACAGTATATTCATTATTGGTATCGTTGTCGTGATCATTATTTGCGACATGTTGTGAGGAATCGCCATTGAAAGTTTTCTCAGAAAGACACGCCCATGCCACCGTGCCCGTCGGTACTACAATCATTTTCCAAATGCGTTGCATAACCTTAACCACTTATAATTTTTGAAAATGAAGCGCTTACAAGTGGCGCAATGAACAGAGGTATAAAATGCTTCACTCTTCTGAACAATTGGACAATTTTAGGTACGACCGCTACACGGGAGAGCCTTATATTTTCTTCGCAAAATGTGTGATGCATCAAAATATACTACATAATGGGTTATAAAAGAAATTTAGGCATATTAGAACTCATTTAAGGCCCACCCTAAACTGTATGTATGTATGTATGTATGTATGTATGTATGTGATCATGTATCTATGATAACTTAATCAATTTTTGACCGATTCAGCTGAGATTTACAGGATAACTTCGTCATAATGTAGTTAGACAATAGTCCTATTTCCAGTAATATTGCACAGAAATAACTTAAATTATGGCATTATTTTTAATTGCTTAGAAATGGTTATGTAGCATTATCTGTAAATGTATTAATCCTACATAAATACTATATACGGACGAAATGTTTGTCTCAAAATAACAAAAAATTTTGCTATTCTACAGTTTACGTTCAGAATAATATTTTCATAGTTAATAGAGAAAAACGGTGAAAGTATTAAAAAAAAGTACAAAACCATGTTTTTTCGCAATTTTTGTGAACAAACTGTTCATTTTAAAATAATAAATCTTTTTTCTATTGTACACTTAACCCTCAGAACAATATTTATGAAGATAAATATAGAAAAACGGTTAAAACTATGAAAAAAGTGCTACAATTCGCGTTTTTTCGTAATAAATCAGAATGTATTTATTATTCATACACAAAAACTTGAATGAATGAAATGTTTTTTTTTTTTTTGTTATTTTAACGTCGCTGTTTTTATGCTCTCAAATCGGTGCTAATCAGCGACGGAGGTCATACGATGCCTTGGTGAAGAAACCGCCGCCGGGGCCGGGAATCGAACCTGGGACCTCCAGATTACGAGCCCGATGCCCTACCGACCGAGCCATCGCTATCTGATTCCATTTTTCACGAAGAAAATGTTAAAATAATAACAAACTTCTTACTAAATAATAATTATCCGCTTGAATTTATTCGAAAATATATCAACAAAAGAATTTCACACTTAAATAATAATATTAACACCAATATTAATAATAATCTAATGAACAGAAATCAAATTCGGAGACCAAGAATTGTTTTACCATTCATAAAGGGATTAACCCCGAAACTGAACGTATTTATTAAAAAACATGAATTTCTATTGATTAATCGCACTATTAATAAATTTAACAGGATTATTAAATTAGGTAAAGATAAAACAGTAAAGAATGAAATTTGTAATATTGTATATAAGATACTATGTGGGGTATGCCCAGCGTTATACATAGGCACAAGTAAGCGTAAACTTAAAACCCGTAATAGAGAACATAAATATGACGTAAAAAATAAAAATGACAGATCCGCTTTAGCGGTCCACACAATTAACACAGGATATATTATTAATTTTAATAAAACATGTATCATGGACATTGAAAATAATTTTAAAAACGTATGTTCTCAGAAATGATGAATATTTATATATATGACGACACATTAAATCGTATTGAAGATGTAAATTTTTTAAAAATATATATAAAGTTACGCTTGATAGTGTTAAAATGTTACGTGCGTAGGCGGTTTAGTACCTTGAAATCCGTTGCAAACTCTTTCGCCTGGCCGTCCACTTGATGTGTTCAGTCTCTCGGTATCGGGGGACTATGAGCTGCCGGGGGGAATCCCAGTAGGCCTTGACTTTACAAGTCGAGGCGCATGGTTGCCTGATGTACGGGAGAAGTCTCGGCTCGTTTGGCCCCGCAATATGTTCGCTCTTTTCTTAATTTGATACGTTTCGCGCGTGTGTTGTGCGTATACGCGTTGTGTGCATGTACTATATGTATATATGTACGCGCTTATATATGTACGTGTCGAAAATATTGTTGGCGGCTAGATGACGGTGGGATATAGATATTATTTAAGATAGTATGCATTAAGTCTCACTAGTGTACAGGACTCCCTTCGGGGAGGTCCTCGTTTTTGATATGTTAAGTGGAGGGTTTTGTGCGGTAGTAAAAAACTTTTAATTGTCTATGTTTAATTTGTTTTCTTTAGTTTGTATTGAGTTTTTAATATTAATTTTAATTGACAGTTGCGTGCGATGTCGATAGAGAAGTTTATGTTCATCCAATATGTAAATTAATATCTCTGTGCTTTTTTATTGGTAAGAGTGTGTTGTGCGTTAATTTATCGATTTTATTATGTTATATTTGCAATTTGAATTTTAAAAGTGTTTTTTTTTTTTCGTTTTTTTTTGTATAGCCTTGAAAAGGGACGGCTACAATACGTCCAAAACGTCGGCAAATAATAAAAATTTGTGTTTGTGGAGATCAATAAAGCCATATTTTTTATTAAACAATTTGTGGACGAACGATAGCTTCTTTCACCATCTATAATTTTAGACTTCTTAGATGATTAGGGTGAAAAAATAATTATTGTTATATTTCTCTTCCTCTGTATCCTTTGTGCCGTGCTTACTGTCTCACTCTCGCTCACTCTCACTTACTCTCTATCTCTCTTTCTCCCTTACTTAATTACACTCCCACTTTCTCTCTTACTTACTCTCTCATTTACTGTCTCTCCCTCTCTCTTCCTCACTATCCTTTACCCCGCGCTTTCTCTATCTCTCTCTCTCTCTCCCCTCCTCTCTTCCATCATCTCGCCTCCGCACCAGCTGTGACATCACGCGTCACTCCAGCACTGAACTGCGTCGACATCGACCATCACTTTGACATCGACGTAATGTCGTCTGCGCGTAGCTGTTTCGTGTGTAAGGTGCGAATTACTCGAAAGGACTATTCGGAGGTATGTCCGTCGTGTAATAACATTACTCATTCGCACTGTGTGTCGATTTTGCCCGATTCAAACGTTCGGCGTTGTTGTTATTTGGCGCGGGCATCTGTGGCCTTGAGTGCGAGTGTTAGTGGCGATTTGCACCGGGCAGGGGCAGCACCTGTCGGGCCGCGTACTGCGAGTGCGGCGACGAACGCGATCGCGGCCGAGACTCTCGTAACTCCCCCCACCACATCCTGCGCGAAACGCTTGGCCTCGCCTCCATCGCCATCTTTGACTCAGGTTGCTAAGCAACCTCGCGCAACCACACCTCCTGCTCCCAATGCGGAGCGTTCGGGCGGTTCTCGGGATGCCGTCACGATGGCGGATACTCCTTCAGCGTGGTTCTCTAGTTTTGAGCGCGCTATCGTGAAATTAGTCGAGAGGGTTGAGGTTAAAGTTGGCGGCGTGGACTCGAAACTCAACACATTAAGTGCTGAACTAAACATGTTACGCGGTCGCGTTGATACACTCGAGTCAAGCGTTAACGAACGTTTCGTTGAGGTGGAAACTCGTGTTGAGCATCTCGAGGTCAACGTCAATCGGCTTCTCGATTGTAATCCATCCTCGATTCCGGCAATTATGGACGACATCACTGGTCAAGATAAAAACTCTTGTGATCTCCTGTTCACTGGACTACCTGTTGTTTCCACACTAAGTGATATTAAATTAATAGAGACTATCCTGGCCCGCATTAAACTTCCTCTGGTCACATCTCACGTCGTCGAGATTCGACCGTGGTCGCCGCGCTCGACTAATTCCATCAACTCTTCTAACCGTAGCCAATCGATGAGCGAACCATCCGTTTCCACCATGACCAAAGGCTTGGTGTGTAGGGTTTCTTCACCCGCGGTCAGGGACTTAATTATTGAAAGAGCCCACCTTCTAAAGGGCGCGACAATCTCAAATGTATTCGAAACGGGAGGGGAGTCTTCCTTATTCATCAGACCATTGTGGCCGAAGTCGGTTCACGAACTATGGACGAAATCTCTACGTAAGGCAAAGGAATTAGGATATTTGCGTCCGATCATTAAAAATTATGTTGTCTATATGCGCAAGGAGAAAAAAGGAGCACTTATACGCGTTAACTCCGAGGCTGAACTCCTCACTTTATCGTCAAACTCTGTACCTTCCTCCTTATGAGGGACAGCTGGTCAGACGTCTCTATCTCATTCACACATAAACATCCATTCCTTCTCTATCATTCATCTTAATATCAATCGACTTAAGACTCATTTTTCATCATTAGAAGCCTTGATCTATCCACAAGCCTACGATGTGATCGCTCTCACTGAGACCTTTTTAACAGAATCTGACTCCTCTGATATAGTAAAATTGCCTGGGTACTCCCTTTACAGACTTGATCGAGTGGGTAAGGAAGGAGGGGGTGTTGCTGCATATGTCAGAAATGAATATAAAGTCAATATGCTGGCTCATTCTGATAGGCTGTACTCAAACTCTCCTGAATTTTTTATTTTACATATTATCGGCAAATCGACTTCATTGATTTTGAGCGTGGTTTACAGACGGCCTGCAGCTTCTTACCCTACTGCTTTTTTCGAATCATTATCTGATATTCTCCTTCCCATGGTCTCGCTGTTATCACCGGAGACTTCAATATTGATATGAAGTCTTCAAGTGCCGCGGCAGACATGATGAGAGCCAATATAGCAGCTCTCAATCTATCGCTCATTGATTCCGATCCAACTCACCATGCTGTCACGTCATTAGGTTTTTCACATACATGGCTTGATCTTTTCTTGATTAGTAATCCTTTGCCTAATTTTAATTATATTAAATCTACGACCCCTTTCGCTGCGGGCCATGATTACATAGCAATTCAGTTGCTGACTAATAGAGATCCGCCTAAAATAAAGAGGTACTGGTCGCGTGATCTGGAAGGGATTAACCTCCAAGAACTTGCCATTTCTTTCAACTCCATTTTCAACTCAAACTCACCGCACTCACCTCAACTCCCATCTAATCCTCCTTTCACAAACCTTATAGAGTCGCCTGACCGGTTTTCGAACTCGCACCTGAACTTGACCTTAAATTCATCTAACTTGTCGTCCTGTCCTACCAACAACCATACATCCTACATTCAGTCGCCTAACTCATTTATCATCACTCACCACATGAATCCATCCAACATGTCATCATCTAACTTATTTTCCATACCTCATCTCAGTCACTCATCTAGCATGTCTTCACCTAATTTATTATTCACAACTCATAACTTCCACTCAATAAACCAGATATCACAAATCACTGCGGTCTCTCCTCACGGTCATAACTCGTTGCTTCATAATCATAACTACTGTCATGACGTCTCATCCTCTCATCTCCTAGCGTCCATATCCCACCTCATGGTATCTGCTCTCTCAGCTTTTGACACCCTTGCGCCGGCTAAACTGGTAACGATTGGCAATAGATCCAAACCATGGGTGACGGCAGAGATTAGGGGTCTTATTAAGTCCAGGAATATTGCCTTCAAAACCTTTAGATCCTCAAACCGCATAGAAGATTACGAAAAATTCAAACTGTTGAGAAACAGAATCTCTAATCTTCTCGACAGCAACAAATACAACTTTCTTACAAACAAACTAAAAAATGCTGCAAATCCGAAAGCTAAATGGAGGGAATTGAAAAACCTGGGATTATGCTCCAAGTCTAATCTGTCTCCATTGGATATTTTTACCACCCAGCAATTAAATAACCACTATGTCTCCATTTCGAATCGAATTCCGCCACTTTCACCTCTCTTTTTAGACTCAATTTATTCCTCAGTTTCCGACCCATCTAGTCCGTCCAAATTTGAATTCGACTCAATTAGTTCCCTAGGAGTTCAGCGTGCCCTCGCTAACGCGAAATCGAGAGCAGTGGGGACGGACGGGCTGTCTGTGGCAATGCTAAGAATGCTTGAGCCACAATTAGTCCCACGGCTCACAGCTTTATTCAACGACTTGTTGTCACTCGGTTACTTTCCTGATTGCTGGAAGAGGTCTATTCTCTTTCCACTGGCGAAGTCAAATAGGATCGAATCACTCTCGGATACCAGACCCATTGCTAAACTCTGCGAGGTCTCAAAACTGCTCGAGCGGCTGGTACATTTACAGCTGTCTCATTACTTAGAAACAAATGAC
Organism: Theocolax elegans; assembly: GCA_026168455.1. NCBI lineage: Eukaryota > Metazoa > Arthropoda > Insecta > Hymenoptera > Cerocephalidae > Theocolax > Theocolax elegans. The sequence goes on from CM047430.1 coordinate 22,539,636, forward strand.
AAACTGACTGACAGGCAAGCAGGATTTCGCAGAGGTCATAGTACGCAGACTGCACTTCTAGGCGTTCTCGATGATGTCAGAAGGGCCATTGACTCACGCATGATCACAATTTTGGTCCTATTCGACTTCTCCAAGGCGTTCGACTCGGTGCCGCACGGTCCCCTGCTGATTAAGTTGCGTGACATAGGTTGTTCGAACACGGTATTGAAGTGGTTTTTCCACTATCTAGTTGGTCGCTCGCAAGCGGTTGCGGATGAGTTGGGCGCCTGTTCGGACTGGCTTGGGGTAAATTCGGGCGTACCGCAGGGCAGTGTTTTGGGTCCTTTGCTTTTTTCAATATTCATTAACGATCTTCCCGAAGTACTCGAATTCAGTAATTACATGATGTACGCCGATGATGCTCAGGTTTATTACTCCTTTCCCCCCGGGGAATTCGAACTAGGTGTCCAACGTATCACGAGTGATGCCAATGCGGTTGCATCTTGGGCTACCTTAAACGGCTTAAACCTAAATGTAAATAAAACTAAAGTAATGATCCTGGGCAGCAAGGCGTACATCTCGCGTATTGACCTAACCACTGCCCCGCGAGTTAAGCTATTGAACGACTATCTCCGCTATGAAAATCAGGTGAAATCATTAGGCGTCTGGCTGCTGCCGACTCTGGACTGGTCCAAGCACGTTTTGTCTATCTCACAGAGGGTGCATGGGATTTTGCGATCGTTACGTTTTCACAGACGGGCATTCTCCAGGAATACTCGTAAACACCTAGTCGAAACTTTAGTTTTCCCTCACTTCGACTATGCCTGTGCAGTCTACAACGACTTGGACCAGACCAGAAATTTAAAGCTCCAGAGACTACTTAACGCTTGCGTCAGATTTGTCTGGGGTAACCTACGCAGGTATGACCACGTGACGCCATATAGACTGAAGCTGGGATGGTTGTCGGTGGAGTCGAGGCGGCTATTTTTCATCAGCACCCTTTCTTATAACATTCTGGCCCACAACTCACCACATTACCTCTCAGAACACTATATCAGAATCAATAGCTCTACTGATCAACGTTTTTCATCTCGTCATCCTCCCAAACCGCTGTCATATTTACCACCTCGTACTGAATCACTCCATAAGTCATTTGTCATCACTGCCACTAAACAACTAAACTCATATCCTTTTGTATCATTTGATCCGGCTCATTTCAACACCTTCAAATCATTCATCTTTGAACACCTCCTTCGTCTCGACTCCATCGCATGGGAAGATAGAGTGAGAAACGAAAATCTAGTCTGTCCCCGTATAAGTGATTTGGGTGATTTAAGTACAATTTAAGATACTCAACTTGTTCGATTTTAACAAATTTTATGTTTATCAATGCGCTTTTTACTTGTTCATATCTTTATTTTTATTTATACACTTTTATTATTATTTTTATTATTGTTATTTTTATACTGTTATTCTTGTATGTTATATCTTTATTATATTATTGTTATATTATTGTTATATTATTTTATTATTATTATTAACATTGTAATCAACGCATGTATACTTTCGTGTTTACGGGGTCTCTACCCCAAAAACCCAATAAAATATATCATATCATATATCATATCATATCTCTCTCTCCCTCTCTCGCTCTCTCTCTCTCTCTCTCTCTGGTGAGTCTACATGTCATGTTGTGTATAGCTCCCGATATTTAGCGTAAAACACATTACTTAAATTTCCTTGTGGGAGTTTATCTCTGCATTACAGCAAACCCAGCATCCTCTCGCTCATTTTGGATCATACGCTTTCGTGTTTATATTACCAAGAGCCGTTGGATTCTGGTTGAAAGGTTTTGATTATTTCACCACACGACGATCACCATACACTCATCTCTTTATCGCTGGCAAGCTGCTTACTGTCACGCTCGCATCTCTACTCATCGCCAACTACTTGCGAAGACCGCCTTAGTGACGTATCTGTAACTCATCGGTGACGATTACTGAGTGTTGTGTGTGCGTCTCTTTACTGTCTACAGTGTAATACTTTATATAATCGCTTCGGTACAATCTCCATCTATATATCGTACCAAAAATGGAGATGCGTTGACAGTTTTTATCCTACGCTAATGTTAAAAATGTAATTTTAAATTTTATTAACGTAATACGCTTCGAAACTTTTTAGAAGATCACGCAATAAAGCGCAAACTATAGGTTATACAACCTCGTGAGATTATTTACATCGCGAGCATTAATTTCGAAATTCTGCCAATAGGTGGCGACATTATGATCGTTATTGATCGTTTATCATCAGATGCGTGTCTTGGGTTCATTATGCCTTATGATTATATACTTTGTTTTATACGTATAGGTCAAAATTTTTTAATTTTAATTTTCATTTATACAGAGCGTATTTGTACATTTATAGTAGTGTCTTTCTTATTTATAACGTCGAATCCTCTACGTTTTATTTATTTATTAATCTTTATCTAATTGTTTATTCATGTTCTGAGACGCTTCATGGTGCACTGGCTTTATTAGTGATATTATTCGTCTTTGATTTGTAAATTGCATTCCACAAGTCTTGTAATGTTGCTTTATTTATTTCATAGAAAAATTTTGGTTGTTTGTTGCGCTACAATTAAATATCTTCTAATTGGAAATTAAATCGTAAAACTGGTACTATTAAGTGTTATCGCTGCACCCAAAGCATAGCCACGGTAATCCGAGTCTGTGGTACGTGCAATAGAATTTTTCACCCAGGCTGTGTTAAAATTTATTTCAAGAATAAAACATCCGATTATTGTTGTAAAGCTAATTTAGGTGAGCCAATTAGTAAAATTCATTATTTGAGCGCTAATGTGAATAATATAATCTCACGCTCGTCGTCTGTAGCTCGCCATTTTTCTTTCGACATAGCCCGCGATATTGTCAACGATTCTCAACTCAATTTACACGAGTCACCTAATGTTTCTAATTTAGTGAATTCTCTTCGTGTTAATTCTTTACTTGTGACTATGGATCTTCCACCAGATTGGGATTCACTAACTACATCCCAACAGATCGCTTTTGCAATTATGAATGACAAGCAGAATACCGACAAATTGAGCGGCCGTCTTGACAATATCGACGATAAATTCGCTTCACATAATGAAAGAGTGACAGCTTTAGAAACAGAAAACGCCTTGTTACGTGCAGAAATTGAACAAGTCAAAGATTTATATGTGCGAGCAGTACCAAATACGCAATTAAAGGTAACAGGCATACTCAGTAATTGTTCATCTCCATTCATTGATATATCCGAAAGTATTCTGCATGTATTAAAATTGGACCATTTTGCAGGCGATATACTTGACACGCGTCCTTTCAATCGTTTTGGTTCCAATCAAACATTCTCAAATTCCGCTTCATCTAGTCAAGGTCGTTCGACAAATGTAAAATCTTTTATAATTAGATTCAAGTCTTCCAAAGTACGCAACTATATACTCGAAATTAAGCGCAAACTAGGTGTTATTAAGTATGGTGATCTTGCTCTCAACAATAACGGCAATTTTAACTTACAAGTTAATTTATTTGAAATGCTCCCGCCGGCTTTGCACGAACTAAGATTATTGACAAAAAATAAATTACAGCCACTTAATTATAAATACATCTGGACTAGGGATACTAAACTATTTGTTAGAAAGGATGATAAATCAGAGCGTGTTCAGATCACCACTGTATCCGATCTTGATCAACTGCAATGACTCGCAAAGGAAACTGCATCCACCCTTCGGAATGATTTTATAAGTGCAAACTCTAAAATTCTTCGTGTCGCTCAAGTGAATGCAAATTCATTATTAGATCATCACGCTCAACTTAAAGCCCTTATTACTTCCAAAGATATAGCTATTTTATCAATATCTGAAACATGGTTGACGCCAAATCGTATGAGTTCAATTTATAATATTGATAATTACACATTAATACGCAATGATCGTGACTTAATTTCGAACACCGGGAAACGTCAGTACATACAAGGTGGTGCAGTGGCATGTTATATCCGTAATGATATAACTTTCAAAGTTTTGGAGAGTCCTCAGATTAGTAACATAAACGAGACAAAATATCTAAATAGCGAAATGGTAATAAATGGTGTAAAACTATTGTTCGCATTAGTATACCGATGACCAAAAGGACATGTTCTATCTAGATTCTTTAATTCTATTCAGTTACGCGCTCATTTATACAGTAACTTCATTATTGCTGGTGATTTAAACTCCAATCTACTTGTTGACGATTATTATAGTCCACATTTAAAAGAACTAATTACTGAACATTCTTATTACGTTGTCCCATTCAATGCCACTCACCATTGTCCTGGTTCTGATTCTTGGTTAAACGTCATTATGGTCGATTCATCAGATAAAATTAAGGCTATCAAACAATCCATTAGCCCATTTAGTAATGACCATGATTATATTATTATAGATTAATCTCTTTTAGTCACGTCTGAGAAATATAATACCTGTACGTTTCGTGATTTTACGAAATGAATGATCTGCTGAACTGCACGGATGATTCTATTGTGGTTGATGCACTGTTGAATTCAGCAAGACATATTTTACTTTCCAAATTAGATGAATACGCCCGCTTCGTGACTCGCCAGATTCGCTCTTGCCCTAAAAGGCGCAAAGATCAAGTGTTGTTCGATGCTTTTAGAGCATCTCGTAAATTATTACTAAAAGAAATTAAAGTGGCTCATGATCATTATTATAAGCAAGTATTGAGTGGTATTACTGATCAAGCGCACTGCTGGAGTTTTTTGAAGAAATTAGGCATCCTTAAGGACTCGTTCTATTCACCGCTTAAATATTTTTCGGACGTAGAATTAGCGCACCATTTCACCATTCATAAATAGTAATTATCTGCCCTTTTCTCTCGTCCAAGTAACCACTAAACAAGTACTAAATGCTTGCTTATTATGCTTGCCTAAAACTAGGAGTCGTAGCTCAGATGGTTTTTCTTTGAATTATTTTAAGGATGTACTACAGGCAATTGCTATCAGCAAAATTTCAAAACCATTGTCACCTTCAGACACGAGACCAATAGCAAATTTGCCTTATTTCGTGAGTTTTCGATAAGCTAGTTACTAACCAAATTACAACTCACCTTGAAAGCAATAATATGCTTTCCCATTTTCAATCAGGTTTCCGCAGTTCTTTCAGCACTCAAACTGCCCTTGTCAAGGTCACAGATGACATAAGATTGGCAATTGACAGAGGCATGATCACGTTCTTGTTGCTATTTCATTTTAAGAAGGCTTTCGATACATTTGGTTATAGTAAATTATTAAAGATGCTCAAAATCTGAATTTCTCTAATAATACCATACAATGGTTTCATTCATATCGAACCGATCGCTCTCTAGTCATAGCCAACTCAGAAGGGAATTGCATCTTCATCTCACGCTACGACATCAGGTGTACCACAAGGCTCTACCTCTGGCCCGATCATCTTTTTGATATTTTTTTTTTTTTTTTTTTTTACACCTTTTTACAGGTTTTTACGTATCCCCTACACCTTTATTATTCCATTGCATTCCATTTCCAAGTTTTACCCCCTCTTTACCCCACCTTCTCGCATTCGCCCAGGGTTATGCCCGTGGAGAGAGGGAAAACCTGTGGCCAAATCCGTTGGGATAAATGCCATTTAGGAAAACCTCCTCCGAGAAGGGCGGTGTATTCAAGAACAATTCTGTTGGCAAGGTCACATTGCGTAGACTTTAACACCGAAACCGAATGCCTCACACCTCCCGCTCACGTTGTGGAATGTGAAAAAACACCTAACCGATCATTTAAGCTAAGTCCGAGAACGGTCACCCATCCAAGTGCCAACCGCGCTCGGTGCTGCTTAACTTTCATGACCGGTCGAGGTGCGTTTCCGCCACTCCGCCACCGTGTCGGTCTTTTTGATACTTATAAATTCGATCATTGATGTTTTGTCTCATACACATAGTATGTTGTTTGCTGATGATCTACAGTTGTATATCTATTGTAATCCCGCAAATTGTCACATTGCCATCAACAAACTAATACAGGATAGCACGAGCATAGTTCACTGGGCAAATTCACATGGGTTAGATATTAATTTTAATAAAACTAAGGCACTTATGATAGGATCAGTTCAACAACTCAGGTTTATTTCTCGCGACACTTTACAACCTATTGTCATTGACGGTAATACTATAGACTTACTTCATTCGGTGCGTAATCTAGGCTTGGTAATTAACGATAACATCAATTGGAACCCGCACATATCAAATATTATATCGAGGGTGCATTTTATTTTACATAAGCTTCGGAATCGGGGAAATTTTCTTCCTTTTAACTTACGTAAGCAACTGATTAATATACTCGTTCTACCTCATTACGACTATGCTTGTGTGGTGTATAATGATCTCCCAGATTACTTGAATTTGAAACTGCAACGTCACTTAAATAATTCGACGATTAACAGAATAGAAGATACTCAACATTTAAACCGTCAATACAGAAATGTTATGAATCTCCATAATATTAAAATTTTATAAGTGAAATGTGAATTTTTCTGTAAAAACCCCTTTATCCTGGGAATAATATTTAGAAAATACAATTTTTTATAAGTCCATTGTGATCGCATTGATACGAGGGTAAATTTACCACTATTACAAATTTTTTAGAGAGTCGTTTTTTATTAGTTTTTTGGCTTTGAAGTTTCATTAGTCCACGTACATTCGTATGTCCGTCCGTACATACGTACGAACAATTTTTTGTACGTGCATTTTACCATTCATTATTACAATTATACAACCAATAATTAATTTTTTTTCAACAATTGATTGTCGTGCTGCCAGGTACACACTGAATACATAAAAAATTATAATAAATGCATATTATTTGTAATATTTATAACAAATTAGATTTAGAAATATATCTAAAATGAGCACTTTACTGTGAATTTCCTTTTTTACTGTAAATAATTATGAATAAACATTATCTTATTTAGACTTAATGTGTACCTGGTATAATGACAAACAGTTCCTGGATCTTTCGGGAATTGCTGAGTTATTTTGGGATAACTCCACTAATTACGGGATTTCCAGGAAATATCGGGAATTCCTGAGGTATTCCGCGATGACTCTACTAATTGTGGAATTTCCTGTATATTTAGGGAATTTCAGAGGAAATTCGGGATGACTCTACTAATTACAAGATTTCCTGGATATTTCGGAAATTTTTGAGATATTTCGGAATGATTCTACTAATTACGGGATTTCTTGGATATTTGCATTTGTGTATGTATGTCGTATTGAACTTGAGTGAATATTGTGTGGAACTTTTGTGTATGTGTGTGTTGTGTGGAACTTTTGTGTGTGTGTTATGTGGAACTTGTGTAAATATTGTGGAATGTTGTTAGTATGCATGTTATTATTAGTAATTGACGTCTACAGGAATAAATGTAAGATGATGTGTGTATTTGTAGGTACTTACGTGTGTAAATAGTATTCACCATTTAAAATGTAAAAAAAAATATAAATAATTTTTCTCTGTGTTTAACAGGGCTTAAACTGTCGTAATTATTAGTCCAATGATTGTCTAATAAAACGCCCGCATTATAATTTTTTATAATTTTTTTCCTTTTTTTAAATTTTTTGTAAGCACAAAATAGCGATAATTTAACTATTTATTATATACATATATAATATATAAATATTTCACCGCCACCGCCGTGTCTAAGAATTCAGGATACAACATATATATATATATATATATATATATATATATATATATATATATGGGTGGTTCTCTGTGACATCGAAGATGAAAAAAATAAATATTGCTATAACTGTGGAAATATGTTTTAGAGGTATCCAGTAGTTCTCCTGAATTTTTTCAGATTTTTTCTGGGCCATTATTTTAAGTTACAGAGAGTCAAAGTTGACATTTTAGCACTTTTTTGCATTATATGCCCATATTCTTGAATTTTTAGCTCCCAGGGGATGCATTTTTCACTAAAAACATAAGTATGACTTTGTTTGTAAAATTTTCCGAACTTTTCATTAAAAATACTTTTAAAGACATAAATGTATGCTGTCACACTCTTGTAAGACATTCAAACCTTAAATAGTGAAAATCAGCAATTCTGCTCCGGACTTTGGTAACCTAATACTGTCTAAAAGATGTCTTTTTATAGTCAGAAACTGCCTAAAAATTTCCAGAATGAGTCTAAATCATTAAGATCACTTATGGTCAAAATATCCGGGAAAAGTGCCCGAAATATTAATAGAAATGTATATTTGTTGCCTTATAACGAAGAATCTATTAGCATGATCATTGCAAAAAAATTTGTGCACTTACCTTGAAGTAGTAGAAAAGTATCTTCACTTGTTTCAGTATCCATCTAATCCCCTGTAAGCTGCTAAAAATACAAATATTATTATACAAATGTAAAAAATTAATTTTTAAACATTTATAATGCTGAATTTTTAGTTTTACATCCCTTACAAGAATTATAATACTAATCTGAAGGATTACTATAAATATATAAACATCATTATTACAATAACTGAATATACGTATTTAATACAAAAGATATATAAATAAATCGGATATATAATTATAATGAATAATATGATAACGTGACAGTGACAAGTTTGTGAAATCTAAACAATGTATTGCTGAATAATAATAATAATAATGTTGATACTTTTATAGTAATCCTTCAGATTAGTATTATAATTCTTGTAAGGGATGTAAAACTAAAAATCCAGCATTATAAATGTTTAAAAAATAATTTTTTATAATTTTATAATAATATTTGTATTTTAAGCAGCTTACAGGGGATCAGATGGATACTGAAACAAGTGGAGATACTTTTCTACCATTCCAAGGTAAGTGCATAAATTTTTTTGCAATGATCGTGCAACTAGATTCATCGTTATAAGGCAACAAATATACATTTCTATTAATATTTCGGGTACTTTTCCCGGATATTTTGACCATAAGTGATCTTAATGATTTAGACCCACTCTGGAAATTTTTAGGCAGTTTCTGACTATAAAAAGACATCTTTTAGACAGTATTAGGTTACCAAAGTCCGGAGCAGAATTGCTGATTTTCACTATTTAAGGTTTGAATGTCTTACAAGAGTGTGACAGCATACATTTATGTCTTTAAAAGTATTTTTAATGAAAAGTTCGGAAAATTTTACAAACAAAGTCATACTTATGTTTTTAGTGAAAAATGCATCCCCTGGGAGCTAAAAATTCAAGAATATGGGCATATAATGCAAAAAAGTGCTAAAATGTCAACTTTGACTCTCTGTAACTTAAAATAATGGCCCAGAAAAAATCTGAAAAAATTCAGGAGAACTACTGGATACCTCTAAAACATATTCCCACAGTTATAGCAATATTTATTTTTTTCATCTTCGATGTCACAGAGAACCACCCATATATATAAGTAAATACCTCATTATTTATAATAAATTATTGATTTGTATTTAAAAATTTATATGTCAATAATGCTATAACTCAACCACATTCTTTACTGTCCATAAAAAGAATATAATGGCGATAACTCAACCATAAATTTAATGTTTTAATGAATATAACAAAAATTGTTTATTATTTGTAGTTAATTATTAATCAAATATTTCTGTATATACTATATGTTTTGTAAAGATTTTTGGTCCATTATTTATTTTTCTCCTTTTATTTTTATAATTGTCAGTATCATCTTTAATTTTATAAATTAATTTATTATTTATTCATATTTTTAAACTGTTTTTTGAAGTTGCTCTTGATAAAGCAACATAATACACATGACTGAAAACAGGTGTATTTAAATACAATCCAACTTTATTAAATGATTGCCCTTGAGTTTTATTTATAGTCATAGCGAAACCTATCCGTATTGGAAATTGTCTTCTTACCATTTCAAAAGGAACTTCTTCTAACGATGGTTTTAAGTCAATACGTGGCAAAAAAATTATTTTTCCAGAATTTGTCCCGGTGATAATTTCTGCAGTTATTATATATTGTTTCATTTTTTTTATTATTAATCTTGTTCCATTACAAAGACCATGAAAAATATTTAAATTTCTGAAACAACTAATAATTGTACCTTTTTTTAATATTAGTTTGTGAGGAGGTAATCCATTTGGCGTTATCGAATTTGAAAATTCGGTAGGTATTGATTCAGCAAATTTATCATTGTTGTCCTTTTGAATTCTATCGTCACTGTAGTATACACATATTTCGTCGTTTATTTTTTCAACTATATTATTATTAATTTTTAATATATCTGAATTTAAAGGAGATTATGTCACTTTTTTTTTTAATGTTGAATCTGTGGCATCTATGCTGTGACCGAAAATTTCTGTTATCAAGTCAGATGTACAAAGATCTTTTTGAATTTAACATTATTTTCTAATTCGAATTTTGTGGCATTTTTATTTTCTTCTATTTCAAGTAACAATTTTTTAAATTTATGATCTGAATTTTGTAATCTTAGATTTTCACATAGTGAATGTTTTGAGAAATATGACCACAAATAACTACTTTTTACACAAGACTCTATTATTTTCGTACGGTTTACGTGTCGTACTATTGAAAGAGTTTGTCTGATATCACCTGATGTTACGACTACTTTCCCTCTAAGTGGCATAGAATTATTACAAATATTTTGAAAAAATTTATCAATTGTTTCGAAAGCATATTTTGATACGATTGATATTTCATCCCATATAATGATTTTTATATTTTTTAAAAATATGCCATGTTTAGAATTTGGATTAATATTACAAGTTGTTTCTTCATTACTATGTAGTGGTAATTTAAATATACTATGAAAAGTTCTACCGTTGATTAATAAATTAGCAGCGATACCAGTCCATGCCATTGTTATCATAATTGGTATTTTTATTGACATTAGATATTCAATAATTACGTTATGTAAATAACTTACCACTACCACCAGGACCATCGATGAAATACAAAGATTTCCCTGAATTGTTAATAGTTGCATCGATAACTAATTTAAAAATATGTTTTTGATCAGTTGTTAATTGCTGCTTCAGTTAAGCATTTATCCGACTCATCGTCAGTACTAATTAAACCTTTTGTTATGCAAACATCTTCGAATTTTTGATAAACTAGATTATCTACTGTACGTACGTCTTTAAAAGATTTAGCACCTCGAACATTTAGTAATAAGAGTCGCAAAAATTATGTTTCACGTTTATTTGGATTTACAAAATACATTCAACTGATGATAGGTTTTGTAATTTTTTTTCTTGGCTGATATCTCTTGTTTCGTTTATCAAAAACATATTGATGAGGAATTTTCTTGATATAAATATTATCTTGCGTTTTCATCTTGTTCATTTAATTTGAACCAAGATGTTAATGTTGTATCAACATTTTTATCAAGTATTGCATTCTCATAACCTTCTTTAGAATATACATTCTGTTCATATTCATTGTGAACAGCTAATCTGTAAATTTTATATGATTGTTTATACAATTTATACTCTAAAATACGATACATTGATTCTAGTGCACATACATATCTTGTAGAAATATGTTGTGTTATTTCATCATAATTGTATGTTTTATCATCTTCGTTCATATTATTTTCTTCATTTGTATTAAATTTTGTTGTAAATTTGACAAAAGCAGTATCTGGTCCTTTGTGAATATATTTAAATAAATATTTAATAGCTTTTATTGTACTACAAATTTCTACATTTATATGGCATTCTAACAATAATAATATATATGGATTGTATGGTACAACAAAACTGTTGTCCGCAATTTTAGTTTTTGAATATGTTATTTGAACGCCATTATTTCTACGTCGATATATAGGATAGTTATCTGCATTATATTGTGTCTTAGTTGCAAATGGTTTTGGAAAATTTTTGGTGCAATATGTTTTATCTTCACTCATACAAATACAGTTTATGTTTTGTTTACGACATGAACCGTGTATCATATTATTTTTTTACTATTTTGTATAATCTAGGATATTTTTTTCATCTGGTATTTCAGCACTTATAATTTTATTAATTTCATCAGTATCACGAAATTTGTCGTGTCCATATAACCAAATTAGCATATAAATATGCGGTAATCCACACTTTTGAAATTCTATAACATAAATAAATCCTTTAACTTGTCCAAATATGTTGTTTTTTAAAATTTCATTTTTTAAAATTTTAACTTTTTCGTGGAATACTCTTGATATTAAATCTGGATGATCTAAAGTTGTTTCGAATGGTTTTAAATTTTCTTTAATTTCTTTCCAGTTAGGATTACGCGTTATTGTTAAAAATAGATCAGGTTTCCTATCATTTTGTAGTTGAGTCATTGCATCTAAATAATTTTGTTGTGTGGCTCGAGAACTTCCTATGTAAGATGATGGAAGAATTACCGTTTCTCCAATTTGAGATTGAATAAATTGAATAAATTGTTTTTATTAAATATGTGGTCCATTAATCCTCTATACATTTCAGTGCGTAATTGAGCTTGATTTTTGCGTAAATAACATAATCGACTTCCTTCAATTCTTGTCCATACATCAACAATAAATTGTTCAGACAAATTTTTTAAATTCAAACATGGATTAAAGTCATTTCGAATGCTCAATTTGTAAGAATAATATTGAAACATAGATATATTTGTATTTTATTAGAATTATATGGACTTTTCATGTAAGGACTCCATCCAATTTTCCATATGGAAATATTAAAATATTAAACTATGGGATCTAGATGTTTATTAAGTATATTTATTTTTTGTGGTTTATCACTTTTAGGATAAATACAAATATCACGATCAATAGATGGTTCACCATTATTTCCTACATATACGACAGCCACTTCATTACATGTTGCAAAATAAGATTTATTTACATGAGTATTATCTCTTGTTATTGACATGTATACTTCTTGTTGTATAACATTGTTATTTTTTGTTTTACTCTTTTCTTTTTTTTCTATTTCATGCATCATTTTATATGCTTGTGCATAAACATTGTTTGACGATAAAAAATCATTTAGAATACTTAATACGTTTATACTAGCTTTTTCAATTTTGTAATTATTTGCTCTATTATTATTTGCAATTTCATTATCTATAATGTACAATTGATTATATTTGGGCACTTCATTTTCATTCGGATGTAGAGCATATGAGTTGTGGTATACTTGTCCACATACTTTAATAACTTGTGGACCAGCTGATTTAAAATGTATTAACTTTGCACCGAAACTGGCGAATGCAAATGAAGTATTATACTGTCGAATATTTTTTTTGTAGCTAATACTTATTAAATTATTGCTAAACAAGAATTTTTTTTTAATTTCTGGATATAATTCATTATTTAATGATACTTTATTCTTATGACAGCAATGAACAAATATTTTATCATAAAATACTTCACAGGCAAAATATTTTGCTTTACAAAATTGGCATTTATTGTTTAATTGGCCTAAATAATTTGTTTTAATAAGATCTTCGTTAAATGTAACATTTGGAATCAAACCTTTTTTTAATATATTAATATTTTTTTCTTCAATATTATTTTTGTTGACTATTTCTTGTTTTCATTTTCTGTCAATACTTATTTTTACAGTATCTTTGTTTTAATTCTTCTTTATAATTTTGAGATTCTTCTATTACATTTTCTTTCGATATTGTAGATTGTTTCAATATGTTGTCCCAAACCTTGTTTTAATCGCGAGCGAAGCGAGCGTTTTTGGTTAGTATAGTTTAAAAAGACTAATGTATACAAACTATGACGTATGGTTTGTAAACACGCACCTATTTTGTTTCTGTATAAATACTCGTTGATTTCGTATTAAATGTTATGTCGCTATCGCTCCCTCGGTTGAATCACATTTTTGAGGCTAGACGTTGATTTTAAAGTGTAGTCTTAAATTTATTATTAGTTTATAACAAATAAATTTTAAACGATTTTGATACAATTATTTTATTTTATTTTCAAACTATTGTGCAACCAAAACAAAGTATTATGCAACCATGGTCTTAACTACTCGGTTTGCCCTTTCCACGGGGTTACATTGAGGACGTATATGGCGGTGTCCTACGGTGCGTGATTCTATGGTTTGTCAGCAGACCTTCTACTTCCTTACTAATGAATTGTTTGCCATCATAGGATTATTTGCTCCTTAATAGCTATTGCAACAGCACTTTCGGTGGCTTTTAGTGCATTTAGTGAAACGATCTTGCATAACAAGTAACCATATTTTTCCGTTGGTCGATCGTGGTTGCGGACCTACTAAGTCAATCGAAACCATTTCCCATGGTTGTTGTACATTAGTAGCGTGCATTAGTCCAGCTTGTGCCTGTTGTTGGACTTTATATTCCTGGCATTTGGCATAGTTTTGTACACGCTTGGTTCCGTCGCACAATACACCGGGCCAATAATAATAGCGAGCAAGGCGAACTAATGTTTTACTAATTCCTAAATGTCCAGCAGTAGGTTGATCGTGGCATTCTTGCAGTATTATTTTATTTAAAGAGCATAAAAAAGAGAGAAATTACTTTTTATTAGTTATGCAGAAATTAATTTTGCACAAATGAATTATTATTATTCTATAAAATTGTTTATCTATTGATGTAAAGCACGGGAAGGATAGACATTGTTTATTTACAGAGAATAAAAAAAAGAAGTTTCCTTTTTATCAGTTTGTGGACATTAATAAAAACTATTATAGGGTTTAAGCAAAATATATAAAAGTTCAATTAAAAAAAATACAATGTATGATATCGTAAAAAATACTTGTCGATTATTCCGCTTTGATTTCAGCACTTTCTATTGCAGAAACTTTTTAAGGAGTTTAAGCAAAATATATAAATTTTAATTAAAATACAATCTATGGTATCGTAAAAAATACTTGGCGACTATTCCGCTTTGATTTCCGTACTTTCTATTGCAGAACTTTTATGGAGTTTAAGCAAAATATATATATATAAATATTTAATTAAAATTACTTGTCGATTATTCCGCTTTGATTTCAGTACTTTCTATTGCAAAAACTTTTTATGGAGTTTAAGCAAAATATAAGTTGAAATAGGATATGGGAGTAATAATTAAAGATTTTTCTATCAGATAATAGTTTTGAAAGTGTGATTGGAAACAATACTTGCGAATGTTGACACCTTCGTAGAAGGTGTTTTATATAAAGTACTGTCTAGAGGTACAAATTCAACGTGGAATATTTAATAATGAATAAAAAATTACTGAAAGTGAAAACTCTAATAAATAAATAAAACCTTTTTGTTGATATCTTGTAACGGGGTCTGCCGTGCCATCTGCCATAAGGCCACGGATGGGGTCTCTACCTCTCTCGATGCGGTCAATGCGGCCCGCGCATACCGATGTGCTTACCTCGGCCGCACTGTGCAATACCGGTACCTCCGTTAAGTCGGGCGGCTTTTCCTTGCCGTTCGGGTATGATGACACGGGGAGCACCGCGCTCTCCGTCTTTGTCTCTCGGCCTTACCTTTACCGTAGCCTCCGAGTACGCGAACTCGAGAGGCTAAATACTCGGCGTGAGTCTTGCCTCTACAAGGTGGTTTTAAAATATTCCGAATTCAATTGACATGACAACACAACACACACATGCAAAAGTAAATAAACTCATGTTGAAGAATTAGTCATGTTCGATTTATTAAATGAAATCAAAGGATAAACGGGTTACAACTAATGAAATTTACATATAAATACAATAAAGCGTGCGGTTGTGTCGTGTAGACGTTACGCGAAGTCTCGATTAGTGTCTCATATGAAGTCGCGTCGATTCCTCGGCGAGATCGTCCTGAGCTATCTTGCGAGGAAAGCCTAACTCTGTTAGAAGGTGGTTCGCTATTTTCTCCAACATAGACGATAGCAACTTCATTACATATTGCTATTTGCGATTTGTTTTTTAATGCTTTATCTCTAGTTAAATACATTTAAATTTCTTGAATTGGACGATCTAATCTTATTGAACGTTCATGTTCTTCGTTTGAATTTCATGCATCATTTTATAAGCACTTGCAAATGGATTTATGTCACGTAATATACTATCTAAATCTTGCATTAATTCCTTGTCTAAATTATTTTGATTTGACTGAGACAATTTGTATTCGTTTGCAATTTGATTATCAAGTATATACAATTGGCCAAATTTGGGCGATCTAATTTAATTGGGTGTAAAGCATATGTATTATGATATATTTGTCCACATATTTTTAATACTTCTGGTCCAACAGGAGAAAAATGTGCTAATTTAGCACCAAAACTTACAAATGCTAATAAATTGTTGTAAATTCTGATATTTTGTCTAAAATTCTTATCTTTGTCACTTTGTCCTAATAAATATTTTGTTAGATTTTCAGGATAAATATTATATTTTTCAAGTTTTATTTTATTTCTATGACAACAATCAGAATATCTATTGTCTTTTTCAATTTCATTTTTAAAATGTTTTGCTTCACAAAATACACATTCATAAAATAATTTTCCAAGGTAATTGCACTCAATAATAGATTCATCAAAATCCCATTCTTGTGAAAATGAGCTATAAATAGGATTTCCACGTAAAATATCTTTTTTAATGTTTTTTTTAAATTTTACCAAATGTTTACTAAATTTTCCTTTTCATTCAATATTATTTAATTTGACTTCAGTACTTATTTGGTTTATTAACTCGCTCTTAATTTTTGTTATTTCTATTCTTTCATTATTTTCTAATTCTTGAGATGCAGCCTTGTTTATTTGTTTTGAGCTTATTTCATTTACTTTTTCGGGTTTTATTTTTAAATTTTTAATTTCTTTAACTTCATATAGTATATTTCTAAATTTACGTTTTTGTTCTGCTTGAATTAATTTCTGTTCTTCAGTCATTTTTTTCCTTTTTTGGCTTTTCATTTTTGAAATTTCATTTTTTCTATTAAAAGATTGTGATTTTCTAAAATTACGTTTGCCTTCAGCTTCAGCTGATTTCTCAGTCATGTGTTCCCCTTTTTTGCTCTTTAATCTTAAGATTTCTTTCTTTGTATCCATAGATTGAGATGCTCTAAATTTTCTTTTGCGTTCAGCTTGAGATGATTTTTGCTCTTCATTCATTTGTTCTCTTTTCTTCCTCTTTATGATTGCAATTTCGTTCTTTCTATCTTCAGATTGAGATTCTCTGTATTTACGTTTCCGTTCTGCTTCAATTAGTTTTTGTTCTTTCGTCATTGGTTTTCTTTTATTTCCTTTAATTATTGATATATCATTATGTCTATCTTCAAATTGAGATGTTCCAAATGTTCGTTCTCGTACTAATTCATGTGTTCTTTTATGTTTTACTTCTAAAATTTTTTCTTGCATTCCATTTAACATGTTCAGTTATACTTACTTTCGATAATGATAATGATATATTTTTAATTTTGTTATCTTTATTTAATTCTTCATCATGCAATTTTTTCATATCTAAACGTTAAATTTGTAATTTTAACTTGTCTGCAAAAGTGATTTTATTTTGTTTTCTCGAAGGTATGATTATATTTATCGTAATTTTGTATCGTAATTAAGTACACATTTGTTCCTTTTTAATGTTTAATATTTACTGGCTTCGTGCATTGATGAAGTTAAATTACAGTACTTATTTTATAAACAAATTGCTGAATAAATATTTATGGCATTGTAAAAAATAAGTTTTCATGTTAATAGCCGAGTATAAATTTGCAGCTGAAAATAATGAATCGTAACATTTTTACTTTTTAATCATTTGCACAATAATTTATAGTTTTATATTGAAAACAGTGGAAGCTGAAGCAACAACTGTAATATTTCAAACTTTATTAAGTATTGAATGTTTTGCAACATAATTTAAATTTACTTGGTTATTTATACAAATATTTATACAAATTTAGCATTTTAAAAGTTTGCTAGAAATGTAAAAGTCAATAAGTATGCGATAGCATACTTTACATAAAAAAAAAGAAAATGTAAATGCCTTTCTACTTAAATTTGCAAAAAATATTGTCACTTCCTCCACCCTCGCCCTCACCCTGACCTCTTCACCTTAACACACTTACCCTTATACACATACTTATATATAAAACATAATAAAAAGATGCCCAATGGTGAATGTCGGTCGCCGGACGCCGGACACCGATCACTTTTGATATTTTAATTTATATAATTATGCATAGTCAATGTCTAAACTCTATATAGTTATATATTTTAAACTTGATTATGCAAAAGCTTGATATATCCAATCAAAGGTATAGTCTAAGCATAAGTTATTCATACATAGCCTACACTATTTTTTTACATCAATCGAGAACTTTATGAATAGTTAAAATAATTCCAAAATGTTTTATTAATAATGCTATTAACACCAGGTCACGAAAAATAAGATTGACCAACGTTGTGAAACAAAATAAAAAACAAGTAATTACAGTCTTACCCTTACCACATCATACAGATTTTCACAAAAAAATTAGTAGATTGTTAAAAAAGTACAACATAGCAATTATCCCAAGAATCGAAAATAGGTTAAATTCCGTAATAAAATTAGGTAAAGATTCTACTAGCAAGTTAAATACATGTGATGTAGTATATAAATTTAACTGTAAAAATTGTCAATCGATTTACATAGGCGAAACTAAGCGAATGTTAAAAGATAGAATTTCTGAACATAAAAAATCACACAATACTGAATCAGTAGTAGCTATACACATGAAGAATAAAAACCATCAATTTGATTTTGAAAATGTCCAAATATTAGACAAAGAAAATGTGCGTAAAAAACGGTTAATTTCTGAAATGATTTTTATAAATAGTCATAAAAACACACTAAATAAAAAAGAAGACACAATGGGTTTACTTGTATAAGAACATACTGTAATGGCTGTTAAAAATTACTCACAATCAGTATATATAGGTATATACGTATGTATATACTAATCATCTCTGAATTTCTTGGAAAATTGTAAGAGTGTTAGATACTCTTTATGTTTATTTCTTGTTATAACGGTTAGTCCGATTTAAAATGGCTCGATGTTGAGCTAAACTTATTTTCAATATTGGTAATTATTGCGTTTTTTGTGTATTTATATAAAAAATTATTTCTTGTTGTTCATGTTCAATTTGAAAAATTGTTAATATTTGTGTATCTGTTAATAAATTAGTGCCAGAAGAGGTCTGAAAAGATAAATAGACGAAACGTCGCAATTTTTAATTAAAAGAAAAGGTGTTAAATTTATTCAACATCCTGTGAATTGCCCTACAAGATCGCTTAAAAAACCAAAATAAAATAATGGAGGGTGACTATCCACAATTATTAAATAACAAATCCAAAATACTATAATGTTATAGATTACCACATATTTGTTTAATAATTTTAATAAAATTGTTAGAAATGAATAATTTGGACTATTCCTTCTCATAAAAAAATCTAAACCATTGGCGATAAATTTAATTTTGAGTTAGTTAATTTTAAGGTTTTGCACTCAATTAAAAAAATTAAAAAAAAGTCACTACCTGTCCAGGTCATCGACGTGACCTCTAGGTCATCGGGGCACCATATACTGCAACGCACATCACGTTAAAAAAGAAAATTGTTACTTCCCGTAGAGGATGTCCAGCTCGTTGACGTGACCTCCAGGTCATCGGGGCATCATCTACTGGATCACACATCACGTTAAAAAAAAATTGTTAAAGGAGCCGCGGTGGCTCATGGGTAGAGCTCCTGACTCTCACACCGAGGGTCGTGGGTTCGATCCCAGACGTGTACCTCTGAAAATTTTTTCATGTGCATTTTTCGAACACCGCGACTCAGTGGCTCGGCGTGTCACTATAATGTGACGCCAGTTCGGGTGCGCGGGCGTTTCGTGCATTTTTCAGTGCATGAGAGGCACGGGCATCTGAACTATAGGGAACGTTAGGGACGCGAAGATGTAAAGAGGATCGCGGTGGTTCCATCGGGAGGACAGGAAACTGTAATTATTAGACTAATTACAGTGACCGATGATATCTTCCGATGGACACAAGCACCACTGTTTCAACTACATGTGCTTTGTTTACAGACACACCGTTCACCTCCGTCGCTGATTAGCCCTGGCAGCATAAATAGAGCGACGTTAAATAAAATAAAAAAAAAAAAAAAAAAAAAAAAATTGTTACTTTCCGTAGAGGATGTCCAGGTCTTTGACGTGACCTCTAGGTCATCGGGGCACCATCTACTGCATCGCACATCACGTTAACCCTTAAAGAACACCCTGGTTCGTTTAGACCCATATGTCGATTGTACTCATAAATAGCTTTTACATTGTTGCTTTTACACAGTATGATCTCATTTATATTATATAATAGAGGACAGAAAAACCCTAAATGGTAACCCTGACTATATGTTCAAAGAGTTTTCGTGACGCAGCAAGTCGTCAGTCGTCGCTAAGAAGCGTTTACAGTCCAAGCAGGGTCTCGATGACCCATGTGTGTAATTGTCGTCGACTTGAAAAAAAATATTGACTTTCCTTTTTTGCGTAAATATAAAAATTTTTTTTCAATCAAGTGAAAAAAACATATCCTGAATAATTATAAGTGTATATTATAATTTTTGTGAACAATGTCGTACAATTTACGCTTGCGCATTCGCCAAGACGTGCTACAAGAGGACGAAGAAGTCAATTTTGGTGGTGATTCTTCTTCAGAAGAAGACAACGTTTCAAATCAATCAGAAGAACTTACCAATGAATCTGATTATTCAGAAGCCGAGTACGCAAAAAGTGGCACTAACAACGTGCGAATTACGCGGCATCGCGAACGGGCCAACGCAACCAAAACACGGGGCCGACCGTCACCAGTTTTCCTTAGTAAAAATAATACTACATGGAATTCTAAAGTATCTGTTAGAATATCAAATTGGTAAATTCTTTTATTTACTACAATGTTTACTTAATACAATAACAGATATATACTCGAATAGCAGCTAGATCATGTGTATGTATACACACTTTTTTCATTAACCAACGAATATATTTGTTATTGTATACACGCGTAAATTTCAAGTAGCTTTTCGGAGTACCTATTTATGACAGAAAGAGAACACTTCTTGATATATTTCATTTTACATTACTTCATTTATTCGAGTATATAATATAGATCGGGCATTTTATTATCTGTGTTGACTGGTTTTATTTATATATAGATCGGTTACACGTTACTACAGAAAGATCACCTGGACCCAGAAATGGCGCGGAATATTGTACAAAATATGTTGAATTTTGGAATCTTCTTTTTAATGAAGGAATTCGAAAAAAATTGTAAAATGTACAAATAAGCAAATCGAACATGTTTGTGCAATCATGATGGTTAATGATGTTGAGATTGATACGTACCACCGGACAACTGATTTAGATGAAATAAATGCATATATCGGATTACTGTACTACTCAGGGCTTTGGAAATCATGTCATGTCGATGTAAAAGAGTTGTAGTCTAAAACTAATGGCGTAAATTTTTACCGATGTGTTATGCCAAAATCATGATTTGAATTTCTTGCTATTCCTTACGCTTTGACATCAGAGAAAATTGACTCGCGAAAGATAGATTATCGCCAATTCGAGAACTCTGGAACAAATTTATTAAAAATTTATTTTATACATTGTTTATATTTTTCATTTAAATATATTATTATTTTAAATTTAAATTTAATTATTTATAGACTGTGACAAGGCAAGTGTGCCTGTCATGGTGCGAAGCGAGCATGCACATCCCTACCTATATATTGCACCATATAATTCCCTAAACCGTATATAAAACACGCCTAGCACCGAGCACACACATCCCTACCTACCCATTATCGAATATATTTCCCTAAACCCTATAAAAACATGCCTAACACCGAACAAGTCACACCCTGGAACTGAAGCGGAGCCAGCACACGCAGGAGTCGAGAAGACCAGTAGCCACCAAGAGGCCACGTACAGGGCGAACAGCACTCGGAGAGTCTGGAGACATCAGCTGAGTATAAAGTCAGTACAGGAGCATAAACAGGGCACCGAGGTTCAAAGTATAAGGAAGACGGCTCTTGTAGCAATCACAGCAGCATATCCGGAGTAGCCTCAATACTGAAGGAGCCACACAGCAGCAATAAAACTCGTACAGGAAGATCAACCTGTAAAGCATATTAATAAGTATGTTTTCAATACTAAGGAGCAGATAGGAGTACACAAGACTGTGTACAGGAGTAGAGGTATATAGGAGCCAGGGTTAGAGGTTATGTAAGCATAAACATTGCTCACATATACTAACTAAATACCAAGGCGCCTGCCAAGTTACTCCTTACCGTGTAATAGTAGCCGCGCAGTAGACCCGGAACAACATCCGGAGCCGACGTCGTGAAGAGACGTCTCAGCAGTCAAGAAGCCACGAAATAGAGAGACAGAGAAAGCGACACGTACTCATATACGCCGAGTTGACACGACCCGTTAACCACGGCATAAGGTTCGCCGTCCACCTGAAACCATCTCATAGATCGATTAGCCAATAAATAACAAGGAACGGGGTAATAATTACCAAACAGCAGCCTCGTTGTCGCCAACTCGTCCTCGTCGTCGTCTCGATCGAACAGCATAGCAGAACGCCGACAACAGCACCAAGCCGCTCTCGCTATAAAGCCGCGCTCGCACTGCTCGGAGATGGTCGCGACGCATGCGAAAAGCAGAGAGCTCGGGAACACGGCCGTGAGCGGACGCAACGAGGCTATATTGTGAACCGTTTTGCCGTTTTACGAGAGAAAGAGCCTGTGAGAGCGTGCACCCGTGTGCAACCGGGAGAGAGTGATCGCCGTGCAAGGTTTGTGCAACGTGCTACCTTATACCCGTGTTCCTCTCCTCGTAAAGTGTGTGCCGCTATTGCCCCTTTCCGCGCGTATCCGCACACGTGGCCGGCGTCGCCATTTTCGTCGATCGAACGGATATTCGATCGTTTATTCATTATATCGCCGTGCGTATAATTCTTACGAGCCCAAATTCGAGCCAAAATATGAGCCACAATTACGCTATAATTAATTACGCTTTAATTGTTAATCTATAGCAGCCGTTAAATATAGCCGCGAACGCGACTGGCAACTGTGTAATTCATCTGTATTTAGTTAATAAATTCTCTTATTTTTATAACTGGTATAGACTTTATCACCCGCACCCTGACTCCCAGTGCCGTGTGACAAGATTCATGGGATTCCTTACTTAGGAAAAACTGGCTATCCAAGTAACGAGTCTTCTGGAGAATATTTTTTCAAAAAAATGACAGAGCCAATTCATGGAACCGACAGGTCTGTTACTTGCGATAATTGGTTTACAACCATTCTTCTAATGAAAGAAATGTTGAATCAGCCCTATAAAATTACAATTACTGGTACTATCCGAAAAAATAAACCTGACATTCCCAATTAACTAAAACTTGCAAGTTAAGATGTTCCTTCGACGAAATTTTGTTGTCATGAGAGCATTACTCTAGCGAGTTATACACCAAAAAAACATAAGGTGGTACTGGTCGTAAGTAACAAAATTACTAACAGTTGTATTGGTGAAGATGGAAAACCAGGTATGGTCTCACACTATAACAAAACAAAAGGTGGAACCGAGTTATTGATAAGCTTTGCCATGCTTATACTACTGCTAGAAGAACAAGGCGTTGGCCAATGCGATTTTTCTTCGGCATGTTAGACCAGTCATATGTTAATGCTAGAGTATTATACATTTGCAAATATGCAGATAATCCTAATAAAAAACTATCAGCCACTTCAGCGCTGAAAAAACTGACCATCCATCTCGTAGAGCCATTTCTACGTCAAAGGCTTCAAACTTCCAACGCTTCGAAGTGACGTCAGAAAAGGCATCCAGTTAGTACTTGGAGTGAATATTCCACAAGCAATAAACGATCGACGGGAACTAAATAAAAGATTACGATGCGGACTTTGCTCTTACAAAGCCGATCGCAAAACAAAATCCTTGTGCTCATCTTGCCAGCGGCCAATGTGCAACGAACATCGTTCGTTTTTATGCACTGATTGTGCAGGAATCGACTAAATCTAAACTTTGTCAGGCTTGTATATTTTATACGAAATAATTTATGATCTTTTTCTATAATATCTGCTTATTATTTTATTGTTCATTGTAATAAAAAAATTTATTTTCGCTTACATATATTAAAAGATCACGATTTTTCACTTGCTCGAGATTACTTCCGTTAGTATGCAAAATAAATACCTTTGTTCTAAAATACAAAATACAAATATTTTTATTATTTAGATGCATTTCGAGAGTACTAATATAAATTTTTAACCAAAAATAATAAAAATTTTTATAATTATAATTTTTTTTGTAATATTGAATTATTTAAACAAATAATTTATTGCGCGATTTTTTTTTAGAATATTCCAAATTTATAAATATTAATATTATACAGAATCTTCGTTAGAATACTTTGAAGTGTCTCTCTGAAATTTTTAAGTGAAAAGGTTTAGTAGTTTGTAGGTAAGATGCTAGTCAAAAGTGAACAGGGTCTAATAGACCCAGAGTGCTCGAAATGTTCGAAAACAGGTGTGCTCTCGAAGGGTTAAAAAAAATTGTTACTTCCCGTAGACGATGTCCACGTCGACGGGGTGACCTCCAGGTCATCGGGGCATCATCTACTGGATCGCACGTCATGTTAAAAACAAATTGTTACTTCCAGCAGACGATGTCCAGGTGGTCAGGGTAAGAACTCCAGACATATAACAGCGGGTCACCAGACATTTGTAGTCGAGATACCAGACATTTCTCGCGAGGACACCGGACATTTATAGTGGGGACACCAGACACTAACGGCTGAAACACCGGACATTTCTCGCGGGGACACCGGACACATACGGCCGGGACACCGGACATTTATAGCGGGGACACCAGGGGCTTTAATGAGATAAACGATGTCTCGAAAATCGAAATAAAAAATCGATATTTGTCAAAGAGAGGTGGTTTCAGTCTCCGTCATTGTGACAGTCGTGAAATGTTGGTCTTCCTCACACTTTTAATTGGACAAGGCGGAAATTTCAAATCTGTTTAAAATTGAAATCGTTCAAATTGAGCAATCACACCGAGCACATCATCAATGTCTCTAGGAGACGATGTCTAGGTCAATTATTGACAACATAAAATAGTAACAATTTTGAAAACAGCAATAAAAATTGCTGTTTGCAATGATTTACTAAACGTACAGTGAAATAATATTTTGATAAGTGTTTTATTAGTCAATAAATAGGATGTACAAAAATGAAATATTATTTTAAGTTTTATTTCAATTGAGTTGTTAGTAACGGTAAATACATTATGGATGTGAAGGTAATAACAATTTTTCTTTCAACATATTTTTGAGAAATTTTTTGGTTATGCTTGAGCAACATTTGAAAAATAAAATTAAAATTGTGTACAACAAACAAATAAATTTGTGTTTGCATTAACAATAAATAAATTATTTTTATCTTTTAATACACAATGTTGATAAATAATAAAAATAATAATAAATTTTCAATGTAAAATGAAATAATTTAAGTACGTAATTCGAGCATATTTAGCTAGTATTTACAATTTTTCAATATGACTAAAATTTACAATTAATCAGTCTTCGAACTTTATTATTTTTATTACAAAAATTATTTCTTTTTACATTTCATTTTACGATTTTCAAAATGTCCAGAAGTCTGCACCACGGAAAAAATTGAACGCAAATATTTGCTTCAACGCGGACATTTCGTGTAGATATCGATAGATATCGTGTATATTATAATTTTTTTGTATTAAGAATTTAAACAAATGCCAATTTTGGATTTAATATTTCAAATTTTCTAGGCTTAAAGTTCTTGAAATTCCAATCATAATAAAAATATTTACAATTTTAATCGCTCTTTTTACTATAATAAACAATTTAAGAATTGTAAGCATAACAAACTTTAAGTAACTTAAGTTAAAAATTGAATCAGGTCATTAATGACTTATAAAGTAAAATAAACATTAACGCGGAATGTAACATAATTGATAAACTAACAACGCATTGACATACATTAACTATTGTCGAATCTAGCGTTTCAGATAAAAAACCTTTTCTTCTAAGTATTTTTTTTTTGTTTTCATAATGACTCTCCAATAGTTGTAGCTTTTTCTTTTCTGTTTCTTCCAGTAAAGCAAACTTCCTTTCCGCACATCTTTCCATCAAATCTAATTTTCGTTGTTAAGACTTAAGATAAAAATTGTCACTGGTCTGCTGAAGTAAAATAAATATTTTTAAGCAGCAAAATATTCATTTATGATTCTCTGCCGGGTTCGGAGGCCTTCAATATACTCTTCATCAATTGCATAGTGATGAATAGGGTGCTGTCGTGGTGCATACCTTTGAGGCACAGGTAGATTAACCCTGCAAAGAAAATATATATTATTTATATTTATTTTTATTACATAGAAATAGGCATTATGTTAAACATTTTTAGGAAGAAATAATCTAATTTTGTACACTGAAAGAATTATTTGTCGAAAAAATCTTTACCCCTGATGCCTTAAAAAATTGTACAATACTGCACACGCTTTCACAATTTCTGCACAAAACTGGGGTTTATAGTGGAGTGCCTTGTCTTTGTTTAGGCATCGAAAAATTTCTTTCCAGATCCCAAACAGCTGTTCAACAACGCATCGTGTTTTTCTCACTCGTTGCGAAAATTCGAATTCGGGTGAATTTGGCACTGCAAATTGATCAGCTGTTAACAATGCAGTTGACGGCGTGTATCCATTATCACCTAAAACAATTCAATTTAACCATTATGCAAATGAAAAATTCTCCAAAGAAGGTTATTTAAATAATTAAATTCGTCACGATATATAAAAAAATTAAAACTTACCTATTAAATAGTAATGTCCTTCTTCTCTTACAATATTTTCATCGTTTCTTAATTGATACAAATGATTCCTCATTTCGCAATGGTTCCATATAAACTGATCATTCGTTGATCCACTGCAGATTCGAATATCCATAATATTGTAGTCTACGTCACTAACCTGGAATACAATTGTAATAATACATAAAAATTTAAAAATAATTGTAATAATGTATTAGTATAATAAAATATATTCATCATGAAAGGGACTACTTTTTTAAGTGCATTTTTTAATAATACTTAAATTAATCTGCATCAGCCCCTTCAATGATTTACTTACCACTTGCACATTCAATGAATGGTTTTGATGATGGTCAACGTACGCTTCTTCGTGCTCAGCAGGAGTATGAAGCTTTGGCAGCGTACAATCAATTGCACCTAGGACGCCTGGAAACTGAAGTTTAGCACGAAACCTGCAATTCAAAATAATTGAATTAAAATATTAATTTTTTGTTGTGTTTTGTACTGAAAAGTGTTTAATAAAGTAACGTAAAAAATAAAGTATAAATATTGAAGTACAATGTAATAGAAACAATTTTGTAAAATAGTGCAAAATAGAATTTTATAAAAACAGTCAAACCTTGCTTCTATTGCTTGGCGCTCCTCCTGTGTTCGAGGAAACACTATAAATCTCTCGGCTAACGTGTTTATTGCTGGTATTACAGCATGCAAGTACTTGCTAAAAGTGCTCTGCGACATCGGATGGTTGAGATCTTGAGCGACTCCCTTTTGATGGGAACCTTCGGCCAAAAACCTTAATACAGCAAGTACTCGAATATGAGGACCAATTCCTCTAGGATGTTGAGGGAGATGAGGTGTCAGCAAATTGATGAGTTCATAGCAGTTTCTTGGTACATTCTGTAGTGCTTTCTGAATGTTTCATCACTCATTTGAAAAGCATTATTTACATCACGGAGAATTCTCTTCAGGTGGAATTGTTCTGTCCTGATTCGCTGTTGCTCCTCGTCATTTTCATCCAATAATGCTAATACAGCCAACATTTTGCTAAAATATTCATTGATTTTATAATGAAAAATATATTAAACTATAATTGATTCGAAAGAAAAATAATCTAGTTTAAAAAAAAATTAACGTAGAGGAAAAGTATTTATAACAGTTTAACGTTATTTGTAGTATTAGAATAGCAAACAATAATTATACAATAATTTTATAACTTTATCTTACATTTTTAATTAAATTTTAGTTACAGTATACTGTTGTTCAAAGTTGCAAAAAAAATTATTTAAAAACCTTTAATAGAATTTTAGGTTATGTTTTTAAATTGTGAATTAAAATTTAAATGTGCTTATCCGTGTATTAAGTAAACATAATAATTGACTGAACAATTTACTTTATAAACTTATAATTAATATTTACCTGCCAAATTGAACCGACCATTTATTAGAGAATGTAATACGTACTAAAATAAGGAAGAGCTAGCACGTTTTCTTCCACCATCTAACGCTGTGGCGACGAAAAAGGAAATCTTTCTTTTTTCACAAGAGGAAGTCGTTTAATTAACATTTCTACAATAGATGGACTTGTAAACAAGAAACTTTTAGCTTCGTCAATAAGTATTTGTGTACAGTATACACAACTATATAACTTGTACGGCGCTCTTGTCGCGAGTCGCGAGTCGTGTCGTCGTGCGGTATGTCGCGCAATGTAAACAAAGCTCGTACTATACAAGTAACCCTAAAATTTACAGGTTTATAGTACATAGTAAAATACCCAAAACGAAGAACTACGTAATTGAAATACGTTAAAATTAGGTATATCTTGATTCAACAAAAAATGTTTTACAAGTAACAAAAATTAATTGAAAATTTTTATGAAAGTTTAGAAATATTTAGACATTGATTTTATTAGTACAAAAATTACTCATTCTAAAACAAAGCATCTATCTGAGGTAGTTGGTTATTTCCGGTACGTTTACCTTTCATCGCAAAGAGCATTTAAGTACGGCAAGTAGACGCCAAGCAATTGTTTCATTTAACTTTTTTTGGCAAGGAGAATTTTACCACGGCAAATAGAAAAAAATAATTATAATGTTGTATATTATTTATACAAAAGTGAGCCGACATGAGTGCAACAGTAGAGTAAGTAAAATTACTTTTCTTGTAAATTGTTGTAGGTTAAGTTACTCGTGTGTGGCAATAAATTATTTATATGACGCTGCAATGAATTTTAATCAATTTCTTATATTTTACCACCCCTTCAAAAAATTACCATTTTTACTAATGCTAAGTTTCTCGTGCCCTTTAAAGATTTCGCATACACTATATTAAAAAGACTAGGATTAATTAACGAACAAAGCATTTTTTATACAACTAAATAGATTCATTGTTTTAGTGTTGACAATGGCTACATCACTCCTACTCAAGATGATGCAATTATTTATTACATGAAGAATCACTCGGAATTTGCAGCCAATAGGTTTACAAGCTGCAACGGTAGACAAGCAAAAATCTTGCAATGGGATAGATTGGCTGGAAAAGTCAGTGAATGCGGATCCGCAAAAATGGCTAAACAAGTTCAAAACGTATGTATGCTTCTATTCAATGATTTACTTATACACTTAAAAAATATTTATAAATTATAACGCATTCGATAACATGACACGTCACATAGTTATATTTTTATAATTTTATATACATACATGTACATTAAATATTATATAATATATATATATATATATATATATATTATAAATATTATATATACATAGGAATTTTTTATATCAAAAGGCTCGTCAGAGCCTGACGTAGCTATAGGCGTGAGAGCCATTATATACACTTTACTAGTCGCTCAGATTTTTTACGTCCATAAACACTTCATTATTCCAACATTATATTGTGCAATTTGTCAAGCATTACTTTCCTTATCACTTATTTTCACTGTATAACAAGTTCATGTTTTTACTACAAAACATTTGTACCGAGGTAACTTTAGAACATCAATGAAATGAACAAAATGTAATATAAAAATAGGTATATACCTATTTTCTACATAGACGCATTTGTTGAACGTGTAAGCAGTACAAAACATCGTTTCGGCAAAATAAAACCATTGGTCGAACATTCTTTAAATCTTATTCTATAAATAAAAAAGAGGGTAGTGTTTTTACGACGATCAAATGGCATGGAACGAAATATTTAAATACAAAAAATGTTAGAAAAATAAATATGTACTTACCTGTATATACTGTTTACAGCGGTGGAATCAACTGAAGTCGAAGGCTAGAAAATACAATGCAGACAAGAAGAGAGCGTTTAGAGAAACAGGCAATAAAGTAGACGGAAAAAAATTTATTATCAATCCAAAGCTAGAAGAGGTGTTGAGTATACTTGGATCCTCACACAACAACGGACTGGAAATGCTTCCAGAAACTGGAATAGTTACTATCGACACACAAAGTAATAATTATTTTAAATATTTATTTATTTTAAAACAATTACAATGTTCAATTATTTTACTATTATTTGCAGGCTCAAGTTCTCAAGGTTCAACTGCAAAAACACGACAAAATAATGTAGTCTATGAAGCGTATGACAATACAGGATTAGTTATAATCCCCAAAAGAGAGGAACCTTATGCACCTAAAATCTGCAGAAGTAAAATAAATAGTCGAACTAACACGTTGATACAAAGAGCACCACAATCCTTACGAAACGTTTTTGTGTCAATGAAATCTTCTTCACCAAACAAAGCTTCAACAGCGGACAATCAAGAAATAAATGCTGAAGTTAATACGTCTGCAGCTAGCGAGCCAATCAAAAACGAAAAAAGGTCATCGTTTTCTAAACAAAGTAATTACTCTCTCAACAGTTGGCAAAAAAAAAAGTAAGGAAAACCTGTATCAATTTCATTCATCATATTTCTTCATATTAACTAAAGAATCAATTTTTCAAAATATCCTGAACGCCCTCAGGCATGTTTAAGCACTAAAATGTTTCCAATTTTTCCAAATTGATAATTTCATTATGATGTTTGTGTTAAAACCTTGTACTTTTTTAACTAATAATTACCGGACAAACAATGTTTATTCAATTGTTATTTAAAAAATTTTTTTTTCCGTGTATACGTCATGCCCTGACTTTTATTTTAAGCTACCCCTATGATTTTTTTTAGATTTTTAATTCATTATTTGAAATATTAATTTTTTGGTAAGAAATGTAAATGTATTTGTAATTTAATTATGACATCCTGTTAATAACATTATTTGATGCAATATATTTATAAACATTTTTGTACTGATCGCATTACTTATTTGTTGACTATATTATAAAATGATTATAAGTCATGAATTCTTTCGAATTGCAGAGCCACCAACGAAAACGGAGAAAGTATTCGAATCCGTGAAAGAAAATAACGATTCAATGAAATCAGTGGTAGATGAGTTGCGGAATTTACAACAGACACAACAACGAAAATTAGATTTGATGGAAAGATGTGCGGAAAGGAAGTTTGCTTTACTGGAAGAAACAGAAAAGAAAAAGCTACAACTATTGGAGAGTCATTATGAAAACAAAAAAAAATACTTAGAAGAAAAGGTTTTTTATCTGAAACGCTAGATTCGACAATAGTTAATGTATGTCAATGCGTTGTTAGTTTATCAATTATGTTACATTCCGCGTTAATGTTTATTTTACTTTATAAGTCATTAATGACCTGATTCAATTTTTAACTTAAGTTACTTAAAGTTTGTTATGCTTACAATTCTTAAATTGTTTATTATAGTAAAAAGAGCGATTAAAATTATAAATATTTTTATTATGATTGGAAATTCAAGAACTTTAAGCCTAGAAAATTTGAAATATTAAATCCAAAATTGGCATTTGTTTAAATTCTTAATACAAAAAAATTATAATATACACGATATCTATCGATATCTACACGAAATGTCCGCGTTGAAGCAAATATTTGCGTTCAATTTTTTCCGTGGTGCAGACTTCTGGACATTTTGAAAATCGTAAAATGAAATGTAAAAAGAAATAATTTTTGTAATAAAAATAATAAAGTTCGAAGACTGATTAATTGTAAATTTTAGTCATATTGAAAAATTGTAAATACTAGCTAAATATGCTCGAATTACGTACTTAAATTATTTCATTTTACATTGAAAATTTATTATTATTTTTATTATTTATCAACATTATGTATTAAAAGAAAAAAATAATTTATTTATGTTCTTCACA
This sequence comes from Theocolax elegans, assembly GCA_026168455.1. Taxonomy (NCBI): domain Eukaryota; kingdom Metazoa; phylum Arthropoda; class Insecta; order Hymenoptera; family Cerocephalidae; genus Theocolax; species Theocolax elegans. Next base: position 22,571,796 of record CM047430.1, read on the forward strand.
CTGTATAGAATTATGCCGTGTACTTATGCAAAAAATATTTATTTATTGTTAATGCAAACACAAATTTATTTGTTTGTTGTACACAATTTTAATTTTATTTTTCAAATGTTGCTCAAGCATAACCAAAAAATTTCTCAAAAATATGTTGAAAGAAAAATTGTTATTACCTTCACATCCATAATGTATTTACCGTTACTAACAACTCAATTGAAATAAAACTTAAAATAATATTTCATTTTTGTACATCCTATTTATTGACTAATAAAACACTTATCAAAATATAATTTCACTGTACGTTTAGTAAATCATTGCAAACAGCAATTTTTATTGCTGTTTTCAAAATTGTTACTATTTTATGTTGTCAATAATTGACCTAGACATCGTCTCCTAGAGACATTGATGATGTGCTCGGTGTGATTGCTCAATTTGAACGATTTCAATTTTAAACAGATTTGAAATTTCCGCCTTGTCCAATTAAAAGTGTGAGGAAGACCAACATTTCACGACTGTCACAATGACGGAGACTGAAACCACCTCTCTTTGACAAATATCGATTTTTTATTTCGATTTTCGAGACATCGTTTATCTCATTAAAGCCCCTGACACATACGGCCGGGACACCGGACATTTCTCGCGGGGACACCGGACACATACGGCCGGGACGCCGGACATATATGGCAGGGACACCGGACATTTATAGCGGGGACACCAGACACTTGTAGTCGCGATACCAGGCATTTCGGACACCAGACATTTACAGATGGGGCACCAGATACTTAGTGGGGGGTCATTAAACACATACCGTCGGGACCGTCGGGACACTTATGGTTAGGACACCAGACACTAATCGCTTTTCGGGTGGAGAACGAACAAAAATATCGGTAACATTTTAATTAATAAGAGATTCACCAGTATTGGAAAATTCGATATAAATATTTATAATTTTGTCCAATAAATTCAGCATCTGAAGAGGTCTGAAAACTTAGCAGACGAAACCTTGTGCACTTTGTGACGTGGTATTCGCGTACCCTATGAAATTAATTAATTTTTATAATTAATAAAAACCGTTGGCACGCGTTGCCCAATACCGCGCACACAATTAATTTATTTTTCCGAACTGCGGGCTGTCGCCAGAAACACGAGTTCGCTGGGACGAACGATAGGAGGATTCAGGCGATCCTCCTTGCCTCGACACGATATATAAATTAAGAGGATGTCGGCGGGAGCGGGGAGAAATATTAACGCTCTAATAATTAAAATAAAAATAAAAGAAACATTTATTTTAATTAGATTGACAATTGGCCATCCAGACCTCGTGCCGCGACAATAGTAATTTATTTCGTGCGGGCAGAAGTATCGGGAGTCAACCGGATCGAGATCCACGCCTGCGGTTGACTCTGCCCCGATTTCCGCTTTTCGGGTACCGGCGTACCCGAATACACTCCCGAGTTCACACACTTATACACTCGGGGAAGGGGGGAAACGCGCGGTAGTATAGTACACACTTACCGAAATTCGCCCCATGGATGGCCCAGCCGATCCGTGTCCCTTTGGCCTCCTGGGCAACGGAGACCGACGTCGGCTGCGGTGGTGAGAAGGCGGCCCTGTGCCGCGGCAAGTGTCTCGCGAACCGCGTCCACACTCACACACGTTCCCGTCCTTGTTCACCCACTAGGTCACTCGCGGCTCACTCACGAGGACGATCAGGGTTGATAGCCGATGGCCTTGCGCCTCACGCGCCTTATTAGCCGTAAACACTAAATCGATCAACACCGGATAAGTTCGTCCGCCTCAAGCGGCGGATCGGGATGTACTCGCTAAGCAATTGCCTAATTTTGCGAAAAAGGGATGAGAGTGGGAATCTCACACACACACTCTCTCGCGCTCTCATCCCTACGTACTATTGCGCGCAGTAATTGTACACATTTGTTCAAGTAAACAAATGCCGTCCGTTGACCTTGACATACCAAAGGCTCCGACGACTTACAATTAAAATGAATTTAAATGCTTTCTCTGCCGCGAATTGTTGTGTGACGATTTCCGTGACAACGTACATAATTAAATTGGATTTATTTATTATTGGCCCTCAACAATCGACTATTTACTAATTCAACAATGGAGGGTGAAAATTACAAATTTTACTATTATAGTATTTTCGGGGTGTAAAATCGTTTGCATATATACGAACTGTAAATGACTTTAGGCAAACATTACCAATAGTACCACATGGGAGTAGAACTAAAATTATTGAAACTTGTCTAAAAAGGAGTAGATTATGGTCATATTTCTTAAAGTTATCATTAAATGAAAATTAAAGATTAAATAAATGAATTAAAAATATGAATTACAATATAATATTAAAAAAATAGTAATGCAATTCACTTGTAATAATGATTTAATAACAGAAATCTTTGGACTAAAGGTTAATCCTAATGTCCCAACATAAAAAATTAAGTAATATTATCTCCTTTGAACTGTGATGTAATAAAAATTAATGAATATATAGTCGAAAAAAATTGATGAACATAGTTATATATTTTATAGTGATAAAAGAATTGAATGTGATGTTAATGATACATTAAAAGAATCAATCCCAACTGAATTTTTCAATTCATTAACACCTAATGGATTACATAAATTGATATTAAAAAGGGTGCAACATCATTCCTTCCTTTAATACTAATTTATCTGGTGGTAAACCATTAAGGATTAATGAATTGAAAAAATGTATTGTAATTGATTCCTTCAATTTATTATTTTCATCATTGTTAATACTGTCAATGCTTAAAGATATCTTATTGTCACCTTCAATCCTTTTAATAATTTCATTATTAATCGCTAAAACATCACTATTTCTTGGTGAAACATGTGACGGGAAAATCACTCAGTGTGCACTATGCGCTAATTACCTGAACGGCAGCAGAAGCCGTCTCGGCGATCTTGCGCTGCGGCGGAGCGCACTCGACGCCGTATTACCCGTACACAACACGAAGTTCGCACCGCTCGGCGAACTACGTCTACCGAGATATACTCGGGGAAATCCTCCTGGGACTTGCGCTCGCTCGCGGCGGCGGCGGGGTAAGCAGGGACAGTAGGTGGAAATACACGACAAGACAAAGACTTTTCTTTTACTGCTTCTTTAATGAAAGTGTACTATTACAACGAATACAGACTTAAAAACTAATCTACTATTTCGCGTAATCTAAGCCGCGAGCGAAATCGCGAGGAGGCTGTTGAGTATGCGCGGAAACACGTTGCGAGAGGACGCACGAGTGTTCCTCGCGCCGATCGCCAAGGGTACGTTACTCACTCGGACACGCTCGCTGGTGCTGACTTTGCTCGTACTTGCAAGTTCATTCGGGACGACGGTGGTCTCGGACAATAGACCCCAGGATGTCTCTCGCAGGACTCGGAGGCGGGCCACACTCACACACACTCACTCGCTCTGATCTCGTCGCGGGTCTTTTTCCGCGTGTTCACGGATTATCGCTGTTACTCGGTCACGGCCGGGAACGAATCTGCCTTCTCATGCGCGGTCTCGCGATCGCCGCGCGTTGTTGCCGAATCTCCGCAGGGGGGCGCGTTTATGTACGCGTGTAGGCTCAAGTCGCGACCAATTCGGTGGTTGACGGTAATTGCGCAGTAATTATGCGCTAGAAGAATTACCGTTATATCCCTCCCCCAGACGTCAATTATCTCCGTGATAAGGGATTCTATACTTACAAACCGATTTACGCGACACATAAAGGGTGTAGGAAGCCATAAGGTCTCTCAATCCAAGGAGCAAAGATAAAATAAATTTTAAGACTCCACAGGAAAGACTAAAGGTCTCCTAAATATTTACATATAAAATAAACTATATATCGCGCTGCAGTAATATTGCTAACTCAGGTAGTGAATCTAAAATAGACGGAAAGGATGATTGAATGAGGATCATTGGGAAGTGCCACGCAAAGTTGTGCTTCGCGTCTTCCGTGGTAAATCCGTATTAACTAATGCAATGGCCTTATTTCGCGAACCTTTAGGACGACCGTGGCCTCCCTTACTCGTCACGGGGACTGTTGGCTTATCGGACGCCGTCCTAGTCGTGGGTTTTGGGTGCGTAGAGTTTGTCCTATCAACGACTATTGCGGTTTTTCGGGGCCTACCTCTACGCTTTGGGGTCGCACGCTTTTCTACAATATTAGCGTCTCCCGAACATCGCGCTTCCGATTGCGCGTTGACGCTACGCTCGCCCTTTGGCGCACTCGCTGTGTCGCCACGATTTACATTTGGTAGCGCACTCACAGTGCAACTTTCGCTCGCTTGTTGCAGCGGGTGGCTCATCACTGCTTCTACGCACGCTTCCAACGTTGGTTGAGCATCTACGATGTCGTCTACTTCATTGTCATTTGATGAAAGCGTCTCGCCGTCTCTTCGTGGCTTTAATTGAGACACGTGGACCAAATCAACGACATGACCTTCTCCGCCAAGTAGTTTGTACGTGTTTTCACCTAGTTTGGCGGTAATTACGTATAGACCAGCAAATTTCGGTGTAAGTTTTGCGGCACGGCCCTCGGCAGCTGAGGAAAGTACGTGATTTCTTCGCCAAACTGAGTCTCCTACTTTAAACTCTACAGGTCTACGTCTTTCATCATAATAACGCGCTTGTCTGTCCTGAGCGTCTCTCGCGCTGTCAGCTGCTGTGTCTCTTACATCAGCTAGAAGACGCATTCTCTTTTTCCAAACTTCAAGCGCATTGCGCTGTTCCGTCTCAGCTACGGCTAAATCTTGTTTTCGCCGCGCTGATCCGGGTGAAGATGGGTAGCGTCCATAATTTAACAACGCTGGACTCATCTCAATAGAACTGTGAACCGCTGTATTAGACGCGTATGTCAGCTCGCTCAGATGCTCGTCCCAAGTCGAGTGACTCTCCTCGATAAATGAAACTATTATCGTCTTCAGAGAGCGATTGACCCTCTCTACTGGGTTTGCCTGCGAGTGATACGGAGGTGTAGTAGAGTGCAAAACTGCTTGCTCGTGGAGATAATTATCTATGACACGGTTTTTGAATTCTGTGCCGTTATCGGATAAAAATACCTCCGGCACACCATATCGCAAAATAATGCGCTCTTTGAGTTCTCTCAAGATTGATTAGGCGTTCGCTCTACGTATAGCGATACACTCCGCCCAGCGAGTAAACAAATCTTCAAAAACCAATACATTGCCGTGTTTACTGCGGGGAAACGGACCCATAATATCCGCAGCAACGATTTGCCATGGGCGGTCTATGACCCTGCGGCCCATTAACCCTTCCGGTGCTTTTTGTTTAACTTTACATTGCTGACATACGGTGCACTTTTTCACGTTAATCATCGCAGGTAACATCTCGTCAGGGCGGTAAATGTACAGCTGTCCACCAGTCAATTTATGTCGTGGAAACTTACTCGGCCGCTGCTCTACTTGGTGGCAAAGACGCTTGTACTGCGCATCTTGCGTTTCACTCGCCCAAGTAATTGCGCTGATTTCGAACGCTTCGTCCTCGAACATGCGCGAAAGCGCATAGGGAACATGATTTAGCGCTCCTTTTCGGTGTTCGACTACAAAAGTGTGGCCTTGCAATTCTAGCGCCCAACGAAATAATCTTCCTGTTGGATTGCGCAAATTGCACAACCATCGAAGACTGCTATGGTCGGTCAGCACCTTGAAGCTATAACCTTCGATATAGCGCCGAAACTTCTTAATCGCCCACACTACAGCAAGACATTCTCTTTCTGTGACGCTATAGTTTCTCCCTGCGGGGGTCATCGTACGGCTAGCGAACTCTAGTGCTCGCTCTTCTCCGTCGATAAACTGTAATAGTACTGCACCCACACCAGTATCGCTCGCGTCTGTTTGAATAACGAATTGCTCTTCTGAATTCGGGCGCTGCAAAATAGGGGCGGAAGCTACGAGCGCTTTAATTTGCGTTAAAGCTTCTTGCTGCTCCTCGAGCCATTCATATTTACGTCCCTTTTTGGTGAGTTGAGTTAGCGGCTCTACAATCGTGGCAAAGTTTGTCAGAAACTTTCGATACCACGATGCCATGCCCAGAAAGCGTCTAAGCTGCTTAAGATTTTTCGGCGCCGGATACTCTATTATCAGCCTAATCTTCTCTGGGTCTGGTCGAAAGCCCTCGTGATTATCCAAGACGCCGAGGTACTTCACTTCCTCTCGACAAAAGACACTCTTTTCTCGGTTAATCATGAAACCTGCCTCTTGTATCCTACGAAGAACTTTCTCAAGCATCTTGAGGTGATCTCCGAACGTTTCCGTTGCGATGATTATATCATCGAGGTACGAAAAGGACCACGGCTCGAGCTCAGGCAAAATGATTGAGTCTATCAGTCGCTGAAAGGTCGCGGGCGCATACGCTAAGCCATAAGACATGCGCTTGAACTGAAACAATCCAAGCCCTGGTACTGTGAAAGCCGTCAAGGGCCGCGAAGCTTCCTCAAGTGGTATTTGGTGATACGCACTGCTGAGATCGAGCGTGCTAATGTATCTAGCACTTTGTAATTTACGAAGTATGTTATCCATGTAGGGTAACGGATAAGCATCGGGTTTCGTTACGGAGCTGAGTTTTCGGAAATCTACGAAAATCGATATGTCCCATTTTCTTTGCGTACCATGACCACCGAACTTGACCAACCGCTAGTACTGGACTCAATAATTTGTGCATCAAGCATCTCCGTTACTTGCTTGTACATTTCTTCCTCCATTTTGCGTGAAAGAGGGTAATATTTTTGCTTTATCGGTCTCGCAGACTCGACCTCGATCGCGTGCTTAATACGATCTCTGCACCCTATTTTCGCATCGCTAACCGCAAGTATATGACTCAGAAGTCGGTCTACCTCTTCGCGTTCAGCGTCTCGAATTCGTGCAAGACCAACGGCAGACAATTCTATAAGTCCCCATGGTTTGACCCAGCTACCTCGAGATTAACTCTTTGTTTTGCCTTCTTTAAATACAAAACATTAGCATTTGGATCGTGCTCGGTATCGAATAAGCGACAAAAATTAACGCCTATATAGCAGTCGTAATCGAGGTTGGGCATAATCGCCACAGTGATCTCTTTTTTCACTCCTGCGAGTTCGAAGGGCAAATCGACGTAGCCCGCAATAGGCGTATAGCGCCCATCGGCTACGCGCGCTCCGCGACCATGACACGGCCTGCGCGTGCGCCCGCAAGCACTGGCTATCTGCAAGCCTAGCGCTCCCATAACTGTACGAGCCGCACCTGGATCATTCATCGACCTCACGCGAAATCCTCCGATGTTTACTTGTAACCACCATCGATTTTCGTTCGCGTTATGGTCTCGTTCGAACTTGTTTCCGATTTGCTCCACACCTGAGGCAAATCGTAGTCGCCGATTTTCACATCGCTTGACTCATCAGCGTCACTCACTGATGGTGCGCTTGAACCTGCGCCAAGGAATGGTGCGCACGTTGCACTGTATCCCGTCTCTTGTGAGGTCGGTTCGACTTGCATCGGACGCGTAGTAACCTCGTCTACGGCGCCCGTCTCTCGTTTCCCGAAGTCGCGCGTTTACTGCATTGGTATGCCAGGTGAGTGGGGTCACCACACACGTAGCAACAGCGTTTTGGCTTACTCTCCGTCTTTGGAGAGGATTCTAGCCTTTGCAGTTTGCTCTTCTTTTCAGAATCCTTGTTGGAGTTCTGGTTTTGGAGGGCTGGTTCTTATTGGAATTATTCGCGCTTTCGTTGCGTTTAAATTCGGACAAAGCTTTTGTCATAATTGCTGCTATTTCCGTGAAACTGTAGGACGTCTCCGTTGAGTTCACGGCAGCTATTTTAGGTTTATTTTTCTTTTTGGCAATAGGTTTGTAAGCCATTTTCGGTAAAATCGTGGTTTCCGGTAGCGGAGGCGAGCGATATGTGGGCTCCACCTCAAACGCTAGTTCTACGCAGTTATTTGCGTAGATTCTGTTCCTATCCTAGTGCTACTCGCTTGCACGGAGACGGTTAATTGCGTTAACATGCGCATCATTACGTCCATTTTATCCTCGAACTCTTTATATTTATCCAACTTTTGTTCTAATTTGTTAAATCTTTCGTTACACACATTTATAAATTGGATGAAATCCGTCGGTACTTGGCACTCTGTTCCCGACGGCAACGTTCTCGTCGAAAACTTTTGGGAGTCGTTGGACGGTTGTCTTTCAGTTTGTGCTAAATTAGTATTTGTGCTCCTCTGACCAGTGTCTGTGAGCGTTCCTCCTTGTGGCGAAGTTTCTGTTTGTCTGCTCGTGCTTTCTATCGCTTGCTCGTTTTGCGAGATAAGTTGATCCATTTGTCTAATTTGGACCAACGGATCTGTATCAATTAGGGATATCAGGTGAGGCGCGTCATGATCTACTCCTTCTTCCAGGATCGTAGATCGGTTTTTTCTGCGCACGTTTGATTTATAAACGTGCGTCTCAATTCTTCGCGTTTAACCCGAGCCTCTTCGTCAGGCAAATCGCTAGACTCAAAGTCTGCTTGCGAGTAATAACCTAGTAACCACTTGTGCAAACGAGAAACTTTCTCTAACCTGAGCCCTGCGTGACTCAAGTTGAGTGCAGTGAGGGTTTCTTCTATATCCTCGGGAGACAAAGCATAGCACCAATGCTGAAGTTGTAATTGCGTATTTTCTGACATTTTCGCAAAATGTCGTTTGCGCTACGTAAAACTAACTTTTTACAAGTGCGCTTATAACATAAAATTACCACTGTGTGTGCGCGTTTTCACTCACACTGAGATTCGTTCTAATATCTTTTGGAATATTTAAATTCCAAAAATATATTTTAGCCGGATTTATTATATATTCAATAATAAAGGAGCTAACAATAAAAAAAACCAAAATGTGCATACGATTTGCAAGCAATGAATTTATAAATATAGCAAATTAAACAATATTAAATTTACAAAGTAAAAAAATAAAAAGATTGTTGCATTCTCTTAAACACTTGCGCAGACACAGCGGTGTAACGCAGAAATTTCTATTTTCGCAATTGGAAAAAATAATTAAATTAATTAAATTCGGTTTGATAAGCAATCCATGAAAATTTTAAGTAATTTGATAATATTTATTTTTCTTAATAAAAAAAACCACTTGCGAAATTAGCGCCACGCCAAGAATACGCATGAACAATAACAAAAATAGTTCGTGTTAATTTCAGTTTTTAAATTGATATTTAAAAAAAACAAAATTAATCTCAATATTAAACCAAAAAAAAATTAAAGAGTTAGAGCGACACTCATCAAATGCTCCGTTGTGAAAAATTACAAAAAAACTTATAATTTTAAACAAATTAAAGGCTCTTTAATTTTTAAAAAAATTGAAAAATTCTTGCGTGTGAATTTCAAGATATTATTCTCGAGTAATATCTTGAATTGCGTTTGAAATTATATTTCTATATAATTTCGGCATTTCTGCGTTTATACACAGTGAAAATGTAAACAATGTGCTCTACTTACTATCGCGCGATGGGTGCCTCCTCGCGGCGATCTCACCTTCGAGGTGTCCTAACGTCGATACACGCTTGTTTCGGTCGTGGCCAGGAACGAATCTGCCTCCTCATGCGCGGTCTCACGATCGCCGCGCGTTGTTGCCGAATCTCCGCAGGGGAGGCGCGTTCATGTACGCATGTATGCTCAAGTCGCGACAAATTCGGTGGTTGACGGTAATTGCGCAGTAATTATGCGCCAGAAGAATTACCGTTATAAACAATAACTTTAGCTTTAAGAGTAGATATATCGTTAATATTTATTTTTTTCCCAAAAATTCATCCATCAAATTATTAAAAGTAATTAATTCATTCGGAATTTTTATAACTGTATTATCGATTTCACATTTTGTACCGTTTTTGTTTACTCCAATATTTAATAACCACGTTTTGAACATACTATTGAGATTGATCAATCTTAAATTATTATTTAATGTTAATTTTTTAAACAATTGCCATAAAGAATTCCACACATGATTCTAATATTTGAATTCTGTTTCCAAAACGGACTATAGGAAGTGTTTGTTGAAAATATCCAGATGTTACAAATATTTTACCACCAAATGGTGTATTATTGCGACATAAATCTTTGAAAAAAATATATATAATTTCTAATGCATATTTGCAAGCCATTGATATTTCATACCAAATAATTAATTTAATATTTTTTAAATGACGACCTAGTTTTGAATTTGTATAAATTTTGCATGTTGATGGTTCATTTAAATTAAATGGTAATTTAAATGTTCAGTGAAGAGTTTTACCATCTATTAATAAATTTATTGCATATGGCGATAAACCATCAGACATTAATGAAGTTAAAAAAGGGAATTAACGATATACACAGTAAAAACGCAATTAGCGGGGTTATCCCGGAAAACCTCAGAAATTCCCGAAATTTTCAGGAAATCCAACAATTAGTGGTATGATCCCGAAATACCTCAGAAATTCCCGAAATAACCGGGAAATTCCGCCATTAGCGGAGTTATCCCGGAATACCTCATAAATTCCCGTAATATCGAGGAATTGCCGTAATTAGTAGATTTATCCCGCAATACCTCAGAAATTCCCAAAATATCTAGGAAATCCCGTAAATCGTGAAGTTAACCCAGAAATAGCTCTAATATTACCGAAATATTCAGCAAATCCCGTGATAAGTGGAGTTATTGCAGAATACATCATAAATTCCCGAAATTTTCAGGAAATCCCGTAATAATTGGTGTCATCCCGAATGATCTTAGAATTTTCAGATATTTCCAGGAAACCCCGTAATTAGTGGATTTATCCCGGAATACCTTAGAAATTGCCGATCTATCCAGCAAATCCCGTGATAAGTGGAGTTATTGCAGAATACATCATAAATTCCCGAAATTTTCAGGAAATCCCGCAATTAGTGGTATGATCCCGAAATATCTCAGAAATTCCCGAAATATCCTGGAAATCCCGTGATTTGTAGATTTATCCCGGAATACCTGAGGAATTCCCAAACTCTCCAGGAAATCCCGTAGTTAGGGAAGTTATCCCAGAAATACCACAGATATTGCCGATCTATCCAGAAAGTCCCGCAATTAGTGAAGATATCCCAGAAATACCTCAGAAATTCCCAAAACTATTGGCAATCAGGAAGACTGTGCACTAGTAACGATGGCATCAAGAGATCCCAGAAATCCGTCGATGTTATCACTGGGTGGGAGGTAGCAACTGTATATTCGCATACCCGCCACCTCCACCCAGGTAAAATTGGGGAGCGGCGCGGCCATTTTTCCGGATACATTCATGTTTCCACATACCCAGATGGCCGCTCTGCCAGTGGCATCACTCACCCATTTCTATTCAATGCGATCCCTGTACTCCTTGCTGACGATAACAATGTCAGCCTGCTCTTCTCTGACCAACTGTGGCAGCAGATCGTGGACAACAGCTCAGTGGTTTAGGTTGATTAGTAGCACCCTAATCATTTCTGTCAGATGCTTCAACCCTAGGCGCGGATATGTTCTTTTCCGCCGCGCAATCCACTACTTTGTGGCCCACTTGGCCGCACCGGAAACACTGCGATGATCGGTCAACTGCGCTTTTGTAAGCCTTTGCGAAGTGACCGATCTCGTGGCATCGCTAACAACGCGTGATCGGCTCGCGGAGCCGAACACTGCAGTTGACCCAGCCTATCCGAAGCTTCCCATTCTGTAGCAGCTTTTTTGCTGTAGACGCGGGAAGAAAGACGCTGGTCTAAGTGCCTCCATATGACTTTCTAAGCTTTATATTCCCAGAAGGTACCATATTTGGCCTGATCACCGCAAATATTACCTCTGCCATTTCTTCGTCGGCAAGAATAAATATATAGTTCGTGGAGATCAATAAAGCCTTTTATTTTATTTGAATTTTTTTTTTAAATTGAAAAATTTCGATTTTTCATGATAGAATAACTCTTAGTCAAATTATTTTCCACACCTAAAATTTTTTTTGTACTTTCTGAAAGATATTTCCAGTCTTATTTCAAAATTAGGTGCGATTTAAAATTTTCATCATACCACTTGACGTGAAATAGTCCATATATATATATATACTAGCATCCCCCGTCGCGGCTTCGCCCGCTCTGTAATTGCATAGAACTCGTAATATTAGAAAATATCATAAAGATAGGTTTACCATATTTCAGTTTTCATTGGTTTTAAATAATGTTTTTAAAGAACTTCACGGTAGACAACATTTTTTGTTTGTGAATTGTTTGTTAATAAAAGAAATTGATTTTCTGATGTACCTGTTCTTGACAAACCAACATACAATTGACCGTGTGAAAAACAATCAGATAGCAAATCAATCCCAACGTATTGAAATGTCTGACCTTGAGCCTTATTAAGGGGGTATCCTGCTTTGGAAGGCCTAAAAAACCGTTTTTTAGGGAATTTTTTTAAGATAGAAAAAAATAACCAACTCCAGAGAACTTTCAGGAATATTTTATTATATAATTGAACATTATACAAAAATTTTTTTAAAGAAAAATTTCAAAATGCAGCCGATTATTAGGCACATTTGTTGGGCAATCCGTAATCCGAGTCTTCTATTGGCGGGAGTGATAGAGCTCTTATCTTGATCTGAAACAGAAAGCCAAAAAAAAATTTCATTTTCATACATGTATTTTCTATTTGAACCAAGAAAAATCCGAAGAAATTGTGAAATTTGAAATTTTTTAGTCTTTTAGAAATTTATTTCCAAAAACCTTTTAGGTTCATATTGAAGAGTAGATAAAACTGACGCAAAAAAACTTCGGATCGTTACGATGGGTTATTTATTTTTTTTGCAAACACGCCCACCAGTTTAGAAAAAGTGGAAAAACGAAAACTCGAGAAAAAGCGCTTTAAAGTTTATGAACTGGAAAAATGTTAATTTTCGACTATTTACGGCAATAATTCGCTAATCAGCTATTCCTGCGCCATACAATAGACCTTCAGCTTTCTCATGGAACTCATTTTGTTGAAGTTGTTCAAGTCTACGGGCCGTACGAGCTTCCTTACTGGAAAGAGACGAACGTCGTCTTTCTCGTTCAATCCGTTGTATGTCGACATTATCCGCAATCATTTTACATTGCTGGCTAATCGGGTCTTAAACCCGAGCCCCTTCGGATCCGAAGGCGTTCACGCTAACCACTACGCCACGCCCGCACTGGTCGTAGCGCTCCTTATTGCTCTTATATGCTACCGATACCGCGCCACCTCGCGGTGTCGGTAATGCTGGCATCTTATGACAAGTGGATTAAATCCACCTTGTCACAATATACATTTCAAAATTATATTTTGTCAAGAATAGATAATATATCTCTCTATATTATATAAATATTTCGCCGCCGCCGTGTCTAAGATTTCAGGATTCAATATATATATATATACTAGGGGGGCATTGCCCGCCTACGCGCTTTGCGCGCCAACCCCCTATTTTTAATTTGGAAATAGTATATTGTGTGCCTAGGGCGTAAAGTGGGCTTTTTTTTTTATTTATAGCATTTTAATCTTACAATAAAGATTATTTGCGTTTTCATATATTTAATAGTATATACATAATTGTCTTATTTACAGCTTGAGACTACATTTAGTTAAGTACGAGTATATAGTTTTAGATAATGTTTCCGTTGGTCTGTAGAGTAAGTGTGTTGATTGTAGTGGAAGCCTGAATTTTAATTTACTTAATTTTTGTATGTCTATTCTTTGACTGTCATAATTGGGACATTGCCACAGAATGTGTTCAGTGTCTTGCGATTCCGATCCACATTCACATTTACTTTCATCGGCAAGATTTATTTTATATAATGAGGCATTGAGGTTGTAGTGTCCAGTTCGACATCTGTTTATTGTGGTAATGATTTCGCGTTTGAGTCGAAGTCCTGAAAACCACGGTTTGCTTTGGATTTTATAATAATTTTTAAAATACATTTTTCCTTTGTTTGAACTATCTTTTATAAGTATTTCGTTGGTGTTATTCAAAGAAACTTTTTTTAAATTTTCGCTGAAGCCTGTAAATGGGATTTTGTAATTCCCTGTCGCAAGGGTGTTCGCTGCTTCTTTTGCTTTTGTATCCGCTTTCTCGTTTCCTATAACTCCTATATGCGCTGGTATCCACAAAAATTTTATTTTTTTCCCGTTATTATTCTTGTTAAATTCGTAGACTTTTTGTTTAATTAATAATACGTATGGGTTCGTTCTAACATCTAGTTGTGTGTTTTTTATGGATAACAGCGCACTTAAGGAGTCAGAGAAAATGCCATAGTTATAATTTGGTTTGTTTGTCGCTATATTTACAGCTTGAAGTAACGCATTACATTCTGCTGTGAAGATACCTGCTTCTTTGTTTAGACTTATCGTATTACATTTTTGATAGGCCGGGCAGATACTTGCACATCCAATTGATATAGAACTTTTAGATTTACTTCCGTCTGTATATATAGGAATGCAATTTTCTTTAATTATGAATTTTTCTATAGCGGGATTTGGATCTTTGTGTTGTTTTAGAAAGTGACCAAATTCTGTGTCTATGTCGATATTAGATAACAAATTATGGTAGTTGTGTAAATATATGGGGTAGATTTTTTCGGTATATATATAATCTTCAAGATCTTTTAGTTTTTTAATACAGTCTGTGATAATGCACTTATCTTTTGCGAGTTGTGTCTTGTTGTTTTCTAATTTATTTTTGAAGTGTTTGACGGATTGATAAACCATAAGATTATTGTTGAAGTAAACCTTACAAAGGTAGTTGTTACCAAGAAATTTAAATCTTTCTATTAAGAGTGGTAATTTAGACTCGCCTAACAGAACGTTTGTGGATGTACTTATACTTATATAGAGTCCTAGATCTAGTCTAATAGCTGTATATTGAATTTTTTTTATTTGTACGATTTGATTTAATTGAGTGGGACAGTAGACAAAACAGCCGTATTCTATACTAGAACGTAACAAACTTTTATAGAGTGTAATTAGAGATTCGGGATCTGCTCCCCACCACGTACCTCTTACAAATTTAAAAATGTTTAATGCTCTTAAACTGTTTGCTTTTATGTGTTCGACGTGACTTAGAAATGTCCATTTGTAGTCTAGAATAATTCCTAGAAATTTAACTACGTTGCTGGATTTAAATGTCTTGTTTTTTATTTTTATTTGAGTTTCCCCCGGTTTGATATTTTTTTTATTAAAATTCATGAAAATTGTTTTGCTCGGACATAGTTCTAAACCTAATTCTCGTAGGTTATTAAAGAGTGTGTTAATTGCTTTTTCTATGAGGTGGAATCTCGGTTTATTTTACTGATTATAATAGATAGCTATGTCTTCTGCGAATTGTGAGACACGTATAGATTTAGGAAGATTTTTGGTGATATTGGCAACGTAAATACAATATAATAAGGGGCTTAGTACGCCACTTTGAGGTACGCCTTTATTTACAGTTCTGAAATCGTTACCTAGTATATCGGAATAAACTATTATATCTGTAGTTAGAAATTTTACAAATTTTACCAAATTTAGAGGGCATTTATTAATAGCGAGTTTTTGCAGTAATATATCCGGTATCACATTATCAAATGCTCCACTAACATTTAAAAATGCGACGAGTACATTTTTTTTCATGTTAAAAGAATCTTGTACGTATAGATGTAAATTGACTAAACTGTCTAGCGTACATTGACCTTTTCTAAAACTAGTTTGTGAGGGATGGAGAATATTTTCTTGTTCTACCCACCACTGTAGTTTATTTTTAATAAGTGTTTCGAAAAGTTTACATAAACATGAAGATAGGTGAATTGCCCTTATACTTTTACCATCTGATTTCTTAATAAAGAGTAAATAACTATCTTTCCATTGTTTTGGATATATATTTGTTTTATACATTTCGTTATATATATCAATTAGTATAAGTTTAAAATTAAGAGTTAAATTTTGTAAAATTTCATAATCTATGCCGTCGGTTCCTAGACTAGAGTGTACATTTTTTGTGTTTAATGCTAAATTAAATTCCGCTAGAGTAAAAGATGATTCTAAAAATTCATTTTTGCTACAATTCGGTAGTAGAGGTGGGTCGTTGTTACACCATGCGGGACTGATTTTATCTAGTGCGTTTGTAATATTGTTATGCTCTTGGTTGTGTTCGGTACTGTGCGAGGGTTTTATGCTACACCATTTGTTTTTAAGAATTTGACAAATGTTCCAAACATATTTGCCATTAGTTTTGAAATTGATGTTTTGACTGAATAATCTAAAATAGTCTCTTTTTTTACTTTTAAATGTTTTTTTGGCTTGTGCACAAGCTTGTTTGTACTCTATGTAATCGTAAAGTTTTTTGCTAAATTCCCATTTTTTAAAATTGGCTTTTCGAATTCTTTTGATTCTCTCACACTCTCGATCCCACCAAGGAACTGGATTTTTGTGTATTTTATTGTGTACAATTCTTTTTGTCGGTGTACTGTTATTAATTGTATTAGTTATAATCCTAGTAAAAGTATAGTATTTTTCCTCTGCATTGGAGTTTTCATAATCTATTGTAAATAGTTGGTGATAGTTTTTCTCGAGAATTTCAGTAAATTTTTGTCAATTAGTTCTGATAGATTTAATTCTAAAGGATCTAATCCTGCAGCTGAGCTAGCACGAGCCGAAGGCGAGTATATTAATATATTTATATATTAAATATATAATATATAATAAATATATATATATATATATATATATATTAATTTATTAATTACAGCACATTATTTGCATAGTATCCCTATTTTTAGAGCCCTTTAAACGCGAACATTCGTCACAGCTGTCCCAATGGAGTACATGGGTGCGAGAGAGAGGTAGAGGGAGTGCGCGCGCAGTGCGTCTCTCTCTCGTACTAAGAGTCTTCTGACGTTACAGCAGGCCTGGCGGGCCTCGTGTGTGTGTGAGAGAGAGATCAAGAGGGGTGGTGCGCGCAGTGTGTTTCTTGCAGTAAGACGAGTTGTGCATGTGTGTGAGAGAGAGAGAGAGAAAGAGAGAGAACTATTGCGCGTACCCACGCTCTCTTTCTCTACCTCTCTCTCTCTCACACTCACGCAGAGATACTGATGATGCGCTAGGGTATTTGGACGCCGTGATATAATAGCTGACCCAGAGCATCTATGTTGGTGAGAGAGAGAGAGAGAGAGAGAGAGTATGCATTTGTAAGAGAGAGGAAAGGATCTAGGAAAATTTTATATATTGTACGAAAATGTTATTTACGTTTATTATAGGTGGCCTTAAATAGGGCCATTTGTTATTATTTATTAATAACATTTATTTTAAATTAAATTAACATTATTTTAAATGTAATTTATTAAATATAAATTTACATTTTTTGGTAACCGTCTTTGTGTGGCAATGATTTATTATTTATTGAACCTTTTTCCGTGTATTTTTTCTATTGCGACGACATCGAATGATGATTACTGTTATCCTTAGTATTGGTCTTTTTATCGATGAGAGGAACTCGATCTGAACTTTGGTTTGGACCCTTCGGGATTGAATAATCAAACGGAAATTAAATAAAATTTGAACGTAAGCTTATTTTATAAAATATAAATGTCGTAGGTATATTCAAAAAGGTTAAAAGTCGTTGCGTCGTGAGAAAAGGTCGTGTGTCTAAAAGTGCAGGTGTGCAGACAACAGAGGCGAGGGTCACCGGAGAATTTTGACTTACCGAGAAGCTATTTATCTTAATAGGTAAAGTAAGTATTGCGGTTAGTACGAAAGAGAAGCAATAAATTATTGTAAGGTGAGCGTATTTAAGAAAATAGAATAAACGCGTGAGAAGATTTTCTTTTTATTTTCTTGTTGTAACAGGAAGAAAAATGTTAGGTAAGTAAATACGAAATACAAAATTATATACGAGGTAAGTGTCGATTTATTTAAATATTTTACGAGATATTACACACAATATATATTATACATTGTAATACATACGTATTATTTCATCACAAATGTAATTAGAATGAAAGTACTATTTTTGTAGCCGATTTATTTAGCGAGTACGAAGTTTCGAGTAAATTTCGATGCAGCGTGTATCTTTTATCTTCTAAATTCACAGACACTTTTTTCTCACTGTCCATTTGTTTGAAGGTTTCGTCTTCGGCAAAAATAAAATCAGTTTCTAACAATGCTTGAGCCATCTTTGTAATACTTTATGTCGCACAAGTCTCGACAAGTTTACCGATTATAGGAACACTGCTGTAATACTGCATTCAGGCTAAGCGGTGTGCTAGGAAAATAGGAATTAAGTAAAATAGGAGGGGTCTATTTAGAGGGTTACACGTTTGTACAAGTAACATCAAAGTCACATGTATTAATAAAAAGGTTTTTTTTATATATTTTAGTAAAGTAAGAAAACGCGTAAAGATACTTTTCTTGAACGAAAATGCTTAAGGCAAAAGACGACGGTGTCTCGAAAGAAAATTTTTGTTCGTACGAATTTCAAAGGAAAACCCGGATCGTAAAATTTCGCCGATTATAAAAAATTTGTAAGGCGTTGCTAAAGTAACGCAAAACGCAAAAAATTTATGTTTCCTTCTTTTTCAATCAATCGTAGGTAACGTTTTTCAAAAGATATTTTCAAACGTCTTTGAGGTTTTTCGTTATGTCTAGAAACTTCCAAAAAAAAGTATGAGTGGGGTTGTCATAGGAAGTTAATTTGCTAGAAAAAATTGGAGATCGTAGTTAGTTCAAATCTTGCTTTCGACGCGAAAGAACCTTAACGCGTACATAAAAATATAATTTCGTGTTCGTTTGTACTATTATAAAAACTTATATTATAAAAATTTATATATTATAAAAACTGTGAAATTGCATTTGTGAATGTACTAAAAAAAAGTGACACTAAATAAAAAAGTGCACACATTCACAAATTAACGCAGGAAAAATTTAAAAACTGCGAAAAACGAGCGTTCAAAACTAAATCAAGTGAAAAAAATAATTATTAAAAAATAGAAATCGCGCCACGATAAATAATACAAGTGTTCACAATGGAAGGATCAATTTTTAATAACTTTAAAATAATTGTATCTCGCGTTATTAGATTTTTGTCGGTTTTTATACTGTCAATAACGGAAAGATTTGATCGCGATTTTTTTATATTCTTATCCAGCAACATGACGTTAAATCAGGCTCGCGATTGTATAATCGAAGTTATCAGAATTTTAAGTGTAAAATAGTTTATTTTAATTTATAAAATGTTTTTACATGACGATGAGTTTGCTACGTTGATCGCGGGTGATATATTAATTTCTCGCGGTCTTCAAAACCATATTGCATTGGGCGAATTTTTTAAACATTACGAAAGATTAGGTAGTTATTTTGGTTTTAAAAATATAAATAAAAATAATAATTATACAATCTTTTTAATTATTTATCTTAAATAAATTTCAGAAATTATAACGGAGGAAAGCTGTATTCCTCGATTACGTCGTGAGTTAGGCGACATAGCGGTTTAGAGAGAAATACCCGAACCAACAATTCTTTAAGCAGAACGTATCGCGGAGATACGTCGTCGAGGGCACAGTTCGCTAAGTGCACTCGAGCGCGAGGCTGCTCCCATCGATAAAACCCTTGCACGAAATTCTGAAGAAGCTATGTAGAGAATGGAAATTCAAATGTCCAGCTGGAATGAAAATCTCTCGGACGATGAAGATGACGACAATGTTGTCCAATCAGCCCCAAATTGTAGTCGGAAATGAGGATACCGGGTCGCGATGAGAAGGAAAGTGGTTGGATAACTGCAAAATATCCTAAAGTATCGGAATATGCGTTGAATGATTACGCTTCAGGAAAGATATCGCAAATCGGTGAGTAACATTTTTATTACTTTTTACAATAGTTATAGAAATATTTTAACACTTTTTGTTCAATACAAAAGTACAATAATCTGTATTGAAAATTAAAAATTAAAATAATGAAGATAATAAAACGTGTTAAAATAATTCTATAATTGTAAACATATATAGATTTAAAAGTAATATCAATTTAAGAATATATATTTAAGCTCGAAGACGATTTTTTTCGACAATCGAGAATATCTGTCGACGTCTTCGCAAGTCGGGGTATGGATAAGCGAGGAGTGTGAAATGTCCCCTCACTTATATCCGCCAACAGCCGATTCAATTTTACGCGCGTTCGATTCGTTAAGGCATCGCGTTGAAAAATAATTAAAATAATAACTTTAATTTTTTATAAAATTTAACAATTTATTCAATAAAAAATTAGTGAGTGAATTATATAGTAATAATAATAATATATTTTTATTTAGCGGTTCCGTGTGAAAAACAAATAGGTGGAGGCCGTACCGCGGAATTTCAACGTGTACATCTTCAGGCAAATAGCGAGCGATACGTGCCCCGTTTTCGTACATTAGGTCGCGAGATAAACTTAAAGATTATAGATTACGCAGGAAGCGAAAATCTTGTTAAATATTTCGAAGATGCGTTTCAAGAAATAACGCGTTATATATTAAAAGATCGCTCGAACAGTGATATGATCGGAATAACTTTAAGTTCAGACAAATTTGCGTTAGGTAGTGCCGGGTCGCGTTTTACAAAGCAATTCCGGTTTTTCAATTGATGAATCGTTGAATATCAACGTTATTTACGTTATAAAAATTCCAGAAAACGGATGTGGTCCTGATGGATTAAGGTTACTTCAAAATTATTTTCTTGAAAAAAATTAAATTAATAATTTTCGAAGAAAATAATTTTGGAAAAGGCGCAAATTTTTGACGGAAAATCGTTTTTTTCTAACGAATTATAAATATTAAAACAATTTATTTATTGTACAAATTTAATAATAAAATTTCGATTTCATCTTAAATATATTAGCGATCGTGTCAAAATGTATAAATTGCAAGTATCAATTACATGCCAAAGAAATTGGCGAATTTACTCAAAGCATTTGGGCTTGCAGCTGATGTAAAAAAAGGCTACTTTCCACATCTCTTCAATACAAAAGAAAATATAAATTATGTAGGTTTGATTCCGGATGATTAATATTTTTCCCCCGAAACGATATCGAGCGAAGTTCGACAAACGTTCTATAACTGGTATAATAATATTGCTAAAAATCGTATATATAATTTCCACAGCGAAATAATTAAATATTCTATAGACGACATAAATATATTCCGAGAGATGTGCATAAATTTTCGCGAAATATTTAAAAAATATAACGTTTGTCCATTTGAAGAAGCTGCAACGATAGCTTCAGCCTGTTCGATATTATACCATAAAAATTTTTTAAAAAAAGATACGATCGGTATAATACCGTCAACAGGATATGCGCAAACGGGACAAAATTCACAAGAAGCTATTTCGTGGCTTTTGTGTGAAGAAAAATAAATCGGTCGCGAAATTATACACGCCGCACACGCTCGAAAATATATTTTAACCCAAAGTTTCCGTGTTGATGGTTTTTTACTGAACGTAAACCTTAAGGGTACCGTTTATGAATATCACGGTTGTTTTTACCACGGGTGTCCTCTCTGTTGTTCGTCGAGTCGTGATAAAATTTTAACAGACGGTTCGACTTTTAACAGTCGTTACGAAAAAACCGTTTGAAAAACGAAACACATTGAAAGCTTTAAATATATTATAATAGAAATGTGGGGGTGTGATTTTAAAGAATATTTGTCAGATAATACTGATTTAAATAACTTTTTAAAATCACATCCTCTTTTAAAAGGGATTAAAATGGAACCGAGGGATGCTTTTTACGGTGGCCGTACAGGTAATACCGAAATTATGTACGAGACGAAAGACAGCGAAAAAATTAAATATTTAGATGTATGTTCGCTGTATCCGTACATTAACAAATACGGAAAATACCCACTAGGCCATCCAAAAATTTATATTGATCAAGAATGTAACGATTTAGTAGGTACAGATTTTAAAAATTTTAATAATGTCGAAGGTTTAATAAAATGCGACATTTTACCTCCGCGAAATTTATTTCATCCCGTGTTACCGGTAAAACGAAAGATTACTTTTTCCATTGTGTCGTACCTGCACAAAAATGCTAAATGAGCAAGAGTGCGCGCACGACCTGAAAAAAGAACGTATTTTTACCGGTATATGGGTGTCTGATGAAAATGAGCAAGAGTGCGCGAACGACCTGAAAAAAGAACGTATTTTTACCGGTATATGGGTGTCTGATGAAACAAAAAAAAGTTTAGAACGCGGTTATAAATAAATAAAAATTCACGCGATTTCGCAGTATAGTGTTTGTCAATATACAGCCAATATGGACAGGCTACTTAACGAATATATTAATACTTTTTTAAAATTAAAGCAAGAGTTCAGTGGGTATCCCTGTGAATGTACAGATGACACAAAAGAAAAACAACTTATAGAAGAATATAAGAATAAAGAAGGAATAAATTTAGATCCGAAATTAATTTAAAAAAAACCTGGTTTATGTTCGGTAGCTAAATTATGTTTAAATTCATTCTGGGAAAAGTTTGGGCAAATAATAATGTGACGAGAACGGAAATCGTCAAAGATTATCAATACTTGCTCAAACTTTTTTCAGACCCCGAGATAAATGTGAAACAAATCGTTATAGCGAACGACGCGGTAATATATGTCTCTATAGAATATATTAAAGAAACAGAAACCGAGTCGGGGAATAGTAACGTAGAGATCGCCGCCTACACTACAGCACAGGCTCGTTTGTTATTGTACTCGTATTTAGAAAAAGTAGATAGACACGTACTTTACTACGACACAGACTCAATTATTTTTACAAGTAAACCGAGTGATACGTACGAACTACAGGTAGGGTCCATGCTAGGTGAATTAACCTGCAAATTGGAAATTTACAGTAAAGGTTCTTATATTGAAAAATTTGTTTCAGGAGGTCCAAAATTTTATGTTTTTATGGTAAGAAATAGTAAAAATAAAACATTTTGAAATTTGTAAAATTAAAGGTATAAAATTAAATTATGAAAATTACGTTCGAATCAGTCGAGACAAGAACGCTTTTGAAAAAGGCTACGTCAGAGGATGGCAAGAGGAATTTTTTATAATTAAAAGTGTTTCGAAAAAACAAAACATTTACGTTTATACTTTGACCGATGTGGACGGTGAAAGCATTGAAGGATTTTTTTATCCCGAAGAACTCACGTCCGTTGATAGTTGTCGCGTAGAAAATTGTAAACACAAAAAAGATAAAATTTTACGTAGTAAAGGCAAAGATAAACGCAAACAGTATTTCGTCAGCTGGGTTAGATATCCTGAAAAAATTAATTCGTGGGTCTCTGCCAACGGTTTAAAAGCATTGTAAAATGTATTCCAACGATTTTACTATTGTTTTTCCGAGCAACAGTGGTATGAAATAATTACCAGACAATACAACGACGTGCTTTTCAACTAAATTACCAAAACAGATAGCTTTACAAGGACGATGGATAGTTGGACTAGCTGAGATGCACGTACTCTGCACTAACCTACATTTGACAACACGGTATATACGACAATATTAATCAGCTTGTCGATTCTATAAACGACAGTTTATTAAAAATTAGTCTATAACGAAAAAGAAGGTTTCGTGTAAGTGATAAAATTCAAAGAAGATGAAAACCGTACGAAACCGTTTGCTACATTTTTAACGACGGTTAATCGTATTTTAGGTTTCCAGCCTCTCGAGAGCCATACCCGATCAACTTTTTGTTTATTCAAATCTGTGTGAACCTTGCATAGTAGGAGATTCTCACGCACCGCTGCTTCACATAGTGAATATTCAATCGAAACACTTCAATTATGGAAACACTGTAGTTAAACGTTTTGCACCCGTCAGTTCTACACCCATACTTTACAATTGTTTTCAAGTTATCGACATTGATATAAGAGATCAATATGGTCATCCAATACCATTCGAGTTTGATACGTTGATCTCAGCGCTACATTTTAAAAGGATTGATTAAGTGTCGTTCATTTGGTATGGCTTATTACTCCCATTATTACGATAGTCAAATTGGAAGCGGACGGGGTGTACATCACGTTTATGCAGGTTCAACATCGCAACGAGGACACAGTGTGGGTAGTTGGCTCGCAGGTTTATTTAAAAGAGCAGTGCCTTTGATTGCTAAAGGTGCTCGCGCCCTTGGTAAAGAAGCAGTCCGAGCAGGCGTCAACATATTAGATGACGTGTCGGATGGAAATCTGTCGTACATAGAATCGCTTAATAATCGTATGAACGAATCTGGTAAATATTTGAAATGTAAAACCGTAGTCAAAATTAATAAAATGATGGATGGGTCTGGATATAAAACATTTGACAAAAGGAGAGCTCTACAGTTTCCGTGGAACGGTGAAAGTGTACGTGTCAAATAGCTTAAACCTCGTAAAAAGTACAAACGTCGTCAAAGTATAAAGAAAATAAAACGTACAAAAACAACCAAGTCTTTAAAACGATTACAGCCAAAAGTCAAGCGTAAAAAACAGAGCAAAAAGAAGAAATCGAGGAAAATATCGAAAACGAAAAAAAAGACAAAGAATAATTTTGACGTTCTCAATTAAAAATGGCGTTTTTACATTCTCACAGCTCAAAATGTCTCAAAAGTGAGTTGGATATATTTTGCCTCCCTCAAACGCAAAACAGTATCGAATCGAGTTGCTGGACTACTTATAATCCAATTTCGTCGCTAAACGACTATTCATTCATCGAATTTTGCGTTCAAAATCAAGGAGAAGATTACCTGGATCTTGCGCATACACTTCTCAAAGTTTGTGTAAAAGTCAAGCCGTATTCGAAAGAGGATGACAAACACGTAGGACCTGTAAATAATTTCTTACTCTCATTATTTAATCAAATCGATATTCATTTTAATCAGAAACCAATCACTCCCCCGAATACCGCTTATCCGCACAAAGTGTACATAGAAACACTCTTGAATTACAGCCCAGCAGCTAAAGAATCGCATCTCTCGACGACTTTGTGGTATGCAGATACACCAAGACAGATGGACAGCACCCCTGACGAGGGTACAAACGCAGGACTTGTAAACAGACAAAATTTTACATCCGGTGGCAAAACCGTCGATCTCGTTGGACATTTGCATTGCTATATTTTTAATCAGGATAAATTACTCATCAATGGCGTCGATATGAAAATACGCCTTGTACGTTCAAAGGACTCATTTTGTGAAGCAAATTTACTCGTAAGACGTGTGAAAATAAGTCCTGGCTAATTCTATTGGCCCATGCAAAAGCTCTCGCAACTACAACCGCTAAATATCCCATAACCAGAGTGGAAATCAAAACATTCACGATACATAGGGGTGTTTTGGGCGAAACACTCGACAACGTGATTTTCGGACAACTACCGAAACGAGTGATACTGGGATTTGTTGATAATAAGGCATTTAATGGAAACAAAACTTTGAATCCTTTCAACTTTCAAAATTACGGTATAATTTACTTGTCTCTCTACGTAGATGGTGTACAAGTACCTTTGAAACCTTTACAACCTACGTTTTCGAATACAAGACCAATGTACGTTGACGCATATCACACCTTGTTCTCAGGTACTGGTATACATTTTCTTATCGAAGGAAATTCTATCAGTATAGAGAATTACCCTGATGGTTATTGTCTATTTGCTTTCGATCTTGCACTAGATTTTTCGGCAAATAGTTTATCTCATTGGAATTTAATAAAATCTGGAAGTCTCAGAATCAAAGTTAAATTTCAAAGTGCATTGACTAAAACGATTAATTGTATCGTTTATGCCGAGTTTGACAACGTTCTTGAAATCGACTCTGCTAGGCAGGTCGTAACAGATTTTCATTCTTAAACTCAAAGTAGGAGGAGTCAAAAGATGGTAGGGATTTTCTTTGAAAACTTTTCTTTTCAATTCAGTGGGAAGAAGGAGGTCCTAAAGGTATTCTAGTAAGTCAAGGAAAAACGTTTTGTCAGTTCAACTTGTTACCTTGAGTGGCGTCGTTCAAGTGACTCAAGTTCTCCGCAACTCAAACGGCATATTTCTACCAAAAGAAATTGCTGTTCTCGGTGTAGATTGCAATTTCATAGCGCACTAGCTGATCAAGGCTCCATACGACTACACTGAACTCTCCAAAGGTATCGTAGCCACAAACACTTAATTAACGTGCTATCACTTGGCATAGAATGGTTCGACGGTGAATCCAACAATGTCGACGTGTACAACAGTCTACGAGAAGTTGCACGAAACGCCTTGAGGATCTACGTTAGGAGAATACCAAAAGTTTTACTCCTACAATACCTTCTTGCTAGACAAATAATCAATTTGGAGGAGTTCAACTGCCCGTCGTTTAGAAACCTTCCATGTGTTAACGACCACTTTTGTTTTTTACATGGACGGAAAAGGGAGTACATAAGTTGTGCATTGACATATGCATATAAACTTCGTATTTGGTTGCATAAAACAATAGCCTATCGCCCTTTAACCAGTAAAGTCCTCGATCTAAAAGAAAAAAAGAAGGAAACTGAAAAAGAGGACACCAACAAGGACAAAAGACGACACACAATCATCGCGTCTTCAAGACAAGGAACTCCGTCTTGGAAACGAAGACAAAAAACGCCAACACCAACCAAATCAAGACACACAACTTCGATAACCGCAACTTGTACTGCATACTCAACTCCTGTAGATGCTAGGAACACAAGTATTTCCACCATCTCGCAAGATACGCAAGGAGGAAGAAGCCGCTGCAAAGCATAAACACGTTGCAAATACTCAACGCAATAAAAATTTTGCCTCTGCAGACAGTGGGAGTGTAACCTGCGGACAAGATTCCTCAAATTCTAACGAAGCAGACTGCAATTGTTGTTAACAATGAGGATTACCGAAAACCCGGTGAGCATTGGCTGGCCATCTACATCGATAAACGCGGAATCGGCTACTTCATCGACAGTTTCGGTCGATCACCCACCGTACCTCAACATAATCAATGTCTCCGAAAAAACTGTAAGGTTTACACCTGGAGTCCTAAGCAGCTACAAGATTTCGCTTCCATCCTGTGTGGTCAGTATTGCGTTAATTTCATTCATGACATGTCTCACGGTCATTGCATGGACAATTTTTGGAGACTGTTCACCGACGGTACTGCATACAACGATAAATTAAATTTAAAATTATTTTATAAGTATATCAACAATAATTTTCATTACAATAATAATTGTAAGAAGAATATTCATTGTATAACTCATTTACAAACATGTAAAAGAATACATAATAAGAATAATAATAATTTTAATTATAATATATAAACAGGTACATTAGTTGTAAGTTTGTATTATTAACGTAATATATAACTGAGTGCAAAATATGTATAATCTTACTCTTATTTACTTTACATGTAAGTGTGTGAATTTATTATAAGTTTTATCAGGTCAACCGGAAGCGCGCTATAAGGTACCGTTACTTCGCACTGCACTGACACACTGATACACTTACACTCACGTACGGCTTCCCGGTGCACAGACGAACCGGTACGGTACTTCCCGTGGCGCGCGTGACGATGTGTAAAAGGGTTGCTGCCGAGGTCAAGACCGGCAGCGTACTGAGCTTTTCGGGAATTGTCGCATTCCCCAAAAGTACCTAAGACACACACACAATAACAATTGTATATACGGATGCTCGCACACATCTTCGGTCGTTGACATAAACACGCGTGTTTCGTGGCCTTGAAGAGGCAACGCACAAAACAATAACAACGTGCGAGATTTTAAGATACAATATTCTATATACATACGAAGTAATATAATACATTAAGTATTATTTATTTCATTGCAACAACGTCTCGTCGAAAAGCCCCCCCACTAAACTCCACATCAACTCCCTGATGTGAGAGTTGAAAAGAGGGCAATGAAATAAATAATGACGCGCACGCAAACGAATTCCTCGCCTAGACGAACTAGGGGCGAGGAGTGGTGAGGTTCTTCTCCGGGATGGCCATCACCAGTCGCAGGACGACGTCTCTCGCTGCGGGATTGTCTCCTGCCACCGTTTCCAATAACAAGCGACACTCCCGAAGAAGGTCAGCATCGTTGTTGGGTTGTCTCGATGGCCCGGTGATAACGTTGCTGCTCATCCCCGACGTTATGTCCATCCTGGTCGGAACGGAGGGCGGTTCGACCAATGGAATCGGTGGTGCAGGGTACGGGGTCAATAATGACAACTCAGCTGGATAACCGACTTGCCTGAATACGGTGTTAAGACCTGCCTGCACCTCATCCAAGGGTCCAGAGTTTGTTACTCCCAAACCCTGTGCCAGGTGACGTAAGAACGTCTCGTGCGGGGGTACATCTTCGATCCGCTCGACGTGGACTGGCTGAGCTACGCTCTCTTCTCGTCCACGGGTCTCATCCTCTTCGGCCTCTTGCTGGCCAGATATCGTTGGAGGAGGCGGTGTAGGAGGAAGGGCCAGGGAATCCTGGTATTCCCTACGGCGTCGATCGACCAGCCTTTGAGCATGCTCGCTCAAGGCGCGTCGCACCTCCACAATCGGCCCGGTATGGTGCAGACAGAATACTGCCGCCTGCCGGCGGTCTACCTCCTCGATTCGTCGAGCAATGACTCCGGAAGCGAAAGATGGTTGTTTTCCTGGGGCTGTGCGTCCACAATACCCACCGAAGTTGCTCGGACCGATGCGACGGTGGTCTCTTCCACCCGCCGCTTCTTCGCTTTACTGCGGCTCTCTCTCTCTCTGTCTGGCCCTCTTGGACACGGACTTCTCCTGTGTCCCAGACGTTAAAGGTTGGGATGCCGCTATTATATACCCGCTCTAATTTTCCGTGGCGAGTCGATCATCGCTGGCCTAGGATTTTCTCCTTGCCGGAACGTATCTCTTTAAATCGGATACGTGTACTTCAGACCTTTTCCGTCCAGACTCTTCAAGTCTTAAGACTACTGATGATAGTATCTCCTTGACTTCGAAGGGTCCGTCGTACTTAGGCGCCAATTTGGCCGAAATACCTTTGGCCCCGTGCGATAGCGTTCTACACTTCCTCATGACTAAATCGCCTACTTGGAAGGAAGCCACGCGTCTATTTTTGTTATAGACTTTCTCCTGACGTCTCTGCTCTTCATCTATGTGTTTCCGCACTAGATCTCGAAGGGCATCAAGACGTTTGAGTCGATCCATCCACATCTCGGGATCGATAGGAATTTTAAATTCGTCGAGCAATGACTCCGGACTTCCGGTCTTCTCAACCTCTCTACGCAGACTCTTTATAAGTTGAGGATGACGTCCAAAATTGAGGAAAGCTGGGGAAACCTTCGTACTTGATTGCGTTGCTGTATCAATAGCATGACGGAATTCATGTAGATATTCATCCCAGCTGCGATAATCGGAATCCACAAAGGCCGCGATCATCGTCTTTAATGTCCTATTTGTACGCTCGACGGGGTTGGCTTGTGGTCGGTAAGGAGGAGTCGTGATCTGTTTTATCCCGTAATCCTCAAGCATCTGTGTCAACTTATTATTGACGAACTCTGTACCATTATCCGGAAGGAAGTAATCAGGAGTCTCCCAACGAAAAAGTATGAGTTCCTCGAATGCTTTCGCGACCGATTTACCGGTAGCAGCTCGTAACGGTTTTAATTCAACCCACCTCGTAAACAAATATTGTAAGACCAGTATATATTTGTATTGGTTCTCACTACGAGGCAGTTCCGTTATATCTGCTGTAACCACAGCCCACGGTCTCACAATATTATGTTTGCCCATCAAACCTTGAGGGCCCGCCTGTGAGACTTTATATCGTTGGCAGTCTATACACTGCACAACGAATTGCCTGACAGCATGGTAGATACCCGGCCAATAATAGTCCCTTGCCACTCGGTCATAGGTCTTTTTCACTCCTAAATGACCACATGATGGAGGGCAATGCGAATCCTCTAGTACGTGCGTCCTATGTTCAATGGGCACAACTAATCTCCATCCCTCCTCTTGACCCGTGATTGGATCCAGCAGCTTATCGGTCGTGAATGGATAGAACATTTCATCCTCAATTTTCCAATACGGAAACTTATGAGGACTGGACCTCACATGATCCAATCGGGCGATGTACCATGGGTCGGTAATCACTTCAAAGGAGGCTATTTCGACTTCGTCCGAGTCCAGGTTAACAGCGCGAGAGAGTGCATTGGGAACATAGTGTAGTGCACCTTTCTTGTGCGCAATCTCGAAGTCCCACTGTTGCATCTCAAGCACCCAGCGCGCTAGTCTGCCGGTGGGCTCTTTAAGAGTTTTTAGTCATTAGAGTGCGCTGTGGTCCGTTACAGCTTTGAAACGATACGCTTCAATATATGGCCGAAGTTTCTTAATTGCCCAGATTAAGGGTAGACACTCTTTCTCCGTCGTCATGTAATTACGCTCCGCCTTGTTCAACACTCGGCTAACGTAAACGATCGGATGCTCGAAACCATCTTCATCTTCTTGGGTCAACACAGCCCCAATAGCGTAATCACTCGCGTCACTCTGGACCGAGAAAGGCTTAGAGAAGTCTGGTCGAGCGAGTACTGGCGCGCCGGCTAGAGCTAACCTGAGTTCACGGAACGCCGCGTCCTGTTCTGGTCCCCACTCTCATCGCTGGTCCTTTCGAAGTAATCTCACGAGAGGGATCTTAATATCCGGCTCTCGATTTATAAAACGAGAATATCAACCGACCATGCCAAGGAAGGAACGAAGTTGTTTAACATTTCTTGGGGTCGGATAATTTAGGACAGAAGCCACTCGATCCACATCGGGACGAAGTCCATCACCATCCAGGCGGTACCCAAGGAACGTAACGCTCGAGCAACAGAACTGACACTTCTCTCTGTTCAATTCTAGCCCTGCGTCCACTAGTGTCCTTAGAACCATTTCCAACCATTTTAAATGTTCCTCGAAAGTTTCGGTTATAATGATTAAATCGTCCAGGTAACCAAAAACATGAGGTTCAACTTCGGGACCAAATAGAGCATCGATAAACCGTGCAAATGTCATGGATGCATTCATCAGTCCGCACGGCATCCGTGTGAACTGCCACAACCCAGACCCAGGCACAGCGAAGGCGGTATAATGTCGACTAATTTCTGACATTAACACTTGGAAATATGCCTTCTTAAGATCGATCTTAGAGATGAATTTGGCATTATGTAACTTATCCAGAATCGAATCCATATTCGGTATTGGATATGAGTCACGTTTTGTTACCGCATTCAAATGTCGGAAGTCTATGCAAAAAATCTAAGTTGCTAACATTAGAATCGGTTTGACTACCTTGATCGCGTCTAGCGACAGCTCGCTCGTGCTCGACGGGATCATTATTCGTTTCGCGGGATCTGTTGTAACCATTGTCACACTGTGTAGAGGCTTCCCTCCTAGTGTAAGTGTTTTGGTGACGATCGGACTTACGATTCCCTTCAATCGGTAGCCGTCTAGAAGTGGAGGTTTCACTCCTGTAATAGTACTCACCTTCCGAGAACCATTCATCATCTGCTTCTTCTGGTGCTGGCGCATATCTGTGTGAGAAGGTCCTAGCGTTATGCTTGTCATAACTAACCTTCCTCTGACAGGTATCGTATTGATCACGGCTATGTGAACGATATTCCTGAGCTTCACTCAGATTTTCAGTCGACTGCCTGCGATCGTTGGAAGGGAGTTCATAGTTCCTGGTCGTCTGTTGCCACGACTTATCTGACCGAATCTCCGAAACGCGCTTTTTAATAGCTCCAGAACTACTATATTGGTTGGGTGTGGACCGACCCTCTGTATCGGCGTTCAGTCCAAAATCGTTAAGACGAATGGCGCCCCTTTCCACTGGATTGTGGTTACCAACCAACGAGTTACGCTGATCCCGGTGTGACGTATGTGGTGAATTGATAGCATGCGTCTCACCTAGACCAGTATGTGTGGCGGTCGACACCGTCAATTATCTCGAAGGTGGTGCATTAGCCGTTGGAATTGCCGCTTCTGCGTCAATGCCTGCTGCATTATCAGAAAGCACATTTCCCTCTTCTTCCTGAATGGGGGTTATGTGCTCACTTGTTGGTCTATCGTCTGACAAATCAGACTATATAGACCTGTCGGTACCAGAAGGTATCACACTACCTCTTCTGGAACGCTTTTGGTGCTTCTGCCAGAACTGTGGACAAGCTAAGGGCTTTGTCGCTGCGCAGTACGTACTCGTGCGCGGCACCTCGATCTCGCGTCGTGCGAGCGTGTCGAGTGCCGCGGTGTTCAGGCTGTATCGGTACGAATCGGCTGTATGGTGCTGTGGTGCACACGAGGTGCAACCTCTTCCCAGGTAACTAATAACTCATTAGATATTAACTGCGTTCTTCAACGGGTACGGCATGAGTTTCAGGTACGAAGCTCACCCGCCGTCGCTTGCTGCTCGAGGCCGAGTCACCCCTCTCTCTCCTCGACGACGTTGACCTCGCTGATGACTAGCCTCTCCGTCTACGGCTCTAGGTGGGTACTTGGTCGTGAGGTTTACACACATGTGTGTGTTTGTATGCGTTATTGTCCGAGATATCAGCTGTACACGTTGTTTGTGTACATTAACCTAACCTCAATTTACCCTATGATATTCCTTATACAGCTGTAGTAATTATATACAGCTGTACATATCTTTCCTTGTCTTGTGTCTTCTTGACTATGGCTATTTATCCTCTTCCTTGCTCCATACCCTATTGCTGTGTTTTTGTTCTTATTAACATCTCTCTTACAGCTGTATCTTGCTTGGCGTTGGAGGTTCTTCGGCTTCCTGCCTGGGTACCACCTCATCGGCTTGGCTGCTATGCTGTGAGGCTTCGGAGGGTCCTGGAAGCTTCCTAGTGATCGCCTCCCTTGACTATCCTGTTGGCTGTGCCAGACTCGGAGGAGCCCACCTGATAATCTGAGCTCGCCCAAGATCCTCATCGCCTGGACCACTTCAGTGTTGTGTGCTGTGCTTGGGAAAGGGTTATTAGACTGTGAGGGTAGGCAGGACGTAGTTAATGCGCGGGTAGGTAGCTAGGGGATAGTATATGGGTAGGTAGTGTAGCTAGGGACTCGTCTAGCTTATCCGGGTAGGTAGGTATTTGTCAGGGGTTCTATCGCTCGCTCTTGACAATGTCTCAAAGCACATTGTCACAATATATATATATTACAACAACAACAAATTATTAATAATAATAATGATAATAATAAAATTAATAATTATAAGCAATAAAAAATATTATTGGTCGTCTCGAACTGATACAAAATCAGTAAGCCGAACTCAAAAATATTTTACACACTCACACAAATTGTTAAACCCGCTTTTAAAGCGAGTCAACAAAATTCACGCAATGAAATTAAAAATGAAATTACGGTCGCGCAGAGGGGGAATCGGGTAACCCGTGTTACCGACCTACCTAACCGCGTGCGCCTGGAAGCCTGGTTGGGTAAATCGCGCCCTCGAACCGACAGTGCTTGCTGCACTACGTCTCGCTCTTCCCGGAGGAAGTCGGTGCCACACGATCCAAGTTGTAAACAACTTACTTGGTGCCCAGGAATGCGCCGGTGAAACGGCAACCCTTAACCCCATTCGCTCTCTTCTTCTCTCTCTATGAAGCCGGAGGTTGCCTTGGCGGGATGTTCCCCCGCGGGAGCTTATCAGGATCGAGGAGACAGAGCTTTCGCCTTCCTGCCGCTCACTCTCACACCCTCTTGATCTCACTCGCGTCCTCTCTCACTCTCTCGCTCTTTCTTTACCCTAGAATACGACCGCTCGTCGATACGGCTCGTAACGGACTACCGCGACTCGGTGTCCCGCGGCCCTTCGCGACGTTGCGTGTTCGCGCGTAATCGCTTGATTACGCGGTTTTCGAGTTTACGGGCTATCGTGATCGTGTTTAAGAACACGCGCCCGTTATATCCTCCCTCCAGAGTTGATTATCCCCTGGATAATAGACTCTAAAAAAAAACTACGACGAAAACTACTATCGCGACGTTAAGTAATCATAGGATTTTTCTTTAGGGATAGGCTTGTTTTTATTGGGATTATGACAGGACAAATCAAGGTTTAAACACAATAATTTATAGAAAAAGGGCCCTGGACCTTTAATTAGGCTATTGTACATGGATATAGAGAAATAGAAATGATTTACATATTTATATGTACCTCGGGCGTGAGACCCTTCCAATCACGCCCGCACCGTTATCTGTTCCCTTATCCTTTTTTGAAGGCGTTAGGGTACTGGTGGTGCTGCTCCCAGTTCGGACACCGATCACTGCGCGATACCCCTGGATGCTCGCAGATGGAGCAGACCTTCTTGGTGGTCTTGGGTATTGTGCCGGTGGTCCTTGTCGCCGTTGAGCTGCCGAGCTCTGGTTGTCCGGCGTTGAGCTGATTTACGTGCTTGCGCGCGCGCTCGGCGATGCGCTCTTGCTCATCGAGCTGTTGCCTGAGAGCGTGTATTTTCTCCTCGGCTTGGCGTTGTTCAGCCAAGCGCTGTTCTTTTTCGCGCCGAACGGCCTCCTGCCGTTGGCGCTCCTTGGTGCGCTTCGCTCGGTCGGCCTTTATTATGCCCATTTCGTCCTGTCGATCCGACAAGAGCGCATAATAAGGTCCTGCGCGTGTCTCAAAGGCGGCGCCATACCGCCTCATGCCCTCGCGGAACTTGCCGAAGGCACGTTTGAGGAGCTCTTCCGCCTCCACTGCCGTCTTGAGGGCTTCCGCCGTGACCGGTTCTATCTCCGACCAATATTCCTCTAGAGTCGGGGTCGGCTTCGAGGTAACCGGTGGCTGGATCGGCTTCGGGCGGCGGAGCGGCGAAAGGGTAGAGAGCCTGGGCTCCGGACTTATTGTCTCCGCTGCTGCCTCCTCCTCCGTTACCTCCTCCAGGGTCGCGCGCTCCTCCTCCTCGAGGTCCGTAACCCACAAAAACCAGGTGGTTTCTGAGTAGGCGCTCTCCTCTGGATTTCCTCTTGGCGCAGGTTCTCCTCGGGCATGCGCAAAGATCCTGGGGATGGGGTCGACTGGACTGCCGATGCCGTTTAAGGCGTCTCTTAGGCGCTCAATCAGCGCTTCGATCTCAGGTAGTTCCATTCTACAACACAACAAACAGAAAAGGAAGGTTAGGAAGATCAATTGGATACGTCGTTTCTAGTCGCGCTACGGGTTTTTCGCGGTGAATCCGTAGCGTTCATTGGACTGATTCTATTTCGCGAACCTTTCGGCCGACCGCGGCCTCGTTTTATCGGTTCGGACGATTTATACGGAATCTTAGCGCGTAAGGACTTCCCGGTCCTCTTTACAACGACTGCATTCTTCCTCGGTCTTCCCCTCCGCTTGGGGATCGCTTGAGATTGTACAAGATTAGCGTCTCCCGAACATCGTGCACGCGGCTGCACGTTGACGCTTCGCTCGCTATCTGATGCATTCGCTGAGGCATCCGCGTTTACAGTTTGCTGCGCGCTCGCAGACTTTCGCTCGCTCGCTGACAGCGGGTCGCTCATCGCTGCGTGTGTGCTCGCATCCCTCGACGGGTGAAAGTTGATCTCGACGTCGTCTTCTTCTTGTGCACTCTCAAAGGGCTTCAAGTGTGACACGTGCACTAAATCGATGATATAGCCATTTTTGTCTAGCAACCTATACGTGTTAGTACCAAGTCGGGCGGTAATTACGTAAGGCCCTGCGAAATTAGGCGCTAATTTCGCTGCGCGGCACTCGGCGGTCGAGGAAAGGACTTTGTTTACTTTCCATACCATATCTCCGATTTGATAATCGCGAGCCCGGTGTTTGGCATCGTAATATTGCGCTTGGCGCTCCTCAGATAGGATTTCCATTCTCTTTCTCCAATCCTCGATTGCGTTTCGCTGCTCTTGCTCGGCAGCGGCTATATCTTGCGCTATTTTTATAGAAGACGGTGGTGTTGGTTGTCGACCGTAGTTTA
This sequence comes from Theocolax elegans, assembly GCA_026168455.1. Classification (NCBI taxonomy): domain Eukaryota; kingdom Metazoa; phylum Arthropoda; class Insecta; order Hymenoptera; family Cerocephalidae; genus Theocolax; species Theocolax elegans. The sequence goes on from CM047430.1 coordinate 22,607,727, forward strand.
AACGCGCTGGGCTCGCTTCTGTCGAGCTATGTACCGAGGTATTATACGCGTAAACTATTTCGTTTAGTTTTTTGTCCCAAGTCGAGTGACTCTTCTCGATAATGATTTAATCATCGTTTTGAGGGACAGATTGACTCGCTCTACAGGATTTGCCTGGGCGTGGTATGGAGGTGTAGTGGTGTGAAAATACACCTTGCTCTTCGAGATATTTGTTGACAAGCCAATTTTTAAATTCAGTCCCATTGTCCGACAAAAATACCTTACACGCTCCATAACGTAAGAATACACGCTCTTTGAGCTCTTTTAGTATTGTTTGGGCGTTTGCTTTGCGAATCACCGCGCACTCTATCCACTTCGTGAATAGGTCTTGAAATACTAAAAGGTATTCTTTGCCGTGCTTGCTACGAGGGAATGGTCCCATGATATCGGCTGCAACCACTTGCCATGGCCGATCAACAACACGACGCCCCATCAATCCTGCGGGCGCTCGTTGCTCAACCTTACATTGTTGACAAACGAGGCAATTTTTAACGACTTTTGTACGTCTCGGTACATCCTAGTTCAAAAATAATTCAAAGAGACGCGCGCGTATGTTTTCTCGCGCCCTAAATGGCCTGAGGTGGGTTCGTCATGGCATTCCTGCATGACTTCTTGTCGCTTTTCATTCGGTACGACAATTTTCCAAGCATCATTCTCGTCGATTTCAGCTGGATGCATTTCGCTTAGGTGGTATATATACAGCTGTCCGCCTATTAATTAATAATGTGGAAAATCACGCGGTTGTTGCTGTATTTGTTCACGTAGGCGCGTGTACCACGTATCACGCGTATCGTTCGCCCATGAGATTGCGCCAATCTCAGGCACTTCGTCCTCGTGCATTCTCGACAATGCATCGGGAATGTGGTTAAGTGCCCCTTTACGATGTTCAATCGTGAACGAATGACCTTGCAATTCTAGCGCCCATCTCGACAGACGCCCTGTCGGGTTGCGCAAGTCGCATAGCCATCGAAGGCTGCTGTGATCTGACAGTACTTTAAAAGTATAGCCTTCGATGTAAGGTCGAAATTTCCTTATCGCCCATATTACAGCGAGGCATTCCCTCCCGGTTACGCTGTAATTGCGATCAGCCAGCGTCATGGTGCGGCTAGCGAATTCGAGCACTCTCTCTTCGCCATCGACGTACTGTAAGAGTACGGCACCTAGACCTGAATCACTGGCATCGGTTTGAACAACGAATTGTGATTCGAAATCAGGACGCTGAAGCACTGGAGCTGTTGCGACAAGCGCTTTTATTTGTGCAAAGGCTGTTTGCTGTTCCTCCCCCCACTCATATTTACGCCCTTTCTTTGTAGGTTGCGTAAGTGGCTCTGCAAGGGTCGCGAAATTCGGTAAGAATTTGCGGTACCACGACGACATTCCCATGAATCGTCGGAGCTGTTTTAAGTTCTTGGGGGCCGGATATTGCATTATCGGTGCAATTTTCTCCGGGTCTGGGCGAAAACCGTCATGATTAACCAGGACGCCGAGGTACTTAACCTCCTCTAGGCAGAAGACGCTCTTCTCCCTGTTAACCGTCAAACCTGCGGCCTTTATTCGCTGGAGTACTTCCTCAAGCATTTTGAGGTGTTCCTCGAATGTCTCCGTAGCGATTATTATGTCGTCTAGGTATGAGAACGACCACGGCTCTAGTTCAGGTGTAATTATCGAGTCTATGACTCTTTGGAAGGTCGGCGGCGCATATGCGAGGCCGTAAGGCATGCGCGTGAACTGATATAGCCCCAACCTGGGTACAGTAAAAGCTGTAAAGGGTCGCGACTCTTCCTTCAGCGGTATTTGATGATACGCACTGCTGAGATCGAGCGTACTTATATACTTCGATTTATGTAGTTTTCGCAGTATATTATCCATGTATGGCAATGGATATGCGTCAGGCTTCGTGACAGCGTTTAGTTTACGAAAGTCGACGCAAAATCGATACGCACCGTTCGATTTGCGGACCATTACGACCGGACTCGACCAGCCGCTCGTTGCAGGTTCGATTATCCCTGCCTCTAGCATTTCGAAGACTTGCCTGTGCATCTCTTCTTCTATTTTGCGCGAAACCGGATAATACTTTTGCTTTACGGGGAGGGATGATCCTACGTCGATCTCGTGCTCTATCCGTGAAGTGCAACCGAGTTTTGCGCTGCTAGAGCTTAAAACACGATTAAGTAGACTCTCTACTTCGTCGCGTTGTATCTGCTCAACTCGCGAGGCCCACGGCAGATATGAGTAACGAACCCAAGGCGCTAAGACTAGCTACTTCTAGTTTAACGCTTTGCGCTGCTTGTTTCAAATAGAGCAAGTTAGCGTTGGGGTCATGTACGGCATCGAATAAACGACAAAAATTCGTGCCGAAGTAGCAGTCGTGATCAAGGTTTGGCATAATTGCCACTGTAACCTCCTTCCTCACGCCGGCTAGTGTAAAAGGTAGATCCACATAACTAGCTATGGGTGTGTAATGCCCGTCGGCAACGCGAGCTCCGCTACCATTGCTCGGCCTGAGCGCTCGTCCACATGCACTGGCAATTTGTAGCCCCAGCGCGTCCATCACAGTACGCGCTGCTCCAGGATCGTATAGCGATCTAACGCGGAACTACCAAGACTCGGTGTCTCGCGGCATAAATAAATAAACATAAATATGACTTGCATGGCATAAATAAACATAAATATGACTTATTTTATAAAATTTAGTGAACTTTTCATTAAAAATACTTTGAAAGTCATAAATGTATGCTGTCACACTCTTGTAAGCCATTTAAACCTTAAACAGTGAAAATCAGCAATTCTGCTCCGGACTCTGGAAATTTAAAACTGTACCAATTGTATAATAATATTTATATTTTTAGCAGCTTAAAGGAGATTAGATGGATACTGAAACAAATGGAGATACTTTTCTACAACTCCAAGGTAAGTGAATAAATTGAGTTTGACGTTTGAAATTGTCATGCCGTAAACACATTTATTGTATATATTTATTGCCTGATGAGGTCGACGCATCTTTGTCGACGAAACGTCGCAATTTCTATATTGAAATTTGTGTTTTTTTTTGGTTTTCTTTAACAGCCAACCAACCTGCCCTTATTCAGATCAAGAAAGAATTTTGCAAGTGAATAAATTTTTTTGCAATGATCATGCTAATAAGTTTATCGTTATAAGGCAACAAATATACATTTCTATTAACATTTCGGGCACTTTTCCCAGATATTTTGATCATAAATGATCTAAATAATTTAGACCCACTTTGGAAATTTATAGGCAGTTTCTGACTATAAAAAGACATCTTTTAGACAGTATTAGGTTTCCAGAGTCTGGAGCAGTATTGCTGATTTTCACTAGTTAAGGATTAAATAGCTTACAGGAGTGTGACAGCATACATGTATGACTTTAAAAGTATTTTTAGTGAGAAGTTCACAAAATGTTGCAAAAAAAGTCATATTTATGTTTTTAGTGAAAAATGCCCTGGGAGCTACAAATACATGAAAATAGGCATATAATGCAAAAAAGTTCCAAAATGTCAAATTTGAGTCTCTGTAAAATAATGGTGACACCTCTGAAACATATTCCTACAGTTATAGCAATATTCATTGTTTTCATCTTCGATGTCACAGAGAACCACCCATATATATACATATATATATATAAACACCAGTATCGGTACTTATGGTGACACTGGTGTTTTGAGGTTATAAAACATATGTACCGACTCAGATATAAGGGGGAGAATATTAATTGATAGAATAATGCATAAAAAACCAATAACCCAAATACCTAAATACCCCTCACGGGTAAAAAAGCACACTTTGACCTTATAATATTAATGAAGGATTGAAGTTATAACCTCATTCGAAGTGCCGGAGGCCGGAGGCACCTCGAAAGACGTTATAGCTTCAATCCTTCATTAATATTATAACGTCAAAGCGGGGCTCACAAAGATAATTTTCCGATTTTTTGTGTGTCGGCATAAGTACGGATACATGGTTGAATTTTCGGTGGAATTATGCTGACGTCGGCATAATTACCCCAAAGTAAGCACAATTCCCATTTCCCGTAAGAATTTGTCGGCATAAGTACCGATTGATCAATTTATATGTATCTATGTATGTACTATGGTCTCTGGAACCATATATATATATATGTCCATATATGGGGAATGAAAAATTTGTATACACAGCGGCATATATCAGAACCCTGAAATCTTAGACAGGACGGCGGCGAATTATTTATATAATATATATATATATATATATATATATATATATATATGTATATATATATATATATATCTATAATATATGAATATTTCGCCGCCGCTGCCGTGTCTAAGAATTCAGGATTTTTTTTTTCATTTATTTTTGTGAGGAGGCGGTAAAAATGCTCTTCATCTCTGCTGCCACAGTTCGATGGTCCTGTTTGACCACAAACTACTACTATTACGTGCTGCTTCGCTGCTGTTTTCTAAGGTACGCCGACCTTTTCTGTATGTATCAGCCCTATCTATCGCCAAAAGATCGATGGGTGGAATTCCCGCGATCACCGAGAGGGCTATATCTGACACGGTTCTATAAGCATGAGCCACTCTTAGTGCGGCTTTTCTGCAGGCTCGCCGACAGAATGCACCGTAGCTTAGGTTATTTCTTAGGGCATCCACCCAAATCGGGGCTTCATATAAATTTACCGAGCTTACCGCTGTTGCTAAGAGGGCTCGACGTAGCTGCTTTGGCCCTCCTATATTGGGCATTATGCCCGACAGCTCTAGCTACTCCTGCGGCTTTCGACCCTGCACTCTGTATGTGTTCCTTGAATGTTAGCCACGCATCCAAGATGACTTCTAGGTATTTCACCGTGTCCACCGATCTTATACGTTTACCATTTACAGTAACGGTGGCGTACCTCCTTTGCTTCGTTCTGGAGATAAGTACCGCCTCGGTCTTTTCGACCGACAGACACAGCTTATGGATGCTCAACCATGCAGCCACTACCGCGATAGAGATATCTCCGAGATAATCTCATCGATGCTCCTTGCGACATTTTATTTTATATATATTGATAAACATATTGATAATATGTATTGATAAGCATCGATCGATATATAATTATCTATCGACAATAAATAGGAGAATAATTTTAAATGTTAACAAAACATGTATAGAGAAATATATAAATCAAATGTATGTTCACGCGAATGTACCATTTAAGGTGTAATCGACGTCACAGTTTGTTTTGATAAATTTAATAATTTATTAGTAGTTTATATTTAATAATTAAGTAAATCGTATAAGAACAGGAAATTAGGATAATTAATAACTATTTGAATTCTAAACATTTAGAATTTCAAGAATGTATAAAAAAGTACATGCATTATAGAAAACTAGCGAAACCAAAAGTTCTGAAAGAGTTATCATTATTGTAAATTTTAAAGTTAAAACATTATTTAAAAAGTTAATAACAATAATGTTATAAGTAATAAGTGTAATAAGAATAAAAACTGTTAAACATTTAAGAAGCGACTTTAGTATATATAGGAAGCGAATTTCGATTCGAGGATTATTAATAGACTACAAGCCAATGTAGCATGTACGTTTCATTATAAGCGGCATTCGTAGGAAGAAAAGTGTCACCAACAAATATACACAAAACAAACAAACAAACGAATAACCATACTAGGGAGTTTAGACTTCGCACCCAAACCTAGTACGCTAACTCAATGGAGTGAATAGAAGGAGAAGACGAAGGGAAAGAAAAGTAAAAGCGGACCAAAACCAGACTCGTTACAGTGTTTGGTATGATTTGTAGAAGTCTGTCTGGTTGAGCTAGAAGTTGGGACCGAATTAACAATTGGTTGAATGGTACGTCAGTTACTTTGAGTTAAGTTTCACAAGTCGCGTTTGCATATATTTCTTTTAGTTACTAAACTTCAGCACGCAGAATAAGTAAGCATGCTCGTTAAATTGTTCAAAATTTTTATCCAATTTGTCAAGCTTCTGCTTAATAAAGTTAGAGATTAGTAAAGTTAAATATTTAAATATTTTTAACATTTGAAAATTTAAAAATATAGTAGTACTACGAGGTCTTAATAAAAACGTGTACAAGCACATATATGTATATATGTGTATTTTGACAATGTGCTTTGCACACGTCAAGTAACAGTTACCGAACCCATAGCGAACACCTACCTACCCGCACTGTAAATAAGTCCTACCTACCCTCACAGACTAAAACCCAATCCCAAGTACAGCACACATAAACAGCACACATAAACGGCAGGCTCCTCCGGGTCTGATACCGCCAAGCAGATGAAGCAAGGAGGCTATAGATGAGGAAGCCTCGAGGACCCTCCTTAATTCCACAGGACAGCAGACTAGGCGAAGAGGCACCATCCAGGCGGAAGGCTATGGAACCTCCAACGCCAACCAGTATACAGCTGTAAAAGAGCAACATAATCAGTATCAGTACGCATTAAGAGGACGAGGAGCAAGGAAGAAGATATACAGCTGTATGTAGAGGACGTGGAGCAAGAAAATACATGTGCAGCTATATGTAAACACTACAGCTGTACAAGGAAGAGTATAGGATATAATGAGGTTGGGTTGCTACACATAAACGTAATCATACTCGCGTAATCCCCACAATCAGGCATTTACCTGGAGCTGTACGAGGAGCGGCTATCGGTCACCGTGGTTGACGTCGAAGAGCGAGGATCAAGGCGGCTCCGGACAGTGATGTGGCGGCGGGTAAGCTTCGTGCCGAAACTGACACCGTACAAATTAGTTAAATGACAGATAGTATGGAACGAGTTAATAGTTACCTGAAAGGAAGTTATACCGCATCGCCGAGACGTAAACAGCACTAGGTCACCATACACCATACAGCAGACTTGTGCCACTACAGCCTGAATATAGCGGTAATGGACTCGAGCGCTCGATGCCAGATTGATGTACCACGTGCAAAGTACGTACTGCGCAGGCGCGTGGTACAATCTCGGCTCTCGAGAACGCCGAAAGCCAGAGTTCTACGGTCGGTCGACTCGACGAGATAGCGAGACTGCTGCCAACAAGCGATAGTAATTTGCGATTGAGTGCGAAAGAGAGAGAAAGAGTGATATTGCCATTGAGGGACGAGCACCGATTTCCTCCAGAAAGGTTCGTGAATAATTCACTCTCGCTGCGCATGATACCGCCGAGTACCCGTACTAGTGTGTGCGAAATCCTGGTTCCCTCCTTCCCCTTCCCTTCCTCTACAGCGAACCGTGGTAGTAGTAGCGGAGTAAATCTCCGGCATCTTACGATAACCCGTGAGTTATCTCGTTTTTCGTCGCGTAAACGCGGCTGGTGCCCAACCGTTTATTATATTTTCTATTTAGTAATAAATACCTTTTTTTTAATTATTAATAAAATAGCTGACCATTATTTACCTGCACCCTGATCCCCAGTGCAGCGTGACAGTATGTAAAATCATATATAAACACATACAAACTCCAATAAAAAAAAATAAAATTTGAATAATGCCAAGACAAATTGCTGATTTTTTAAATTGGCCAAATGCGAACTCGTACACAGGTCACGCATTTCGTCGAACTTTTGCGATTCTCCTTGTTGATGGTAAGAGAGACATGTTGGAGCTCAAAAGACACTGTGGATGTAAGTCTACCAATGTCGGAGAAGGTTATGTTGCCCACTCAAATAGCAATAAAAACGAATAGTTAAGAAAATAACAAATTATTTACAATTTGGACCATCTACATCGAACCAAAATTCACTTCAACAATAAGGGCTTACAGCACGATCACGGACGTATCACCTATTAAAAAAACGCAAATAGTAACATCAAAGAAAACAAATAATGCAATTCCTTCTTGCATGCAAGCTCCGCCTAATTCATCTTTGTCAAATGTTACCAATACTTTTGAATAATATACCTTGCCAAATAATGACATCAATACTAAGGATTTAATCGTACCGAAGAATTTATTTGTTGATGATGAAAACAATTTTTAGGTAAACAATGTAAAAATCGGTGTGCCATGCAATAAAACGTTAATATGATAAATAACGAAAAATTGTAATTATATATGTAATATTTAAAAATATTCATAGTTTTTCTATTAAATGAAGTAATGTGACGTTTATTATTTTAAATATTATATTTTTTGTATTAAGTCAAATAATTAAATACAATAAAATAAATTAATTTTACAATAAATTTATAATACAATTTACAATAACATTTATAATTTTTTACTTTTTTATAAATAATTATTAAAAATAATTTAAAAAAATTTTTTTAATAAAGAAATGAAATTTTTAAAAAGAAATGTTTTTTTTTGTTTATTACATGTATTTTCAAGTTATCAGTAACTTTTATACAGGTGGGGGACTCCGTCAAGCAAACCTCCCGGCGGGGGGCACCGCTTCCTGCACACCATGCGGCCCTGTTCACCACACTTCTTACAGTCCCCTCCCCTTAAACAGCACGATTCATTCCTTCTTACATACTATTGACTTTCTATTTTGTAATTCGACATTGTAGTATACTAAAACTTAAAAATTTTAGTGCAATTTACATTTTAACGGCCTTTGTATGAAAACAGTATATCCACCGCAGTGACGAAGTACGTTCGGTCCCAAAGCTCGCACTCGCCGTGAATAATACGTTTCGCGCTCTTGGTGCATAATGTACAATTATATTTTTAATGGTTTTATAATTGCAAAAGTTGTATTTAAGCTGAAATAAATTAATTATATGTTGCTTACTTTAGGTGGCTAGTAGAATTTTAAAAGTTAATCCGGAGAAAATTTATACTACCGAGACGTGTACTAATAAAGTTCCAAATACTATAGCAACAGCAGCAAGTTTGGGTTCGGATCTTAATGGAATGGCTGTTTTGGTAAGTGCTACCGAAACAGACGATATTTAACACATGCCACAATATCATTATACTGCCTGTGAACGTTAGTATTATTTGTTATAAAGTTTCTTGAACGAACGATGTTACTACTAAATTTTTTTACACATTAGCAGTAAATCGTTACACGACCGTACTTAAAAATGCATTTCCAACATTGAATAAATATTATTTCAACATTTTATCCTTTCTTTTTATTTTTATTTTGAATACCCTTATGTGTTAACTTAATTTTATATTCAAGAGCTACTTGCATTTCTAATTTTATTGTTAATTTCTGGTTGCGTTTGTGTATCGAACTAAAATTATAATTTGCATATTAACTTTCAACGAGAATATTATATATGTATATATGCAGCATTTCACGTCAAGTGGTTCGACTAAAATTTCAAAATGCACAAAATTTTAGGTACAGTCTGAAAATGTTTTTCAAAAAAGACCACAAAGCTTTAATTACTGTAATGCATTTGTTCAAAAGTTAATGTAACGGCAAATAGTAAGTTTTTTCAAGTTTTTTTAGCATCAGCTGTATTTACCAATATTTAACTTAAAATCTATCAACTTTTACTACATAACGTTACATGTAACATTGACTACAAATTGTCTTTAGAAAATATCCTTCTGTGTTAGAATTTTTTTCCAAAACTCTAAAAAAAAACTTTAAGCAATACCTTATTACTTCTCTGCAACACTGCAACTTATAAAATACTTACACAAACACACACACACACACACACACACACACACACACACACACACATATATATATATATATATATATATATGGGATATTCCACGTGAAGTGGTCCAATCAAAATTTTAATATGCACCAAATTTTTGGTACACATTGCAAATATTTCTCAGAATACAGAAAAAAATTTTTAGGTACTGGAATCTATTTGCTCAAAAGTTATTCTAACCTCAAAAAGTGGATTTTTCCAAGTTTTTTTCAACACTAACTGGGTTTACCACTATTTAACTCAAAATCTATCAACTTTTACTATAGAACATTATATGTAACATTCGTTGCTAATTGTGTCTGGAATTTTTTCTCCTGGGTTAAAATTTTTAATTTCAAGGTGAATGTTATATAAATTACATGTCAATAATTAACTTAAAAAAAGTGCAAGTGCGCCACAATTGATTTTTTTATCCCAAAATCTAAAAGAAAGCTTGGACCAATACCTTTCAAATGGTCTGTAGCATTTTTATGGCCTTCAATTCTGTAAAAACTTATGATAATTTAAAAAAACTCGAAAATTTTTTAAAAATTTAAATGGGAATTACCATGTTAATTTTTGTGAATTTTTTCTCTTTCTTTAAATTGTCATAACTTTTTACAGAATTGAAGGCCGTAAAAATGCTACAGACCATTTGAAAGGTATTGGTCCAAGCTTTCTTTTAGACTTTTGGATAAAAAAATCAATTGTAGCGCACTTGCACTTTTTTTAAGTTGAATATTGACATGTAGTTTATATAACATTCACCTTGAAATTAGAAATTCTAACCCAGAAGAATAAATTCCAGACACAATTATCAACGAATGTTACATATAATGTTATTAGTAAAAGTTGATAGATTTTGAGTTAAATAGTGGTAAACCCAGCTAGTGTTGAAAAAAACTTGGAAAAATCCACTTTTTGAGGTTAGAATAACTTTTGAGCAAATAGATTCCAGTACCTAAAAATTTTTTTCTGTATTCTGAGAAATATTTGCAATGTGTACCAAAAATTTGGTGCATATTAAAATTTTGATTGGTCCACTTCACGTGGAATACCCCATATATATCGATAACGAATATTAACACCATAAAGAGAAAACAATGGTTGATAATATTATATTATGGGATCTAAGGATAGATTCCGTGTCACCACTAACCACGACAGAAAGAAAAATCACTTTAATTGTTTGATAAATAATTAATTTAATGCGCACTAAATAACTCCCTAAAGTCCCCACTACTAATATCACTTATTATATTTTTTTCTATTATTTTAACGTTGCTCCAACGAGTGTAGAGAGATAGTCGTCTCCATCTGATGGTGGGAAAAACCACCAGCCAGAGTGCAACGTATTAGACCGAGTCGCAAGTTATTCGAAATAAAATGAATTTATCGTTCGGTGATATTTATATGTGTAAATTATATAATATCGGTCTCTCCGAACTAAATGCTTTATTTTAGATTAAAGCACATCAAACAATGAATTTATTTAACGCATATATATTTATTCTACAAATAATATATATTCAATTATATTACGTCTATATCTATTTTACATATATATATATATATATATATTTATTATTATTTTAACGTTGCACTTTTTATGCTCCCAAATCGGTGCTAAACAGCGACGGAGGTCATACGACGTCTTAGTGAAGTAAGCCTTTGTTGAAAATACATTCCCCAGTGGTGCTTGTATCAATCGGCCGGGGCCGGGAATTGAACCTGGGACCTCCAGATTACGAGCCCAACGCCCTACCGACCGAGCCATCGCAGGCCTCACTTGTTATATTAATAATAAAGTTGACGCACCAAAAGATGTAACAAAAGTTAATGAAAATAATAGTCTAATAAAATATAAATTTAAATCACACCAAATTTTGAAAACTGGCTGGAAATATCCAGAAAATACAAAAAAAATTTTTAGGTATTAAAAATAATTTTTCTGAGAATTATTCCACCATAAAAAATGGAAATTTTTCAATTTAAAAAAAAAATTGCTATTTTGAAAGCCTTGTAACTCAAAATCTATTGATTTTTTGAAAAAACATTACCGTCACATACCCAATTGTTGATCAATTAAGGTAAATCTGTACGTTCATAGAATAATTTTATGTTGAAAAAGCTAATAATTGTATATATTTAGACGGATACAGAAAGTATAAGTATTAAACTTCCTTTTAGCCATCTCAGAAAAATAAAATAGGTGCTATTTTTAAAGTAAGCAACAACCTAAGAAAAAAAAGCGGGAAGTACCAATTTCTGATCAGTAAATTTTCGGTACATATACCACTTTCTATTTAAGTCTACTAAACAATTATTGGTTGTTTAACCTTCAAATTGTGCGTAGCAACGTGTAGATTTATGTAAATCTTATTATTTTATTGAAATAATACACTGATCAGAAATTGGTTCATGATCAACAATTGGGTATGTGACGGTATATACAACTTTTTTTTGTTAAAAATAATCCTTAGTACTTAGATATCATTCGATTGTCAAAAAAGGGCGACCACGCTGTAATTGATTTTGATTTAAGTCCGCTCAAAAGATCACATATTTCAAGAGCTTTCGAATGGCAGTGGTTAGGTTTTTGGCCAAGACCGCTTGTGAAAGTTATGCCTTTAAATACATGGAAATTAGGGATTTTATAAGGTTTATGAGGCATAACTTTCATCAGCTGTCTTGGCCAATTGATTTTTTTATCCAAAAGTGTAAAAAGAAGCCTGAAGCAATACTTTTCTAACGGTCTATAGCTTTTTTATGGTTTGCAATCTGTAAAAAGTTATGATAATTTGAAGAAAGACAAAAAATTTACAAAAATTAACAAGGTTATTCCTATTTATATTTTTGAAAAATTCCGTGTTTAAATTATTATAACTTTTTAGAAAATTGAAGACCATAAAAAAGCTGCAAACCATTTAAAAGTTATTGCTTTAAGCTTTTTTTTAAATATTGAATAAAAAAATCAATTGTGGCATACTTACACTTTTTTCAAGTTTAATATTGACATGTAGTTCGTCTGACATTACCTTGAGATTATAAATTCTAACCCAGAAGGATAAATTCTAGAAACAATTAGCAACGAATGTTACATATAATGTTCTACAGTAACAGTTGATAGATTTTGAGTTAAAATTGGTAAACACAGATGGTGTTGAAAAAATTTGTAAAAATTCACTTTTTGAGATTAGAATAACTTTTGAACAAATACATTTCAGTATCTAAAAATTTCTTTCTGCTTTCTGTAAAACAATTCCAGTGTGTACTCAGAATTTGGTGCGTTTTAAAATTTTGATCAGACTACTTTACGTGGAATGCACTATATAAAATATATACTATTTACGTGGAATGCTCTATATATACAGGGTGTCCAAAAGTCCCGGAACACCTTAATAATTTCCCAGGTAAACTGATTTTGGACAAGATCAAAGTCAATCTAGAGATAAATTTTGTCAAGTAATTAAATAGTAACCTTGAATTTGACCTTGGGTTTGACTTTTAAGGTTATTTCAAGGTTAATTTATATTTGACAACGGAAATCAGGAGAGCAGAAAGTTGTACGTCCAAATATGTTTTCAACGAATGGGTCAAGGATGACCTTGATGGTCACACAAGGTCTGGAAACGTCTTGGCATAGGAAATTTTCAATTCAAAGGACGGAAACTTAGAATAGAGAAAAATGTTTTAAAATAAATTAAAATAGTAATTTATTTTGAAGCTCTACTGCTTATTTACTTACTAATAGTACTTTAAATTTATGGAAATATTTTGTATGTAAAATAAACTCTAAATTCAGTACTTGTATAAGTTCCAGTTCAAAATCACGTTCATAATTATAAAATTATCGTTAACCTTGAAATAACCTTGAAAGTGAAACCCAAGGTCAAATCCAAGGTCACTATTAAATTTCTTGGCCAAATTTACCTCTAGATTGATTTTGATCTTGTCCAAAATCAGTTTACCTGGGAAATTATTAAGGTGTTCTGGGACTTTTTGGACACCATGTATATATATATGGGTGGTTCTCTGTGACATCGAAGATGAAAAAAATAAATATGGCTATAACTGTGGGAATATGTTTTAGAGGTATCCAGTAGTTCTCCTGAATTTTTTCAGATTTTTTCTGGGCCATTATTTTAAGTTACAGAGAGTCAAAGTTGACATTTTAGCACTTATTTGCATTATATGCCCATTTTCATGAATTTTTAGCTCCCAGGGGATGCATTTTTCACTAAAAACATAATTATGACTTTTTTTGTAAAATTTTCCGAACTTTTCATTAAAAATACTTTTAAAGACATAAATGTATGCTGTCATACTCTTGTAAGCCATTTAAACCTTAAATAGTGAAAATCAGCAATTCTGCTCCGGACTCTGGTAACCTAATACTGTCTAAAAGATGTCTTTTTATAGTCAGAAACTGCCTAAAAATTTCCAGAGTGGGTCTAAATCATTAAGATCACTTATGGTCAAAATATCCGGGAAAAGTGCCCGAAATATTAATAGAAATGTATATTTGTTGCCTTATAACGATGAATCTAGTAGCATGATCACTGCAAAACAATTTGTGCACTTACCTTGGTGTGGTAGAAAAGTATCTTCACTTGTTTCAGTATCCATCTAATCCCCTGTAAGCTGCTAAAAATACAAATATTATTATACAAATGTAAAAAATTAATTTTTAAACATTTATAATGCTGAATTTTTAGTTTTACATCCCTTACAAGAATTATAATACTAATCTGAAGGATTACTATAAATATATAAACATCATTATTACAATAACTGAATATACGTATTTAATACAAAAGATATATAAATAAATCGGATATATAATTATAATGAATAGTATGATAACGTGACAGTGACAAGTTTGTGAAATCTAAACATGTATTGCTGAATAATAATAATAATAATGTTGATACTTTTATAGTAATCCTTCAGATTAGTATTATAATTCTTGTAAGGGATGTAAAACTAAAAATCCAGCATTATAAATGTTTAAAAATTAATTTTTACATTTTAATAACTGAGGTATCCAGTAGTTCTCCTGAATTTTTTCAGATTTTTTCTGGGCCATTATTTTAAGTTACAGAGAGTCAAAGTTGACATTTTAGCACTTATTTGCATTATATGCCCATTTTCATGAATTTTTAGCTCCCAGGGGATGCATTTTTCACTAAAAACATAATTATGACTTTTTTTGTAAAATTTTCCGAACTTTTCATTAAAAATACTTTTAAAGACATAAATGTATGCTGTCATACTCTTGTAAGCCATTTAAACCTTAAATAGTGAAAATCAGCAATTCTGCTCCGGACTCTGGTAACCTAATACTGTCTAAAAGATGTCTTTTTATAGTCAGAAACTGCCTAAAAATTTCCAGAGTGGGTCTAAATCATTAAGATCACTTATGGTCAAAATATCCGGGAAAAGTGCCCGAAATATTAATAGAAATGTATATTTGTTGCCTTATAACGATGAATCTAGTAGCATGATCACTGCAAAACAATTTGTGCACTTACCTTGGTGTGGTAGAAAAGTATCTTCACTTGTTTCAGTATCCATCTAATCCCCTGTAAGCTGCTAAAAATACAAATATTATTATACAAATGTAAAAAATTAATTTTTAAACATTTATAATGCTGAATTTTTAGTTTTACATCCCTTACAAGAATTATAATACTAATCTGAAGGATTACTATAATATATAAACATCATTATTACAATAACTGAATATACGTATTTAATACAAAAGATATATAAATAAATCGGATATATAATTATAATGAATAGTATGATAACGTGACAGTGACAAGTTTGTGAAATCTAAACAATGTATTGCTGAATAATAATAATAATAATGTTGATACTTTTATAGTAATCCTTCAGATTAGTATTATAATTCTTGTAAGGGATGTAAAACTAAAAATCCAGCATTATAAATGTTTAAAAATTAATTTTTTACATTTGTATAATAATATTTGTATTTTTAGCAGCTTACAGGGGATTAGATGGATACTGAAACAAGTGAAGATACTTTTCTACCACACCAAGGTAAGTGCACAAATTGTTTTGCAGTGATCATGCTACTAGATTCATCGTTATAAGGCAACAAATATACATTTCTATTAATATTTCGGGCACTTTTCCCAGATATTTTGACCATAAGTGATCTTAATGATTTAGACCCACTCTGGAAATTTTTAGGCAGTTTCTGACCATAAAAAGACATCTTTTAGATAGTATTAGGTTACCAGAGTCCGGAGCAGAATTGCTGATTTTCACTATTTAAGGTTTAAATGGCTTACAAGAGTGTGACGCATACATGTATGTCTTTAAAAGTATTTTTAATAAAAAGTTCGGAAAATTTTACAAAAAAAGTCATACTTATGTTTTTAGTGAAAAATGCATCCCCTGGGAGCTAAAAATTCATGAAAATTGGCATATAATGCAAAAAAGTGCTGAAATGTCAACTTTGACTCTCTGTAACTTAAAATAATGGCCCAGAAAAAATCTGAAAAAATTCAGGAGAACTACTGGATACCTCTAAAACATATTCCCACAGTTATAGCAATATTTATTTTTTTCATCTTCGATGTCACAGAGAACCACCCATATATACATATGTATATATATATATATTGTAACGGTCACGCTGGGGATTAGGGCGTGGCGTCAAAGGCGAAATAACAGTTATATTTAAATAAAATAATATTAATTTATTAACAATACAAAATAGGATTTGGGCGCCAGCCGCGTACGATCGCGGCGAATTTATATAGTATGCTCGGCTGCGTGCGAGCTGCTGCTACTTGCTGCGCGAGGGGCGGGGAGGGGAGGACTGAAGGAAACACACTCACGGTCAGGAGGATACCTGGTACAAGGCGTACACCCACCTTGGCTCAGTGGAGATCGTCTCCAGGAGTTGCGGCTTATGCTCTCTCATCAAATGCTCTATCTCGTGCACACACACACACTCGTGGTTATATAATAATTTATATATAATAAACGGTCGGCCGATGTTGCCTCGATGGCGTCCCGATGAGCTCTCTCGAGCTCGGGCTCGTTCGCCGCTTCGCTGCTCGGGCCCGACGTGCGCGCGCAGCTTCTCGCGTCGAGTCGCCCGTCGGCCGCTGTCGTCTCGCGCGCCTCGTGTAGTGAGTGCTCGCGGCCATGTTGATCAAGGCGGACGACGTTGCCGGGGCTGCTGCTTCCCACGGAGAGGACGATGTTCCCGGTGATGCTGTTAACCCGGTAAGTCTATATGATCGTTTCTCCGTGTTGATTTATCGGCTAATAGTTCCACTCTGTTTCAGGTGCAGACGGGACGGCCGATCTTCGAGTCTTCTCTCTCACTCGCTCTCACGGTGGCTGCCCAGCTGGTGCGCGTCGGGTCGGTGACTGCTGCTCTTCTTCGGTGCTGCGTTGCTGCGGGGATGCTGGCTGCTTCTTAGGTAAATATCTATCTTCCGAGGGAGTGCTGCGTATTATTTACTGATTATTAATTGAGAGTTATGGTAATGTTATGATTACCATAACCTCACTTCCAATCCTCTCCTAGCATGTAGCTGTCAGTTACTATATGCACTACATGCGTCCTTGTTTCCTTCTAATTAGGATTCTTATTAATTATTTAACTGTTTCACAGCTTCCTGGATATCTTGTTGCCGCTCGTGCTGCTCCATCTGGCACCTTGGGCCATCGCAGGCTGCTCCATGGTCCTGGTGCAAAGCCTCCTAGAAGTGGTATCGCCTCTCCTGACATGCTGCTCCATGTGCTAGGGGGAAGGAGATAAGAGAAGTATTGGGGATTTAGGGAGCTTCGTGTAGGCTAGGTAGGCTTAGAGATGTGAGGGTAGGTAGGCTAGTTTATGTTGGGGTTCGCTCGCTTATTAACTTGACAGGTATTACATACCTTGTCACAACTCCCCCCCACCAAACTGAAGTTACGCGGAAGTCGTAACTGAATTTTAAAATTAACTAACTAAAAGACAATATATTAAATAAATACTTAATTACTAAAACTAAAAAAAAAATTGACTTGCTATTATCGCTGCTAGTATGGTGGGGAGAGTAATGCTGCTTCTTAACTAACTTATTTCTACCAAGTAGCCGGTGCTACTGTTGCGGTGTGCTCGTGTTTAGTCTCCATGACTATTCTGCTTGGCTGCTATCTGTGTTAGTGTACACGGTGTTTGTGATTCGATTTTGCTATTATTTTGCGCTTATATGTACGATCGGCTGGGCCCTTACATTATATTTATTATATCTTACCGCTTGGAGAGCTCATTTCGCGTTCGCGACACTCTCATACTGCATACTTACATGTTTTCTCTCATTCCTATAAAACATTTTATTTAATAACAAAAATTAAATTCTTAAATGCAATTAAAATATCGATTATATATATTATGCTGCTATTAATTTATAAGATTGGTGCATGCCTTGCTGCTTTGCCATATTGCTGCAACTACGTCATTATTTTGCTTGCTTATTAAATGATTTTAAATTATTTTTCTCTTAAGACAACGAAATTAATAAGAAATTTGTGCATATTATTTCTTGGCTGCTGGGGTTTTGTTAGTAGTGTTAGTACATTAAGCTGCTGATAGTAAAAAAGTAAATAGGAAGAGAGAATGTAGGATTAAATAATCACCAAGTTTAGTTTGGTTGTTTGATTATTTATTTAAAAAAAAATATAAATTTCTGTTCTTGCTGCTGCTGCTGCGTATGGATGGGATGAAAGGGAGGGGAGGGAGATCTACAGTCTTCCGCGCTTCCGTTGCATCTCCCAGTAATGTTCGTTGCACCGCGGACAATCCTTTGTGTGGAACCCTCTCATCCCACAGTTTCGGCAGAATAAAATGTTGCGGCTTACGCAAGCCCGCCAACTATGTCCTCTTCCGCCACAGTTCCAGCATCCAGCTGAACATGTGGATGGTGGCGGTCGAGGCATGCGCACGAAACTGGGGGAGGATGGGTCCACCCGCTGCTCCCTGGGGGATGCTCGGGAAGGCGGGAGATTTGGGATCGGGTTTGGGAGGGTTGGGATTGGCTGCGGTTGGGGTTTAGGTATTTTTAAGGACATCAAGGGTTTGGGTTTGGCTGCGGGGGCTGCTGCGGTTTGCTGGTGTAGGGATGGCGGAGGGAAGGGTTCGGATGCTGCGGGAAGGTTTGAGGATAGGAGGTTTTGGGTATTGGGGAGTAGGGGCGTTGGAGGGGGAACAGTCACCGGGACATGGATGTACGTATACAACCCGGTGACTGGGTTGTATACGAGATGGGTCAGGACGGGTTGTGGAGGGAATTCTGGGGAAAAGGAGGGTGGACGGATGACAGGTGGGGATGTTGTCTTTGGGCGGCGAAGGGATTTTGGGGTTGCTGCGAGACGGGAAGTGGAGGGTATAGGGGACATTGGGGCTGCGGAGGTTGTTGTTGCTGCTGGGGTTGTGGCTGCTGCTGGAGTTGTGGCTGCTGCTAGCCAGGAGGGGTCCTCGCAGAGGTGCCTCCCTCCTCTTATGCAGCCCCGAGTTCCCGGACATGTTGATGGGTGCGGAGGTATCTCCTCCGCCTCGGAGCTGCTACCGCTGCTACCGCTGCTGCTATTATGGTTGGCGGTTTCCGCCGGTCGGTTGATTGGACTCTGGGGTAGAGCCAATCTCTGGAGCACTTGCTCCAGATCTCCAATAACCGGCCGGCTCTCGCCAAATACTTGGGCACGGCCTCTGCCCCGTCCTCTGCGTAATGCGGAGGCTGTTCCGCTCGTACGATCCATTCTGCAAGGATTAATCTTATATTGATTTTGCATTTGCTCTACTTTGCTCATCGCTGCCATTCCATTTATTACCTACTATGCTTTTAACATTTTCGCGGTCTAAGCTGACGTTTGGGTGGGCTGCTAGGGGACGTATGGGGGTCAGGTATAATTTTCTTGGGACGACCTCTTTTACGGGTAGCTGGGTTAATGGGCGGATTCGTGATTCGGATGCTTTGCGATAATTGCTGCTGCTGCGTTTGCGGACATTGGGGTGGAATTACATTTCGGGGAGGGACGTACCGCTTTAAATCGCTAATATGAACCTTGGTTTGTCGTTTGCTGCTCTCATCCTCCACTAAATATATGCTAGGGGAGAATATTTTAATTATCTTTGCGGGTCCTATATATTTGGGTGCGTGCTTAGCTGCGAAATTATCGTCGGCTGATGATAGCACACGATTACGGCGACAAACTAGATCTCCTAATTGGTACTGTATGTCTCTACGACCTTTATTATAATACCGTGCTTGCTTGGCTGTGGCTATTTCGGTATGCCTTTTTACTAGGTCGTACATTGCTGGCAATCTATGCAATCGCTCTATCCATTGCTGCGTATCTGGGGCGGGAATTTGGGTTGGGGATTCAATGTGCTTTTTGACCAGAGCTATGGGAATAGGGTTCCTACCAAAATTCAGAAATGCTGGTGAATATTTGGTGGAGGAGTGCACGACCGTGTTTAGTGCAAAACAAAATTCGCCTAGATGTGTGTCCCAATTTCTATGATCATCAGCTAAATAGCTGTTGATCATTGGCTTTATATTTCTGTTTACCCTTTCCACAGGGTTGGCTTGTGCGAAATATGGAGGGATTGTAGACTGCGTAATCCCGTAATATGCTAGCTTTTCTGTGACCATCCGATTAACGAATTCTGTTCCGTTATCGGTGATCAAGTATTTGGGACATCCCCATCTATTTATTACAAGCTCGTCGAAAGCTTGCAATACGCTCTTTGCATCAGCTCTTCTTAATGCCTTCATCTCCACGTATCTCGTGAACAGGTCTTCAAATACAATAATGTATTTAAAGCCTTGTTTCGATGGTGGCTTTGGGCCCATAATATCTGCTGCTACTACTGTCCTGGGTGCACTGATATTCCTGCCTTCCATAAGACCGGCGGGAGCTTGTTGGCTGCTTTTATGAGCTTGGCACTCTTGGCAAGCTTTAACATATTGGCATGTATCCATATATATTCCTGGCCAGTAGTAGTATGTAGCCAATCTAGCATACGTTTTGTCATTACCTAGATGGCCTGCTTGCGGCGTGTAGTGGGCTTCGTACAGGGCTCTTGGTCGGTCGTTTTGGGGTAAAATAAGCTTCCAGGTATCGAGGTCGGGGACAAGGGGATCTACTAAGGGATTGGGACGGTGGGCGTATAATAGATTATTTTCTATTCTCAGGTCTGGGTACTTATTGGGGAATTTGGCTACTGCTATTAATTTTGTTTGATACCAGGGATCGCTGCTGTCTATTGATATGGCTGCTGCTGCTTCGGTGTTCTCGTATGCTCGAGATAATGCATCTGGCACTTTGTGTAACGCTCCTTTTCGGTGCACAAATTTTATATTATAATTCTGGAGGATGGTATTCCAACGGGCCAATCTCCCTGTTGGATCCTTAATATTGTGCAACCAGAGAAGACTGTGGTGATCCGTTACTACCGTGAACTCTTCCCCTTGCAAATAGCCCTTGAGTCGGTCTACACACCATAACACGGCCAAGCACTCCTTTTCCGTGACGGTGTAGTTCCGCTCAGCTTTGCTTAGGGTTCTGCTCACGTAGTATATCGGATGCTCTTCTCCGTTTATCTCCTGCGTGAGAACTCCGGCTATAGCGTAATCGCTGGCATCAGTTTGGAGGGAAAATAGGAGGGAAAAATCGGGTCGGGCTAAAATGGGGGCTTGGGTGAGGGCTAATTTCATCTTCTCGAACGCTTCTTGCTGCTCTTTGTGCCAGTGCCATCTGACATCTTTCCTTGTGAGATAATTCAAGGGTGCTCGGTATTCTGCCAATTTGTCGATAAATCGGGAATACCAACCGATTAATCCGGTAAATCTCCGTAGCTGCTTTAAATTAGTGGGGGCTGGGTATTCTAATATTGGCTTAATTTTGTCATTGTTGGTTTTTAGGCCATCCTGGTTAACTTTATAACCTAGGTATGTAACCTCCGCGCAACAAAATTCAGATTTTTTGCGGTTTAGCTGCAGATTTGCTTTTTTAAGGGCTGCTAATACTATTTTGAGCCACCGAATGTGTTCCTCAAAGGTTTTGGCTGTGATGATTATGTCATCTAAGTAAGCGAACACATTCGGTTCCCACTCTGGCTTTATTAAATTGTCCATTATTTTCTGGAACATTGCTGGTGCGTTTGCTAGACCGTAGGGTACGCGGGTGAATTGGAATAAACCCTTTCCTGAGAGGGCAAAGGCTGTTATTTCTCGGCTTTCGGGGGCTAGGGGGACTTGATGATAAGCTTGGGACAGGTCTAGCTTGCTTATGTAGCGGCTTTCTCGTAATTGGTCTAAATATCGTCCATGTTTCGCATGGGATACGCTATTTTTTAGTTACTGCATTGACTTGCCTATAGTCAATGCAGAAACGATATGCACCGTTCCCTTATCGGGCCGTGCTCGGTATTCTGCCAATTTGTCGATAAATCGGGAATACCAACCGATTAATCCGGTAAAATCTCCGTAGCTGCTTTAAATTAGTGGGGGCTGGGTATTCTAATATTGGCTTAATTTTGTCATTGTTGGTTTTTAGGCCATCCTGGTTAACTTTATAACCTAGGTATGTAACCTCCGCGCAACAAAATTCAGATTTTTTGCGGTTTAGCTGCAGATTTGCTTTTTTAAGGGCTGCTAATACTATTTTGAGCCACCGAATGTGTTCCTCAAAGGTTTTGGCTGTGATGATTATGTCATCTAAGTAAGCGAACACATTCGGTTCCCACTCTGGCTTTATTAAATTGTCCATTATTTTCTGGAACATTGCTGGTGCGTTTGCTAGACCGTAGGGTACGCGGGTGAATTGGAATAAACCCTTTCCTGAGAGGGCAAAGGCTGTTATTTCTCGGCTTTCGGGGGCTAGGGGGACTTGATGATAAGCTTGGGACAGGTCTAGCTTGCTTATGTAGCGGCTTTCTCGTAATTGGTCTAAAATATCGTCCATGTTTCGCATGGGATACGCTATTTTTTTAGTTACTGCATTGACTTGCCTATAGTCAATGCAGAAACGATATGCACCGTTCCCTTTAGGGACAATAACGGGGCAGCTGCACCATGGACTATCGGAAGGTTCGATGATGCCTTCACGTAGCATTCTATCGACCTCCGCATAGCCTGCTTGTAGCATTTTAGGCGAGTACCGGCGGTTCCTCTGCCTAATAGGCTCGGCTCCTTGCGTATCAATTCTATGGACCGTTAGGTTTGTAGTGCCTAACGTCTTGGGGGCTGCGGGAATCATTTCATTTAAAAGCTGCTGCAAAATTTTTTCTTGAGAAGGGGTAGCTCTTTTGAGTCCTCCGATGCTGGCTAGGGCTGGTATGTAGCTTGGGTCTTCGCCATGAGGATAAAAATGATGCGTAATGCCTTTAGAAGTCCACCACGTATCCTTTTCATAATTTATCCTCATGTTGACCTTGCGCTTAAAATCGATCCCCAGTATGCAATCATACTGCAGATCGTCTGCTACTTGGAAAGGCATTAGGATATTGTCGCCGTCAATATTTATAGAGACGTCGATAATACCTTGAATTGGCACCGTGGTACCGTCTGCTACTTTTACTGCTTTGCAGTCAGATCTCCTGAGCTTCTTCTGGAGCACCTTACTCATTCCTTTGCCTATAAAGGAGTGCACTGCTCCATCATCGAGCAGTGCTATGAGCTTGTGTCCATTTAGCTCTAGGTTAAAAAATAAACGGGGATCTATGCCGGGAATTTGCTGAATAAGGGACTCGTTAGCTGCTATTTGGGAGGGGTTGAAACCCTATGGGGGGTTTGGGTGAGAAAATACGGGTCCTTATTTCCTCTGGCTGCCGTTTCCCTGCTGCTTCGTGCTGCATTTAGGGCAGTCTCTAATATAGACTCCCTGATCTCCACAACCATAGCAGAATACTTGAGAGCACTCTGCTGCCCAGTGACCCAATTGGTCACAAATAAAGCAGGGCTCTTTCTGCTTTCTAGGGTGGTTGGGGATTATCGGTGCTCTTATTGCTGCTTTAAAATTGCTCTGGCTTCTGGGTTGCTGCTGATTGTGGCTCCTTGGTGAGTCGGGCCTTTGTGGGGTCGTTGCTGCTTTTTGCCATTGCCTTTGGCTGGTATTGGCGACTACTTTATTCCAAGGCTGCTTTTGTTGTGTGTTGCTGCTGCTGCTTGGCCTTGGGGAATCGCGTTTTGCTGCTTCTAAAAATTTAGGGAAATTCGGCGCTGCTCTTCTTGGTTGGGGGCTGCTGGGCTTATTGTATCGCTGCTCCTGATTGTATTTGAGGTTGGGTGTGTGGTCTTTGGGGGTCTGGGGAGGGTATGAGGATTTGGGATTGCTCGAGCTGCTTACTGCTGCTAAGCTGCGCGGTTTTTGCTGCTTCGGGTTGACGTAACCATATTTTGCTAAGCCATAACCTTGCAATGTTGGTGGTGGCTTATATGTCTCGTCGAGTAACCGCCTAGCTTCTTCCTTTTTGCCTAGCTTTTGTAGCTGCGCAAAATTATCAAATTAGCTTCTTTCTAACTTGCATCGGTAGCTAGGATGCAAATTACGAAATGCTCTGTCCAATTGATCTGCTAGCGGCAGCGGAGGTTTAATTTGGTCCAATATCCCTCGTAATTTTGAAAAATACGTCGAGATATCTTCATTTGGACCTTGCGTGCGGTTTTCTACTATTTGCCGCAAGTTGCTCTGGATTTCCTCCGATCCATATTGCAATCGCACTGCGTCGACAAAATCAATAAAAATTTCGCCAGCTGCTCTTTTCTCTCTTGAACCAATCCCATGCTTCATCGTCGAGCACGGATGGGAGAGCTTTGATTATGTCGTCCATCGAGAGGTTATATGTCTCCTTGCATTCCTGGAGATTGCTTAGGAATGTTTCGGGATCGCTCTTTCTTGTGCCTTTGAATTGGATATGATATCTAGAGAAAATTTCCACCGTTCTTTTTTCTCTAGTGAAAAGCGAATCCTCTAAGTTGCTGCAGTTGGAATAACAATTCCTCAAAGATGGAACCGATAAATTTGCTTGCTGCTGCTGCTGCTGCTGGGGATATTGCTGCTGCTGGGGAGGAGGGATGCTAAATGTCGTATTTCTTTCAGGGCTTAAGTTTTGGATTTGAGGCTCTTCGGTTATGCTGCTCTGGTGTGCTTGTTGTCGTCGTTGCTGCTGCTCTGCTAACTCGTCTTCCCATTGCACGCTGGGGAGAATTTTTCTGCTGCTGCTTGAGTGTGTGCTGCTTCTTGGGTCGTTAGGGTTCATTTGGTTACGCTCGTCCATTCTTCGCTCTGTTGCTGTTTGCTGCACTGCTCTAAATGCTGAGGGTTGTATGCTGCTTGTCGTTCTTGGCTGCGAGTTTGTATATACGTGTGTGCTTTGTGTTGCTGCGGGAGTTGTGTTTGGTACGAAGGGGTTATTCGATAAATTTTCATCTGTCGGGATGGTTGGAGCAAGCGTAATAATTGGGTAATACGACGTTGAGTTTATTCCCAATAACGGTACGGTTGTGCTTGGCGATGTATAAAATAATTCTGGAATGATTGGTTCCAATAAATATCTTTGCTGCTCTTGCTCACTTGGCGACGGCGTTCTTAACTGCCTGCACGGTGATTGTGCTTGCGGACGATATGCTGGATGTAGCAATCTTTCATTTATTGCCTCATTGCATTCCGTTGGCTCCTCCATTGTCAGTGGATCCTGGTACCGTCCTTGCGATTGTCCGGTTTGCAGTTCCACATATAACATCCGACCAGATGTAATATTTTGTGCTCTTGCTGCTCGGGGAGGGGGAGGGAAATTCGTTATTTCGGATTCTGTTAATGAGAGGTCCAGGAGAGATTCTTCTTCATTTGGGCTAAATTCTTCCAAGGGTCGTCCATCTACTTCTGGTTTCCATTCTGCTGCTGAGGGGCCATAATTTCTAATTAATTCGAATCGCGCTACGCGATCACGAACTGTGCGTATATCGTCGTCGATGTTCAAATCAAGCTGATTACAGTAGATTGTAATTTTCCCATCGGCGGTATTATTTATGGTGCGCTTAATTATC
This sequence comes from Theocolax elegans, assembly GCA_026168455.1. Taxonomy (NCBI): domain Eukaryota; kingdom Metazoa; phylum Arthropoda; class Insecta; order Hymenoptera; family Cerocephalidae; genus Theocolax; species Theocolax elegans. The sequence goes on from CM047430.1 coordinate 22,633,469, forward strand.
GCTGCACCTTGTGCTACATTATCAATATTTATTTTGCTACCTAATTTGTAGTTAGCTGCCATTTTGAGTTTTAGCTTAATTATTCTAACAATAATTAAGAAGGGGAGGGTATAAGTTTGGCGCAATAAATCTGCAGCTCAATACTTATCGCTATTAAACTAACAGCCCAACGTTAAAAACTAAAAATTAAAGCTGAAGTTTCTTATATGCTAGTTATCTGCTTAAATACTATTCAGGGGAGAAACAATCAAAAATAAGGTAAATTAGGCAAGGGTAATAAAAATATATCGGGTTTTTAGGTTTTTTGGCTGATAATAGGGAAAGGCGTAAAAATTATCAAGTTTGCTGCGAAATGGGGTTATTAAATGCAATTAGTTGAAAGCAAATGAAAAGAAGGGAAGAAAAAAAAATTAAATTGATTTTTATGTGCTAATTTGCTAAATTATTACTTTGTTAAAAGCAAAATTAAAGTTTAATTAATGTTAAATAATTGGCTGCTAGCTGCGAAAATAAGAAAACAAAAACAAAAAAAAATATAGTTTTCAATTTGCATGAAAAATAAAAAATTTTTATTATGTATTATTTATACAGGTTTGCAAAATTATATAAATAATTAAATTGCCTATAAGGGCTAAATTATATTAAGCAACAAAAGAAATTATTAATTTGTTGATAGCACTATGCAAGAAAAAAATTAAAATAACGGCTTACAATAATAAGTGGTATGGCTGCGATGTGAGAAGGGGGCGAAAAGCGAACAAAATGTTATATTGGGTGTTATCAAATGTGACAATGTGCTTTGCACATGTCAAGAGCGAGCGACTGAACCCATGACAAACACCTACCTACCCGGACAAGCTAAACGAGTCCCTAGCTATACTACCTACCCACATACTATTTCCTAATTACCTACCCGCACATTAACTACATCCTACCTACCCTCACAGTCTAATAACCCCACCTCAAGCGCAACACACACATGTAGCCGAAGCACTAGGTGATCCTGGCGATGAGGATCTTGGGCGAGCTCAAATCATCAGGTGGGCTCCTCCGAGTCTGGCACAGCCAACAGGATAGTCAAGGGAGGCGATCACTACGAAGTCTCCAGGACCCTCCGAAGCCTCACAGCATAGCAGCCAAGGCGATGAGATGGTACCCAGGCACGAAGCCGAAGAACCTCCAACGCCAAGCAAGATACAGCTGTAAAACAGATATTTATAAGAACAAATACGCATTAAGAGGGTAAGGAGCAAGGAAGAGGATCAACAGCAATCGGCAGAAGACAAAGACAAGGGAATACGTGTACAGCTGTATATAATCACTACAGCTGTACAAGGAAAGTATAGGACAAAGAGGTTAGGTTGCTGTACACAAACAACGTGTACAGCAGACCTTGTAAAATACTAAACACCTGAACACGCACACTAGCGTGACCCCAACACTGAATGAATTACCTGGAGTAGTTGAAGACCTGGGACCGGTCGTTCTGGTACGTCGTCGTCGTGGAGAGATAATCGAGGCGGCGTCGGGCAGCAATGCAGAGGCGGGTGAGCTTCGTACCTGAAACTCACGCCGTACCAATTAGTTGAGATAAGCAAGACGGAACGACGTAATAATTACCCAGGAGGAAGTCCTACAGCATCGCCGAGAGGTACACTGCACCAGGTCAACAAACACCATACAGCCGATTCGTACCGATACAGCCTGAACACTGCGGCACTCGACCCGCTCGCACGACGCGAGATCGAGGTGCCGCGCACGGGTACGTACTGCGCAGGCGCGCGGTACGAACACGGGACTCTCGAGCATGCCGAGAGTCAGAGCTCTACGGACAGTCGGCCCGACTTGACGACTTCCCAATTATCGTGCGTACGAGTGCCATAAAGAGTGAGAGAGAAAGAGAGAGAGAGAGCGACACAGTCCTGGTTAAGCGTCCCGGATCCTCCATAAAGGTTGGTGATTGTTCTTCTCTCTGCTGACGGTACCGCCGTGTACCGTAATAAGTGCGTGCGAGCCTCCCGTGCTTTTCCCGTCCTTCCCCTTTCCCTCCTTACAGCGTATCCCGGAGCAGCAGAAACTCGGCTACGGTTCGACACGGCGAGTGTCTATCAATTGTCTGTTACGATTACCCGCGAGTAATCGGTAGTGTCGCGAATCAACGCGGCTGGCGCCCACCCCTCTAATTATTTATATCTTATAATAAATGCTTATTTATTTATATTAATTGCTGACCCTCATTAACCTGCACCCTGATCCCCAGTGCAGCGTCACATTGGCGCCCAACGTGGCTTGTTTTATTAAGGGATCTAATTAATTTAATAGTTAAAGTGGCGTAAGCATCATATTCTTTGTGTTTTCTATATAAGTTAAGAGCGGAAATAGCTATTGTAAGCGTCGAAGCGCGACGCAAAAAGGCGGCCATATTGCCCTTCCATTCCTTCAAGCAAGCTCGCACACACACCGGAAGAAGCCGGTCGGCCATTTTGACGGCCATTTTGATAATTATAAATTGAGCACGTGCACGAAAAATATAAATTTGTTTTTTCTTTTGAATATATTATTTGCACTGCTTTACATATTTGGTTATGTATAGTTGTTTTTTTTGTGGGTACGCTGGTTAATAAAAATATAAATAATTCATTTTCCCTCTCCTTCTAACCCATACAGCAATATTAACCCATACAGCTATATTAACCGAGTATTCATGACATTTTTTTGTAAGTGCTTCAATAAGAAAATAAAATTTTATTAATTTTCTTTTAAATTGGCATTTTATAATTATAATAATAATTTAAGCTGCTTTGAGCATTATTAATATATTTTCTTAAGCATATTAATTTTCCTTGGTGACATATATTAACATATTAATGCTATTTAATATCCCTACTGCTATTATCACGTTTGATTAAATTGGTTTTTCTGTTGTTTATATACAATTAATGCTTAGTGAATTAAATCACACATTTTGCTAGTTAGTTATTGTTAGCTGAATAAATAATAATAATTAAATTTGCTTGACCTGCTACACCATTGCAACAAAAATTTAATTTCTCCCTCATTGCTTCCCATAATAATAATAGTTACAAAAATAATACTGCATAATTTTTGTTTATTGTTATTTGCTGACTGCCTAACCCAGTGTATATATTATTTATATAAGCATAATTTGCACGTCCCTTGCACATTTACCCCAATACTGATTGATTGTAATATTATTAATGTTAAATATTTGAGGAATATTGTGGTGTATACAAAAGCTGTATATATTAATTTCCCTGAATAATAAGCTGTATAAGATACAAAATAATAATTGAACCCATATATATATAAATATTTCCCGCTGTATTTATTTGCTATACTGCCCAGCCGATAATAAAGCAAGCTTGTTTATTTTTTTTTGCTGTTGTGGATTGCTTAGTGAAAGTGAATTTAATTTAATTAGCTTAGCGTGAAAAAATTTTTTTTTTTCTCCTTTCATTGGTATTTTATTTTATTTGTTGGATTTTTGCTTGGCATGTTTAATTTAAGTTAAGATATTAAACAAGAGCTAAGATAGTTCACGGCAATCGAGCTAAAAAGAGCTATAAATAAAATAATTATTTAAGTATTTAATACAAATAAGCTGCATAAATTAATCAAAATGTCTCACAACGGTGATGACCTTGATTTAATTTTAGGAGAAGACTTATCGGTATTACAACCAGCAGTAGGTGCCGGTGTAATAAGACGCAGCATTAATAATACCAGTGATGGTAGAATCACGGTATATGCAAGCAAAGTCGGAATAAATATAGATTCGGACTGTAAAATTATTAGAGATAGGTTAGCTAGGTACGAAATTAGACGTAATTTCGGACCATCGTCTGCTGACTGGAATGCAGCAGTAGACGAGGCTAACCCGATTATAGATACAGATTTATCCCTTACGCAATCGGAAAGAGGAAATATCCCCACTATCGCTATAGATACAGCCCCAGAAAGAAGCAGTAAAGCAAGACGGATGCTTTACATACAATTGCCAACCGGTCAATCGCGAGGACAATACCGAGATCCTATCTCCATAAGTAATGAGAATTTGTTGTCATTACCAGAAATGGAATACGGATCGGAAACACAATCGGCTGTAAGGGAAAACAGCAACACGAGAGAAAATTTACAGCGATTAAATAATGAAAATTTAAGAATAAGCAGCGCAGCAATTCGTCCTCAAGCACAGTCTACAGCATATAGATTGAGTCTACCGTCACCAGTATGCGATAATTCGATGATGGAATTAACGCATACAGTCCCAAGTTTAACGACAACACAGTTGAGCATAAATTCGACTTCCTATTACCCCATCCACACATTAGCCCCTTCATCTCCCACAAACCCAGACCTCATAGATAACCCATTTACCCAATATACAGCTCCAGTTACCACATGCAGTACCAACATTTATACAGATACCCGACCGAGACCAACCCAAACTATCCAACCCTCAGCTTTTCGTCAAATAAGCACAAGCCCTTTTTCCCCTATTGCACTCGTACCTAGTACAGTAAGCCGAACAAATACGCCACACAGCAATGAAGAACCCGAAATAGCGACCCAAGGAAAAAGAGTCAATCAAGCACGCGAAAACAGACATAACCCCAGAAGCAGCACGCAATTAAGCAATGTACATAGGAATGTACAAAGTGTCCATTGGGAAGACGATAGAGTTACAGAACCCAACGTTCCAAAAGACACGCAAAATACCGACAAAGAGCTCGAAAGCAAATATGATGAACAATTCAGGCGATTGGAGCAGCAAATACAGCAAATGCAGCAGTTATTCAGCAAACTGATAGAACAAAATAGCAGTCAGCAAAATAACCAACAGCAACATAGACAGAATAGCAGATCGCCAGTGCACAAGGAGAACAACGAAACGTACTCAATCCCAGCTAACCCACGCATACAGCAGCAACAAAGTACGTTTAATCCAGCATTCAGGTATACCCGTAAATCAGCAGCAGTTTCCTCAGAGCAGAGGACAGATATTGGAGTACCTGCAAAGTCTATAGCCCTCATAGCTAGCAACCCACAAAAGAAAATACAGCACCAGTACCCATGGAAGCCGAACAGCCCTCAAGCAGCAAGGGAATATGCAGCACCTCCCAAGCAAGAGCCTAAGCAGCGGTACAGCGAAGCTGTAAAGAATAATAAATCCAGCAGTTATTGGCAGCGAACACAAAGTAATGAGCAAAGGGCTGAATCACCCAAAAAGCAGAAATTCAAGCTAAATAAAGTCAGCACGCCAAACTACGTAGAGCAAAAGCCAATTTACCCAAGAAAATTTAAAGAACCGCAACCATCCGCCCTCACGACTCTACCATCCCTTATGTCCCAACCAGTACAGCCCCCTACAACCCTCCCCTCTCTCATGGACCTCCACGGCACCTCTACGCAGTCTGCCGCAGCGGGGATAATCCTAAGGACGAGCGGGAGTATCCCGGCAGAAGCACGTATGTCCCGCCCCAACCCGAGCAAATGTCGCCCGGGATGTTGGAATTGCGGGGGACTGGGACATAGCTGGAGGATCTGCCCTTCTCCAAACGCAGTTTTCTGCAGAAACTGCGGGAGGAAGGGAGTATTCTCCAAAAATTGTTCCCGCTGCTCGGACAGCTATTGGGAGATGCAGAGGAAAATGGGAGGGAGGAAATAAATTCCCTCCTCTACAGCTCCCCATAACACCTCCCTCCAACTACATTAACCCGGCTAAATAACAAGAGATCTGGACGAAAATATATATTTTAAATAAAAATAAAGGTTTATATATAACGTAATCCATGCAGTATAATTATTAAGACCCCAACCCAAAATGGCAAAGTTTCCCAAACAATAAGGGTGGTGAGGAAAGCAGAGCAAATAATTTAAATTGTATGTAATGATTAAATGAATCGGTAAAAGAAAGAGTTTAAAACAAGGAACCCACAAGCAGCAGAAGGTAATAATCCACCACACCTTATTAATTTTCTTTTTGTATTTTATATTATCTCATGTTTATTATTTTATTATTTTTTATTAATTCCTAAATTATATATTAAATTATATAACAGAATGAGTATGACTGCCATTTATGTAAGTATGAGGTATGAGAGTATCGCGAGTAGGGATAGAGCTCTCAAACAAATGCGAATATTCTATATTATTATGTATATTTTATGTATTGGGGCCAGTCGTCGTTATATATTAAGTAATTTTAAATTATGGAAAAGCAGCTAAAATATTATACACTATACAGCGCGTATACATACACAGATGTCCAGCCAAGCAGCTAGTCAGAGAGACTATACACTTATACCCCGTACAAATAGCGCCGGCTATTTGCATATTTTTAAGTAAGCAAGCGTAATTACCCCCACCAACGTTAGCATCACAAGCATAGAAAATTTTAAGCAAAATAATAATTAGCAACATTTGTTATTTTATTTTTTTTCTTAGCTTAGCATTACTGTTAGCATTTCATTGAAATTACGACTTCCGCGTAATTTCGGTTTGGTGGGGGGGAGTTGTGACAATGTGCTTTGCACATGTCAAGAGCGAGCGACTGAACCCATGACAAACACCTACCTACCCGGATAAGCTAAACGAGTCCCTAGCTATACTACCTACCCACATACTATTTCCTAATTACCTACCCGCACATTAACTACATCCTACCTACCCTCACAGTCCAATAACCCCACCTCAAGCGCAACACACACATGTAGCCGAAGCACTAGGTGATCCTGGCGATGAGGATCTTGGGCGAGCTCAAATCATCAGGTGGGCTCCTCCGAGTCTGGCACAGCCAACAGGATAGTCAAGGGAGGCGATCACTACGAAGTCTCCAGGACCCTCCGAAGCCTCACAGCATAGCAGCCAAGGCGATGAGATGGTACCCAGGCAGGAAGCCGAAGAACCTCCAACGCCAAGCAAGATACAGCTGTAAAACAGATATTTATAAGAACAAATACGCATTAAGAGGGTAAGGAGCAAGGAAGAGGATCAACAGCAATCGGCAGAAGACAAAGACAAGGGAATACGTGTACAGCTGTATATAATCACTACAGCTGTACAAGGAAAGTATAGGACAAAGAGGTTAGGTTGCTGTACACAAACAACGTGTACAGCAGACCTTGTAAAATACTAAACACCTGAACACGCACACTAGCGTGACCCCAACACTGAATGAATTACCTGGAGTAGTTGAAGACCTGGGACCGGTCGTTCTGGTACGTCGTCGTCGTGGAGAGATGATCGAGGCGGCGTCGGGCAGCAATGCAGAGGCGGGTGAGCTTCGTACCTGAAACTCACGCCGTACCAATTAGTTGAGATAAGCAAGACGGAACGACGTAATAATTACCCAGGAGGAAGTCCTACAGCATCGCCGAGAGGTACACTGCACCAGGTCAACAAACACCATACAGCCGATTCGTACCGATACAGCCTGAACACTGCGGCACTCGACCCGCTCGCACGACGCGAGATCGAGGTGCCGCGCACGGGTACGTACTGCGCAGGCGCGCGGTACGAACACGGGACTCTCGAGCATGCCGAGAGTCAGAGCTCTACGGACAGTCGGCCCGACTTGACGACTTCCCAATTATCGTGCGTACGAGTGCCATAAAGAGTGAGAGAGAAAGAGAGAGAGAGAGCGACACAGTCCTGGTTAAGCGTCCCGGATCCTCCATAAAGGTTGGTGATTGTTCTTCTCTCTGCTGACGGTACCGCCGTGTACCGTAATAAGTGCGTGCGAGCCTCCCGTGCTTTTCCCGTCCTTCCCCTTTCCCTCCTTACAGCGTATCCCGGAGCAGCAGAAACTCGGCTACGGTTCGACACGGCGAGTGTCTATCAATTGTCTGTTACGATTACCCGCGAGTAATCGGTAGTGTCGCGAATCAACGCGGCTGGCGCCCACCCCTCTAATTATTTATATCTTATAATAAATGCTTATTTATTTATATTAATTGCTGACCCTCATTAACCTGCACCCTGATCCCCAGTGCAGCGTTACACAAAATAATATGCAGTATTACAAAATAAATGTATAAGAAATATTGTGCACAAATAAGAAAAATTTTTATCGAAATATATGATAAAGAAAAAAAAACAAGTTATATTTATTTAATTATTTAATTAATTAAATTTAATTACGTGTGGCTAATATTTTTCCACGTGTTAAAATTAAATATGGCCGAAAACTTGGCCACGCGGCTTCTTCCTCCTTCCCGTATGTGTACTTCACGCGGGGGGAGGGAAAAATGGCTACGGCTTATCCACTAAGAAATTATTAATTATACGTCACGCTTGACGTGTACAATTTTATTTTAATATAATAATCGCTGCTGCTTATTATAATACCAATTAGATAATTATAAATTGTTATTTTTCAAATTTTTAACTTTTGCTGCTGCTATTATAATTTTAATAAATGTATAAAAATAAATCCCGTAAATTTAACATCGGCTATATAATGCGTATCGACGCCATTTTAACGTATATAAAAAAAAACGTGCCGATGCCGAAAAACCACGTTGGGCGCCAATGTAACGGTCACGCTGGGGATTAGGGCGTGGCGTCAAAGGCGAAATAACAGTTATATTTAAATAAAATAATATTAATTTATTAACAATACAAAATAGGGTTTGGGCGCCAGCCGCGTACGATCGCGGCGAATTTATATAGTATGCTCGGCTGCGTGCGAGCTGCTGCTACTTGCTGCGCGAGGGGCGGGGAGGGGAGGACTGAAGGAAACACACTCACGGTCAGGAGGATACCTGGTACAAGGCGTACACCCACCTTGGCTCAGTGGAGATCGTCTCCAGGAGTTGCTGCTTATGCTCTCTCGTCAAATGCACTATCTCGTGCACACACACACACTCGTGGTTATATAATAATTTATATATAATAAACGGTCGGCCGATGTTGCCTCGATGGCGTCCCGATGAGCTCTCTCGAGCTCGGGCTCGTTCGCCGCTTCGCTGCTCGGGCCCGACGTGCGCGCGCAGCTTCTCGCGTCGAGTCGCCCGTCGGCCGCCGTCGTCTCGCGCGCCTCGTGTAGTGAGTGCTCGCGGCCATGTTGATCAAGGCGGACGACGTTGCCGGGGCTGCTGCTTCCCACGGAGAGGACGATGTTCCCGGTGATGCTGTTAACCCGGTAAGTCTATATGATCGTTCCTCCGTGTTGATTTATCGGCTAATAGTTCCACTCTGTTTCAGGTGCAGACGGGACGGCCGATCTTCGAGTCTTCTCTCTCACTCGCTCTCACGGTGGCTGCCCAGCTGGTGCGCGTCGGGTCGGTGACTGCTGCTCTTCTTCGGTGCTGCGTTGCTGCGGGGATGCTGGCTGCTTCTTAGGTGAATATCTATCTCCCGTGGGAGTGCTGCGTATTATTCACTGAAAAAAAAATAAAGCAGAATCCGCCGTAAACAGCGAAGAGACTTCTACTTTTGATAACAAAAGTAATTTGTGCTAGGCTACAAAGCAGTTTCTGCTTGGGTCTCCGGTATATTCGCATTTTGCTTCCGAGTAAGACATAACCTTACTTTTCGACTGTACGTTTTTCGTATATATTATTGACTGTATACTTGTAAAAGTTAATTTCAATAATTAAACATATAATAATTTCCTATACATTCAACTATCTTAAGGGGTCAAGCCTGGGTTAAATGTTTTCAATAAATAAATAATTATTATTAGAATAATTTTTTTTTTTTTAATTCTTCTCACATATTAATTTTTTTTACATAATATATATGTATTATACATTATATTTATCAATATAAAAAATGTTTATAATGCATTTTTAATCCTGGTTATTAAACTTATAATGATATTAAAAAATTGATTAATTTTTGCAGTTGCCGTAGGATATTGAAGCATTGAATGCATCTTTTAATGTCTAATAAGGCTTAAAATGTTCATGGAATATACGTTTACAGACTTATGTTTTTCCTTTTCTGAAAACAAATTAATAACAATGTATTAAATATAAAAGTTGATAATAACAAAAAAAATAGTAATCAGGTTATGGGTCCAGCATGTGTTGCAAGGGATAAGGGAAACCCATTAAATCCTTTCCAGACCATGTTCAGTTGTTCATACAACTTTCAATACAATACAATACTTTATAATATTTATTATTTTTACCGTTGAATATTTGCATAATTTCATATTGTTACTTTACATATTTACATAGTTTGTAACGGTAAGCGAGTTACCGATCAGGTAAGCAACGCGAAAGAGGATATACAGCGCGGCGCGCGCCGGGAACGCGCGCGAGAATCGTACGCAAGAGAGTATAGAGAGATTTCGTGCGCGCACGGCAACAACAAGGTGTTGGTGACCGGTGATTGTTTTTTTACGGCATAAAAGAGCAAAAGGACTGTTGTGCGTTGTGTGTGGGTGTGAGCAGCTTCTCCCCACTAACCTCCACGTAGATGTATGCAGCAGCACCTCTCACAGGCAGTGAGAAAAGGAGGCCCGGCGAATCCCACCTTCTCGACCGTTGGAGAGAGAGAGAGAGAGAGAGAAATACACGAGTACGAGCTCTCTCAGTGGCACAGCATTTTCCCGCCGAAGCGAGATATTCAGATACGCGGTAAGTGGTGCACCACATTTAGACCCGCGTGTCTATCTAATATTCGCGTCCCGATTTACCTGGTACGGTCCAGGTGAGGAAGCGTTCCTCTTTTCCCCCTCTCGTGACAATACTTGCACGGATAGACAGGTCGGTGGTTCGCGGGAACCACTTCACGAGAGCAGGCGCGCGTGACGTAGTGAGCTTCTACGTCAAAGCTCTCTACGTCAGAGATATATACGTCACACGGTGTGACGTATGCCATCAGGTTAAGCAGCCGATCATATTCGGATCGGTTGCTCGTAATCGACAGTTCAATAGATTTTAACTGATTCTTTTCGCGCTGACCTCGGGGGTAGTCATCGGGACGACTCCACGTAAATTGTTAAAGTTTGTTTGTTCTTAATTTATTAATATTTAATTGTTAATTTAATAAATTGACTCGGCGAGACAATCTTTCTCGCCGATTAACAAGAATATCGATTGTTGATAGTGTTTTACCGGTTACCGTCCTATCCTACGAATACCACCCTCTCCGGTGTTTATCCTAGTTGGCAATTTTGGGCATAGGGCCCAACACACGGTATATAGGTCAAACGGAGTGTTTGACGTTGTTAACGGCATTGCACGGGAATCAAAGGGATTCCCGGCCGCATCGTGGGACTGCACACTTAAGGTTGGTAAGTTTGGACATATTGGGCCTAACCGTGGGCCTTACATATACCCAGTACCCACCCCGTTACAACTGGCGCCCAATACGTGTGGAATTTGGATACAGGACATCGGAAAAATCAACAAGCACGATATAGTTGTTCAATTGTTAATAATATTGTTAATTAACAATTGGATAACTCGCGAACAATAACGAGGTCAGCAGTCGCGTTTCGAAATTGTAAAGTATATTTCGGTACTCTTTCGTTTCCCTTCGAGGCCGGATTTGTTTATTAACAAATAGAATTGTTATAAACAAATAAAAAAATTGTTATAACAAATAAAAATTTTTTTATAACAAATAAAAATTTTTTTTTATTTTTCTCGTCTCGACTACTTAGTAGTAGACACAGGGAATTGGTTCCTGGTCGAACATAGGTGGCGCCACTAGAAAAAGGTCGCACAAATAGGAATTTGGTGGGTTTTCGAACGGAATCGATAGACCGACCAACGTTACTTGGAAATTGGGTAGTTTGGACCAAACCAAGTAACTAGCGCCACATAGAGGAACGAAAGAACGCGACACAGCGCGACATAACCTGGTGGCAATTAATCGGTATAAATACATTGTTTGTAAGTGTATGCAAGGTTTAACTGATTTTTGCTGGCACAAAACAGGAAGCTTATAACCTGGCTCAGACCTTTACAAATTGTATTATAGGTTATATTTTTGTAAGAGGTCAAGCGCGCGGTAACTTTAATTATTTAATTTAATTATTTATTGATTTATTTATTTATTGATTTATTTATTTATTGATTTATTTATTAATATTTATATAGTACCGTTAAGTTAGCGCAAGGTAAGAGCCAGGCAGTAGTTTATTGTAAATGTATTAGCATATTTGCTAAAAATAGTTTAAACTCGGTAGTGCTTCCTGATCAAAGTAAGACAGGACTTACTTTTGGCATCCGGTTTTGTGCTTTAGCGGTTAGCTTAGGTAGAAGCAAAACCCAGTTACGCGGATTGGACATTTGGCAAGTAACGCCAAAGTTAAATATTCGACAGCATATAACCTTGCACACACATAGTGCGTCAAGCCAGCGAGGCTACTTACTGTGAAACGTATAAACGACGCTACAACTGAAGATGGCCGCTCAGCAGAAAGACGTCGATAGTCAAATCGATGCATGGATCGAGACGCTCACCAGGGAGCAAATTGAATTACACCTGGACGCCTTGAACCTAAAATCGGCAGGCTCGGTTCATAGGAAAGCCGAGCGACTCCACCAGTGGCTATTAGGAAATTATTCGGCCCAGGAGTTTAACCAGGAGGAAGATGAAGCCACAGCAGTCCGCAGCCGTCTCCAACGGAGAAATAGGTGGCTGCAGATGCTAGGTGAACATCAAGACGAGGAGTCTGATGAAGCTAGCCCAGATCAGGAAGTGTATCTGGTACTGCGGGAGAACGCTGCGGTTAAAGATAACCTGCACAGGACGGTGCAGGATTTCGATGACGTCGAGCTAGATGAAACGACGTCAGCCGCGACCAACACAGAGCCTCAACCCGAACGAGAGGAAGAATGGCTGTCATTGGTCTCTGAAGAGGGAAACATTTTTAAAATCCCTCGATCGTTCTCCTAGACCTTGGTGCAACTTATCAAAAAAGTGAATGATCTCACTGTAAAGGTAGATAAGCTGATGTCCGAGCGCACTCAAACCGCTCACAGCACGAGATTGGACGGTGCCAACCAATCTCACCATGTGCAATTTCAGGACACATATACGTGTTATGGTCCTGATGTGAGCGAGATAGGTGAGGCGCAAGTAAATGGCGAGCAACAACGCGCAAGCGCCCCTCAGTCTAAGCCTGATGGAGCTTGGAAGGGGGGGAATGCGCGCGAATCCCAGAGGATTCCTCAAGCGCGCAGCTCGCCAAACAAGGATCGGACATTCTCAACACCAAGCTTCTCGACGTCATCGAGGTTGAATGGAACACCTCGGGACGTCGGCGGCATTGTTAGGAAGTGGCAGGTCAAGTTCTCTGGCGACAAGAGCCAGAGCATCGATGCCTTCCTAACCAGGATCGAGGATTGCAGGATCCTGGCCAACCTGTCAGAGGACGAGTTATTGCCGTCACTCTCGGAACTTCTGACAGACACTACCGCCACGTGGTACCAGAACGAGAAACACAAGTGGCACTCCTGGCAAGATTTCGTTATTTCGGCTAAACGTTGGTACGGAATGAGCCAACGTTTCCAGCAGAGGATCATCGCCGAGTCCAACGCACGGACTCAAGGACCCGATGAACCAGTTAGGGACTATATGACGTGCTCTATCGCAATAATGCGAAAGATAGTCCCTACGCCGACTGAAGCGCAGCAGCTCGATCATTTGTATCGGAACATGCTGCCACAGCTGCAACGGCTGTTCAAGAGAGCGGAAGTGAGCTCAATTGAACAAATGCTGGACCTCGCCACGGAAGCGGAGCAGACGATAGAAGGTGAGAAAGTATATCGTCCACCACCTACGGAGGAAGGGTCTCTGCTTCCCGAAATGGCGTATAAGCCGAAGCGGAAAAAAGGTTCACCGAAGGCTAAGGTAGCGGCCGCTGAGGTAAGCCCAGCCAAACCAAGCGAGCCAGACGTCGTCGACCGCATCGCAAAGATGCTGGAGGATGCGCTGCGGCCCATCGTCTCCCAATTGGCGCCGACGACCCGACAGTCCCGTAGGAGAAGCCCAAGGTCTGGCTCTCCTAAGAAAGGCTCGCCGGCCAACCGATCTCCGAAGAGTAGGAGGTCTGGCAGACCTAATGGCCCGAGTAAGAGCTTCGGACACCGGCAGGAGAAGAAGAGTGCTAGTCCACCAAGGGAGAAAGGAAAGGAACAGCCGAAAAACCGAATGGGCTCGACGTTCGATCCGACTAAGCCTCTTACCTGCAAGGGCTGCGGGAAAATTGGATATTCCCTGAGGTACTGTCCGGTGTGCTCGGGAAACGCCAAAGGGAGCGGTTAGCCGGGACGAAAACCGCGACCCAAGAGCTTGAGTCCCCGCTGTCCCAGGTGAGTTCGGGACAGACCCGCTCCAACCGAGAGTATGGTCCAGAGAGGAGCGGGAATGGGCCTCAAAAGGAGGAACGGTCCCAAGAAGCCAGCAGAACAACCTCATCCTATAAACCAGAGGATGAGAGTCGTTGGTGGCTTCTCGTGGAGATTGAGGGCTTTCGTATAAGAGCCTTATACGATCCCGGAACTTCCACGACCGTGATGGGACCCAGCGGTCTGCAAATCGCCGCAGCATTGGGCAAGGAGCTCATAGTGGCGAACGCCGGACGCGTCAAGATGGCGGATGGTAGTTACCAACCGCTAAACGGTCATGTGATCTTACCTTTCACTGTCGGGAAGGAGACACGTGAAATAAGGGTAGCGATCATACCAAATCTTGACGCCGAATGCTACGTAGGAGTAAATTTCGTACGAGTATTCAGAGCCATATTGGATCCGGATAGCGACCGCCTGTTCCTCAAGGACAGCAAGCAGCAGATCCACCTCGAAGTTGCTGGAATAGGGGGTATGGCCACCCTCTCGTCCGCTGGGATAGCGGACGCAATCGAGGCAGAAAGGGAAGAGCTGCGAGCGCTAGTAAGCAAAGTGCTGTCTAATACTTCTCCCAAAATCGGGCGAACCCAACTCATCGAGCACTCGATTGACGTGGGAACAGCTCGCCCGATAAAGCAGAAGTATTACCCGGTGTCGGAGAAGATCCAGGAGGAGATGCACCGCCAAGTCCGAGATATGCTAGATTTAGAGATCATAGAGCCCTCGGACAGCGGTTGGTCAAGCCCCGTGGTGATGGTACGCAAGGAGAACGGATCACGTCGGTTTTGCATTGACTTTAGGAAAGTCAATGCGCTAATGAAACCAGACGCTTATCCCCTCCCGTTCATGCAGGATATCTTACGCAAGCTGAAGCGATGTCGGTACATTAGTACTCTGGACATGAACTCAGCGTATCATCAAATACCTCTCCAGAAGGAATCTCGTCCTTATACGGCTTTCACAGTCCCGGGGATGGGACTGTATCAGTTTAAGCGGATGCCATACGGATTGGCATACGCCGGCGCGACCTTCCAACGCATGATCGACCAAGTGGTTGGTCCTGATCTCGAGCGCAATGCCTTTTCTTACCTCGATGACATTATCATAGTCACCGAGACATTTGAAGGGCACAAGAAGTATCTCGAGATGGTGCTGAAAAGACTGACCGAAGCTAACTTGACAGTAAATAAGGACAAGTGTGTCTTTTGTCAAGATGAGGTGAGATATCTTGGCGTGCTGGTCGACAGGGATGGAATTCGTCCCGATCCAGCCAAGACAGAGCCTATAAGGATTTATCCGGCTCCGAAGAACCTCAAACAGCTTCGACGATTCCTCGGCATGGCGTCGTGGTATCGGCGTTTTATGCCGGATTACGCCACGTTTGCCGAGCCGCTTACCCGTCTCACGAAGAAGAACCAAGGGTACGAGTGGTTAGATGAACAGGAACAAGCCTTTCAGCAACTGAAGGCCCTGATCATGACTGCTCCAGTTCTTCAACGTCCCAGTGCAGATGAACTGTTTAGCCTGCACACGGACGCGAGCGATACCGGCATAGGAGCCGTGCTCGTCCAAGAGATAGACGTAGAGGAAAGAGTCATTGAGTTTGCCAGTCGCATTCTCACAGCACCCGAGAAGAATTATAGCGTTACGGAGAGGGAATGCTTGGCCGTGGTCTGGGCTATTGATAAGTTCAGACCTTACATCGAAGGGTACCACTTCAAAGTGATAACGGATCACAGTAGTCTTCGCTGGTTGTGTAATATGAGAAATCCAACCAGCCGACTAGCGAGATGGGCTTTCGAGCTTCAAGCTCATGACTTTGTCGTCCGAGCCCGGCGTTTTATGCCGGATTCGCCACGTTTGCCGAGCCGCTTACCCGTCTCACGAAGAAGAACCAAGGGTACGAGTGGTTAGATGAACAGGACAAGCCTTTCAGCAACTGAGGCCCTGATCATGACTGCTCCAGTTCTTCAACGTCCACCAGTGCAGATGACTGTTTAGCCTGCACACGGACGCGAGCGATACCGGCATAGGAGCCGTGCTCGTCCAAGAGATAGACGTAGAGGAAAGAGTCATTGAGTTTGCCAGTCGCATTCTCACAGCACCCGAGAAGAATTATAGCGTTACGGAGAGGGAATGCTTGGCCGTGGTCTGGGCTATTGATAAGTTCAGACCTTACATCGAAGGGTACCACTTCAAAGTGATAACGGATCACAGTAGTCTTCGCTGGTTGTGTAATATGAGAAATCCAACCAGCCGACTAGCGAGATGGGCTTTCGAGCTTCAAGCTCATGACTTTGTCGTCGAGCACAGAAAAGGAGCTCTGCATCACGTTCCCGATGCCCTATCTCGCATGTATGAAGACGACGAGCCTACAGTAGCAGCAATGTCGTGGGCTCAAACTACTGAAGATCCTTGGTGCCTAGACTGGATCAAGAACGTTTCCGACAGACCCCGTGATTTCCCCGACTGGAAAATAGTTGGAGGAAATCTATACATCTATCGCCCCGACAAGGAGTTAGAGGAAGTGATGGATGATGAGCAAGCATGGAAGCTGGTCGTACCCGTAGAGAATCGACACTCTATTCTGAGAGAGTGTCACGATGATCCCTCAGCTGGCCATCTCGGAAGGGAAAAGACATTCGCCCGCGTGGCCCAAAACTATTGACCACGGTTGTACGCAGAAGTTGCGGATTACGTCAGGCGATGTCAAGTGTGCCAGCAATGTAAGGTCGAGCAACGTGCTCCCTCAGGGTTAATGGGTCACCGTCAATCGGACAGACCATGGCAGGTGGTAGCAGGAGATATCACTGGCCCGCTTCCACGCTATAGCCGAGGATACGAATACATCCTAGTATTCCAGGATTTATTCACGCGCTGGATTGAAGCCATCCCGATAAGAAATGCTAACGCAAAGACGATAGTCCGCGAGCTTCACGAACGAGTGATCAACCGGTTCGGCACCCCGGAAGTATTTCACTCGGACAACGGGACCGAGTTTAAAAATAAACTCGTAGACGAATACCACGAATCTAAGGGAGTGTATCATTCGACGACACTCCCTTATCACGCACAGGCCAATCCTGTCGAGAGGGCCAATCGGACCCTTAAGACAATGGTGGCGTCGTATATCCAGGATAAGCACAGCGACTGGAACGACAAGCTGCCAGAGTTAGTCTTTGCACTAAACACAGCGGTGCAAAGTTCTACTGGATGGAGCCCGGCTATGCTGAACTATGGTCGTCAACCCGAGGCGCCTAGTACAGCTCGTCGAGAGCAAGACCGGCTTGCCCAGCAACAGTATGAGTTCCGTAGACTGCAGGATTGGAACGACAGAATCAAACAGTTGCCAAGACTGCACGAGAACGCAAATCGTCAGTCGGCTGCCAGTAAGGCCCGGCAAGCCGAAATCTTCAACTTACGACGAAGGCCAGCGGAATTCGAGGTAGGAGATCTGGTGTGGAAACGCAACCGGATCCTCTCGTCCAGCGCACAAGGTATCTCGGCTAAGCTTGCTCCGAAATATACAGGGCCATATCTCATCATCAGTAGGAAAGGCATGAATACCTACGTCATTCAAGATGATCAAGGGGACCAAGAAGTATCTCACATCGAGCATCTGAAGAGATACGTACCCGAAAATGATGCTGACTCAACTGATGAGGATTAACGTGAGCAACCTCAACCGCCGAGGGATCAACAGGTGAAGTGCGACCCACCTGTAGCGAGCGAATGCTCCCCTGCGAGGGAGAATAATGCGAGCGAGTCCCCTGGCGAGGGAACTCGGTGTAATCCGCGCAAGACGTCGCGTACGTCTTTAGATAGGTCCCGCGTTACCAGACGACAGCGTGGTCGTCCTCGGAAAGCAACCGCGACCGTAAAGCGCCGATCACCCATAGAGCCGTCTGACAATGCAGATTCTGAACCAGTTCCTCTGAGACGAGGACGAGGGCGTCCTCCAGGCTCACGACCGAAGCGGACGTAAAGCGCCAGCAGCGGCCGAAGGCTGAGGCGGCCTTCCAAGAGGCTGCCTTTGATTACAGATTAACCTGTAGCCCCTGCCTTCATCGAGCGGAACGGGAGGTTCTGACGAACCTAGGTGTCCGCTCTGCCGCTGCAAGGAGATCAAGCGTCTGAATCAGTTTCCTCGCGTCCTGATAAACCTGATCAAGAGCAACTCGTTAACCCTCTTTCCCGTTCCTTGAGGAACAGAGTCCACATACAGAGTATGTGGAATCTGGAAGGGGGGTGTAACGGTAAGCGAGTTACCGATCAGGTAAGCAACGCGAAAGAGGATATACAGCGCGGCGCGCGCCGGGAACGCGCGCGAGAATCGTACGCAAGAGAGTATAGAGAGATTTCGTGCGCGCACGGCAACAACAAGGTGTTGGTGACCGGTGATTGTTTTTTTACGGCATAAAAGAGCAAAAGGACTGTTGTGCGTTGTGTGTGGGTGTGAGCAGCTTCTCCCCACTAACCTCCACGTAGATGTATGCAGCAGCACCTCTCACAGGCAGTGAGAAAAGGAGGCCCGGCGAATCCCACCTTCTCGACCGTTGGAGAGAGAGAGAGAGAGAGAAATACACGAGTACGAGCTCTCTCAGTGGCACAGCATTTTCCCGCCGAAGCGAGATATTCAGATACGCGGTAAGTGGTGCACCACATTTAGACCCGCGTGTCTATCTAATATTCGCGTCCCGATTTACCTGGTACGGTCCAGGTGAGGAAGCGTTCCTCTTTTCCCCCTCTCGTGACAATACTTGCACGGATAGACAGGTCGGTGGTTCGCGGGAACCACTTCACGAGAGCAGGCGCGCGTGACGTAGTGAGCTTCTACGTCAAAGCTCTCTACGTCAGAGATATATACGTCACACGGTGTGACGTATGCCATCAGGTTAAGCAGCCGATCATATTCGGATCGGTTGCTCGTAATCGACAGTTCAATAGATTTTAACTGATTCTTTTCGCGCTGACCTCGGGGGTAGTCATCGGGACGACTCCACGTAAATTGTTAAAGTTCGTTTGTTCTTAATTTATTAATATTTAATTGTTAATTTAATAAATTGACTCGGCGAGACAATCTTTCTCGCCGATTAACAAGAATATCGATTGTTGATAGTGTTTTACCGGTTACCGTCCTATCCTACGAATACCACCCTCTCCGGTGTTTATCCTAGTTGGCAATTTTGGGCATAGGGCCCAACACACGGTATATAGGTCAAACGGAGTGTTTGACGTTGTTAACGGCATTGCACGGGAATCAAAGGGATTCCCGGCCGCATCGTGGGACTGCACACTTAAGGTTGGTAAGTTGGGACAGATTGGGCCTAACCGTGGGCCTTACATATACCCAGTACCCACCCCGTTACAACATCCTTATATTCAAGCCGTACCCCGTTACAAGTTTAATATAATCCTTTTTTTACATCATTATTTGTAATAAAATACATCAACCACGTATTGATACTGATTTGAACAGAAGACTTGTAATTTGATTTCCTGTAACATAAATGCAAATTATATTCATTTCTTTGAATTATAATTCTTTCGATATATTTTTCAATATCAGGTTTTTATCAATATATTTTTTTTATTGTATATTACCAGGTATATTAATTAGATGTGCAATTATTATCATTATTCTTTATGTATAATCATTACAATTTTTTTTAACTTTTCAATGCTTCATGGTTAACACCTTTCATAACAGGAATTACAATAACCCTTAAAACATTCAATAACGTATGCTCTGCATTAGCAACTTCAAGTACCAAATGATTTGATTTTCTCAATCAATCAATTTAACATATTGCATTATGTTATTCTTTATTAATCATAAATTTACAGCAAATAAATACCGTTTGCTTTCGCAAGGAACTGAATCCATAAACCTTTCATTTTTCTTCGTACAATTTTAGAGGAACCCCTTTTGAATCCTCAGGTAAAATCTTATAACATGTGTAAACCATAAAATAATAAAACATTTATCTAGCAAAATATTTTAACAAGTAATTTGGGAAATTCCCTTCAGAACATTGTTTTTACTTAGTTCTTTTCAGATTTGCCCATAATTCTTTATTATTTTTATTTGTGAATCTACTTAGAATGTTTACAGCTGTAGTTAGGTCAGGTCTTGTATATACCATTATATACATTAAGCAACCAATTAGATTACGGCAATGGGCTTGATATTTTTCATCAGAAATCAAAGCTATGTAATCAATTTTGCTTGGAAGTGGCGTGCTTACGGTTTTCCAATCATTCATGTTAAATTTTTTCTAATACAGTTTTTATATAATCACTTTGATTTAATGATATTGTATTTTCATTTCTTTCAATTTGAATTCCAAGAAAAAGATTAATTTCTTTTAAGTCAATCATGCAAAATTTAATCAAGATACTATTTAAAGTATCCATTACTTTAATATCAGCAGTAGCAATCACAAGATCATCTACATACAAAACAACATATATATTTTTCGATATATCTCCTTTATCAAGAATATATATGCAACGGTCAACTGATGAATTTCGAAAGCCCTTATCAATCAAATGCAGTTTTAACGTCCATATGGTGAATTAATAAGTTAAGCTGATTTGAAAAAGCAATTACAAATCTAAAACTTGAAATTCTGGCAACGGGAGCAAACGTTTCGTTATAATCAATTTGATATTTTTGACTGAACCCGCAAGCAACAAGACGAGCTTTGTATTTTAATGTGTTTCCAAATTCATCCTTTTTTTATCGTAAATACCCATTTATAATCTACAATATTTTTGTTCTTTGGTTTTGGAACTAATGTCCAAGTATTATTAATCAATAGAGAATTTATTTCACAATTTATAGCTTGTAACCATTTATTTTTATCGTTCCTTTGTTTTATTTCATCAAAACGAGTAGGTTTCTTATAAATAAGAGAATTTGCGATCATTACGTAATCATGCTCTGTATTATACTCATTATTTGAAATAGGAGGTTGTTGTTTAATCCTATCACTCCTTCCTTGCTCACAATTTTCTTTCAAATTTTTTATTTAAGATTTCTTTTGGTTCTAAGGATTTTATATTTTTTGTAATTTTTATTCGACCGATCATTATTAGTTTTTTCTGAATGTTTCCACTCGATTGACTCATTCTCAAACTCATGAGAACTACCACCTGATATATTATTATCAGTTCTGCGCATTAATTTTGTTAACTCATTCTCAACGTCTTAAGATCTGCCACCTGATATACAATCAGTTCTGCGCTTTCATTTTATTGACTCATTCTCAACGTCTTGAGAACTGCCACCTGATATACAATCAGTTCTGCGCTTTAATTTTTTTGACTCATTATCAATGTCTTGAGAACTGCCACCTGATATACAATCAGTTCTGCGCTTTCATTTTATTGACTCATTCTCAACGTCTTAAAAACTGTCAAACTCTTTAATGATCGGTTTGCAGCATTTTTTAATTTGTTTGTAAGAAACTTATATTTATTACTATCGAGAAGGTTTGAAACTGTGATACGGAAGCTCGGAGGTGGGAGGCTGAATCGCCGTGAGAGAAATCATGAGATGTGAGTAATAAGTTAGATGAAGATGTGCTGAGTGAGTGAGAGTTATGAGAAATGAGTAATAAATTAGGTGAAGACATGCTGGATGAGTGAGAGTGAGAAATGGATAATAAGTTAGATGATGACATGTTAAGAGATGAAGAGTGGTGAGTGGAGATAAGTGGATAAGATGTATAAGAGTGAGGTGAATTATTGGTGAGAGAACAAGACAGCGAAGACAGATTCCCATTCAGATACGGATTCGTATACAAATTCGGATTCAAGTGCGAAATCAAACTGAGATTGAGATTCCGGTCAGGCGACTCAACAGGAATTGGAATATGAGGTACAGGTGAAAAATCAGGTATGAGGGCTATATTAGAGTTATAAATAGTATTAAATGTATTAGCTAGTACTTGGAGGTTGATCCCTTCCAAATCACGTGACCAATACCTTTTTAATTTAGGCGGGTCTTTATTAATAAGTAATTGAAGTGCTATGAAGTCATGGCCCGCAGCAAAAGGAGTTGTTGACTTATAGTAATTAAAATCAGGTGAAGGATCACTAATAAGGAAGAGATCAAGCCATGTGTGCAAAGAACCTAATGATGTGATCGCATGGTGAGTTGGTTCAGAGACAACGAGAGATAAATTGAGGGCTGTTATATTAGCTCTCATCATGTCTGCCGCAGCACTTAAAGACTTCATATCGATATTGAAGTCTCCAGTAATAACAGCAAGACTGTGGGAAGGAAGAGAGGAAATTAGATAGTAAATTAAAGAAAGTGATGGGTAAGAAGCTGTTGGCCGTCTGTAGACAACACTCAGGATGAGCGAAGTCGATTTACCAATGATATGCAGAATAAAGAACTCAGGAGAGTTCGAGAACAGTTTGTCAGATTGGGCCAACAAGTTAACTTTATACTGATCCCTAACATAAGCAGCAACTCCCCCTCCTTCCTTACCCACTCGGTCAAGTCTGTAGAGAGTGTACCCAGGCAATTTTACTATATCAGAGGAATCCAATTCCATAAGAAAGGTCTCTGTAAGTGCAATCACATCGAAGGCTTGTGGATAAATTAATGATTCAATTGATGAGAAGTGAGTTTTAAGTCTATTGATATTAATGTGAATGATGGAAAAGAAAGGTTTGAGTGATTATGAGTGAAAAAGAGACGTCTGACCGGCTGCCTTTCATAAGGAAGGAGGAATAGTATTGACCGGTAGGGAATTTGGTGTTACAGAAAGGAGTGCGGCTTCGGAGAGAATGCGGAACAAAGCGCCCTTTTTTTCTTTTCGCATGTATACCGTACAATTCTTAACAATCAGTCGCATATAACCTAGTTCCTTCGCTTTACGCAGAGATAACATCCAAATAGCGTGGACAGTCTTCGGCCATAAAGGTCTGATATACAACGAGGCTTCTCCTCCCAATCCAAAAATACTAGATGTCGTGGCACCTTTTAAACGAAAGGCTTTATCGACGATTAGGTCTCTGACGGCTGGTGAAGAAACCTTACAAACTAGACCTTTAGAAGTCTTGAGAGAGGAAGGAATAGACGTGGTTGTTTGGCTTGATAGCGAAGAAGAAAAATTAGCTGAGTTGGTTGCACGCGGCAGCCGAGGACGAATTTCAAGAATGTGAGATACTACAAGCGGGAGATTAAGGTGTGTCAATAATAATTCGATTATTTTAAAATCACTTATAGCGGAATCGGTAGGTAGACCTGGGAATAAAACATCACAGGAATTGTTATCTTGTACCCCAATATCGTCCAAAGCTGCCGGTGTCGATGATGATGAATCTCGATCAAGGAGCTTGCTCACGTTAGCCTCAAGCTGCTCGACACGAGCTCCCACCTCACTAAAACGTTCATCGGTAACCGCCTCAAGGGTATCGACCCGTCCGCGAAAAGATTCAAGCTCAGCACCAAGCGAATTTAATTTAGCATCGACGCCGTCGACCTTGATCTCGATCCTCTCAACCAGCTTAGTGATAGCGCGTTCGTAGTTGACAAACCACGCCGGAGGAGCATCCGCCATCGCAGTGGTATCCCGAGAGCCGCCCGATTGTTCCAGATTGGGAGCAAGAGGCGTGGTTGCGCGAGGTTGCTTGACAATCTGCGTTAATGATTGCGAGGTAGGCGAAGCTAAACGCTTCGCGCCTGACGTAGTGGGGGGAGTCGCGAGAGTCTCCGCAGCTGTCCCGCTCATTGTCGCTCCAACCGTCGCGCTCGCAAGTTGCGACCCAGTAAGTGCTGCCCTCGTACGATACAAGTCGCTGCTAACGCACGAGTTCGAAGGTGCGCGTGCTAATTCGCAACAGCACCGATTGTCGGCACCCGGCAAAATCGATACGCAATGAGAATGAGTTATATTGTTACATGCCGGGCATACCTCGGAGTAGTCTTTACGAGTAATACGCACTCTGCAAACGAAGCAATCTCGCGGAAGCCATTATGTCAATGTCCGCAAGGTGAGGCGAGGCGATACGGAGTTGGCGTAGCGTGTGACGTCACAATAAGAGCGGTGGCGAGGTGAGAAGCCGTAGTTCCGAGAAAATCCTGGAGGCACATACGTAGTTGAGCGAATAATTTGCCGCCTAAGTTGGCTCTCCAAGCGAAAAATAACCTTGATGTTGGCAGGTTGTTTGCAGCGAAAATTGAGGTGGAAAGACCAACTGCAAAAGCGAACTTTAACGAAAAGTGCAAGCCGCAGTCAGTCCGCCCACGAAAAATTTGCACTGAAAAGCTCGGGAAACAGATGTGAGAAAAAGGACGACTGAAGCGAAGAAATAACACAGAGCTATAGTAGATAGTGGCTTGTCGACTCACCTTGCCCGCGCAGAGCCAAGAGAGGCAGAGAGAGAGAGAGATAGAGAGAGAGAGAGAGAGAGAGAGAGAGAGATAGATAGAAAACTTTATTTGGTCTTTGGGATTAAAATCCCGTAGACACTTAAATACAAATACATCATTGGCATACATAATTAAAATTAAAATAACAATAAAGGTAAACAATAAAAGTAAAACAATATAATAAATTAATAACACAAAAAATAAAAATAGATACTGCAATTACAATAATTAAAATATGTATATAACATTGCACAAAAGTTGCACAGAAATAAATAAATAAATAACAAAATTACATAAATGACGCCGCAATATATTCATTCAGTCTTATTTCTGTCTTATCAATCGAGGTGAGGGATCACCGGAGAAATTAACCCTTCATTTTGAACCCTAGTGGCCCAGGCAGCTTGGTCGAGTCCAAACAAGTGCTGAAATAATGAATTTCTAAAAAGACTGATAGATGATATGTCGAATGTGGATGGAGGAAGTTCATTAATGATTTTGGATGAGGTGATAACAAATGACTTATGTAAGGCCTCTGTACGAGGAGGGAGATAAGTGAGTGATTTTAATGGAAGACGAGAGGAAGTACGTTGATTTTGCTGAGGGGTGTTTGCCTTAATGAAATGATTAACCAAATAGCTGGGAGAACTATGAGCAATGATACTGAACGCGAGTGAGCCAATGAGGTATGAACGTCTGGACTCGACTGATAACCACCTGAGACCTAACCTGTACGGAGTAACGTGCTCTCTTCTTCCTATGTCTCCCCACACGAACCGAACACACGCATTCAGCAGCCTTTGTAGTTTTAAATTCCTGGTTTGATCGACATCATTGTAGACCGCGCACGCATAATCAAAATGTGGAAAGACAAGTGCTTCTATCAGTCTCTTCCGAAGAGCACGCGATAAAGATTTCCTATAATACCGTAGAGAGTGCAACACTCCATGTACACGACTCGAGATAGATAGCACCTGCCTTGTCCAATCGAGAGAGGGTGAAATCCAAACCCCCAACGATTTAACCTCACATTCATAAGACAAGAATTCCGTTCCCAGAGCAACCTTCGGGGCAGTGTTCAGATCAATACGCGACAGAAAAGCCTGACTGCCCAGAATCATAACCTTCGTTTTTTTTACATTTAATTTGAGTCCATTAGTGTAAGCCCATCGGGCTATCGCATTAGCATCTTGAGTGATACGTTGCACCCCTGCTTCAAAATCTGCCGGAAAAAACGAGTGATAGACCTGGGCGTCATCGGCAAAAAGCATATAATTACTATGAGTAAGAGCTTTAGGCAGATCATTTATAAAAATGGAAAACAACATCGGACCAAGAACACTGCCCTGTGGCACTCCTGCATTAACCTCAAGCCAATCAGATAGCACACCAGACTCACACTCCACTGCCTGCATGCGACCCACAAGATATCGATAAAACCAGGTCAGCACATTATCAGAGCAACCAACTTCACTCAGTTTTTGTATCAGTTTGTCATGAGGTACCGTATCAAAGACTTTAGAGAAATCGAACAGTATAAGAATCGTGATTTTTCTGGCGTCAATGGCTCTTCTAACATCATCAAGAACACCTAAGAGTGCTGTCTGCGTGCTGTGGCCTCTGCGAAATCCTGCCTGCCTGTCGGTAAGAATATGATTCTCTTCTAGGTATTTGGAAAGCTGATTGTGTACCAGTCTCTCCAAAACCTTTGATAGCTCGCAAAGCTTCGCAATCGGCCTAACATCAGAACACGATTCAACCCTGCTCGACTTCGCCAATGGAAACAAAAGAACCTTTTTCCAACAATCAGGAAAATACCCAGACGAAAGCATATCATTAAAAAGACCCACAAGGCGCAGGGTTAACTGAGGCTCCAACAGCTTTAACATTTCTACAGATATGCCATCAATTCCCACTGCCCTCGAAGTCGCCCCCCGAATAGCATACTGAATCGCTCTCACGGTAACGGTAGAGAAATGAAATGATGGGGATGAGGGTGACATTCGACATGAATTACAAGTTATAGTTGAAAATGACTGGATGTTAAGCGGTTGGACATGGTTTGAGACAGATGCAAAGTGTTGATTCAACTGATGAGCTGTGAAAAATTTGAGTGGTGACGGATTTGATTTAGTGCTGAGACCCATGTTTTTGAGACATATCCAGGATTTCCTAGGATCATTCATATTATCGAGTTTTCCAGCCAGATAGTGAAATTTACTCGAGTTAACGGCGTTCGAGACACGATTCCGAAGATCTTTATAGATATTATAATCCCCACTCGAACCCGTTGCTCGAAATCTGCTAAAAGCTGCATTTCTGTTCCTAATATTTATCTTAATATCCCGGGAAATCCATGGCTTATGTTTACTTTTTATGGTGTGAACTTTTAATGGAGCTAATGTGTTGAACGCGTGAAGAATGGCTTTACTAATGCATGACAATGTGGATGAGATGGTGTAGGTAATTGATGTTGAAGGAGCTCGTTGTGAGAACGGATGAGACTGAAGATTAATTGAGCACAGATCTATAGAAACAGATTGGTCGGGCCAAGGATGATCATTAAATTGCGATGAATATGAGTCGATATATGAGTTGAATGTGGTCGCGAGTGTATGAAGGTTGATCTCCCCCAAATTACGTTTACTAATTTTCTTAACTTCAGTCTTTGTATTCATAATCCGAAGGACAAGGTTTATAGCATCATGCCCTGCTGCGAATGGAGCTACCGTTTTAATGTATTTATAATCAGGTGATGGTTCACTAATAAGAAAGAGATCTAACCATGTATGAGAAGGACCACACGATGTCATTGCATGGTGAGTTGGTTCAGATTGTACAAGTGATAGACCCAGTGCCGATAAATTATCCCTAAATTTAATTGCCATAGCACTGGTAGAATTCATATCAATGTTGAAGTCCCCAGTGACTATGACATGCTTATAACGCGGAAGAAAGTCCGACAAAACATCAAAGAATTCCGTTGGGTACGCCGCTGAAGGCCTGCGATATACCACTGCTAATACTAATGTTACGGTTTTACCCGTTAAACACAGAACCATATACTCCGGCGAATTCGAGAAAACAGGTTCAGAGTGCGCGACGACTCTCACCCCAATATCCTCCCGAACATAAGCCGCCACACCTCCCCCCTCCTTACCCTCCCGATCCAAACGATGTAACGTATAACCCGGAAGATTAACAATCTCCGAAGAATCGTGAACTGTAAGGAAGGTTTCGGTGATTGCAATGACATCGTGAGAGTCTGGATGAACTAGTGCTTCGATAGATGAGAAATGAGTTTTAAATCGATTAATATTAGAGTGAAAAATGGAGAACGTTTTAGATGATTTGGATGATATGGCCCGACCAGCCCCGTCTCATTTGGTGAGAGGAGAAAGAGGAGGAAAGCTAGAAAAATCAGTCTCCGTGGTTACTCGTTTTAAAGGACCATCCCTCACCTCACGCATATATACAATTGAATCTAATACTATGGGCCTCGCATAACCCAGTTCGGCTGATTTACGTATTGCCGCTTGCCACAATTCAAAAACAGTTTTCGGCCAGAGAGGCCTAATAAACAAGAATTTATCGTCACCCTCTCCAAAGATATCAGATGCTTTTTTTCCTTTCAATAGGCGCGCCCTCTCGATCACCGCATCCCTGGATACAACGGAGGACATTCTAACAACTACAGAGAGAGAGAGAGAGAGAGAGAGAGAGAGAGAGAGAGAGCGACCGATCGGCTGGTCTTTGTTTACCAACGACTACAGTAACTTATAAATTAATTGGTACCACTTCACGCGATCGTGTTTTATTCGCTAATTAATAAATAATCTTATTGCGTTATACCAATCCCGTTGACTGGGTATATTAATTTAGTTCGCGATATTTTTCCCCCCTCTCTCTACAAGTCGGCTGTTTACCGACTTGTAATTAAAAGCGTAGACCTCGACAACGATTAGAGATATTGTTTGTTATTTATCTTTTATAGTTATTTCAATAAATTCAATTTATCATTACATTTCAATTCGGTATTCCTTCCGTAATCCTAAGAGCTCGCATATTTCTGGTTGACAAGTGCTCGACGCGATATCCCTGTTTCGCGGTCAATTTCAAATTTGATTTTTTACCTGGTTGTTATCTGAAACAGTACCTCGGTTCCAGACTAAAACTTAACAGATTTAGTAGAGCAGACAGGTAACCGCCGTCGCAGCGCGGAAAAAATACGTTTATTTATATACGGTAAGTTTAACCGTACCGCTGAGTAGCCACGATAATAAAATAAACATCCGTGCGGCAACCAAACTGTTACAACTAAAAAGATTAAAAATTGATGACGATCAAAGATCTTATAATTTATATGATAATTTAAAAACTAATAAAAACTACAATAAAATTAAATAAACAAATTAGTAAATCAAAATTTATAGACCAAATTGCAAATGTAGAATTTGATAAAAAATTAATTCACAAAAATAATGTAGGTGGTATGACTAAAACTTGTTAGTATTATGACGCTAAACATTTTGCTTTTGAATATACACAAGATAAAGCATTTTTTAATTGTTGTCACAAAGGAAAAATAAATTTGCCGGAAAATCCTTCTTATCCAGATCAGTTAAAGCAATTAGTTACTGGACAGTCAGAAGATAGTAATAATTTTCGTAAAAATATTTGAATATATAATAATGCTTTAGCTTTTGCAAGCTTTGCAAAATATTTACAATGAAGCTACATGTAATGAAGTTGCAATGGTATTTGTAGGAAAAAACGGACTCCCTCCTGCAGAACGTAATATTGTTATATATTCAAGATATGATAAATCAATTAGTATACCTTTAATAAGTAAACACACTGATCCTATGAACTATATACTTATTTATCCAAATGGAGGATACGGATTTCAACTTTACAATTTCATAATTATAGATTTTCCGTAAGAAATGGTTTTATCCATAATATTTATATATTTATAAGAAATGGAAATCCATACCTTGTCACACCGCACTGGAGATCAGGGTGCGGGTGATAAAATTAATATCAATGATAAAATAACAGAGAATTTATTATATGATAATAATTAAGTACACGGTTGCCAGTCGTGCTCGCGGCTAAATATTAACGGCTGCTATTTATTAATAATTACGATTAATTAAGTATAAAGTTAATAGGGCTCGTAGTTTGACTCGGTATAATTTCTCGCACGGCGATATAACTATTGCCCGATCGAATATCCGCTTGATCGACGAAAATGGCGACGCCGGCCACGTGTGCGAATACGCGAAAAGGGGAATAGCGGCACACACACTTGACGAGGAGAGGAACACGGGTATGGATAGCACTTTGCACCAACCTTATACAGATAATTTCTCGCTCTCAATTGCACCCGGTGCACACTCTCTGGACTCTCTTAATATCGTACGTGAAACGGTCGAAAATGTCGCTCAATATCGCCTCGTTACTTCTGCTCACGGCCGAGTTCCCGAGCTCTCTGTGTGCCTTCGTCCTGCGAGAGCGCCGCGCGCATGCGTCGCGACCGCCTCCGCGCAGTGCGAGCGCGGCCGTATAGCGAGAGCGGCTTGATGTTGTTGTTGGCGTTCTGGTAGGCGGTTCGAGTGAGACGACGAGCTGGCGACGACGAGGCTGCTATTTGGTAATTATAACCTCGTTCCTCGTTGTTTATCGGCTAATCGATCCGTGAGTTTATTTCCAGATGGACGACGAACCTTACTGCCGTGGTTGACGAGTCGTGGCTGCTCGGCGGATGCATGTACGTGTCGCTATCTCCGTCTCTCTCTACTTCGTGGCTTCTTGGCTGCTGAGACGTCTCTTCACGACGTCGGCTCCGGAGGCTGTTCCTCGGGTCTACTGCGCGGCTGCTATAATACGGTAAGGAGTAACTTGACAGGTGCCTTGTTGTTTAGTTAGTATATGTGAGCAATGTTTATGCTCACATAACCTCTAACCCTGGCTCCTATACACCTCTACTCCTGTACACAGTCTTGTGTACTCCTATCTGCTCCTTAGTCTTGAAAACATACTCATGATTATGCCTTACAGGTTGATCTCCCTGTACGAGTCTGTTGCTGCTGGGTGGCTCCTTCAGGATTGAGGCTACTACGGATATGCTGTTACAATTGCTGCAACAGCCGTCTTCTTTGTATTTTGGACCTCGATGCCCTATCCATGCTCTTATGCTGCCTTCGCCCTCAGCTGATGTCTCCAGGCTCTCCGAGTGCTGTTTGCCCTGCATATAGCCTCTTGGTGGCTGCTGGTTTCCTCGACTTCTGTGTGTGCTGGCTCCGCTTCTATTCCAGGGTGTAGCTTGTTCGGCTTTTAGGGGATTATCTGCTGTAATAGGTAGCTAGGGATATATGTTCGGTGCTAGATTTATTTAATATACGGTTAAGGTAGGAATTGGGTAATAGGTAGGTAGGAATGTATGTGTGCTCGCTATGCACCATGACAGGCACACTTGCCTTGTCACAACCTTAATTTGGGAAAAGTTTCTCAACAGGCAGAAATTGATGCTTTTGAAAAAGTTGAAACTGCAAGATTATATTTTATAAGAAAAAATCAAGATATTTTAAGAACCGATTGTTATAAAGGCGTAATGGATTATTTGCATAAAAAAAGACTCTGAAAATGTAAAGATTGGGAAAATGTTTATTCTTTCTTCAAATTTTACCGGCAGTCCAAGATTTTTAAAACAAAATTATATTGATTCAATGAGTATAGTAAATCGTCATGGAAAGCCTGATTCATTTATAACAATGACATGGAATCCAAACTGGTGAGAAATAACAAAAAATCTAGAAAAATATGAAACTCCAAGTGACAGATCAGATATTGTTGTTAAAGTCTTCCAACAAAAAGTAAAAGAATTTAAAAAACTAGTAGTTAAAGAAGGTGTTTTAGGAAAATATGTTGCTTACACTTACGTTATTGAATTTCAAAAAAGAGGATTACCACATATGCATATGCTGTTATTTTTAGATGAAAATCATAAAATCAATACTCCTGATAAAGTTAATGAACTTATAAGTGCAGCAATTCCAAATGAAGATATTTATCCACGATGGTATATTATTGTAAAACAATTTATGATACACGGTCCTTGTGGAGAACAAAACATGAGTTCTATATAAATTATAATAATAAAACAAATTTTAGTTCATCTGGTTATCCACATTATATACGAAGAAATGATGGTAAAAAAAATCAATTACAAAGGTAAAAATTATAAAAGAGTAGCTGATAATCGATTTGTTGTTCCATATAACCCCTATATACTACTAAAATTTAATTGCCACATTAACGTAGAAGTATGTTCTACTGAGCAATGTATAAAATATTTATTTAAATATTGCTATAAAGGACATGACTGTGCATTTATTGAAATACGAGATGCTGGTAACAAAATTGAAAGCAATTCTGACACTTTAGAAAATAGTCAAAATAATGAATATGAAAACGATGAAATTAAACAATACATTTATACAAGATATTTATGCCCCCCAGAAAGTATGCACAGATTGTTAGAATATCCGTTGTCACGTCGCACTGGGGATCAGGGTGCGGGTGATCGAATTAAAGTTACACGTGATTATCTCTACGAATATTCGGAATAAAGAATAGCGAACGGCACGGCTGTAATACGCGTCTTGTAAGCCGGCTATGTCGCGCGCGAAGGGGGGAGGAGGGGAAGAAGCTGGGGTACACTAAATTACGCGGCGAGCAGGGTAGTTGTACAAGGAAGAAGCTAGGATACACGGAAGTTCGCGACACACACACAGGCAAGGAAACGGCTATGAATATTGGCACTAGGTCGCACAAACCTTTGGCGATGCTGGCACACACACTTCGCTATGCTCTTTCTCTCAATTTCTCTTTCGCTAACGTCACGTCGGTACGTTGATCGATAGTTCTGAATCGGCAGTCGGACGAGCTCTGAGCTCTCGTCGTCGTCGACGCGAGAGAGTCGCTGCGCGCATGCGCCGTGACCACTTCGTGCGTACGCGGCCTTATGCCGCGTGCGGCTTAACGAAGATGTCCGCCGCGCACGAACGTAAAAAACAACGGCGAGTTGGTGGCGACGACAACGTAGCTGTTCGGCCTTTCTTCGTGGTCTTCTTGGCTGCCTCCTTCTTCTCTCTTGCGATCTCTGGCTCGAGAACTTGGGAATGCAGTACAGCGTGTTTACCTGAGTGAGTTATAAACCGTACGGTTACTCGGTTTATATGTTGTTGTTTCACCTAACCTCTCTTCTGCACCCATCCTATACACAGCTATTCAACTGCTGTGTGATATATCCTGTCCTCTCCTTTATAAGGTGCATATTGTAAGAAGTACTCTTACAGGTTTATTTCCTGTACTGGATGGCTGCTGTGGGAGGCGATTGGCTACGCTGCTTCCCCAGGTGTGATGTAAAGGACTTCTCCTCACCACTTCCTGGCATTGCTTGGACTTCAAGCTTCCTCTGGATCTTCTTGGAGACTCCTGCGCTGTTGCTTATGTGCTCGGTGATGCGGCTTCCCTGTGTGTGTGTAGGCTGGTAGGGTTCGGTGAGGCTTAGGTAGGGTTTGGTAAGGCTTAGGTAGGGTTCGGTAAGGACTTCAGTGGGCTACGAGCTCGCTTAACTTGACATGCATTAAATGCATTGTCACACTCCCCCCACCAAACTGAAGTTACGCGGAGACGTAACTGATCTAAAAGATAGTACAATTGTTATCTATTAAATGATAATTGTATTGAGATGCGCTAGTATGGTGGGTAGAGTACGCAAGTGGCAAATACAAGAAATAAAATAAAAATTTGAATAACGCTCTTGATAAATAGCTCGTGCTATTTATCTCGGTGTTTTTGTGTATACTGCTTGGCTGGAAATGGCTGTGTTAAGTGCACGCTGTGTGTAATAATAATAATAATAATACAAAATTGCTTAATTGTAATAAATTCATTTAACGATAACTGGCTTACCCTTACAAGTAAAAGAGAAAAGAAAAAAAAGTTTTTGCCGTGAGAGCTCTTTCGCGATCGTGAATCTTTCATACTTGCATACTTACATCTAGATCTATACTCATACTTGAATATACATTTTATATACAAGAGAATAATAAAAACAAATTTAATAAAATAATATTTAATAAGATCAGTGCATACCTGTTTGCCTTATAGTTTCTTTCGCGAATCATGCTGCTTATGCGATTCCTTCTTGTTGCTTATTTACAATGCCTCATTCTTTGGCAGTAATAATAATAAATTTTTAGGAAAAAGAAAAAAAACTTGCTATATTTTTGCATTTATCCATTCTTGGCTGAGAAGGAAAGAAAGATGATAAAAAAAATTAATTTACAGTGAAATTGCTTGCGATTGGGATAAGATTAAAGAAACAAATGTTAGGCTTATTATTTATTTCACTTCCATGTACAGAAGAGTGGCAAGGGAAAGAGAAAGAAAAAAAAATTTATTTGGGTGCTCCTTGGTTGCTACGCCGGTAATCTTGGAGTGCCTTATACCCGTGTTTGCACCTCGGGCAGGTTCGGCTCATCACCCCCTTGTCTCCGCAATTGCGGCAGAAAACAGTGGGCACCGAGGAACACTGTTTTCAGCTGTGCCCTCTTTCACCGCAATTCCAACAGAAGGGTCGGCACTCTTCTGGCGGTGGGCGACAGATAAGCTTTAGATCACGGGAGCACTCTTCTTGCTGGCTGGGTGATATCTGGGGTGTATATGGGAGATCTAGAAGGGAGGGAATGGTGTTTGGCTGGGGGCTGGGCATGGACATTAATGGCTGGGGGGTGGGAGTAGCTGTTAGTGGTGGCGGGAAGGGTTTGGAGGCTGTGGGGTATTTGGCTGCTTGGATTGTGGAAATGTCGGGGATCAGTGGGGCTTTGGGAGGGATGCTGACGGGGACGTGGATATAAGTATAAAGGTTTGTATTGGGGTCGTATATAGGGCGGGTGATGAACGGCTGAGGATTGAAGGAAAAATCAAACTTGGGTGGGTAAATGGTGGGAATTGGAGGGAGATTGGTGGTGGCTGGGGTGCTTGCGGAAGAACTGGCTAGGGTGTTTGTGGGAGAGTTGGCTGGTGTAGTAGTGAGAGAGTTGGCTGGGGTGGTAGTGGGAGAGTTGGCTGGGGTGGTTCGGCTGGCCGGTGCTGCGATGGGAGCCGCCGCTTCTTCCGTTCGTGCGAGGAATTGTGGGTTCTCGCTCAAGTGGCGTCCTCCTCGGATGCAGCCTCGCTTCCCCGGGGAAGGTGTTCGGCCCTTCGGGGTTTCTTCTGCTGCTTTGCTGCTGGTGTTAGTGCGTGGCGGGGTGGGTGGTTGGCTCAAGTCGAGTCTGGCCAGGACCTGTTCCAGGTCCTCCCCTATTGGGCAGATGTTGGGTTTGGGCTGGGTGAACCGCCCTCTGCCTCGCCCTCTGCTTCGCACTGATGCAGCTGCTCTTGCTCTATTCATCTATAAATTTCCAGTAGGTCACTAACCTGTTGCTTACTGCTTGTTATTATTTGGGATTCACCATTTTGCTTTTATTTACTTACGCGGTCTTAATGTCATTCTTTGAGGGCTACTTTGCTGGTCTAGCACGATAGTTTGTTGTTTCCTGGAACGGCCTCTTTTAACTATAGGGACGCTTGGGGCTGGGTTGTCTTCTGTATTTTGGGAATATCTGGGCTGTTGGATTGAGATGTCACTCTTAGGGTGGATTGGAGGAAAATTTGGAACATTGCGAGGGGGAATATGGCGTTTTAAATCAGTGATATGCACTTTAATTTGGCGTTTAGTCTGTATATCTTCTATTAAATAGACTGTAGGGGAGAATACTCGAATTATTTTTGCGAGTCCAATAAATTTAGGGGCTTGCTTCGCTGCTATATAATTTTCGGCTGAACTTAAAATACGATTTCGGTACCTAACTAGATCGCCTATTTGATATTCTGTATCTCGTCTACCTTTGTTGTAGTACCTAGCCTGTCTGGCTGTTGCTAAATCTATATGTCTCTTAACAAGATCCTAGATTTTTGGGAGTCTATGCAAACGCTCTACCCATTGCTCTGTCTCTGGAGCTGGTATTTGGCTTGGGGTTTCTATATGTTTTCTTATTAGGGCTACGGGACGGGGGTTTCTACCTAAGTTAAGGAATGCAGGGCTATATTTTGTAGAGGAATGAACAACTGTATTAAGGGCAAAGTTAAACTCTCCGAGATGTCTATCCCAATCTCGGTGGTCGTCTTCGAGGTATGTGTTAATCATTGGCTTAATATTCCTATTAACTCGCTCTACTGGATTGGCTTGTGCAAAATAAGGTGGGATGGTTGTTTGTGTAATACCGTATTGCGTTAACCGGTCGGTAACTGTCCTATTGGCGAACTCGGTCCCATTGTCCGTAACTAGGTACTTGGGACAACCCCATCTGTTGATGATGAGTTCGTCAAAAGCTTGTAGCACGCTTTTCGCATCTGCTCGTCGTAAAGGTTTCATCTCTATGTATCTTGTGAAGAGATCTTCAAATACGATGATAAATTTGAAACCTTGTCTCGACGGCGGCTTGGGTCCCATAAGGTCGGCTGCAACTACCGTCCATGGCTCGCTTAAGTTTCTTCCTTCCATCAGGCCTGGCGGTGCTTGTTGGCTACTCTTGTGCGCCTGACATTCTTGGCAAGTTCTAACGTACTTACTTGTGTCAAAGTACATGCCTGGCCAATAGTAGTACGTGGCTAGTATAACATATGTTTTATCAATGCCTAAATGACCTGCTTGTAACACATAATGGGCTTCGTATAAAGCTTTTTCGCGTTCGGCTTCTGGCAATACAATCTTCCATGCATCTAAATCGGGCATAAATGGGTCTACTAAGGGGTTAGGGCGGTTGGCATATAATATATCATTGACTATTCTAAGGTCGGGGTATTTATTAGGGAATTTGGCTACGGTTCGGAGTTTATCTTGGTACCAGGGATTGTTGGTATTAATTGTCAATGCTGCTGCTATGGCGTCTGCTTCTTCAAATGCTCTTGATAATGCATCTGGAACTTTATGCATAGCTCCTTTCCTGTGCACAAACTTGATGTTATAATTTTGTAATATGGTGTTCCAGCGCGCTAGTCTGCCAGCAGGGTCTTTCAATTTATTAAGCCAAAGAAGACTATGGTGATCCGTGATAACAGTAAATTCGTCACCTTGTAGATATCCCTTTAGTCTTTCCACGGAACAGGGAACAGCTAAGCATTCTTTCTCTGTGACCGTGTAATTACGTTCTGCTTTGCTCAAAGTTCTGCTGACATAATAGATAGGGTGCTCTTCGCCGTTGATCTCTTGTGTTAGCACTCCTGCTATGGCGTTTCATCTGTTTGGAGCGTAAAGGGATGGGAAAAATCGGGGCGGGCTAAAACTGGGGCTTGGGTGAGGGCTAATTTAATCTTCTCGAATGCATCCTGCTGCGTTTGGTGCCATTGCCATCTTACATCTTTCTTCATTAAGTAATTTATCGGCGTTCGATATTTGGCTAGGTCCTTTATAAACCTTGAGTACCAACCGACTAGACCGTTAAAACGTCTTAATTGTTTAAATTTTTAGGCGCTGGATACTCCAAGATTGGCTTTATCTTATCTTGATTAGTCTGCAATCCGAATTCATTAATTTTGTACCCAAGATATGTTACTTCTGGGCAACAAAATTTAGACTTCTCGCGATTGATTTGCAAGTTGGCTTTCCTAAGGGCTACTAGGACTATTCTGAGCCATTTCATGTGTTCCTCAAACGTTTTCGCTGTGATAATTATATCATCCAGGTATGCAAACACGTGTGGCTCCCACTCTGGCTTAATTAACTTATCCATTATCTGTTGAAACATGGCCGGTGCATTCGTTAAACCATAGGGTACGCGCTTAAGTGGAATAGACCTTTTCCGGGCAAGGCAAATGCAGTTATTTTGCGGCTTTCAGGGGCTAGGGGAACTTGGTGATAGGCTTGGGATAAGTCCAGTTTGCTAATAAATCGGCTTTCTCGCAATTGGTCCAAAATGTTATCCATATTGCGCATTGGGTAGGCTAGCTTCTTTGTAACTTCGTTTACTAGTCTGTATCGATACAAAAACGATATTTGCCATTTGCCTTTTGCATGATTACAGGATAGCTACACCATGGGCTTTGCGATGGCTCTATAATGTCTTCTTTCAGCATACGATCTATTCTTCGTATCCTGCTTGAAGCATTTTGGCGAATATTTGCGGCGTGGCTGGCGAATTGGCTCTGCTCCTTGGACATCTAATTTAAGGCTGGTTAGGTTGGTTGTTCCTAGGGTTTGGGGAATTAATTCGTCTAGCAAATCGTGCACTCTTTGTATTTGCTCTGGGCTGGCTCGTTTAAGACCTCCTATGCTGGCTACGGCTGGTATGCAACTGGGATCGTTGCCTTCGGGTTATAATTTTGTAATATGGTGTTCCAGCGCGCTAGTCTGCCAGCAGGGTCTTTCAATTTATTAAGCCAAAGAAGACTATGGTGATCCGTGATAACAGTAAATTCGTCACCTTGTAGATATCCCTTTAGTCTTTCCACGGACAGGAACAGCTAAGCA
Source organism: Theocolax elegans (assembly GCA_026168455.1). Lineage (NCBI taxonomy): Eukaryota > Metazoa > Arthropoda > Insecta > Hymenoptera > Cerocephalidae > Theocolax > Theocolax elegans. Next base: position 22,671,780 of record CM047430.1, read on the forward strand.
TTCTTTCTCTGTGACCGTGTAATTACGTCTGCTTTGCTCAAGTTCTGCTGACATAATAGATAGGGTGCTCTTCGCCGTTGATCTCTTGTGTTAGCACTCCTGCTATGGCGTTTCATCTGTTTGGAGCGTAAAGGGATGGGAAAAATCGGGGCGGGCTAAAACTGGGGCTTGGGTGAGGGCTAATTTAATCTTCTCGAATGCATCCTGCTGCGTTTGGTGCCATTGCCATCTTACATCTTTCTTCATTAAGTAATTTATCGGCGTTCGATATTTGGCTAGGTCCTTTATAAACCTTGAGTACCAACCGACTAGACCGTTAAAACGTCTTAATTGTTTTAAATTTTTAGGCGCTGGATACTCCAAGATTGGCTTTATCTTATCTTGATTAGTCTGCAATCCGAATTCATTAATTTTGTACCCAAGATATGTTACTTCTGGGCAACAAAATTTAGACTTCTCGCGATTGATTTGCAAGTTGGCTTTCCTAAGGGCTACTAGGACTATTCTGAGCCATTTCATGTGTTCCTCAAACGTTTTCGCTGTGATAATTATATCATCCAGGTATGCAAACACGTGTGGCTCCCACTCTGGCTTAATTAACTTATCCATTATCTGTTGAAACATGGCCGGTGCATTCGTTAAACCATAGGGTACGCGCTTAAAGTGGAATAGACCTTTTCCGGGCAAGGCAAATGCAGTTATTTTGCGGCTTTCAGGGGCTAGGGGAACTTGGTGATAGGCTTGGGATAAGTCCAGTTTGCTAATAAATCGGCTTTCTCGCAATTGGTCCAAAATGTTATCCATATTGCGCATTGGGTAGGCTAGCTTCTTTGTAACTTCGTTTACTAGTCTGTAATCGATACAAAAACGATATTTGCCATTTGCCTTTTGCATGATTACAGGATAGCTACACCATGGGCTTTGCGATGGCTCTATAATGTCTTCTTTCAGCATACGATCTATTTCTTCGTATCCTGCTTGAAGCATTTTTGGCGAATATTTGCGGCATGGCTGGCGAATTGGCTCTGCTCCTTGGACGTCTAATTTAAGGCTGGTTAGGTTGGTTGTCCCTAGGATTTGGGGAATTAATTCGTCTAGCAAGTCGTGCACTCTTTGTATTTGCTCTGGGCTGGCTCGTTTAAGACCTCCTATGCTGGCTACGGCTGGTATGCAACTGGGATCGTTGCCTTCGGGGTAAAATTTGTGTATTATCCCTCTATTTGTCCACCAGGTGTCGTTCTCGTAGTTGATGCACATATTTATTTTGCGCTTGAAATCAATTCCTAGTATGCAATCGTATTGCAATCCGTCTGCTACTTGGAAGGGCATGATTATTTCATCTCCGTCAATTTTTATTACGATGTCGACTTTGCCTTGGACAGGGATAGTGGTGCCATCTGCTACTTTAACTGCTGGACATCGGGATTGCTTTAGCTTATTATGCAATAATTCGCTCATATTGCCTCCTAAGAACGATGCAGTGGCTCCGTCGTCTAGGAGTGCAGTTACTTTGCTGCCATTGATTTCCAAATTAAAATACAGTCTGGGGTCAATATTGGGAATATGCTGGATAAGGGATTGGGTTGTGGCTAATTGATATGGCTTAGACCCTTTAGGGGTATGGGGTGAGGAAATACGGATCTTTATCCCCTCTGGCTGAAGTTTCCCGATACCTTTCTGGCGTTGCACTTTTGACAATCTCTTACGTACACTCCAGGAGTACCACAACCTCGGCAATTTCGATTTGGACACTCTGCTGCCCAATGACCTAAGTTGTTGCAATTAAAGCATGGCTCGGTCTGTTTACGGGGATGGTTATAAATGATTGGCGAATTGTTAATAGTGTATTGGGTTTGATTGTTGGCTTGGGTCTGGCTTCTTGCGTTTTGGGGTGCTTGCAGTGCTGTTTACCTTGGCCAATTGCTATTGGCATTTTTGAGCTAATGTGCAGGCGCTTGTTGCTGGTTTTCGCTATTATCTTTAACTGCCTCGCTATATTGTCTTCTCGGGGATTGCTGTTTATTATAGCGAAAATTGTTTTGCCTGGGTTGCTGGGGGCTTCTGGGAGGGTTAGGGTTGGCTATAGTGGCAGCTTGTACTGAATTGGGTTTTGCTGCTTGAGGGTTTGGCTTAGGCTGGGTTGCGACTGCTGCTAGTTTCCTTGGCTTGTCTTGTGTTGGATCGACATATGAGTATCTGGCCCAACCATGTAGCATTGTTGGCGGTGGTTTATAAGTCTCATTCATTTGGCGCCTGGCTTCTTCTCTTTTACCGAGCCTTTGAAGTTCTGTAAAATTGGTGAAGTCTTTGCGCTCAATCCCTTTCCTATATAAGTGATGTAGATTTCTGTATGCTCTATCCAACTGATCTTGCATCGGTAATGGCGGCTTGACTTGATCCAACATACCCCTTAATTTCATTAGGTATGTAGATATATCTTCGTTTGGTCCTTGCGTACGGCTTTCAATTAATTGCTTAAGACCATTTTGTGTGTCGTCCGGCCCAAATTGCAATCTGATAGCTTCTGCAAAGTCATCGAAAGTTTGCCAATTACTTCGCTCTCGGATTAGCCAGTCCCATGCGTCTTCGTCGATCACTGTTGGCAACGTTCTAATTATGTCCTCCATTGTGAGTCCATAAACTTCTTTGCATTCCTTTAGATGCATTAAGAATGTTTCCGGATTGCTTCTTTTTGATGCCTTGAATTGTATGTGATATTTGTACAGGATCTCTCTTGTCCTTTTCTCTTTCACATACTGCGATTCATCTGCGTAGCTGTAGGAACGGTAGGGAATGAACGTTGGAGGTGGACTTGGCTGTGCTTGTGGAATAGGGGAATAGGGAATTTCATACGTTTGGTCGTTTACTCGTTGGCTTCGTGGTGCTGTGGCGGCGTTTTAATTTTGATGCTGTTGTGGTTCGCTGGCGTGTAAATTCTCGTCGTCCCAATGTACATTTGGTGCTATTCTATTTTGGCTTTTGCTTGTCGCTATTGGTCTCAAGTCGTGCAAGTTCGTATTATAATTTTGCCTTGCTTCTATCCTTTGCTGCTTTTGTGTTTGATTGGCTACTGTAACGATTGGGCGAAAGGCTGACTGCTGGACATAGTAGGATTGACGGGGTTGGGAATTAATTAGGGAGCTGCTGGTGTAAGTTGTGGTGGGTGCGGTATAGTGTGTAAATGGATTGCTTATTAGGTATGGGTTTTTTGGCCGTGTAGGTGCTATTGTCTGTATGCTATAATGTGAGGTCAAGTAAACTGCCAGTTGAACTGTGGTTACATCAGGTAATGTGCAAAAGATTTCTTCGTTCGGAGCATCAATTATATTTGGGCTCGTCGTTGGCACTGGCGTCGGTGTGAGTCTATAGGCTGTTGATTGGGCTTGTGGGTTGCTGGCTGTTTGTCTCCTTATTGGCTTCTCAAAATTATTACTCAATAATCTATTATGTTGTTCTGCTTCTGGTTCGCTTGTTTGTGGGCTGCTGCTACTCTGCACTTGAGTGTGTGTTGGCAATTGTTGTGCTGGCTGTGTCATTTCTTGCATATAAATTGGGTCTTGATATGGACCGCGACTCTGTCCAGTTTCCAATTCTGGTATTAGCATATTTCTGTTTATTTGCTGGGGAGCTGTTTGCGAATCATTTTGCACGGGAGGAAAATAATTTGTTATTTCTGATTGGGTAAGAGATATAGAAAGGTCTAGAGGCTGCTGGTCTATGTGAGCTACGTTTCCTATGGAGTCTTCATCAAACCACATTTGATCCGCTCGAGGCTCCCATTCGGCTGCAGAGTCCCCGAAATTACGTCTAATTTTATAGCGGGCTACTCTTTCACGAATGATTACTATGCTACTATCTAAATTTAAAAATGTCGTACCCGCATAGAAGACAACTATTCCATCAGGTAGGTTATTAACGCATCGCCTAATAATAGGTGCGCCTTGGGCTGCACTTACTTCGCTTAATTTACCCCCAATCTATAACTAATGGACAATTTGCTCAAGGGAGAATTTTACTGCTTGGTTTAATAGCTCTTTGCTTCAATTGTTTAGCTCGTTGCTTAATACAGTAGGGAGGAAATGAGAAAGGAGGAGAAAAAAAAATATTTTTACGTTATACACTGTGCAAGTAATTAGCAATACTTTTTTTTTTAATAAAAAAATTTATTTGCTCGCAAGCGGTGCTTGAAAGAGGGAAAAAACAATTTTAAAGCACGCAGCAACTAAAAAAAAATTTTATGCTCACCGCAAAAATAAAAGAAATTTTAATAATGCACACAGAAAAAGGAAGAGCAAAAAAAAAATTTATTTTAATGCACTCTGCAAGAAATATTTTTAATGCACTCCGTAAATTAAAAAAAAATTTTATATACTTTGTACACCTGCTATAAGGAAAGAAAACAGGGAAAAGAGAGAAAAAAAAATTTAAAGCTGTTAATTACGTCAAGTATAGGCAATAGGTTATTTTTAGGTTAAGTGCAAAATGAAATAATATATATATGGCTGTGGTAATGGCTACAAAAAAATTTAAATCACAATTGTAATGTTAAGAAGGGCGAAAAATATGCAAGAAGGGTTAGTGCAATTAATGTGTATAATAATTCAATTTGATGAGGTTATTATTTATCCCCCCAAAAAAACGAATTTGCAAGCAATGGCGAATCCCAATTAAGGTTAATAAACAATAATAAATTATGCAAATAATAAATACATGCAAATATATATGTTTGTAGCAATTACATGCGAGATAATAACAAATGCAATATATGTGTATATATAGCAATTATATGCAAGTAATAAATAAATTATATGAAAGAAAGAAATATATATGCTATGCGTATCCGGGTATATCTATATATATATGTATATATAGCTATATATATCCTGCGTGTTAACAAGCAATGATATATATATATATATATATATATACACGTTTGAAGCAGTGTTGCAAATGCTAGAAAAAAAAATTCGCGCTCAAATTACTTACTTAGCAACAAGAAAAAAAACGATAATTTTAGTTTGCTAGCAATAATAAATTTTAATTAAACTCAAAAGGCTATTTTTTTCAGCCACGCGGTCGACTCAAAATGGCCGTCTTTTGTCGACTCGCGCGTGTATGCGCACGAACAAACGGCAAGAAAAATGGCTATCGGCTTCGCACTCGAAGCTTACAATGATGCTGCTTGCTCGATCCCTTTATTTAAATATAAAAAAAACACACGTTGGGCGCCAATGTCACGTGGCACTGGGGATCAGGGTGCGGGTGATCGAATTAAAGTTAAATTATCACTTATTCAGTAAGAATTTATTATAATAACATCGGGTGCCAGTCGCGTACGTTCGGAAGTAATTGTAGCGATTCGTTACTCGCTTAAAAACGCTCAATTGGATACACGTGATTATCTCTACGAATATTCGGAATAAAGAATAGCGAACGGCACGGCTGTAATACGTGTCTTGTAAGCCGGCTATTTCGCGCGCGAAGGGGGAAGCTGGGGTACACTAAATTACGCGGCAAGCAGGGCTAGTTGTACTAGGAAGAAGCTAGGATACACGGAAGTTCGCGACACACACACAGGCAAGGAAACGGCTATCAATATTGGCACTAGGTCGCACAAACCTTTGGCGATGCTGGCATGCGTGCGGCACATACACTTCGCTATGCTCTTTCTCACAATTTCTCTCTCGCTGACGTCACATCGGTACGTTAATCGGAAGTTCCGAATCGGCGGTCGGTCGAGCTCTGAGCTCACGTCGTCGTCGACGCGAGAGAGTCGTTGCGCGCATGCGCCGTGACCACTTCGTGCGTACGCGGCCTTATCCCGCGTGCGGCTTAACGAAGATGTCCGCCGCGCACCAACGTAAACAACAACGGCGAGTTGGTGGCGACGACGACGTAGCTGTTCGGCCTTTCTTCGTGGTCTTCTTCGCTGCCTCCTTCTTCTCTCTTGCGATCACTGGCTCGAAAACTCGGGAATGCAGTGCAGCGTGTTTACCTGGGAGAGTTATAAACCGTACGGCTACTCGGTTTATATGTTGTTGTTTCACCTAACCTCTCCTCTCCACCCATCCTATACACAGCTGTTCAACTGCTGTGTGATCCTGTCCTCTCCTTTATAAGGTGCACATTGTAAGAAGTACTCTTACAGGTTTATTTCCTGTACTGGATGGCTGCTGTGGGAGGCGATTGGCTACGCTGCTTCCCCAGGTGTGATGTAAAGGACTTCTCCTCACCACTTCCTGACATTGCTTGGACTTCAAGCTTCCTCTGGATCTTCTTGGAGACTCCTGAGCTGTTGCTTATGTGCTCGGTAATGTGGCTTCCCTGTGTGTGTGTAGGCTGGTAGGGTTCGGTGAGGCTTAGGTAGGGTTTGGTAAGGCTTAGGTAGGGTTCGGTAAGGACTTCAGTGGGCTACGAGCTCGCTTAACTTGACATGCATTAAATGCATTGTCACACCGTTACATGAAATATCACGTTCCATAATACGATTAGCTATTCATAATGAAAGCGAACAGGAAGTTTACTTTAAAGAAGGTAGGGAAGAAGAAATAAAAAATAAAAATATAGAAACTACATTGACAGCATATTTTAAATTAAATCAAAATGATACTAAAGCATGAAAGTATTTATATTCCGACATACCAGTGCATTATGTATTTGATAATAAAACAAAAATGTGGAATTAAAGAAAACTAAACAAACAAACCCATATTAAATAGAATGTATTTGGTTAATCCCAAAGATCGTGAAAAATATTTTATTAGATTATTGATTTACATATTAAAGGTGCATCATCATTTGAAGATTTACGTAACGTTGATGGTATAATATATCTCACATTTTATGAGGCGGCTATAGCTAAACATTTGGTTAATGAGGATCCAGACTGGGATAGATGTTTAGATGAAGCACGCAATTACACTTTCCTACTGCCCATTGCGAATTATTTGCATTTATTTGCATTTTTCATAATCCTATAAATGCAAGAAATTTATATGAAAAATACAAACATTTATTTTATCACCCAAAATATGAAAAATGTGTCGGTGAAAACTTAGCACTAAATGCAATTAATAAAAATTTACTAATCAATGGGTATTCTTTAAATTATTTTAATTTACCAAGGATATCTATGTATATACAAGAAACCGATGATATATCAACATTCTACAATAAAAATAACATGTTAAATGAATTACAATTTAAAATAAATTCATTAAGAGAACAACAAAAATATATTTATAATACAGTTTTGGAATGTATAAAAAATGCAAAAAGAACATGCATTTTTGTTAATGCAAATTATAAATAAATGAACACGAATTAAACTGCATTGAAATATAAATCGGGATTGGTGAGATCAGGTTAAATAACGGACATACTGCACTTAAATGTAAACCAATATAATACAAATAGTGTAATTACCTAATCTTACAAATGTTTCGACATATAATAATTTACAACAAAATGATTCAATTCTCACCGATCGGTTCTTCGCACACACGCACACCTCTCATTCACAGTCGATTGTTACAAAAAAAGACGTCTCGCTCGATCCATGGATCACGTACTAGTGCTGCGCGTTTTTCTCGTTTTTGTCTCACCTCATGTTACAGATGGCGCCAAATTTTCTCCCCACCAATCATTCTTGCTACCCCCTTCAGACTTCCACTCGAACTCCGCAACCGCATAACCGGCGCAAACAATTTTTATCGATGGACCAGGAAGAAGTGGAAAAAGTTACATGCTTAATGTTTTAATAGACTATCTGAAAATTTCAAATATATCATTTTTATGTGTTGCTTGGACAGGTATTGCAGCTAATTTATTAAAAAATGGAAAAACGGTGCACACAACATTTAAATGACAACTCAATTGTTTCTTTCCAAGAATTGGAAATACAGTTCTAATACCGAGAATAACTTTATCACCACCTAAAAAAGAAATACCATTTCATACGCGTCAAAAACAATTTCCCATTCGATTAAGATTTGCAATGACTATCAATAAATTGCAAGGACAATCATATAACCAAGTTGGTATCTATTTACCAACATCAATTTTTAGCCATGGTCAATTGTACGTTGCTCTTTCAAGAGTTAAAAGCAGAAAAAATTAAAAAATTTTATTATTAAACAATGCAAAAATAGAGAGTGATAAATTAAAGAATAAACATAAAATTTACACTTAAAATATTGTGTATAAAGAAATATTGTAATAGTGTAATAAATAGAAAAAAATAACATTGAACATAAAAAACAAAAAAAAATCAAAGCTGCTTTTTATATTAAAACTTAACACGGCATCAGCATATACGCATGCGCTGTGAAATTGCTGTAATAAGTTAATAAATGATTAAGCTGAAAATTGAAAAAATTTTATTATATACAAGCTGCAACATTTAAATAAAAAAAGAACATTTAATAATAAAATACAATAAATAAAAATATAAATACTGATCAACGGCTGCAGCATTATAATATATATATACATATATGGGTGGTTCTCTGTGACATCGAAGATGAAAAAAATAAATATTGCTATAACTGTGGAATATGTTTTAGAGGTATCCAGTAGTTCTCCTGAATTTTTTCAGATTTTGTCTGGGCCATTATTTTAAGTTACAGAGAGTCAAAGTTGACGTTTTAGCACTTTTTTGCATTATATGCCCATTTTCATGAATTTTTAGCTCCCAGGGGATGCATTTTTCACTAAAAACATAAGTATGACTTTTTTTGTAAAATTTTCCGAACTTTTCATTAAAAATACTTTTAAAGACATAAATGTATGCTGTCACACTCTTGTAAGCCATTTAAACTTTAAATAGTGAAAATCAGCAATTCTGCTCCGGACTCTGGTAACCTAATACTGTCTAAAAGATGTCTTTTTATAGTCAGAAACTGCCTAAAAATTTCCAGAGTGGGTCTAAATCATTAAGATCACTTATGGTCAAAATATCCGGGAAAAGTGCCCGAAATATTAATAGAAATGTATATTTGTTGCCTTATAACGATGAATCTATTAGCATGATCATTGCAAAAAAATTTGTGCACTTACCTTGGAGTGGTAGGAAAGTATCTCCACTTGTTTCAGTATCCATGTAATCCCCTGTAAGCTGCTAAAAATAGAAATATTATTATAAAATTATAAAAAATTATTTTTTAAACATTTATAATGCTGGATTTTTAGTTTTACATTCGTTACAAGAATTATTATACTAATCTGAAGGATTACTATAAAAGTATCAACATTATTATTATTATTATTCAGCAATACATTGTTTAGATTTCACAAACTTATCACTGTCACGTTATCATATTATTCATTATAATTATATATCCGATTTATTTATATATCTTTTGTATTAAATACGTATATTAAGTTATTGTAATAATGATGTTTATATATTTATAGTAATCCTTCAGATTAGTATTATAATTCTTGGAAAGGTTGTAAAATTAAAAATCCAGCATTATAAATGTTTAAAAATTAATTTTTTACATTTGTATAATAATATTTGTATTTTTAGCAGCTTACAGGGGATTACATGGATACTGAAACAAGTGGAGATACTTTTCTACCACTCCAAGGTAAGTGCACAAATTTTTTTGCAATGATCATGCTAATAGATTCATCGTTATAAGGCAACAAATATACATTTCTATTAATATTTCGGGCACTTTTCCCGGATATTTTGACCATAAGTGATCTTAATGATTTAGACCCACTCTGGAAATTTTTAGGCAGTTTCTGACTATAAAAAGACATCTTTTAGACAGTATTAGGTTACCAGAGTCCGGAGCAGAATTGCTGATTTTCACTATTTAAAGTTTAAATGGCTTACAAGAGTGTGACAGCATACATTTATGTCTTTAAAAGTATTTTTAATGAAAAGTTCGGAAAATTTTACAAAAAAAGTCATACTTATGTTTTTAGTGAAAAGCATCCCCTGGGAGCTAAAAATTCATGAAAATGGGCATATAATGCAAAAAAGTGCTAAAACGTCAACTTTGACTCTCTGTAACTTAAAATAATGGCCCAGAAAAAATCTGAAAAAATTCAGGAGAACTACTGGATACCTCTAAAACATATTCCACAGTTATAGCAATATTTATTTTTTTCATCTTCGATGTCACAGAGAACCACCCATATATATATATATATATATATATATATATATATATATGCGCTGTTTAATATAATTGGAAAAAATTAAAAAAAAAAGCAATAAAGAATATACTTTAAAAAATTATATGACTCTTTAAAAATATATCTTACCAGCAGGTCGTAAGAGTCGGAGAACAACATAACTATGTTTGCTAACGCTGAAGGAATAGAAACTAGTGTTTTACAGGTTGTAAATTCAATTGACATCATTTATATGTATCTATTCTTCGACTAACAGAATAACACACCGACAAACGTTTAAGTAAGTTACTACCTATCAAATATAATCTAACAATAATAAGTTATTGTACTTTAATCTTTACAATAGTAGAAAACTGCGATGTAGTACCGACAATAACTGATGACGCTGTACAATTAGATAATCAAAATTGGTAAATTAATAACTTCATCAAATATTTATTAATAAATTAAATAATTTAAATTTTTTCTACATACATATAAAATATTTTAAACTTATCAAAAACATGTATTTTAAACTCTATACATAAATCTTTGATCAAGTTCAACTCTGTCGAAGAGTTACTATATATTTTGCGAGTTCCACTAGATTTTTGTTATCTAATCTTACTTTCAATCTTATTTTTTATATTAAGAAAAAATATAAGTGTTATTGAATGGTATTTATTTATTAGCTACTGATTTTCTTGTTAGGCCCAAAAATATTAATTTCCAAAAGTTTTAAGAGCAAACTATAAAACAAAAAGTTTCAAGGCCCAAAATATTGTGCCCAAAAAAAAAATTAGGTTCCAAAAGTTTTAAGAACAAATTATAGAACAAAAATTTTTAAGGCTCAACATATTAAGCCCAAAAAATATTAACTTCCAAAAGTTTTAAGAGTAAATTATAGAACAAAATTTTTTAAGGCCGAAAACTTTGAAAACAACAATATTAAGTCCCAAAACTTTTAAGATCAAATTATAAAATAAAATTTTGAGACCAAAAAATATTAAGTTCCAAAAAATATTGAGTTCCAAAAAATAAGACCCATAAAAAATGTGTAATGCTCATATAATGAAAAATTATTCACTTATATATAGTAGAATTTGATGATTCTTATGTATAGTAAAATTTAATGATTCAAAAATTTACGATATCATATACTAAAATTTAGTAAAAATTGAGTTTGTGTCTCCATTAAAATACAGTATAGCAATTTTTACTGAAGGTTATAGGAATATTTAATCATACATTTCTCTCCGTGTGGAGCTTTAAAAGAGATAAAGGTAATCATCGCAACTATTCAGTTTATGTGCATATAATAAACAAAGTTCATTGGTTTTCAATATCCTTGTTTTCATTATTAGTGCACCGACTTACTGATGCTACGAGCAAAATTAAAATGTTAATCATTCGATATACTGACAAGTAGTAAGTAAAATAGAAACCACTAGGCTTAGATACAAAACCTATAATTATTTATGTATATTCAAATATATTCGTTTTTGTAAATAAAGGTATAGCCTGAAGAGGATGACGAAAAGTCATTGAAACGTCGCCATCTAATTAAATGTATGGTTTATTCACCAAGATCGAGAACCCTTAATTTGAAATAAAAATAATATTAATATTTTGTATGGCGCAATTGCCTCTTTCAATACTCCTATTTTACAGACTGAGGGCAAACACGTGCCGAAAACCAATGGTTCAGGTATCACAAATAATGTGGACAACTTAACGTTGGTTATTTCTAATGAGTTCAGTCTGTCAGTTCTCGATACTATCTAGCTTTCCTTATTGAGGGAAAAATTGTTATTACTGCGTTGCTTACGCATACAAATAATGCAATGAAATGTGGCGTTCCGTGAGGTGTTACTGCTCTACTAGTACGACTCACTAGTGATGATCATTATCACATAATTATATATAATAAGAGCAAGCAAATTGCGTTTAATGCAACTTAACAAGTCGGGCTTTAAGGGGGTCTCATACTCAATTCTGCGATTTTACCGTTCTGACGTAATGCTGGTTATATATAAGAAATGATAACTATCCTCAAGAGCGCCATCTATGGCAAGTCGTAATCGAAGTGATCGTAGATGGCGCCATTGATGTCCAGAGCATCGTAATAAAAATAGTGTGACTATTTTTTTCCAATATAAAAATTAAAAAATAACGTATTTCACTTATACGCATTTTCTATTATCTATTATAATCCATATTTCGATATATACATATATAATAAATGTTACGTATATTTGGTTTACGGAATTTGTACGTATTTCAATTATACGTATTTATTTTTTTTTACATACTGAAAAAATACGACATTACACTCAAGACCAACGATAGCAGAACCCAAGGGAGCGGAGCACGGCTCGCAAGTCGATTTTTGATCCGCTTCCTTGGGTTGATCGATAGATATGCCGGATTCTTGCAGCAGTACGTTTCCTTTTACATTTAATCTATGATAAATACTTCGTACGGTTCAATTTGCCATGTCGAAAATTCAACTAGTCATAATATGAGTATCAGTATGACACGTATTTAAAAATTTTATAGGAGTCAAATCAAATTATTTTGCTCGGCTATTTGTCTCGAGTCTGAAACAAATGCGCATGCGTGATGTCCATAGTGGCGGCGGCGAAAGCATATTCTAGCTTGCCATGATCCGTGCGTACTGCCATCTAGCGTAAAATATTCTTTTAATAATGATAATAAAACTACTTTTAGTTTTATAAAACTATGCAAAACAAACAGTTAGATGCCCTTTATTAAGTAATTATTTACTTCTATACAAAGTTTCAAGTCATTTTATTGATGCGTGTAAGAGATAACCTTGTACGAAAATTTCATTATGAGGACGCCGTAGATAGTGTTTTTATACAAGGTTTTCTCTTCAATGCCTCAATATAATAAATAGAAACTTTGCACAGTGATACATAACTACAAAAGAAAGGGCACCTATCTTCTAGTTTGTCGAAATTCTTTATATTTATCTAGTGTGAGTATTTTTCAACCATACTATCACTCTATTGGCTCGGTCGGTAAAAATTGAGTATGAGACCCCCTTAAGTGCGTTTCAAAATTACAGTAACATCTCAACCTGACAAGATCTCCATTCTTAATTCCGAGTAGTGGTCCTAAAAAAGTGAATGTCCTCTAACTATCTTGAGAAAGACTGTTAGAGAAATACACACTTTCCCTGAATGAAAAACTGGCTAACTATTTTGAAAAGGACTGTTGGTGGAGCAGCCAAGGAAGAAAGATCCCAAATTATTGTAATGTATGTGAGGAGTATATATGTTCAAGTAGTTTTGACCCTTACCACATTGAAAAAAATTAACAATTTCTTCCGAAACCAATTCGGTTGATGTTTGAAAAAAGTTTTGACCATTTTGAATTCGCCATGTTGATGTTTTCAAATCTGATTTCAGAATCGTAATCAACGACCCCGAAAACTCCCGTATATCCATTTTGGCATAAGTTGGTTGACTTTAAAAAAAAAAGTGTTCGCCATGTTGGATCCGCCATCTTGAATTTTTCAAATCTGATTTCAGATTCGTTATCAGTGACCACAAGAACCTAAAAATTCAAAATTTGGTATAAATTAAAAATTTTTTAAAAAAATAAGAAGTTTCCGATTATTTCATGATGTCACAGACGCCATCTTGGAAAATTTTTCAGAAAAATTCGCAAACATCAAATGTTTCAATAATAATATCATTTGCAACATGAATCTGTCTCACGATCTTCGTTAAACCGTTTTATCCTAAACAAGCATGTCAAAATATTGAAAAATGTATTTCTGTTTTTTCACCAAACTCAAACTTGCTATTTTTAAATTTTCCTATGGAAATTTTCAAATTCCGACTTTAGAATCGGAAAGAGCGGAAAATGTTAGTTCAGAAAAGTGCTTCTGGTTATTATTTTTGTTTTTTGTCGACAATTTTGTAGGCAAAAAACCAATCGTCTATAAAATGTCCGCTTAGGAAGAAATGGGTTAAGTCACTCATAGTAGAAGCATTACCCGAGACTGAAAATGAAGATCATGTCAAGTCTTGGATTGATTATTTTGGTTCGTAGCGATCATTAAATTAACTTATCTTTTAACCATAATATTTTATCACAAAAATTGGCTGAGTAACTTAGGTATAGTGTAAGTATACGCTTGATTTTAGCTCCCTCTGACGGTCGTATTTTAATTTCTGTGTACGCGCTCTTACACGGGAGAGAAGACAATTTTTACTTTTGTATTTCACGCATCTTCTATATCATTAATTTACATATATTTCTAGTCGACTAAACATATACATAAGGAGAAGACGAAAATCGCGGAATGGAAAGTCGACAACAAATTACTTTCTAACGGTTTTTCATAATTTTGGTAAATGAATTGGGATAAAAGTTAATATAAACTATATATAGGCAAATAGGGAAAGTGAGGTTCCATAGATTTCATGAAAAGAAATAATATATTCGCGCGCTTATAACGAAAGCAAAAATATGAGGAGTAAGTTAGCTGTATATGGAACTTACGCGCCCTTAATATATCTAATATTACTTTAATGTAGTTTGTGTTGCCGTTTATGGTGTGAAAAATTGATTTGTGATATTGAGACTTTCAAAGTAACATAATTTAGTACGGAATGATGAGTATTCATGTACATACTGTAATTAAAAGTTCTTATTTTTGTGTTTAAGGATGCTTGCTCTACAATTATGAATCGAATAAAATACATAATTGACGAAAATCCAAATGGCACATGGGAAGAATGGATAAAACGAGCATACTTTGATAGAGTTAGTCTTTCAGCCACTGGTTACTATCGTACTCCTGATATTGGATATGATCTACAAAGTAATTCTGGTAAACGCTTTAACTACTATACATATGGCGCTGCGTGTTCGGAAGTAGAAGTTGATTGTCTAACTGGAGATCATGAAGTAATAATAAAATAATGTTCTTAAATACAATTTTCTTGTATGCAATTATTATTTTATTTATTGTTAATTTATTTTAAGGTAAAAAGAACTGATATTGTTATGGATCTCGGTGAGAGCTTAAATCCGGCCATTGATATTGGTCAAATAGAAGGTGGTTATATGCAGGGTTATGGTTTATTTACAATGGAAGAAATGATATACTCACCAACGGGTACTGTATACAGCCGCGGTCCTGGAACATATAAAATTCCAAGTTTCACAAATATACCTCGTGAATTTTATGTATCCTTATTGAAAGGATCTTCAAATATTAGTGCAGTGTTTTCATCAAAGGTATCATAAGCTGTTATTGATTTAAATAATTTAAAAAAAATAATTTATGTGACAGTGGTTTAATATAAATTGCAAATTACACAGATATACATGACAATATTTAATCATATTCGATCGATTTTGAAAAAGAAGTAGGTTCTTTATTCGACCCCTTTTTATCTTTGTCTAGCGATTATTCCGAATTTTTTTTGAAAGGTAGGTAATTATCTTCCGGTGGTCCCATTTTTTTCTTGTCAATATCGACTAAACATTTAACTATATTTAATATACATATATATAAAAATATATAAATCTTTTTTCATGTTTTTTTAATGATAGTTAATATATAATATAAAGCTAAATAAGTTATATAACTTATATTACTTATACAGCAAATATATATAATATATATATAATTTACAATATATATATATATAATATATAACTCATATATTGCATCCAGGTGAGTCTCTTGAAGCTTTTGCTAGGACACTACTCGGAACTAATTTTTGCCATTTTCTTCCATGCTTGAAAAAGACATTCACATTTTACCTTTTCTGTCTCGCGTAAATGATCTTGTCTTTTACGCACATCTTTTGTTGGTCGATCCATTATATTATGTAATAAAAAGTATGAAATAAATAAATTATTTAAGAAAATTATTAAAAAAATACACTAAAAAACGAGAAATAAAAAAAAATATTAAAAAGACCAACTTTAAATAAGCGCTAAAAATTCTGAAACGATTCATTAAAAAAAAGTATAAGATAATTCGCCAAATTTTAAATTTGATGTAAAATTTATTTTCGTATCATATAATATATAATATATATTTATCGGTCATTCCGAACAGAAAACTTTGCTTTTAAAATAATGCATGCTCATTTTGCACAACAGAATACGGTCTTTGTTAAAAAATTAAACAAAATTTAAAGGCACTTCGTCTATGATCTACAGTTGGGACTCCTCAGTAAGGAAGTAGAGATCATACCTTAGACGCCTGTCGTAAGCTGAACTGCGACGCCAGCAAGATGTTATGCGGCTATATATATATATATATAATGTTCACAGGTTATAGGTTAGAATAATACATGAATTGTTTCTCTGTAAATAACAAAGAATTTTATTATTTTATACAAAATATAATTACATACTTAATAAATAATGTTTATTTACCTGTAAATAACAAAGAAACAACATTCAATGTTATTATTCACAAGGTTGTCTTTAGATTACTTTTATAAAGTTTTATTCATTGTTTTCGGTATATCTTTATTAACCGCACTAATTGACACGTGCCAATTCTTATCTGTAAATTTTACCTGTCGGTATATTAAAAGATTTGATTTACCGACCTACACGCGCGCAATTCAAATAGACTAAGGATTTTCCTTACATCTCCCCTCCTGGAGACATTTTTGGTACAAAAATTTGGTATAACTAATAATAATTACAAAATAATATAGACTATTATATACCACTTAGTAGTTACCACCTTTGAGTTAAGGAGATGGAGTTAATTTTGAAATATGGAATAAATTTGATTCTAACTTTTTGTGTCCTGTATTAACTTCATACATTGAGTTTGATATCTTCTTTAAAATCTTGTATGGCCCGATTCTTAGCATATCCAATTTCTTTCGGTTCATTCGGTTACCATTTTCAATGTATACTAAATCTCCTAACATAAATTCGTGTTCTTTTCTATTTTTGTCATATA
This sequence comes from Theocolax elegans, assembly GCA_026168455.1. Lineage (NCBI taxonomy): Eukaryota > Metazoa > Arthropoda > Insecta > Hymenoptera > Cerocephalidae > Theocolax > Theocolax elegans. Next base: position 22,688,884 of record CM047430.1, read on the forward strand.
ATTTCTTATTATATTCATGGTATTTTATACTGTTTTTAAATGCAGTTTCTCTATCGTTTTCCAGTTGATTATAATCTCTATTCTTTTTTAGTTCATTTGGTAGTGCTGATGTATCTTCACCATTTAATAAATATTTCGGACTAAATTTTGTTACCGTGTGCTCGGTCTCATTGTATTGGTTTATGCAATTTCTTGCTATAGTTGTCCATCCACACTTCTTTTTTTCTTCGTTTATCGCACATCTTATTTTATTTACTAAAGTTTGGTTAAGTCTTTCGTTTAGACCGTTCGAAAATGGTGCATTAATTCCTGTAAAGATCATTGTAACCCCTTTTTCTTCTAAGAAATTTTTGAATTCTTTAGAATTTATACCTGGATATTGATCTGTTAGAAGTATTTGAATATTATGGTCTCGTAGTACATTTTCTGTTAATTTAATGAAATCATTTGCATTTTGTGTTTTTGATGTCAATATGCAAGCATATCTTGTAAAGTGATCTACTAAGAGATGTAAATATTTTTTTGTAGATCTTAAGCCACCGAATCCACCTATTGTATCGATAGAGACTATTTCAAAAGGTTTTTTTGCAGGGCCAAGGTGTGACATTAACCCAATTTTGTCTTGCCTTCTTGACTTATTTTGTATACATACTTCGCAACATCTACAGGCTTTCTTTATATTTTCAGATATATTTGTTGCTGTATAATACGGCAGTATCTTATTTTTCATTTGGTTTATTCCAATATGACAAAATTTCTTATGCGTGTCTTTTATTAATTGTTTACTAAATTCTTCTGATAAGAAAATTTTATCTTTGTTTCTTGATTTTTTATAATACAAATTATTTTTATACTTTAGTTTGTCTTTGTTGGATTCTATCTCTTTATTTTTTTTTTGATTCTCTAAAATATCTTCTAAACTAATTAAGTTTACAATCTTCAATTTATCCTCTTCGTCTTCTTCAGACTCTAATACTGGATTTCTGCTTAAGCAGTCTGCTTCTAAATTATCTTTACCTGGACGGTATATTATTTCGAAATCAAACTGTGATAAATAATAGGTAAGATCGCCTAGCTCTTCATCTGTTCTCGCTTTTATATTCATTTTTTCTAATGGTTTATGATCTGAAAATACTTTAAAATGTTTGCCTATAAGCCAGTGTTGCCAATACTTTACTGTTTCTTTTATTGCTATACATTCTAAGTAAATCGCTTTTTTTCTTTTTTGTGATTCATTCAGTTTTTTTGAAAAGTATGCTACTGGTTTTTCAGTTATTGGATTCTCGTTTAATTGTGGTTGTTTTAATATTGCACCTATACCTTTTAAACTTGCATCTGTGTATATGTGTATTGGTAAGTCTGGATCAAATATAGTTAATACTGGTTGAGTGCAAAGGAAATTTTTCATGTATTCGAAGGCTTCTTGACATTCTTTTGACCAAACAAATTTTTGATTTTTTCTTAATAGGTTATGCAGCGGTTCTAAAATTAGAGACGTTTTTGGTACATATTCGTTATAAAAGTTGATTTTTCCTAGAAATTGTCGAACATTTTTCTTATTTTCTGGGACCGGAAAGTTTCTTATGGAAATTAAATTATCTTTTATCGGAGAAATTGAGTTATGTTTAATTATATGTCCTAAGTATTGCACAGAGTCCAGTGCAAATGTGCACTTTGACAGTTTCAATCGGAATCCTTCCTTCATAATTGCATCTAATAGTTTTGATAGATGGTCTACATGTTCTTTGAAAGATTTTGAAAATATTAATATATCATCTATGTAATTGACTGTAAAATTTGATATATTATTTTTTCTTATTATATTGCTTAAAATTCTTTGGAAGATAGCTGGTGATGTTTTTAAACCAAATGGTAAACAGGTCCATTGAAAATGACCTTCTTGGGTCACAAAGCCTGTTTTTCTTCTGTCTTCAATTCGTAAAGGGATAGACCAAAATGCTGAATTTATATCTAGTTTTGAAAAAAAACTGCAATTTCTTGTCTTTATTACTAGGTCTTCAATCAGTGGCAACGGTTGTGATTGAGGAATTATGATTTTATTTAAATCTCTAAAATCTATGCATAATCTAGATTTTTTATTTTCATCTCTTTTATAAGCTAACGTTACTGGAGCAGCAAATGGGCTGTATGATTCTTCTATTAGGTTTCTTTTAAGTAATTGTGAAATTTGTTCTTCTATTTCTTTTTTATCTTCGATTGTACATTTATATGGTCTTTTACTACAGTATTTATCTATTGTCAAATCTATTCTAGCTTCGTAATCTTTTACAGTACCTAGATCATATTTATCTTTTGCAAATATATTTTTATATTTGTCTATTAGGTTCTTTATTACTTTTTCTTCATCACGTTTTAAGTGGTTTGTTGAAACGTTGAAGGTGCTTATTTCAATGTGTTCATTAAAATTGATTTGATACTCATTTATTATATCATTAGATTCGGAATGTTTTTGTTCTATCTCTAATTTTTCATTTTGTATCAGTCTGAATTTCTTTATACAATCTAATCCTATTAGAAAGTCATGTTTGAAATTTTTATTGTTTATTATGAACACATTCATGTGATCCTCTATATTTAGAATCTTTATTTTTATTTTTATTAATCCATCTGTTTTATACACACCATTAATTGTTCTCAAATTTGTTTTTTCTTTTTTATATCATTATTTGTAGATTTTAAATTTAGTAATTTTGAATTTATTAATGTAACATTTGATCCTGGATCATAGATAGCAGATATTTTTAAAATATCATTTAATTTTATTGGGAGTTCAATCAATGGTGGTATTATTAGTTTTTTGGATTTTCATCACTTAGTTCTACGTCTAAAGTTAAATTATTTACTTGTTTGACTTTATTAATTCTATTTTCTTGATCTTTAAACCAGCATTCAGTTTCAGAATGAAAACGTGTTCCTTTTTCTTTTTATTTAAATCTCTAAAATCTATGCATAATCTAGATTTTTTATTTTCATCTCTTTTATAAGCTAACGTTACTGGAGCAGCAAATGGGCTGTATGATTCTTCTATTAGGTTTCTTTTAAGTAATTGTGAAATTTGTTCTTCTATTTCTTTTTATCTTCGATTGTACATTTATATGGTCTTTTACTACAGTATTTATCTATTGTCAAATCTATTCTAGCTTCGTAATCTTTTACAGTACCTATATCATATTTATCTTTTGCAAATATATTTTTATATTTGTCTATTAGGTTCTTTATTACTTTTTCTTCATCACGTTTTAAGTGGTTTGTTGAAACGTTGAAGGTGCTTATTTCAATGTGTTCATTAAAATTGATTTGATACTCATTTATTATATCATTAGATTCGGAATGTTTTTGTTCTATCTCTAATTTTTCATTTTGTATCAGTCTGAATTTCTTTATACAATCTAATCCTATTAGAAAGTCATGTTTGAAATTTTTATTGTTTATTATGAACACATTCATGTGATCCTCTATATTTAGAATCTTTATTTTTATTTTTATTAATCCATCTGTTTTACACACACCATTAATTGTTCTCAAATTTGTTTTTTCTTTTTTTATATCATTATTTGTAGATTTTAAATTTAGTAATTTTGAATTTATTAATGTAACATTTGATCCTGGATCATAGATAGCAGATATTTTTAAAATATCATTTAATTTTATTGGGAGTTCAATCAATGGTGGTATTATTAGTTTTTTGAATTTTCATCACTTAGTTCTACGTCTAAAGTTAAATTATTTACTTGTTTGACTTTATTAATTCTATTTTCTTGATCTTTAAACCAGCATTCAGTTTCAGAATGAAAACGTGTTCCTTTTTCTTTTTCTTTACATATTTTGCAAGGTGTTTTTTCACTTTTCTCTTTTGTGTTTGGTTTATTCTTTTTCATATCTAAATTCTTTTGTACATTAAATGTTCTAATTTACTTATTTCATTATGTAGGTCTTCAGTTTTTGTTAATTTTTCTCTATCAATTTTATCAATTATATAATTTGGCAGACCTATAGCAATCAGATCTATCAACGTTTCATTGTCAATAGTTTTTCTTACTAGCAATAAAATTTTTTCTTTTTTTATAGAGTATTCTAACAATGAACCTGTCTGATATTTAAATGCTAATGCATATTTTATTTGAGACCATCCTTTACTGGCAAATGTATTACAAAAATTTTGTTTCCACTCTTCCCAATTTGCTTCAATTGTAAGCTTGAGAAGTGTACAACTATACCAATCTGCGGCCCCCTTTTCCATAAAAGATTTTAAAATTTCAATTTTTTTGTTATCAATGTTTAAATCAAACCGTTCACATTCTTTTTCAAATTCAATCATCCATTGATTCGCATTCGAATTTTTACCATCAAATTTTTCAATTGTAAATTCTTTAGCTAATTTTCCAATGTTTATTTTTTCCGATTTTTCTTCGCTTTTTTCAAGTAATTTCTGTAATAGTTGTACTAATGGTATTTCTGCTGAATTCGCTGTCACGTCACTAGTATTTTTGTTTTCAATCAATTCTTCTAAATATTCATCGTTAAATTGTACATTTCCTTCTTTATCAAAATAAGTATTTTTTAATTCTTTAGTTAAAGTAATCCATACTTGTCTCATTTGGTGTCTTTGTTTTAATGCTTTCTTTACCTTATTAAACGTAGGCGTTTTAGCGAGCTCCTCGTGGTAGATTGCATTCATGTAATCGTGTGGAATTTTATATACACGACCGTCTGGCGTGGTGAGTCTGGTTACACATAATATGTTGGATTTTCCATCCGAGGCTTCTAGCAACGTAAACTTAAATTGCAACTTGTCCATTGTGATTTTCAACAAGAATGTTGTTTTATAATGTTCATAGGTTATAGGTTAGAATAATACATGAATTGTTTCTCTGTAAATAACAAAGAATTTTATTATTTTATACAAAATATAATTACATACTTAATAAATAATGTTTATTTACCTGTAAATAACAAAGAAACAACATTCAATGTTATTATTCACAAGGTTGTCTTTAGATTACTTTTATAAAGTTTTATTCATTGTTTTCGGTATATCTTTATTAACCGCACTAATTGACACGTGCCAATTCTTATCTGCAAATTTTACCTGTCGGTATATTAAAAGATTTGATTTACCGACCTACACGCGCGCAATTCAAATAGACTAAGGATTTTCCTTACATATATATATATATATATATAGAAGAAATACGCAATCTCCTCAACGAGTTTAGAGAGGTAGTCGTCTCCATCTAGCGGTGGGAAAGACCACTAACCAGATTGCGACGCATCAGACCGAGTTGCAGGTATATTAAAACAAAAATGAAAATTCAGGAAGACCGATAAATATATATTATATATATATCACCGAACGTTAAATACATCTTTGTTTTAATAAACCTGCCACTCGGTCTAATACGTCGTACTCTGGCTTGTGGTCTATCCCACCGCAAGATGGTGTCGATTATCTCTCTACACTCGTTAGGGAGATTGTCATCTTTCTTCTATATATATATATAGCTATATATATATATATATATATATATATATTGCCGTATAACATCTTGCAGGCCTCGCAGTTCAGCTTGCAACAGTGTCGAAGTTATGATCTCCAATTTCTTACTGAGGCGTTCAAACTGGACGTAAAGGTCAAACGCCTTTAACTTTTTAGAAAGTATATATTATTCGGTATTTCCGAGCTAATTTGTGTTGCTCAATATTTTTTCATATATTGCACAACACCCTTTTTATTAGCAACTTACTTGCATATCGCTAAGTTTTAAATGTTGCCTTTAACTTTTGTTTAAATTTTGAAAAAAGGCTGTACTTTGGAAAATTTGACCAACCATAGCGGACAAAGAGTAAAATGAGCCGGATCATGGATTCATGCCTCGATAACTTCATATACCCACACACACACACACACACACACATACACACACAGAAGGTGTTTCTTTGTTTCCTGGAGGGGGCAGTGGTGGAAGCATCACCCAACGAAAGAGCCCGAAATCTTGCGACGGCTATAACAGCGGCCTACTACGCATCCATGGCCACGAAATTAAATCCTCGTGACCAACCACCAGTTTATTAAGACTGCACCAAAGAGTAAGAAAGAAGCCGCGGTTCAAAGAACTGACCGGTGGTCGCTGGATTACCCCCATCGACCTTATAGCATCTGAGAGAGATAAATTGTACCGTGGAGCAACGCGTACGGAAAAAGAAGAAGACCAGAATTGGGGCCCCAGATGGACCATCAACACCTATTGGCAATGGCAGCAACAGTGGGATTCAGCCAGCGAGGGTCGCTGGACACACCGCGTCATCTCCGATATTGCCAGATGATTAAGCAGCAAGCACGGCTTCGTCACATTTCGTCTCACCCAGGTGCTCACTGGTCATGGATGCTTCCGCAGCTACCTGTACCGCATTAAAGTGTACGGGAGCCCGGAGTGCTCAACATGCCCTGGAGTGAACGAAGACGTGGAACACGTTCTCTTTCACTGCCCAAACTTTCTGGAAGGACGCCAACAATTACAGAAGTATTAGAAGGGCCCTGTAACTTCTCTCCACTAATATCGTGGAGCGACTGAATCTCATCAGAAGAATTGAAGAGAGAAGAAGAAACGTTGGCAACAACAGCAGCCTGGTGTAATATTGACCGACGGCCCAGATAGAGCATGACTGTCCCTTTCGAAGTAATGCTTTACGGAGGTTTCCGAGAGAGGAGGATTAGTCGAGAGGAGGAGACCTGCCAAGACTAATGACAGGGTGGTATTTTAGTGAGTATGGGTCATGCTGACCGAGTCCCACACTACGTGCGTAAAGAGCATTTGTACCGCCTCATTTTTCACACACACACACACACACACACACACACACATTCTCACACACACACTCTTACATCTATACATACACTTTCAAAAAACACGTCATTTCGTCTCCTGACATACTTATATTATGTTTTTAGCGAGTCAAAAAGTTTTATTGTAATTTATAAGAGAAACGAATGATGCTATTGAAGCATAAATTAATAAATGATGCTTTTTTTTATTACTAACTAATCGGTGCTACACCGCTGTAGACTAAGTAATGCTGTGCGTAATCGGCAGTTAAGAGCAGTCACTAGAGAAATTTTCCGAATAAGTCACCACCGATGATATATTCCGATGGACACAAACACCACTGTTTCAACTACATGTGCTTTGTTTACAGACACACCGTTCACCTCCGTCGCTGATTAGCCATGGCAGCATAAATAGAGCGACGTTAAATAACAAAAAAAAAAAAAAAAACATTTTATCAATTACTAATTAAAAATTACCAGACACAAAAAAACAATACATATTTGCGCTTGTGTGTGCGTGTGAATGCTAAATTATTATAAAAATTGTTGATATTATTCAACACAAATCTACCTAGATTAATTAATCTATCTATCTACCCAGGTTACAATTCTTAATTTTAAAATCTGGAAGAGATCGGACACATGGAAATATGCAATACAACTCACTAGTGATGATCTTTATAATATAGTACGACTCACTAGCGATGATCATTATCACATAATTATATATAATAAGAGCAAGCTAATTGCGTTTAATGCAACTTAACAAGTCGCGCTTCAGGTGAGTTTCAAAATTACAGTAACATCTCAACCTGACAAGATCTCCATTCTTAATCCCGAGTAGTGGTTCTAAAAAAAGTAAATATCCTCTAACTATCTTGAGAAAGACTGTTAGAGAAATACACACTTTCCCTGAATGAAAAACTCGCCAACTATTTTGTAAAGGACTGTTGGTGGAGCAGCCAAGGAAGAAAGATCCCAAATTATTGTAATGTATGTGAAGAGTATATATGTTCAAGTAGTTTTGACCCTTACCACATTGAAAAAAATTAATAATTTCTTCCACCATTATTTTAAAAGTAAATATTCAAAATTGAATAAATTGGTTGGCTTTTAAAAAAAAAGTGTACGCCATGTTGGACCCGCCATCTTGAATTTTTCAAATCTGATTTCAGATTCGTTATCAGTGACCAAGAGAACCTAAGTATTCAAAATTTGGTATAAATTAGAAAATTTTTTAAAAAAATAAGAAGTTTCCGATTATTTCATGATGTCACAGACGCCATCTTGGAACATTTTTCAGAAAAATTCGCAAACATCAAATGTTTCAATAATAATATCATTTGTAACATAAATCTGTCTCACGATCTTCGTTAAACCGTTTTATCCTAAACATGCATGTCAAAATGTTGAAAAATGTATTTCTGTTTTTTCACCAAACTTGCTATTTTTAAATTTTCCTATGGAAATTTTCAAATTCCAACATTAGAATCGGAATGAGCGGAAAATTTTAGTTCAGAAAAGTGCTTCTGGTTATTATTTTTGTTTTTTTTCGACAATTTTATAGGCAAAAAACCAAACGACTATAAAATGTCCGCTTAGGAAGAAATGGGTTAAGTCACTCATAGTAGAAGCATTACCCGAGACTGAAAATGAAGATCATGTCAAGTCTTGGATTGATCATTTTGGTTCGTAGCGATCATTAAATTAACTTATCTTTTAACCATAATATTTTATCACAAAAATTGGCTGAGTAACTTAGGTATAGTGTAAGTATACGCTTAATTTTAGCTCCCTCTGACGGTCGTATTTTAATTTCTGTGTACGCGCTCTTTCACGGGAGAGAAGACAATTTTTACTTTTATATTTCTTGCATCTTCTATATCATTAATTTACATATATTTCTAGTTGACTAAACATATACGTAAGGAGAAGACGAAAATCGCGGAATGGAAAGCCGACAACGAATTACTCGAAAAGGAGTCGAAAAGACCAGTAGCCACCAAGAGGCCATGTACAGGGCGAACAGCACTCGGAGAGCCTGGAGACATCAGCTGAGTATAAAGTCAGCACAGGAGCATAGACAGGGCAGCAAGGTCCAAAGCATAACGAAGACGGCTCTTGTAGCAATCACCACAGCATATCCGTAGTAGCCTCAATCCTGAAGGAGCACACAGCAGCAATAAAACTCGTACAGGAAGATCAACCTTTAAAGCATAATAATAAGTATGTTTTCAACACTAAGGAGCAGATAGAAGTACACAAGACTGTGTACAGGAGTAGAAATGTATAGGAGCCAGGGTTAGAGGTTATGTTAGCATAAACATTGCTCACATATACTAATTAAATAGCAAGGCGCCTGTCAAGTTACTCCTTACCGTGTAATAGCAGCCGCGCAGTAGACCCGAGGAACAACATCCGGAGCCGACGTCGTGAAGAGACGTCTCAGCTGCCAAGAAGCCACGAAATAGAGAGAGATAGAGAAAGCGACACGTACATATATACGCCGAGCAGCCACGACCCGTTGACCACGGCAGTAAGGTTCGCCGAGCACCTGAAACCAACTCGCTATAAGGCTGCGCTCGCACTGCGCGGAGACGGTCGCGACGCATGCGCGCGGTGCTCTCGCAGGACGAAGGCAGAGAGCTTGGGAACACGGCTGTAAGCAGACGCAACGACGCGATATTTTGTTAACCGTTTTACCGTTTTCCGGACGAGAAAAGAGTTTGGAGAGTGTGCACCGAGTACAATCTGGAGAGAGTGAGCGCCGTGCAAAGTTCGTGCAACCGTGCTATCCTATACCCGTGTACCTCTCCTCGTAAAGTGTGTGTGCCGCTATTCCCCTTTTCGCGCGTATCCGCACACGTGGCCAACGTCGCCATTTTCGTCGATCGAGCGGATATTCGATCGCTTCTTCATTATATCGCCGTGCGTATAATTCTTATGAGCTAAAATACGAGCCATAATTACGCTATAATTAATTACGCTTAATTGTTAATAGCTAGCAGCCGTTAAATAAAGCCGCGAACGCGACTGGAAACCACGTAATTAATTTGTATTAGTTAATAAATTCTCTTATTTTTATAACTGATATAGACTTTATCACCCGCATCCTGATCCCTAGTACGGTGTGACGTACGGTGTAAAGTCATATTTTTTCTTCGCAATTATTGCGCATTGCATGCAACATATTGCTTGTTTTTTTCTTGTGCTGCTATTGTAATTTTCTTTTTCTAGAAATTTTATTTAATAGAATATTAAACAGTGCGAATATATAAAGAGTGCATGTACATATAAAACATATATATATAAATAATATTATCGGTCTCTCCGAACTAAATGCTTTACTTTTAGAATAAAGCAGGCCTATATATATATATATATATATATATATATATTGTGACGTGGCGATTTGTATGCCAGTCACATGTGTGTATGTGTGTTCGTCGGGCCATATTCTCAGCGCTCGGTAAGCGCACGGGCAACCGCGAAACTACGCGATCGGCCGCGGCCGCAGCTCGACTTTCGGCGCGCTTCGCCCGCTCTCTCTCGTTCTGGACGCTCGGCGAGCAACACGCCCGATGCAGCACGCGGTACGCGAGCGCGCGACTCCCGGTGAGTGTGAGGCCCTAAGCATGGCTTCCTCGCGCGGTACGAGTGTGCGTGTGCTAGTAGTTTATTTGTCACTCGAATAGTGACTGGTGACCGTGATTTTAGATATTTTTTTAAGAACTGTATTTCAAATAAATCTCCAGCACCATTTTAAGAACCTGCCAGTATTTCCTTTATTCTAAACCTCCGCCTTGATCCCCAGCGGATGCGTTACATGGAGACTGCGACCGACCACCGATCGTGTAACACGAAATACGGCAATTTTAAAAAACTACGTGTGTGTCCGAGGGATCCAGGAGACGAGCGTCTAGGTGAGCCGTGCTCCTTCCTCCCAAGTCCAGCTTCCTTGAAGTGTGTGTGCGCGACGCGTAGTTAGGTGTGAGACGGCCCGCAATCGCGCGGACGCGAGCGACCGCGGCCAACGTGACTGGCATTTTTGAACGGCAAAGCCGCTGCTTTGCCGTGTATTACTCGTGAGCACCTTGAGTGCAATAAACCTGCAATCGTTTAATTAGTTCTTTTTTTGTATTATTCGTGACTCCACCCTAATCCCCAGTGGACACGTCACAATATATATATATATAAATATGGCCGCACACTATTTTTGATTGCCTATGATTTGCATTTATTAATTTTGTTTTTTTTGGGATAACATTTATTTGCACCTGATATTATAATATTATTGCTTCCTTTGGTTTCGCAACTAACCGTTTTTTTTTTTTTGCTTGCCTTTAGCCAAACTAATAAATTAATATAATTTGTTTGCATTTTTGCCAATAGCTAATTGCTTCCTACACATTAATTTGAAGTTTTTTTCTTGCATTTAGACTAGCATATAATCAATAAATTTTGCATTATTAAAAGCATTTTATTAACATATTAAAATTTTTTTCTCTTTCTTTAATCTCTCTCCGCACATTAAAGTGGACATAGCCTATTATTAACTAGCCTTATTATTTTTCTTGTACATTTTTTAAGAGCCTACTAACAACCACAACTTTTAGTTGTTTGATTAACTGCTTCTTGCAAAGTGCTTATATTTTTTTTTTGGTTTCAAATTGCTGTGAAAATTTTTTTCCCTCTCCCCTCTTCTGCAAGTTTAAAATCTTTCTGTTAGAACGCAGCTTGGAATTTATTTAATTAAATTAAATTTTTTTGGAGTGCATAATATATTTAATACTGATTGTTTTGAGTAGTACTTAGTAAAATTAAATTTTTTTTTCTCCCTTTACGTGAGTATCGAGCTAAGCAACTTAATAAAGAGCTATTACTCTGAAACAAAACATTGCTATTGAGTCCATCAAAATGTCCATAAATTATAGATTAGGTAGCAAATTGAATTCCCTAAGTGCAGCTCAACGCGCACCAATAATTAGGCGATGCATTAACAATTTACCTGATGGAAGAGTAGTCTTCTACGCAGGTACAGCATTTTTAAATTTGGATAGCAGCATTGCAATCCTTTCGTGACAGAGTAGCCCGCTACGAAATTAGGCGTAATTTCGGAAACTCTGCAGCCGAATGGGATCCTCGATCAGACCAAATGTGGTTTGATGAGGAAACTGAGATAGACTTAGCACAAGCAGAAGTCCAACAATTATTAGAAATAAATCCTGATGATTTGTCCCTGTCACTCACACAATCAGAAGCCACTAATTTATTTCTCCAATCCTCATAAGCTATTTCTCAAAACTCGCAATGAAGCCAACAAGTACGCAGACAGTTGATATTCGGAGAACTGGAAACTGGACAAAGTCGTGGTCCATATTAAGATCCGATTTCAATGGAAGAAATGACGCAACAAGGACAGCAATCAACAACGCAAAATGAAATACATCGAAGTAGCAGCCCAAATATAAATAAAACAGACAATCAACGGCGAAATAGACTACATCTAAATAACCAGGCAGAACCAATGAGACAAACAGCTAGTCACCCACAAGCTCAATCGACCGTACACCCGTTAACACCTACGCCAGTGTCAGCAACAAGCCAAAACATACTAGATGCACCAAACGACGAAATTTTCCGTACGCTACCGGACGCAACTACACCACAATTAGTCATTAATTCCACGTCCTATTACACAATACAAACCTTAGCACCCACCCTACCTAATAATCCATCCCTAGTCAATAATTCTTTCATAGAATATACTGCACCTACCACAACCTACACCACCAATACCATGTTAAATTCCCAACCACGACAATCACACTGCATTCAACATTCCGCCTTTCGCCCAATTAGTACAATAGCAAGTTATGAACCATCAACGCAGCAATATATAGATGCAAGGCCAACTCGAAGGTACGAGCAAAACACCATAGATCCTACGAGGATGGTTAATAGAAATAGAGTCATGCAAAGCGTATAGTGGGAAGATGAACACCCATATTATAGTCAGCAGCAAACACAACACCGAGGCCTACAAATGAACGATCAGCCCAGCAATCAGCATCAGCAGCGAAATCAAAACGTCTACAATATCCCACGAGTACAGCCAGCTAATAACGAAACTTATGAAATTCCGTATTCTCCTATCTCCCAAGCAAAGCCAAGAACGAACCCAAATCTTATTTTACACCAACCCCAACAGCGAAATTATAATAGCCAGCAGCAACACGACTACCAGCAGCAGCCAGACCTTAATGTCTTACCCACCCTTAACAGCACAAATAGATTGCAAGCGAGAAGATTAGACGATGCCACATTCATCAGAGAAAAGAGAATGGTGGAAATTTTTAACAGGTGGCATATATCGTTTAAGGGCAACAGGAAGAACGATCCTGAAACGTTCTTACAAAATTTAAGAGAATGCAAAGAGTCGCACGGCTTTTCGGCAGAAGAAATAATGCTTTCCTTGCCAGCAGTATTGGATGAGGATTCATATGACTGTTTCAAAAGAGATAAATGCAATTGGAGAACGTTTAGCGATTTCGTTGAAGCTTTCAAACTTCAATACGGAGTAGAAGATGCACAAATAAGCCTACGTAGAACTGCAGACTTAAGAACTCAAGGAGCTAACGAAGATATAGCAACATTCTTGCAGAAATTGAGAGAAATGTTCGATCATTTTAAGCCACCAATTTCACTGCAAGAATAACTTGATCAAGCATACAGAAACCTACACCCAAGTTATAGAGCGAAAATAGAAAAGCATCATTTCAATGATTTCACTGAATTACAAAGATTAGGTAAGAAAGAGGAATCCAGACGCTATCTCAATAAAGTGTATAACCCACCTCCGCCAATCACAATTTCAGGACTACAAAGATTTGCTTATGTAGACCCCACGCAGGCTAAGTCGCGCAAAGTACCAGCAGTAGCAATGAGTAAAAACTCAAAAAGCCAGAAGCCTTACAAAACCCTGAGTCAGCAACTCCAGCAACAAATTTTAATTCACCAAAACAAACCCAGCAGCCATTCCCAAAGCGAAACAACTCAAAGGCGAATAATAATCAGCAAAAGCAGTATGTCTATGCAGTAAAGAATGAAAATGCTAATCAGCAACGGACACAAGCACAACAAAATTAAAATTTCAACAGAAGCAATTGTCAAAGGCAAAGACAGTACCAACAAAATCACAGCAGCCGATACCACCAAAATTCCAGCAGCCAAAACCAGCAACGAAACAGTCAAAATCAGCAAGCAAGTAGCCAAAATAGATACTCGAACTCGAAAGCGCCGATTATCTTCAATCACCCGCGCAAACAGAGTGAGCCATGCTACAGTTGCAATAAAGTGGGCCATTGGGCAGCAGAATGTCCGAATTAACGCTGCCGAGGTTGCGGTACACCCGGTGTGTAATTTAAAATTTGCCAGAGATGCAACTCAAATCAAGCAGCGGGAAACTTCAATCAGAGGAGATAAAGACCCGTATTTCCTCAACCCAGCTCCCTAAAGGGTCGGAGCCATCCCAAGTAGCAAGTAATCAATCGCTTATTTAACATATTCCCAATATTGACCCCAGGCATTATTTTAATCTAGAAATAAACGGCCATAAAGTAATTGCACTCTTAGACGATGGTGCAACAAAATCTTTTCTAGAAGGCAATATAGGAGCTCTAGTGCAAGACAAATTAAAAGCATCGCAATGCCCTGCAGTTAAGGTAGCAGACGGTACAGTTATTCCTGTCCAGGGTACAGTCAACATCACAATTAAAATTGATGGAGACGAAATAGTTATGCCATTTGAAGTCGCAGATGAATTACACTACGACTGTATACTTGGAATTGACTACAAACGTAAAATTAATATGAGCATCAACTACGAAGATGACACCTAATAGACGAATAAAGGCGTAATACACAAATTTTACCCCGAAGGCAACGATCCCAGTTATATTCCAGCAGTAGCAAGTATAGGAGGATTAAAGCGAGCCAACCAGGAGCAGATCGATAGAATGCACCGACTATTAGATGAATTAATTCCCCGAACACTCCAAACCTTAGGAGTCACTAACCTAACGAACCTCAAGCTAGATGTGCAAGGAGCAGAGCCAATAAGACAGCCACGCTGCAAATATTCGCCAAAAATGCTTCAAGCAGACTGTGAAGAAATAGATCGAATGTTAAAAGAAGACATTATAGAGTCCTCGCAAAGCCCATGGTGCAGCTATCCGGTAATCGTACCAAAAGCAAATGGCAAATACCGTTTTTGTATTGATTACAGGTTAGTAAATGAAGTGACAAAGAAAATAGCATACTCAATGCGCAATATGAACGATATTTTGGACCAATTGCGGGAAAACCGATTTATTAGCAAACTGCATTTGTCACAAGCCTTCCATCAAGTTCCCCTAGACCCCGGGAGCCGCGAAATAACAGCATTTGCCCTACCTGGTGAAGGACTCTTCCAATTCAAGCGTGTATCCTACGGCTTGACGAACGCACCAGCCATGCTTCAGCAGCTGATGGATAAGTTGATCAAACCGAAATGGGAGCCACATGTTTTTGCCTACTTAGACGACATCATCATCACGGCAAAAACATTTGAGGAGCATATATAATGGTTAAAATTAGTCCTAATAGCCTTAAACAAAGCTAATTTGCAAATCAACCGCGAAAAATCCGAATTTTGCTGCCCAGAGGTCATTTATCTCGGATACAAGATTAACGAGTCCGGCTTATAAACAAACCAGGATAACGTTAAGCCAATACTGGTGTACCCAGCACCAACAAATTTGAAACAGTTAAGACGTTTCAACGGCTGAGTGACTTGGTACTCTAGATCTATAAAGGATTTAGCGAAATACCGTACGCCATTAAATTATTTATTGAGAAAAGATGTACAATGACAGTGGCACCGGGAGCAGCAGGAAGCATTTGAATAAATTAAATTAGCCTTAACCCAAGCCCCAGTTTTAGCCCGTCCTGATTTTTCCCATCCCTTTACCCTCCAAACAGATGCCAGCGATTACGCCATAGCAGGTGTTCTCACGCAGGAGGTCAATGGCGAAGAACACCCGATCTACTACGTAAGTAAAACGCTAAGCAAAGCCGAGCGAAACTATACAGTTACAGAGAAAGAGTGTTTGGCTGTTCTCTGGTCTGTGGAAAGGCTTAAAGGATACTTGCAAGGTGAAGAGTTTACCGTCATTACGGATCACCACAGTCTCCTTTGGCTGAATAAGCTAAAAGACCCAGCTGGAAGATTAGCTCGCTGGAATACCATATTGCAGAACTATAACATCAAGTTCGTGCATCGAAAAGGAGCCATGCACAAAGTTCCAGACGCACTCTCCAGACCTTTCGAAGAAGCAGAGGCCATAGCAGCAGCCTTAAGGGGGTCTCATACTCAATTCTGCGATTTTACCGTTCTGACCGCCGGTAATGCTGGTTATGAGTATATAAGAAATGAAAACTATCATCAAGAGCGCCATCTATGGCAATCGAAGTGATCGTACTTTTTTTCCAATATAAAAATTAAAAAATAACGTATTTCACTTATACGCATTTTCTATTATCTATTATAATCCATATTTCGATATATACATATATAATAAATGTTATGTATGTTTGGTTTACGGAATTTGTACGTATTTCGATTATACGTATTTATTTTTTTTACATACTGAAAAAATACGAGATTACACTCAAGACCAACGATAGCAGAACACAAGGGAGCGGAGCACGGCTCGCAAGTCGATTTTTGATCCGCTTCCTTGGGTTGATCGATAGATATGCCGGATTCTTGCAGCAGTACGTTTCCTTTTACATTTAATCTATGATAAATACTTCGTACGGTTCAATTTGCCATGTCGAAAATTCAACTAGTCATAATATGAGTATCAGTATGACACGTATTTAAAAATTTTATAGGAGTCAAATCAAATTATTTTGCTCGGCTATTTGTCTCGAGTCTGAAACAAATGCGCATGCGTGATGTCGATAGTGGCGGCGGCGAAAGCATATTCTAGCTTGCCATGATCCGTGCATACTGCCATCTAGCGTAAAATATTCTTTTAATAATGATAATAAAACTACTTTTAGTTTTATAAAACTATGCAAAACAAACAGTTAAATGCCCTTTATTAAATAATTATTTACTTCTATACAAAGTTTCAAGTCATTTTATTGATGCGTGTAAGAGAACCTTGTACGAAAATTTCATTATGTGGACGCCGTAGATAGTGTTTTTTATACAAGGTTTTCTTTTCAATGCCTCAATATAATAAATAGAAACTTTGCACAGTGATACAAAATTACAAAAGAAAGGGCACCTATCTTCTAGTTTGTCGAAATTCTTTATATTTATCTAGATTGAAGTATTTTTCAACCATACTATCACTCTATTGGCTCGGTCGGTAAAAATTGAGTATGAGACCCCCTTAAAGGTAGACACCAATAACCCATGATACCAAGAGAAATTGGGAGCCGTAGCCAAATCCCCCAATAAATACCCCGATCTTAGAATAGCCAATAATGTATTATACGCCCATCGTCCCAATCCCCTTGTAGATTTCTTTATGCCCGACTTGGATGCATGGAAAGTAGTTCTACCGGAATCCGATCGCGAAAAAGCCCTATATAAAGCCCATTACATGCCGCAAGCAGGCCATCTAGGTATTGATATAATTTACGCTAGACTAGCCACTTTCTATTATTAGCCAGGCATATATTTCGATACATGCAATTATGTCAAGACATGCCAAGAGTGCCAAGCTCATAAGAGAAGCCAGCAAGCACCTCCAGGACTAATGGAAAGGAGAAATATAACCGAGCCATGGACAGTCGTAGCAGCCGACATAATGGGACCCAAACCACCATCAAAACAAGGTTTTAAGTACATCATTGAGATGAAACCTCTTAGACCAGCCGATGCAAAGAGTCACCGCCGCCTGGTTTCTATTTGTTGGTTTTTATTTGCTTTGTCATAAATTAGTTTGCTTAAATTTAAAGCAATTTGATAATTTCATGCTTGCATAATTTTAATTAATTATTAAGTCAAAATTTTGTTTTTTGTTTTAAGAAATTAAGCTACAAATGAGCTGTTCAGAAATAAATTTAGTTTTTTTTGGATTGACTACAAGTTGTATTGAGCTGCACTTAGTATTAAAATTTTTTTTTGACGTAATAGCGTGAATTAAGTTACGTATCCTAAGAAATCCTCAAAATGTCAGAACTAAATGGAAGTTTGACTCTGCATACGTTGGCAGAGGAGGATTATACTAGGTTATCGTTGGAAGAGGGCATCCAGCGAATACGGCAAAATATTTTTCAATGTAGTAACCAAGAAATACTACAATATGCTGATTTAAAAAATTTAAACGCCACAGATTCCATGTTTAATATAAGAAATCTAGTAGAAAGATTTGAAACACGGAAATGTTTCGGGTTAGCGGCGGCATATTGGGATCCTGGAGTAGACGAGGCGAATTTTGTTCCATTGGATATACCTGATAATAGAAATTTGAATTTAACCTCGGAAGAGGAAAATTACTTAGCTGGCACATGGAGGAATCCGTCTATCATGAGGCCAGTAAGTAGGGAAATTACAGCGGGAAATCCTATGGTATCAATGGATAACATGGAAGTGCACAGTGGTGCTTACCCACGTATTCATGGGCAATTGCCGACAGGTCAAACATTGGGACCATGTGCAGATCCGTTAACACTCAGCAATTCGCGGAATTCGACAGCACTGATTGGCGGAGAAAATGTGGTAACGACAAATGCTAATGTTAGATTACATTTGAACTTTCCATTGCCCACTTCAACGTCAGAACCCCTCCAGCACCCAGATAATAATTACAATTTATATAGCAATAGTATTAATCTCCCATGCGCGTAATCCACCCAACATCCAGCACATGGAAATGTGATAGAAAATAGACAAAATGAACAAAACGCTGCAAATCAGGTTGAATTTAGATTTCAAGATAGACAATTTTTAAGTGCGAATTTTAATTCGGGATATGCAGGCGGATATGATCAAACATCGTATTTGCAAATTAGACAGTTTGTGGCAACTAACACAAACACAGATAACATAAGATTACCACCAACCCCGAGGCCGAGAAATCCAAATACAATCAATCTTCCGCGAAATGTTCAAAACCATGAATCACGTGTTCCACAAATAACGGAGGAAGATCTGGAGAATAGAACATTTCCAATCTACACTCAGGCGGGTAATAGGACACAAGGAGTGAGATTTAGTGATGAATTCACAAGAAATTGTGAAAGACCAATACTTGCAACGAGTAGTACGAACGAGACGAGGTACCGGATAGGAAATGAACGACAGTATTACGATCAGCCTGAACCGATCCAGCAGCCTTTTTACACCCAAAACAATTCCTTCCAGCAACAGGAAAATCCTAGAACCGTACAGCAATTCCCACGAAATTATACTAGTTCATTTAATCGTAACCTCGAACGACAGCCTCCAGTTATGCCACAATCCCAATATAATATCCCTCCAGCACCATCACAAAATAATTTTAGACAATATTCCTACAATTATTCCCAACCCTACCCCCAGTCAAGCACCAGGCGAGAAGGATCACTTTTGGATAATTCAACCTTCCAAAGAGAAAAACGTGTGAGCGAAATTCTAAAACGATGGCATATTGAATTTAAAGGTGCTAAAAGAAACGATCCAGAGTCATTCCTAGTAAATTTGACGGAATGCGCACGCTCATACCAATTGACTGTGGATGACATCACTTGCCAGTAGATGAAGATGTCTGGTCTAGTACTAGATGAAGATGTCTGGTGTTGGTTTCGCAGGGAACATCGCAATTGGCTGATATTGGAAGACTTTCAACAAGCATTTAAACTCCAATATTGTAAAGAAGACTTGCAATATCAAGTAAGAAAAAGGATTATGGTAAAAACACAGGTACCACAAGAAGATATTTCGACATATCTTTCGAAATTCCGCAATTTATTGGATCAATTAAAGCCTCCAATGCCCCTTGGCGAACAATTAGCGATCACATACGATAATCTACATTCAGATTATAGGCGAAGAATCGACAAAGACCAATTTTCATCATTTTTGGAATTGCAGCTGCTAGGAAAGAAGGAAGAAGCACGCAAACGCCAAGACACACTCTACCGTCCTCCGCCAGTAAAAGAAGACGAGCAACTCTTCAACTCCGCGTACGAACCAGTAAAAATAAAAAAGTCTGGTAAAACTGCTGCAATCGCTGGGAATGCCAGTGATTCAGGCACCACGCACGAAGAGGCACCTGCTGCCGCCTTACAGCAACCTCCAGCAACCTCCAGCACCCTCAAACCCTCCGTCGCCAACCCCAAAGGAAATAATACAAGATCTTATAATAAAAAGCGCAACGGAACGAATCAAAATGGAAAAGGGCCAAATGAGAAAAACAAATAGGCCCCAGCTGGAAATGGTAATAATGGCGAACAGAAAACCGGGACAGATAGCCCCACTACTGAAAATAATGGCAAAACAAGGAATAAGGAAACAGACACTTGCTACGCATGCGGCATCACAGGTCATTGGTCCTATGATTGCCCAGACAATTCTTGCAGAGGGTGTGGTAGGAAAAACACACTGAAGCAAAATTGTCCCGCGTGTAAAGTTCCTAGACCGGCGGGAAACGACTCGCGGAGGAACCAGTAGGAGTCGATGTGTCCTCCTTGGTAGAAAACGTTATAGTAGACTCCAAAACTACCAAATTTCCATCAAGTCCAAATAAGAGAAAGAAAACAGGTTCCAAGAATCCAAAAAGATTGAAAATTTCCTCTCCAGCACCAATTATAAACACCGGAAAAGCCCATCCAGCACCATCCAAAAAACAAGAAAATTCCCATCCGGCACCCAAAAAGAAAAGAAAAAATTCCTCTCTAGCACCCTCCACAACCCAAGAAAATTCCCATCCAGCACGCAAAAAGAATAAGAAAAATTCCTCTCCAGCACCAACGGTAAAAATAGTTAAACTGCTGGATGAATCGGGAGATAAATCGAATAACAGCGTAGTAGAAAATATGTTTTCAACCGCTGTCTTATCACCAGATTCACTCATCCAAAGGCATCCGTTAGGTAAGCTTGAGCCTAGGTTGTTTTTTTCGATAGAATTAAACGGAAGAAAGATGATAGGACTTTTAGACGCCGGATCTGTTTATTCCTATATAGGAAAAGGTTTAGGAAAACAGTTTAGCGGGAAATTCAAACCTTGCAAGGGCGCCGTAAGCGTAGCCAATGGGATATCAATTCCTGTGGAAGCAAAATTAGACGTAACGGTTAGTATCGATGGAATTGAGAAAACCTTACCTTTCCGAGTAGCAGACGGACTACAGTACGAGTGTTTCTTCGGAATTGATTTCAAACGTTTATTTGAACTCAAGATAGACTTTGGAAACGACACATGGTGGACACCAGCAGGGGAAATTCATCAGTTTTATCCCTATGGGCAAGATCCCAGCTACCTTCCAGCACTAGCTAGTATAGATGGCCTTCGTCAAGCGTCAGAAGAAAAGGAAAAAGAAATAAAAAAGGTCCTAGACAGTCTTATCCCGAAAACCCCGAAAACACTTGGTGCGACAACTTTGGCTTACCACAAAATAGATGTTCAGGGTCACGAGCCTATAAGACAAAGGATGAGGAAGTACTCAGCAAAGATGTTGAAAGCAGGGCAAGAAGAGGTAGACCGTATGTTAAAAGAAGACATAATAGAACCATCAGAGAGTCCTTGGTGTAGTTGCCCAGTAATAGTACCAAAAGCTGACGGCAAATACCGATTTTGTATTGACTATCGGCAGGTCAATAAAGTAACAAAAAGATTTGCTTATCCATTGAAAAATATGGATGATATACTAGATAAGTTAAGAGGAGCAAAGTATATCTCAAAATTAGATTTGTCGCAAGCTTATCATCAGATTTTACTGGAAGAAGGCAGTAAAGAAATAACTGCATTTGGCATACCGGGACGAGGCCTACACCACTTCAAGAGAATGCCCTACGGCTTAACAAACGCTCCAGCTACTTTCCAAAAGATCATGGAAAAACTAATCAAACCAGATTGGGAACCACATGTTTTCGTGTACTTAGACGATATAATTATTGTGACCCAAACGTTTAAAGATCATGTTTTCTGGTTAAGTAAAGTACTGAAGGCGTTAAAAGAAGTGAATTTACAACTTAATCGAGATAAGTCAGAATTTTGCTGTGCCGAAATATCTTGGTTATGTTGTAAATGAACATGGTCTGTGTACTGATCCCGACAAAACTAAACCCGTAATTCCCATCCAGCACGCAAACGATAAGAAAAATTCCTCTCCAGCACCAACGGTAAAAATAGTTAAACTGCTGGATGAATCGGGAGATAAATCGAATAACAGCGTAGTAGAAAATATGTTTTCAACCGCTGTCTTATCACCAGATTCACTCATCCAAAGGCATCCGTTAGGTAAGCTTGAGCCTAGGTTGTTTTTTTCGATAGAATTAAACGGAAGAAAGATGATAGGACTTTTAGACGCCGGATCTGTTTATTCCTATATAGGAAAAGGTTTAGGAAAACAGTTTAGCGGGAAATTCAAACCTTGCAAGGGCGCCGTAAGCGTAGCCAATGGGATATCAATTCCTGTGGAAGCAAAATTAGACGTAACGGTTAGTATCGATGGAATTGAGGAAAACCTTACCTTTCCGAGTAGCAGACGGACTACAGTACGAGTGTTTCTTCGGAATTGATTTCAAACGTTTATTTGAACTCAAGATAGACTTTGGAAACGACACATGGTGGACACCAGCAGGGGAAATTCATCAGTTTTATCCCTATGGGCAAGATCCCAGCTACCTTCCAGCACTAGCTAGTATAGATGGCCTTCGTCAAGCGTCAGAAGAAAAGGAAAAAGAAATAAAAAAGGTCCTAGACAGTCTTATCCCGAAAACCCCGAAACACTTGGTGCGACAACTTTGGCTTACCACAAAATAGATGTTCAGGGTCACGAGCCTATAAGACAAAGGATGAGGAAGTACTCAGCAAAGATGTTGAAAGCAGGGCAAGAAGAGGTAGACCGTATGTTAAAAGAAGACATAATAGAACCATCAGAGAGTCCTTGGTGTAGTTGCCCAGTAATAGTACCAAAAGCTGACGGCAAATACCGATTTTGTATTGACTATCGGCAGGTCAATAAAGTAACAAAAAGATTTGCTTACCCATTAAAGAATATGAATGATATACTAGATAAGTTAAGAGGAGCAAAGTATATCTCAAAATTAGATTTGTCGCAAGCTTATCATCAGATTTTACTAGAAGAAGGCAGTAAAGAAATAACTGCATTTGGCATACCGGGACGAGGCCTGTACCACTTCAAGAGAATGCCCTACGGCTTAACAAACGCTCCAGCTACCTTCCAAAAGATCATGGAAAAATTAATCAAACCAGATTGGGAACCACATGTTTTCGTGTACTTAGACGATATAATTATTGTAATCCAAACGTTTAAAGATCATGTTTTCTGGTTAAGTAAAGTACTGAAGGCGTTAAAAGAAGTGAATTTACAACTTAATCGAGATAAGTCAGAATTTTGCAATTTTTGTTATGTTGTAAATGAACATGGTCTGTGTACTGATCCCGACAAAACTAAACCCGTAATCGAATATCCAGCACCCAAAAACCTCAAGCAACTCCGCAGATTCCTAGGGATGATCGGATGGTATTCCCGGTTTATTCCAAATCTATCCGAAATAAAAAATCCCCTTACTCAGTTAACTAGAAAAGGTGTTCGTTGGCACTGGGATGCAGAGCAACAGACAGCCTTTGAAAAACTGAAAATATCCCTTTCTCAAGCACCCATTCTAGCACGACCCAATCTCACCTTACCCTTTACGTTGCAGACGGATGCAAGCAATTACGCGATAGCAGGTGTGCTTACGTAGGTAATTGATGGGGAGGAACATCCAATCTACTATGTAAGTAGAACAATGACCAAAGCAGAACGCAATTACACTATAACTGAAAAAGAGTGTTTAGCGGTTCTGTGGTCAGCAGATAGGCTTAAAGGATATCTTCAAGGAGAACAGTTTACCGTACTAACAGACCATTTCAGTCTTT
Organism: Theocolax elegans; assembly: GCA_026168455.1. NCBI lineage: Eukaryota > Metazoa > Arthropoda > Insecta > Hymenoptera > Cerocephalidae > Theocolax > Theocolax elegans. The sequence goes on from CM047430.1 coordinate 22,712,875, forward strand.
TATGGTTAAATAATCTCAAAGACCCTGCAGGCCGACTGTCACGATGTAATACAGCGCTACAAAATTACGATATCAAATTTGTACATCGTAAAGGTGCTTTGCATCAAGTTCCGGACGCTTTATCAAGAGCATGGGAAAGTCAGAAGTAGCAACTGTAGTTCCGACTCACATAGATGATCCATGGTTTATACGAAAAATGGAGAACGCACGGAAATTTCCAGTTAAGTATCCCGATTTTCAAATCGGGAATGGTTTTCTTTACGCACATCGTCCAAACCCATTAGTCGATCCATTGTTCCCTGATTTGGATGCGTGGAAATTAGTTCTTCCAGCATCAAACAGACCCCAAGCTCTTTTCGAAGCTCATAATACTTCTCAATCAGGACATTTAGGCATAGGAAAAACTTACGCACGTCTTGCGACTTATTATTATTTGCCCGGTTATTTTTACGATACTTCTTGTTATGTCCGATCGTGTCATGAATGTCAAATCCACAAAAGTTGCCAATTACCCCCAGCAGGGTTAATGGGCGAAAGAAATATCGAGGGACCATGGAAAGTAGTGGCTGCCGATATTATGGGCCCGAAGCCAAAATCTAAACGAGGTTTCAGATACGTAATTGTTTTTGAAGATTTATTCACTCGTTACGTAGAAATTCAGCCACTTAGGAAGGCAGACGCTAAAAGTGTATGGCAAGCTTTTGAGAATTTGATCATAAACCGATGGGGATGCCCTAAGTTTTTGATGACAGATAATGGAACTGAATTTGCCAATAAATTAATGTCAGAACGCTTAGAAGCTTACGGTATTAAGCAAACTACCATACCCCCTTATAGACCCCAAGCGAACCCAGTAGAGCGAGTAAACCGTAATTTAAAGCCTATGATTAACAGCTTTTTAGCTGAAGATCATAAAGAGTGGGATCTGCATTTAAAGGAATTTTGTTTCGCTTTAAACACAACGATTCACTCGTCGCTTAAAGCAACACCAGCGTTTATGAATTTGGGTAGACATCCGGAACCATCCATCCTAATCCGAAAGCACCTCGATGATCCCATTCCTATCCTTCCTAAATACTCAGAAAAGTGGTCAGATCGTATGAAGAGACTTCCAGCTCTTCACGATCTAGTTACAGATCATATAGATAAAGCCACTGCTAGGCAAGCCAAATATTATAACAGGAATAGAAGGGATATTACTTACCAGATAGGAGATAAAATAGCTAGATTAAACCGTGTACAATCTTCTGCAGAAGGAAATTTTGCAGCTAAACAGGCTCCGAAATTTGTAGATCCAGCAACAGTAGTCAAAGTTATATCCCCTACTGTTTATATCGTAGAAGATGACGATACAAAGAAAAGAACTGAAATATCCATAGAGGATATTAAGCGATACATTCCGCCCCGAAAGGTAAATATCAATCCCAATTCTATTCCAGATGTTACAACGGCGAAGCAGCCTGCGAGGAAGGGGAGGAAGAGGCGGAACGTTGGGAGTTCGACGAACTCTGATGGGCGAGGCGCCGATCTACCCGCCTCCCCAAAACGTAGCAACGTTGCCCAACCCAGTGACACCTCCAGCACCACCGTCCCCGGTGCTGCAACGGAAGCTTTCGAGGAGGGATAGGAGTCCGGAAGGTTATCGGTACCGGGGTTACGTGCCGTACCGGGCGGATGTGTCGGAGACGCCGAGCCACTACGGCGACAGCTTCCCGCGGCACAGACCCCCACAACCACGGGGAAGAGGAAGGAGCCAGACGAGGGAGCCGGTGTCGAGAGACCTCCAAGGCGCCGATGGTCGGCCACGGAAAGCCGCCTGCGCCATGCGAGCAACCGCAGGTCCCGGCGAATCCACAGCCTCCTCCAGCACCATCTCACCAACTTCCCAGTCCCATTTCCATCCAGCACATTCCCTGTGACCCGCCCCAACCCCTTGCGCCGCAATCCTCCCGACCCCCTTCCCGAATTCCCCAAACCCATACCCAAATATACCGCGACCCCTCCCAAGACCATGCGATGCGCATAGTGCATTTTGTCCCTATCCCTATCCCGTATACCCCTTCCCCTACCATCTCCGAATTGCCCCCACCCCTATTACCCCCTATCCAAAACGCCCCTTCTGAACCCCGCCAAACCACCCCACTTCCCAAGAACGCCCGTACGGGACCGGTTTCCCCAACTATCCCATCCCTCTTGTCCCTGAAAATTTCTCCACCCCTCCAATTCCCCTCACCATCCAGCACCAGCTCCCTAGCACCCCCCCCCCCAACGATCCCAGCAAACCTGGATGCTTCCGGCCCAGAACCTCGCCGTGTGCAGCACCCTGGCCACACGCCCAACGGCGTATAGTGGCCGTAGAAGGCAGGGATGCTGGAACTGTGGAAGTCGAGACCACAGTTGGCAGAGGTGTCCGGAGGCACGTTCGAAGTTTTGCCGCGGATGTGGCAGGACAGGGACGACCATTAAGGCCTGTCCGGAGTGCCACGAAGAATGGGTACAAGCCCTAAAAGTTCACCCCAAATAGAGGAGTGTAGATTTTTTTTATTATGTAATTAAATTGGTAAATCTTATTGAAATATGACTTATATTTTACTCCCTTAAGACCCACATGAACATCATTCCCAAATACAGCGCTACAAAATTACGATATCAAATTTGTACATCGTAAAGGTGCTTTGCATCAAGTTCCGGACGCTTTATCAAGAGCGTGGGAAGAGTCAGAAGTAGCAACTGTAGTTCCGACTCACATAGATGATCCATGGTTTATACGAAAAATGGAGAACGCACGGAAATTTCCAGTTAAGTATCCCGATTTTCAAATCGGGAATGGTTTTCTTTACGCACATCGTCCAAACCCATTAGTCGATCCATTGTTCCCTGATTTGGATGCGTGGAAATTAGTTCTTCCAGCATCAAACAGACCCCAAGCTCTTTTCGAAGCTCATAATACTTCTCAATCAGGACATTTAGGCATAGGAAAAACTTACGCACGTCTTGCGACTTATTATTATTTGCCCGGTTATTTTTACGATACTTCTTGTTATGTCCGATCGTGTCATGAATGTCAAATCCACAAAAGTTGCCAATTACCCCCAGCAGGGTTAATGGGCGAAAGAAATATCGAGGGACCATGGAAAGTAGTGGCTGCCGATATTATGGGCCCGAAGCCAAAATCTAAACGAGGTTTCAGATACGTAATTGTTTTTGAAGATTTATTCACTCGTTACGTAGAAATTCAGCCACTTAGGAAGGCAGACGCTAAAAGTGTATGGCAAGCTTTTGAGAATTTGATCATAAACCGATGGGGATGCCCTAAGTTTTTGATGACAGATAATGGAACTGAATTTGCCAATAAATTAATGTCAGAACGCTTAGAAGCTTACGGTATTAAGCAAACTACCATACCCCCTTATAGACCCCAAGCGAACCCAGTAGAGCGAGTAAACCGTAATTTAAAGCCTATGATTAACAGCTTTTTAGCTGAAGATCATAAAGAGTGGGATCTGCATTTAAAGGAATTTTGTTTCGCTTTAAACACAACGATTCACTCGTCGCTTAAAGCAACACCAGCGTTTATGAATTTGGGTAGACATCCGGAACCATCCATCCTAATCCGAAAGCACCTCGATGATCCCATTCCTATCCTTCCTAAATACTCAGAAAAGTGGTCAGATCGTATGAAGAGACTTCCAGCTCTTCACGATCTAGTTACAGATCATATAGATAAAGCCACTGCTAGGCAAGCCAAATATTATAACAGGAATAGAAGGGATATTACTTACCAGATAGGAGATAAAATAGCTAGATTAAACCGTGTACAATCTTCTGCAGAAGGAAATTTTGCAGCTAAACAGGCTCCGAAATTTGTAGATCCAGCAACAGTAGTCAAAGTTATATCCCCTACTGTTTATATCGTAGAAGATGACGATACAAAGAAAAGAACTGAAATATCCATAGAGGATATTAAGCGATACATTCCGCCCCGAAAGGTAAATATCAATCCCAATTCTATTCCAGATGTTACAACGGCGAAGCAGCCTGCGAGGAAGGGGAGGAAGAGGCGGAACGTTGGGAGTTCGACGAACTCTGATGGGCGAGGCGCCGATCTACCCGCCTCCCCAAAACGTAGCAACGTTGCCCAACCCAGTGACACCTCCAGCACCACCGTCCCCGGTGCTGCAACGGAAGCTTTCGAGGAGGGATAGGAGTCCGGAAGGTTATCGGTACCGGGGTTACGTGCCGTACCGGGCGGATGTGTCGGAGACGCCGAGCCACTACGGCGACAGCTTCCCGCGGCACAGACCCCCACAACCACGGGGAAGAGGAAGGAGCCAGACGAGGGAGCCGGTGTCGAGAGACCTCCAAGGCGCCGAGGTCGGCCACGGAAAGCCGCCTGCGCCATGCGAGCAACCGCAGGTCCCGGCGAATCCACAGCCTCCTCCAGCACCATCTCACCAACTTCCCAGTCCCATTTCCATCCAGCACCATTCCCTGTGACCCGTCCCCAACCCCTTGCGCCGCAATCTCCCGACCCCCTTCCCGAATTCCCCAAACCCATACCCAAATATACCGCGACCCCTCCCAAGACCATGCGATGCGCATAGTGCATTTTGTCCCTATCCCTATCCCGTATACCCCTTCCCCTACCATCTCCGAATTGCCCCCACCCCTATTACCCCCTATCCAAAACGCCCCTTCTGAACCCCGCCAAACCACCCCACTTCCCCAAGAACGCCGTACGGGACCGGTTTCCCCAACTATCCCATCCCTCTTGTCCCTGAAAATTTCTCCACCCCTCCAATTCCCCTCACCATCCAGCACCAGCTCCCTAGCACCCCCCCCCCCCAACGATCCCAGCAAACCTGGATGCTTCCGGCCCAGAACCTCGCCGTGTGCAGCACCCTGGCCACACGCCCAACGGCGTATAGTGGCCGTAGAAGGCAGGGATGCTGGAACTGTGGAAGTCGAGACCACAGTTGGCAGAGGTGTCCGGAGGCACGTTCGAAGTTTTGCCGCGGATGTGGCAGGACAGGGACGACCATTAAGGCCTGTCCGGAGTGCCACGAAGAATGGGTACAAGCCCTAAAAGTTCACCCCAAATAGAGGAGTGTAGATTTTTTTTATTATGTAATTAAATTGGTAAATCTTATTGAAATATGACTTATATTTTACTCCCTTAAGACCCACATGAACATCATTCCCAAATATAGTGAAAAATATGCACACAATGTTAGTTTAGTACAATAGTTAATTGATAAATTCAGAATTACATACAAACTTCACAAAGCATATGGATTAATTTTTAATTGTTAAAGAATGAATTAATAAAGAAAACCAAATAATGTATTTGATTCACTATAGTTATTCATAATAGTTTCATTATCATAGTTAAATTCATGTCATTATTTAGTCTCGAAGGAGGAGAGCAACTCACCAGGTTAGTAATGAATGAAAGTTTTCTATTCTAATACATTTTTTTGGGATGATTGTTTCATGTCAGTTTGGGTTATGAATGTTGCGAATTTCGGAATTGATCGGATAGCGAGCGTGATAAGAGTTTGTAAGCCAGTCACACGTAATTCGAATCGAATAAAGAAAAATCCCAGTTCCTATTCAAAATAGAACTCCCATTTCCCAACCGCCAATAAACGCGAAAAACCTAACAAAGCCAATTCCCGATGTCCCTATTGCTAAAAGAGGTCGCCCCAGGATGAAGGCCATCACGCCAATACCGCAAAATAGCCCCCAACCAATGCAACCTAGACCGCGTAAATAACTGGTTTATTTATATACAAAGCAACATGGCGAATCTCAATAGGGAAATAGCACATTTAAGCCAAGTACTGAGCCACCATATACACTGCCAGTCACTTACTTTTACCCCCCCTGGAGCAAAATAGGATAAAGTTTAAAGTTTTGTATCTTTGAAAGAGATCATCGTACAAAAACCAGTCGGAGACCATTTGAAAGCTTATTTTAATACCTTTCGATTGGCCTAAGTCACTTATAAAAAATACTATTTTTTGAAACTATTAAATGGCAATAAACTAGTTTCAAAAAAAAAATTTTTGGACACCTTTTTGAATTCAATGCAGTTTTCAAAAGATTGACGAAACCAAAAAGTTATCCAGATAGATTTTTAGCTTTTTTCAACAGCTTTCGACTGGTTTTTTTTTCATTTTTGTAACTTTATTTTAAACAAAGTTACGGTAGTTTTTGCTCGAAAATAGCCTTTTTTTTAAAATGTAAATATATTAAAAACTTTTATAGATACAAAAAAATGATAAAGAGAAAAAATGTCACTTTTATATCGTAGAATACGAAAATGTTTTAAGTAAGAGCAAACAAAAAAATTTTTTATTAACTGTATATTTTACCTCTGCAGGTTGATTTTTTTCAAAGATGATTGTACTTAAAAAAAATACAGGTAATAAAAAATTTTTTTGTTTGCTCTTACATAAAACATTTTCGTATTCTACGATATAAAAGTGACATTTTTTCTCTTTATCATTTTTTTGTATCTATAAAAGTTTTTAATATATTTACATTTAAAAAAAAAGGCTATTTTCGAGCAAAAACTACCGTAAATTTGTTTAAAATAAAGTTACAAAAATGAAAAAAAACCAGTCGAAAGCTGTTGAAAAAAGCTAAAAATCTATCTGGATAACTTTTTGGTTTCGTCAATCTTTTGAAAACTGCATTGAATTCAAAAAGGTGTCCAAAAATTTTTTTTTTGAAACTAGTTTATTGCCATTTAATAGTTTCAAAAAATAGTATTTTTTATAAGTGACTTAGGCCAATCGAAAGGTATTAAAATAAGCTTTCAAATGGTCTCCGACTGGTTTTTGTACGATGATCTCTTTCAAAGATACAAAACTTTAAACTTTATCCTATTTTGCTCCAGGGGGGGTAAAAGTAAGTGACTGGCACTGTAACTTATAGATAAATAGAACAGGCCGAGCAGCCTCAGCCCTTAAAAGATCTGGACGAAGTTCTGCACAGATTAAATCTCGGCAGAACGCCCAGCCCAACCTCTCCCAGACGAAGGGAGGAAAGGCAGCCGAGCCAAACTCCCCGAAGCCCAACACTTTGCCCAAGGTGCTTTGGACAAGGGGTTGTATGCGTGGAGGACGCTACCTGTGCGAAACACTCGCACAAGCAAGAGAGCAAGGTGCCTTCTCCCACGAATACGCAGCTCCCATCCAGAGCACGAGCAGCCACAGAGGAGCCAGCACAAGCCAAAAAGCCAGACCCTTCCAACCACCCCAAGCCCTCCCATTACCCCCAGCCCTCCTACATTTAGCCCATCCTTCCTACCTCAACCCATCATCACCCGTCCCGTATTTGATCCCCAAACCCAGCTCTATACCTATATCCACATTCCCGTTGAAATCCTTCGCCAACAACCTATTATTCCCGATCTAGCCACCATCCGTTCCTCAAATTTCCCCACCGCATCACCATCCTTTCCCGCCCCACAAGCTACCACCCAGCCACCACCCCTAATATCCCAGAAACGCCAAAATCCCTTCCCCAACACCCCCCACACTTCGCAGAGCCAACCCAGCACATCCCAATCCATTCCCTCCCTCCTCGACCTAGTAATAGAGCCACCATTCCCCCGAGCCAACGAAGAGCCAACAACAGCGAGCGGAACCAATGAGTACATTCCCCGACCACCGCCAGCAGACTGCAGACCATTCTGCTGGAATTGTGGTGGGGAAAGGCACAGCTGGCGGCAATGCACCTCACGCCGGGACCAATTCTGCAAGAATTGTGGGATTCCCGGGGTATCGACCATCAGCTGCCAACGCTGCAAGGAGGCATACAAGGCCTATCTGGCCAAACGGCACTAAGCCAGAATTTCCTCCTCGCTTCAATATACATTCTTTTAAATTTGTTAATTTATTTTTATAATAAACTAGCCATATTACCTCGGTTGCTAACGCTCCCTCGGTTGAATCACATTTTTGAGGCTAGACGTTGATTATAAAGTGTAGTCTTAAATTTATTATTAGTTTACAACAAATACATTTTAAACGATTTTGATACAATTATTTTATTTTATTTTCAAACCAATTTTTTTCATGTGGTTTAAACTATTAACTAAAATTTGTTGTTATATTGTTATAACAAATAAAAATAAATAATAAAATATTTAATTTTAAAAAATGTATACAATTTATTCCTTTTACTCATCATGATATTTAACTATAAAAGTTTTATTTCGAATGTTGGTTTGTATTATTTTCTCTCTGCGTTTACAGGCTTGAGACTGTCATATAATGAACGTAAATATAATGTGTATTCAAAGTTTCAAATATTTGATGTTCTAACATATATATATTTAAAAATTATGTATGGTATGATACGTAAATATTTTAAAATTGATAAAAATATACGTTCCAATATGGCTGCATTAAAAATAAAATAAATAGTATAATATGGCAACACGTATATTCGTATTTATTTTATATATTTTGTAATTTTTTGTTTCATTAATATCTAAAAAAAGTTCTAAAATAATATCACTTTTTGCAGACAATGTATTCTAACAATTACTATCAAAATATTTTAATTAAAAATGTCGGTTAATGCAGACAATGAATTTTAAATTTGTTTATTTCTTCAGTATTTTAGTAAAAAATGTCGCTTGATGCAAACAATGAATTTTAAATTTGTTTATTTCTTCAGTATTTTAGTAAAAAAATGTCGCTTGATGCAAACAATGAATTATAAATTTGTTTAATTATTCAGTATTTTAGTAAAAAAATGTCTCTTGATGTAGGCAATGAATTTTAAATTTGTTTATTTCTTCAGTATTTTCGTTAAAAACTGTCCCTTGATACAGACAATTAATTTTTAATTTGTTTATTTCTTCAGTATTTTAGTAAAAAAATGTCACTTGATGCAGACAATGAATTTTTAATATGTTTATTTCTTCAGTATTTTAGTTAAAAAATGTCTCTTGATGCAGACAATGAATATTAAATTTGTTTATTTTTTCAGTATTTTAGTAAAAAAATGTCTCTTGATGTAGGCAATGAATTTTAAATTTGTTTATTTCTTCAGTATTTTAGTAAAAAAATGTCGCTTGATGCAGAAAATTAATTTTTAATTTGGTTATTTCTTCAGTTTTTAGTAAAAAAATGTCTCATGATGCAGACAATGAATTTTAAATTTGTTTATTTCTTCAGTATTTTAGTAAAAAATGTCTCTTGATGCAGACAATGAATTTTAAATTTGTTTATTTATTCAGTATTTTAGTAAAAAAATGTCGCTTGATGCAGACAACAAATTTTAAATTTGTTTATTTCTTGAGTATTTTAGTAAATAAATGTCGCTTGATGCAGACAATGAATTTTTAATTTGTTTATTTCTTCAGTATCTTAGTTAAAAAACGTCTCTTGATGCAGACAATGAATTTTAAATTTGTTTATATTTTCAGTATTTTAATAAAAAAAAAGTCGCTTGATGCAGACAATGAATTATAAATTTGTTTATTTCTTCAGTAATTTAGCAAAAAAATGTCGTTGATGCAGTCACGAATTTTAAATTTGTTTAATTCTTCAGTATTTTAGTAAAAAAATGTCGCTTGATGCAGACAATGAATTTAAATTTGGTTACTTCTTCAGTATTTTAGTAAAAAAATGTCGCTTGATGCAGACAATGAATTTTTAATTTGTTCATTTCTTCAGTATTTTAGTTAAAAAATGACTCTTGATGCAGACAATGAATATTAAATTTGTTTATTTCTTCAGTATTTTAGTAAAAAAATGTCGCTTGTTGCAGACAACTAATTTTTAATTTGGTTATTTCTTCAGTTTTTAGTAAAAAAAAAAAGTCTCTTGATGCAGACAATGAATTTTTAATTTGTTTATTTCTTGAGTATTTTAGTAAAAAAAATGTCGCTTGATGCAGACAATGAATTTTAATTTGTTTATTTCTTCAGTATTTAGTTAAAAACGTCTCTTGATGCAGACAATGAATTTTAAATTTGTTTATATTTTCAGTATTTTAATAAAAAAAAAAAGTCGCTTGATGCAGACAATGAGTTTTTATTTTGTTTATTTCTTGAGTATTTTAGTAAAAAAATGTCGCTTGATGCAGACAATGAATTTTTAATTTGTTTATTTCTTCAGTATTTTAGTTAAGCTGATGCAGACAATGAATTTTTAATTTGTTTATTTCTTCAGTATTTTAGTTAAAAAACGTCTCTTGATGCAGACAATGAATTTTTAATTTGTTTATTTCTTCAGTATTTTAGTTAAAAAGTGTCTCTTGATGCAGACATTGAATTTTAAATTTATTTATTTCTTCAGTTTTTAGTAAAAAAATGTCGCTTGATGCAGACAATGAATTTTAAATTTGTTTATTTCTTCAGTATTTTAGTAAAAAAAATGTCTCTTGATGCAGACAATGAATTTTAAAATTGATTATTTTTTCAGTATTTTAGTAAAAAAATGTCGCTTGATGCAAACAATGAATTTTAAATTTGTTCATTTCTTCAGTATTTTAGTAAAAAAATGTCGCTTGATGCAAACAATGAATTTTAAATTTGTTTATATTTTCAGTATTTTAATAAAAAAAAAAGTCGCTTGATGCAGACAATGAATTATAAATTTGTTTATTTTTTCAGTATTTTAGCAAAAAAATGTCGTTGATGCAGTCACGAATTTTAAATTTGTTTAATTCTTCAGTATTTTAGTAAAAAAATGTCGCTTGATACAGACAATGAATTTTTAATTTGTTTATTTCTTCAGTATTTTAGTTAAAAAATGTCTCTTGATGCAGACAATGAATATTAAATTTGTTTATTTTTTCAGTATTTTAATAAAAAAAAAAGTCGCTTGATGCAGACAATGAATTTTTAATTTGTTTATTTCTTGAGTATTTTAGTAAAAAAATGTCGCTTGATGCAGACAATGAATTTTTAATTTGTTTATTTCTTCAGTATTTTAGTTAAAAAATGTCGCTTGATGCAAACAATGAATTTTAATTTGTTATATTTCAGTATTTTAATAAAAAAAAGTCGCTTGATGCAGACAATGAATTATAAATTTGTTTATTTTTTCAGTATTTTAGCAAAAAAATGTCGTTGAGGCAGTCACGAATTTTAATTTGTTTAATTCTTCAGTATTTTAGTAAAAAATGTCGCTTGATACAGGACAATGAATTTGAAATTTGTTTATTCTTCCAGTATTTTAGTAAAAATGTCTCTGATGCAGACAATGAATATTAAATTTGTTTATTTTTTCAGTATTTTAATAAAAAAAAAGTCGCTTGATGCAGACACATGAATTTTTAATTTGTTTATATCTGAGTATTTTAGTAAAAAATGTCGCTTGATGCAGACAATGAATTTTTAATTTGTTTATTTCTTCAGTATTTTAGTTAAATAACGTCTCTTGATGCAGACAATGAATTTTAAATTTGTTTATATTTTCAGTATTTTAATAAAAAAAAAAGTCGCTTGATGCAGACAATGAATTATAAATTTGTTTATTTCTTCAGTATTTTCGCAAAAAAATGTCGTTGATGCAGTCACGAATTTTAAATTTGTTTAATTCTTCAGTATTTTAGTAAAAAATGTCGCTTGATGCAGACAATGAATTTTAAATTTGTTTACTTCTTCAGTATTTTAGTAAAAAAATGTCGCTTGATGCAGACAATGAATTTTTAATTTGTTCATTTCTTCAGTATTTTAGTTAAAAAATGACTCTTGATGCAGACAATGAATATTAAATTTGTTTATTTCTTCAGTATTTTAGTAAAAAAATGTCGCTTGTTGCAGACAATTAATTTTTAATTTGGTTATTTCTTCAGTTTTTAGTAAAAAAAAAAAGTCGCTTGATGCAGACAATGAATTTTTAATTTGTTTATTTCTTGAGTATTTTAGTAAAAAAATGTCGCTTGATGCAGACAATGAATTTTTAATTTGTTTATTTCTTCAGTATATAAGTTAAAAAACGTCTCTTGATGCAGACAATGAATTTTAAATTTGTTTATATTTTCAGTATTTTAATAAAAAAAAAAAGTCGCTTGATGCAGACAATGAATTTTAAATTTGTTTATTTTTTCAGTATTTTAATAAAAAAAAGTCGCTTGATGCAGACAATGAATTTTAAATTTGTTTATTTCTTCAGTATTTTAGCAAAAAAATGTCGTTTATGCAGAGACGAATTTTAAATTTGTTTAATTCTTCAGTATTTTAGTAAAAAATGTCGCTTGATGCAGACAATGAATTTTTAATTTGTTTATTTCTTCAGTATTTTAGCTGCAAAATGTCTCTTGATGTAGACAATGAATATTAACTTGTTTATTTTTTCAGTATTTTAATAAAAAAAAAAGTTGCTTGATGCAGACAATGAAATTTTACTTTGTTTATTTCTTCAGAATTTTAGTTAAAAACTCTCTATTGATGCAGACAATGAATTTTTGATTTGTTTATTTCTTCAGTATTTTAGTAAAAAAATGTCGCTTAAGGGGTCAAGCCTGGGTTAAATGTTTTCAATAAATAAATAATTATTATTAGAATAATTTTTTTTTTTTTAATTCTTCTCACATATTAATTTTTTTTACATAATATATATGTATTATACATTATATTTATCAATATAAAAAATGTTTATAATGCATTTTTAATCCTGGTTATTAAACTTATAATGATATTAAAAAATTGATTAATTTTTGCAGTTGCCGTAGGATATTGAAGCATTGAATGCATCTTTTAATGTCTAATAAGGCTTAAAATGTTCATGGAATATACGTTTACAGACTTATGTTTTTCCTTTTCTGAAAAAAAATTAATAACAATGTATTAAATATAAAAGTTGATAATAACAAGAAAAATAGTGAATGTTATGTACGTATATACGTACATAACATTCACCTAAAACTTATCTTTTTGAAAATTGGGCAACATAAGTCCGTAGAAATATATATTTTAAAAGTTTCCCCAAAATTTCAAAGTGATTCATCAACCTGGCTCTGAAATATCCTGCGGCAAGTAAGCTAAAATCATTAAAAAAGCATTAATGAGATAAATGCATTTAAAGTTTCACTTACTAGATTTAAAGTTTTACTTATTTTATAATTCTAATACCATATTCTTCAGGTATCGTACAATTTGTATGTGTAATCTTAATAATATGTATATTTAATAGGTTTATAGTGACTTTTTTCTGATTTTATTAATATAATACTCAGTATATTTTTTTAATATACATGTATTATCTAAAATAACAGAAAGTCAACTTCAAGAATCAGTTTCTTTATAAAAAGAGGAATAAAATTTTCTAAAACTAAAAGAATACTTAGCTATTATTGAATATTAATACATGATTATTTTATATATAGTTTATGACTATTTTATATAATAATATTTATACTATGATTATTATATTATATTATATGATTATAATTTTTATTATAAGCATTAAATTTAATTAAAAGTATGTAAAGAATGCAGTAAAAACAAATACTGTTTGACAGTTGTGTACAATATCTCTTTCTCTCTCTCTCACATGACAAGTCTTCCATAAGATTATTGATTTTTCGAATAGCCTTGTCAGGTGATAGAGAAAGAGAGAGGCATAGATAGTGTTACAGCTGCTAATGGAAGTGTGCACCAGCCACACGTTTGTAGTTCAGTTTTAAGCTATTATAATATCAAGTAGAATTATATATTATATATATTATATTATATAATATCTAAATAAAATAAGTAAAAAAAACTAGTGGTTTATAAAACTGCATGAACAAATTATATCAGATAAGTATTTGCATAACCTTAAATTTATATTTTGTTTATGTCAAGAAATTGATTCTTTGTTTCTCCATTTCAGCATAACCAATGTGTCAACACTTAGATATACAATATTTGCAGAATACAGATAAAATTATAAACAAGTGTTTTGTTATGCTCAGTGTATTTGTGCTTAGTGCGATATTATGTGGTTGAAGTTATTTTATGTGTACTTATTTGTGAAAGTGTTTCAAACCTCCAATATAATTAGTATATTTCATGCCGTAAAGTACCACTCTCTATATTCTTTTGTTTCTTCTTCTGGTCGCAATTCACATGCTCTGCAAAAATATTGCTTTGGAGGAACGTCAATTACTTTTTCATTCTCATGCAGTATCAACACCTTGAAGAGAATTGAATCCTCGCTTCCTCCAAGAACCATCACCTGATACACTTATATGGCAATTCTGACTTGTTGAATCATATACTTGCTCGACAGTTGCTTTCATAGACTGTTTACCAACTTCTTTACAAACATTTTTTATCTCTGTATTAATAATGTCATAATTACTGTGAGAAACTGGACTCGGCAAATCCATATTTCCACAAAAAGTAACTAAACCAGCATGCCCATGACCAAGAGTTCTCATTGTGTACACTAACATCTATTTATTTCATAAGCGTTACTTTTTTTCCAACTTTTCTACTTGAATCAATAACAAATACCTTAAAACAGTTTGTACATGTTATTGTTATTTTACTTCCCAAACCTCTCACATCAACTTCAGAAAATTTAACTGTACCATGACAATTCTGACAAACTAAAAATTCTTCTAATGTTGGGAAAAGTAGTGATATATCTATAATTTTATTTTCTGTGCTACTTTCTTCAATGGTATCAGTTTTTAACTTTTTACTTGATCTGGATCAATGTTGATGGAAGTGCATCGTAGTTGGATCTTACTGATGTTGATAATTTTTTTATGAGCAGATGTACCAGGTATTCTGTTACTTGAGTCTGGCATTTGTTTTACTGCTCGTTTTTTGTATAAACTTATAATTAATTTCTTAAAACTAATAAATTTAAAATTAAAAATATACTTTTAATTTAAAATCCACTGAGTATTTACTAAAATAATGTAAATACTTTATCAATGCAGGCAATATTTACTTCAAATAGAACTGTACGTATTTGTGCAGTATATTAGAGTAAAAAGAATCATTTATTTATTAACTATTAAATTTGAATCGTATGGTAAAGTAGATTTCTACTTTACCAAACTCTACGCTTGATAGTTGCTTCGTTTAATATACTTGTATGTAAACGTCGAAAACCTCGCAATTATTATTTTAGTTAAATTAAAATAAAATGTCTTTTTTTGCAAAAATAATTTTAGAGAAATAATGTCTATTGATGCTTACTTTATTTCAATTATAACTTGCGAAAAAATTTTTTGTTTTTTTTCAAATTTTGGGATAATGTTTTATGTAAGAAATACTTTAAAAAAAGTTAATAAAAAAAAAATCGATTTTTTGAGCAGTTAACCCAGGCTTGACCCCTTAATGCAGACAATGAATTTTAAATTTGTTTATTTCATCAGTATTTTAGTAAAAAATGTCGCTTGATGCAAACAATGAATTTTAAATTTGTTTATTTCTTCAGTATTTTAGTAAAAAAATGTCGCTTGATGCAAACAATGAATTATAAATTTGTTTAATTATTCAGTATTTTAGTAAAAAAATGTCTCTTGATGTAGGCAATGAATTTTAAATTTGTTTATTTCTTCAGTATTTTCGTTAAAAACTGTCCCTTGATACAGACAATTAATTTTTAATTTGTTTATTTCTTCAGTATTTTAGTAAAAAAATGTCACTTGATGCAGACAATGAATTTTTAATATGTTTATTTCTTCAGTATTTTAGTTAAAAAATGTCTCTTGATGCAGACAATGAATATTAAATTTGTTTATTTTTTCAGTATTTTAGTAAAAAAATGTCTCTTGATGTAGGCAATGAATTTTAAATTTGTTTATTTCTTCAGTATTTTAGTAAAAAAATGTCGCTTGATGCAGACAATTAATTTTTAATTTGGTTATTTCTTCAGTTTTTAGTAAAAAAATGTCTCATAATGCAGACAATGAATTTTAAATTTGTTTATTTCTTCAGTATTTTAGTAAAAAATGTCTCTTGATGCAGACAATGAATTTTAAATTTGTTTATTTATTCAGTATTTTAGTAAAAAAATGTCGCTTGATGCAGACAACAAATTTTAAATTTGTTTATTTCTTGAGTATTTTAGTAAATAAATGTCGCTTGATGCAGACAATGAATTTTTAATTTGTTTATTTCTTCAGTATTTTAGTTAAAAAACGTCTCTTGATGCAGACAATGAATTTTAAATTTGTTTATATTTTCAGTATTTTAATAAAAAAAAAAAGTCGCTTGATGCAGACAATGAATTATAAATTTCTTTATTTCTTCAGTAATTTAGCAAAAAAATGTCGTTGATGCAGTCACGAATTTTAAATTTGTTTAATTCTCAGTATTTTAGTAAAAAAATGTCGCTTGATGCAGACAATGAATTTTAAATTTGTTTACTTCTTCAGTATTTTAGTAAAAAATGTCGCTTGATGCAGACAATGAATTTTTAATTTGTTCATTTCTTCAGTATTTTAGTTAAAAAATGACTCTTGATGCAGAC